>JAPTHN010000004.1:4298275-5746106 GCA_026936325.1 Platynereis dumerilii
TCTTGCCACAAAAAAATCGTAACTGAAACAAGAATTTTCACTTCAAGCGTAAAATCATTGATTTGAGTCAACGTTTTTTTTTTAGTTGCAAGGCCGTTTTATTTTATATCTCAGGACCAGAAAGCACCAGACCTACTAAATTCTCCAGTACTGTTGTACATATAGTATAAATTACAAATCCAAAATTTCAAGGCGATATCTTAAAAACTAATGCCACAAAAAAATCATAACTGAAACATAATTTTCAGTTTAATCGTAAAATCATAGTTTTGAATAAACGTTTTTTTTTTATTTAGTTCCATGGCAGTTTTACTTTATATCTCAAAAATGTGCCTAGACATGGGATAAAAGGTTATACCATGGGTAGGTGCAGTACATCCCTGGTATACTCCCCTCGACCCCAGTATATTCCCTCGACCCTTCGGGTCTCGGGAATATACTGGTGTCTCGGGGAGTATACCGGGGACGTACTGCACCTACCCATGGTATAACCTCATAATATACATTTTTTTGTATCTTGACTAAGGAAAATTTGATTGTTTATAATTGTATATGATTTGTGTATTTTGCTAATTAATTATTTTCCAATAAAGAACTTGAAGTTAAGTTGAACAGGTCAGTTGAATTTCATTTTCAACTCGGTCAGTCACATCTTGTGTTTTGCCATGGTCAGTAAGATTTTTTCAATTAAATCTGACTGAGAAAGCATATCCACAGATGAAAACCACTTTGATTTAATAATTTCTGAAGTTTATGATAAGAGTTTGATCTGTTGTCTTTATCGATTTTTTAAAAACACATTTTTAGATCATTTTAATTTAGAAAATTAGTATCCAAGCAGGGTTTCTGTCGACGCCGTCCCTATCACCAAAAAACGCATTGGTTTAGCAAAGGACACACATTTACTGCTCTATGTGCGTCCTCAGGATGCAGAGGATGCATAAGAAGCACAGGTTTCAAATCTGGATGTCAGGCAATACAGCATTGCAATCGAGATTTGACTAATTGCCCTTGCAGCCTCTGTGTGGGTTTACACAAGTGTTGAAAAGCCTGTCAAGTGCAATTCACAGCTGAACCATGGAGCCCCAAATCATTGTACATTGTAGATTTGACCTTTCTCAATAACAACCAATGCTAATCAATGCCATTTTTAGGAAGTATTCCAAACACACATCAACACTTCAGCAATTAGGCAATCAGCAACATCTCCAAATGTGCTGAATAAGCCTGATTTGGAAAAATAAGTCTTCATCGCCCTACCAGTTGTTGGCGGCATACAGTATAACTGTTGTAGATCTGCAGTATCACAATAAGAAATGTTCTGCATTGCATTTTGATATTCATAGTTTTCAAAATTTTAAAGTTTAGGAAATGTAAGTGATTACTTCAAGCAGTTTGAAATTTATGTCACTGTGCACATTTTTCACTGGTCTGATGCAGTCTCTGGGGTAATGCTTGTAGGTCTACATTCGTTAAAAAAAAACTGTGGTATAATTATTCATAAAGAAAACCAATTTCGTATTCTCTATGTGCAGCTCCTATCAATTTGTCAGAGAGAGACATCACAAGAAGTATGTATTCATTGTTGGCTTTAATGCTATCACTCAGATGATTAAGGTGGGTCTAATCACTTATTTCTTCAGCTATTGACCAATTATATAATGAAAGTATTCTACATTCACTGTTCTTCGGCTTCAAAACACCTAGAGAAGAGCTTCAAAAGGAATGAGAGCCAGAACAATTTTATACACACTTTTTCAGGACAGCGATTTACTGGGCTGTAAACGTCTGACACTGCAGTCTAACTGACAAGTTGAATTTGAGTCAGTCATCCAAATGAGAGAAGAACATTCCTGCAAATCCATATAAAAATGCATAATTAATTATTAATTATCAAAGATAAAAATTATGACACAGTGTCCTTGAATGAAGTTTAGGGTTGAAAAAATGTACAAAGAATCTGTCAATGCAGCATTGCAGTATGTGGTCTCAGTTTCGATTTGATGTAAAGATTTTTAAAAATCTGTCGGGAAAATTTTGAGAATTAAAATTAAAAATTTTTGGTTTTTCACACCCTTGTTGCAAGCAAAATATCCATTATAGAATTTTGAAAACGATCTATGGGAATGAGTTGAATGCAGAAATGCTTTCTTTGACCACACTGGTGCTTATATTAACAGTTGAACAAATTCAGAATTATGATTAAGTGGATTTTAAAGGAATATATTCAGAAGTTGTTACAAACTTGCTAGACTACATCCTGAATTCTCAGAGCACATTTTTAAAACATCTCATCAACTGAACCTGCATAGGTTTACTAATTCATTGAGTGCCTAAGTAGCCAAACACTGCAGCAACATGGTCAATAATATGACATATTCAGATATTTTATAGCATTTTTATATCCATATTCCGAGACATATGTCGCAACACTTTCAGAACGCGTCTCTCCATATTAATGTCAAAACCTCTCATCCCAATCTGAAGAAATATGATTGTCTCAATTGTCCATTCCTTGGATATGATATTTTTGTTCAGGGACTTTATTTCCGAAGGTGTGTTATGATTTTCTTCAACTGTGCATAACTCTCAAATTCGTACTTTCTCCATAGATTTCATATCACTAATGCAATGAATTGGCAAGAAAATACGTATAAGATTCATTTTTGAGTGTCGTCATTCTGACCATAAAAGAAAAATAAGTAATTTCGCAATAATTATTTGTTTCAGAACTTCTGGTGTGAAGTTAACTTGTTTAAAATGCTGATAACTCCTTATTTTGTAAGGAAACTTCACAGATAACCGATGTTAACTATGTGAATATAGAGTAGAATCTGTTGATTAACAGTTTTAAATAATATTATGTTGATTGCATAAATGCATGATACCACTAAACACTTGAATCTTGGAAGTCTGCAACTACTAAATAATCTTGATAATTGACAATAACAGGTAAAAAAAGACTTAAAAATCCTTCAGAAGACCACAAATTGCTACCTATATTTCAATATCGATAAAGACACTGTAATAAAACTTGGAATTGGCCATCTTATGTTCATTAGCCCACTCACATTGTTTTTCTGTATTGATTTTATCGCAATATATAATTCCAAATACAACTTGCATGCAAAGCTGTGGCGAAGATGCAAATATGTTAGAACCCAGTAGTAGGCATTAATACTGCTGTTTATTTTCTGACAACTTTACCAATGTTTTGTGAATCTCTTTTGAAAAACACCAACTGGCGAAATTATGTTAAAAATCTCACTTTACATCACTGACGAAGTTAACAAGGCATTTTCTGACACGCTGGTGGTTCATTTGCAGCTTTCCCTTACTTCAAGAAGTAATAAAGCCGAAATTGTCATGTTTATATATGATTTAAACACATTATAATATTCGGTGAGTTTGCAACACTGCTAATTATTGGAAATGATGTGAAAATTAAAAATAAAAGGGTTTTCTCTGATTTTTTTCCCTGATTGAGTAACCTAATAGCTCCTAATTTATAACTAAATAAATTATGATATTTCAGTATCACCGAACTGCCAGTTGATATATCTTTAACAGATACTTTGCATGCAACAAGGGTGTGAAAAACCAAAAATGTTAAATTTCAATTTTCTCAAAATTTTCCCAACAGATTTCTTTGATCTTCACATCAAATCGAAGCTGAGACCACATACTACAATGCTGCAGTGACAGGTTCTTTGTAAAAAATTTTTCAACCCTAAACTTCATTCAAGGACACTGAGGAGAATTCCTGTTCTGACATTGCAAGCAATTGTAATAACATATATATATTTATGCCATTGGAAAAAAGCCTAAATTTCTCTAAGTGCGCTGGGGACTCAGAAATTTTGAAGGGGACCCACTTTTTCTGACCTAACTGCGTCCTTTTGGACACCCCAACAGAAACCCTGAATTATCCAAGTGTTGGTCAACTTGCCGTTCACTGTTTTCTTTTTGTTTTAATTTTTCTTTTTTTTGTAGACTGCTGCAGCCTATAAGGAAAATAAGTATCTTGAATACTGTGAAATCTGTGATAAACTCAACTTCAGCCCAATCTGCTGTACCTGGCTCATTGAAACTAGCTTGCTGACGAAACGCTTGGCTCACCACACTCCTAACGCAAAAGGTTCTTGATGATCCCACAGCCGAAAAAATTAGTTAAGGGTTCAACTGAATTGAAAAGTTTCAATACTGGTGGGAAGGCCCTATGATGGAACTCTATTCTCCCAACTACAGTGAAAGGGGTTCCATTGTGGGAGTTCAGTGCAGCTTATCTAAGTGTTGGTTTTGTTTGCCGTTGGAACCTTTTTAGAAGTTTAATGATGAACCTTTTAGGGTTCCTTATGCACCAGCTTATAGAACCCTTGAAGGCTCCATGTAAAACCTTTTAGTTAAGAGTACATCGTCAACAATTAACAAAAAGCACGGAGGTTAAAAATTCCGGCACCTACCTTTTGACATATTGAAATCTGAGGAAGTCCATTGGTCCGTTTCTGCCAGAAGACATGCAATCAATTTATCATCATACGTCTAGAAGCACTGTTGAACAACTTTTTGGTGGTGAGCTCAAACGCTGCAACTGGCGGCACTTTGTTCAAGACAAGCAGTTAGGCCTCATAAATAAGCCGATTCTAAATTTCTATATAAAATGTATGAGGGTAGAAAATATATAATCTGCAAATTAATCAATTTTGCATTGTGGTACGAGATGGCATTTGGAAATGATCCATTAAGTTTCTTTTTAATAATTAATATCCATTCTTTCGCAATGAGTGCTTCTTTTATGTCCATATTAAAATAGTTACTATTGTTTAATGGTCATAATTAATTATAAAGTCGTCCCTGTATGTCTCCCTATCTTAAGACCGACTTGCCGCACTAAGTATAACAAAAAATAGTCACATTGGCTTGCAGCACTTGTCAAATACTTGTGTTTAAAATAAAGTAACTTCATTGTTTCATTTTTAGTCTTATCATCATAGTCAACATGTAATTGCCATCGGTGATATATTTAATCATCTACAAGGGATAGTTTTCTGCCATAGGATAGCTTGTAGCAGTGTCTGAGTAAAAGCAAAGACTGTAAAAGCTAAGACAGTACAAAGATTGTTCACCCCAAGTTACTTTTTAATATTTTTTTTCAAGCAAAAATAGTATTTTCATCGGGTAAAGCAATAGGTATAATAATAGTGACTCATAATTAGTAAATATATAGAACCCTTTCCAGTGAACTGCTCAGAAGTGCTCATATTTTAAAAACTAGCAGATTGCTCATTTAAGATCTTGTTTTTCCCCTCAGATTTTTTAAAAACATTTTTTGTTCTGACCAGAATCCTTCTGAAAACAGGTCCCTCTTTGAGTCTTTGTCACACCAAATGTCCGACAGAAGGTCGAGGATCTTTGCAAAGCCTGCAGTTTTGGATATTGTGCCAATCTATGATGCATGGCAGCTAACCCTCAACTTTCATAGGCATGGTTGCGCATTAGGGTGTTTCAGTTGCCCCGAATATTTTCCGATCCTGCTTGACCTTGGTCTGGTATTGCAGTTTATATAATAGAAGTCACATGTAAAATGTTGGCCCATTCTATAAATATTTACCTTTACCAGAATTCACTTGAAGTTCATAATGTAATTCCCCACTGGCGAACTTGCAAATCCTGAAGATAGTTTCTGAGTAAGTTTTGGGGGGGCAATTTAAATCTGGCATCAGCTATTTTACAGCAAGTCTTCCTAATGAGCCAGGAAGTGTTGGATTTCGTAAAATTCTGCAACTTTTTGCAGATTTTCACAAATTTGACAGCTTCTGGCAGCTTGGTAAATGGGGTTATACAAAAAATAACACCAGATTTGAATTTCCCGCACAAAATTTACTCAGGAACTGTGGATTGAGAAAATAAAAAATTGATTTTTTCATTGGTTTTGAAATATCTTGAGAATTTTCATGTTCGCCAATGAGGAATTACATTATAAACTTCAAGTGAATTCTGGTAAAGGTAAGTATTTATAGAACGGGCCAAAATTTTACATGTGACTTCTACTATATAGTCTGCTATAACAGACCAAGGTCAAGCAGGATCGGAAGATATTGGGGCACCTGAAACACCCTAATTCGCATCCTCCCATTGCAGGATTCGTTTACACTTACCCAGCCAACAAGCACTATAAAATGACAGACTTTTATGAATATGTTAATCATTTTACAGCTTTTTTTCGGCGTTTAAAATCTTTCATTTAAATAATTATTTGTGGTTTTCTACAAAGAAAATACTTAAAACAAAATAAACTGCTCACACTTAAAAACGCACACTTCCAAAAACGTTAAAAATAGTACTTCTTCTTGAAGTATCAAGACGAAAGTTTGAACACTTCCAGTAGTTGCCATCAGGCATCAGTATGTCAAGACACAGATAATGCAAGCAGGTGTTCAGTTCGTTTTAAAGTGAGCACTAAAAAGTCTGGGCCGCATTTCATGACTTCTGGTTTCCATGGCAACATCAAATCTAGCGAAAGTTATGACTAGTTGGACAGAAAACCCCTTGTAGATCCCGAATTTCAAAGCTTTAGGTTGAGTAAAAAGATTTATGCTACGATCTCACGGCACGTTACGGAGAACTTTAGGCGTCGGCGGGATGGTATTTCCCGGAAATTTGGATGAATTTGGGTGATCCGCCGTCGACTTTTCACAAACCCCAGGGGTAGTTTTTGTTCCCCTCAGGGGTTCCTAGAAATGGAAAAACTGCGCCGTAGATGCCAAAAAAGATTCAACAGGTTCAAACTTTTTTTTCATGACGGCGGAACAGAGCCCAAAGTTTTCTTGATTTTTGGATGTCCGGCGGGGATTTTTTCAGTGAGAACGTCTCAAAAACATCTCCGGCGGGATATTAGGACATCCCCTGCCCCTGAGGGGACCTCTCCTGCCCCTGCGGGGACCAGGGACCTCTCCTGCCCCTGGGGGGACATTTGCAGCCTCGCCGGCAGTTTTTGACATCCCGCCGACGGTCTTTTGACATCCCGCCGACGGTCTTTTGACATCCCGCCGACGATCTTTGACATCCCACAGGCATTTAGATCTTGCCCCCCAGGCATTTAGATCTTTCCCACAGGGATATGATGTTATCCCGCCGATTTACGATCTTATCGCGCCATGATATGCTTTTAATTAATTATATAATTATATAATAGTATTATAAAAATTGTATGTCGCCGGGATGGTCATTTTTTTCCTGGAATTCAACTGAAGCTAACCCTCAGTGGTAAAAAAGTTCTCCGTAATGTGCCGTGAGATCTTAGCATTATTGAGCAAAGAATGTAGTTGTGGTCAAAACTATGCCTGAAAAACTGGTAAAATGAGCAATTTCCAAACCTCAGTCAAATCATGAAAAATTGACCGATTGAACTGAAATTTACAGGAAGTTCATCTTTTGAGACATCAAACAACATATAATTTTTTCAGCCAATTCAATCTAAACACAGGGTGGTCAAGATGACAACCCTAAAGTGGTAATTCCTGGTGCCTTAACCGACAACTCCTTGTTGTCAATGTGACAAATATTGGATTAGTAAGCTGTACCACTTTGGTAATCAAAGCTACCAGATGGTGATCAAATTGACTACCTTTCTGACACTTACATAGTCAATTTAGTCATTTTTATTATGACAGAATAGTCAAAATGATTTTCCAGGAAGTCACCACCAGATTTTTGCAACCATTACTACCCTAAAGCAGTCATAAACTAGTCACAGTGACAACCAAATGTTTAGAGTGTTCGCAGACGGGGCGGTGGAAAATTTCTCGAAAATCTGATGATTTGACATGGAATGACTCCAAGGCAGGTTCTTAATTATTGAATTTAAAAAAGCTTGACTGACTTTCTTTTTCCGCATATCCAACGACCAACTCTGTGTCAACTGAGTCCCCTCCCACCGAATTTTTCCATGAAAATTACATCTCTGGCTGTACCAAACAGTTTCCATCATGGTATGGTTGTTACTGAGACACTCTGCATTGGCCCTGCTGACCAGCTGAAGCTGTCCCAGACATTCCCCAAGAACATCCAAAGCTGAAATATCAATGCCAAGAATTTGGGTGTGGATTATGATACTTTGATTTACAAACAATCTCATCCGCCTTTCAAACTGCACAATTTCTTCATACCAAAAACCTTTTCACAGTGCTTCGTAATGCCACTTCCCATAAGCATGGTGGGGAAAAGATGTTCAACGGCATTCTGGACTTCATCTTTAGAAATATCTTTTTAACATTGTAGTCTGTTACTCATGATTGTTGTTTTCAAGCCTTGAGTGCTGCTCCCTCCTTGTGCGTCTGCCGGCAAAATCAGTTGTTCATACTCCACACTCTGCACTTCATTTTAATTGTCTATATTCAGGGTAACATTAGGTCTTTCTGTGAACAAAATAACAGAACATATATATATATTCTCTAATTAACTCTCTTAATCTGCCCAATCACTGAAGAATCTGAAACAACAAAGATTGCGGTACCATGAATCTGTGGCATGCAAATTTGCTGTCTGGACTATTAACACGTCCAGTTGCTCTTACACTCCCCCAGCCTAATAGTCATTGCATTCTTTGCATGTTTTTCTTGATTTGTTGCCAAGCCATTTTCTACTCCTACTTCCATTTTAAGTTTCAGGGAGAAAATATGCGCGTGTGCAATGACCGAAAATTCCATGGACCCCAGATTTGGCAAAAGCCCTGACATAGACTTATTCAGTCAAAAGGGACCAAAGGAGGCCAAACACTTGAGGAAATCATCTTTTTAGGTGATTTCTTCATCTCAGCAATTCTTCCTTCTTTGATGAAATAATTGGAAATGTGAATATGTGGCGTCTATACTGTACTGGTACGAAAAACCATTATTTAAATTTATGCTGTAGCTCCTAATGCAGAGCTACACCATGTATTTTATGTCCATGATTGCAATGGGTTTTTTCGCCTTGACAGATAGGAGTCTGTCCGCTCTGAAACAGCCATTTGCAAGTCAAAGGATGCAAATAGAGTCGGCCACTATTGTGACAATGTACACTTATTCAAAATCACATTTTAACCCTAAACACAATTAACACATCACTATTACCAAGCTGTACATCAACTAATGGTGCACTGATCATAAATCATAAGAACTATAAAAGTGTTAAAATCAATTTCTCATTGTGCTTGCATAAAAAACCAAGAAATTTATAGAATCATGACTTCCACTTAAATAATTGTAAATTCGAGAGATGCATTGGCATTTTTGTGATAAAACATCAGATTGGATGGTTTTAACAATTCAAAAACCTGAAAGAAGAGTTCCCCATGCAAATTTCATCTGAAATAGAGGTATTGCACACCTTTCTAGGCCCAAAATAAAAAAAAGTTAGGCTGACCGATGCCCGTTTTGGCGGCAATTTTGAATTCTGCCACTTTCTCAAAATGCTCAAGGATACGCTCTTGTTACCCACCATGTATATTTTACAGAGGGTCCCAAATCCACTGAGAAAAATCTTTATCCGTCGGTGCAGGGTTAGGGTCAAAAATCAAGTTTGGCCGCCTGACTAGACCCAGTGGTGAAGAATAGGTTGTAATTACACAGGAGAAAGCCAGTTGAGATTATCACGAAAGTAGTTTTCAAATTTTGCACTATATCATTACAATCAGCTGGATGTGGACCTGCTGGACAAAAGCACCAAATTTTTTTTACAGACTGCCCTGTATGTCTACTTTCAAATTTTGGTGGGAACCACCATATCCTAATACATTATGGCGGCCATATTGGATTTTCAAAATGGCCGCCGGCCAAAATTTATTTCTGCCATATCTTGACCTAATTCATCTACAATGATGATCTTGGTGTCTAAACATACATTTTCGGGGTCAAGGAATACATTGATGCAGTCAGAAATGGTGTTAGATAAACAATTTTGCTCATTAATTAGAAAAAAATGTATAAATACCTATATCTTACTATATGTACGGTATGCCAAATTTTTCTCTCATATTGAGGCCTCTCAACCATCAAATTTCATGATTTTAGAATAATTAAGAACTTGTCAGATATAACAAAGACAGTGTACATATATAGTACCTGCATTTTAATACATTAATTGATTAATTAGTCAAACAAAATGGTGATTAGTGACATTTGAAGGAATGTAACCGCAGTGATACAATATGAGGGTCATTTGGAAAGTTTTGAGCCTAACAAGTGTCTGACTTTGGAGTGGTTTTAAAACTTACAGGGATTCAAACTGATAATAATAGTTTGATCTTGCTTTAATTCTTCATAGTTAGGCTCAAAACTTTTGAAATGACCCTCGTAAGAAACAGCCCAGAATCGTAGTTAGAATTCATCATAATTAGGGGAGACCGGGGCTGGTTGTCTCAGGGGCAGGTTGTCACACTGTGTGGAATTTAAACATGCTCTATTTCTATTTAAAGCAAGTAGGGGCACAGCCATTGTATATGAAAGTCAGTACAGGAGTAACTTAAATCTATCTGGTGAATATATACCTATGTCATTCGAAATCTTGATGTCATATTGGAAATTTTTTAAAAATTCAGCACTCGGGGCAGGTTGTCACACTTTCGGGGCAGGTTGTCACACTTTTGGTTAAGAGTTTGAATGCAGGCAGTGAGACTGTGTAAGTCAAATCCTGACTGAGACAAGTGATTTTGGACATGTCAGGAATCCCCTACTTGCCCAGTGCAGACCTTAACAATCATGTGACTCTGTACAAGGGTGCTACAAATTTTGACTTATCAAGGCAACAGAAATGCATTTTGATAAGGAAGAGGGTGAGTGCAGACTGTAGAATTTTTCTGCAAATTCGTTTTGAAAATTTTAAATAGATCTATATAGACGCTATGCATTTTCTGCTTACATCATCAATCATCAGTAGAATGTACTAAGGATATGACAATTTGATTTCATTAGAGCGTGACAACCTGCCCGAAAGTGTGACAACCTGCCCCGAAAGTGTGACAACCTGCCCCCGAAAGCGTGACAACCTGCCCCAAAAGTGTGACAACCTGCCCCGAAAGTGTGACAACCTGCCCCTGTGACAACCAGCCCCGGTCTCCCCTACTCGCATTAATCCGCATTTTGTTACTTACAAAAGATCAGAATACAGTTTTAGTTTACACTGTATAGGCCCCCATGTCTTGTTATGGCAGCGGTAACTGCATAACTTGGAGCAATTCTAGTGCTTTCTGTCACCCCACGTGTGAAGCATTGACTATTTCAGCCATATTTGAGCCACAATCCACAGCCAGCAACTGAGGCAACAAGCAGGTTAGTTCAAATATTTTTCCAACACTGACATATGATATATCTCTTGGCAATTCTGTATGACTGGTGAACCAAATTCCAGTCTGATAGGTAGCCCACTCATAATAACGTATCTGACAATGGTGGAAGTGCCTGCGTACAGCGTAGCTATTTCTGATGAAATAGATCCTGCCTCTGTCTGGCTTCATGGCATTATTTTGAAGGAATCGCAGCTTTAAGTAATAATTCTGACTAACCAAGTGTCTTCTGGATTGTCTTGAGTCAGTTTCTTCATGGTCACAAACATTCATGATCATTCATGATCACTTCCAGAGGCAACTGCAGTGTTTCCCATCATGGTATTAATTTTCCTTCCTAGTAGGGCAGCAAATATAGATGCAATTTTCCTTGAGAGTCATGCAAATGGTTCTTTGTTAATCAATTGTGCCCAAAAAACAAACTCTCGAGTTTCTCTGGGCATCCCTCCAACATCATGTCATCACCCAGTCTAATTCAGAAATAACGTGTACATGTGGTGTTGGTGAAATAAATTATCTATCTATCTATCTATCTATAATTGAGAAAGTTAACTCATTTTCGAGGCAGTTTGGTTCTACCTTCATTCTAGCTTTGGAATCCCTTTCTGTGCTATTATTTTGTAGATTTGGGAAATGTAAGCAACCCATACAATAATCTACTATCCTAAAATTTAGCATTTTTGCATACTGTATCAGCCGCATATTCATCCACAATGTCATGAGTTTCCAGAGCTAGCAATTTGTATGTTGGATCAGGAAATGGATTTTCCATCTCTTCAATGCATCGGCTTATCTGGCTGTAAAACCAAACTGCCTGAAAACCAGGACTTTCTTAGATATACATAAATAACAGAGAAGAATAATTTGTTTGCCTTGCTCTCAGGGACGATTGCACTCTTGGATGTCCTGAGGAAAAAGAAATTATACACACAATAGGTAACTGAGCCATTACGTTGCAGCGTTGTCAATACTTTTATGTCCAAATTCCTCAAAAGTTGCAGTCTTGTCAATACTTTCATGTCCAAATCCCTCGAAAGTTGCAGTCTCGTCAATACTTTCATATCCAAATTCCTCGAAAGTTGCAGTCTCTGCAATACTTTCATGTCCAAATTCCTCAAAAGTTGCAGTCTCGTCAATACTTTCATGTCTAAATTCCTCAAAAGTTGCAGTCTTGTCAATATTTTCATGTCCAAATTCCTCAAAAGTTGCAGTCTTGTCAATACTTTCATGTCCAGATCCCTCGAAAGTTGCAGTCTCGTCAATACTTTCATATCCAAATTCCTCGAAAGTTCCAGTCTCTGCAATACTTTCATGTCCAAATCCCTCGAAAGTTGCAGTCTCGTCTATACTTTCATGTCCAAATTCCTCAAAAGTTGCAGTCTTGTCAATACTTTCATGTCCAAATCCCTCGAAAGTTGCAGTCTCGTCTATACTTTCATGTCCAAATTCCTCAAAAGTTGCAGTCTTGTCAATACTTTCATGTCCCGATTCCTCAAAAGTTGCAGTCTCGTCTATACTTTCATGTCCAAATTCCTCAAAAGTTGCAGTCTTGTCAATACTTTCATGTCCAAATCCCTCAAAAGTTGCAGTCTCGTCTATACTTTCATGTCCAAATTCCTCAAAAGTTGCAGTCTCGTCTATACTTTCATGTCCAAATTCCTCGAAAGTTGCAGTCTCATCTATACTTTCATGTCCAAATTCCTCAAAAGTTGCAGTCTCGTCAATACTTTCATGTCCCGATTCCTCAAAAGTTGCAGTCTTGTCAATACTTTCATGTCCAAATCCCTCAAAAGTTGCAGTCTCGTCTATACTTTCATGTCCAAATTCCTCAAAAGTTGCAGTCTCGTCAATACTTTCATGTCCCGATTCCTCAAAAGTTGCAGTCTTGTCAATACTTTCATGTCCAAATCCCTCGAAAGTTGCAGTCTCGTCTATACTTTCATGTCCAAATTCCTCAAAAGTTGCAGTCTTGTCAATACTTTCATGTCCCGATTCCTCAAAAGTTGCAGTCTTGTCAATACTTTCATGTCCAAATCCCTCGAAAGTTGCAGTCTCGTCTATACTTTCATGTCCAAATTCCTCGAAAGTTGCAGTCTCGTCTATACTTTCATGTCCAAATTCCTCAAAAGTTGCAGTCTCGTCTATACTTTCATGTCCAAATCCCTCGAAAGTTGCAGTCTCGTCTATATTTTCATGTCCAAATCCCTCGAAAGTTGCAGTCTCGTCTATACTTTCATGTCCAAATTCCTCGAAAGTTGCAGTCTTGTCAATACTTTCATGTCCAAATTCCTCAAAAGTTGCAGTCTATTCAATACTTTTATGTCCAAATTCCTCGAAAGTTGCTGTCTCGTCAATACTTTTATGTCCAAATTCCTCAGACAAATTGAAGATGAGAAGGAAGAGGAGGAGTAGCGGAGGGAGAAGCAGGGGAAGAAGGAGGAGGAAATGATGTGAAGGAAAGAAGGATAGATGGGATGGAGGAAAGAACGGAGGACGCAGCAGGAGGAGGGAAAAGGGGGAAGCAGGAAAGGAGGAGTATGGGGGGGGGAGCAGGAGGAGAAGCTGACGGAGGTGATTGAGATATGGGCAGAACATGATAGCCCAGTGTGTTGAGGCATATGAGCAACATACTTGACTTACATCAGACCCTTGTCTATAATTTACTTTTCTCTCCCCTCTCTTACATACGTCCCTTAAGAATTCTAGTCCAAATCGATATGCCATCATGTACAGAGAAGAACCTTCTAATTGTCCACCAGTAATTCCTATGTTAAATATATGGAAGTCTGGCAGTTCAGTGCATGTCAATATAATGCTGCTAGTGCTCTGTGCTTTCACTTGACATTGCTTTTTAGAGTAGTTGGGCAACACAGAGTAAAGTTTTAAACAAAAAAAATTGCTTGTATACATAAAGCCTACATAAAACCACAAAAAGATATGCCACGTTTGAACGGAGTCAAGGTTGTAAAAGGCCAGCTACTCTGTCGTTCCCTCCTCCTACCCGTCCGCCTCCTAATTTGTTCCTCCATCCCATCATCCCCTCCTCCTCCCTCCTTGTCTTCCTCCTCCCTCCTCCTCCTCTTGGTTCTCCTCCTCCTACTCCTCATCTCATCTCCTCATGTCATCTCCTCCCCATCCTCCTTCGACCTCCCCCTCCTCTTCATCCCCTTCACCTCCTCCTCCTCTTTCCTTCTACCTCCCCCTCCTCTTCACCCCCTTCACCTCCTCCTCCTCCTCCTCCACCTCCACCTCCTCCTCTTCTTCCTCCTATTCATTTTCCTCCTCCTCCATCCTCCTCCTCCTCCTTCTACCTCCCCCTCCTCTTCATCCCCTTCACCTCCTCCTTCCTCCTCCTCCTCCATCCTCCTCCTTCTACCTCCCCCTCCTCTTCATCCCCTTCACCTCCTCCTCCTCCTCTTTCCTCATCCTCCTCCCTTCTATCCTCCCAACCAAAAAGGTGGCTGTAGCCCAACAATGATATTACCTGCCAGTAGCCTCTGCGAAGCTGATGAGTCACAAGTAAAATATTTGATTCATGCTGCTCAAGAAAAGATCAATAGAAGTGCAGTATTCTGACAGCATCACTTGTGGATTAGGAAGGAGGGGGGGGATGCATGGAAAGGGTTGGGACCGTTCGGGTGGTTAGGGGTTAGAGTGAAGGAATTTGTCCACATGTTCGGTATTGGGCAAACCACAGACCTAGAATCCAAAAAGGAGCATTCCTGCTTAAAGATAAACATACAGAAAAGTCAAAATAACTTTTTATAAACAGTGACTGAACATTACATCCTTCTATATCCTTCTTCAACAAGAATTTTATGCCATGCTGATTTACTTTTAATTTGTTGTTAATATTATTACTGGCAGTAGTGCAACCATAAAATGTTGCCGCGAGAGCTTCCAAGATAGAGTTGACCTAATGGAGCATTCACGAAAACTTGAAAAAGCCACATAGGCCGATAAGATGTAGGAACTGATGGCTATGTACCACCTGCCTACCCCCCCCCCCCTGCCAAACTAAAAAATCTAACCATGCATCCTGGTGCTTTTGTCTTTAGGAGAGAGCTTGACCCATTTTCTCCTCTCCCAAATCCAAAAAAATACTAAGAAATTATCAAACCAACATGACTGGAAAAACATATTCACTGATCCATTTGTTGCCAGCATTTTGATGGAGAGAAATTTTATGAGGACTTTGGGGGTAATTACCCTTTTATCAAGAAATACCATCAGCAGACACCCCTCCCTAATCGCCAATGGCTGCTGTTCCCCAATTCCCAAGGACAATAATCAATATGGTCTAAGAAAGATGGTAGCATGCTTAATTGCTTATTGCAGTTGGATCTGAAAGATACTGAAGTTGCGGATGAATTCTTTGACCCCCATTCAACTATTTATAGAACAATTTTTTAACTATTTATTGAACGATCTTTGTATCACGATGATTTTTTGTTGTGACGAGTACCTTTTTTTGGTAACAAATTGTATTGCTATGAATAGACATGATAACGACCAACTACAGCCAAATTCACGCGTCATCTGAAACACATTTTCATAAAAGTCATGAACAAAGGTAACTTTAGGTATATTTTCTATAAATATGAAACACATAAATGTCAAAATACACACACAAAAAGCATACAATAACAGTGCAATGAAGGTTCTTGGTGTCCTTTAAATATTACCCACAACTACTAAACAATGAACACCTGCACCATACACTCTAAAAAATGTCGGGACAAAATTGGTTTTTTAGATTCAAAATGGTTTTTTGAAAAACCAAATTTCAATGCAAAACCAACATGGATTTTTAAAAAAATCCATGTTGGTTTTTTGCATTGAAATTTGGTTTTTCAAAAAACCATTTTGAATCTAAAAAACCAATTTTGTCTGAAATTTTTTAGAGTGTACTGCATAAAAGGTGTACCACAAAGCCCCAGAATAACTCCTCACCTTTTTGCCATTTGACTTCAAGGATCAGACAACTGGCAGGTGCGACACACAAACTACAAAGGGTTTTATGTCAGTGAACAATGCATAAAGATTATCCGAGAAGTAGCAATATGTGTCAAGTGTAATCTTTGAAGAAAGCAGAATTATAATAAAGTAAAGGGGGGAGTAATAAATAGAATGTAAAAGTGGATTTCCAGCCTGAAAATACTGTTACAACTTTATGAAAAGAGACATTATTTTTATAAGAAATATATTTTGTATGTTTATATAAATTGTATTTTCTTCAATTATCTAATTAAATGCAAGGCACTTTTCTGAAACATCAGTCTGTCTCTATCTTTGATTTTTCCTCTCAGCTATTTCTGAGTCTAGCTGTCATTCGACTCTGCATTCGCTTTCAAAAAGACCTCCATTTTTTTTGGCCGTGCACAAATGCAGAAGTTTCCTTTTGTCTTCGAACTCCACTTAAGAGAGATAAAAGTCACTTGGTTTTCTTTAGGTTTTCACTGGCAAAAGTTGGAGAAGAAAAATCAAAGAAAATCCAGTGAATCAAAGGGAAGAAGAGCAAATTAAAGCCGAGCTCAATGCCATCAACTGGTAGTAGACAGTCATTCAAGAGATTAGTCAGAAAATCTGACTGTCTACTTGAAAGGCCAGACAAAATTGATCTTCAGCTTTTAATATTATGGAAGGTGATACACTCACTTCCACAATATCTCATAAAGGCACTCTTTCTCGGGTTTGTCAGTAGGACAAAAAAGAAGCTGTATTGTTGTTTTATTGTATCAATTTGAGGAAATTTGTGGGTAAGCTCAATTTTTTTTCCATAGGCAAATAATATCATTGGTTTGGTGATCGAAGAAGTTAAAAATTAAATTTGTCCATGCAACCTAACTGATGATTTTTACCTTCAGCGAACGAAGTTCGGAGAAGGTATTGTAATCACTTTGGTAAAATGTTGTCCGTCCGCCGGGCGGGCAGGTGGGTGTCCGGGCGGCGGGCGGATAGCTAGTTTCCGGGCCAGAACTCTGCCCCTATTGCACGCAGAAGGATGAAATTTGGTACACATATATATAGCCTTTAGGGTCTAGTTGTGTCTTTTGATGGTCTAATTGATGGATAATCCATACTTTTTGAAATATTGAATAAAAGGACAAAATTTTTTTTTTCCTTTCCGGATCAAGACTCGGTCACTATTGCATGTCCATGGACAAAATTTGGCACACACATAGCTTATATGGTCCAATTGTGCCTTCTGATGATCTGATTGATGGGCATTCTATAGTTCTTGAAATATTTAGAAAAATAATTTAAAAAAATGTTTTTTCGTTTCTGAGCCAAAACTTGGCAACTATCACCTATATGATGTAGTTGTGCCTTTTGATGGCGTGATTCATGAATATTCTATACTTTTTTAAATATTGAGCAAAAATATTACAAATTATCATTTTTGTTTCCGGGACAAAACTTGGCCATGCACACTTCATGTAGGCCTACCTGGATGGAATTTGATCCACATATTGCCTAGATAGATATGATCATTTACTGCCTTTTTATGGTCTGAATGATACGTATTTTTACAACTTTTTGAAATATTAAGAAACATTTTGAAAAATATAAATATACATACTTTTTGGTTTCCGACCCACAGCTCACAACCTGTTCCTTGTACATGTATGAAGCTGCACCATAATATGTGTAAATAAGTCTAGTAAGGCCATTTCATGGTTTTACATACCCTGGCAGGGTAGCGGCATACAGATAATTTTAAGCCAAGACTCAGCCACGATTGCATTATACCAATTTGGTATACATCACCTTATGGTATCTTTTAAAGATGTCTATCGTTGACGGTTTGCTGCTACGCAGCCTACGTTTTCAATTACGGTCGGAATGACACCCCTTTTCCATACCATACCACAACATTTTCCACCAAATTATGGTACCGTCAAGTGACACAGAACTTTATCATGGGATAAAGAAGAAGAAACCAGCCCACGGAATTGACATGAAAATATGGGTCTGTTTGGTACAACGAAAAGTGTCATGATGAGCTCATACATTACTGGTAGATAACTAGATAAAGTAAATTTATATGGGGAAAGGGTAAAATTACAAAATGAACGACAGGATTCCTCCATGCACTGGAAAATGTTACTTTTTTTTCAAAATTTGAAATACAGTCAATGAATGTCAAGTGCTTACTGAATTGGACTGAAATGTTCCTTGTGAGGTCATATGCCTATCCATACTATGTCATTATCTGACTCATAAGCAATTTGTGGGGTTATTGCATACTTTCAATGCGATCAATACAAGTCACCAACCGAGTATCAATGAGGTCACAAGTTACTCAATGACAAATTGACAATTCATTTCAATGCAATGGAGAGGGCCTGTTGTGAGGTCATTGATGTTCAGTAGCTGCTAAATGTAAGTACTCGTCATTCGTCGACTAACATTTTCGATTCACGAGGGACTCCATTGTTTTTATTTTCTATTTTCCTTCCCTTATAGGCCTATCTATTTTATCCAGTTGGGGTGATTTGAAAAAGGCTGCATTTGTGTATGACAACCAACAATTCGGCCTAGCCTTGGTCCAGCCATCTCCAAGAAGCATCTAGACTAGGCAAGGTCAGATTGAGTCTTCAGGCCTCTTCAGGATTTACAGATAGATAATTGACAACTGGGTAAGATACACACAGATGAGATAGATAAAACTCTGACAGACAGATAGATAGATAGATAGATAAATAGATAGATAGATAATTTCGGATTTACGTCCTGTATCTATACACTTGGTAGGCTTATAATAGGACAGGAGGACACGGCAATCCGGCGAAGGATGATTGAAACAGCCGACCAACATCCGAATGACGTCCAGCTGGGATATTGCTCATGAAGGTCAACTGAAAATATTAGGTTCTCCAACACGGTTTCAAGCCCATGCATGCAAAAACCTTCAGCAGAGCATGCAATACAATATAGAGATGGATAGACAAATAAATTTTACAGACAGATAAAGAGTTCAGATAAGTTGATAGATAGATACCTATATATAGATGGACAAATTAGTTGATTGAAAGATAGACAATTAGACATAGATATACATTGTATGGACAGACAGACAGATAGATAGATGGAAGGATAGATAGACAGAGAATGAAAAAGCCAAACACTTGTTATATAGCACAAGCATTAAACCCATAATCTTTCATCAATAATAGAGTTAACAAGGTTCTTGACCATCCAAAATTAGCTACTTTTACCAGATGGTTTTGAAATTCTGAGATTAAGGATAAAATCTGGAACAATGACCACATTAATGACTTCATTTTGTTTAAAATGAGGGTTTAATTTTGAATCCACTGATAAACCCCAATGATAATCATTCTTATCATTGTTAGAACA
Organism: Platynereis dumerilii; assembly: GCA_026936325.1. Taxonomy (NCBI): domain Eukaryota; kingdom Metazoa; phylum Annelida; class Polychaeta; order Phyllodocida; family Nereididae; genus Platynereis; species Platynereis dumerilii. The sequence goes on from JAPTHN010000004.1 coordinate 4,317,963, forward strand.
ATGAAGGGTACAACTAGGGACTTGGGGGGGGGGGGTAAAGGGTAACTTAACAAGGGCGAATTGATTGACAGGTTGATCCCAGTTACCCTCAACACGAACCCTTAATTACCCCCTTCAAATGCTCACCCTGCCCAAAGTTCCCATAATCCCTAATTACCCTGAAATCATCAATTGATAGAATCAGTCCTCTTCAGTCTCTCTCTGGCATGTCTGTTAATCTGTCTGTCAATGCTGTGGCTGTCTCTGTCTGTCAATGAGTTTCATCTGACTGTCTTCATTCTAACTGTCCATACAGCAGACAAAACAGCTGAAAACTATTGAAGCCCACAGTGTGACTCCTTGCGAATAAATATATATTAATCTATATCTATCTATTTATCTATCCATTTACCTATGGAATAGCGGTGTGCACTGGTTTCTGATTTAGGCCATATTTATACCAAAAATCCTCGGAAAAGGTAGGAAAATAAAGGCCTGAAAAATGAAGAACTTTTTTTCTTTTCCTTTGTACGTCTTTACCTGTTTTAACTGTCCTAGTCAGTACCGGTACAGACAACCCCTGGAATGTTTTATTTGGAACTGATGGTGGTCCGGTACCAAGAGGTTATGGTACTGGACCGTACCCACGAAAATCCCATGCGCTTGAAGGTACTATAGTAAGATAATATACTAAGAGAAGGTGCAACACGGCTCCAAGAATTCTCATTTCGTACAATAGCTGCTTCCTGTTTACATTTTACTGCTCTGTGATTGGTGCAGGCTTCACACCAGGTGACGTCACCACATATGACACCATGACAGTATGATCTGTGATATGATGTCACAGAACAAGTTATCCAGAATGCATTGCAGCAGGAATAGGTCCCTTCACAGAATCACACTTCTGATTAGTGCATGTTGCATCTTCTCCTTGACCGTACCATTCAAAAGCGGTCCGGTCTGCAGCAAACTTGTGAATGACAAAAAATCCATAGAATATCCATAGAATATCCATAGAATATCAATAGAATATCCATAGAATATCCATAGAATATCCATAGAATATCATGCCTGGATCCGCTACTGGCAAGAACTTTATGAATGTTCACCTATTAAATCATTAAGAATTCTTAGCCGAATGATCATAAATTTAAAAAAAAAGAAGTAATAAGTGATGGCCAAATTCTTGCAATAACTCAAAATGATTCACAATAACTCACAAGAATTTAGACAAATTAGTGATTTTTAACACTTAAAACTTGCAGAGATTTGTGTTGTGAGCAGTAGCAGCAATCATGTCACTCCATCTAATGAGAAACAATTTTCTGTTCAAACAATTTGACATCAGAACATGGGATGATTAATGTTGTTGTAATGACATGATTGAAACAATTAGGGGAGCCGAATTGTCTGTGTACAACTTTGGCTGCAGCTAGGGCAAAACATCAAATATGGCAAATATGGGTGACAGTGGATCGATGTGGGGGGGGGGGGGGGGGGTGGCGGGTGGTTGTAGGGTGTGTAACAATGTTAAAGACTTATTCATGCAATGATGTATTATGAGGCTCATACAGCCATGGGTGGCAGAGCGGTTAAGGTTCCCATCTACTCCGCTGAAGGTTTGCCTGAATGGATTCAAACCCCATCAAGATCCCGAAAGCTTCAGTGGACCTTCATGAGCAAAATCCCAGCTGGATGTCATTCAGATAGGACGTTAAATTGGCGGCTCCTTGCATTAGTGTCTTCAATGCTGGGCAAGTAAAAGATCACTCACACGGGGTAAATGTGTAACATGTTGAGGACCCCCCCTTCCCTCTACCATCTCATCAATCAACCCTTGTGAGCGGCCAAAACTGGGCTTAGAGGGCTGTACTTACCATATCTATCTATCTATCTATCTATCTATCTATCTATCTATCTATCTATCTATCTATCTATCTATCTATCTATCTATCTATCTATCTATCATAAGAAAACCATGGCTACAATATTTTACAGTCTTGACAATATGAGAAATTACTGAAATATTTGCAAATATATCTTTGAGGTTACCATCACATCCCTACATAATATATTATACATATACTTGCCATACTCAACTTGATGACCCATACCATGAGTGAGATCATTCCTATATTCACCAATCAGGTCAAATATTTCCCAATGACCAATTGACCACTTATCTAAATGTAAAAGATAATATGCGAAGTGACATCATTAATGATCATTGATGTCCTCAGACAGCCAGATGAAATTGTTTTGCTTTGACTTTGATTTTGAACCTAACATGGAGTCAAAAGCAGCCGATCACTTTCAGTATTAGGCTATAAAAAATGTATGTAACTTCACATCTGGGATATCTATAATTGACCATGAGAAGACAGCGATAAAAACGGTTTCTTACTCATTTGACGATGCAAAAAATAACGACGCTCTTCATTGTGGCAAATGAACAAATAAAACAACAACATAAAAACAACGCATGAAACTTTTGGGGCATTTTAGACAATGTTTATAAATGGATTAGGGTTTTTGGGCCTATGTGTTATTGATGGTTTTGGAATTACATCAGATCCATGAGATTTTTCATTGTTGTTTGTGCTATCATTGCTGTCATTTGGAATAATTCGAGGAAATTGATGCACGCATAATATTTGGCATTTTAAATTGTAATTCTTTGTTTACTGGTTCACTGGCTGGGACCAGCCCTGGTGTTGTAAATTTAGGTAGGTGAATAAAATGCAGTCCTCCTTGGCTCATCCCTGCCACTAACAAGGATTGAATGATGAAAGAAGAGAGAGCAGCCTGGGGGAGGGGGTACTCGACAAAATTTTGATACGGATGTGCTGCACGCGTTCCAAAAGTCGTACCCTACGGTCAGGTTTTCAGAGCCCGAATTTCATACCCTATGGTCAGGTTATTATATAGGCCCTCAAACCTATTTCATGGACATAAAAGAGAAAAAGTCATCAGAAAAGGTGTGAAAACTAAATTGCAATTAAGAATGACACCTAACACTTGAAAGTTCAATGCAAATTGGACATTGCATGATTGCAATTTCAAAGGAAAAACACCATTGTGTGATGTCCAATTGAAGCGTAGCCTATGGTCAGGTTCTCCAGGCCTCAAAAAATGACCCTGTGATCAGGAAATCTTCTTTAAAACCTTATCTTTTGAGCGGCACATAGGTAATAAGACTTCAATGTGAGTGCCCCCCCCCCCGGGGAGAGCAGTCCTCGACATGTTCTTGAGGTCTGCAAATTGCAATTCTGTGAAATGTGGATTCTTTAACATATTCTGCAATGTCTGATTGAAGTGTGTAATTTTTCATTAATTCAGCAAATGTCCAATCGAAGTGTGGACATCTGTCATTAATTCTGCATGAAAATGTCTGATTGAAGTGTGGGCATCTGTCATAAACTCAGCAAATGTCTGATAGAAGTGTGGATATCAGTCATCAACTCTGCAAATGTCTGATAGAAGTGTGGATACCTTTCATTAACTCTGCAAATGTCTGATATAAGTGTGGACACTTGTCATTAACTCTGCAAATGTCTGATAGAAGTGTGGATACCTGTCATTAACTCTGCAAATGTCTGATATAAGTTTGGATAAATGTCATTAACTCTGCAAATGTCTGATGGAAGTGTAGGTATATGTCATTAATTCTGCAAATGTCTGATAGAAGTGTGGATATCTGTCATTAACTCTGCAAAAGGCCAATCGAAGTGTGGAAATATGTCATTAACTCTGCAAATGTCCAATTGATGTGTGGACATCTGTCACTAATTCTGCAAATATCCTATCGTATTCTTGATATGCCTGCACATTTAATGAACATTTGGTTTCCAGATGATGCCCTTTACTGCCTTGCCCATCCATTAAAACATGTACACTGTAAAATTTGAAAACTGTGTTGAAGCAATAATTTGAGCTGTCTGAGAATGTTAATAATTTTCAAGCTATGATAGCTCAATCCTATAAGTTGTCAAGGTATGATAGCTTAATGCTGTAAGTTGTCCAAACGAATCATAACATTAAGCTGTGAAAACATGAAAGCTTCAGTTGTTGCAGATAGCTTGATATCTCAGTTATGCCACATATAGCGCCATCTATAACAAGCACTTCTCATAAGACTGCATTCAGTTTTAAATAATTATTTACTTACAAGAAAAAAGAACATTTATATTACACTATCCCAGAGAAAAAAATGAGTAGCACACCACTTTAGCTGGTTACTTTTTTATTTTTATCCCTCTTAAATTAATTTGTGGGAGTAATTAGATGCATGCTTTCACACGTCAACCAACATTTCCAAGTCAGAGTGTGTTCAAATATAGGCTTCTAGCACTGTACACCAACTGAGATGAGCCACAGGCCATTGGGATTTATTCAAAAGAAATTAATTTGTAAATCTTGTGATGCAATGGTCTTTGTTGAATGCATCTTGGGCCTGTCCTTGGTGTGCTAAAATGAAGCATACTGGATCAGGTGGATCCCCTTGAGAGATCAAACAATATTTTGGGATTACAGCCCATATTCATAAATAACTTTATAAGACAGGTCACACAAATATAAATCAAAAACAACTAAAAATAAGTCAACACAGCTCAAAATTTTGAGTTGTGTCAGCTTGGATCAATAAGTCAACAAAACTCAATATTTTGAGTTGTAAGTCAACACAGCTCATTGTTTTGAGTTTTCTCAGCTTGAATACCTTAGTCAACATAGCTTAGTATCTTGAGCTATCTCAGCTCGGTATTTTGAGTTATCTCAGCTTAAAACATTAATCTATGTTAGCTCAATCAACTTGTGCAACCATCTCACTCAATTGAGCTGAATCAGTGCCTCCGATTTTACAGTGTACCACACTTGCTTTGACATGAAAGGAGGAGGCAGAAAATAAACAAACAAAACACACCTTGCATCATGTGACCATATCATGTGACCATATCATGTGACATGTAAAAAGAACCAGGATGTGACATGCTGTTTGACCTTCCCCTTTGATCACTTTGTAAAGTGTAGGGGTCATTACTGGAGGCACTTGACCTCTTGACTCACAGGCCAGATGGTCGGGAACAATGGGGAGTTCAGTGAGGCCTAATCTGCAAGGGAAGCATGCAAGTAGAGATTGGGGAGAGCAATTGGCAGTGTGGGTTTAATGGATCCAAGAATATTGATGGGGGTAAGGGACAATGGCAATCAATCCAAATTCAATGACTAAGCTGGCACTTGGGGATCCAAATGCATTCAGTCAGTACCAAAGCACCACCCTGTGGGGGACTGATACATTGGTGACTCAAGGGGGGGCAGTCATTGTAGGCAGTAAGGGGTTGAAGCAATCAGCTCAAGATAATGGAAGGGTAACGCGGAGCAGGGAGCATTTGCATGGCAATGAAGGGTTTGGAGATAAAGTGGGAATTAATGGCACTTAGGAGCAGAGGAGTGTATCTGCAGTTATCTCATGTGCACCTTGCAGACAGAGGGAAGGGGGGTGCAGGAACTGCAGGAAACTGAGGGCCTAGATGAACAGGAATCAGCAGCAGGCTGCTGCTGATTGGTTAACACTAGGACAGGAATTGGATGTTAATTTATGTATATGTGATGGAATAAAGCAATGGGGCCAGGAATGCCTGGTCAGTTTTGTTCTGGAGTTCACTACTCTCAACTGCTGTGTTTGTTACATGGAAACAGTATTTTACTTCTTACATGACAAAGTGATATTGATATCACATTGAAAGACTTGGAGGATAAATCCTTGTAAGTGGAGAGGTGAAACTTACATCATGGTGACCCCGACTGTGATTGTCCATCAATAACAGTGTTATTGGATATTACACACGACACGGATAATCGCACAGGAAATCGAGAGCATGGACAGAAATGACATGATTGCACTCATCGAGGACTTAAACCAGAGACAGTCGAAATCGTTCGCACAAGCAGTGATTGAACAACTGAGACAGATGGGAATTGAGACCAATGCTGATGTCAACGACGATATTACAGTGAGTGAATTGAAATCCTTTGTAATGAGCCTAATTTCTGAGACTCAACAGTAATGCAGCAAGATTGAACTCGTGTGCGGTGATAGATACAGCAGCAAAGAGCAGTCAGTGACAAAAACGAAAACAGGATGGAGGTAATCATCCAAGCAGATCACGCATTGAGGCAAGAGCAAGTGAACCATTTAAAGGCCCAGGCAAAGCAATATGCGGACACCTCTGAGCGCACCAAAGCAGAGACACAGGCGAAGAGGGTGCGCAACTGTGATGGGACCTCAACACAAAAGATTCGAGAGTGGTTCAGGGATGTGGAACTGACCATTCCATATGCTACACGCACGGTATATGTGGCGTCACTGACAGCTGAAGGCAGCCTGAGAATAGAGTTAGAGAAATACCTATCTACGTTGAATGACAGGACGGCGGCCACATGGGCTCCCTTGAGGACTCACCTGCAAAAGCTGTTTCTATCACAGCACGAAGATGAACGATTGCGTGATGCCCTAGAGAAAATGGAAAGACAGCCCTATGAGACCACTATGGCCTTTGGAAGGAGATTTGCAGAGGCAGCCGATCTTGCATACCCCTCAGCAAATCGCAATGCAGATCAGCAAAGAACAATGCTGAGACAATACATGAAAGGCCTGGGAAACGAGAAGTTGGTACTGCGTCTCATACAAGAAAAGGGACCTGCAGACTACCTAGAGGCCATAGAAGCAGTGTCGAAGTATGAAGCGGACAGCTACAGTGTCTACAGGGCCACGCATGGCACTGCCCCACCCGAACGCCAAGAGGAGCCAATGGACATCTCGGCAGTGAGGGATCAAGGAGTAGATCATCGTCCCATGACGCCAATGGCACGAGGAGCCTCGGAAGTCAGCTCAATGGACCGCATGCAACGCCAGATTGATGGGCTTAGTCGCGAGTTCACTAAGCTGATGGCAATTGAAAGAAAGCCACAGGCAGGTGCCAGGCCAAAGGAATTCCCCGCCCGAACGTCAAGACCTCAAATGTCACGCAATACATATCCAACGTCATCTCGTCGAAGGTTGCCTCCACCTCGTTTCACTCCCGATGGCCAGCCTATATGCTTCAGGTGTGAACGAGCCGGTCACATGCAGGTGGACTGTCCCCAGGGAGGTCGATCGCACTCCAGCAGACCATCACGAGGTAGGCCAGGGAGAGGGGGTTATTGATTGGGGGCCGTGGCGACCCAGGCGTTCGTGGAGCTGTACATTAATGGGAAAGAGATAGCTGGGTTAGTAGATAGCGGGGCCTCTAGGTGTGTAATTAGACGAACAGAATTTGTACAGTTATGTAGATATATGGGCAGACAACCCATTGTTAAGAAAACCACGGGGCTAACGGGCGTCACGGGTCATGAGTTACAGGTATGGGGGGAGACTCAGATCACGTTGGATCGCTTTGGCAAGTTAGATGTAGTGGTAGTAGACAACATGCCGTATGCTTTTATATTAGGAAGAGATGTCATGAATCAAAATGGAATGATATTAGACTACTCCAAAGGGAGCTTGATGTGGAAGGGGGTAGAGTTACCCCTGGTTCCCCTAAACAGTATTGAGGGTACAATGGGGGTGATTGATGGCCCAGGGGACCAAATCATGAAGTGTGTCAGACAGAATGAGGGGGTGTTTAGTGCCTCGGGGCAAAGAATAGGGAGACACCCTGATATTGCTGTCAGGATACACACGACAGGGCCGCCAGTCAGGCAGAGGCCATACAGAGTGCCCTTTTTGAAGAGGCAAGCATTAGAAATGAAATTAGCAGAAATGCTGGAGCAGGACATAGTGGAGCCTTCTTGCTCTCCATGGGCCAGCCCAGTAGTCCTAGTCTTAAAGAAAAGTTCTGAAGAATTGCCGCGCTTTTGTGTGGATTACACAAAGCTCAATGCCATGACCATTAAGGACAGTTATCCAGTACCGTTAATCCAAGACGTGCTGGATTCGCTGCAGGGGGCCAAAATATTCTCAACCCTAGATTTGAAAAGTGGGTTCCATCAATTACCCCTGGATAAAAGGGACAGGGAAAAGACAGCGTTCATTTGTCATAAAGGACTGTTCCAGTTCAAATCCATGCCTATAGTGTGGTGGCTTAGGGAAATTACCGTTACCGGGCGGATAAAAGCATGAAACTTGGCATAATGATTGCTTGGGACCTTCTTGTCAAAATTGGGGTGGGAGCCCAAAAATCTGAGTTAATTAAATGGGTCAAATCCAAAATGGCGTCCAAGATGGCCGCCGAAAAAGAAAATAGCTTATATCTCGGCAACTAATCAACCTAGAAACATGCTGTTTGATTCTATACCTAGGTTTTTGGGGTCACAGAATCTATTTAACATGTCAGAATAAGAGTCAGATACTTAGATCACTCGTGGCTGACATACATGGTATCATCTTCATCTTTTTTGCGACAAAACCTTGAAAATATTCTGTCACATGATTTATCTCCTGTCATATAATTTATCAATTCTATACAATGAAGAGAAAGGCAAGAGATACCAGCAAAGGCAAAGAGATAATTACACATTACTATATATTGCTGGAACTGTCTTGAGTTGTAGTTTTGTAGACATATGCATTTGACACATGTAATCCATCTGTCAGTGTTATTTCAGCGCCAACAATTTGATGAACAAAAATCACCGAGTAAAATGCAAGACCTTCAAACTTGTTAGTCTACTGAATTTATTTCATATGTTTATAATGTAGTCAATAAAAATTACATTGTCGAAGTTTGTAAATCATCTAAACTTGGGCTGTTCAGGGGACATGAACACAATTTTGATTTTAACTTTTCCAAACCACTGAGATGCAATGAGATCTTTGGTATGTTTGAATAAGATCATTCAACTTTCCTATTAATGTAAGCTTCACCCTCAAGGTCCCTCATCTGCTCCCTTTGAGACTGAACAACCTAAAAAGTCAGTGATGTATGCGACTGTGCATGTTTGGTAATTGTGTTCATGTGATTAAAATAATGGTTTGGACAATGTTGTTTACCTCTCTTTTTACTTGCGTGTCATTCTGTCACATTGTTAAACTTCTATATTTTCAATCAACCTTTCTGCGAATTGGCTTAAAACATTGGTGCTGTTGTATGTGTTGAAGTATGACCTTCCAGAAAATTTCAGCTTAATTTGTCAATTAAAAAAATGGATGATTTCACCAGTTTGTCATCTATTGGTTTAGTCAAAACTATATTCGTTGCTCAAAGCAATTAACACTCAACAAAGAGCTCTGAGATGCAAAGTTATGTGAGTAGACACTTATTATCCTGCAAAAATATTTATGTGGTTATGGCCTTGTTACTTTTTATCCTCATAGTCATAGACAGAAAGGGATAATGCAGAGAGGGAGGATCTGAGAGAGAGAGGTGAGCAGAGATGGGGAGGCAAGGAGGCTTGAGCTTGAGAGGAGGCAGAGAGAAACAGAGAGAAACAGAGAGAGAGAGAGAGACCTAACTAAAGAGATAAAGAATGTGGAAGCTTTCAAACGGAGGCAGGGAGTTAAGCGTCCCACGGGGAAGAACAGTTTTTTTTTCATGATGGAGGGAGGCAAGGGACAGAGATCAAGAAACCGAAAGGGAAAAGTCAAGAGAGAAAGAGGAGGCAGAGACACAGGAAGCAAAAGCTATTGGAGGATAGAAGAGTTACTTTGTATGGGAGAGGCAAGAGCAGGAGAGCGGGCAGTTTAAGAGGAGGCATAAGAGGGGAGGGGAGACTGAGAGAGGGAGGATAGAGCAGCTGTTGGAATGAGGCAATAACGAGAATGAGGGGGACCAGAAGCAATCAGGGGGAATGCAAATGCAAGAAATAATAAGAGTCATTGATATGAGGCACACCAGGATGAGACACGTTATATCAAGAAGGAGGCTATTCTAGAGCTAGGTGCTAGAGAGAAAGCAGTAAAGGAGAAGATAGAGACACAGAAGGCAGAGAGGGAATTCAAGAGTAGTGCCTAGGGCTAGAGGAGGCTGAGAAAGCGAAAAGGTGAGAGATATTGGAATTTGGAGGCAAAAGCTACCTTGTTTGGTGGAGGCAAGAGATAGGGAGGAAGCAGAAAGGGAAGAGGTGGAGAGGAAGGAAGCAAAAGCCAGGTAACAGGCAAAGAGGGAGAATACAGGATGTATCAGGAAGGAAGCAAGAGCTGGACGAGGCAGAAAGGAGGAATAGGCCCTATAGCAAGTAGGATGCAGAGGGAGAGGTTACTGGAAGGAGAGCAGCAAGACATGGGCCACAGTGCAATACAATTATACTGAGCTATCTGGACGAAAAATTAAAGAGCAGGATAACTAAGACATCATACAGGCAGGCAGCTGAGAGAAAACAACACAATTGCTGAGATCTGCTGTGTTGTGTGTCCGTATATTTGGTGTGGAATATCAGTGTTAGAGTTGACAAAATGTCATTTCTTCATTTTTTTTGTCACATTTTCACAATGATTTATGAGGGAGTATGCCACGCTTTGCATTCTGTGGCAGAATAAGTGTTGCAGGTTGCAGGTTGCCCAGAATAGCTTGAAATATATCTCAGGCCTTCTGGTTAACATTGGCTCCTGGGGACCTAAAGCGGCCTCCAGACCCCCAGTCTGATTTTGCCTCCCTCCTGAAAAAATCCTAGTTACGTCCTTGAGAATAAGACTGGACAGTTTTTGTTATGGCTGAAATAGGCTTCAAAATTGACTATTGATCACGCATACAGGTTGTACTGTGGCTCCCATACAGGCTACATGTGAGATAGGCCTTTCTCCTGCAGATAAAGCTGAGAAAAAGGAATGATCTAAGACAATTGACAAGCCAAATATTACTGTCAAGAGGGACAAGAGACAAAAGAAAGATGCTGAGAAGCTATCCTCTGATAAGTCAGCCAGCAATGATACTCACTAGAGTCTGAAATTTTCATACTAATTCATCATTTGGACATGCAAATTTGAATGTGACAAAAATTAAATCTACAATTAACACACATACAAAAACAGTTGAATAAATAACTTATTAAAAGCAGGTTAATCAAAATTCAATATTGATAAAGTTCTGTTAAGTTATTTTAAAACCTAAATCGTTATGGACTAGACGTACTAGTCCTTAAATGTTCAGCATAGTCTCTATACATTTATAAAAGACTTCTGTTTCGAATGCCTGGGGTTATGCCCTTGAATAAGAATGGATTCAGAGAGGTTCTTTCTTGAACTCGGGCACTTTCATATGTGAGACAGCACAATTATTTTTTTGATTTATTTATCTTTAATGAACCATCAAACAGTTGCATCATAATGTCATTATTATTTGGCATTCATAATTTACTTTTGGGCCGTATTCATCACATGGTCTCCCAGGGTGGAATTTGGTCTCCCTCTGATCAGTCTAAAATGTTTTGCATGGAGGAAAATGGAAAACCAAAGGCAGCTTGTGTGTGGCTGAAGTACGCCAGATGCTGGTGAAGTGTAGCTGTAAAGGAATTTGCTCAAACTACGAATGTTCACAAGTTAATTACCGAATCTTCATGCATTGTGAAATTACAAATATACTAAATAAACTTTTGACATTATATAAAACTTGTGTTTCATTGCCCATTTTATATAGAAACTTTAAAAAAAGGACTTCAAAAGTAGAGTGGGGAAGATTTCTATCAATAATCTAATTGTGTTTTGTGTTTCCCAGCTTCATAAAAGTATTACGATTGAATTCTTTTGTAGTCTTTCTTGTTTATGTCATATACCCCTATCAAAATGTCATCAAATCAATTTGGGACCATCATTTTTGGATTCCTTGGCTATAAAAACCTAGGAAATGATGTATTGCGCAAGAAAATAGCATTATTATTGGCCAATCCATGAGCAAAAACGTTTTTGGCGGCCATCTTGGACGCCATCTTGAATTTGACCCATTAAATTAACTCCGATTTTTGGGCTCCCACCCCAAAATCGTTCTTTGGGTTGTTGAGAAGCCACATGCCAAGTTTCATGCTTTTATCCACCCGGTAACGGTATGATTCAATATTGACCGTAAGCCACCCCACTACTATGGGTTTGTGCAACGCAACGGCCGTGTTTCAACGCACGATGGATAAGGTGTTAGGGGGATTAATAGGGATTAGCGTGATGGTGTACATAGATGACGTAATTGTGTATTCTGCTGACGAGGCCTCCCATGTGCGACACCTGCAGGAGGTATTTGACAGGATGAAACAGTACAACCTAACATTGAATCCCAAGAAGTGCGTGTTCGGCCAAGCAGAAGTCAAGCTCCTGGGATTCGTGGTCAGCGCAAAGGGTCACCGAGCGGATCCAGACAAGGTCAAGGCCATCAAGGAAATGCCTCCCCCAACGAACGTGAAAGCTGTGAGACGATTTTTGGGCGTTACAGGCTATTACAGAACCTGCATGCCCAACTACGCCCAATTATCAGAGCCATTGGTCAGGCTAACAAAGAAACACGTGCGGTTCCACTGGGACGCCGAGAAGCAGCGAAGCTTTGAAGCTCTTAAGGATCTGTTGATCAGTGAGCGTGTCATGGCTCATCCGATCTTGCATACCCCTCAGCAAATCGCAATGCAGATCAGCAAAGAACAATGCTGAGACAATACATGAAAGGCCTGGGAAACGAGAAGTTGGTACTGCGTCTCATACAAGAAAAGGGACCTGCAGACTACCTAGAGGCCATAGAAGCAGTGTCGAAGTATGAAGCGGACAGCTACAGTGTCTACAGGGCCACGCATGGCACTGCCCCACCCGAACGCCAAGAGGAGCCAATGGACATCTCGGCAGTGAGGGATCAAGGAGTAGATCATCGTCCCATGACGCCAATGGCACGAGGAGCCTCGGAAGTCAGCTCAATGGACCGCATGCAACGCCAGATTGATGGGCTTAGTCGCGAGTTCACTAAGCTGATGGCAATTGAAAGAAAGCCACAGGCAGGTGCCAGGCCAAAGGAATTCCCCGCCCGAACGTCAAGACCTCAAATGTCACGCAATACATATCCAACGTCATCTCGTCGAAGGTTGCCTCCACCTCGTTTCACTCCCGATGGCCAGCCTATATGCTTCAGGTGTGAACGAGCCGGTCACATGCAGGTGGACTGTCCCCAGGGAGGTCGATCGCACTCCAGCAGACCATCACGAGGTAGGCCAGGGAGAGGGGGTTATTGATTGGGGGCCGTGGCGACCCAGGCGTTCGTGGAGCTGTACATTAATGGGAAAGAGATAGCTGGGTTAGTAGATAGCGGGGCCTCTAGGTGTGTAATTAGACGAACAGAATTTGTACAGTTATGTAGATATATGGGCAGACAACCCATTGTTAAGAAAACCACGGGGCTAACGGGCGTCACGGGTCATGAGTTACAGGTATGGGGGGAGACTCAGATCACGTTGGATCGCTTTGGCAAGTTAGATGTAGTGGTAGTAGACAACATGCCGTATGCTTTTATATTAGGAAGAGATGTCATGAATCAAAATGGAATGATATTAGACTACTCCAAAGGGAGCTTGATGTGGAAGGGGGTAGAGTTACCCCTGGTTCCCCTAAACAGTATTGAGGGTACAATGGGGGTGATTGATGGCCCAGGGGACCAAATCATGAAGTGTGTCAGACAGAATGAGGGGGTGTTTAGTGCCTCGGGCAAAGAATAGGGAGACACCCTGATATTGCTGTCAGGATACACACGACAGGGCCGCCAGTCAGGCAGAGGCCATACAGAGTGCCCTTTTTGAAGAGGCAAGCATTAGAAATGAAATTAGCAGAAATGCTGGAGCAGGACATAGTGGAGCCTTCTTGCTCTCCATGGGCCAGCCCAGTAGTCCTAGTCTTAAAGAAAAGTTCTGAAGAATTGCCGCGCTTTTGTGTGGATTACACAAAGCTCAATGCCATGACCATTAAGGACAGTTATCCAGTACCGTTAATCCAAGACGTGCTGGATTCGCTGCAGGGGGCCAAAATATTCTCAACCCTAGATTTGAAAAGTGGGTTCCATCAATTACCCCTGGATAAAAGGGACAGGGAAAAGACAGCGTTCATTTGTCATAAAGGACTGTTCCAGTTCAAATCCATGCCTATGGGTTTGTGCAACGCAACGGCCGTGTTTCAACGCACGATGGATAAGGTGTTAGGGGGATTAATAGGGATTAGCGTGATGGTGTACGTAGATGACGTAATCGTGTATTCTGCTGACGAGGCCTCCCATGTGCGACACCTGCAGGAGGTATTTGACAGGATGAAACAGTACAACCTAACATTGAATCCCAAGAAGTGCGTGTTCGGCCAAGCAGAAGTCAAGCTCCTGGGATTCGTGGTCAGCGCAAAGGGTCACCGAGCGGATCCAGACAAGGTCAAGGCCATCAAGGAAATGCCTCCCCCAACGAACGTGAAAGCTGTGAGACGATTTTTGGGCGTTACAGGCTATTACAGAACCTGCATGCCCAACTACGCCCAATTATCAGAGCCATTGGTCAGGCTAACAAAGAAACACGTGCGGTTCCACTGGGACGCCGAGAAGCAGCGAAGCTTTGAAGCTCTTAAGGATCTGTTGATCAGTGAGCGTGTCATGGCTCATCCTCGTACAGATCGTCCCTACATTGTCTACACAGACGCATCTAATGTGGCTTTAGGGGCGATTTTAGTACAAAAGGAGGAGGGGACAGGGATCGAACGTCCAATCAGCTACCTGTCCAGACTTCTGTCCAGCACGCAACGACGCTGGGCGGCGATCGAGCGTGAAGCATTCGCTTTGATCACGGCTTTAAAATTCTTTAGGCCGTACCTGTATGCCGCTGAATTCACGTGCCACACGGATCATAAGCCGTTAACTAGTCTCTTCACTAAAGAGCTCAATAACACCAAGATCCAACGATGGGCAATCTTGGTGGCAGAATATGGATGTAAGATCAGTTATCGGAAGGGGAAAAACAATGTGCGGGCGGACATGCTGTCAAGACTGGAGCCAGACATCATAGCCACCTATGACGAACTGGATTGGCAGGTTGAGGATCCAACTCCAGATGATCAAGAGGATGACGAGACGCCACCCATATTCCACGACTCACTGAACCTGGAGCAGTTGAGTCAGGAGCAGCGAGGCATGTCAGAATGGCTTGAGGCAGTTGACGAGCAGAGCAGCTATGAAATAGTGGAAGGGGTGCTGTACTCAGTCAAGCGTCCCCATGACTACGCAGCAGAATACCCCAGGCTGGTGATCCCTCAAGCGTATCGGGAGAAAGTCATGAAATGGGCACACGAGGAGGTGGGTCACATGTCTTACATGAAGACCATGCGAAAGCTCCAGGAGGCATATGTGTGGCAGGGCATGCGAAGGGACGTCAGACAATTTGTGCAGCAATGTGCAACTTGTACGGTACACAGCAAGAGGCCAGTACATGTAGCAATGGGAGAAATGCCTCTGCCAAAAGGCCCGGGCCAGCTGATATCAGTTGACCTGGTGGGGCCACTGCTTCGGTCTCCACAGGGCAACACGAACATACTGGTCCTCATAGATCATGCCAGTGGATTTGCGGACTGCTATCCCATACCGAATAAAACCAATGAGGCTGTTTGGGCCAAATTGAGGCAGGAGTACTTCCCCAGGGCAGGAATCCCCAACTGCATGATAACTGACCGAGGTCTTGAGCTAAATGCCCGGGCCATGAGACAATATCTGGAGGGCATTGGTGTCGAGCACAAGAGGACGACACCATACAATCCCCAGGCAAATGGAAAGGTGGAGCGTTTTAACAGAACTCTCAAGTCCATACTAGCCAAGTTGGTTAACAATCGAGTAGCTGACTGGCAGACCCAACTTGGCAACGCAGTGGCATGCTACAATACTTCCACCTCCTCTGCCACAGGGCACACGCCCTTCTTCCTGCACTATGGCAGGCACCCCAGGATGCCCATTCACCGCGCTCATGCACAAGTCCAGGATCAACCACTGCTGGAGGGCAGGTTACAAGAATACTATCAGGCCATCAGACAGGCGAGAAATCTCACTGAGGACTCTAGAAAGTACAACAGAGAGAGATTGCTGAGGAAGCAGAATGTAGAAGAGCTCAGTGTGGGAGATTCTGTAATCTTGAAAGCAAGTGAACCCCTGACCTTGACCAGTCGGTGGGATCCCAGGTGGACAGTGACACAGATAAGAGGCAAGGTGATATGGGTGAGCCATCAGCCATCTGGGAAGCAGCGAGTGTTGAACAGGAACAAAGTTAAGTTGGTCAGCCCAGACATGGCTTGGGAGGGGGTGAGACTAAGACCAACGAGGCAGATCAAGAAGGGGGCCGGCAGGCCGTGGCAGCCTCAGCGCGCTCCAATCGAGCGTGGCCGGCGACCGAGAAGAAAGGGGGCCGAGCATGAGACCGAAGGAGCAGAGAGAGATAAAAGAGGAGAGACAAATGAAGGAGGAGGGACAAATGCAGGAGGCGAGACAAATGTAGGAGGTGAGACGAATGTAGGAAATGAAGGAGGAGAGACTCACAGAGGGCAGGGGCCAGAAGGTCCACAGGGGACAGGACACCCTGACTCAGAACCCATGCAGGACGATGGAGATTCATCTCCAGATTGGGTGCCCCAAGGGACTCCTGTGTCAAAGGGACGTAGGCAGGGACAGAGAAGGCGTCGTCCCATTCAGGGAGACGAGATGGATGAAGTTCAGCCAGCTGCTCCAAAACGAAGGGAAATCGATCCTGATCAGCAGGCTGACCAACCCATTCAATCACCAGCTGGGCAACACAGCGAGCACAAAGGGGGCGAACAGATGAATCAATGGAATGATTCACACGCACCAGTGACTCCACCCCCAGACCCACAGGGAGCTGCTGATGACCCAATGGACAGTGAGTCGGCTCATGTCAAGAGGGGGCACCACCCCGAGGAAGGAGCGTTGGACCCCCTGCCCAAGAGACAAAGGACCTATCTGCCGAGGGAGGCCAAGACCAATCACTCGGTGCTTGGACCTCGGGCTGACCAGACCTCACTCTGAACTTTGTAAACTTGGAAGCTCTCTGAACTTTATGAACTTGGAAGATCAGTGAATTCAATTGAACTCTGCCTGATTTCACTGACTTCACCGCACATCCAGACGACTGACGATCGAAAGATGCAGTCGTACTTATGCCAGATGCTGCTCATTTGGGTGATCCAAGCAGGAGCACAGATAACCACCACCCCTGCTGCGAAGGGAGGTGGAGCTGCGTCTATCGAGCCACTCCACCTGCCAGATGGAGTGCTGGTCCAAGGTGGGACAAATTTGAAGACGATCAAGGCCACATGGATGGTCCTGGTAACTCTGCAGGCGCCAACCTATCCTGAGGGCCTGTCTGAACTGTTGGCTGTCATTCGAACCAGCGTGAACCGAGCCAGAGTCCGCCCCTACACCAGAGAGGCCTGGAGGAGACGTGTGGACCAGATGGATCAATCTTCCACGCAATACCTGGCAAATAGAAGGCACAACGCTGTGG
This sequence comes from Platynereis dumerilii, assembly GCA_026936325.1. Classification (NCBI taxonomy): domain Eukaryota; kingdom Metazoa; phylum Annelida; class Polychaeta; order Phyllodocida; family Nereididae; genus Platynereis; species Platynereis dumerilii. The sequence continues at coordinate 4,335,411 of JAPTHN010000004.1, forward strand.
AGCTGCCCAACGTCGTCGTTAGCAGGCCAAAGCAACCCTCCAGAAGGAAGCGTGGACTCGTGAATGCAGTGGGAAGCATCATGGGGTACCTGTTCGGGACTGCAACCCAGGAGGAAGTTCGTCAGTACAAGACTGCCATAGTACAACTGCAGAAGAGAACAGGTGACCTCATGCATGTAACCAAGGACATGCTGACAGTAGTAGACCAGACGAGGATCTACATGAAGGAGACCCAGAAAACCTTCATGTCCCTGTCTCAGCATGTCCAGAACATTGACATTTACTTGAAAAGGCTCAGGAGTAACCTCAACAACATCGACATTCGGCTGCACACAGTAGAGATTCGCATGGAGATCGAACGTGCCATTCAAGAAGCGGAACGCACTTTCGTCCAATACCAGCAACAGCTGTCCCACTTCCAGCGCCAGAGGGGGGCTCTCGAGCGAGGGAGGCTCAGCGAGGAAGTCCTGGCTCCCACGATCCTGCAAAACATCATCGAGCACACGGCACAGGAAGGACATGAAACGGTGAGCAGTCTTTTGTGGTTGTATAGCTATGTAAGGGTAGAGCCTGTGGTCATTTCAGGCAATGAGCTAATTTACAGGTTACCCTTGCCCGTCCTGAGTAGACAGGACTATCTGCTTTTTAACCTAAACAGCATGCCTGTTCCAATCTCCAACTCAGGCATGTCTGTGCAGATAAATGTAGCTGAGCACTATGGCGTGTCCACTCGCACAGGACAAATATTTCTAGCTGAAGATTGTTATGGGGCGGATCCAGTCGTGTGTCCCTGTGGAGCACTATTTAAAGCCACAGTGCACCAATGTGCCAGAGGTTTAATATTTAATCAGTCCAAGCTCATCAAACAATGTAAATTTGATCTGGCCAAGGGCACAAATGATACTCAAATCAAACAGATATCTTACAACCAGTATTTAATCTCTTCCTGGCATTCCTCATTCAAATTTAGATGTCCTGGAGAAATTGAAGTAGCACGTAAGCTTAATCCAGGCACATACCAGATCAAATGTAGGCCAGCTTGTGTAATAGAGGGCGACACCTTCCTAATCGAGTGCCCAGAGACGTATCACCTTCAGCGTGCAATCTCTATGCCTGCACTACATGTGCATGGCCAATTCAAGCTTAGTCGACAGGAAAGGGGGGGGGTGATTAACATTTCTCCACGTAATATTATAGATGGGCCTAGTTGTTGATGTGTTTGAATCATTGTGTAAACTATTGTGTAACTGAGATGACTGTCTAAAGCCAGACAGGACATTGCCAGAGACGGAGCAAAAACCCCTGGTCTATATGACCCAGAGAGGTGAGGCTCGAGGTGGCTTGGCAGAGCGCACCATGACTTATACTATATGAAGCTATTGTTGGATAACGAATAGATTAAAATTAACTGTGTACATGAATGTTGTTAACTATGCCATTGCTCTGCGACCATGGCCTACCCACAGCTACACCACATGGCTGCAGCCGTTGCCATGTTCCCAGGGCAAGGACATCACATGTCTTGCTTTAATGAACAAACACTGCCCAGTTTATGCTCCTATCATTTCAGCACCAAACACCAACAACCGTCCGTGTCGAGCCATCCGATACACTGGGGACAATCAGGATGACGACGCAACCTATACATCAAAACGAACACGCCAGTCCGACAGATAATTGGACGAAGGAACAAACTGATGTACGAACGTGAACGACAAACGCAAACGGTGTTAAGAACGCTTATTCACCAAATTAAAGACATTCATTGTGGACATTCCTAAACTAATATTCTAAAATACATATTAACAATAGTGACTTTAACCAAAAGAATTTCGTCAAGCCTATTTGACAAAAGCTCTAACACAAGGGACTGAATGAGAGCAGAGCTGGGAACATTAATTGTTCATAAACCATATAATTGTGCATACTATGTTTAATGTTGTTTGTCAAATGTTGTGGGGGTTTTTTTCATAAAAAAAAAAAGGGTACAAATTGAGAGCAGTGGGGGAAGGGTTGACTGGGGCAAATGGGCAATGTATTGAACGTGAGTAATGAGTTGTTGTATTGGAAATTGTCTATACAATATAGAAAAGACTAAGCTTGCCAGTAATGACATTAATAATGCCTCCTCCACAAAGGGAGAGGTGCCCAGTAGAGAAATTCTATGAATTTATCTAAAAATGTGTGTGCCAATGTAAAGTGTAGGGGTCATTACTGGAGGCACTTGACCGCTTGACTCACAGGCCAGATGGTCGGGAACAATGGGGAGTTCAGTGAGGCCTAATCTGCAAGGGAAGCATGCAAGTAGAGATTGGGGAGAGCAATTGGCAGTGTGGGTTTAATGGATCCAAGAATATTGATGGGGGTAAGGGACAATGGCAATCAATCCAAATTCAATGACTAAGCTGGCACTTGGGGATCCAAATGCATTCAGTCAGTACCAAAGCACCACCCTGTGGGGGACTGATACATTGGTGACTCAAGGGGGGGCAGTCATTGTAGGCAGTAAGGGGTTGAAGCAATCAGCTCAAGATAATGGAAGGGTAACGCGGAGCAGGGAGCATTTGCATGGCAATGAAGGGTTTGGAGATAAAGTGGGAATTAATGGCACTTAGGAGCAGAGGAGTGTATCTGCAGTTATCTCATGTGCACCTTGCAGACAGAGGGAAGGGGGTGTGCAGGAACTGCAGGAAACTGAGGGCCTAGATGAACAGGAATCAGCAGCAGGCTGCTGCTGATTGGTTAACACTAGGACAGGAATTGGATGTTAATTTATGTATATGTGATGGAATAAAGCAATGGGGCCAGGAATGCCTGGTCAGTTTTGTTCTGGAGTTCACTACTCTCAACTGCTGTGTTTGTTACATGGAAACAGTATTTTACTTCTTACATGACAAAGTGATATTGATATCACATTGAAAGACTTGGAGGATAAATCCTTGTAAGTGGAGAGGTGAAACTTACAACTTGGTGTGATTAATCCTGCCCCTCGTATTGATCATTTTACATGTGAACCGGTTGCAAACAGCTAAGAAACACCTCTATCTTTGCTGGTTTCACTTCATGAGAGCTTGGGTGGGGGTGGGGATTCTTTTCACTGATAAACATGATAAAGCAGGGAAGGTTTGAAGAAAGGATCGAAGATAGGAAGGAGGCAAGCAAGGGGGTGGGGGTAGATCAAATAAGGAACGAAGGAACGATTTCAGAATGGAAGGAAGACGAAAGAAAAGAAAGAAAGAAGGAAGGAATGAAAGAAGCAGGGAAAAAAGCAAAGAAAGAAGAAAGAAAGGACGGAAATTAAGAAGGAAGCAAGGAATGAAAGGAAATATAGGAAGGTAGGAAAGAAGGAATGAAAGAAAGCAATGAAAGGAGGAAGGGAAGAAGGAAAAAAGGAACAACGGAACAAAGGGGGGGGGGTGCCAAGAAGTAGGTAAAGAAGGAAAAAATGAAACCAAAGAAGGAGACAAGGAAAAAAGGAAGGAATAACCAAGTCAGACAAGTAGGACATATAAGCATGGAATAATGTGAATGGAAGTAATGACAAACGAAAGGCAGAGGGTGAAATGATACAAAAGTGTGTCAAAAAGAAAATGAACTTATGCATCTGAATTACATTATATAGATAGTAACCTTTAAACACAAATGTTGTGCATTACACTAAGGATGGTGCATGGTGAATTATTTTTTTACAGATCTATTCCCATCTATTTCCCAACCCCTCCTACCCTCTACCCCAAAACCCACATGTGCACACCCTCCCCTACAGTCTCACCCAACAAAAATGTCCCCCACTTCCCATTGTACTAGAGTAAGGCGGGACAAAGTGCGCTCAGTAGCATATTGACCACATGTGGCCAGTGGGGGCAGCTGGGGTAGCTTGGTCAAGTGTCAAACTACAGAAGTAGGGGCAGGTGGGGCAATAATGGTCAGCCCCCAGGGGTATCTAGTGTGACCTAAGACCGAATAGCAGATCAAAAATCACGGCTTTTTCTAGCTTAAAATTGTGATGGTGTGATCATAGATTATACAGACTGCTTTATAAAAATGATTGCTTCTTTTGTTGGTTTTAAAGTATTGCATAAAAAAATCAATATATAGAATCTTCCAAATTAATATTCCAAAACTTTTTTTCTACAGGTTTAGCCTGTACACCCGTAATAGTTAACATCTGCAAAAGTTTCCATCATTGTAAGAAATATTTGAGGAATGTTTATAAATTTTCTATAATTTTGAACATTTAACTTTTGAATTGTCGAACAATTTCAGATTGTAGTTGATATAACAGGAGTTCATTTTCAACTTTATTACAAGCCTATCAGTAAGTGACCTATTTAAAAAAAAATTAAATTTCCAAGCAAGAATATGCAACCATCCTAGATGAAATACACCTGCCAATCCCCTTTATACCCTATGGCTCTGCACCCCCACCCCTTCTCCATTCCCACAAGTCAGTATAACAGCTTGTACAAATCTCAGAGGAATTGAATTCTTCCTGTCACCTGCAGTCTTCACAGCATTACTGTACTCTTCAAGGTAATTAGGTTAATTTAAGTGGCATTAAGGCCAAAGCACAAGTGTTGTTTTATGTTAATCACTCGTAATTATAAATTCAATGGCGAATTACCTTCAAATGATCGTTTTTACAACTTCTTTTTTTTATTTTTAGTTTAATAACTGCAGATTAGGTGATTACTTGGGGGGGGGGGGAGTGTATATATGAGAATTAGAAAGAGTAAGCAATATGTTACACATTTACCCGATATGTTGGGTATTTATCTTAACTTGCCCAGCATAAACAGTCTATTGAGTATAACACATTGATACAAGGGACTGGCAATTAAAAAAAATCAAAGCAAATGTTGAATTTTGTAAAACACCTATCCATATTCGAGTCAATTTGGGTACTTCATTCCATGCTATCTTCAGAGAGTTGTCTACAACTTTATGCCCTGAGCAGGTCACAAAATAAAATTGACACCCCTCCTTCTTTATCACCCCCATTCCACTCCAACATCAAGTCAACAACCCCCCCCCCTCCACTTTCCCCATAAAATCACCAATTAGGACCCAACACGGGCCGGGGCCAACAGGTGACTTGAGAGGTGCACCATGCCTCAACAGGAAAGTCACGTTTTTGTGTGAAAATGTTGGATTTTATTACCCATCTTTAGCAAGCGGGTGAGAAGTGGCCATAAAATCACAAAATTCATGAAGCAGAGCTAAGCAGTTGAAGAACTTCACAGGTTGTATTGCCATGGCAACCTGTTAGAAAAGGCTTTTAATGAGCTGTCTCAGAGAAAATCATGCAAAATCCAGAGATCTTGCTGGATGACCGACTCGGAATTGGCTAAAATTTTCCACACATCACGGTTTGGGTCTTTAACCATGCAATTCATGGTCAAAAGTTCAAATTTCCTTTTTTAAGGTTGTGCCACAGCACCTTGATAAAAAGATGTTTTTCACCTGAAATTGACTAAAAATTCACTTCACGCACCCATGAAATTGCCTGTTTTTAAAGCCTCATAAAATCTGAAAATCTGCAAATTTCACCATGAAAGTTTAAAAAGTTTGTCATATGGAACCTTAAAAATGCAAAAAATTCTTTTAATTAATTTTGACATCATTCATCTGTTTTTGGCAACTTGCAAAAAATTGGTCTTCGATGGATTTTTGAAAATTGTGAAAAACACCCTATGTTTAAGGGGGCCGTTCTCAACACGTGACGCCTTTAGAAACCTGATTTAAAAAAAATAGGAATGCTAAACACTTGTATTTTACTAAATTGATGACCGTTCCGTGGGATATTTTATTGTAAAATTGCAATAGGTGGCGCAAATTTTTGAAGTTTTCATTAAAATGCGAAAAACTGCGAAGTTCAACAGCATCTACTTAAAAGCCAGATATGCTAATTTTTGGTTTAAATCACATTTTTTGGGTGAGGGAATTGCAATATGTCATTTTCTATGACATTTCAATGCAATGCAAGGTGGCATTTGAGCTTGAATTCAAAATAGCCACCAAAAAGTTAATTTAACGCAACTTTGATCCAAATTGGGATAAGGCGGCACTGTTTTGGCTTCAAAGATGGGTTTTGGGACCTGAGAAGTCAATTATCATATCAATTTTCATTTCACATCCAACCGATCCAAGATGGCATCCAAAATTGAATTCAAAATGGCTGCCAAAAGGTAAATTCTACCTCTTGTTCCTCATAATTGGAGTTGATTGCCACTGTTTCGGCCCCAACATGGGTTTTTGGGGTCTTAGAATTCAATAATGATATCCAGTATAGTCCATTTATATTTTCCTACCAAGATGGTGTCCACGTGCAATCCAAAATGGCCACCAAAGGTGTATTTCACCTATTTTCGCTCCTAATTTGGATCGATCGCCATTGTTTTGGCCAAAACATGGGTTTTTGAAGTCTTAGAATTCCATTATGATATCCAGTTAAGGTGGCTCGCTACCCGCGAAATTACGTCACCTGCACACATTTCCGCGCAGCCAGGCAGGCCCTATCTATCGTAGCGTCACCACTGTGCTGACACTGCTTCAAGATCTTTTTTTAATTTTAAGAATTTCCTGCGTCGGCCGCTTCGTTTGCAATTTGCGCCACTTCTATTGGGGTTAGAGACTTCTCGTTTGGAGCATTAGATGCGCCATGAAGAGTGCTATATACAGCCGGAGATCAATTTGATACTCAAAAGACAAAAATTTTTACAGGCGATTTTCGTCAAGCAGGTCTTATTTCTCAAAAATGACTTTGTGATATAAATAAATGTTTTAATCAATTTCAAGCATGGTAGGAAGGCTTGTCTATATCATCATATTGTTCCCAACTATTTTTGGAAATAAATGACAAAGCATTGAAAAATCCTATCCCGTCAATTTTTTTTAGCGCCATGGTTTATAAAAAAAGTTAAAATTGTCAAAATCGAAACTTATATTCCGAGCCCCTTGGAAAGTCCTTTAAACTAAATATATCTCTTTGAAATTGTAATCACCTTTTCCATGAAAGTGTCTCCTTTAATTTCATGCTTCATTGCATAATATGGGATGCATGACCACTGAATGGCAGAACAAACTTCCCAGTGAGAAAAATAAGAAAATTTTTTTTGTTTTTCAGGTTTGCGTGGAATGATTTTCTGGTACGTAACCCCAAAAATTTTTTTAAAAGGCTGGTAGCGACCACTTTTGTTTACATATCCTTGCTATAAACTATATTTTGGATCATTCTAAACTGTTTCTAAGAAATCCTATCGTGGAAAGTTCACGAGTATTGAGCCACCTTAAGTCCATTTACATTTTGCTACCAAGATGGTGTCCAAGCTGCAATCCAAAATGGCCGCCAAACGTGCATTTTACCTATTTTCGCTCCTAATTTGGATTTATTGCCACTGTTTGGGCCCGAACATTGGTTTTTGAAGTCTTAGAATTCCATTATGATATCCAGTATAGTCCTTTACATTTTCCTACCAGGATGGTGTCCAACCTGCAATCCAAAATGGCCACCAAACGTCTATTTCACATATTTGCGCTCCTAATTGGGATTGATCGCCACTGTTTGGACCAAAGCATGGGTTTTTGGGGTCTTAGAATTCATTCCATTATGATATTCAGTATACATATACGTGTAGTCCATTTACATTTTCCCTGTACCAAGACAGTGTCCAAGCTGCAATTCAAAATGGTCGCCAAAGGTGTATTTCACCAATATTTCGCGCCTTATTTGGATCGATCGCCACTGCTTGGGCCCAAACAAAAGTTTTGGGTCTCTGGGAATTCAATTATGATATCAATTTTCATTTTCATATCATTTAATCCAAGTCTTCGTTTAAATCTGGTATTCAAAATAAACACCACAGGTATATTTCACCTATTTTCGCTCATAATTTGGATGAAGCTGCACTATGTGGGTCCAAACATGGGTTTTTGGAGTCTGCCAATACAATTGCAATGTAATGTTCTTACAAGTTTGCTCACGCTGAAATTCAAATTGGCCACCAAATGTATATTTTTAACCAATTTTTGCTCCTAATTGTTACAGAGTAGCACTATTTGAGTCCAAAATGGGTATTTGAGATGTGAGAAGTCAATTATCATATTTCTTTTGATTTTACCGACACAAAATCCAAAATAGCATCCAAGCTGGATTTCAAAATGGCTGCCAAAAAGTAAAATAGCATGCAATGCATGCACCGTGTCCTCGAGCAATTATATATAACTCAATGGGATATGATCATTACATTAACACATCTCTATAAATTGTTAAAAGTTGCATTCTATCTATAGATCTATCAATCTACCCATCAATCTATCTATCTGTCTATCTATGTGTCTATCTGTCTATCTATCTGTCTATCTTTAGTAATTGGCTGAAGCATAAATCTCTGGTTGTGGTGCACCCCACTTTGTCTCAGGGCGGAAGGGCCAAAGGGAAGAAGAGGAAGATGCTTCTCAGAAATCGTCTGCTGAGCAAGGAGGAATTTGGGAGATTAAAGTTAACTATTTAGAGCAGTGAGACATAAGATTAAAGCCAGGGCATCTTGTGCAACAGTGTAAACACTGGGCATCATAATGGCATCATAACTTTAGGTGGTTCTTGCATCTGTGAAATGCTTTTCGATCCACACCAACTTTTGATATGACAATCCCATTGATGACGACAAAGGGCCCGAGGCCCTGCTCTCGGACACAAAAATCTACCTATCTTTGCTTGCAATTTGGAGAGAGCAAAACTTCTTGTGTTTCACCATGGTTTTTGGGGTGTGAGAATTCAATTATGACATACGTTTTTTTATTTTACTCTCAGTCGATCAAGCCTTGCATCTCAGCTGGAATTATTACTTTCTTTGCTTTAGTCTTGAATCTTAAAAAAAATTAGTCTTGAATCTTAGTAGAGATAGAGCTGAATTGTTTTGGGTGTAAACATGCATTTTTAGTTTCTAAGAATTCAATTTTGATATAAATTTCCATTTAATCATGACCTGATCCAAAAGTGTTTTTAAAAAATTTGCATACTAGCTGCCAAAAAATAATTTCTATGTTTACCTCCTAATTGAGACAGAACTGCACTTTTGAGGCATCAATTTACATTTTATTGGAATTAGAAATGAAACAAGATATCAATTTTTATTTTACCTCTTAGAGGCCGACCAGATGATATTTGGAGGGGGGCTATGGATTTTTGGTGAAAAAAAAAAGTTTGTTTCCCACTTGACATGAAAAAAAAGTTTGTTCAGCACATAGAAATAAAAAAAAGTTTGCTTCCACCAGTAGCTAGGGTTCCGTAATGTTAAAATTTCGATAAAAAAGATTGTCGCGAGTCCGCATGCAAAAAAATTGATCATCGGCGCGCCACGAACAAAAAAAGTTGGTAAAGGCCACAGCCCCCCCCCCAACTATCGTCTGGTCGGCCCCTTACTTCCATCCAGTCGAAGATGGCATCCACGACGTAATTCAAAATGGTTGCCACTAAGTAAACTCCACCTTTGCTCCTAATTGAGATAGATCGAAGAATTGTTCTCTACTTATGGGTCCAAATGACCAAATCTCAAATTGTGTCCAACCAAGAATTGGAAATGGTACCTGAAAATCTAGTTTTATCTGTATTTGGATAGAGCCGGCCTTTCTAAGTATTAAAGTAGAATTTAGCATCAATGAATTGAATGTTGTGTCAACCAAATCCAAATTTAGTATATCTATGCTAACATACCTGGAACTTTTGGAACCAAGATAAGTTACATCACAACTTCCCAAGTAGGTCAAATTTACCTTCAGAGGCAATTCTGAATTCTAGCTAAGCATTATCTTGGATCAAGTTATAGGATAAAGAGAATGAATGGCAAAATTAAAAAGTCAGACTAAAAAATCCATGTTTGGGCATGAAAAATGCGACTACATGTCAATTAGGAGCATTTAATAGACATTTAATTATAAATATTATTCTGCAGCCGCTATTTCACATTTGAATTCCGTTGTGGATGATATTTTAGATTTGTGCGAGTCAAAGAAAAAATGGACAGCATAATTGACTTCTCAGATCCCCATGTTTGGACCCAAACAGGGCAGATCTATCCCAATTAGCAGCAAAAATAGGAGAACCATTTTAATTTCAACTTGGACACCATCTTTGATTGGATGAAGAAAATGAATATAGGATAACATAATTCAAATTCTAAGACCCCAAAAACCCATATTTCAACCCAAATAGTACAGGTACATCCTAATTAGCAAAAATAGATGAAATACTCCTTTGGTGGCCATTTTGCATACCAGCTTGGATATCATTGTTGATCGGGAGTAGCTAAAATGAACATGGATATCATAATTGTATTCTTAACCCGAATCAGATTCAGCTTTTTTATTTTTGGGCTAATTTCAATTCCTTATGTAAAATTTCTATAGATATAAACAAGGAACAGGAGCTCTTCAAAGACAACATTATCAAATGCTCATCCTTGTGACTGATTTACTCAATAGTAAATGAGATGCTCGCTTTTTGTCCATTGGTTTACCATTTTACTGCTTTGAATGTCTTCTCTCCTGTTACGGCCATTGAGGTTAAACTTTTGGAATATGTTAGGGCACAAACAGTGCAACTCTATAGCAATTAGGAGCAAAATTCGGTGGAATATATATATTTGATGGCCATTTTGAATTCTTACTCGAACGCCATCTTGGATCAGGTGAACTCAAAAGTAACAGTAGGTGAAATATATACATTTGGCGGCCATTTTGAATTGAAACTTGAATGCCATCTTGGATAGGGTGGAAGTAAAATGAAATGGAAACCATTCAACTGAATTCTAAGACCCAAAAAACTCATGTTAGCATACAAACAGTGCAGTTCCAGAACCAAAAATTGGTGAAATACACCTTTGGCGGCCATTTTGAACTGCAGCTTGGACACCACCTTGGTAGCAAAATGTAAATGGACTACTGGATGCCATAACGAAATTCTATGACCCCAAAAACCCATGTTGGTGCCCAAACAGTGGCAATAAATCCAAATTAGGAGCGAAAATAGGTAAAAAGCACGTTTGGCGGCCATTTTGAACTGCAGCTTGGACACCATCTTGGTAGGAAAATGTAAATGGACTATACTGGATATCATAATGGAATTCTAAGACCCCAAAAACCCATGTTTGGGCGTAAACAGAGGCAATCAATCCCAATTAGGAGCGAAATTGGTGAAATACACCTTTGGCGGCCATTTTGAATTGCAGGTTGGACACCATCTTGGTAGGAAAATGTACATGGACAATACTTGATATCATTATTGAATTCTAAGACCCCAAAAACCCATGTTGGGGCCGAAACAGTGGCGATCAACTCCAATTATGAGAAAAAAGAGGTAGAATTTACCTTTCGGCAGCCATTTTGAATTCAATTTTGGATGCCATCTTGGATCGGTTGGATGTGAAATGAAAATTGATATCATAATTGACTTCTGAGGTCCCAAAACCCATCTTTGAAGCCAAAACAGTGCCGCTCTATCCCAATTTGGAGCAAAGTTGCGATAAATGAAGTTTTTGGCGGCCATTTTGAATCCCAGCTCAAATGCCACCTTGGATTGGATTGAAATGTCATAGAAAATGACATATTGCAATTCTCTCACCCAAAAAATGTGATTTAAACCAAAAATTAGCATATCTGGCTTTTAAGTAGGTGTTGTTGAACTTCGTAGTTTTTCGCATTTTAATGAAAAATTCAAAAATTTCCGCCACCTATTGCAATTTAACAATAAAATATCCCACGGAACGGACATCAATTTAGTAAAATACAAGTGTTTAGCATTCCTATTTTTTTTAAATCAGGTTTCTAAAGGCGTCGCGCGTTGAGAACGGCCCCCTTAAACATAGGGTGTTTTTCACAATTTTCAAAAACCCATCGAAGACCAATTTTTGGCAAGTTGCCAAAAACAGATGAATGATGTCAAAATTAATTTAAAGAATTATTTGCATTTTTAAGGTTCCATATGACAAACTTTTTAAACTTTCATGGTTATATTTGCAGATTTTCAGATTTTATGGGGCTTTAAAAACGTGCAATTTCATTGGTGCGTTAAGTGAATTTTTAGTCAATTTTAGGTGAAAAACATCTTTTTTTCAAGGTGCTGTGGCACAATCTTAAAAATGGAAATTTGGACTCTTGACCATCACTTGCATGTTTAAAGACCTGAACCTTGATGTGTGCAAAGTTTCAGCCAATTCCGAGTCGGTCATCCAGCAGGCTCTGCATGATTTTCTCTGAGACAGCTCATTAAGTGAGATAAAATACTTCCTGTCAAAACTCACATAAACAGTAAACAGTTGTTCTTATGATTATAATACTGAATCATTCCCAAACTCTGTTATTTCTGGGTACATATTTTACAAAGCTTTTTACCATCCAAAATCAAACCCAGGGAATTCCACATAAAATTGTGTTGGGCCTAGAAGCTAACTCACTTGAATTACTACCAAACACCTGTCATTTAAAATTGCCACTCCTTTTTTTTTCAGTTTTTCTTTTTTTGCTGTACATTTTGGCAATTTGCCAAATTTCAGGTCATCTGCCGCCACCTGGTGTCATAAGGTGCAAAAGGATGGCACATTAGAGAGAGTGCAGTTTCAATTAGATCATCAATTATCAAAGAGGTCATTTACAGGTCATTAGTGCTTTGCATGGCTGGGTGGGTTTTATGGTTTTTGTAAAGAGGGCAATTGTATTTTCAGACGATTGTCTTTAGATAGGCCTATACCTGCCGTTATGTTACTGGCTGGAGATTCTAAACTATGTAACTTGATATATTGAACAACAAAAGAAAGTCATTAAAATACCCATTGAACACTGAATTTTTTCGATAATTTTTTTGCTGGTCATTATACAATTTTACTGCGCCTTATCTTCTGGCTAAGACTGAGAAACAATTGCGACTATAGTTACACAATCTATTTCTTTGTATGAATATATAACAAAGGTGAAATCCCAATCTTTTTAGTAATTTTTTTCGTTCAAAATCACAAAATTCTCAATTTTTGTCGCTCTCGTTTGACATTTGAAATACACGCTCTCTTCACAGTTCTCATTGTAATCTATTCCCAGCATAGGCGTATCGAGGGCGGCACTTCGGGGGGGGGGGCATTTGCCCAAATTTCACGATCCAAACTTTATACAGTGCCGCCCGTACAGTGTAAGTATGTGAAACGCATGACATTGTGCCATTGCATCAATGCTAAACATCCTCAGCCTAACTGCTTGTGGAGGCATGAATTTTCATCGGATGAAAGCGAAACAAAGTGGGTCATAAAGGCCGATGTGTGAGGCAAGTGGGATAAAAATAGCAGCCCATTTTCTTCGCTGTAGTCGGAGTTAGGTATGGGTCAAAATCTTTGATAAGTAAGTGAACCACCCTTCCCTATCTTTTAACATTGGGCCTACGTTTCACTTACTTATCAAAGACTTTGACCCATACCTAACTCCAACTACAGCAAAGGAAATTGGCTGCTATTTTTATCCCGCATGCCTCACATATCGGCCTTTATGACCCAAAATGTTTCCCTCTCATCGGATGAGAATTCGTCCTTCCAGAAGCATTTTGATTAAGGATGTTTAACATTGATGCAATGGCACAATATCAAGCGTTTCACTTACTTACAGGCGGCACTGTACCATGTCCTACTGATTTTCAATAATATCTATTTGATCATCTGCTCGGATTTTTTCCCTTCTTTCGGGCCTTTACTCAAGATTTTGGGAGCAGTAGCCCCCCCCCCCTTCGACATGCCTCTGTATACATCTCGGACAAGAAGTGTCAGGGTGAGACATAAACAAATTTAACTGACGTTGCTTTCTCATAATTTTTACAAGAAATATGCCCAACAGGTTCTATTGGTTACTGACCATAGAAATACATAGAACGGACATGAGGCTGTTTGATGCCACCTCAAGATGAGGTCACCAAATCCACCATATTGGAACTGCCCTGAGACATGACGTCACAATAGACTAATTATGATGTGACGTCATGCCATTGTTATAAGTGACATCACAGTTATTGGTGACGTCACGGTTACATTGTGCCAGGATTCAGTGCAGTTCCAAGATGGTGGATTTGGTTGCTTCATCTGCCAGAGCCTCATGTCCGTTCTATGTATTTCTATGTTACTGACTCAATTTGTATTGATACGTTTCGATATGGATGACTTCACTGATGCATCACTTTCGATGGAAGGATGACATCCCTGCTAGTTTCACCATATGCTCACAGAGGCAAGCTTATTCACCCTTCCTTCCCACTCCCATCTTATCAAAGAGCTAAGGGACACTCTAAAAAATTTCGGGACAAAATCGGTTTTTTAGATTCAAAATGATTTTTTGAAAAACCAAATTTCAATGCAAAAAACCAACATGGATTTTTAAAAAAAAATCCATGTTGGTTTTTTGCATTGAAATTTGGTTTTTCAAATAACCATTTTGAATCTAAAAAACCTATTTTGTCTGAAATTTTTTAGAATGGATTGTACAAAAACAGTGATTCACTCGGGTCTTTACTAATTCGATTTTGTCAGAAACAATCTTTTACTCAGGGGGCCATATTGATCGAATTACCAATTATTGAATTATGGACAGTTATTAATCATACATAACGAGTTATACATCATAGATGAGTTATGTATCATTGATGTAGGGCCATATAGCCCGTGTAATATCTGTTGCAGCTTTTAGCCAAAGGGGGGGGGGGTGCTACACTAAGTCTTGTAAATTAAGTTAGACAGTGAGTCATAAAAGTGATCTGGATCTATAGCATGGTCTATAAAAAGCCTTCAGCAATCTGTGCTATCTGTTGGGAGTGATTTGTATAGGATTGGCAAAGAATTTCATGCCATTCCGCGGGTTCGGAGGAAGCTAGAGGAAGGATAAAATTTTAAATGAACAACATAACGTGGATGAAATTTTGGTTCAAGTCCAGTGTAAGTTGCAAATAGTTGCAGAGCTTAACAATTGGTTCGTTATTTGATTGATGATATCATCAGAAGAATCAATTCAACCAAGGAGCAGGGATATTGGGGCAGCAGCCCCCCTATCTGGGCTCCATGGCATTTCATGACCTTAGGCAGCTAGTACTGCTTACTGTGATTGGATTGGTTGAGAAAACAAGGGAAACAACATCTGCCGATTAACAATTGCTTTGTGACGTCACGTACTACCAGCCAGTCCACTGATATGTGGATGGAAACGAGTCCGCAGTCCTCAAGCCCCAATGAAAACAATCGCAGCAGCGCCATGACAACAGTTGTAGCAGCCCCATGATAACAGTCGTAGCAGCCCCATGACAACAGTCATAGCAGCCCCATGACAACAGTCATAGCAGCCCCATGACAACAGTCGTAGTAGCCCCATGACAACGGTCATAGCAGCCCCATGACAACGGTCGTAGCAGCCCCATGACAACAGTCGTAGCAGCCCCATGACAACAATTGTAGCAGCCCCCATAACAACGGCCATAGCAGTTGCCCCCATGACAACGGTCGTAGTAGCCCCCATGAGACAGTCGTGACACAATGACTCAAACCATTTTATCCTTTTATAGAACTTTAGACGGTCATTATCCTGGATTCGCAAAGTTGAACCAGAATATTGTCGTGAATGACAAATATGCCCCCCCCCCCCCATTCCTCCAAATCCCTTCTCCCCCTGCTGTGAGGACTGCAGGACCCATCTATGAACTAAGATATGACCAACCTGCATACACTGTGATAATAGTTTTACATGGACGTAGCAGGTGCCAGCAGGTCTCTCATTTTATCTACACACGTTAAAACAATAATGATACTGACAGAAATATAAACAACAAACCAATAATTTACAGTAATTTAAAGTAATTTAAAGTAACATATCTTTTTCTGCATTCCGACGTCTCCATTCAAACACCCCATAACAAATTGACAGAATAATGACGATAAAGCAAAGAGTTGTAACGTCAAAAAGCAAGAACATTAGAATCAAGAAAGCACAAACGGACACAAGATTAACAAATTTCTTATCATGGAAACTGTATCTTCTGGGTAAATATTCCTTTATCTTTTCAAAGTATGGATGCAAAGGCTTCACCAGGCGTTTATAGAAGTCCTCAAATTCAAACTGCCAATTTTTTCGGTTGCTGTTTTTTCTTTTTCTGTATTTATCAATTTCCAGAACATCTTCTTCGTCTCCGCTAAATTCATATTTTTGTTTCGTGTATTTTGAAAGCTTTTTCTTTTTTTCGTCAGGGTTATTTTTGTTGTCAGCATTGTCGTTAGACCTACCGAACAATGACTGCTGCGGCATTTCGGTTTGATACTGACGAGTTTTTGTGCCTATCCTGAAACAAGAATTTGACAATTCAAAGACTGAAAGAGAAACGTATTGATCCATTATGATTATAGGGCTAATAGCCATTGGCAACAAAAGCTAATTGAGAATTTTACCATGTGTCACAACTAAGTACTTCTCTATCAGCGCTTGACAACCAATTATTTTCACGACGCAAAAATTCGGAAAACTATCAAAAAGCATTAAGTTTTAGTTACGTTTTGACTAAGTTGTTTAAAAAGGTACTTCGGCAGGGGTTTGGGGACCATGGAATGATGGAAACACAATCATTAGCACTTGCCAAATATGGTCATTTTCACGGCCCGCTAAAGTGAATCATACCCGATAACACAAAAAAAAAATCTTACCCGTCTCCGTACTTAAATACAGACTGTTGTTTTCTCTTTGTTGAACGTAAATCCATATTCACAGCATGTCAGTAAAAATATTTTTGCAACTTTTTGTAACCAAATATGAAAATGAGGCTTAATGTGCATTTACGACATCACATGGTTGCTAGGGACGCCAGCACCCCTGGCGAGTAAATCTTGCATTCATGCAATGACCTTTCGGGGGCCGACCGGAAGATAGTTGGGGAGAGGGCTATTGATTTTACCCCAGAGACAAACTCTTTTTTAGACCAATGAATATGCCTACAGATCTAACAGTGCATGTTCCGACAGGCTTTTCTAGTTTATCTATATCAATCTATATCATCTAATCTTTTCAAAATTCATCTATCTATCTATCAAATATATCTGTCTATCAAATATATCTGTCTATCAAATATATCTATCTATCTATTATCCTTCTACCCAAACATTCATCTATCTATTTGAAATTTTTCCTATTTCCCCCAGATTCCCATTTATATTTTGTCTTTTCATCAATGTACTCTGAAACTCCGACAGTAACACAAGTCCACAGCCTGTTACTTCAAGCAATAAAATGCAAAATAAAAGACACCCTAATTTCTTTCCTATTACTGCAAGCCACTATGGGTCACGAGGAGACAATTTTTCATATTTTGATGGGGTAACGCGGGGTAGCTTGGCACATCTTTTGACCCCAGGTCATCCCCCAGTTGCTAATACCCCGCTAGCCCCCAGCCAGGACCCAGGTCAAATGGGGCGACAGATGTGCCTGACTTTTGACACCAGTCAATATTCTGCCCCCCCCCCTACTCTTTCTGAATTTCACCCCCCAATATCTTCCGTTTTCTAGACTTTAGAGGTTACGCTACTTTTTCCGAGGAATGAAACAAACTCAATCTTGAAAAGGCTAGACTCCCAATTAATCACTAGAAACTCTTTTTCTAGCATTGGTCTGACTATTCAAACAATATCTTACCTATCTTTTAGTGCTCAATTCTGATGGCATCTCTTCATTCCAAGTAACTCGCTAATCAGTCAGTAAATTAAGCTAAATTATTTAGTGACCTTTTCAACCTTTAATTTCAAAATGAGGCTTAATAGACATGCTGCCATGGATGCTAGCACCTCTGGTGAGTAATACCTGCATAATTATTATACGGTCAGAGACCAGGGTCAGTGATCTTACATTCGCCAAGGATCATCCCAAAGAACCAAATAAATGTTACATGCAAGAGCTGAAATAATCTTTGTGCCAAAATTATACCGCTAAATCAAAACTGTAAGATGATCGTGAAGCCTTGATACTCCAGATGGAGTTTGAGACTGAAAGAACTCAACGACAGGAGGAGGCAATGACAACCGAATTAACTAACTAGTAATAGCCAAATATTTTACAATAAGTTGATCAAATTTTGATGAGAGTCACATAGGCCATAGCCTAATTTTGCAGAAGACTTTGGATAAACTTTTCAATGACCTTTCATTTATAACCAATGAATTTAATGAAATTCTAATTCATACCATGCCAACAATTTTCTGAGAACTTCCAACTTCCAAGTACTTTTTATGAAACCGATGAAATACACATACAAAAAATATATTCCGGAACCTGCAAAGTTCAGACTTAAACGACCTATTAAAAAGATTTTACCAAACACCTCATGCGCTGTAGACGATAATCATATGATAATGACACAATAGACTTGCGCATCGGCCGCTACCCCTTTTGATGAAAATCACATGTCGCAGATTGTACTTACAACCACAACATTTTAATATGAAATAAAATCAAAATATCTATTAGGAAAACATGCCCTCTTTCGTATTTCCCTAGAGTCAAGGAACAAATTGGAAGATTCGTGAGCAATATCTTCACCGAAGCTTCATTTAAAAGACATGAAAATGATGAAATGGTAACTTCTCAGATTGCGGACTCCTCTCTCGCACATTAATCAACCCTCATGAAGGCAAGAGCTGTGAATAGAGGGCTGCACTATCAAAAGTATCCATACAGTAATGTTCAACAAGCTGAGACTTTTTGAAACAACAGCCTCCACTAGATGGTGACACTGTACAATCACAACATCCAGCAACTTGCTTTCAGCTCCACCTAGTGGTTGACCATGACAAGTCAGATTGGTTTGTTTGTCATTTTTGTAATTTTCAATTTTTCCAATTCACAAATCTTTACAAGTAATCATGTTCCATTGTATTTTCAATTTCAACTGTATTTCTTCAATTATGTGCTGAACACGTGACAATCTTTTTAAAACATATACAACAAAATGTAAACAGAGGACAACACGCCTGAATTCAACACATTTTAACAATATATTTCTTTCAAAATTCAAGTCAACATTCATATCAGACTGTACATGAATCTACAAGTTGATGAAACAGAGAATTTTATTTCTGGAGGTAACTTCTGGATTAAATATGCTTGAAAAATATTCATGTAATATTTTCCATCAAGAAAATTCCATCGCAAATGAAAACATGAATGCAATCACATTTAAAAAACTAGCGAAAAAATGTATTACTAAAAACATTACAAAGTGGAACATTAAAGTTACTCTGAATGATAGGTCAGGATTGGACCAAAAGTTCCCCTGATTTTTATATAATCTTGTCCAGCATGTTCATTAGGGTGGCCTAAAAATGTACAGGAAAATATTTTTTTCTGAAATTCACATCGCACACCCCCTCATTTTAGGAGAAATGGTGAAAAAAGCACCACGTTAAAATTTCATGAAAATCAGTCAAGTCTAAGTGGTCTCTCAAGGCCGCTCAATTCTCACGAAAAAGAAACATTTCAACCATTTTCGCCAATACGCGGTTTGGCGCAACTTTGTCAATTTTTTATGAAAAACATTCTAATTGCCATGGTTGGAAAGGTCTCAAAATTAGCTTCAATTTGCATACCAATATTAATGGTCTAGGATGATATCTTAACTCCCATGGACTTTTCAGCTAACAGTGCTTATGTGCGAAAAAGTTTCTGAATGACTAAATCTGTTCAAGAAAAGATTTCCATTAAATTTCACTGTCAAGTAACATGTTCTTATTCCCCAAAAGGAAGGATGACTTGATAAAACATAATTTTTTTTTTTACCATGGAAAAACCCACTTTATGAGCTGTAAAGTTTTAATGTTAGATTTTGTCTAAAGTGCTGAAAACATCACAGAGGGGCTGTTGCATTTCATAGTTTAACTTCCTAAGAGTTAAATATAAGACAACATAATTTATATCATGTGAAACATAAGAATATTGTCTTTCAAGTGGTACCCATTATGTTGCCCTGTAATAAATTTGGATGAGATATGAATTTGAAATACTACAATCCCCCCCTGCTATTTTATGAGTTTGCGACAAACTTCAACATAAAATTCCATCACTCATAAACCGGGCATTCCCATGGTCAAAAATCTTCTTTTTTTTTATATTTGGTCATTCTGGAACTGGGAAAATAAGAATCACAGCAATTTACAGCGAAAAAAATAAAAGCCTGGCTTCTATCAGGATCGGTTGTTCAGCAACAATTTCATTCATGAAAAGTGTAAACTGAAGAGACCATGAGAGTCGAGATATTATCTTAGACCAATAATGTTGGTATGCAAATTGAAGCTCTTGTTGAGACCTTTTCAACCATGGCAATTAAAATGCAGTACTGTACAAATTGACAAAGTTATGCGGAACCGCGTATTGGCGAAAATGGTTGAAATTTTCCTTTTTGCCAAGAATGGAGGGGCCTTGAGAGACCACTAAGACTTCACCGATTCTCTTGAAATTTTTACAGGGTGCTTTTTTCATTATTTCTCCTAAAATGAGGGGGTATGCGAATAGAAAATCAAAAATTTTATTTTTTGGGCCACCCTAATGTTCATGTTACTGAATGTGAGAAATTTCTTTGGTGTCAGATCATTTTTTCTTGTTGAAATTACCCAATAAATGCACTAAATGACCCCTGGATTTATTTCGGGTACGCACGGAAAAAAAAACCAATCTGGCTTGCTTTCTACTTTGTGACGTCATCACCATTGTTAGAATTTGTTAACTTATAACTATACTTTTGTAACAATGGATATTGTGACGTCATCTATAATGACGTGCTGGAGGTGGGGGACACTATCATGAAAAAGTAAAGGAAATTACTAAATAATTCAAGTAACAAAAGAAATATTTTAGAAAATTAGTTGAGAATATTAATGATCAAAAGTTTGTGTCATAATTCAAAGAAAATCACCCACATTTCGCCAGGGATTTTATCATTCAGGGTAACTTTAACTTTTAACTTGAACGTGAGAAAATTAGTTAAAGTATAGTCAACAATAAAATACAGCAAAGTTCTGGTTTTAAGTACAGAGCACCAAAGTACAGTCAGTTAAAAATGCCCAACGCTCAACAGGTGTCCATGCATTTGCATTTTAAAAATCAAAGCACAAAGTAAACTTTTCTTTTTCAGGTACATGCTTTTGAAAAATGCATATTACGACCAATTTAGTTGGTAGATGGAAAAGATGATGTGCAATATTAAATGCCAAGAAAAACCCATAATAGTTTACATTAAATCACTTTTGGTCAACACACATTTACATTAACAACTTTTTTACAATCATAATATTATGTAACTTTGATTTGATGGTCCCATTTAGGTATCCACAATCCAACAATCAAATTCACCTTGAAACATTGGACTAGACTTAAAGCATAAACTACTGACTATGGATACACAGGCAAAAAGACATTGATTATGCATATACCTATCAACCACATGATAATCACTATATTTACAGTGCTGATGATTTCGATTTGGAATATAACAGCCTTACTATATTAAGCAGTCATAACTCACAGAATCTATAAAACATAGTAAATCTTAAAGACCAATCCGAACAGATTTTTGCCGTATATCGGCTTTATTTAGCCATCTTGAGATGTACAAAATGACATTTTCAGGGTACCCACCGAAATTTGGCTCGCAAATTCCCTGTATTTTCCCTGAATTTTCCCTGCTTCACCGGATGTTTTCCCTGACATTATTTGGGTTTATCGTCATATTATCGCGGCATTATCGACGCAAACCGGAAACCAAAAACTATCACTATTACACATTTTTGCTGAAAATAGATGGCATTAACACATGTGAAACCAAATTCCCTGTGTTTTCCCTGTATTTGAGGTTAAATTTCAAATTCCCTGATTTTTCCCTGCAGGGAATTTTTTTTCACCATTTTCCATGTTTTCCCTGTTTTCCCTGTCCGGTGGGGACCCTGATTTTGTCATCATGAATCTATTCGGATTGACCTTTATCACATACTGTAAGTCACAGTCAAAGGATATACAAGTTCCATACGGTGTAATTCATAATTTATTTAAATTTGTTGGGATTCAAAACCTCGTCTGTTCGCACATGTGGTTATAATTTTGTGCGTGGTGGGGTTTAAGTTGAGTACGACAGTTTTTACCCCAATAACAATCAGGGCGGTTCTTGGCAGCGTCCGGGAGATCTTCCTTTGGAATGTCCATGCGATACTGGACGGCTAAGTCCGCTAATAGCCTCTGGCCACAGCCGTAACATATCGAACTGTTTGACGTTATTTTGTTCAAGTTAAAAACGGGCATGTTGAATTTGTATTTTTTAGAATCGAGCCGTTCACAGCATTCTTGCAGTAAGTCTCGAAGCGTCATCTTGTTCTCGTCAGCGTACGTTTTCAAGATGGCCGACTCAGTGTTATTGTTCAGGATGATCGTCTTCCAAAAGTTTGGATCGAACGTTAAGTCTTTGAATTTGTTGATGCAGCCGCAGCAAGAGGACTTACGACACCCCCAAAAGGCGTGACAGTAAGCACGGTCGCAAATCTTACACTGCATAGGTCGTATATCTGGGTCAGTTGTGTCTTCTTTGTAACGCGACCTCAAATCTGGCATCGGTTCGAAACAACACTGGCATATCACATGATTCTGTCCTGCGTAACAAACGTAACCAGGGGCATCAGCCATTATTTTGACGTCTGGTAATGATCGTTCACCTCCCGTTGCCCCCGACGACGTTCCTTCTCCTGGATCCTCTGCAGATTGACTTGAATTGGCTGCTGCTGCAGATTGATTTTGTGAGGTAGCACTTTGTGAGCTGGATTGTGTTCCTGAAAATTTAACATTTATTTTAAAATTAATAGGATAAACATTTTTTGTTGCAATTTCATTCACCAATTACTGCATTCCAAATTATCAGTTACAATTTATTACTATTCATGAAGTGCATGATTTCTAAGACTTATAGATTATACTAATATAGACTTTTCATAAATCCATAAATTTCACAAAATTTGGTGATCTTCATAAATCCATAAATTTCACAAAATTTGGTGATCAATAATTATTATTGTCATTCACATTATCTCGTAATTTATAGAGATATATACATATATTGTCCCCCAGAAATTAATTCCATGATTAATATTTAAAGACAGAAAATTTACAATCAGTAACAAAATCTTACCGAGAGGAATGACGGTAGTAGGGTGGTCGATCCGCCCTCTGTAAGCGGGACAAGTCCGGCAGACCGTGGGAGGAACATAGACTTGTGCTCCCCCAGTTCCAAAGGCGTGAGTAGTGCCGAATCCAAATCGGTTGGGGTTAGTATTAAACATCGGACCAATCGTGGAATACAGGACTTGTGGACTGTCCGAATCACTGTCGGAAAATGGACCAGAGTCAGAATGGTCGTCATCATCACTACTGTTTTCGATAGCTTCCGTACACTGGTTTGTCGGGAATTTCATATTTTCAGTGATCTTGTTTTTAGCGTCCAGTTCCTTTTTATCCTCCTCAGAACGGCTTTTATCTGGGTTTTGTCTCAGATAAGCCTCGGCCATGTTGTTGACGAGATGGTTTTTGCTAATTCTCTCGACCTGGAAAATGTAAAATTGAAACAATAATTTAATCATGAATATCAAATATTTAAGAATGCGTTCCACAAGAATTAATTAATAAACAAATGATAGAAACACATATATAGCCTATTTATCTTGAATTGTAAAATTACTTCCAATCTATATTCCTCATTCTTTTGCTCGATTATTGGAATAACTGCCAGTGTTGGATGTCTCGAGGCCGCATTTTGATGGCCTCGGTCTCGGACTTTCAGTCTTAGTCTCAGAGGCTCATGCCTTGGTCTCGGTGCGACTGTCATGAGAACTCAAAACCATGAACACAAACACTCAATATGAAACGGACGTTTAAAAAAAAAAAATCATCAATTCATTAATAAAACAATCACCTTTTTGCGACAAGTCGGACACTCTCTCGACCGCGTCATCCAATCGGAATAACATCCTCCGCAAAAGGAGTGCATACACGGCTGAAGACTGACGGCATCGTGGAACACGTCTTGACAAATAGAACACACGAGGGTGTCCTCATACGGGTCAGAGGTCGTTGTCACGGCAACCGCCTTCTTTGCTCCTGCTCCCCACCCTTCGTTTGCTGCTGCGGTGTCTAGCGACGGAACTTTACCAACTTTTTCTTCCTCTTTTTCTTCCTCTTTGTCTTCTTGTAGTTTGGCGACCTTCGCCGAGGGTTCGCCGCTGTCAGAACTTGATGTCTTTGGAATTTCTTCGGTCGTATTATCGTTCTCGTCCAACGTCCTCTTGCGGATGAAACTTAAAGCAGATGGAGAGCCTGTGGCGCCATCTATTGCATCTGCCTCTTCAACATCCTAAAGAGAATGGAAATTTCCTTCAAAAATAAATTTAATTTATCACATAATTGTCTTTGAAATATAAATTTGGTACCCTTTCAATAATTATGACCGCAAAACAAGACAGAATGAGCACAAGGTACACTTATCAACAGGACATCACATAAAGCTCCAACAATTGTGTTTAAACCTTAATTGCATTTGAGCAATGTCAAATTTGTATTAAAGAAAATGCAAGTAGGAAGTCTGAGGTATGATTCTCGATTAAAATATATTTATATATCTTGGCCTTTTTTAATTACTCAGAATTTCTTTTTCTTTTAATACATGGTCTACATTTACCCAGGATTTATTTCACGGTGACAGTAGTAATTATTTATTTCAAACGTGCAAAGTCACCGAATATTCATTCCTGAGTCAAGCCTATTCAAGGAACACCTTCTCAAGAAAACCCCAATCAGAAATTATTTATTTCAAGACTGCCCTAAAAAAATCATAAATTAATTATTACATCAAAACTGAGCAAGAAATTAGAATTATTTATTTAAAAAAGAAAAACTCCAAGCCCCCCTGAATATTAAATGGTCTCCCTCTTAGTCCGGAAACCAACTTTAAAACTTTCAAAAATAATTCTCACCTGCTCCATCTCCTGCGTCTGATCCAAATCCGCATGATCGGAACTATATTCCAATGTCTGTTCTGACGAGTCTTCTTTCTCCAGTTCTTCCAAGTCTTGGAAAACGTAGCCCACGTTGACGTCAGGTTCATTCTTTTTGTAGATTATGTGGATCTCGTCTCCGTGTTTCAACTGATGTTTTGACTTGTGTACCTTGTGACGTAGGTTCACTAAAGTACCGTTTGTGCTGCAAAGACAATAAAAATACAAATGAAACTGACAATGAGTTAAACTTATAAAGATAATAACTACATTTAAAAATAAGATATGGAATATCAGGCCTCCCAGCGGCCCCATCTAGATATATAGGGATTTTATAGGAAGTTTTCACTGTAATTTATAGGGCTTTATGGGGCTTTAGCGACTAAAATATAGGAAAATAAAGGGCTTTACGGCTTCAAACGTATGGCAAATTAATATCAAATAAAGCGGCCGAGTGTTCGATCGGCATATCAACAGATTATAAACACAACTTGAGCATTGTTGAGGAAAGATATGTCAACTTGTTGCCCCAAGGAACGAGCTGGCATCTGAAATTTTTCTTTATAAAATGCTAGGAACCAAAAGAAATGCTAAACAGTTACCATAATTTTCATTTCACATGCTAATGGCTAAATTTCAAATTTGATGCCACAAAAATATAGGGTTTTATTGGGATTTTCGGCAAAAATGCTTGAAAGTATAGGGAAATATAGGGAGCAAAAAATATATAGGGAAATATAGGAATTTATAGGAAATATAGAGCCGCTGGGAGCCCTGGAATATTGAAAGAACGTTTTTGGAAGTGATGCTTGAGGACCGCACTCCTAGGCTATGGATATTGAAGAAGAGGCAATTCATTTTGTCGCAATTTAAAGGATGGGGCTAGGCCAAGCACCACTATGGATAAATATTAGGGGGCTCCATATCACCATGTGTAGACTCCGAATAAATTAATAGGGTACACAACTTTAGAAACCACATCGCTGTAGGAGTAAAGTGAAATAATACAGACCTACATTCGAGGTACAGACAGGGAATATTTTTAGGGAGGGAGGGGAGCGCGGTAAGGAGGTGACCATTTCATATAAAGGGGGGGGCGCTTGAAGCTCTTTTTTAATTAAATGGTCACCCGGGGAGGGGGGGGGGACTCGCCTCCAAGAAGCCGGGGGGGGGGGTTGTGTGTTATTTTTCACATTTCTTTTCCTACCTGCTGTCATGGATCCACACTTTGCTTCCCTGTCTCTCTATCTTGCAGTGGTTACTGGAGACCATTTTATTTCCAGTGAAAGTCATGTCACAGTTTTTGGCGCGTCCAAACGTGAAGGCATCATTTTCTATCTGGACTGGATCAGAACTCAAGTCAGTTACTGATACCAACTGGGCCCAGGGCTTTGGATCAGCCATTTCAGGTTCTTCAAACTCTGTTTACCTTCCTGCAGTGAGTATGAACACTGTCAGGCCACTGGATCTGAGATATGTTCGATATCGATCAGAAATTCTCCAGCGCCAAAACACCACTCATCACAAGCAAAAGGGCTTCCCCAATGTTTCTGTTCGGGCACGTCAGTTTGTGACGTCATTCTGCAGCTAAAAAAAGGAAAATGACGTAATTTTTATGGGATTCCCTTACGTCTTGAAATTATCACTAGAGGGCAAAAATGAATTATCGGAACGTGGCGCCTCCTGCAGTTAATATATTTTATTTTAATTTTTTCATATTCTCAAAGATTGTACACTGTCTGGGCCTGTTTTGCCCATATAAATAATTTTTGCGCCTTCCATTTAATCTTCATTGGCCAAAAAATATTCCAATTGATCCATCGAGTTGCTACGTAAAATTTTCTTACCAACGTAAAACTACGTAACCCACCAATCGCCACTCAATGAGCTTCAATGAATGACAATGATCCTCCCATCAACGTGACCTCATCTTTTCGTCACCGTACTTCTATATAGATCTTTTCCCAAACTCAAAATTTACCACTTCAGTTCTTATTTCACTTTTCAAATTTGACTGTTGAAATGATGAAATCATAAGCTCGTGTCTATCCATCCCAGATTTTATGTAGGCCTAAAAACTAAATTCTTTCAGCCAATTTTAATATTACAGCTTTTTATCTAAATGTTACCTCAAAAACTTAAGGAGAATTTTGGTGGCTTACAAGGTTATCAAGGTAATATCCTTGTTATTAAAACGAGTAGCCTTTAACTTTACCACAAAATAACTTGCAGTTTTGGAAATAAAAAAAGACATCCACCTTGTTTGCCAGTTATTTTTTATTTCTGGCTTGATCATGTACATATTCATATTATTCGTTCATAACATATATACATACATATCATGAATCGATCATATACAGCTTTTCATTTGTTCTCGTTAGTTTACTAATTACTTTTCCTGTGACACAAGTGGCAATTGTACCCTTTTTCTGTACATCTTTGTCGTTAACAATTCTATACATGGTCGTAGTGCATCAATAATTTCTCTAATTGTCAGTCATAATTCCTACACACGAAGACAAGTATCTATCCTATACTGACCACTCATATTGCGTACCTTTCAACATCTTAACTTCACCCATACAACAATATTTCTCCTATAATCTACATTCCTTTTTTAACTCATACATGAATATAACATCATAATACATTAGTTAATCCTAACAAAAAAATATACATCACAAGGGCTATTCCATTTAAAAACCTGGGGGTGGGGTGGTCAGGCTAAATTTTTGACCCCCCTCATGCATCTAAAGTGAATTATTTTCGACCCCCCCATGCATTAAATGCAAATTTTTTACCCACCCCACATGCATCAAATAAAAATTTTATCATTACAATGCGTAAGCCTTCATGGAGCGATAATGCCCCCCGTAGGCCTACATCTAAAGCGATTTCTTTTGCATCCCACCATACATCTGAAGCTAATTTCCGCCGATCCCTACATCCATCTTACGAAAAATAAATCAACCTGACCACCCCCCTCCCAGGTTTTTTAATGGAATAGCCCTAACACGCAAGTACTCGTAATTGCACATTGTTGTATACCAAAAACATAAAGAAACAATGGCCAACAAGAACTAAACAGTATGCCCTTAACAAATAAACTAGAAATAGATGCAATAACTAATTAACAAGTAAAGAAAATTAACTTAAATATTTAATTACAATAACTAAGTAATGAAATCAAGACATTAAGTAGCAAATTTTACCTCACTTCTTTCTTTTCCTATTAAATCACTTTAAAATAAATTATTCATGCCATGATAAATCTTCAAACATATTTTCAAACACAAAATAAGAATTTTTTCAGATTTAAAAATTAAAAATTTACCATATTAATTAATCTTCTGTCAATAAATTCAATTCAAAGATATTTAGATGTTCTGCTTTACGAAGATAATAATTGTTTCAAAATTTTTTTTCGCAAAATTAAATCATCGGTATCGATCGGAATGTGACAATATATATGTTAATGTCAACCAAAAATACTAAATTGCTAAGTGTAAAATGCAAAGGTAAATTGTGGTAGAATTAGAAATTCATTATTTCATTCATCGAAACAAATCAAGTTGTTGTTCAAAATATTTCTTTAAAAAAAAGAAGCAAAATAACGCACAAGAAAACTAACTTAACAATTCATAACTTGGTGTAACTGAATTAAAACTAATACTACTCAACTTTCACATTGAAATACCTCAATAGTCAAAATTATCAATTAAAATTAGTTGTACAATTAATTACCAGTACACTTACTGTATATTCCTGTAATTAGCACACATTGACAACCTATTTTGGATAACTTATAATTATATACCATCATTATATCCGTAAACGATCATAGCTCGTTTGTAATTATTATATTTTCAATCTCAATGATTTCACAGCCTATATTATGATTTTAAATTGCACATACATCATAATTTCTTTTAATTGAAAGTAATCTTTACACAACTTGGCTATGTCATAATGTCAACACGCATTAATTAGCTTTTACAGAAGGATATAACTCCTATGTACATCTAAGAGATGATCTGACAATAAATTATTACAAATTTATTATTCTGCCAAGTGAAAAATGCCTGATGTTCAATGTTACATGTTCTAATCTAAGTCGTTCTTAATCAGTAAATAACAATCTTTCATGCTAATTTACTCTTATTGGCATATCATTAGCATAATATTATCTAATCCAAAACCAAATTGGATAACTTAAATCGTATAATTTACTGTGGGACCCGTTTATACAATTAGTATGTTAGTTTACAATACATATTGAAGATTTATATATATAATTCAAAACGAAATTGGATAACTTAAAATAAATACATTATATATTGTTTTTGAGTGGGACAATACGTTTATATGTCGTACAGCTACATATTAATGACAAGTTTATAGCTTAGACTGCTGAGCTTTGTACTTCTCATGTATATCGACTAAAATATCAACAACTAATTTTCAGGAATGATTGTAACAATTAATCAACAATAACAATAACAATCTAGTCTTCCAAGTTGCGGAAGTTTGTCTGCATCTCCTCGTACAAGTCGTCAAAATCAGCTTTGATCTTCGCCTCGCCATCTTTTACTGGGTCCTACAAATTAAATACATAAGACATAGAAAACAGTGGGTCATGAAAGATTGCGTGAAAGGTCATGATCTTGGTTACAACGGTAAAAGAATTTTTCAAATTTTTTGTGCAAACTTTTTTTGTTAGTCAAAATCATGACCTTTCACGCGCACATATAGAAAAGCTACACTTCCTGTCCGTGGACCAATCAGAGAGAAGGATTGGAGCTATTTTACTCTCAAGAAATCCTCGATATCCATAGCAACGCATGGAATGAAACCATTGCATTTTCTAATGCATAAATTGAAAGTTGCATATTTTAACATATCAAAAGGAATTGGCTGCCTAGATAGGAACATACTTGATTAAATCAACAATAAAAGTTTGTAATCGTAATCCAGTTAACTGCTATAAATTCAGCGTGAGCTAATTCATGCAAGGCATTAGGACTGCACGATAATCAGCAGAGATGCGATATGCAACATCTGACATGGATTGGATGACTGGGGCTTCACGTCCATATTTATGCACTTACTACAGGCCTCCCAGCCCCTTGCCACAAAAATATAGGCCGAAAAAAATAGGCTCCCTTCCCAAAATATAGGTTTTTATAGGTCTGAAATACTTTGAAATATAGGCTTTATAGGTCATAAATTAAGCTGATCAATGATGATAACGCAGAAACCTTCTGTGCATTGCTTATTTGTCCCTTGTAAGTGTACACTAAATTAATTCAGTCAAATTTGGAAATTCGTAAAACGATTATAGCTTTACTCAAGAAACTACATCCCTCAAAATAAATAGCACCAATAAACTTGTATAAGTCGTAAGAATTTTTTTCATAATTATATTTGTCCCTGTATTCGATGGTCTGTGATCCAAAGAATGTTACCATGTAAAAAAAAAAATTGGTCTATTATCTCAGCTGTTTTGCAACCATGTTGTCAGAAAAAACAAAATTCAACAGTCACAGCAAAAGAGAACGTTTTTTTTTTTCAGAAAAGACGTTTATAAAATGAATGGCATGGTAAAAATGTTCATGAAACTGAATCATAAGGTCAACAAGCAATTATGAACGAAAGCATTTCTTCGAAAGTCGGCCTACAATGTTTAACACGGCATCAGCACCGCGGTTTTGTATTAAAAGAGCAAAAATATAGGTTTGTATAGGTTTTATAGGTCATCTTGGGAAAAATATAGGCTGCAATTTTAAATATAGGTTTTTATAGGTTTTATAGGTTTTATAGGTTGCGCTGGGAGGCCTGACTTACTAGGCTAATAAGGACAGGAGGAGGACACGGCAAAGAGGTAAAGGATGATTTGTTGTCCAACATGGGCCCAAGTGACCTGGCAAGATCTGGATTCGAACCCGGGATCCAGTGATTGGCTGCCCAGCGCCACCACTGAACTTGCCCTCCCCCTAACACATTAAAGGAGTAGGCTGCCCAGATAGGACCATACTTGATTGAAACAACATTAAACGTGTTATCGCAATCCGGTTTACTACTTTAACCTATGTGTGAATTGATTTAGGTAGGGCATCAATTTGCATATATATAAAGGCGCGCAATTATAAATAGAGACCTGTCATCAAATATTAAGTGAACAAAAAATAAAGCAATGATTTACCTTGAACTTCATGGAGCTGAGCTTGTACATAATATCTCCCATGCTTTCTCGGATGATTGTCCACGTAATTTTGTTGTCAGACTGAGCTGTTGACTCCACAGCATGTCGCGACAATTCATAGAAGGTCATCACGTTCCTCATCATGCCCACAGTCTTGTAGAACGGGCAGAATCTAAAATTCACAAAATTAATGTTGAAGTGAATTAAAGGCACATACTGGTCAACAAATGCGCGATAGCGGTCCCAAATGTTGAACCTATAAGATACAATTTTTTATGAATGTTTGGCTTAAGAATATGGCCCTGCGGGGGATCATGTGTTGCCATGTCGATGGTTGCCATGGAAACTAAGAATTTTACAACATTTTTTGGAAATTACGGCAGTCCAGGCAATGTGTTGCCATGGGGACAGTTGCCATAGCAAAAATGAATTTCACAAAATTTTCGGTATTTGGCCCTATTGAAAATCGTTGAGATTACAGTCAGTAAAATTAACTAATTTTCATAAACTGAAAGTCTACTTCCCAGCAGCTCCCGTATTAAGGCTTTTTCTGACAGGGAACAAGCAAAGAACTCTTTGGAATAAATCTATTTAATGTCGATTTTTTGAAATTCACAAATTATAAACGAATAAAAGCAAAACTCACCTGTCGTAAGGACTGTAGCCGTTCTGCTGCAAGAAATCGTCTTTCAACAATTTTGCGACCTCCAATGTGATTTTGTCGGATTCTGCCAACGATCCTTTTCCTACCAGTTGTACAATTTCTTGGAGATCTTCCTCTTCTTGCAAAATCTCCTTTACCTGTTAATTATATGCAAATATATGCAAATATTGATTTATAGAATATTATAGCTTAATATTATGTTAATTTATTCAATTCTTTTAAGGTCTTCAAAGTAAAAATCCTAAGTTTGCCATAATAAACCATTGCAGTTCTTGTAATTTGTAACTGTGACGTGGAAAACAATCATCAAAATCTGATTTTGAATTTTAAGCAATACAGACCTACAATTTATTTCCTGACATTTAAGAATTTAATTTTATGAAGAGTTAACAAAGATTCTCAATAACATCTCAGAATAAGCGCTAGGTATCTTTAAAGTAGTCTTCAAAACTTCAGTATCATATCAAACAAAGTTTACGAATCAATTTAAAAGGACCTATTTCAATAAATTCTCTCAATAATAAAATTGTTGAAGTTTCAAGACAGCAAACATACCTTAGTTCTGTATCCGACAAATTCGGGGAAGTGTTTGTCATAATACTCATCAAGGGCCCTCATATACTTGGAGTAACTGATCAACCAATTGATAGAAGGGAAATGTTTCCTCTGGGCAAGTTTTTTGTCCAATCCCCAAAACACCTGCACGATACCCAGGGTTGCCGAGGTAACGGGGTCAGCAAAGTCACCACCAGGGGGAGACACACTGCAACAAAATGATTCTTCGAAATTCAGGTCATCATATTTCAAAAGTTACAAATCTCTATTTACTTTTAACATTATTAATTGAGTGTGCTTGAAAGTTGAAACATTGTTACAATTAAACAGTGTTCCAGCTAGGATTTGATTTGTGCATACAATTTTCTAGAAATGAGGACCATTTTCAAAAAAAAAAAAAATTTTTTCCAAAAATGTTGCAACAAAAAAAATTTTTTTGGGCATGGCGGACAAGGGTTGAGCATGGCGCGGCGCCATGCTCAAGTGGCCTAGTTGGAACACTGTTAAAAGATAACATTTCAATTTCAAGACCTACAACCATGATTAGTTAATTCACAAATAACACTGCTTAAATAGGACAAGCTAAAATAATACTACTTACGCTCCGACAATTGTGACACTTCCTTCTCTCTCGGGGTTTCCGAGACACTTCACGCGACCAGCACGCTCGTAGAAGGAGGCAAGACGGGCACCTGGTGGAGAAAAGAATAACTAGATCTAATAGGCGTATCAGCGTCAATCAAAAAACGCACAAAAATCACAATCCATGGGATCTTCACTGTTGCGTCCTTATAATAAATCAATCAAATTAAATAGATAATTTCCACATACCCAGATAGGCAGGGTAGCCAGAATCGGCAGGCATCTCAGCGAGACGACCAGAGATTTCTCTCAAAGCCTCGGCCCAT
Organism: Platynereis dumerilii; assembly: GCA_026936325.1. Lineage (NCBI taxonomy): Eukaryota > Metazoa > Annelida > Polychaeta > Phyllodocida > Nereididae > Platynereis > Platynereis dumerilii. The sequence goes on from JAPTHN010000004.1 coordinate 4,368,810, forward strand.
CTGGATGTGGAGTCAGCCATCATGGAAACGTTGTAGCCCATGTCTCTGAAGTACTCGGAAAGGGTGATACCTAGAGGGAGGCAAAAGAGTCGTGTCAAAGATGATGATGTCATAGTTGTTCTAAGAAATTGTGAAAAATAAATACGAAGAGATGATGTGTAATATCATGCTTTTTTCTTTCTTTGAAGAATTGAATTTATGATTTCGTCTGTAACTTCAATGAACCAATGCAAAAACACGTCGAACAAAAAGTGAGTGCGGCCTCAAGTATTAATGTCCCTTACCAGTGTAAATGGAAGCCTCCCTAGCAGCGACAGGCATGTTTGAGGTATTGGCCACCAGGGTTGTTCTGCTCATGATAGATTCCATTTTGCCATCGATCTCTGTAGTTAGCTGCAAACAAAATTGGCAAATATATTAGGCCTAAATTAAAAATATAATGATATTCACAAGTCAGGCATAATAACACATAAAATCTGGCTGGCTTAGTCTTGCTGAATGATTCCAAAAAAATTGTCCATAACTTCCCAGTGTTCACCAAAATCACGGCTCTTCGTATCCTTACAAGGTTAGTTTTGGATATCCCCCAGGCAATTTCTAGACATGCCCCCATAATACCAAACTTCAACTAAATACAATTGAATTTTAAATAAACATTTTGAAATATTTTCAAAATTTCTCACCTCAGGGAAATCCCGCAATACTTCAGACATCTCGTTCCCTCTCTCTCCACAGCCGACGTACACGATGCAGTCTGAGTTGGAGTATTTTGACAAAGATTGAGAAATGACGGTTTTACCACAGCCAAAGGCACCTGGGATGGCCGTCGTACCTCCTTGGACACAGCTGGAAATGAATGAAATATATCTTGGATGGTTGATTGGGCTTTATGTCCTGTATTTATGTACTCTAGTGGGCTAATTATATCAGGGCAGAAGTGCCAGGAATAAGGTGAAAGATGGCTAAAACAGAAGACTTTTAAAATGGCTGTAAAAGTAACTTTGGCAGAGCCCGATTAAAATACAAGAGACTTGATGGATGGATGATTGGGCTTTATGTCCTGTATTTATGCATTCTGGTAGGCTAAATTTGGATGAAAGGAGGGCAAAGCAATGAGGGACCAGATTGAAACCGCTGTCCAACACAGGTCCAGATGGCCAGACAAAAGCTACAATTAAACCACAGACCAAGCGATACGAAGCGAAAGACTTTACCCACTGAGCTAACCCTGTTCCCCACTGTTGGGCTGAAATGACCTTCATCAACAAGACAAATATATTTTCAAACAAAAGATAAGAAGTCACTCAATACTCTAAGGATGGATGGATGATTGGGGCTTTAAGTCCTGTATTTGTGCACTTGGTTGGCTAATTACGACAGGAGGAGGACACGGCAATGAGGCGAAGGATGATTGAAACAGCCGTCCAACATAGGCCCAGGTGACCCGGCAAGAGCTGGATTTGAACCCTGGACCCAACGATTGGCAGCCCAGGCACGCTACCACTAGACCAACCCTCCCCCCCGGTCAATACTCACGGAAACAAAGCGTCCAGCACCCTCTGTCCGGTTAGAAGGGGGTAGTTAGCAGGGAGTTTCTCGGTGCAAGGACGGGGCTGACGTACAGGCCACACTTGTAACATAGTGTACTGAGTCCTGGAGCCATCAAATTCTGTTTCTAGAACGACGTCCTGGAAAAAAAGATGACAAAAGATCATCATGAGTTAATAAAAGTTCATTTGAACAGTATACATCAGGTGTCATTATCTAACAGTCATGATATTATATCGAAATCCACAAAGCAAACTATAAAATAAATATTAAATGGCCTAATCCTACCTCAACTGTATAGTTTCCGGGCTCGGCAATCCAGGTGACGGTTCCTTTGGATTTCGGTGGTAGACACAGTTTGTGTTTGATCAAGTTGTTTTCATGCACTATACCATAGATGTCGCCACCAGTGATGTGTGTTCCGGGCTGAAAATGGAATGTTTGCAATATTACAATCTGCAGATGGACTAAAATCTTCGAACAGTGTCTATGAACACATCTTGAATATACAACTTCCCATTGTATTTGTAGCAGATAGAGGATGGATGGATGATCGGGGCAAAGTTACATCCATTGTTTTTGACAAACTTAATGCACTTAGCCCATTTGAGACAGGAGGAGGGCACAGCAAAGAACGAAGGATGACTGAAACTGCTGTCCAACTTTAAGTCCTCGAGTCCAAGGTGCACGGATGGATGATTGGGGCTTTATGTACCTCCTGTGTTTCTGCACAAGTTCACTAGGCAACTTGAGACAGGAGGAGGGCACAGCAACAAGCGAAGGATGATTGAAACTGAGCACTGTCCAACATGGGTCAAAGAGTCCAAGATACCCAAACAGAGCTGAAATCGAACCTGGCACCCAGGAATTCAATTGAAAGCCTAGAGCGCTACCCAGGGCCGTATTAACCTATGGGCAAACGGGGCAGTTGCCCCGGGCTCATGACCTCAGGGGGGCCCATGAAGAAGCTGAAAAGAGTTGCGTCAGTAATGAAAGTGCGTTGGGTAACTGGCACGAATGTACTTTTCAGAATTTAGAGCGTTTTTGGTGCACAAAGGGGGCCCATTAGAAACAGTTTGCCCCAGGGGGGGATCCAGAAAATTCCGGTGGGGGGGTCTATCGGGCTATCGCGCCGCGGAACGCACAATTCGCGACATTCCGCGACTGCGCGCGGATAAAATTAAAATGTAAAAATATATAAATTTTGGTCTGGTGGGGGGGGGATGCATCCCCCCCCACCCCCCCCCTGCGTCCGTTCCTGCTTTGCCCCGGGCCCAGAAATGCGCTAATACGGCCCTGGCGCTACCAACGGAGCTGACACTTCTCTCAGTAAGCAAACAGTAACTCGCATCTTCCTAGCACTGTTGAGTATGTTTAAGTAAGTGGGAGTTTGGGTCGTTTCTTTTTCTTTTATCAACTGAGCACCCCTTGTCCCCGTCTCCATAATAAATGTAAGTAAAACCATTTCTTACTTACCCTAGCGTACAAGGGGTTGAAGTCCCAACGAGCTTGTCTGTCGAGGGCGGGGGTGTTCACCCCTTTTGGAATGTAGATGCTTTGGGTTAAATCACAGATGTCTTTCAATGGACGTTGGATTCCTGAAAGTTAATTAAGAATCAAAATAATCAATTAAAGTCAATCGTTGCAATCATGATAAAAATGTCCTGCATGAGTCAACTCTATTGTTCGTCATTTTTCTCGTACATACGATGAAAAATAATTCAAATTCAAAAAATTCAAATTCAAGAGCTCTGAAAACTTTGAAAGAGAACCAATTGATTTTCAATTTTGAGAGACAGACAAATTTGACTAAGTTATGGTAAAATTTGATAGAAAATAACAACTCAAAGATTATTCCAGTTAAATTTACGATAGAACAAATTTAAACCTGGAGAAAATATCTATTAAAATTTGAGAGATTATCTATTCTAACTAATGACAGAATATTTATTGGAGAAGAATTTGATACGTACCATCAAAAATACTGTTCATAATGCCAGGGCCGAGTTCCACAGACAAAGGTTTGCCTGTTCTCAATACGGGATCTCCAACAGTGACACCAGCTGATGGGAGTCAAGGAACTTTCAAATGAAGACACATTACTCGGACAAAGGTCAGTGTCTTAGATAGAGAGATAGATAGAGAGATAGATAGAGACATAGATAGAGAGATAGAGAAATACATAGAGATAGAGAGATAGAGAGAGAGATAGAGAGATAGATAGAGGGATAGAGAGAGAGATAGAGAGAGAGATAGAGGGATAGAGAGATAGAGATAGAGAGATAGATAGATAGATCGAGAACTGGATAGAGAGATAGATAGGAAGATAGAGAGATAGATAGATAGAGAGATAGATGGATAAACAGAGAGAGAGAGATAGAGAGATAGATAGATAGATAGGTAGATAGATAGAGAGATAGATAGAGAGATAGATATCTAGAGAGATAGAGAGACAGGTAGATAGAGAGATAGACAGATAGATAGATAAGAAGATTGATGTGGTAAGTCCAACTCTTGGTCTTAGTTCTGGGTGCTCTGCTCTCAATTAAATTATAAAGACACATTATACCATTCTTCTAAAGAGACATTATTTTAAACCAAAACTCAGAATCTGACATACATTGATCACCCAATTCTATAAAATTGTACAAAAAATCCCTTTAAGGCTTTTAAGTATTTTGTAACCAAACTAAACATGGACAGTGCAGCCCTCTATGATAATTTCTTGGTACTAAAAAGGATACAGGTATCTTCGTAGACCTGGATGGTGGCCATGTCTCCCTCCAGTCGAATGATTTCTCCCACCAACTCGTCGTGTCCCACTCGGACAAGTTCGTACATAGCAGCTCCGGACATTTTCTGGGCCGTAACCACTGGAAAAAAATAATTTTAAATATTTTTATTAGAACTCATGACAAATAATTAAGCAATAGCTAGGTTAGGATATCATATCATCTTTCTAAAAGTTGAGACAACCCTTTATTTTCAAATGAGCCTTCCGCAGGGCCTTCATTTGAGTGAGGCCTCTATTTGAGGTAGGCCTGTATAATTTTTCACTTTCAGTGCACAAGAAAATGAAACATTCTGTTACTATCTCAAGTGATGCTGAGAAATAATAACCTCAGGGAAAAACTACAGTAAAACTCATTGAGGTCAATTTAACAAAAATGGTCGAATCAAAAGGAGGGATTAATTTATGGGATGTCTATTTATTCGGAAAAACAACTACCAAGGGCTTCTATTCAGTTGGGCCTCTATAGGCTCTATTTCAGAGGGCCTTTAATTGTGTAAATTTATATGTAATACAACAGAAACTTGTCAAATGCACATACCGGGTCCAGAGACGGCGAAGACATATCCAAATTTGCTCTCCTTTTCTTCATCTCTGATTTTAGGCAACTGTTGCGCACGATCCATTCCACCCGCCTGCAAAAATGTGTATAGATGAGTTACCATGGTAATGGGACACTATTGACAGGGATACACATGTAAGGTTAGTCATGTGTCAGTATGTATCATCAAGACTACCTCTTTGAACACCAAAACTACCTGAGGCCGAAATATGCACATGTAGGTTTTCAATATGAAGTTCTTTTCCACTAATATACTTTCCCAACTCCAAGGGAAGATTTTTCCACATACAAGACGGAATATATTTTAACAAACAATATATTTGGCCTTGGAAAACTACTTTTAGGGCCAAAACAAATGTATTTCCTGGATTCATTCTAAAATGTTACTTTTTTTTTTCTCTTCATTCATGCCAAAATAAGCTGAACATTTTAGAGATCAAAAGATTTCAGATATAATGACATGAAAACGTGCAGGGATGGTTTACTATAGTAGGCCTAGTAGTACTGACAGCTGTCAAAATCTAAGTGCCACACCCCCTTCTAAACTTCAAGACTTATTTCGACTAAATAATTTCTAATGATAATCCAGCTGCACACAGGCAGTGTATACATTATTTTAAGTAAAGTATTGTTATCTTACAAGAGACACACATTGTCTTATTCAAGAAGTGTGGACTCAGTAAATTTGACATTGCAACTTGATCATGTGACAAGTGAATCCACAACATCACTGAGCCAACAGAGACAATTTAATTGCTTCTGGGCCAACAAATAGGCTGGCGCCGGGTAAATTGCAATTACAATTGAACTCTTGATTCAATTAGGTGTTGCACCAACACAAAGCCGACAAACTAAGAGGCGAAATTACACAAATGTTAAGATTTTCCAAGTTTGACAGATCAATTCTGCTCAATCCCAGTCATATGATCAGAGACAATTTCCACGTAACCGGTTCATTTACGCAAAAACAACGCTGCGTTCAACCAAATACCGACTCAAGTTAGGTTTACCATGGCTATATGCACTGAAGACCACCGGAAAATGTTGTTTTAGTCCCGTAAGTAATTTATAATCATGAATTTTTAGGAGAGGAAACCTTGATGTATTCTTACCATGATGGCTGTTGGTCATGTGATGTCACGTGACTTGCGCCAGACATGCGCAGTGGGCTTTCCGGTAAATTCCCGCGTCATCCAGGGAGGAAGACGGGCGCAGAAAATTCGCAAAAATGACCAGGTAAGACTTGAATTTCTCTCAAATAGTTGTAGTAGAATGTGTGTGAACGTCTCTAGACCATCTAGGTGCTGTTTGTTGGTGGTTTACGTGTGTAAATTTGGCGTAGACAGCGAAAAAAGTCTGGGGTCTTGGAGCCTCGGCAAGCTTGTCGCCTCGTGTTGGGCCTGCATATGCTATCATGAAATTTGCCTAAAATTTTCTTGGCACTGGCACGGCGCAGCATGATGGCATGGTCTCTTGGAGGGAAGGTAAGCGTAGTTTGACTTAATTTCTTGTCCTGTGCAGTTTTAAACCTCCACAGCCACGTTTGATAGGTGAGGGAACATGCGTGGTGCAATTGAAGCGTGGTTTTGGCTTGGTGGATGACAGGCGGCATGAGGCTCCCGGCAAAATGTCTGACTCCCATCCAAGCTCATTATGTATTTCTGCGGCTACCTCATGTGTCTCAGACATTTTCTTGCAATTTCTGCATTAGCCACTGTTCCTTCGTCTGTCAAATGGGTGATTCTAAGATCACTGGGACCCAGGGGTTTGGTTTGTGCAATTGGTTGGCCGTATCTGGGCAATGCTGGCTAGTGATGGGTGATGCGGCCTGGTCTATCAGCTTTCTTTGTCTACTAGCCGTAGCAGCCATGATGAAAAGCCCACAGCTCAGACACTGTCTGGCTGGGGACTCAGTCAATTTCCACCATTGTACCTATTTCTAACTTGTCTCAAATTAACCAGCGTTGTTCAATCAGTGGCTGAGGCAAGTTTAGGCTTGTTTTTCCCTCTCCTTTGTTGGCTATTGATGTTTTTAGGTTTGCTTGCTTTGGCTAATTCAAGCATGACGCTACTGCAGCATCTGCTGCTGGCCTATGAATCATCAAGCATTTTTGGTCTCTGACTAATTTCTAACCGTGAAGAAATGCATCAATTTTCATCATCAGTATCCACTCATTAGGCTACTGCAAGTGTATTTGGCTTGGTTTAATGTAGTTGAGGGTATTTCTAGGCATTTCTAGGAAGATTTTACAGAATTCAGAAGATGTCACTTGTGGCAAAATGGAGGCTGGCAGATGTTGCTTGGCTGCCCCCCTCTCCTTTTTTGGCAAAGTTTAACCCCCCTCTGCTGCTGAACAAAGCCTTTCATGCGTGACTCTAACAAGCTGCCACCAATGGGAATCTATGAAGCGTATCGGCACACGCTTCAGACACAAAGGGGGGGGGTAGCCAAAAAATGGGGGGGGGTGGAATTGAGCTTTGTCTCTTTACCCCTTGTCCTGATGTGCCAGCTGTGGACCCCTTATCTTATTGTTGTTAGGGGGGAAATAGTATTGATTAGTATGAATATTGGTGAAAAAATTGCTGAATTTTTAAGAGAAAATTGCTTTTCTAAGTCTTAATTTTTAGATCCAACATGGCATCTATAGGGGAGACTGGTATTTCTCAATGCATGTTGCTCATTGGGTAATGTAGTTTTATTACCACCCATTTAGAAGCAGGTGGACTGATTGGGGGGGGGGGTGCAAGTTTAGATCAATAATGATTGTTTGGGCCAAGCTCAGGTGCTTGGGGGGGGGGGCTGCTGTGGCTTCAGACAAAGAAGACAAGCAGTTGGGACGCCACCATCGAGTAGGCAAGAAGTGTTATGGCCAGCTCCTGCCATTTCTAGGATTTTAGCCTCAAATTTCTACAATTCCTGGAAATTTAGTCCTGAATTTACAAAAGGACATAGTTGGACTCTATGAAACAAGATGAGTTTGTTTCATCATCTCTCCAGCATGGACTTGTATCATCATTCAATGACTCACTGCTGTCAGGGACAAAGAACATTGAGCAACCATTGCAGCATGATGGCTTGGGTAGCTACTGATGAGGTAACTTTTGTTTATATGATCACTTGGTATGTCATGTCTTCTCTGGGTATTCCAAATTGTGGTGATTTTAGTCTTGTAGACTTGGGTGGATTTGCTTAATTTTGACTTGGTGAGATTGGCTCTTTGCTGTGTTGGCTTCAAACAAAGAAAAGTATTTCAAATTTTTGTGAATCATAAATTTGTCACTGCTATTGAGTAATGTTGGGAACAGTAATGCTTCTGTGAAATTCTGGGAATTTTGTGAACTTTGTGTGATGTTGAATTTAGACTTAGTCAAGGTCCAGTGACTCCAGTGGCTTGGATCCTCATCCGATCCTGGATCCTTTGTTGTGACATGATCAGCTTGGATCTGTAACTTGATCCTTTTTTGTGTTTGATTGTTTTCTACACTTCCTGCTATTTCTAATTGCTTATTGATTTCCTTTATCATAACCTGTTACTCACTTATGTGGACTTGCTGCTTACAGCTTGTTGTTTATGGTCTTATGTTGTTGGGGAACTCATTAAAATTGGGTATTAGTCATAATTGGGATGGATTGAAAGAGAGGCTGAATTGTGCCGGCAGATGGCCAGAATGAGGCTTGCATTGTTGTACCATTGTTGTGCATTATTGATTAGCAACCAGCTGTGTGTGCATACATTAAAAGGGGTGCAGCATTTGCCCTAACTATGAATAAATTATGAGCTTCTTTGTTTGGCCTGGGACAGTTTAGCTGTGTTGGGACATGTTTCAGTTTGGAGTTCAGTTATTCAGAGCTGAGTTATGGTGTGAACTTGTAGCAAATTGTGGAGTTTGAGGAAATTAGGAATTATTTGTGATACTTCTATCTTGGACAGTACAGGATTGATAGGAGTTACACTGCATGGGACTGGAGATACAATGTTCAGGAACAATCTTCTCTGAGCTTTTTCAGTTTCCAAGTTATTTGGAACTTTAAGCAAATCCTGGGAGTTTAATAAGGAAATTAGGACCTGAGAGTAAGTTGATTACATTTGCTTAATTGTCATGCAAGTTGCAACAGTGACAGGACTTACCTGTTGTTTCAATAACTGCAGTGTATTTGACGGAAGAGCCTTGGTTGAAGGTGTTTCTAGGAACTTCTCTCACTTTTATAAGTTGCAGATCGTTGGAAAGTTTAGACAATGATCTTGAGTTCAAAGAAGTTAAGACTAAGTGGCCTACTGGTTAGTTGTATTGTGTTGTTCAATAATTAGGAATGCAGTTCAGGAGCAGGAACATTGGACCTTCCTTGAAACAAATAGGTCCTTTCTATGGCCCTTTTGATAGCTATGCAAATTTCATGTCTTCTGTGTGTCTTTGTTTGATTCAATTGATGGTTTCTTGCAATTTTAAATGCAAATTGTATTGAATTCCAAACGGCAAGTTTAGATGTAGAACTTGCCCATTGAATACTAAAATTTAGTGTTTTATCCCTAGTTTGAATTTTGTTTCAAGTTGGAATGACTTCAGACTAATTTCATCGCATTTCAAGATTAACTTTGGTTGAACTCATTCAGTTGTTTCAAGTTTATACTGTTTCTCATTTTACTTGATCATTCAAAATATTATCTTCTATCTTTTCAGAGGTCGAACGGAACTGGGGGACGTGACAGTCCACAACATCAAACAACTGAAGCGACTTAACCAAGTCGTCTTTCCTGTCACCTACAATGACAAGTTCTACAAAGATGTGCTGGAGGTCGGCGAACTGGCCAAACTAGGTCAGTAGGTCAAAGGTCACCATCCGGAGCGCCACCATGGTGTGTGAGATTGTTGTTGTGGTGGTCTTGTGTGTCTTGAGTCGTAGAATGTGTTTTAGAATGAAAATGGAATGATTTAGAATGATTTCAAATTATGTCTTGGTAGATGGATTTTATTGAGTGATTGAACAAGGTTTTTAACTTGTTTCTAAAGGTGGTCTGGTTTATTTCTCTGAACTTTTCATGTCTGTTCTAAAATCAGAAATAACTTTTACAGTTCTGTTCATCTCTTTCTGGTTCTATTTGGTGATAGTGATAAATTTTGATTCTGTAGCTTTATTTCTTGTTTTCCTTTATTTCTAGTTCTTTGGTATAAAGTGCATGTATTGGGATATTTGTCTGCAATTCGTGTATGAGTTCCACAATTTTGGTGGTGTACTATTTACAGGAAATCTAAAGTTCTATCTTGGTGTGATTTTGGTTCGTCAAGTGGTTAAAATAAGTCAGTTTGGCAAATTCTTTAGGGTGAGGGCTACATTACATAATAGCATTAGTTCATAATCAAAAGGAGACTTTAAAAAAGTTACTAGCTTTGTTGAGTTCAACGTGGATTGTGTAGTCAGAACTAGTGGCTCTTGTCTTTTCGTCAGAAAGAGGTTGCTGAGCAAAAGATGACTATCTACAGAACTAACAGAAGTTGGAAGAAAATACAAAGATTACGGAAGAAAGGTGAAGGCAGATAGAAGATCAACCCATTCTACAAGGAATGTTTGGTGACTAGGTAGGGCGATGGGTTCTCGCAGGGTGAGATAAAACTATTCTGCAGGTTCACATCAGCCCCACCTAGTGCTGAAATTCTGCGTAACAAGGACGACGACACAAAGAAGAATCTTGGAACAAACTTTGGAAGAACTTTGAAGTGACTTCAGCTTTCTTGTTGCTGCTAATCATGCTAATCATTTGGAGATATTGAATATTGTTGATATCGGTCTGTTGGTCTAGCTGTTTACAGTTGTAGGCCTAATCTTCTCTTAGGACTCAGCATATTTTAGTGGTGTTAATAAGTTGTAAATTGTTTCAATTTCATTGGTTAAGTCTTCTTTCTTGTCAACTCTTGTATGAGTGAGTGTATGATATGGTAAAAGGGTGTTTCAAAGTCTTCAGAAATAGTCTCTCTAATATTTCTCAATTGAAGAACTGGCTGGCTCAGGAATGTGGAAAGTAGCTGGAGTTGGTTGTTTGAATTCATGATGTAGAATTTTCTGGTTTCTATTTCTAGTTGGTCGATGAAAAATTTGGTGTGATAGTCTTTCAAGTATGAATGTGATTTGTGTGAGTGCTATGATCGTGTTCTCTTATGTTGATTTTAGAGAGAAAAATATTTATTGAGATTTAAAAGTTGTATAATATTGTAGATGGAAGTACCCTTGGCTAATACTTAAGTTGAAATGAATAAGAACTTTGTAATTTATATGAAAGGAATGTGTAACGTTAAGTATATTGCAGAAATTGTGTAGGAATTGAATCTGTTAAAATTCTCTAAGGTAGTAAATACTAGGAATAACATAATTCTTGTGTACTCCAGAAAATTGAACATGTAATTTCTCTTGCAGCGTACTTCAATGACATAGTCGTCGGAGCTGTGTGCTGCCGAGAAGACAAGTCGGATGAGCAGAGACGCCTCTACATCATGACACTGGGCTGTCTAGCTCCTTACAGACGTCTAGGAATAGGTGTGTATTTCCCTCCATCTCACCTGCCTCCTGTCCTGCACTCCTTAGTGCAAAAAAACAGGATGTAAAGCCCCAATCATCATCCATCAAGTATGTCACATGTTGACAGTAAAATTGTGGCCCATGCATTAACTGCTAGGCCTCAATATCTCTGCACAATTAAATAGCTCTACTGGTAAACAAATGAACTAATCTCAACTGGAAAATTTAAGCTGTGCAGCAGCAAACCCAAGTTCTGATAATGATAGAACTGTTATTCTTCTGTTCTGGAAGTCAGCTTGAAAACACTTCTGACCTCAGCAACGACATGAAGCTTGATCCAAGCTTTGGTAACACAATTTTAACAGGCTTCTGTCAAAATAGTCAATTCATTTCAAGCTAAATTCTTTTGATTAAAGGTTATATGTCGGCCTTCTTGTAGCAGCTTGTTTGATTTGTCTTATTTGGTTAACTAATTTGGTCATTATTTTTTCAGGAACAGTAATGCTCCACCACGTCCTGAAAGTCTGTGAACAAGATGGCAATTTTGACAACGTATTCTTGTAAGTATGAATTGATACTCAATTAAATCAATTTACTGCTGAAGTCAAGAGCATAGACTCAAGTGTCTGAGAACATCATGCTTTACCTGTATCACACTGTGTTTAGCATGGCGAGTCATTGGTGGCTTAATTATTCAACCATTCCTGAGTCTGCTTTTGACTTTGCTGTAAACTTTATTATCTGTAAGGTAGACTATAAAGTGCATGAATACAGGACGTAAAGCTCCAATCCAAGGGCCAATAATCCATCCATCTAAAAGTTACTGTAACTTAGTGCTAGAAATATACAAGAAATATAATAGAAGTTAATTGGTTTTAATGAGAAAAGGTGTCTGTAAACAGTACAACCAATTCATGAAGTTATCCTTAATTTAAATTAGTAAGTGATTTAACTATCTATACAACCTTTAATCTTGAATAATTGTTTAGATGTTAATGGTGTAATAATGGTTGTCTCTAGATGATAGATACACCAGCAAGAACTTGGCTTAAGAGGGCAGCACCTACCTGTATGATTAAATCACAACACTACAAATTAAAATAATTCAATAACATTTGATTGAATTGTTACTTATAATTTACTTTCTTTGTTTTCCTACAGGCATGTACAAGTCAACAATGAAGGAGCAATCAAGTTTTACGAGAAGTTTGGATTTGAGATTGTTGAACAGAAACAGAATTATTACAAACGAATCGAACCGGCAGATGCTTACGTTTTGCAAAAAACATTCCGCGGTCCTAAACCGAGTATAAATGGAGAAATTAGCACCACTTGTAATAACCAAGAAAACTCAGAACTCTCATGATCGGAATATTTAGGTTAAAATGGTCTCATTGTGTGAAAGGAATGATGTTATATCTTTAATGGAACATGGAAATACTTCTTAAAAATTTAGTAGAAAATGGAAAATGTTGAAGAAAAACTTGAAAATTTTAGCAGAAAAATTGTTGGAAAAAAAGCATGAAATTTAGAAGAAAAAAAGTTTTTTGATTGGAGTAAAATAAGTTTTGAATTGACTAATTGAGAGGTTGATCGTGAATGAATGTCTGACCCATTACTTAAGATTGAATGATGGATGAGAGATTGATTGAAGAGTGAATGAATGAGGATGAAATGTGTGAATGTTTTAGAAACTGTGATAAATGTATGAATATTTGTGAACATTGCAAGTATGACTTCAGATTCAAGAGTTACTAAGTGAAAATTTAAATGGCTGTGATAGCTATAGAATGTTCAATTGAATTTGATTTTACATTAAATTTAAGAGAAATGAATGAATTAAATTATGAATTTGAAATAACAAGAATGATTGGTACATCAATTGATGAATGAAAGACCCATGCATTGTCTCACTTTTGTGATGTTTGTTGAATAAAAAAATATTTTATAACAAAATTTCTATCTTTGTTTGATATCTCTAGTTTATATCTTAGAGGTACTGAAGTACATCAGTATGAACTCTAGCCTATTGTAATTAGTCATGAGCTGCAGAAGTATACTGCACGATATCTGAATTGGTAGCAAAATGCAATGGAATCCTTTATTGCGCAAATTAATTCAGCTCTTGCATTCATACTTCCAAAGTTGGGAGTTTTGAAATTCAGTTGTAATGTTCAACTTGGAAACAGGACCAACATGCTTGTCTCAAGTATGGTCTTGAAATGAATTTTGCCAAATTTCTAGATCCATAGTAAAACCAAATCAGAAGCTTATGATTATTGATAAGGTCAGAAATGTCTAGTTACCTAACCTTAAAGCTAGAAATCTGGCATGAACACAGCATAGAATTAAATACAGAGAGGAATCATTATTTGGCCTGCATTAAAAGCAGGACAGGTGCTTCTGTGAAACCTGTGTCGCATAAAATCAATTGGCAAATATTATTAGGTGATGCAATTTCTAGACAAAATATTCGTTTGAAGAGCTGCAAATAAGGAAATGCTTGAGCACGTGGTATCGTGGTGTGCAGACATTTTGAGGCTAAAGCAAGCCATGACAGCTGCTGCAGCTGCTAAATTAATGTATTCTGAAAGATACTGAATAAATTAGTTTGGCCTTGGACTAATGCTGCCACCTAGGCGATGCGCGCGCCCTCTGTGGTCGCCTGAGAAAAGCGTACACACAAAGCGATGACGTAGCCACAACATGTGCTCATAAGCCTGACACAGGAAGCTGTGGGTTTTGGTAAAAGAAATTATTTCCAACAGTTTTATATGGTACGTTTAAGTCCTTTTCATTATTGCAATATGGTAATGCGTTCCTTAAGCATAGATGCACGAACTTATGCAATGAAATCCAGTAGGTGAGGCCCTGATATTTGTACAGCGCTGTTCAAAAGTGATCAATTTTCGGAAGACTCAAAATAGGCCAACATGGCTTCCCTGTGCACAAGTAGCACTGCAGGTGCAGTGCTTTGTGGATTGAGTCTTTGACTTCAAACTATAAACTGGTATCAATTGCACAATGATCATTCATTTCAAATTACAACAATGATCAAGTTCTTGTGCCTAATTAATAAGAACAAAGAATTGAACACCGTCAAAGACTTGAATCAGTGAAAGGGCTTGAATACACAACAAAGCCAAAGGGCAATACCCATAGCATAGTGATAGTGACCAGCTCCACCAAAAAAAAAGAACTATTCTGTCCCCCCTCCCTCCCACCCTGTAAGTTTCTGTTTGCAAACTATTAAAAAAGAAAGTAATTTGTCTTGACGTCTTTAGTCTTAAGATTATTTTTGTGAGACGACAACAAAGTAAACTGGTAAGCTTTAAAAGCCAAGATGCAAACCTTTTTCTGACTATAAAATATAAAACTAAGACAATATATAGTGTGAAAATCAGAAAAGGTCAGACTTAATTGATCTTTGGGTTCTCGGATCTTTTTTTTAGGGTCTGTCAGTAGCACAAAAAAAAAAGCTGGGTTCGAATTCAGCCCTGGCCGGGTTTCCTGGGCCTATGTTTGATGGCGGTTTCAATCATCCTTCGCCTCATTGCCGTGTCCTACTTTACTTAGCCCACCAAGTGCATAAATACAGGACATAAAGCCTCAATCATTCCATCCATCTCCTTATATTTTGTTTTTCTTTATTTTGCAGATTGCTGTATGAAGGATGAGGCTATGAACATCGAACACTCAGCGTGTCCTCCCCGTTCCCTTTTTGTTTTGTTTTTTTATGATGTCTGACATTTCCCTGGAGCCTGAGGTCGACCAGACCACCACTGCTATTATGTGAGTATTTCAGTCTTTTTCATAAAATTTATAAAATTATTGTTTTAAATTATAAATTTATGATATGTCCATGTATATCAGGGCTTCAGACTTGTCTTAACTCTAAAGTGATATCCCCACTCCGGACTCCTCCTTTCTAATTGTAACTCAGACTTCGTCTTCTGTCTCGGCCCTTATCCAGAAACCAACAAGTTACTGACTTCTTTCCACAGTGATATTTCAATTCGACTTTTCTGTATTGACCTAGCCTTGATTTCTTTGGACCTTTCAATTTCAAGTTTCACTGGTCATAGATCATGTATACACCTATGAGACCTTGACTCGAGTCTCAGGCCTGCCATGAAATTTTTGAACACATAAACATGAATGAAAACGTCTTGTCGAGATATCAGGAAATGTTCACCAACTTCACATGTCAGATCCAGTGCTAAAGTCACCCCACTCCTCCCCTTCAAGATATTAATCCGACTGCACCTTTTTTCAAGAATGAATCCTGACTCACTCGGTGACTCCACCCCGAACAGCCAACTCCCCCCTCCCCCCCTTCCTAATGCTTGAGTCGTATCTGTTAAAGTGCATACTCTGCTCGATATCTAACAGCAAACCTGTTGTTATTTAATTGCATTGAATCAATTTCAGGAAAGCGTCCAATAAGAGTTCTCCCAACCGATCAACTGAAGACATCGATCGCCCCCCTTCACGAGGCTCAGAGGCCAGTTCTGCGGGAGAGATATCCTCCGGGTCGTTTGACGGGTACAGGAATATTAGGGTGACTAGCCTGCCCCCTAGGTCCACTGGTGAGTACTACACTTGACTCGTCTCTATCTATTACATATAAAATTACAAGAGGAAAAACACAATATTACAAATTGGTGAATTACAAAGTGTTGAGATCGCAGAACCTGACCTGGCAAAGGGTAGAGGAAGTAAGCCAAAACAAACCAGAGTCAGGTGTAATGAGGTGTGAGACTTAGGACTCACATGTGATGTTAAGGCCTTTAAGGACGTCCAACCATATATTTAGTGGTTGCGATACAAGGATCCCGGAATTTCGACAATTCACTTACTTTGATCTTTGAAATGAGCTGCCTACCACAAAAATATCTAAAAAAGTGTGGTATCACAAAAATATGCCATCGGTGTTAAATACTGTTGGACAATGTTGGCCTCATTTTCATATCCTCCTCCTGACCTTGTAACAAGCCTACCCAAGCAGATGAATACAGGACGTAAAGCCCAATCCTATCGACCCAAACCAAAATTCATTTAGCAGTTGGCCTAATGTGATGTGATATTACAAATGCGAAGTCGGTAGAAGAATAATTGCAGATTTTAACATGGTTGCATAAGTCGAAAAAAACTGTAACTTTGATTTTGGTAAATTTTTTAAAGGAGTGTCTTATCCTATAGCAATGGCAGAGTTAAACTCCTTGTTCCTTCATTTCCAGATACGAGTGTTAGAGACGGTCTTAAGTTTGAATACAAGAAGTGCGGAAAAGTACTAGGAGTCGCCATATTTGGAGAGGGCGAGGATCGCTATGCGATAGTGACGTTCTCCCAACCTGAGGAAGCCGAGAAAGCCTTGAGCGTATTTCAGGATAAATTGTTTTACGGCGCAAGACTTGTTGCTACTCCCACAGAAGAAGAAGGTTTGTGCTGCGATTTGATTAACTTTTATGAATTCTTATTAGTTACAAGTTATTCAATACGCAAAGATCATAGTACCTTTTGCTTGTCTGGAGCCTTCAATCATCTCTCATGGTTTCTTCTGCAGACTTATTCTGTAAATTGTAACTTCTATGAACTCCCATGGATTATTTGAATTCTGTTCGTTGAACATATATGTGTCATTATGAGTTTATTGTTCAATATTGTGCAAAATTATTTTGAGAAATGTTAATTTGATATTCTTTTATGTTTATTATTATTATCAGTATTTCATCTGAGGGCTATTCCATTTAAAAACCTGGGAGGGGGGTGGTCAGCTTGATTTATTTTTCGTAAGATGGATGTAGGGATCGGCGGAAATTCGCTTCAGATGTATGGTGGGATGCAAAAGAAATCGCTTTAGATGTACGGGGGGGGCATTATCGCATTGTAATAATAAAATGTTTATTTGATGCATGTGGGGTTGGTAAAAAAATTGCATTTAATGCATGGGGGGTCGAAAATAATTCACTTTAGATGCATGGAGGGGGTAAAAAATGCAACCTGACCACCCCAACCCCAGGTTTTTAAATGGAATAGCCCTTATTCAATATATACAAAGATCGTACCTTTTGCTTGTCTGGAGCCTTCAATCATTTTTCAAGACTGTCATGGGTTGCCTTTAAATAGCCCACACTGGTGCTGATGGGGCGTAAAACACAAACTCACTCACTCAAGACTGTCATGGTTTTCTTCAGCAGACTGATTCAATGGCTTGTAATTATATGGACTCCCATGGATTATTTGAATTCTGTTCGTTAAACATATATATGTCATTATAAGTTTCTTGTTCAATATTGTCCAAAATAATTGTTAATTTGATACCGTTTTGTGTTTATTATTATTATCGGTATTTCATCTGAGTCAAATTTCAAGATAATAACTAAACCTTTAAACAATGCTAAATACGTTTGAAAAAGAAATTCTCTCTTGTTGCCATGTGTTACATTATTTTGTATTACCTTTCAGCCATGGAACCAATTCGTGAGCCAGTCAGAGACTCCTCTCCCCCTCGGGAGTCTCGGGAGTCTCGTGATTACTCGTGGCGCCCCCCAGAGGGCCCTGGTGGCGAAATAATGCACGTCAAAGCCCCCAGGACGTTGTTTGTGGGAAATATCGATCGGGAGATTGGTCCAGAGATTTTAAAGGACATTTTCAAGGAGTTCGGAGAAATTAAGGTACAGATTTGTTTAAAAACCTGAACATTTAATTGTTAGTAGTTCTTTTAGAAGCGAATTTAGGTAATCTGAAATGTTTTAATGTCTCATGCCCTTTGGATAAAAAAGAAAATTTTTTTAATAATATTTTTTGAACGTGTGCTAATTTCTTGAAAAAATGGTCTGCCCATATTAAATCCGAGCTGAACACTCAATGTTTTGTCTTTTTTTCACTGAATTTGTAATAGTTTTCCTTATTTTATTTCAGGGCCTAGATTACAAGATACAGAAGATGGGCATTGGCCCAGCTTATGCTTTCATCCATTTTGTGGAGTCGGACAGCGTCCATGAAGCCATGAGTGAGATGGATGGACACAGAGTGGGAAATTTCCGAATTAAGGTTAATATTTATTTATTTATTTATTTACCACACTTTAGTATTGGTAACTTCAAAGGAGTATTGTTCTATAAGACGCTTTAGAATTGTAGATATATTACAGAGATAGATGTTAGATAAGATCTGCTGTTGCAATCTTCCAATACAGCTTCAGACTGAGATAGATAGAGAAATAGAGAGATGGCAAGTGCATTCCTCTTAGGCCTGTTCTTGACACTTACAAGGGGCTGATTAATAAAATAGGAGTGGGAGAGTCCTCAACATGTTGTTTTGTACCCCTTGTGAGGGATCTTTTACTTGCCCATTACTGACAGACACTTGATGTAACAATTTTCTGTCTGTCTACTTGTCTCTATTTTGACCATCTATATATCTGTCTGTCTGTTATTTATCTTTTTATCTATCTATTTAAGAGTATCTATCTTAGTTTCTGACAACATCGGTTTAAAGAAATATTTCTAAAAAGCAATTCTTGTTTATTTTTTTTCAGTGTGGCTATGGAAAGGCCCAGATCACTCAATGCGTTTGGCTCGAAGGTTTAGCCAGTACGGTGACCGAGAAGCATTTACATGAGATGTTTAGTTTTTACGGGACGGTCACAAAGTGTGTTGTGAACACTATTAAAAAGCAAGCCCTTGTGTTCTTTGACAAGACAGAGTCAGCACAATTAGCTGTGCAGAAAATGACAGGCAGGACGGTCGCTGGGAAGAAAATACAGGTATGAGGATGATTTGTCTGCTTTTTGGTTGGATTTAAAATATTTCAAGACCTGTATTATTTACTTGATATGTCTGTGCATTGTGTATTGACTGATATTTGTTCACTAAGACCTCCATTATTCCATATCAGATAAATGATCATGTTTATATTTAAGGATTCTAAAGTTGATTTAAAAATTAAGAATTGACTCAAGTTTGTGATAAATGTTGTCAATGAATAAACGAGAAGATAACATGTATCAAGTCATTTGATGTCAACGGGCGAATAGTTCATTTCTTCAATGCACAAAATAGTATTTTAAGAGACTGTCATATATATATACTATATTTTTCTCCAGTACTGAATACAATTTGGTTGCAACATTTTCCTTCGAATACAAATATTTCTTCCATGTGATTAAATTTTTCCTAATTTCTTCCATTTTCAGATTGACTACGCCTCCAAAGAGATCCAGGCGACATTCACTAGCAGCAGAGGTCGCAGCAATTATAATGCACCAGGTGGCGAGTTTTATGACAGGGGAGGATCGCCCCCTGGAGGATATTCACCAGAGTATTACGAGAAACCTGTGACCTACAGGAGGGGTCGGTGAGTAGATATGATTATTAAAGAAAATTTACTACTAGTTCCAAGATATATTTGGTTACTGAAGAATACTGAATAACAAGAGTTTCTTATTGCTAAGACATCAATGTTTTTCTCAGTGTCTACCCGAAAACGGTCGTCAGTCTGATATAACAATAATTCAGAGGTCGAGGGTAACACTTGAATTATTTTCAGTCAATTTTTAGCCTGGCTCACCAGGCTAATTCAGGAGTAATGGTCTGAAAATATTGTCTGTCAACTCTACTGTTCAATAACCACAGGTTCAATATATCTGTTATTGTGTTTTATTGGTTTGTTAGGGTAGCTAGATGTATGGAAATTACTTTTTTTTTTCAATTTCAAAAAATTTTTTTTCCCAAAATTTTTTTTCTCCAAGATTTGAAAAAAAAAAAAATTTCAACTTTTTGACATAGCGAGGTATCTCGCTCTGTCTTTCTAATCAGGTAAGAGAACATAAGGGAGTTGAGCCCAAAATGAAAAAACATGGATTCCAGCCAAATAACACTGTATCAACTGTGATTTTTCTAGCTGGAGAACTGGAAATTGCTTTTTAGACAATGCTTTTTCATATGGATAATTCTAAACTAGTAGAATTTCTGTATGAAGCTGAAACTTGGAAAAACTCTTGCAGACATCTCAAACTGGTTGCCTGCTGAAACAGATGCTCTTTTGTATTTTTGTTTTTCTCTCCAAAAAAAAATGCAAATAACTTTATTTCCATACTCTTATTATATACCACAAGGCAAAAAGTAGTTTTGGGTTGATACATGATTCTACATTTATTTTTTAAATTTTACATTGTCCTCCTCAAACAGATGCTAAAAGTTTCTTGAACATTTTTGTGACAAAAACCCAGAACCCAATTACATTGTATCAATTGAAATTTCTTTGGGTGGGTGATATTTAGTTTTTTCCAAAAAATTGCAAATAAATAACATTGCTTTTTCATATGGATAATTCTAAACTAATAGAATTTCTGTATGAAGCTGAAACTTGGAAAAACTCTTGCAGACATCTCAAACTTTCAATGTTTTGGTTGCCTGCTGAAACAGATGCTCTTTTGTATTTTTGACATAGCGAGGTATCTCGCTCTGTCTTTCTAATCAGGTAAGAGAACATAAGGGAGTTGAGCCCAAAATGAAAAAACATGGATTCTGGCCAAATAACACTGTATCAACTGTGATTTTTCTAGCTGGAGAACTGGAAATTGCTTTTTAGACAATGCTTTTTCATATGGATAATTCTAAACTAGTAGAATTTCTGTATGAAGCTGAAACTTGGAAAAACTCTTGCAGACATCTCAAACTGGTTGCCTGCTGAAACAGATGCTCTTTTGTATTTTTGTTTTTCTCTCTCCAAAAAAAATGCAAATAACTTTATTTCCATACTCTTATTATATACCACAAGGCAAAAAGTAGTTTTGGGTTGATACATGATTCTACATTTATTTTTTAAATTTTACATTGTCCTCCTCAAACAGATGCTAAAAGTTTCTTGAACATTTTTGTGACAAAAACCCAGAACCCAATTACATTGTATCAATTGAAATTTCTTTGGGTTGGTGATCTCTATATCATTCGACTCACAGATTTGTGACAATAAATTGACACAGTAAATTTATTGGATTAACTCTCGCGCGAAGCGTGGAAAGACCGAGATTTGAAAATACGCATGCGCTATGCGCCCGGAAGTACGACGAACCGTCTCCATTCTATTTCTCGGTCTCACGTTGGAAAGACGTGCTTCGTCTGTGTTAAAACGGACGTACTAAGCTGAGATAATGTTTTATTTGTGGATATACCACTCATTCTTCTTCATTGCTACTTTACCCTGATGCGGTTACTCTTTGTAGCGGTTTTTCGGTGAGTTTTGACCCGTTTTCGAGCGGTTTTTTCAACTTCACATATTATCGCCCACCACCACGTGGCTGTCATTTCGTCCGGGTGGTTTGGGTTTCTTGATTTTACTCGTCTTTGTCATCTTTCTAACGTACAAAGAACAATTTTGTCGGCTATTTTAGTCCGTCATCTTCTTACCAGTAGTTTTTTCTCCTTTACTGGGTGCTTTTTTCTTGCCAGTTATGGATTCCGTCACCCAGGCCAGGGTTCATTCTCTGGCTGGGGTAGACATAATTATTCTATTTAACTGTCATTTTAGGCCTCAGAGCAACCCGCTCAAGCTCTCCTGTTCTCAGGTAACTATCGGCTCCATTGTCCTCTGAGTCGAGACGCAGACTCAGGACATTGGTCAGGGAGAGCCTTTTTCCTGCCGGCTGTTGAGTCACGCCATTCGACTCTCTACAGCCATTCTGTTGAGTCACGCCATTCGACTCACACAGTATTTCTTGTGGAGTCACGCCTTACGACTCCCTCGAATCATGCTTCTCCGGTGGAGTCTCTGGTAGTCATCTTATCCAATGTCCTCTTGAGTTGCGCCACAGACTCACGTCATTGGTCCGGTAGAGCCGGCTGTTGAGTCACGCCATTCGACTCTCTACAGCCATTCTGTTGAGTCATGCCATACGACTCCCAACCGTAGTTCTTGTTGAGTCACGCCTTACGACTCTCTCGAATCATGCTTCTCCAGTGGAGTCTCCGGTAACTATAGCCTCCAATGTACTCTTGAGTCTTTTTGGCATTCTGCCTGTCTGCTGTTGAGTCACGCCATTCGACTCTCCACAGCAATTCTCCGGTTGAGGCGAGCCCTGCGACTGCCAACAGTAGTTCTTATTGGGTCATGATTTACGACTCTGTCCATCTACAGCATTCCTCCTGTTGAGTCACGCCATACGACTCCACGCAGTAGTTCTGGTTGAGTCGCGCCTTACGACTCCTCGAATCAGGCGGCTCAGGTTGAGTCTCAGGTATGTCCTCTGAGTCGCGCCACAGACTCCAGTCATTGGTTCGGATAATCCTTTTGGCATTCTGCCTGACTGCTTGAGTCACGCGGTTCCACTCTCCGCAGCAATTATCCTGTTGCGTTAAGCCATGCGACTCCTAACAGTAATTCTTATTAAGTCATGCTTTATGACTCTGTCAAATCATGCTTCTCCTGTGGAGTCACGCCTTCTGACTCTCAGCAGCGCTTTTGGTTTAGTCACGCCTTCTGAGTACCATGTTTCTCCTGTTGGGTCACGCCTTTCGCCTTCCAACCGTCAGTTTTGTTGAGCCTTGTCTTCAGACTCCACCACCATGCTTCTGCTGGGGAGTCCCAGCTTCCGACTCCCATCAGTCATCCTTCTGTTCAGTCACGCCTTACGACTTCCAACAGGAGCTACTTGTGCCAATGTCCTCGGAGTAGTGCTGTGGACTCGCGCCCTCGGAGAGGCCTGAGAGAGCACTTTTGACTATTGCAAGACTGCTGTTGAGTCATGCCGTTCGTCTCTCCACAGCAATTTCCTGTTGAGGCACGTCATACGCCTCCAGACAGTAATTCTTTGGGAGTCCTGCCTTACGACTCTTTAAGTCATTCTTCCCCTGTTGGGTCACGCCTTTCAACTCCCAACAGTACAATTTTTTGAGTCATGCCTTCCAACTGCAACAGGCATGATTCTCCCGTCGGGTCGCTCCTTCCAGCTCCCCACAGTCATCCTCCTGTTGATTCACGCCTTATGCCTTTCAACAGTAGCTTGCTGCTCCATGGTCCTCGGGGTCGCGCCACGGACTCAAGTCCTAGGAGAAGGCTGAGAGCGTCTGTTTTGACTACTGCCGGACAGCCAGGGAGTCATGCCTTGCGGCTCCCTTCCACGTTTGGGCTCCTACTATTGAGTCTCCCTATACGGCTCCCTGCGGGGATTCTGGTTGAGTCACGCTTTGCGACTCTTCGAATTCATGCTGGCCTGTGGAGTCACGCCTTAGACTCCTCACAGTCATTTATTTCCGTTTATTCTCCAGTTGAGTACAGCCTTTGGACTCTCAACAGTCTGTTGTTCTGTCGACTGAGTCTTGCCAGGGCCTTGGGTCTCGTCTCTTGGGTTTTAACGTTGCAAGGTCCCGTCTTCGATACTTGCTCATTCTGGTTAAATTAGCATTGGGCCTCTATTACTTGTTGGCCGAGTCATTTCTTGGGCTTAGGTCATCTTATCCGCCGACCTTCCTCTGGTTGGTGTAAATGGCTGGTTGCGTCTTCTCTAGCAGCTCTGGTGGGCTTCCAGGGCCTCTGGGTGCCCTACCTGTCTCCGGCCTCCACTCTTCTTGGTGCGGGTGCCGGTCTCCGACAGTTGCCGTTTACCTTCAAGTCTGCTGAATGCCTTGCCTTAAATCCTTTCCCATCCTGGTCACATCTCCGGCCATAGGTTTGGATATGGCTATTCCTGTGTCTAGGGCCAAGTAAACGGGCCCCCCATTGCCGCCTCAGCTGGGACTTCTTTCTGCTGGGTCTCTCCTCCAGGTATTTCCGTCTTGCCTTTTCCGTGGGTTCACACTCCCAGGATTTTCGGGCTCTTGGCGCTTCCTTATTGACTGCCTTGGCCATGAAGGCTCCTTCTTGGCTTTCAGAGTCTCCCCAGTCTCTTGTGGCTTGGTCTGGGGCATCTGGGGTGCATTCTCACCTTCACTTCATGTGCTTTCTCTTGGTCGCTGAATCAGACGCGCAACTCTCTTTGAGCGTTCTTTGACGCGGCCCCTTGCGGGTGCTGTGGTCTTGTTACAGTCTGCTCTATAGCCTCCATGGTAGAGCACTCTTTGAGTTTAGTCTTTGGGTTCTTGATTCGCCTTGGCCGGCGTTCTCACCCTTGTCTTTTCTTGGACATACCAAAGGGCCTCTTGACAGCCCTCACTGGGGCTGAAGGGCCGTAACTTCGCATCCAGCCTGTTGCTACCGCCGGTGTCCTTCACTTCAGGGTCGTTTTGCCTGCTAGGCAGGCCAGTCACATTCCTTCTCTATCTAGGTGGCCTGGTCCTGCCTTCTTGGCCTTCGGCATATCGGATAAGCCAACTGGGCCGGGCTCTTGGTTCTCCCAGGCTTTGTGCATGGGGTTGGTCTTGTTGCGTCCGCGTGCCTCTGACTAAGCCTTCAAGGTCGCACCTCTGCCGTTAGCTCCTCCTTCTCTCGGGCATTGGTTCAATGGTTCATGCCTTGGAGGTCCGTGATCCTAAGCAGCGCTAGTTTTCTTCTCTTGCGCTTCCTCTCCTCCCGGCTTAGGGCTAGGGTCGAAGACCTAGCTCAGACGGGATCATTCCTCTGTAAGGGCCTTTTCTGGTCTCTGATGTCCGCTGGCTTTGGCGTTTCCAGGTTAGTGATGCAACACTACTGATCTGGTCAATTTCCGTTTGTGCTTTAGGTGGACCTAGGAGGGCTTTCGTCCTTTCCTGCTATCTGGTCTTTGGGCCTCGTTTTGGCTTGCCTTGTGGCATTGCCCTCAGTACCCTAAGTCTTCCTGACAGGGAGTGCGTCGGCTTGTCCATGGCTGCATCTCACTGGCATTCCTGCAAGCTTCATTGGTCCTGGGCCGGACTGCTGTTCAGTCCGGCTCTCCCTTCTCCTATGTATTGCAGCCAACCGCTCACCCGGCCTTCCTATGTATTGGCTATGCTTATGGCCTGTCTCAGTATCGGTTGCTGTCTGAGACTTTTCGACCTTTGTTTCCTCTTGCTCCATGGAGCCGTTTCGGATTGGCTACTCCACTGGGGGATGCTGTTGGTTCTCCGGAGTGTCCGCGGCGGATCCCCTTTCTTCACATGCCCCTCGTGGCTCGTTGGGCCCTGGGTCGAGCTCTTCCTTCCAGCTCGTCTCCTCTTGGTCTCCCTGTACTTTCCCTGGCGGCCTCGGTCGTTCCTGGGGTGCGTCGGGCCTGTGTCCCTGCCCAGGACTCCAGTCCTACTTGCTTTCTGCTACGTTAGTCTGGCTTCTGGCAGGTTTTCTCTTGGCCTTCGCCGTTCTTCGAGCTGGGGCATCCGTACCTGCCTCGAGCGTCTCTCCTATGGTGGGTCATGTTTCTCCTCCTTGGGCTGATCATTTGAGCGCCGTAGCCAATGGCGGCGGCTCTCTCCTTTCGTTCCGGGGTAACTGCTGCTTCCCCTTCGGCTGCGTCTTGCAGCTTCCATCTGGCACTGGTCGGAGTAGGTCTGTCTCGTCCCCCTCCTCTGTTGGCGGGTCGTTGCGGTGCTCTTTCGGGCATTTCAGAGGCTTTCTCTAGCCTTGCTGAGCCCTCCTCTTTGGGCCTTGGGTTGCTCCTCTCGGTCTGCACCGGCCTAGGCTTCCTTTGGGCCGCTGTTCCTCTCAACAGCTTGGCCTCTTCTGGTTTTGGGTGCTGTCCCAATAGACGGTTTGCCAGGGCTTCCCCTCCTGGCGGGTCCTTGGTGGCCCTGGTCCATCCTTCAGTTGTCGCCATGGCTTCGGTCCCCTGGCGGCTTCCTCTTAGCTATACCGGTTTGCTTCTCTAGTTTGCCGCATTTAGGGGATACACCTTTCCCCTGCGGCTGTTGCTCTTATCCCTTGCCTTGCCCGCTGCGGCAGGTTGGGTTTCATTCCAGTCGGCTTCTCCCCTTTGCTGGCTTTGCCTTGTTCATGCTTTTGCTGTTAGTTCCGCCTGGCTTCACAGGCTTGCTCTTGGCGGCTTCCTGGGATCTCTCGGGGTCTTCCCAAGGGCTGACCTCGGTTACTCTTCCCACTTCTCTTACTGCTTCCCTCTCCCGTCCAGCCTCCTTTGGTGGAGGGGTGGTCTCTCTCTACGTTCTTCCTCGGCAGAGGCCATGCTACTCTTCTCACAAAGAGGGGGGGGGGCGTTCCTCTCGAGGTTCCGCGTTCCTGCACCTGGACCAGGTCTCCGCCCACAGGGGCAGTTAGGTGAGCACTTGCATGTAGGATCCCTTGGGATCTCTCAGGACGTGTCTCCTGTCGCTTTTTGCTCCCTGGTTATTGTTACTTGCTGGTCTTG
Source organism: Platynereis dumerilii (assembly GCA_026936325.1). Lineage (NCBI taxonomy): Eukaryota > Metazoa > Annelida > Polychaeta > Phyllodocida > Nereididae > Platynereis > Platynereis dumerilii. Next base: position 4,395,478 of record JAPTHN010000004.1, read on the forward strand.
GTTCTCCTTGGACGGTTCCTCCTTCTGCGTGCGCTTATGATTCCCTCTGCTTCTTGGTCTGCTCTAGTCAGCAACTTATTTCTCTCAGCAGAGCTGCCCGGCTTTTTCCCAGGGGTTCAGTTTCCGGTCTTGCCTGCCTCCCACGGGGTTGGTTGGCTGCCGCCACCCTGGTTTCCTTTTACGGCTTCGTTTATGGGGCCTTGTCACCCTAAGTGGTTGCGCCTTTGGCGCTCAGCTTAGTTGGTGTTTTCTTACAGTCCGACTCACAGGTCTTCTGAGTTCCCTCCTCCTCTTTGGGACTCGATCCAATAAATTTACTGTGTCAATTTATTGTCACAAATCTGTGAGTCGAATGATATAGAGTTGGAATCCTCCCCCCTTGTGGGGGCCAGGATTCATCTCTGTGAGTGAAAACTCACAGATTTGTGACAAGCTGAGTCACCCACCCACCTCCCCACTTCGTGGTTTCTTCCTCGAAATAGAATGGGGACGGTTCGTCGTACTTCCGGGCGCATAGCGCATGCGTATTTTCAAATCTCGGTCTTTCCACGCTTCGCGCGAGAGTTAATCCAATAAATTTACTGTGTCAATTTATTGTCACAAATCTGTGAGTTTTCACTCACAGAGATGAATCCTGGCCCCCACAAGGGGGGAGGATTCCAAATTTAGTTTTTTCCAAAAAATTGCAAATAGATAACAATGCTTTTTCATATGGATAATTCTAAACTAATGGGTGAAAGCACAGTAAAGGCCTCAATTGCGTATTGATCAGATAAAAGTAAATTTAGGGTCCTATAAACCAATTTCTGACATAAAGAAGAAACAGTGCAGTATTTAAGCCTGATCAACAAGTAAATCTGAGAAATTTAGGCATTTTTCATGAGCATACAATTAAAACCGTGCTCTGGGCAGACCTTTAAAGTGGTTATAGTTTGTTAATTTTAGCATGTAACCAGTGGCCCTTTTTCTGAAGCACCATCTATTTCAGCAATGCTGTAGCCTAATATTTATTTCACATTCTGCCGGTGACAATATCTGTTTACTGTACCTCCCTGGCCTTCTGCAGGAACCATTGGCTGACTTTTCAATATTATGATTATGGCAGCCATGACGTCCAAAGAAAAGGTCTGCTTGTAACCATATTTTTGCAAATTTGCAGTCAGGGGTTCAAAAGGCTAGCTAGAGGGTATTTTTATGTAATAATTAGCCGAATTTGGTGCTTTTGCCTAGATATGATATTGGTTTAATGAATTTAAGCAAAAAATTTCCAATGGCCACTGATGATTGTAAGATACAAGAAGCTTTAATGGCTAAAATGGATGTCCGTCCATTACGTCCACAACTGATTTTTTGGTAATTTACATGAATTAAAGACCAGCTAATATGTCAACTGAGATGGAAATGCATGTCTATCTTTCTCTACCTATGTATGCAACTGAAAAATTTAGAAACACAATAAATTTAACTTATACACTGGACACCAGGCTAAAAAGTGTAAATGTCCGTCCATTACGTCCACAAAAATGTTCAAATTAGTCTGGGGACTGACGTTTTGAGGTCTGGTATGTCACGAATAAAGCAGGGATACCATGTTTAGTGACAAATTTGGATTATTTTAGTGAATGCTGACAAGGCTCAAAAATTTAATTGGTCAGAGTTCATGCAAACTGTCTATATCACATCTGCGAAAACTGTCAAAAAGCCAATGGTCCATTTCAGCAGAAAAACCTAGATTTTCATGGAACTTTCATAATGTAGTTCATAGCAGCCCAGCAAATACCTGTCTTGATTTATTAGACAAACATAATTCTGTATTCTACACATTATTAGGTTTAAAGTTATGTACTACACTTGCACTTCTGATGAAAATAATTATTAGGTCATAGGGGCCAAATATTGAGGCGCTTACTGTGCTTTCACCCTAATAGAATTTCTGTATGAAGCTGAAACTTGGAAAAACTCTTGCAGACATCTCAAACTTTCAATGTTTTGGTTACCTGCTGAAACAGATGCTCTTTTGTATTTTTGTTTTTCTCTCTCCAAAAAAAATGCAAATAAACTTATTTCCATACTCTTATTATATGCCACAAGGCAAAAAGTAGTTTTGGGTTGATACATGATTCTACATTTATTTTTTACATTTCTACATTGTCCTCCTCAAACAGATGCTAAAAGTTTCTTGAACATTTTTGCGAAAAAACCCAGAACCAAATTACATTATATCAATTGAAATTTCTTTTGGCCAGTGATATTTTGTTTTTTTCCAAAAAATTGCATAAATCTATTTCCATCCTGACCTCTCGTCATCTCCTGCCAGAAAACAGTAGTTTTAGGTTGGTACATTCTTCTATATATATTTTTCTTAACACTGTTGTGACGAAGACCCACAACCCAATTACATTGTATCAATTGAAATTTCTTATGTCCAATTGGTGTAATTGGGGCTAAGCTGTTCTGTCGGACTCAAATCAATTGAAATGACCATAAATAAATTTAATTTACTGTTAGTATAACTCAGATGATTGTAATCACAAAAAAAAAGTTAGTTCACAAAGTGCCTTTTGGAAAAGTAATTACACCTTATAAATTAAAAAAATAATTCTAAGCTATGTCATAGAGTCCATGGATTCTTGTTGTTTTTCTCTCTCCAAAAAAAATGCAAATAAACTTATTTCCATACTCTTATTATATACCACATGGCAAAAAGTAGTTTTGGGTTGATACATGATTCTACATTTATTTTTTACATTTTTACATTGTCCTCCTCAAACAGATGCTAAAAGTTTCTTGAATATTTTTGCGAAAAAACCCAGAACCCAATTACATTGTATCAATTGAAATTACTTTTGGCCAGTGATTTTGTTTTTTCCCAAAAAATTGCATAAATCTATTTCCATCCTGACCTCTCGTCATCTCCTGCCAGAAAAAAGTAGTTTTAGGTTGGTATATTCTTCTATATATATTTTTCTTAACACTTTTGTGACGAAGACCCACAACCCAATTATGTCCAATTGGTGTAATTGGGGCTAAGCTGTTCTGTCGGACTCAAATCAATTGAAATGTCCATAAATAAATTTAATTTACTGTTAGTATAACTCAGATGATTGTAATCACAAAAAAAAAAAGTTAGTTCACAAAGTGCCTTTTGGAAAAGTAATTACACCTTATAAATTAAAAAAATAATTCTAAGCTATGTCATAGAGTCCATGGATTCTTGTTTTCAAGTACACTAATTTTTTATTTTTTTTCAAAAAGAGGAAATCGAGCAACTTCTGTTTTTCAAAATTTAAGCATTTTTTGCTCCAAGATTTAAAAATTTTTTTCCAAAATTAAAAAAAAGAACAAATAGTTTTCCTAGATTAAAAAAAAAATTATTTTGTTCCAAATTAGGAAATTGGGCGACTTCAAGATTTAAAAAAATCGTACACATTCTTTTCGTGGTTATTTGGATATTATTTTGTTCATGGAACAACCACAGTAACAGCACTTCACTTGCCGCAATTCAGAACAACCTTTCTCTGCCATTTCCAAAAAAGTGGACTTAACTATTTCACCGGCATTGCTACATATTTTGCCGTCATCACTGCCACATATTTTGCCTTCATCACTGCCACTTGAGCCAGGCTTTGAATCCGCGGATTCTTGTCTGTTTTGCTAACAATAAGCTCATCAGTTATGAGACCATGTGTAAAAAACTACATTCAGTAAACCCTCGCCTTTGCTTTGTCTACTACAACTCCATATTAGTTTTAACAATAAGCAAATCTGTTCTCTTCCTGAAGGAGTGCGTCTCCGGACCCTGATGACTCTCCCCCAGGATCTCCATACAGACGAATTCCGTCATCGCCACGACGACCAGACTCTCCACCCCCCTACGTGGTCAAACGGCGGCCCATATCTCCGGACCGACCCCCATCTCCCGTTGTAAAGAGGCAAGCGCGGTCTTTGAGCAGGTTTGTTGCTGTTTGTTGTATATTATTGAGAGAGCTAGACAGTTCCAAGTTGAGTGCGGTGGAAATACTTTGCTTGGGCCGACAGTCCTGCTACATGACATTTTTTACTTCTTTGAGTTTCTAGCCATTCGCAAAGTTCTTGCAATATTTTTCTGAACAACTGGACAGCTAAAAATATATTTTTAAAAATCATCATTTTTTTAAATTTTTATCATGAACTTAAAATGGAAAGTTGAATTCTTATTTAATTGTCTTATTCTTCTTCAGGTCTCCGTCTCCTAACTCTTCAAGACGAATGTCCTCACCAGGGGGCTCTCCTCCTCGTCGTGGGGGGTCTCCCCCTGGTAGATCTTCTGGCGAACATCATGGCATTTGTGTGCATAATTTGCCTCTGAGGTCTACTGGTAAGTGTCTATTTAAATAGATAGACAGATAGATAGATAAGCTATTAGTAGTGTATAGTAGTGGATCCAGACTGGGGGTTTAGGCCTCCCCCTCCCCTCCCCAGGTCCTGTAGATTTTGATGCGATGTTTTTTGCTGCGTTTCTATTTGTTACCACCCCATCTAACATTTTCTCGATTCAAGTCTGGATAGACTTACACATGGATGTGGATAGATAAACGAATAGGTTTATGCTAGATCGACATAAGGCCACACATAATTCAGGGTTCCCACTCAACCTGGAAAACCTTGAAAACCTGGAATTTTGGGTTGTGCTTTTCCCGGCCTGGAAAAACCTGGAAAATGTGATATTTCCACCAAAAACCTGGAAAAAGTCTGGAATTTGGGTTTCTCTTGCCAAAATTGAAACGGTCCAACAAATTGTGGACTTAGACGACTGTCCGGGCGCAAAATCAGTTTGAAAGAATTGCAGATTTAGGCCTTGAAAATGGGTTTTGGCAGCCTTGAAAAACCTGGAAAAAACCTTGAATTTGAACTTGGCAAAAGAGTGGGAACCCTGATGATTCTTAGCTTCGCGGACCGCCGAGACAATAGATTTCCTGCCGAAGGAAAAAAAAAAAATATATATATATATATTTTTTTTTTTTTGACGTTATAAAATTTTTTTTTTCACCTTTTTTTTTTTTGTCCTACCGACCGACCCTAGAAAAATGGCCTTGAGACGAATCCGAGAAGCTAAAGATCAATTATGTGTGGCCTAATCAGGAGAAAGGTAGATTGAAAATGGCTTGGTGGGTGGGTGCTGAGTAGGGAGGGGGAGGGTTAGCTCAGTGGAAGCGTACTGGGCTGCTAATCGCTTGGTTCCGAGTTCAAACATAGCTCTTTCTGGGTCACCTGGGCCGATGATCATTGTTGGACGGCAGTTTCAAATATTCTTTCGCCTCATTGCCGTGTCCTCCTCCTGTCCTAATTAGCCTACCAAGTGCATAAATTCAAGGCATAAAGCCCCAATTATCTATCTATGCAAGAGTAGAGAGAATCCAAATATGCACAGCCAACTTATTCTCTAGAAACTGTTTTAGAATCAACCAACACAATTCCCATGTTATTTTCTCTCCATTCAGACACGGCGATCCGAGACGGCTTGAACTTCGGCTACAAGAAGAACGGCAAGATATCCAACGTCAAAGTGTTCGGAAAAGGAGAGGACAGGTTTGCTGTCGTCACGTTCAGAAAGGCGGAAGACGCATCCAAGGCCCTTTCTTCTTCCAAAGAGAAAGTGTTCTTTGGAAGCAAGGTCATCGTGACCTCCCACGAAGGATTCCGTAAGTTTAAAAATAGAATTATTATGCAAATTTATGCAAATGAGGTTGTTTTTAGTTTATTGCGAGATAATTATGTTTTTATCTGAATTACTGTCTATATTACTGAATATATTTCAGTATACGAAGAAAAGGTACTAGATATCATTTGGTTAAATCCCATATTGTGGTAATGTCTTCTTCATCTGACGAATCTGTTTGTTATATCGCGATTGTGCTGTTTTTATTTCAGGCCTAGATATTAAGATACATGTTGCTTTGCTTAGTACTAATGCCTTTATATTTCAGGACATGTCTTTAATAATTATTTGGTGAAAATATCATGTTTTCTGTCATGTCGCTGAAGTAAACTGCCTGTGATTATTAGGATATTTTGTATTGCATATTTTATATTTTCGTTAAAGTGGTTTAAGGTGATTGGAGATACTTCTGAAGTTAATTCCGTATACTGTTTGCTTTTAAAAGCATATATTATAATTAAGACTAAATGGCTCTATTTGCATCTTTTATTTTACGTGCGGAAGGTGTATGCACATTTTGAATGGAAGATTCTTCAGTGTGTGTGTAAAATGCTTGTGCCAAAGTTGATGGTAATCGTCAACTTGTGCTATAGTTTTTACCTCTCGACACGTTCGTTGGAGGTATTTTTGTTACTTGAGATTGAAAAACAGCAAGATTCTGCACTGTGTTGTAGAAATGTATTTTTTTGCTAACAAGAATCCGACGATTCAAACCCATTGGAATATCACTTTGGATTACAATTACCCATGTGTTTGATTGAGGATGGAATCGGTTTTAATTAATGAAAAATTGGTTTTATCAGGCCATGAAAATGACGCAAAGTACAGAAGACGATATTTCTGGAGTTTTTTTAAGAGAAGAAAATGTGAGCCCGCTAAGGTTTAAAGTGTTGGATACAATTTATTTTCGAAATTGAGTATTTGTCTATTGAGTTGTAAATTAGTTTCTGAATTGGGTTCCACAAGAAATATTTTTCAACCTAAAATCTAAAATTAAGAACATTTTACTCTATAATGTGTTGTCTATTATTTTTCGCTCTGAATTTTTTTCAAATTTCATACAAAAATTTTTTGTTGTGTTTCAAATTTTGAAATTAACATTTGCCATTAAGAACTTTATTTTCATTACTAACTATTCTTGTGAAGTAATTATTTGGAGTGATTATATTTTTGCTCTGTGCTTATGCATTTTATGTTTAATTTAAATGGCAATCTCCCTACTTTATTACAAGGCACACTAGTGCTGATGGGGCGTTAAACTCACTCACTTTATTACAAGGGAAAATTTATTGTAGTGGGAATACTTCTGAAGTCTTGAAACCTGTAAATTCAACTGTCCTATCAGATTATCTGAGAATTCAGGGATTCATAAATTGACGACATTGCACAGTAAACACTTCACACTTATTTCTGTAATGTCCAATAATATTAAATGGATTGTATTATTTGCAAAAAAAAATAGATTTAAGTCATCCCCCCCTGTTCATAATGAACAGTCGGCGTTAAGGATATATATGGTTCTACAGAAAAAGGACGCTGAGGATTATGGGTATCTTCGATTAGAGGCTATGGAATCCTTCTTTAGCCTCCGAACATGAGCAGCTTGTAGTCAAGTTAATTCCTGGATATTTTTAATGTTTTCCTAGCGGCATGAGTAAAATATATGTATGCTTGGAATTGTTTTGTTAAGCTGGATGATTAAATTGGTATAGGGAAGGGGGAATTTTAATATCTTGATTTTAATTTGCAGTGCTTCTTTACAGCATTTTCCAGGATTTTGCCGTTTCCGGATTTATATGAATAATTATGTATATTCCGCAATTTAATGAAACTTGTACTATGCAGTATTTTCGAAAACAATGTAAAGAAAATTGTTATATTTGAACTTTTACAATATTAATACCTCACTGAGATTTTGCACGCACATTATTTTCCTGTGTGTGCTGTTAACATTATACACCGTATTTTAAATTACGTTGTACAGTGTTGACGACTTCACGAGACTAGGAACTCTTTAAAGTTCCTTTATAGTCTTATGAATTAAATATCTGTTATTTTCTTTTGCTTAATCAACCCTGCCAAGTCAACTAGCTGCATGGGAGTATGGTGATATGCTGTAACGTGTTTATCTGTATGGTGCTGCTATACTATTAGTGCACAGTGCTAAGTGCAATAGCACTTTTTATGGCACGGAGATGACTGATATTGCACAGCTCTCAACCAATCAGGAGCCAGTATTTCAGCTTGCCTTATGGTATTATCAAATTTTGATTGTTTCTAAAGTGTTGCTCGTTTTATCCTAAAGTGATGTCCTATCTCCCTATATTACTTTATATGTCGTTTATCATGCAGGTTGAATGTGCTACATCCTTGATATATTTATATTTTCACTATGTTTTACCTAATATTACATTGTCTGTGTTATTTTACGCTGTTATCTAGTTGAACCAGGGGACTTACAAGAGCACGAAGAAGAAATGGATGAGTATCATCAAAAAGCGACTAAGACTCTTTTTGTCGGCAATCTCGAGAAAGAAATTGACAACGATGTTCTAAGGGACATCTTCCAGGAATATGGAGAGATCCTCGTGAGTTTGACAAAAAACAAAATGGAGTATATTTATTTTTCAAATTACAAAAAAAAAATTAAACAAAAAAAATGGAGGAAAACTTAATTTTTCCAAAATATCAAAATCAATGTGGAAAAGATAAAATAAATTAGTGTTGTGACTTAATTATTGTATCCTTTGTTGGAAAAGGATATGATCTGAAAATCAAGTTACAAATGAACACAATTCTTTCTTTTCTACAGGCTTTGCCCAAACTAGACACTGATTTTGTGGTATTGAACCAAAGCCAAAAGCAAAACAAAATTTGAATATGCCAAAGATTAGAAAAGTGCCAAATCCTTATTTCATGACTAAACTATTGTTCTGAAGTTAGTGCGCAACTCAAACCTACGAGTAAAATATAAGGCAGCTTGACAGTGTTTCTTATACACTGTATTCATAGTTGGCCATGTAAGTAATAATTTGTCTCTGATTAAGGAATTTAATAGAACTGATGAATAACTTCTACCTTATTGTATTACAGAAGTCTGAAGTCACCTGTGGTTTATTTAATTTTATTTGATGTGTATATCAGAAGTATCTGTAATTTAGAGAGTATGTTTGCAAAATTGAGCCGTAAGAACTGAGCAACTAGTCTGGATAGACTTTGAAGTCTCTTCAGCTACTTATATTTATGTTGTGAGTACACAGCTGGTATCTCTACAATAAATTTGCATTAAGACAAAATCAGAAGGTAGATACGCCTATTCTCTTGGACTACAGAATGATTGAATGTACCTATCAATATTATTATTGATCCTTTCTCTGTGTTTAGGGAGATTGGACTTAAATTATATTGAAACAACTCTCACAAATTCTATCCAAATAACTTACGAGAGAGTACTGGATTACTGTCAACCATTTGCCGGAAGATTTACCTGGATACTCTATGTTGGTTGGACTGAGAAATGGCGAGAGAGCTAGGAGATACAAATTATTCTTATGACTGACCTGTGTCCGGTGGCTTTCGCCTGCTATTTATTACGGCACAATTAATCAGTTAGTGCTGATGTAAAATCAACTTTACGGCTTTTTAATTACCTTCAAATAGACAGTTTTATCAGGGACACTAATGATAGACTGGATTTAGTCAAGAAGTACAGTGTTAGTTGGAATCATTTAACATTGTTCAAGTACTTAATAATCATAACTTCAATTTTTTTAGAACAGCATGTATTAAATGGGTTGCAATTGTGCAACTGTGGTTGTCAGTTGGAATGTATTAGTACCGGTATTTTTTTAGAGAAATATCAGCCAATATATAATATATGAATGTGTCAGTTTGTTTCACTTATTATTATAGAATGAATTCATGCACAATTAGATATGTATTTTTAAAAGTGGATATATTGTCCTATTACCAAAAAAAATCCACTCAGAGTCATGGATCAGTCCATTATACTGATGAGTACCATAACAAGCAAAAGAGCTCATGAATGGCGAAGCACAATTAAAATGTGCATTTTAGAAAGTGCAGTTTAAATAAGTATTTTTCTAGAGCGGATGCATAGTCGTGTGTAGTGTTAATATAACAGATAAAAGCTTAGAAAAGTACCCATGTTATTTGTTTGGGTTGAAAGGATACATGGTCCAAAACTATGGATATACGCACCTCAGCCAATCATGGATAACTTACACGCAATACCTGATTGTAAAAAAAGAAAAAGTTGGATCTTAAAATTTCTCTGCATATATTACCACACAAAAAAGAATGGTCTCGCATGGATTAAATACATAGACCATACTGGATTACGTCAATATACCTTATCTATATCTCTATGGTACTATACATGTACCGGTGTATTACTATTAGACCTAAAATGAGTTCCTATAGTTGTTTTACATATCGACTCATTTACATGAATGTTACTGTAATTCCTTTATTTAAAAATTTTAAAAGATTTTACAAGATACTTTATTATATCTATATAAATTATTTATCATTATAACGATGTGTTAAGAAATAGTTTTTAAGTGGCATTTAAGAATATATTAAATAACTTTTCATACTTTATTGAAATTTACAATTAAGTGTTTATTGGTATTTTTGACACATGTATTTTCCATTTCTTTACTAACAATTTCACTGACTAATAATGATGCACCATTTTGAATGTAGTTACTGTTTTTTTCGTAAATTGGAGTTAACTTTTGACGTGTATTTAGGACGTGGAGATGAAGCGCCACCTAGGGGGGACGTCATTTGCGTTCATCCAGTACACGGACATTACAAGTGTCGTGCGAGCCCTGCGGAAAATGGAAGGAGCCTTTATTGGAAACTGCAAATTGAAGGTAATCATCAATATTTTTAGTTACACTCGTGGTCAAAAGTTTGGAAACAGTTTGTTGCTTGCCATTTGATTAGTGTTGCACAAAACGGCTTCTGGATTCTTATTGGACCACATTATAGACCTATATGCGTGTGAAGAGGAATATAAGGGAATTTGCATAACTTGCATTAAATTTCTGAGGTTGCGCTAAAAAATAGGGGTGTGCCCAAGCGAGGAAGCGGTGGCCAATGCTATTCAATTGCGATTGTCGCCCGCTTGTTTGGACCCATCTGTATTTTTGAGAGCGACAAAGCAAATTAAGTGCCCTTTGGGGCTTTGTACAGAAGCTATCTGCAAGATCCGGCTTCCTCTTTTGATATAATTTTTTTTTTAAATAAGAATCCATGAATGGGAAAGACGCTAATTCTATGGCGATCAGCATACTGTTTCCAAAGTCCAAACTTTTGGCCCGCAGTGTAAATCTGAAAAAACTAGTTTTGAGGTGTATCTCTACTCACGAAAGAAGTTGATAATAGAAAATCCAATATTTTTTTGTAGAAAGTCTTGGAATTCTGGTCTTAGGATTTTGTGGGAATTCTGAATTCCTAGTGATTTATCAAATCTAACATTTTCTGTTTGTTTTGTGTGTCTAAATATTTCTATTTCTATTTTCAGCTTGGTTTTGGCAAATCAGTGCCTACAAATTGCATCTGGGTTGGCTGGTTGGCCCCGACAACAATCAGAAAAGTTCTCTTTGGAGTGTTCGGTCAGTTTGGCCACATAACCCTTTGCCTGCATGACCGTAAACGCTTGGAAGCACTCGTCTTTTACGAAAGCATGGAGGTCGCTCAAACGGCCATTAATGAGATGAGAGGGAGAGTCATCCAAGGGAGCAAGATTCACGTGAGTTGTTGGGTTTTGGAGATTTTTTTAATAATTTGTTTTTTGGGTCACCTAAGATATTATATTGAATGTGCTAGTTTGCTTTGTAAGTATATGGTAGCCAAGTTCTAGGCTTCTTTCTTTTTTAAATGGTTCATTGCGTTATGTGTCAAGTTGGGGGGGTTGATGTATTTTGAAAAGCTAAGTCGTATTTTATACTTATGAAAATGATGTAATTCTAATTTGATGTCAAACTGATTTTCAAAAACTTCACTGCCAAACAGAGCCTGCTTATATGATCTATGAAATTAAGACATGAAATGAAATCAAATACTCCCATCTATTTTCAGATTGATTTTGCCAGTCCGCAATGTCAGATGGCCTTCCAAGACGCCATGGAACAAACGGGCCAGTTGAAGCATATGGAGAACAAGATCCCCCTTCCCCGGCCTCAATTCCAACCGAAGCCCCCCTTCCAAGAGGGCGGGGGTGGGGGTGGCGGCCCCCCTTTCATGCCGAACAAGTTTGACTACCAGCACAAACGAGGAGGAGGAGGGTATGTCCCTCGGGGGGCTGGCTGGCCCAGAGGAATGCCGCCCGTCAGCGTTGGTATGAGAGGTTCGCATTATTCTCTTGTTATTTATTTGACTGGCAGTTTTGGAATATAATATTTATGCTTTGATGACCATTTAGTGTGTTAACTTTTTTCTGTTGACTGTGGTGGGCAATTTAGGAACTTATTTTTAGTGTGACTGTGAAATCAACTTATAATGTTTTTGCCACACTGTGCCGATAGGGCATGAAACGCAAACTAAATCACCTTTGCCATAATTTGAAGACATTTATTCAACTGCTTTTTGAGTAAAATTATTGTAGGCCTACATTGCTCTGATGTCACAAGGTGTGTCATCAGTCGACTGCAGTGTCCTTAGTTTTCGGAAAACGTCTCCAGCTGTTATGACAATAGTGATATTGAAAGTTTTAATATTGAAAGTTTAAACAATTTCACACGGCATTTGTATCCTCATCTAGGAGGCTGGGAGCTTTGAACGTCGACTTGAAGTCTTATCCATCCAAATGACTTAACTGTAATTTTGTCGTTAGGTGGAATGATGCCGCGCGGTGGCATGATGCGAGGCGGAATGCCGAGGGGCGGAGGCAGAGGTCGAGTTACGGACTACAGCAACTACCACAGTGGAGCAGAAACAGTCCGATACGAAGACGAGGAGTTTGAACAATTTGACGACTTTGAATCGGCCGGCCCAAGTTATTATCAACCCCAGGAGAGACCTGTTAGAGGAGGGTACACTCGGCCGTTCGTCCGGGGTGCCCCAAGGGGAGCTTCTTCTTCTAGGTAAGTGACACTGTTTTTGTGTTTTGTTGATTGTGTACAGTTGGTTGGTTTCTATATCATACCTACTGTTAAAGAACAATATCAATATTTCAGGCATATTGCCACATTGCTAATCTAACAATTTTTTCATGGTCCACATTATGCCGATAAATTAGTCTGCTAAATCTGCGTTTTACCAGGTCAACAAAAGAGTTTCCCCGTGGCCTAATGGTCAAGACTGCTTGTCCACTGGCTTTGAGGGCGTGGGTTCAAATCTCACCCCGGGAACTCACTTTAGTCCGAGCCCATGGGACATTAAATGGAGGCGGGTTGTATCCAGTATTCTATGCTGGGGCAACTGAAAGACCCTGGGCATCCCTGAATTAAGAGGGTATGTTCCAGACTCCCAGTCTTCTCATCTCATCATCATACGGTGATCGCCCGCCTCGATATAGCCCACTAAGGTGCTGCAGAGGCGTAAAACTCAAACTAACAAACAAACAAACAAAACCAGGTCAACAAAAATTTGTTAGAAAACCGGAGTTCCAAATGGTGACTATTATGTATGAACATTGTTCAATATTTGACTAACAACTGAAATTATATGAACATTGAAATTCAGCAATAGAATAAGTTCTTCATCCGAAATAATCAAGCAAAGTCCTCTATACCGCCGAAATGAAAGGCATGTGAATCTGCTATGGTGATTGAACTGAATTAAGAGTAAAAGCACTTGTCGTAGGCTTACAAGTAACAATGTACCGTGGACCAATACAGAGCCCTAATCGGAAGTAAACATTGGAGCAGCTTTTCAAAATTGCCCAATTCTAACTGCGAAGGACTTATACCAGTGTTCCAGCTAGGCCATTTGAGCATGGTGCCGCGCCATGCCCGACCCTCGTCCGCCATGCACAAAAAATAAAAATGAAATAAAAAATTGAAAAAAAAAAATTTTTTTTTTGAAAAGTGCCCTCATTTTTAGAAAATTGTATGCCCGAATCAAATCCTAGCTGGAACACTGCTTATACTTAATAAATGCTCCAGTCTATAGATGATATGACCTTTACTCCCTTCTCTTTGCAGAAGTTACGAAGAATTCAAGCCTCGTCGTAAGGTTCCTCTACCCCCTGATTCATACGAACGAGAACTTCAAGTCTATAACATGGAGAGAGAGATGAGGGTTAGCAGCAGGCCCAGGAAGATCGTGCGGACAATTTCTGCCAGTCCAGAACCAGAATACAGGCGGCCGCCCACTACCGTAAGTGACAAAACTTTCAATAAATGGTTTTGTTATGTAAATATGTAGACCATTTTGATAATACAAGATTAATATGTGTCAGACCTGTTGCAAATTTATTTGAGCTTTTCCTCGAGTAAGTTTTTTTATGCAGAATATCAAATATGTACAATCCACCACGTAAAAAATTTAAAATAAGATAAAGTAAAAGTGTTCGAGATGCAGAACGTTTCCCTATCAGTAGATTTGGTAGCGATTCCTGCTCTGGCTTAACTTCGACAGCAGCTTCAATCATCCTTTTGCCTCATTGCTGTGTCCTGTCCTAATCAGCCTACCAAGTGCATAAATACAGGACATGAAGGCCCAATCATCCATCACCCGTCTAAGTAGACCTTTTTTACGTCCTTGCCAAGCCTGTTCAAGAATGAGCCTTTCTCGACTCCCATGGACGATACCAAAGATAGCTGTATTTGGCCAATTCATTCTGTGAAGGCAACTTAATGAGATAATTTCAAAATACTAAAAGGAGGAGAGTTAGCTCAGTGGTGGCGTAATGAGCTCTTGGGTCCTGTGTTGCATGTTGGATGCAGTGGCGTCCCTAAGGGGGGGCACGGGGGGGCACGTTCCCCCCCATATTGGACCTGTGCCCCCCCAGGTGCCCCCCCATATGAACTTTCCAACTCTGGCTAAAATATACAGTTAGTATAGAGGGTGCCCACCCAGAGAATCGCGTGCCCCCCCAGGTGCCCCCCCGCTCAAGACCCCCCTGTTTCGCCACTGGTTGGATGGCTGTTTCAATCATCCTTAGCCTCGTTGCTGTATCCTACACCTGTCCTAATTAGCCTACCATGTGCATAAATTGTTAGATTAAACGAGGACTTACCTGTCAGAAGTTTAATCGGAATTTTACCGAGCCTATTTTTGGTTCGTAGAGTTCATAGGAGATGACGTCACGCGTACCCAGAATTCAGCCTTTAGAGAGGTAGCCCTAACGCTACCCAGAGTTCATAGTAGGGAGGGAAATAAAAAGGGAAGGGCCTATGAACTCTACGAACCAAAAATAGGCTCGGTAAAATTCCGATTAAACTTCTGACAGGTAAGTCCTCGTTTAATCTAACAATTTTACCTCGCACTCTATTTTTGGTTCTGCGAGTCCCTAGGAGAAATTTAGAGAGGGTAGCATGAGGGCTACCAAAAACCAACTCAATCCTTAACCAGGATGACATCCAGACTCGTCAAGCCAGGTTCAGACTTGAGACACCTCCCAATCATCACCATGAGTGGGGGGGGTCATTGCCATATTTGCTCCCCCCCCCTTTTTTGTAAAGAGAAAGTCTGAAATTAGGACTCAAAGTCAGAGGTTCTGCAGACCAGAAATTCAGTTTTTTATTAACAATCCAAGGCAGCAGCCCTAACAACTCATGTATAACTGAGTAAAATTCTAATAATATATAGCACCCATCTACAGCGACCAGTACAATCATGCAGAGACTATGGCCACTAGTAAGCAACAAGTAGGCTAACCCACATATATGACAATCTAGCCAAAATACTAGAACTAGAACAATCTTGAGTATCATAAAGTGAGCAATCCAGTAACAAGGAACAGTAAGTCACAATATCTTTGGCAAGACAAGTAGCACCACCATTATGGTTAAACCAATACTATAACATAAAGGGATCACAAATGTGACGAATGGCTTACAGCGTTAACAATCAATATTAAGACACATGTCATGGCAGTAACCCTGCCGTTAAGCCAAGTTCCACAATAGGACGGTCGTAAAACCGTCGAAAAGTGGATACTTGTGACCAACCCGCTGTGGCCAAAATTGTCTTTAGAGGTAGTTTTGTAGCTGCTTTGCTAGTCGCAGCACTGCGTGTGGAATGGGGACTAAATATAGACATGTCAATTCCCGCAGCCACCAGAACAGTTCTTGCCCACCTCCGTATCGTGTCCCTGGCCACTGCTCGATAAGGGGGTCTGGTAGTAATGAATAAACGTTTGATGTTCCCCCGCAAGACTGCTGTGCGTATCAAGTAGTGGTCCAAAGTTGTGACTACACAAAGGCCTGCCTCCGCAGGGTAGGCTGGCAGTCGCAACTCCGGCATATGAGCATTGGGCCTGGACGTTTTGGCAAGTTCTGCAATGCGGAAGGTGGCCATGGACTGTGTCAGAGTCATATTCACAATGTCCAACAAAAAGATAGATTGACCCCGCTGGCCTGTTAGTAATAACAGAAGCATGT
Source organism: Platynereis dumerilii (assembly GCA_026936325.1). NCBI lineage: Eukaryota > Metazoa > Annelida > Polychaeta > Phyllodocida > Nereididae > Platynereis > Platynereis dumerilii. Next base: position 4,411,756 of record JAPTHN010000004.1, read on the forward strand.
TCAATTTTTGGGACAAAAGTCCCAGTGTCAGTGAGTGTAAAGGCATCAAGGTTTTCAAATAAGTCAATACATGATCTACGTCCCAAATAACATTGTGCTTGGGCAACGTCGGGCGCAAGTTGAAGGCAGCACGCAAAAATTTCTTCACCAGCGGGTGTTGGCCAGCTGGTAGACCATTGAAATCAATTATTGAGGATAAGGCCGACCGTGCTACAGCGAGGGAGCTGTAGCCTAGTCCCGAACCGTCAGCCTTACCCTTTGTGAATAAGTCATATAAAAAGTTCAACACGTCAGCTACAGCGGGGCGAAATGGATTACATTCCCTGAGCTCACAAAACTGCATCCACTGGCGGATGTAATGCCGATATTGTTCATGGGTGCCCTGGCGCCAGGACTGCATAAGGTGGTCGATAATGTGTTGCGGTAGGTCCTGACGGCGCAGGGATTCCCTGACAGGGTCAGGGCAGCCAGGCGTAATCTGTTGGCCAGTGGATGCACCCGGTGTAGCTCCTGGGGTAATTGTAGGCAATTCCGGGGTAGAAGTAGTGGAGGTGCCGCCAGCATTAGAAGGGCCCGAACAAACCAAGGTTTGGTCGGCCACAAGGGAAGAATGACCAGCGCAGTGATGTTGGCTGTTTCGATCCGCTGGAGCACTCGACCAATCACGCTGAAAGGGGGAAAACAATAAGGTTTTAAAACATCCCACACCATGGAAAAGGCATCAACATCAAAAGCAGTAGGGTCAGGCCTCCAAGAGACATAAGTTGGAAGTTGAGCATTTATACGAGTTGCGAACAAATCAATCGTAGGCCTAAACTTGACCGTGTTACATAGTTTGCTAAAGACACCAGGTTTTAACTGCCACTCAGCATCGTTGTTGACCCGCCGAGACTCTCTGTCCGCGTCAACATTCTCGACCCCTGGTATGTGGGCGGCCGTCACCACTATGCCCCTTTCTTGTGTCCATGTCAATAGTTCAAAGGTTAGGTCATGAAGGGCAACTTTGGTGCTGCCAGCTTTATTGATGCATGCTACTGTCGTGGAGTTGTCACTGCGGATTTTGACATGGATGTTAGAGTCAGTGCGACAGAAAGTTTGTATAGCTAGGAGTACAGCCTTGAGTTCAAGAACATTAATGTGAGCCAACTCCGCCTGGGCCCATTGGCCCCCAGTACTCTGCGAGCCCATGCGAGCCCCCCAGCCAGTCATGGACGCGTCCGTAAAAATTTCCTGAGTAGGGGGACTGGTGATTAGCGGTTTCTGTAAGGAATGTATATTGTCATGCCACCAATGTAGCATCTCTAAGGAACGCGAGTCTAATGTGACTTCAGCCTGATAATTGCCTTTGTGTGTAGTGAGTAACCTGTTCCTGTCCATTTCTAGGTATTTGTAACGTAAAGGCCCAAGGGGAACCGCTGGATCAGCAGCCACTAGATTACCTATAAGGGAGGCAAGGTCGAAAATGGTTACTCGTTTGTTATGCAAAAGTTCGGTAGTCAAGTTAAAGATTTTGTCCTTCTTTTTGTCTGTCAACATAATGTTCATGGTCACGGAATCCAATTGGAAACCCAGGAACTCAATCTGTTGCACTGGGTCGGTAACTGACTTCTGCGGATGCACCGTAAGACCAAGGCTGTCAAACAAGTGCAAGGCATAGACAACGTCACGTCGCAATTGGACTGGGCATTGCCCCACAAAAATACAGTCATCAATATAGCAAATGACCTGAATACCACGTGATCTCAGATGGGCCAGAACTGGTTTGAGAAGTTTTGTGAAGATACGTGGCGCTGGAGAGAACCCTTGTGGTAAGCAAGTAAATTGGTAGCATGCGTTATGCCATCGGAATCTGAACATGTGGCGGAACTGAGGCGCAATTGCCACCGAAAAATAGGCATGCTTGAAGTCAATCGAAGCAAAGTAGCAGTTTCTGGTAATCATTAGCAAGACATCTTTGATGGTATCCATTTTGAAATGCACATGATCAACATAACGTGAGTTAAAAGCTTTCAAATTAAAGATAACCCTGACAGACCCATCACTCTTGAATCGGGGGAACAATGTGGAGTAGAAACTGTCAACAGAATCATCAACTGGCTCAATAATATGACAATCAGCGTACTCAGCCAGGGCCTGCTCCAAAGCCGCAGCTTCAAATGCAGGTAGTGTTAAAGTGTGAGGTGTATTACCAGTTACATTGATGTCACATAGCTCTTGCAAAGCACCCGTTACAGTTTTTAAAATCCAGGGATCTGACGTGAGCTGATTCCATTCAGATAAATGCAAAGATATTTTACCCCCATGGAAATTTTGCACAGTGTTTACCAGCTCCGCTCTGGAGTCGGAAACTGTATTGAAAGCACTCTTAATTGTCAAACCTGTGCTCACCTCGGCTGCCTCAACGGTGGGTAGCACTACTGTTTCTTCTTGGACTTGGAGCCCTTTCCTAAAAAAGGGGTCTTCTTAGCCTTTCGTCTGCTTTGACCATCACGGTAGTTGTAGCCCGACTTCCGTTGAAATTTGGACCGACCCTTATAAGAATAAGAGTAAGACGGAGCCCCCAGTTTTTTGGTCTTCTTTATCTCTTCCACCTTCTTACCAACATCGAAGTCCCAAAGGAACTGAGCCCCAACTGGCGTATCCCAGCCACAGATCTCACTGAAGTTGGCATCACGGAGGCTTGCTCGAGCATTATCTTTACGTACATGGGACAACCAGTTGAAACATGCCAGCAACAAACGAACACTGTCGCTGAAAGGGTCCAGGTAGGCTGCCGGACTTTTAGGCTCATCTGAAAAGTAATAATGCATCACTGTCAGAACCACCATGTAGCATATTGATAGGTTGTAGTGTCGTACTTTAGGACTGCACTTACTTGTCTTAAAATCATGTAGCCATGTCATCATCGGAACTAGCCCCTTGGCTAAGGCCTGTTGGGCTTTACGGACATGCAGGTCAATGAAGCCGGCACCCTTACTCAGCGCTGTTGACACATCTTTGTTTGTCATCGGAACTACCAAAGCAGGCACATTCTTGGGAACCTTGTATTGTGCCATCAGTTTCTTCACCTTCTTCTCCGAAGGTTTCTTGCGAAGGGCTCGCTGTAAGACTGCAGCCATATCCGCATGAACCTCTGTTCCAAAATCCTCAGCTCCCTCAAAAAAGTCATCACACTCTTTTAGCAGCGCGTCAAATCTGGCAGCGGTAGACTGTGGGGCTGTTGCCTGGCCTCGATCCAGAACGGACTCTGAAATCACAGGAGAAACCCCCTTTGGTTAAATATTTGCACTGTGTTTTTGATAGCATGAACCGGAGGCAATTGCATGACAAGGTCATATTATATTGAAAAACCAAGATACTCACTGAGTTTGTCCATTGGATCATCACCTTCATCATCGTCCTCCTCGTGGCCGTCACTGTCCGTGGCGGATGAGGAATCTTCCGAAGACGACATGGACATGTCATGTGTGCGCTTTTTGCCAAAGCTGTGCTGTTTTCTATTCACGTGGGGTTGTTGTTCCATGGATTCCATCCTTTCCCCAAGAGCCTTGATGGCCCCCATCATGACTCTGAAGTCTTCGTGGCCCACGTGGTGGGACGCACTGGTTCCCGCCATTGCCATGTCCGCCTGGACATTGTCATGGTTCCGGGGTCCAATCGACATGCTTTCCGCATTCGGCCCGTCTCTCTGGGGCTGTCTGTCCGAGCCATCCAGGTTCACACAGAACATCTGTGACTTCTGGGAATGACTATGGTCATTTTCAGACCTCTTGTCAGTATCTGCACCACGTTTCGTGCGTCGGACGCCACCGGACGCTTGACCGTCCGCCATTTTGATTCCACTCGGGAAACGTTTACGGCGTGAAAACGCCTGAATTGGGCCAGTCAAAGCTGACCAAACCGCTCAGAACTGTGTTCTGGGGCACCCAGAGCCTGTCTGGGAATAGTACTCGAAGTACCAGCGACGAGAAAGTCCAGAAAAAGGGAAAAATAATCCAGAAATCCGCCGCGTGTTCAAAGGCTTCTTCACCGCGTGGTATCGCGATTCGTACTGAATTCTGGGTACGCGTGACGTCATCTCCTAGGGACTCGCAGAACCAAAAATAGAGTGCGAGGTAAAATACAGGAGGTAAAGCTCAAATGATCCATCCATCCATCAAAACACTAAATGATTATGTTTAAAACATTCTTTTTTCCATTCCACAGTTCCGTGAAGAGAGTCCGGAGAGTGACGGCTACGAATCTCCCGACCCTTACCCCCGATACAAGAGAACTGTATCATCACGGGAGAGGGTGCCGAAACGGGAGACTTCCGTATCATCCCAAGACAGATACGCGGAGCCACCAATGAAGTTCCGCTACAAAGTCGAACAAGTGGAAAGGTCGTACAAAGAACCAGGTTCGTCTTCAAGCAGGAGAGCGGAAGGACGCCTCCCGAAAGCTTACGCGGTTGTCGACGACAGGGAACACGTTCCGAAGGCGTACTCGTCGTCAAAAAGAGTTCCTAAAGCGTATAGATTGTCTCCTGACGATGGGCCGCCCCCGACGAAGGTCTACAAGAAGAGATACCTGTCTCCTTCTCCACCGCCTTCGAGACCAGGTAAATTTGTGATGTTTATGACATTTTTACAAAATAGAAAGTCTTGTTGACTTGTTCGCATTTTTTTATGACCTTGTCCTTCTATGAGAGGTCATTCTTTCAGACTAATTTTCAAACACTAGAGCGGCTGCTATATTTCAGTGATTTGATGCACCAAAATGCCACATTCATGTCATGATTGGAGTTGTAATTTGCCAGCTGAGAATCTCACTGTGATTGCTTGAATATATACATCTTGCAGACTAGTTCTTTGTCTGTTTCAAAATAACTTGACCTTAAGTATATCGGCCACAAAAAATGGTGGTATTATAAAGATGTATATTTCCTGCTGCAAGAAATGTTTTTGGAACACACTTTGTACTATTGTCTCCTTGTAGCATAAATTAGGAATTGAAATTTCAGAAATTAATTGTTTTGTAGATTTCAAACTTTTTGTATGATTTTAAGTTAAGTTCATTAATTCGTTAAATATTGTTACATGCAATTAAAAGATATTTTATTTTTTCAGGCCCGTCTTCTAGTTCAATATCGAAATCTCGCTCAAGCGACTACCCCGGTTACCGCATAAAGCGAAAGTCCTACCCGCCACCAGATGGCATGATGGAGGAAAAACGCCCTCGACGACCCCCGAGCCCTGTTTACAGCGACGCCAGTGGCTACAGCAAGACTCCCACACCCCCGCCCCCTTCTAACATCGATGACGATGATTTCTAAACTATTTTAAAGATTTCATAGTTATTATGACAAATATTGAATTATTGTGAGGATAATGAACTTTAATTTTATGATTTTTGATTTCTAAATAATTTTAGAGATTTCAGAATATTATTATGAATCTTAAATTATCTTTGCAGTCATGAACGTTACAAGTGATAGTGAAACAGGCCCGCGATAGAGTAGCAAAATGATGAATCTGCAATTGCATTAATTGCTGAAGAATTATGAAGAATTCTGAATTATGATTCCTTTTGTGTCATTGACATTGTGTGTGAAAAGAAATTGTCAGAAAATTATCTGTTTCTGAAAGTTGTGACCGTGATTTCTGGATAGATATAACACTTTCAATGATTTTGGAATTACAAACATCATGTGCAAATTGATGTTTTCTTAAAAATGTAACCGTCTAATATTGGTGATCATATTTTTGAGGATTTTTGAATTATAATCAAGATTTATCAATCGATAAAGAAGTAATATATTTGTGAATTGAAATAATTTCAGTTGTATATTAATATGTATTTTGATATGTTAATGATGAGGAGTTCAAAATGCTATCAAAGCTCACAGACAATTATGATGATATGAACAATTGAATTACAAATTATCATCACATTACTCTGAAGTTAATTTATGACCTTTGGAATAATGTAATTGTCTTTTTAATCGAGGAGATTTGTGATTTTGTGTTAACGCTGGTTACTAAATGTCTGTGCTACTATTTGTTTCGGTCGAAGACGCAAAATTTATGTATTAATATAATGGAGACTGCCAAATATTCAGTTACTGCCGACGGATAATCTCTTTCTCTTTATATGACAATTATATTTCTTTGTATAATATTATATCCCCTCCTAATAGCATGGTTTAAATGCTTGTTAGTCTAACTGTCACGTAATTTCTTATGAGTCATGACCCATGCACAATTGAGCTGTTCTTGTAAATATATGTTGTACTCATGGTTCTGAATTTCTACTTTTGAGTAACTTAATCTAAATGTATATTGCTGATATTACTGTACATATGCATGGTGAAAACTGAAAAGAACTAAAATCCTCTAAAACCTATTGTAATAATTAACGAGTTGATGTTTCATAACTTTGTACAGAAATCTATGTTTGATCGAAATGAAAGATCCAGTGTGCGTTATATAAATGTCATAATTTGGGAGTAATATATTTATAATAAATATATGATATGTATATCAAAACTCGTTATATTGCATTTTGTTTTGTGAATATTTATATGTAGGTACATTTTGACAATTACAGCAATTCATATATATAAGCATTTCTTTGGTGATTTGAAATATTTATTGTGAAAATGGTTTGGATAAGCTAAATTTTTTTACTCAATTGCAGATTTGTTTGTGTTTAACTTTCACAAATCTGTGGTTGAGCAGATTCCTATCACAGAAGCCATCAGCTTATTTCAAAGTCACAAAAATTTGAATTGAAATGTGCCTATGTACGTTGGAACAGTGATCTTAGTTAGTATATATGTTGACAAGTATTGCTGTATAAAAATAATGCATTTAATATATTTTAGGACTAAGTTCAACTGATAGTGAGTGTATTTGATTGGCTTGAGGTCTTATTGATTTTTGCGTGATTAATAAGGTATGATGATTTGTTCATTAATGCTGAAATGGTCAGTACGTCGGTGAAGTCACTTCTTGAAATTTAGAGGAGCCGACTCGCAAAATTTAGAATTTTGTTTAATGTTTAAGTTTCTCACAAGGTGGTTCTGACTGACTGGTGGTGTTTGTCATGCCACCTTGTGGGAAGATCTGAAAACAATCGCACAAGTTGATTTGGTCTAAAGAATAATTGTATGTTTTACTTGTTTTTAGGTACAACTGTAACTGTATTTCTTTGTTAGTGTGATATTGCTCGTACTGAATAAAGAAATGCTTTATGTACAATATTAATTTGTATTTGAATTTAATAGTAGATTTTAAAAATGGGTATTATGTGAATGTAAAGTTAGAAATGGAATTTTTAGAAGAAAAATTTTGCAATTTAAATCATAAGCTCCTGTGGAGAGAAAAATGTGTCGATTTATGTATGGTGTGATCACTGCTAAAAAAAGGAAAGTCCATGACATCAAGTGCAGAAATTTATTAAAAGAAAAATGGCGGGTAATATGTTGAAATATTCCGTACTCTTGAAAAATAAACTGATGAGGCCTCGCTGTGAAAGGACATAATACAATTTGTCTCAGTTTGGGGACATGTCGCTTCACCTATTACGGAAGTCCATGTTCAGTGCGTAAATACAGGATGTAAAGAACCCTCCAACTTCTTAGACAGATTTCCCGGGGGTTGGGGGGCTGCGGGCTGCGGTCCCCACTCCCCCCCCCCCCCCCCGGCATCAGGGCAAATGGCATATCTGGGGTAATCCTGATCGCTATTAGGGCAGATCCACTGCCAATTTGCAATTTCAGGGCAAATAGTGACAACCATGTCGTAAAACTGCCGCCCCGTATGCCTATGCTCAACTTGGTAATTTAATGGACTTGTTTGGCTGTGGTTTCAATTGGGCCTACTGGACCAGAACAAGGAAAACAAGGATTTTTCATATGGCTTGAGGAAGTAATGATTTAATATTTCTAAATTTATTTTATAAAAAAACTATTTAAAAATGCATTTAATTGAGAATATAGGGTTCTTTTTACAGTTGCAGATCTGCAGTGGTTGTCCAAGAGGTATGGAAATAGCTCTGAAATTCCAGGTAATTACAAAAAGAAATATTTTGATAGTGTCAAAATTGTATGCACCTAAATTGCTTACAAGTGAGTTTGTTTCTCCAGCGAAATTCTTGCTAGCCTATACACATGATAGGCCTACAATGTCCATCGTTTCAAAAAATTAAATAATTCAAAACTTTACGTGTTTCATATCAGATTTATTGAGTTCTCTCAACACATTCACAATTCACACCTTACATCATTCTATTAATAATCATTCAAGTTTTAAACATCAGAAATTTATCATGATCGTATATAATATTTGTGTGTTATTTAGCAATACATACCAAATGCATTTATTATTATTAATACAGTACTTCTTTTTATTTTTAGCACCACAAGAAAATCACAACCAATTCTAGTAAACGATCAAGTGCAAGCTATGGAAATACATGTCATAATACATTAACCTACGTTTGATTTGAATTATGGATACGGAACAGCTTGGTAAGTACCACGTTTGTTACTATTTCCATCTATAGGATATCTTATGGATAAGAGATAGCAAGAACAGCTATAAATCTGATATTGAAAAATTTAGTAAGTTTGCACATATTTTTTGAAACTTGAATATATTTTATGGGAAGTTGTGGCATCACATTGTAATAATATAATATTGCATGTGTATAGTCTGTATAAATAGAATTTATAATATAATCGATTAATTGCTGTCATTGAAATCTTATTATTTTTCATTGTGATTTTGACATGATGCTAGAGGTCAGTGGCGTATTTAGGGGGGGCCATTGGGCCATGGCCCCCCCATCAGGCCCAAAATTAACATGGAAGAGTTAGGAAAAGCCGCGGAGCGCCCCGTATTGACCCCATGTAATGGCCCCCCCCTCAGGCCATTTCTAGATACGCCCCTGCTAGAGGTATTACAGTGTAATAACCAACAATCAATGGTGAATATAACATTTCAACGGTTTATGGCAAATACATATATGGTGAAGTACGGCAGACATAATTATGACTTTTCCATTAATGTATAACAAATGACGGTTTCTCAGGATAGAACTAAAAATTCAATTGGGTCGCAGGTATAGAATTCACCACTTTAGTTCTCTGGGTGGAGTAATGTAACCAAACTTGATAAATTGACAAAACAAAATTACATTAAAATGACCTAGATGAATAAGATACTTATGATGATAAAGAACAAAACCAAAATTAGAGTGCATGCACACCTCCCTTAAAGTTGGAAAAAAATTCAGACACTGCACTGCAATATCGGATTTATAGGTTCTAACATTTTAATGCATTTATGAAAATAATGAAAATGATATAATTGTGATGATATATATATGATGAAATAACATGATTAATTAATGAATACAACAACTTAATAGACTATAAATGTGCCAAACAAATTACAATTAGGTAACATTTGTAAGTTGTAGGCCAATAGCAGTTAAGGTAATTGATCATATTCTTTTCATAGTAATCAATTTACATGTAAAGACAAACTGATATGTTGACATTGGTGGATTATAGATCGTTGCCAACAAAAATGATATATTCACAAATTGTTGGCAAAATGAAGGTAAAACATGATTGACTTAACAGTATGTTAATTATGGTATTGTCAATACTTCAAACGTAAATCCAAGAAATTAAACTTAAAATTGCAATGTAACATATAGAGATACTGTACAAAGGGATGAAACTAATTATACAAAATTTAATGTAACTTAATGTACATGTAACTTTTAAAAGACAGCAATATAATTGCATTTAACAATTAAAACAATTACACACACCACAATATTCACCGAGACTTTAACAAAAACAATCAGTCAATGATCAAACAGGATTTCTTGGGAATTGAACAAACAAGAAATTGCACATTGTAAAGGCTTCAAGTTTCACGATTTTAAGGAGAAGAAACCTGATGATATTAGATCAATAATTAGCTAGGATTTCTTTTCAATTGCACTTATTATAATAGGCTCAAGTTTTTGAAAATGTGGAAGGCATTTCACATATCAGGAAGTTTGAGAAACTAACATGCTCTCCAATATTTAAATCTTATAAAGAGACACTTTAAAGGCTCGAAAGTTCCTAACCAGACAACTAAGTCAAATAGAAATATTTTGTCCAGTTTGCATCAACTATTACTTCACTCTAGTCTTAATTTTGTCAGCAACTGTAAGGTGTCGTCACCAGCTAATTGAAGTGGCGTTTTATCTTCAAGATCTCTTAAGTATGGTGAGAGCCCTCTTTTGTAGAGGACAGAAATTAAAGCACTAGAAGGATTCGCCATGAGCGCCACCTTGTGTAAAGCGCCCTGACCGAGACAGTCCACTGGATGGACGTTTGCGCCCTGTTCTATGAGGGTTATAGCAGCGTCGTTATTGTCATGACTGAGGGCGATTAATAATGGTGTATTCCCCTTTTCGTCAGTGACGTCCACCTCAGCGTCGAAACTGACCAATAGTTCTAAAGCGTCCTGATCGAAAGATTTTGCCGCTAGATGGAGTGCAGTTTGTCCTTCGGAGTTACTCAAAGTGAAGTCTGCGCCTGTTTCTAATAAGAGATTAACATGTTCGTAGCTTCCATACAAACAGCTGAGATGTAACGCCGAATTACCGTCTTTGTTTACCGTATTAATGACTTTATTTGCGCCATGTTTAATCAATAAACGTGCAACGCCAACGTCTTTATTTCTCATGGCTAAGTGTAACGGAGTGTTTCCATGAGTGTCTGTTGCTCCTACGTCGGCAGACATGTTTAACATTGTTTCTACTACACTAGAGGGCGCTGTCGCTGCCGCTAAATGGAGGGCAGTTCGGCGTTTATTGTCAATGTGGGTGACGTCAACGTCATTCATCAAAAATAATTCCACTAAATCTGAGTTTGATGTTGATAAAGCTTCATGCAATGGGTAGGGAGATCCGTTGGCAACAAGACCACAGTCAGCACCTTGGCCGAGCAGTAATTCCACCGTTTCTAACGCTCCTGATTTGACGGCATATATCAAAGGACTTGCGCCGTGATTATCCAACACGTCGACCATAGCTTTTGATTTGACGAGGACATTAGCTACATCAGGACGTCCTAACATCGCCCCATAATGCAACGCCGTTCTTCCTTCGTCATCTTGCAGATCGAGGCCTGCGCCATTTTGTAACAACGAGCGACAGGCCTTCGGAAAACACCTCCTCGCTGCGATGTGTAACGGAGTCTTTCCTTCGCTGTTTCTGATGTTCAAATCAACTTGCTCCCCTCCTTCGTGGGACAAGAGACACATCAAACTATCATGGCACTGATAATCATCGTTACTTTCACTCACTGAGCAATGGAGGGGACTCGAACCAACTTTATCGATCGCAACAACATCCGCGCCATTCTCAACTAACTTATTGAGGACTTTCTTCGATCTGCTATTCCTCAATGCTATGTGTAGTGGAGTCTCGTCGTTCATATTCAATTGGTTGATGCCAGCACCATTCTCGATAAGTTTGACGTATACATCGGGTTCGTCGCAAACATAAGCCGCTCTATGTAAAGGAGATTCTCTGGATTTATCCATTGTGTCTGAAAGTAAGCAGAAATGGATGTAAATAATATGCAAAATACAGTGTCGAATGATAGGCATTTTGCTTCTGAAGTTCCTCTCAAGTGACAAGTGATTGCCAAGAGTATTGCAACTATATGTCTCTTTTGGTAATGTCATGTTTTGCGAAAACTGATGATAGTTACAAGATGGCTTCTGATGTTTCAAGATTGCTTCTGATTTGAGCACATTAGTGAATTGATTCGAAGCAATTTTCCTTCAATTCTCATTGAGAATGTGCAAGTGGGAGCCATTTTTTAACAAATTTTGCATGTAGGGTTTGAAAAATAAGTGCAAACCTTTTGTTTTGCCTGAAATGGGTACGAGTCTTTCGTAGTTATCAAATATTTTATGAGTTAACCGTCTTAGAACCAATATATAGACTTTTGGTAGTATTAGATGAGTGATATATGTTGCAATCTGTTTTTGTACTAACCTGCTTTTGCGCCTCTTGATAGCAATTCAATAGTGACATTGTTGGCTTTGGCGGCCACTGCATCATGGAGGGGAGTCCTGCCACGATCGTCCGGTCGGTTGATGTCTAGTCCTTGATCAAGGAGGCGACAGACGTTTGTGACGTCATCACATTTGGCGAAAAGGTTCAAGGGAGCCTCCGATCCAGCAGTGTTGTCGTCAACTTTGGCGCCATTTTGAATGAGCAGACGTAAAAGGTCGTAATGGCCGCTCTGGATTGCAATCGAGGCTGGCGTGCAGGTTTTGCGATCAGATACGTTAATCGAAGCCCCCTTCTTGATAAGGAGGTCCGTCAAAGAGTAATTAGCATTCTTAACAGCTAGATGAAGAGGGAAGACGCCATTATCGTCCGAGCTTTGGACACTCACCCCAACCCGATCGACAAGGAAGAATGCTACGTCATCTCTGCCTGCTTCTAAACAAGCGTGAAGCAGAGATTTCTTACTTCGATCGAGGATGTTGTAAGTTGCGTTGTAATCTAATAACTTCTTGACCTTTTCCATATGGCCAGATTCGCACGCTCTATATAGAGCAGTCCGTTCCTCGACGTTACGTCCATTTACATCACTACCTAGCTCCACCATAGCGTCTATGACATCACTAGTGATCTCATTATCACCCGCGAATACATGTAAGGCCGTGTTCTTCCAATTATCTCTCGCCATTATTGCTGCGCCGTTTTCCAACAACAATCTCACTGCTTTGTTGTTTCGGGAGAAGAACAGAGGAGAACACCCTCGTTTGTTGAGGACGTTGACCTTTGCTCGGCGTTCTATTAGAGCTTTTGTGACGTCCAAGACGTCCGCCGCCACAGCGTCGTGAAGAGGGGTGTCTCCAGCTTTATTCTGAATGTTGACGTCCGCCCCCGATTTGAGCGCCAACTCGATTACGAATTTCCTCGACATTTCTTGTCCGCCCTGTTCCGTGATGTTTTGGTTTGAGACCGGACTCATTCTTCCTGCAAAAGTAAGGTGAGAACAATTTATATAATATACTTTTGCAAATTATAATTATTGATGACATGATAGATATATAACTTGGAAGCTTAACTGGCATGGGGGCAAGGGAATTATGTTTGTGCGCCATGTCTGGAAAGAGAACAGAATTTTTGGAGATGGTACAAATTTTTCGAAAAGAGCCCGTGATTCTATGATGCTCAGTTATCTTTTTGGACAAATGCTGTTTTTCGCATTTCCCAGCCCTAGTAATCTGAGAAGTCTTGAAGAACAGCTTCATGATTTTCATCATTCTATATAATTCATATAATTTGGTAGCTTTGCAAAATTAATGCGACTTGTGATTTTCCAATATCCAATATAACCGATTACTAATGGTTATTTATGATAACATTTTATTACATATATCGCATTGACCTTTGCATGTATACGCCTTCTGTACGCCTTCTCCCAAATTTTCCCAACCCTATATCCGTTGCCCTATGGCCTATACAATCTCTGATAAACCTACACAATACATGTTCAGATGTTGTTGCCCTGAAATATCAAATGGCCTATGTTACCAACATCCCTACCCAAATATCATACACCTGCCCACAATGGCCCATAGTGGTGGCTGCTATCAGGTGTTCCCCTCTGAAGTATAAAGTTTCTGTTCTGTGCTGGATAGTTGTGTGTTGTTGGGGTATATTGCATAATGAGGTTGTCCACTGCTTGCTCTATTGGCTCTATTGTTAGCTAATGTTGTATGGTTAATATTGGTTATAATAATTGTATTATGAGGTAAGGTAGGAGAACATAGCTTTGCATAGAAACACGAATTTGGTTGTTGTTAGGTATATGACAAATTGACAATGAGCATCTCTGATATAGCATGTACATATGTAATTGAATATTTTGTAACAGTCATGTGACTTTCGGGTTGTGGAATTAGGGTTCCGTGCCACCTATAGCGCATACTGCCGAATAGGTGACATATTCTTGGAATAGTAAAAAGGCTTTTTAAAAGCCTGTTACCATTGTGGTATAGTGCGACGACTATATTCCTTGTCGCCAAACTTTGAAAGACACCGATACAGGCGACCGCAGGTATTAAAAGTCTCATCTGATCGATATCCAGTTGATGTCCGATATCACTTATGAAAGAACCAAAAGAAAATGTTCTTTTACTGACCAGCGATAATCAAATCCGGCACCCAAAATCGAGACATTCAGTGAAAAAGGCGGGCTCTGTAACTGATGTACTACCCTTAAGATTGATTAGCCTACCAAGTGCATAAATTCAATACGTAAAACTTCAATCATCCATCTATACGTCCCAGAAGGTTGATATAGATATATATAGTTAGATACATTGTAGCAACAGAGAGATAGGTAGATAGAAAGATATGTAAAGTCAGGAAACATACAACAAATAGTAAAACTTTGAGGTCTATGATTATAATGTGGAAGTGTACCTCAGCCCACATAACATAAGAGTTGGCATTTGTCAACTGAAGTATATATTTACTACAACAAATAGTAGACAGTAATTAGTTTACTTATATATCTCCAGTGTTATCTATTTGCTTTCTGTATACCCATGTCATTAACTTCAGCCAAAATAACTCCTCCTCATAGTGATAAGGCAGAGCACTGTTGCTTGCTGAAAGATATGGACCAACAGATAGATAGATAGGTAGATCTATAGATAAATAGAATTTTGGGTTGAAAATACAGAAATTAAGTTCATTGTGAATGATAGTGCACATAGGCATACGGCGAACGCGATTTTTGGAGGGCGAGCGACATCTGCCCGAATTTCAAGATCTTTCTAGTTTTAGTACCGTTTCAAATGAAATTGACTTGAAATCATTAATTTTTAATAGTGTTTATTTAATCATCTGCCCAAATTTTTCAGCTTTGCCCGAATCTTGCTGTTTCCCAAACTTGGGCCGGGGGGGGGGGGGAGGCGACTGCCCTCCTGCTCCCCCCTTCCAATACGCCTATGATTGTGCATCATTTATACATTGTTGACCCAAATCTGCTATAACGTTAAATAGCTTGATGTCGGTGTCCAAACATTTTTCCATAATCATATGCCCAGTTATCTGGCATTTAGTCGTCTACATGCAACCTTTCTGTCCAAATCATTGCACTGTTTCTAGTTACAATTTCTATATTCTCTTCCAATTAGTGTCAAGTCTATCATATCTCCTGAGCCAACCCTGCCAGGTGCTAAGACTTTTAACATTCACTTAGCAGTTCACACCACATGTATAGTCATCTATTTGGGTCATTTTTATAGGTCATCTGTGTATTTATTAATAGGTCAAGGTTAGCAGTTCATAGTGCATGCATGGAGGGGGGTTAGCTCAGTTGGTGGCACTAGCTGGGTCCCTGGTTCGAAGTTAGCTCTAACTGAATCACCTGGACCAATGTTGGATGACAGTGTCAATCATTCTTTGCCTTATTGTTGTGTCCTCCTCTGTCCTAATTAGCCTACCAACTGAATAAATACAGAACGTACAGCCCCAATCATCCCTAATACCCTAGGAATCATCCACCATCATCCCTAATACCCTAGGAATCATCCACCATCATCCCTAATACCCTAGGAATCATCCACCATCATCCCTAATACCCTAGGAATCATCCACCATCATCCCTAATACCCTAGGAATCATCCACCATCATCCCTAATACCCTAGGAATCATCCACCATCATCCCTAATACCCTAGGAATCATCCACCATCATCCCTAATACCCTAGGAATCATCCACCATCATCCCTAAAACCCTAGGAATCATCCACCATCTTCACACTGACTTCTTCAACATCATACTACTGGAAAATCATCTATTTAGGTCACTTATATGGGTCATCCAGGTATTTATAAATGGGTCAAGGTCGCAAGGTCAAAGTGAGGTCAGGTATAGTCTGCACCTTATCAGAGGTCATCAGTAGACATTTCAGCATGCATGCTAGGATTCCATGAACCCTGTATACATACAATGTATATAAACACTATTTGGTATGGGCTAGCATGTTGATCATTGAGTCTTCCTCAAAATCTATCTACCCCCTCTGTAAATACCCCCAGACATGATCTATACCCTCAGCAGCTCATTTACCCCCCCCCCCTTTTTCTCACAACTCTCACCTTGCCCCCACCACCTGTGGATAATGCTAAAAGGTAGCCAGCAACATGGTGGCTATATTTTCATTCTGACAGTGATAGTCTGCACAATGTTCACTAATCCAGGTGTGTATTTGCTACATAGATACATTGCAACTTTGCAAGGTCATGTGTGTATAGAGAGATAGATAGATAAGATAGATAGGATAGATAGGATAGATAGATAGATAGATATTATTAATTTAATTTGATAGATGGAAAAGCCAATTGAAATACATGGAATTGTTGTAGAATTGTCTAAAATTAGATAGGTAGATAGAAAGTAGGTACTGGGATTGATGATGCCATTTGAAAAGCTTGATGAAAATCTGTGAAACCTGTATTTTGCTCGGCAAAGTCGGATGCCGCAGTTCTAAGAAAGTGATCATAATCGGGGTGGATCTCACGCGTCTCTTAACATTTGAAATACATTTTAATAAAACAAATGTTTCAAGTGAAATAATTTTATTACTGTGTGAAGTTTAAAATTCTCAAATCGCACAAAGAGAAAGAACTGGTCGAACTGATGTACCGATGTCTATCCTGTATAGAAATTTCTAAGGATGTGTATTAGCACAAAATACTACACATGGTAGACCAGATATACATGTAAAGTATATATACATAGGGCTAGGTAACATACATGTATATCTGGTGTACCGTGTGTAGTATTTTGTGCTAATATCCATAGAAAAAACTTAAAATGTTTGTGTGTACCTTCAAAAACCTAAAAGAATTTTCCCTTGATTAACATGATTGCCAGTATACTTGATGTTACAATTAGTGCAGCAGCTGGCCAATTTCTGTTTTTCACAGAAAGGCAAGGATACAAGAATTGTAAATACCGCAATGCTAATGGGCAACAATTATTCAGTAATCACTCCTGATTAGTGTAATTGTAATTACATGTACATCAACTATGCTAACAATCTTGCAGCTGTGTGTGCGCAGCTGGAAGTCTTTACAGATAGATGCTTGTGATAGTACAACAATGTTGGACAATTAAAGAATGTATCAGCACTCCACAGTTGTGACAGTAGATGGACTTACTGTTCCTTGCAAAGTTTTGGCACCCTGAGCAGAATCAGTCAAGTGTGGATTTTGTGGACTGTGGAGCTTTCGTTTTAGAAAATTGACCGTTGGTCTTCACGAAATGGCATCATTTTTATATGATCTCTAAATATCCAGCTATTCGTGTGGCGTTTGATGAACAATTAATTATTTATGAGAAGCATCATAAAAAAGGAAAGTATACATGTGGGTTTGAAAAAATAGGAAGCTAAAATGCTATGTATGTGGATTTCATAAAATAGGGACCAATGCACCTTTGGGTTTCATAAAGTTGCTGTTTTGCAAGTTGGTTTCTCCCATATGTTTTGTTTTGCAGGGTATTATATTTACCAGTTAATCTGCAAACCTTCCTAATCTCAATAAAAGAGATCTACAATCTGAAGCCTGTTCCTCTTAGTCTTCAAGGCCAGACATAATTGATCTTTAGCTTCTTGGATCTTTTGAGGTACTTCTTCTAGGGTCGGTCGTTAGGAAGAATAAAAAGCTGTAATCTCATTAATTTTTTTATAATCTCATCTTAATAAAAGATTGTTGGTATTGTTGATAAAGTCTTTCTTTTTTTCATATACAGGTAATCTGTTGGGTCAGTCGATCCGAGAAACTAAAAATTAAAAAAGTCTGGCCTAACCTTGATTAGTACTCTGGCTAATGTAACTTCTACTGGTCGTTAATCTTTTTGCAGATCAATAAATATTGGTGCCTTTCTGATGGTATTTGCAATGCTTGTGAACTAGCCAAGGCTGGGAAATTCTTGTGAGAATAAGTAGAAGTTTGCATAGCATGGGTATGGCTCATTGGTGTAGGTTGCAGGCAGGTAACACTTTGAAAAGGTCCCACAAAAACTGGTTAATCAGAGTCAGAAAAAATCATTAATTAGCTCTGCTAGAGGAGCTATTGTGTGGAATGGATTTTTCAAGCAGCTTTTCCATTTCATTTGTGAGTATGTGGGTTGACTCCTGCAGAAACATACCTGATGGATTCCGATTTCCTTTGGCATGATGTTTTCAAATGCCCTACACAGCACCTGATTAAGTTTTGGTAGGTGTCAGACAATTTTGTGGACTATAATTATAGAAATTTTTTCGGTGTCTGGTGTATTTCACAAGCATACCAGAATAAGATTTAGCAGCTGAACTGCCATCTTAGACATTTCATTCTGGGCCCAGATGAGCCTCCTCTTATTGCCATGACTCCCTGACAGGTCTATTGAGGCTAGTTTATGTGGAAATACAGGAAATAAAGCCCTTTCACTCCCACTCTCTAAATGGAGGTATGGTTTGCAAAACTGAATGATTTGTTCATGTCCAATAGAAATTGCTTTGGTAGGATGAAGGTAAACACAAAAATTGTAAACTTTTAGCAGAAAACTAAATACTAACCTTTAGCAGTAAATCCCTGTATGGCCAAATGCAGTGGACTGTTGCCATCTTTGTCCTGTGCATTTATGTTGGCATCTTGGAAAAGAAGGATTTCGCAAACTTCTAGGGCAGCAGACGCCATGGCTTTGTGTAGGGCAGTCTGGCCTGGAATTTTAAAAAAATTAAATATTCTTATTGATGTAGAGTCCACATATATGTATGGTTACTTATACACTTATTTTTTGCCAAAATACGCATAATTTTTTAAAATATGTATATTGTGCTGTTACTGATGAGGGCGCTATAAAGGCCTTGAAGTTTCAAAAATAAATCTTGTGAAATTCTTGAAAGTTAAACAAGAAGGATTATAGAATTACCCGAAATTGCCAAAGCAAATATCAAGCCTGTACTCCTTGAAGTTCTATCAAATCAAGTCAAATTCTGAAGTTCTATTAAATTAATGTGATTTTATAAAGTAGAACATAGGACTCCCACATATTGGTTACTGGGACAAAGTATCTGGAATTTATTGTCCTCATTCACTTACCAAGATCATCTGTAGTGTCCAATTCAGCATCAGGTTTCTTCACGAGATAGTTGACCATCTTGGAATGATTTTTCCCTGACGCAAGATGCAGTGGGGTTAACCCCCGTTGGTCTTTGACGCTACAATTCGCGCTCTTGACGCCCAAAATCTGAGCGACGTCTCGATGACCCTCGTCCGCTGCAAGATGCAATGCTGTGCGACCTGTTGTAAAGAGAAATTATAAAATTCAGAATTGACTCGCATTATTTTTTGTGGCTTTGCTGTATACTCTTAGACATCTATAGTGAGTTTGTGTTTTACGCCCCATCAGCACCGGTGTGGGCTATTTAGAGTCTAAGAAAGTTTTAAATGATTCACACTATAAAAATCAAAATAGACCTATTAATATTATTAAATTAGCATTGCAAATTCATCAATCTTAAGGGTTGTTTTTCAATCGGGGTACATAGTTTTGTCTCACGGGGGTCAAAAATAAAGGTCTTTCTTTTCTGGCCAAATTGACTTTTTTCTGTTGCTATATACCGTGCCGTGGATTTCTGAAAATTTTAGGGCTACAAGTATTCTGAATTGTTTTTTATTTGACTTTTTGATATTTCGACCAAAGTCAATATTCTGCTCATCCCTCTATTACTGGATGTATAGAAAACCCAGTTGTATGGGCTTGTGCTGAGTGGATAGATATATATCTGACAATGAAAAATCATCTTACTTGCTTAATTTTGGCCAAGAACTTTGTGTGTGTCAAGGAAAATAGTAATTTTGGGAGAGGACAGCATTTTTCGGAGAGGACAGTTTATTTGACGAAAGCTGTTTTTGGTGTTTTCCGCTACGAGCATTGTGCAGTTGGTACAACTGAAGTGAAACACTTACCATAACTTTGTCTAATCTATTGAAGGAGTATTTCTATAAAATAAAAATACTTTTAATTCAATGTTATTGCTGTGTTGCTGACCCTATTTCGGAGAGGACAATATTTGACGGAATTGACCTTCATGTGTTCAATGCAGGATTCTGAAGAGACTAATCATAGTTGCTGCATGTAATTCTAATGTTGAACTCTTGAGACCATGTTGAACGCATATTCACTATTGTTAAAACTTACTGTTAGGTTAGGACTGAAAAATCTGAAGCGATATTTGCCTAATTTGCAAATGAGACAGTCAATTTTGGTCAAAATGACACAAATACATTTTTTTCGGGCTGTTTTCAACCGATTTGAATAATTTTTTCGCTACTGTAGGTCCGTCTCAGTATGTTTAATCATTCTGTGTAACGTTTTTTCCACATATATGCATGGTATTTCTGGTATTTTGGATATCGTGTGACTTTCCAGAGCGTACCCCGATTGAAAAACAACCCTTAACTCATCATAATTTTCTTGACGCTTGATTATGGTTCTACACAGTGATAATTGGAGGACTAATATGCTTTTTATAACCCCAGATCCGGAAAAAATACATGTCAGCCAAAGAATTTTTGATTTATATGCTCGAATTTTTGATTTATATGCTCACTACATATAACTTACCAAGCGTATCAGCAGCATTAACCATCGCGCCATTGGACGTCAGGTAGTTGACCATAGGAGTATGTCCTTCAGCTGCCGCTAGGTGGAGTGCGGTCAACCCCTGGTGTTCTAATCCAGAATTAATATCCACTTCCTGTGCTCCATGTAGTAAGAGCGACAAGATGGAGGTATTACCGACTGCTGCTGCTCGGTGAATCGCGGACATTCCCCAATTGGGGTCATTCTCCAGACGTACTTCTCTCGTGACAACATCGAAAAGATTGACCTTTTCGTGTTTCAAGGTCTTTAGAAGATCTTTGACGTCCTCTTCATTTTCATCCAGAATGTCCTCGTGTAGGATGAGGACATCGTCATGTATAACATCCATCGCCTGAAATTTAGCGGAAAAAAATATTAGAATTTACGAGGTCTTATATTTTGAAATTGTCCTTTTTTTCAAGAGATTTTACTTTTTCCTTCTTTTTTTCCAGCTAAAAATTCCAAGTTTCTGATCGTCTCGCCCATTTTTGTCAAATTTCATGCGAAATGTTGAATTTTTTGCGTTTGTCTATAATAGCACTGTGTTGTACCAATACTACCGAAATGCTGCGTAACTTAGGTATATGATACAATAGTATTTTGGTGATTCTCTTGTATCTGCCAGGTATGCTGCGAATGTCACATTATCAACTGACTGTTCTTATCTACTCTTTCTTTAGTTTCTTATATAAATCTCTTCCGCTATGTTTTTGCACTGAACAGAAGCCATGACTCAATAATCGATATAGCCTTCTTTCGTCACTTCATAAAAAGCCATTCTGATATGCTTCCTATGCTGAAATATTGGCGAGTCATTCTGGGTATGGCTGAAGAAATGCATTCCATGTAATCTATAGGTCTATGTTTTTCACCGCTTCATCAAAATTGCTACGATATGCATTCTTGTTTGTCTGAGGTCTAGCTCAGTGATAGAGCACTCGGCTTTTAACCTCTTGGACACGAGTTTCGGCTTAAGGAACCCATGTCAGATGGATGTTTCATCCTGTGCCAAAACTTGAAGAGTGCCCCTCTCCTCATTGCTATGGCCCTGGACCGCACAAATGATAATAATATAATGAATTTATGATATATTTAATATATTTTCTTCAATTGCAATATCAATTTATTCTTTCCTTAGACATACGGTGTGTGTACATGTGCAAATAAATTTTCATATTGCACGATAATAAGTGCCAAAAAATTAAAAAAAAAAAAAAAATTTTGGAAATTATTTTAATATTTTTTTTCGGAAAAAATCTCATATTGCACTCGAAACAAGCAATATGAGTTTTTATGATGTCGTCATGTGACTGATTTGGGCCAATCAGCATCACTCTAGCATAGTGGTCATGTAATAATATTGCTTATACCTTCATGTATGCATCCCATCTATTTTCCCTGTTGCCTTATTTTTGAGTCACTCACAAGCCAGGAGGAGCAGCTTCTCTTAACACAACAATGTTCTGTTTATTCTGTCATTGTAGATGAGCTAACACAACATTCTGTCTTCTTCATTTTCTGACTCATGATACAGATGTTGCCAAACTTATGCATCTGGAAACATCTGGAGATTTTTTCTTTGGTATTTGCCTAGATTTTTTGGATAGATTTGTCTCAAGTATGATGGTGTCGTACTTCCCACTTCCTGGTTGCATTGTACTATTCTGCATTCTACAATGGTGTTATTTAGGGGGATTTTATTGTTCTATACAAATCTTGGATATAATTATGTAATCTTCAATTCTCCATGAATCGGGGCACGCTATACACCAATTGTTCCTTTTTCGTCTCTCTGTAGGATTTTATACTTTGTATCCCACATTTTTTGGTTCGAATCCAGCTCTTACCGAGTCACCTGGACCTTAATGTATGTCGGACGGCTGTTTCAATCAGCCTTCGCCTCATTGCGGTGTCGTCCTCCTGTCCTAATTAGCCTACCAAGTGCATGAATACAGGACGTAAAGTGCCAATCATCTATCATATTATTCATCTATTGAAAGTGCTGTAACAGACTTCTCTAGCTCTTAGTCTTTCTATCCTGCATGTGTCTCTTAAGACTGAACTGTGAATGGACTCTCTGAACAGCAACAGACTGAGTACCAAGCATGTGAAGTGTACAATTGTATCCTCTACCACTACCACAACACCTGTGCAGAAGATGAAGTATTACTGGTCTACCAGACTCCACATTGACAGCTATTGACATGCTCAGGATAACTATAGCAAGTTAGCAACAAAGACCTCTGTGCAATTTAGCTGTAAAACAAACTAGATTTCTTACTACTTGTTTCGCAGTGATGGAACCTTTGGAGCAGACTGCGAAGGCTACCGATAGAACATATTGTGTCATCAGACAGGCAGACACCTATTCTTTTATGACTTATTAAATAATCTTCAAAGGTATTGTCTCAGACTTGCCGAAAGTAACTGATTACGATTATGATTACCATGGAAGTTCATGATTACTATTATGATTACTTGAATTTATCGATTACTTTACCACAATTTGTCTTGTCATATTACCGCAATAAGATGGTGAAAATATTCAATGGGTCTAAGAGAAATAAGGTGCACTGGATAAGATGACCTGGCACACAGATGAACTTTCCAGTCCGGTCCAAGCTTAAAACCATCTACTCCCTTACGAGTTCCTATGGGGTCGGTGGAAATCAGAATTGAGTGTCCTACCCAAGGAAAGTTACGCAACTTACATATATTGGTACTGTCTTTGGTAGGCCCATCCATGCAGAAATTATAGAATCATGCTTGCCTGACAAAAAAGAGATTTTTAAAACAACAAACCTGAACATGTTATTGTTAGCACCTTGACTAAGTGCTAACCTGTGTGGTTGTTTTCATCTGTGGGGGTAAAAGATTAGAGATGTAAGTTTGAACCCAGACACACAGGGTTAACCCCCTACCACCAGACCTCTGCCCCCACCCATCACAGCTGGCAGTCACCAGCTGTTTACTACCCCGTTTACCAGCTGTTTCAGGGACTCCCAGCTGTTCCAGGCAGCCAGATATTTTCTGTTGGTTCATTTATATCCAGCTTGAGCAAACACACAGGTGTGCTAGTATTGTAACTGAAACATACATATTGTACTTGAATCAGGCACATTTTCATTGATTATAGGTAATGGTCTGGTGTCAAATTACTTATTCAGTGTCATCAAATTTAGCCCAACTGTTCAAGACAATATATTTGTCACATTTCTTGTCTCGATTTGTCTACTGTCTACCAATCTTTCTTCTTATTAAAAGAGAATCTTTCCTTCCAGCTGTCCATTAATTTGTCTATATATCTATCTGTCTGTCTATCTATCTATCTATCTGTCTATCTACATTATATATCCCTCTACTGTCTTTCTATCAATCTATGATATATCTTGGGATGGTTTTGTGGAAATGTCTAACTCTCAGTAGTGTCATTTTAAGAGAGAAACTCAACATCATGGACTAATTCTTAGAACATGTCTTAAGTTTGCAATAAACATTTTAGTTCCTCAGATTTGTACTTATCAATGATTTGATAGATTCCTGATACCTGTGCACTATCTGGCCAAAATGTCAACTTCCATATGCCACTCTATATGCCAAGGGTACCCATGCAATTACAGGGGTATCTGAGATGTATATCTTTGATATATGGTGGTTATATTTATGGGGCTATATTCATATTGTGTACACATCAGATTGAGTACATATAGTGTGTGTGAATCCAGGGTGCTAATGGTTATATTTTAGGTTTATTAGTTTGTTATATCAGGTATATTTCTTATGATAAATACTGATTGGATGGTAAGAGTAAATGCATAAGATTCTGTCTAGTTTCTAAGGGAGGGGGATTGCTGCACTACAGGGTATGTTTTATTAAATATGAAATTTTAGGCTCTACTTCGGGATGAATTACTATTTACTAAATAAGGCTTCAACTGGCCATCAGCCACTATTAGCAAAATGTCTATTTAATCCTAATCTGGCTGTAATAAATTATGAAAATACTGGTATTGTGTGAGTCTTTGTCAAACTAGCTAAGGATTTTGGCAACTTGAGCCCGTCTGGCTAAAACATCTAATTGGCCAACTGGTGCCAAGCTAAATGCATGTAGCAGTTGAGAATTGGTAAGAGGTTCTGCTGCTGGGCAGATGATGTTCCAATATTCTTTTAATTTAAAAGAAACATTGATCCACATATTTTCTAAGTATTTCAGGTTTCATTAAGTAATTTGAAAGATATTTTAACATAATGCATGTGAGATACCCGATGTTTTTTGTTTGATATAGGCCTCTTGGATATGTAATTTTAAAGTTAATATCCATTAAAAGTTAATATGGCAAATCACTCACCTTTAGCCTCATTGAGCCTTTTAATTCAATTCAAAAGAAGCTATAATCTAATTAAATATATGTATAAAGACATATTTATCCCAGGTAGTGTTTTGACAATGTCTGTTAATGTTGATGTCACTAAATAAAATGAGGATAATGTCATGACAGATTATTTATATATTTACATGTCAAGTTGATGTCAATGAGTAAATAAAAATTTTGATAAATCATATGATCCTGTTGACAACCACAATACAGTGTAGCCATTAATTGAAGACCACCCATTATATATAAGGCCACCATATTGTTCAATCACATTTCTAGCATAATCTGTATCAGAAGAGTGATTCAATTATTGATTTTCTTTGGAATACCAATTTTAGGAGGGTGTTTAGATAGTTCAGTTGGTAGGGTTCTATGCTGTCATTCACTAGGTCCCAAGTTTGATTCCAACTCTCGCCCACAGGGGTTTTTGCACCAATATTTTTGTTGTTTATAACTAGTCTATATATGTAATTTTTTTTTTTTTTCCTTTTATATTATATATTTGTATCGTACACAAAGATAATAGGTGTAAAAACCACTATGCTCTCGCCGGGTCACCAGGAGCAGCTGTTTCAATCATTTTTTGCCTCATTGTTGTGTCCTCCTCCTGTCCTTATTAGCCTACTGAGTAATCAGTGCGAAAATACAGGACGTAAAGCTCCAATCATCCGTCCTTGTTAATATGACCACCCTATGATCATTGATCAGACATGTCACATTGTTTAATTGTTACAAGTGGTCTTTATTTTAGATCCTGCTGTATCAGGAAAACCCATATTTCAGATATGTTCATTTATACACCATAATCTGTACTAAAAAGCAGCAGTTCTAGTTAATAAACCCCTGTTCTACATAAAATATACAGAAAAAATGACAAAATTATAAATAAACCCAATAATTATTCATTTAGTTTCCAGATAGGTTTAGTTACATTCTTGATAAATGTGACACCGTTTCATATAAATAAGTGGTAACAAATCTAAGAAAAGGTTATTTATATGGCCTGGCTATAAAGGCCCGGTCATAAATTTTTAATACACAGTTCTGATAATCCTTTTTACATTTTGGATTATTTATACTAGATAATCAGACAACCAGTTAATCTTTGAGATCTCGACCCTAATTTTAGGATTCTATAATTAGACTTCCTGCTTAATGGATTGGTTATTGGGAGGTTTATGTCCTGTGTTTGTGCTCTTAGTTAGCACTTATAGGCTAATTAGGACAGGAGAACACAACAATGAGGCACAGGATGATTGAAACTGCTGTCCAATATGGGACCAGGTGACAGTGCCAGAGCTGGAATTGGGACCCAGCAATGGAAAGCCTTGATTGCTACAAATTGAACTAACCACTCTTCATACTAGTTATATGAATGTCAGTACATTTTAAGCTATTTTAAATAGTTTAGTTAATCATAAGAATAACCTATTGTATGATCTGCAAATTAGCTTTGTATAGGCCTATTAGTTTTGGCAACTTAATCAGTGCACAATAGCTGAATTTTCTTAAAGCCTCAAATTTCCTGTTTTAGCTCAGGAAATAAAGTTTTATGAAAAGTTACAAGTGAAAATTTTGACTTGTAAAAAGCGAAATTCTGACAAAGAAAATAAATGTAAAAAAGTGGGAAATACAAGAGAACTGCACTATAAAAGAAGATGATGAGTGTAAATCTAGAAGAACAATATGTATTCTTCTTTCCTCTTTGTACAAGAAGCAAAGTTGCCTGACCTGTATCCACCATGTGTTGCTGCTAATAATCTTTCTATATCCACTCTGAGCTGAGAAATATATTGACTTATACCATTCGACACCTCTGTCAGCCAATCATGAGCCAGTATTTCACTGCAATAAAACCCATATTCTTTGTTGTCCAGTTATCCTCCCATGGGAGAATAATAAGTGAAGCTGTGAAAAACCGCAGCAACAAACGACAAGTTTCAGTTTTTTCTTATGGTATAAGCCAGTTATTCACCGCGGGATCGACAATATGTGTTTATCACAGCTCGGGCTAACGCCCTCGCTGGATAAATCACATATTGCCTCTCCCTAGGTGAATAACCTATACTACTCCAGTGCACAATTGCTACTGAGCAACAACTCACATATGAGCTATGTTGTAGCAAAGATATTATGGTATGGTAAGATGTGTAAGTCAGATGTGGCAAAGACCTTATTTTGTGGTAAGAGACGATGCTCAGATGTAACAAAGACTTTACTTTGCGGGTTAGATGTGATGCTCAGATGTAACAAAGACTTTACTTTGCGGGTTAGATGTGATGCTCAGATGTAACAAAGACTTTACTTTGCGGGTTAGATGTGATGCTCAGATGTAACAAAGACTTACGTTTGTGGGTTAGATGTCATGCTCAGATGTAACAAAGACTTTACTTTGCGGGTTAGATGTGATGCTCAGATGTAACAAAGACTTTACTTTGCGGGTTAGATGTGATGCTCAGATGTAACAAAGACTTTACTTTGCGGGTTAGATGTGATGCTCAGATGTAACAAAGACTTACGTTTGTGGGTTAGATGTGATGCTCAGATGTAACAAAGACTTAAGTTTGTGGTAAGAGGTGATACTCAGTAGTGCTAGGAATCGGTTGGAAAATCCATAATCGATTAATCGGGTACCTTGACCGATCGATTATCGATTAATAATCGATTATTTTCTTTGTATGTTTAGATAAATTCTTTTATGTTTCTGAAAAACCTAAGAAATGACATGATGAACACATCGAACTGTATTTCCTTATATTGTTTCCTTGACATACTGATTTGACAACAGTAGGCCTACATTAAACTGGAAGTTTCACAAATGAATTTTATGAAAAATAGTTTACTCAAACACTTAGAAATAAAATGTGTAACAACCAGCGTGATCAGCTAAGATGTGACTTTTTCTTCCTTTCAATTCCTCATATAATAGCTTAATTAATCAGCCTTTGTAAAGCTTCCCTATAAAAGTAAGTGGGCCGTGTTTTTTATCAGCTGTGTCCCAATAGCCACAGATCAAAATAATTTAAATCAAGCAAGATTGTTAAATAAGACACAGTGTTAGAGCCTAATCACTAGTAATCATATAATTGGTTGGTGATTGATGTTTGCTAAGTTGAATGATCACACCATTGGCATCAGTTGGTTAATTGCAATTCACACCTTACAGGGTGTAGAAAGCCTTTGTATTTCCTAATTGCCATTAGGGCTCCTGTCACATCTAGTGCTTCAGAAATGCAATGGCAATTGACCATCAGGAATAATCGATTTTCACTTTCCTATAATCGATTATTCTATTGCAAAAGCCTGGTCGATTGATTTAATCAATTAATGTCGGGAATCGCCGAGCACTAATACTCAGATGTGGCAAAGATGTCAGATGAGGCTAATAGTTTAGTTTGTGGTAAGGCGTGATGCTCAGATGTGATGCTCAGATGTAGCAAAGACTTCAGTTTGTGGTAAGATGTGATACTCTGATTTGGGGAAGATATTATTCAGTTGCAGCAGAAATCATTTCTTTGTCGAAAACTTTATGAAATATATAGACAAATCGAGTAAGTAATGAAAAAAAATCGAAACTGCACTGATAATTATCAAATTGCTTCAGACTAAAAAATCGTATTCCTAGAAATACAAAATGACAAAAATGACAGACTTGCACAGACATAAATTGAAGTGTGTTGGCTATTTACACTTAGCTAATAACATCAAATCTATTGGCTATTGGCAAGGTCAAATAATATAATTATCAGTTAGTAATCTGACCTCTGACACTGGATCTTAGTTCTTGATTATATTACTTAGATAATATTTGATAACAAGATAAAAACACTTAATACCAAAGTTAATATAAGTACAGACATAGTTCTCCTATCTTGTAAGTGCCTAAGGCTTGAAGCAAGTTCAGTTGATAAGCAAATGGTTTCAACACAAATGAGAGCTGAAGAATTTCCTATGGAGAGCTCTTTTGTTTATGGGTCAAAATTTGGTAAGTCTGAAACTCTTGTCTCCGGCGTTTAACAATAATTCATGAGGGCAGGGAGGCACATAGTGGATCTCCTGTTGTCATTTGTCATAGACAAGGATATTAGCAAAAATTTTAACACAAAAAATATGTGGCAGAATATTATTATCCCGTCCAAAAATAGCATTGAAGTGGCCAACCCCCCTGAAAATGGCCTGTCTCCACCAACATTTTCTTTGAAAGATCGCATCACAAAAACTAGTACAGAATCCTGATTCAATTAAACTCTTCCATACATGGAAACTTGACTGCCAGTCTTCTAAATTCTTGTTACCAATAGCTGAAATAATATTCTGTATAAGAGCAGGAGGCTGTTATATCAGTGTCTCCCATTGGGTCATTAGCATCACTCCGGATTTGTTTCTTAATAAAAATTAAAGGGACACACATTCTGTGAGAAAACCTTATGTCTGACATTGTCTAGGAACCCAAGAAAATAACTGAACTCTCTGTAGCTCTGTATCATTTATGTACACCAAAATATTAGAGTGTTTCTGTTGGAATGTCAGTTGTCCTATCTCAATTTGTCATTAGCAAACGCCTTGCTACTCTATTTTGACAGCATATTTCTGTACCAAAATCACTGTGAACATGTTTCTGGTGTTCATAAGGTCATTGCATGCACACATTGCCAGACTGCCAGTTTTGCACTGGTCTCTGCAAAGATTTTTACATTAATTATCACTAGCATCACGCTGTCATTAGCATCATGTCAAAAATGGCTCATCACCTTAATGTCACTAAAATTTTATTGCAGGTGACTGGAGTTGAAATCAGTTGAACATATAATATCAATAAATGTTTCAACAGAATATTACATAACATTTTTGCATTTTCCTTGCATCTGACATGCTAAGTATGAAGTTTGATGCTTCTCTGAAACTACTAATCAATTAAGGGGTGCCAGTAACATTTCATCGTTGCCTAGTGTCTGAAATATGGTTTAGCAAAGACATTGGGCACTGGAGGGAGTAGTGGAGATCATTTTTATTATTCAGAATCCAAACTATTGATGAAAAGAGTACTTTTGTTTGTGTTTGTAAATTTCTGGTTCAAGGATATGTTCTATCTCCATAACTATTGGTCGCAGAGACCTGAAATATAGCTCAATGTGTGCAGAATAGCCACTTTCCTATACGTTGGTAATACATTCTTCGGCTCTAAGTGGTACGGATTTCAAGTTATAGGCATGATGCTAATGACACACATATTTGGTATTTTAATTGATCAAAATGCAGTTTCTAAAAAATAATTGGCCTAGAGACCTGGAACTTGGCCCAAAATGTGCAAGCAACTTGCCTAATCATAGGCAATAGATTTTTTAGCCCAAAGAGGTCAGGATGTTTTAGTTATAAGTGTGATTTTAATGACAGTCAAAAAGCATCACCGCTGTAAATATCACCTCATTACAGATCAGCAGAGCATTTGGGACCCTTGGACATGACAGTGCAGTGATAGCTGATTGTTTGACCTACCCAATGCCAACTTAAAAAGGCATTTCTGGAGTAAACAAATTTTCAAATTTTTTTCAGCTGAAATTTCAAGGTTTTCAAATTTTGACCCTTATAACTTTTTAGCCCTCAAAAACATTTTGGAGTATTTGTACCTCCAAGGCAAAATTGTAGCTCATTGATTCACTGTGTAGTAGTTTTGACATTTTGCACACAAGTCTGACATACAAAATTACTTACAGCTTTATAATAATTCCCATGATTGACTCCATAGATTATTGACAGTTTGACTCACTAAAATTGTATGTTAGTAAGCAAAAACATAAATTGCTGGTAACCTTTATGACTTATTGACTCACTAGAGGTTTACTCAGTGACCAACTGACTAACTGGCTAATTGACTTACTGGATTGTAGACTGATTGACTAGTCTGACTGGCTTGCCATCACTGAATGACAAACTGACTTGCTTATTTCCAACATTGACTGATTTGATCCACTGACTGACTGAATAATTGACTGATTTGTAATTGTATTGCACAGCAGTGTTTGCAAGTGTAGTTAGTGACTGTTCACTTGCATGCCTCATTCTGTCATTCATCACATACTTTTAAAATATGACTAACTACCTGTAATAAGTGTAATTACTGTGTAATTGACTAAATATGACTAACTGTCAGTCTATGACTAATTTTCAACATCATTTTTGAGAAAGAACAAGGACTCAACACAAAAAAAAATCTCTATTACCTGAAAAGTAAGGTAGATTATACCAAAACTCCAGAATTTCTTCACCTGTAGGCCAGTCTATACACCCTGTATATTATATTGAAGTGTAAATATATAGAGTGTATACACAAGATATAAAGATAGAGTGCTCTGGATCTAGCTAGATAATATGATATTCATGATATGTAGGTACCCCTATTTCCAGGTATATATTATTTGCCCTTATCATAAGTAAATCACATAGATAGACATATATATGAAACTGACAACTTGGCAAGGCCTAATTACTGCATACCTGCACACTTTGAATACCTCTAATTAGCACCTGTAATTATCTGCTATTACCTGCATGTACCTGTAATTGTGGCTGTAATGACAGGTATTGTTAAAGGACAGGTATTCACTTTTGAAAGTGTCCTTAAAATGTTTAAATAACCCACTATGGGGTCTGCATTGCTTTGTGTAAATATAATAGGGGTAGGGAATCAAGAATGGTATGTAAATACAAGGTATGTGGTTTTGACTTATTAAATGAAAAATATGTCAAAGAAAATATGTCTACAATGTCTCTGTCAGATCAGTCTATTCGCTGTCTGACTGAGATTTTATCTATCTATCTATCTATCTATCTATCTATCTATCTATCTATCTATCTATCTATCTATCTATCTGAAGTATTTAGAATGTGGAAGACAAGAGAAGAGATGAGAAGCAACCAGCCAGTGTGAGAATCGAGCGTCAACTGACTTTATTAACATGACGACCGTTAGAGGGCTCTATATACAAATATGTACAACAGATGGCGTGGGCGCATATTATGTACAGTGCTGCCACATCTCCCCTTTTAAGTTATAAAATAGCATAAAGCATAATAGCATAAAACATAATAGCATAAAACATAACATCATGTAAAACTCAACAAACTAAAATTATACATCTTGAGACTAGAATAACCAAATAGAATTGTCAAATAAAATATCAATAAATCGAAAAGTCTTTGTCTTGAATTATTTATAAATTGAAATATCAAGTCTTCGAATAGCACACTTGGAACTTGATGAACCTCGAAGATGATGATGTTAGTTGACTAAAAACTGGATGACACGATAAAATCCAATTTTCTATAAAAATAATAAGAGCAGAGGTTACTAGCACATACTCTATCTAAAACAATTATTTGTTTCACTTAAAAACCCAGACGGTACAATAAAATCCATTTTTAAAAGCTAGAGCACCGAATCACTTGCTCATCACATAATCACTTTTGTACCGAGCTGGAGGTTGACGATCTCTCTTCGGGCGTGTAATCTGCACTGGCGGTGCGGGGTCTTCCACACGAGGGGGGTTCTCAGGTTGCGGGTTCAATCTGGGCGGAGAACCAGGAATTACCGCTTGTGCAGCTGGGGGTACGGGACGATCACATGGCACATCATCGGCTGCAGACGGTGCCATCATGTAGTCGTCGAGAAAGGCATCTTGGATGCGAGGAGCAGGCACACGAGGCGTGCTCAGTAGATGACGTCTGTTCCGACGGTACGTTCCTCCTTGACAATTTACGATATAGGACCTCGGGGCACTGTGAGGTTTGATAACAACTGCGGGTTCCCACTTTCCCTTCCGTTGCATACGAATGGAATCTCCAGACTGTAGAGGTGGGAGAGACTTTGCAGTTTTATCATACTGACGTTTCTGGACGGACTGACGTTCTAGAAGATAGGGGCGAGCATTAATTTTAGCAGGCTCTAGAAGTATCGACGAAACGGGGAGCTTGCCTTTTAACTGTCGTCCCATTAACATTTGGGCTGGGGAATAGGGAATGCCGGTAAGGGGTCTCAATCTATACTGCAGAAGGGCGACGTAGGGATCTTGACCGGACATTTCAGCTTTAACAAGCAAACGTTTTACGGTCTGCACTGCACGTTCAGCCTGGCCGTTAGACTGAGCGTAAGTAGGACTAGAAGTACTAAGTCTAATGTCCCATTCACTGGCAAATTTCTTAAATTCTCTACTTGCAAAGGGCATATTGTCTGTGAAAAGTTCTTCAGGAACTCCGTGACGAGCCATAATTGATTTTAAATGAAGAATAACACACTTAGCTGTTTTCTGCTTTAACAAAGCTATTTCTGGGAATTTTGAAAAATAATCCACAACCACTAGGTAGTCATTTGATCCAATAGACATGATATCTGCGGCAAGCTTTTGCCATGGTCGCATCGGAACTTCGTGACACAGAAGTGGCTCTTTTTGTTGATTGGCTCTAAGAGTTAGGCATACGTTGCACTTGGCTACTTCATCAGCGATGTCTTGAACCATGCTTGGCCAGTAGAAAATTTGTCTAGCTCTACTTCTACATTTTTCGATACCAAGGTGACCTTCATGTATGATCTTTAGCATCTCAGATCTTAGTTCAGCAGGCACAATTATACGGTTACCTCTGAATAGAAGGCCGTTGGCTTCATGAATTTCATCTCTGACGTTCCAATACTGCCTCTGGATTCCACGAGCTTTCTTGTAGGACCTAGGCCAACCACCATGGACTGCACGAAGTAGAAGTTGTAGATCTGCGTCTCCCGCCACAGCTTTCTGGAACACTTCATACTTCTGCTGGCTCATTGGAAGCGATGATGTCAAGCTGTGCACCATAACTTCTATGTCATCTGGGGCGCCAATCGGTTCGCTGTCACTGAGGTAGGCTCTGGAAAGGGCGTCTGCAATGTACAAGTATTTACCAGGCACATACGAAACATCAAGACTATAACGTTGCAACTGCAGTAGCATCCGTTGCAATCTAGGAGCAGCAATAGCCAAAGGTTTCTTAAAAATCATTTCGAGTGGCTTATGATCAGAATGAACAGTTACTTTTCGGCCATAACAGTACTGATGGAATTTGGAGCAAGCAAAGCAAATAGCAAGAAGTTCTTTCTCAATTTGTGAATAGTTACATTCAGCAGCCGTAAGGGCTCGTGATGCGAAAGCAATAGGACTACCATCCTGCGTAATACAAGCACCAAGGCCAGATTGGCTAGCATCTGCCTGAACCAGAACAGGTTTCTTCACGTCAAAGAAATGTAACAACACAGGTTTGCTTAAGGCTTGCTTAATGTTCTCAACAGCTTTATCATGTTCAAAACTCCACTGCCAATGTGAATCTTTCTTCAGAAGATTACGAAGGGGAGCCGTTAGACTTGACTCTCCGGGGATGAATTGCGAAAGGTATTTTACCATTCCAAGGAAGCGTAGAAGTGAAGGCTTGTCAGTAGGACAGGGCATGTCGATAATCGCTTCAGTTTTCTTGGGACAAGCACGAAGTCCCTCAGCTGTGACAACATGACCCATGTACGCAACTTCTGTCTTCTTGAATTGAAGTTTCTCCATGTTGAATTTGATGTTGGACTGACGAGCACGATCTAGCACCTTCAGAAGAGTAGCATCATGTTCAGCTTCATCACTGCCAGCGATGATGATGTCGTCTGCGATGACATGAACGCCTGGAATATCTGCGAAGGTCTGCTCATTTCGCTTCTGCATAATTTCACTAGCCGAACTGATTCCGAATGGCATTCGAAGGAATCGCTTACGCCCCCATGGCGTGTGGAATGTGCAGAGATAAGACGATGGCTCGTCTAACTTGACGTGCCAATAGCTATCTTTCATGTCGACGACAGTGAACAATTTCTTGCCATTAAGTCTATATAACACATCTTCAACTGTAGGAATGGAGTGGCGCTCGCGTTTGATGGCTTTATTAAGTGGCTTCGGGTCTAGACAAATCCTCAAACTACCACTTTTCTTCTCCGTAATTACCAAGTTATTTACCCAATCGGTGGGACGGTCAACTGGAGCAATGACACCATCCTTCTCAAGGGACTGTAGCACGGCACGAAGCGGCTCCAACTTGGCAAAGGGCACCCTCCTATTTCGCTGCATAACTGGAGTCACACTAGGGTCGACTTCGATGTGATACGGTAGACTGTATTCACCAAGACCACTGAATACATCATCATACATTGAAGACATCTTGTCCGTTGTCAACGGTTGGCTAAGCTGACACACAGACAGTCTCTGAACAAGCTTGAAAAGTTCACATGAAACCCGGCCTAGAATTGGGGTAACATCAGCATCAGTGACATAGAATGTAGTAGGCAAAGTAATATTTGTCGCAGGGCATCTCACAGAAACAGTCGCAACACCAGCAGGCTTAATATTTTCACCACCATAAGCACGTAGAGTGTGTTTCGACTTCTTGAGAATTTCATTTGGGAACAGTTTATGCCATAGAGTCATTGGTAAACAATTTGCATCAGCACCAGTATCAAGCTTGAATGCAATTTCCGAATTGTTCAACACAAATTTTTCATGCCATCTCTGAGAAGATTTTTCTTCAGACGTAGTAACTGGACCCATAAATAAATATTCATCATCAGACGAAGCATCAGAATGTTCATCAACAGCATGGACTCTGACAGACTTGCCTTTGTTGTTGTATCTTGGCTTGAAGTTGGATGAGCGAGGTTTGTGCTTTGGGGCCGACATTTTGACAGCAGAATGTGAAGGCCTCGAATTAGAAGTGCGACGATATCCACCTCCTTTACAAACAGCAGCAAAGTGATTATAGCCAGAACATTTTCCACATTGTTTTCCGTAAGCGGGGCACTGTCCTTTAGCATGACGTCCACCACAGTATTTACAATTGACGACAGAAAATGTCTCACCAGATTTGTTTGGATGACGACGGCCATTTTGGATTCCGACCGGAAGTACGTCGACGGATGCGTGCGGCTCCATTTCCGTCATGACACGAATTCGTTGTTTACTGGATTCGGCCGCTCTGCATAAATCCAAGGCTTTTTTGAGAGATAAAGGGTTTTCACGAAGAAGCCTCTCCTTGACTCCAATGTCTCTAATCCCAAAGACAATCTTGTCACGAAGCATGTGCTCTTCTTGTTTGTCAAACTCGCACGTCGCCGCCATCTTGCGTAAAGTTGACTGCCATGAATCGACACTTTCATGCTCCTTCTGGTCACGTTTCCAGAACTGATATCGCTCGTAGACGACATTTCTCAACGGTTCACAATACTGGTCAAAATGCTTCAGAACTGTAGTATAGTCTTTTTTGTCTTCGCCTTCTGCCCAAGCAAATGTTTCATAGATTTCTTGAGCCTCTGGTCCCGCCGCATGAAGCAGAATCGCCGTTTGGGTAGTTTTCGATTTTTTATCCAGCTCTGACGCATCGTAGAAGAACTGGAATTGACGTTTCCATTTTCGCCAACGTTCAGCTACATTGTCGCTATGTAAATCGATATTTCCAGGGTGCTGCAACTCCATTTCAGCACAGATTTATCCGTTTCCTGACACCATGAAGTATTTAGAATGTGGAAGACAAGAGAAGAGATGAGAAGCAACCAGCCAGTGTGAGAATCGAGCGTCAACTGACTTTATTAACATGACGACCGTTAGAGGGCTCTATATACAAATATGTACAACAGATGGCGTGGGCGCATATTATGTACAGTGCTGCCACACTATCTATCTATCTATCCCATTTTCCTGAGTAATACCTTATACAATATGGAAATCAGACTTTGTATAAAAACAAGTTATGAAAAGAACATTTCCATTAATTTTACACGAAAAACTGAGCAATGTGTACATTTTCCTTATGCCCTGTGGCATTTTGTGGGTTTTTGTCACCTTCACAGAATAGCTGGAAAAATAAATGGAAAAAGAGAAAGGAAGGTGAAAAATACAAGAAGGAAGTACTGGCTGAAGGGGAAAATTGTTTTAATAAAAAAAAGGTTTTATAGATACAGAGGGGAATATAGCAATTGAAAAGAGTTACAATAGAAATAAATCTTGAGTGTATATTGAACTCATAACAATAAGATAAAGAAGACAGATAGATAGGTAGATTTAGATAGATAGATAGATAGATAGATAGATAGATAGATAGATAGATAGATAGATAGATAGATAGATAGATAGATAGATAGACAGATAGACAGATATAGATAGATAGATAGATAGATAGATAGCATTATGGATAGATAGATATATAGATAGATTTAGATAGATTTAGATAGATAGATAGATAGATAGATAGATAGATAGATAGATAGATAGATAGATAGATAGATAGATAGATAGATAGATGGATAGATGGATGGATAGATAGATGGATAGATAGATAGATGGCATTATGGATAGATAGATATATAGATAGATTTAGATAGATAGATAGATAGATAGATAGATAGATAGATAGATAGATTTAGATAGATAGATAGATTTAGATAGATAGATAGATAGATAGATAGATAGACAGATAGATAGACAGATAGATATTATCATGGACAGACAGGCAGAAGCTATAAATACTTCCTGGAACACAGACATACAATATAGAAGTCATAGAAACCCATATCATTGAAATTAGCTCAACCTGAAAAACAATCACGAACTTGGTCAATTACAAAGTCATTAACCAGACTGTTTAGGCAAATGATGTATTGTTTTTGCCTGTGTTTATAGCATTTTAACTCGTTTGGGTTGTCACTGTGCACACATTCACCTAAAAGTGTAGTGAATTTTAATGACTTGTTTCAATTGTAAATTAATTGTTTGAACAGTTTTGTAAATGTGCCAGGAACTTAACCTACAAATGGTTAGAGGGGAACATGGCATTATAGTAAAGAGAACACATACAATTTTTTACATTCACAAGTCCTACCATTTTATATTTATCTATCTTGGCTATATATATGATTGTGTGTGTCTATATATCTTACTAGGTATATCTCTCTTTTTAGACACATTTATTGTTATATAATATCTTTCTATCTAATTATCTGTCTACCATATTCAGTCGATCCTCAAATAAAGACCAACCTCGAACAGAGGCATACCTCGAATAGAAGACCACCTCGAAGAGAAGCCCACCTCGAATAGAAGCCGCCCACTTCAAATAGAAGCCCACCTTGAATAGAAGCCCACCCTCGTAAGAGAAAAGAAGGCTCCGTTGGGGTGCACCTTTCCGAATGAATATAAACGTTTGCTGGATGCTCTTCTAGTAAAATAATTGGCGCGGAGGGTGGGGCTGGCTTCTGATCGGGTTAATATGGTATGTGTCTGTGTCTAAAAATCTCAAAAATTACTTGAAATTATAGTTTTGCACTCTTTGTATAATTTGCCAAATTCCATTCTTTTCACACACAACATTACATTTTCCTTCTTTTTTCCTTTTTTTTGGTTTGTTTACTATTTAACTCTGCATGACCCAGTGCTCACCTCCGCACTTCAAAGCCTTATGTGAGGTCAAATTCTCCAGGTAGGAGGTCACTTAGTACAATGGGAGCCTTGTGTGACTATATTTAGCATTACATTGCATTTTAAATTCTCTGCTTGGGTGGATTTTGGCCTCTTTGTTGTGAAGTGTGCAGTGAACTTGACTTAGATTAGACATTGTTTTGGGCTTTAATGTAAAATATATATGTTAAATCTTAAGTGTGCTGTGTGTATTCAGCTTTTGAAAGGGTGGTACTTTTTGTCAACTTTTTTAGCGAGGAAAAATTCTGGGTTCAATAGTTTTTGAGATTTTTAAATTTGCTGAATAGTTCTGGTTTGTCTTTCAAACACTTTTTTGAAATCACGAATGTAACTCTTGATATTAGGATAAACTTGCATGCCTATTCATAGCACACATTTAACATTTTATAGGTCAAGAGGTACAACAATTGGAAACTTTTGTGTTGTGGGTTAATTTAGAGATTTTTTTAAAATGTATTCATGCTTTAAATTTCTGGTTTTGGCATTTAATATTCCTGAGACCAGTGTAATTATGCCTTTGTACATATTGTTCCATGTTTTTTGCAGGACTCAATAGTTCATGGAAATGCAACATGATACCTTGCATTAAAATGCTAATATTAATTTCAATATATGCTATTGCCCTCATTAGTGATATTGATTGATTAAATCGATTATTAAATCAATATTTACATTGATTATGTCACAAATTGTCATGAAATGGCTCATAAGATAGACAGATATAGAGGTTTAATTTGATCACCTTATCACTCTTATTGAAGAATAATCTATTTAGGTTATTACAATCGCCATTTTGTGTATATTGTCAGTGATATATATAGTTTGACATTTCTTGAAAACATGGTAACATAAATTAATAAGCAAGTGCGAAATAATTGGTACAATTAATAGTGAAAAAATAGGCCTATACCAAATTGTCAAATTGAAAGATCTCATTAACCAATTTTTTATTTTAATGTTTATTTATTGTCATTTGCTTTATTGAATACAGGCCTATTTATGTAGCTGTAAAAGTGTAAATTGTTGACATAGCATTTCAGTGGCTAATTAAATTAAGAATAGTATTGTCAATAGGGGGGGGATTATAGTAAATGATTTCATTTTTTTCTGCAATCAATATATTCTAGACCAATTAGCAATTCAGAATTTCAAAGTGAACTCTTGAAGATCTAGGCCTGGTATCTTAAATTGGCTATTTACATCTGGTGCACTCTAGAGTGTGCAAAGTATATGGTTCTGACAGCCAAGTGTTTATTTTAGCTATCTAGAAGTTGTGTGTAGACTTTTTTTCTTGAACTCAGAATTGCTAAAGTGAGTCAACTGCATTGAAAGCATGTCATGCAGATCTTGAAGTCTGTATGATGCTTATAAGAATTTATATAGGCTAATGTACCATCTCACAATTAAAATGATAAGATCCGGGAATTATCTCAAGTTATACTCAACGTCTGCTCTTCTAATTTTCCCTGTGACTTCCTATGCACTAACGCTTGGGCCTCCCCTTTTAGGCCCTATCATACTTCTTTAAATGCTCCAATTAATTGCTGATTACTTAACTTAATTGTGAGATACTAATTCAGGTACAATACACAAGAGGGCAGCACCTGCAAGTTCTCTACCATTTCCTCCCTTTGCATCACGGGTTTATTGCTATATTGTATCTCTTTCATTTTATTCTATTCTCTTCCCTCCAATCTACGGGCAACTTACAAGTTTAATTTAATTTCATTTACTCAAATAAGCCCTGATCTTTATTGCCTCTTATAGGTGCAACATTTGTTTTCTAATTAACTTACTGACATGACAGGCGCTAAATACATGCATTTATCTACACAACATGGTTTATCAAATATTCTGTGAAAATTTCCATAACTTGTTATTGTTGTCAATTTGTTGATATCTGTGATGTGTGACTTGTGGCTTTTTTCTTGAACTTAAGAGAATTTTATCAAGTGTGTCAGCTGTAGAAAAGATACCTGTTGCTCTCTATATATATATGTTTGAAGTACAAACTCAATCTGTACTTGTAAAACATAGTAAAATTAGTCTAATCAATGTAATATGTATGAAATTACTTGCTGCTACAGTGCTAATAGTTATGACTTACCTTAAATTTCCTTCATTGTATTTTGACTGAGGTACAGATTTTAGTATGTTCCGTGTGGTAGCCCACTCCAAAGTGAACACTATACCTGCCTGGTTGATAGGCCACTGGTTTGCACCAGTGTGGCCCCCAGTTAGGACTTGTTGGAGTGGCAAAGTGAGCTATCTCAAACCAGCATGCATGCTACCATATTTTGCTGGTTAATTATCTGGATTGATAAACCTACTTAGGCCCATGCAGGCTTCTTTTCTTTGTTTTTCTATCTTTTTCTCTTTAAGACACTTTTCTTTTTTATATAATGTTAAATCTGGGAGAAAACAACAATTTATGACAGTTTCAAATGCTTTAAACATAGTAGAAACCCTAACACTCAATCCTTTTCTTCTATATTATCATTAGATTTTGGTCTGTACTACCCACTATAAATCATCATAACTTCAAAAGAAAATATTATAATATGATGAGATAGCTTTAATTAGAACGTTTTTCTCCTTGTATAATCTTTGGAATATTTTTAAAGTTTACCTTTAATGATTTGATTTAGATTGTCAAAAGCACTTGGATAGAAATGTTTTCAAGAGCCTGAGATTATAATCAAGCAGTTATGTAAAGCACTTAGTCACTTGGCTTGCCCCTCTCAGGGTGAAATCGTCATAAGCATGAAATAGACTGCTTGGGTAAAAATAAGAAGAAAAGAAAAAAAATGATCATGAGCAATTTCTGGAGAAAAGGCTCTGAAAAAAGCCAAAAGCACTGTGATTGCTCTTTGTCATTCATATAGATAGATAATGTTTTTGTAATCCAATTTAATTTTTTTTCTTGGAAATTGTGTATAACTTTGCTAATTTATGAAGAAAAAAATAAGCGGATATGACAATTAATATATATTTCTTTTTTGTCTTTGCTTAACCGACCATGTAAAGTGTACTTTGTAATGGATTTTTTGTTTTATGTTTACTTTGGTTGCACACTTTACTGTCTACCTATCTATCTATCTATCTATCTTACTGTCTACCTATCTATCTATCTATCTATCTATCTATCTATCTATCTATCTATCTATCTATCTATAATCTATCTATCTATCTATCTATCTGTCCAGGTAATCACCTATACATGTATCCATTTATCCTAGAAGGACATTGATATTTTACACTGTTCAGGAATCAGACTGAGATTGGCTGGTATGAAATCAAGTTATGGCGAGAACATTTTCATCCATTTTGCTAGAAAAACTAAGCAATGTGTACATTTTCTATGACCCCACATGCCCTGTGGCCTTTTGTTGGTTTTTGCCACTTCCATCAAAGTCACAAAATAGCAAGAGAGACTGCATAAAAGAAAGAAGGGTGAAAAATATAAAATGAGAAAAATAGTATGATAAGAACAAAAGCACTTGCTTGGCAATTGCAAAGTGTTACAGATACTGTCACCTTTAGTGACGTGATACAATTTATTATGGCTTTAGATCCTGTTTTTTTTTGCCCTGACTTGCAAAAAGATAGAAAGATGGATTAGATAGATAGATAGATAGATAGATAGATAGATAGATAGATAGATAGATAGATAGATAGATAGATAGATAGATAGATAGATAGATAGATATGCAATAATGAATTTGTCATTGAGGGCCAGATGTGAGACATAATCCCAATCTGTGCTAATATGGGAGTATTACCCGAAGCTTGAATTTTGAATATGGGGTATTTCTCCATATCTGCTTGGATGATAGGCTGGCCATCTATGCCAAGTTTTGGTTGCTCACAAGGGTGGATTGATGAGATGAGAGCGAGAGAGAGAGCAAGAGTCCTCCAAATGCTAGGAATTTGCTCCATGTGAGGAATATTTTACTTTCCCAACACAGACACTGATACAAGGACAGGTTGACACCCCAGTAATGAAGAAAACTTGGTCACTCTTGGAAGCGGCTGAAGCAAATCCGAATTCAGAAACATCCGTCAAACATCAGCTTTAAAACACCGTTGCCTGGATCGGAAATTGATGGATTGATGATTGGGGCTTTACGTTCTGTATTTATGCACAAGGTGGGCTAATTAGGACAGGAGGAGCACAGGGCAATGAGGTTAAGGATAATTGAAAAAGCCGTCCAACAAAGGCCCAAGTAACCCGGCAAGAGCTGGATTTGAACCCTGGACCCAGCGATTGGCAGCCTAGCACCACCACTAAACCACATCCCTCCCTTAGATAGGCCTAGGTTTGATAAAGACCCTTGTATGTTTTCGTGTTAATTTGGTATTTTACCTTGCAATATGAAAATTCATGGTAGCTGGGGTGTTAGAAAGTGCTGTTGCCCTGGGGTGAACAATAAGGGGCAAAAAAGAATGGGTGCTGCATGGGGTATTAGCACTCAGCAGGGTATGGTGGGGGGGGGGGTCATTGTATTGTGTTTTATATAGTTCACTCTATGTGCTTATATTTACTTAACAATAGGAGTCAAATTATCTATTTGGGTGACACATTGACAAGCTAATTTCTATTTAATGGTTAATCTATGATAATTAAGACTAATTGATAATTTGTATGGTTCTTTAATAATTGGTTCTATGATAATTAAGACTAATTGATAATTTGTATGGTTCTTTAATAATTGGTTCTATGATAATTAAGACTAATTGATAATTTGTATGGTTCTTTAATAATTGGTTCTATGATAATTAAGACTAATTGATAATTTGTATGGTTCTTTAATAATTGGTTCTATGATAATTAAGACTAATTGATAATTTGTATGGTTCTTTAATAATTGGTTCTTATTGAATATTTCTAGTGTTGTGGTGACACATTTGATTTGTCTGTAATATGGAAAAATAGAAATCCTGAAGTATGTCATATATATTCACCACACCTGTCCCTTGGGCTATAAATTGTCATTCAATCTCCATATTTCCATATGTAATTAATGTCTGTATAAGTATTTTATGTATTTGTATGAATATTTTATTAATGTTTTAAATATGTATGTGATAGTTGACTAAAATTCATAAATATTCAGTTTTGCTTCTTTCGATGTGCAGGAAAGAACTTTTTTAAGGTATTTCTAATGAAATAAGTAAAGAGTATATAACTTCTCCATTAAAAAATAAAACTTCCAATTCTATGACAA
The DNA here is from genome assembly GCA_026936325.1 of Platynereis dumerilii. Classification (NCBI taxonomy): domain Eukaryota; kingdom Metazoa; phylum Annelida; class Polychaeta; order Phyllodocida; family Nereididae; genus Platynereis; species Platynereis dumerilii. The sequence continues at coordinate 4,455,614 of JAPTHN010000004.1, forward strand.
AAGGTGCTGTTCATTCAGGGTTGCTTAAAAATCAAGGTGATTTCTATTAATAAAAAATTTGATTATTTGATTTAAATAGATTATTTCTATGTAATCCTGACAGTTTGAATCATTCATTTTTTAAATCCATAAAACACTTGGGTATGTCTGCATATATATAGGCCTATTCTTAATTTTTGCATGCATCTGCAGATGATCTGCACATGTAGCCTATGTCAAGTTTTTAGTTTATCGCTGAAAGAATACTTGAATTTGTCTGCTTATGCATTCTTAGTTAATCACTGAAAGAATACTTGCATACGTCTGCATATGTATTCTTAATTAATGAAGTTTTTAGTTTATCGCTGAAAGAATACTTGCATACGTCTGCTTATGTATTCTCAAGTAAGCTTTTAGTTTATCGCTGAAAGAATACTTGCATACGTTTGCTTATGTATTCGTAATTAACAAAGTTTATAGCTTATCACTGAAAGAATACTTGCATATGTCTGCATAAGTCTGCATATGTATTCTCAATCAATGAAGTTTTTAGTTTATCACTGAAAGAATACTTTCATACGTATTCTTAATTAATGGCGTTTTTAGTTATTCACAGAAAAATGTCTGCATAAGACTGCATGTGTGTTCTTAATTAGTTACATTTTTCGTTTATCACAGAACGAATACTTGCGTACGACTGCATATATGTATTCTAATTAAATATTAGTTTATTACTCTATGAATAATTGCATACGTCTGAATATATATATTCTTGATTAATGAAGTTTTTAATGGAAGTGTGTGTACACACATCTCCATTTATGCAGTCACAGTGACAAATGGACCGTTTTGGCGGGAAATTTGAAATTTGAGCATTTTCAGAATGTCTTTTGGACCCTGTCTTGGCTGTTTTGTTTGGAGATGTTTGGGTCAAGAGATATGTATAACTTGACTATAGAGCATGCATCTGGTATAGGAATGAATACCAGGCATGTTTTAATTAAGACGTGTTTTCCTTTTATATCATGCTTGGATCCACTGGGGGCGGCTGCCCACATTGTGTATTTGGCGCTAAGCCTTAACTATTGTGCTTGTGTGTATGATATTTGGCACATGAATTGGTCTTACTGCATATATGTGCATTTTGGTGTTCATATTTAAGCAATTGGTAGAGTTTTTATAAATTATTGAATATTAAAAAAAAATTTTTTTTTCGTTTCCAGCGCAGAACTCTGAAACGGTTATACCTATGGGCATGAAATTTACTAACATATGCATTGAATAACCTTAATGTTCCTGTTTGGGGTCTAAATGCTCTGACAAAAATTGATAACAGTAAATTCAGCAAAAATGTTTTTTTTTCAATGGTCCATGATTCCGTCAATTTTGGAGTTACACTGCGGAAATTTTGCATTCAGATGTTTAAATTATAACTATTTACATGACTAAACTCATTTGGAGGGCCAATTTTAGGGAAATTTTCATAAAAACCAAAAAACTGGGAAAAAGGAGGATTTCTGATATTTTCCTCAAATTTTAGGTTTCTCAAAAATTAATGGTAAGCAATAAATTGGTGAACTTCAACTAATATATATACTTAAAATCATATTAGGAAGTTACTCTTGTATCCATATACCTATATAGTTTAGTGTGCAATTTTGCTTGAAATGGATTATTTTTAAAATTCTGAAATTTAGCACACAATATGAACAACACCTGGTTCTGGCCACCCAGGGAAAGTATTTTTCAGGGGATATGAAGTAAGACACTACACCACCTCCATTTTGAACCCCTGGGTTCTTGTTAGTTTTACGCTAAAGAATGCTTGCATACATCTGCGTTTGTATTCTTAATTAATTAATTTTTGAGTTTATCACTGAAATATTATTGGTATTGTAACTATTGTTCATGTCTGCACAAGTCAAGACGTTAATGCTCCACAGGTAGATGGCTACAGTGCTGGAATATGTTCACTTTTGCAGATAGCAGAGACCTCTGGTGTTGAATCTACAACTGGATTTTAGGATCTCCCAACTTTCTTGGTGAGTAAGTGAAGTATCCATACTTTTAAAAGGAGGAAACAGTGACTTGGTCTGCCATTTCAAAGTTACTATTCGAAATACACACTTCCCACTCCCATTGCCCATAATAGGCCACGTGTACGATTTGCATTCCTGGCTTTTTGAGACCATGCTTCAGCCCTGCGCTGATATATTCTTAGTTATTCTATTTGGCACCATCCGCCTCTGTATAGATGGCTAAAAATCAGGCTGTGCATTTACGTCAGCAAAAAGGGGCCAGCGTCGTGCATAAAATGCGGACGGGCAAAATTTGCGGAACGGCAGGCCCAAGATTTCGTAATAAGACGCGGATGCACAGTTGCGGAATGGGACATTTTTTTGCGGGATCGACCGTAATTAAATGCAAATATGGAAAAAGCTGAATTTGCTTTAAAAATTGCCTCAATTTTTAAAAAACAAATTTTCTTGTTAGTTTCATGACTTCAGTTTGGAACATTTTGGTTGCTCGATTTTGCCTGCTATGCACAATAACCACTCATGGAACTGGCCAACTGGGAACAGTTTAAAATGGTTCCACAGTACATAACTATTACTATTTGAAATTAAGAGGGGGGGGGTCGGAGTTATCCTCGACAGCAAATTATATATTTCATGGTAACGTTATCAAGAACTATTTATTTTGAGCGTGCGGCATCCACAAATATTCCTTACTAAATCTAGATCAGCAGACAGCAGCAGAGGGCTCAGTATGGATCCATCCAATCCTTTCTTTTGCAATTGCTGCGTACGCTGTGCAGCCATTAATATAGACTGCAGCACCAATTAACAGGTTCAGAGCTTTCGGAATTTTATTTCCTACATGTTGATGTAAAATTTGGCTCTGTATGTCAATTCTTTCTATGTGAAAAGTGCGTCTGACATACTCGAAGTTTAGTTTACAAGTTGAAGTTTCCCGTTATTTCTAGACAAATAGGCCTGATAAAATGATTTTAGTGTTCAGCAAGTTTTCTAAAGGTTAAAGCCACATGCTTTTTTTTTTTTTTTTTTTTGATTTACAAAGTAGCAATTCGCACCAAAACAACAGCTAAAAAGATCTTGTTATTCCACCAAGAAAAGATGGCGATGGGCCAGACATGTCTTTCTACGCTACTAAGTCAAACATGTTAAGAAATACCTCCATCAAAACTATTTATTTCAGGAGTGTCGAAAAAAACCAGGCAAAAGAACTCCCCCCCCCTTTAACATTCTAATGATCACCCCCTTGCCTCACACGGAAAGTAACCACACAATCAAGTAGTGTTAACCCAGCAAGTGAAAAGAAGGAGAAAACAAAAAACAATTATATTGAAGCACTTATTTTTATTTCAAACAGCCTTTGTAAAGCACACGTGAACTTGTTTTTACATAAGAGTATTTGCCGTTTACAGCAAACAGAACAGCTGAATTCTCATTTAGTTATCATTTAATAATCATTTGCAATATCTACAAGTCTATAATTTAACAAAAAAGCATTTAATATCAACATAGTATGGCAAAAATATCACTAATATGCACTATTCAAACATAACGCACAAAACACACAGACATGTGGCGACATCCAGTGCATATTGAAAGCACTAAGTAGAACATGTAGTGACACCTAGTGTAAATCAAAAGCACTGAGCTAGAGTTATGACAATGAGTATATAAATGAAATGACCTTCTTCATCAAACACAACGAGTTGACATACAATCTTTCGGATCACATGAACTTGCATATCTGTTAAAAGGGAATATATTCATGCTGTGAAGTTGAATTTTTGTATTTCTACAATTATGTGAAAATCTTAGTATGTTATCACTTCAGGTTAAAATAATGTTGACGACTAAAGTTTAAATTTTCATCTATCTATTCTATCCTGTTGTGTAAGAAAATTGAATAAAACTTTCCAGAATTCTAGGGTATTTTGTAAAATAAACTTGCTGCTTCACAAAATCAGAAATTTTTGACAATGTGAGGATGAGGCTAAGTACATTTCTAACTTGTGTAAAAAATATTAATTTAAGTACATCAAAACAACAAACAAAAGTGTAATTTCAATGAAACTATACCTAATCAACACTGGGTAGCATTTCGTTAAATATTGAACAAAAACGTTGATAAAACATCCGTAATAAATAATATCTAGCTACATTCCTTTTATAAGCATAAAGTGGGATCTGTCTATACAATGTGTAATTTTAAATCACCGTACAAAAAACATACATACATTTTATGTACAACAAATAATAATTGAAATGGCAAAAGTAACGGCTAAGTCATTGCTAGTAAGATTACATATTATTTTACACAAGAAGGCCAGACATATAAAATTTTAGCTTCTCAGAAAACTGACAGATTTCTTGCCTACGGAAAAAAAAGAAGCGTACCTACAATTTTTGATAAATTGATATTATCAAAAATTGATATTTTACTCTTTTTTTTTGTGTTCTCAAACCAACCCTAGAGAAAGTGCTACGAGAAAATCCGAGAAGCTAAAGATCAATTATGTCTGGCCTGAACAGATAAAATTTTGTTTATTTATTCGTAGGGATGTTGATAATTTATGTACAAATAATACAGATCAGATCAAGTAGATCCTCACTGCAATGCTATACATGTTTATATTATGTATGTATTCAAATAAAAGTAATTACTACTCTCTTGACTCTCTCTCTATGTAGTCAATCACAAATTTTGCATTTTTATCGATTATCGCAATGATGCAACATCGTTCTTTTTAGTATCCACACAATTCCTGACCTCAAGATAGTTGAGTTCTGGAAGACATTCAAAAATTTCACATTCCGTGATACGTAGATATTCCATCTTGACATTCTGCTATTATTGATGTACGATTTATCCATCTTTTAAGTCTTAACGATATTTTCAAAATTTCTAGGCATCCATATTTCATATAATCCACTATTATTAGGAGGAATCTAGGATTAGATTCCAGGATTAGGAATCTAGGATTAAGATTCAAGGATTAGGAATCCATGATCAGGAATCCATGATCAGGAATCTTGGTTAAATCCAAGTTTCATTTATTTCTTGAGAAACAAAATCTTTTTCATCTTTGTAGTCCAGTTTGGTTGTCCTTTTTAGTCCAATTTCATTTTGTAGTCCAATTTTCAAATTTGTGTAATCATCGTCTTTCAAGGCACGAGTGGTAGATCCGGCTAGCACATCAGGAAAACCACAGACGTGGACATGAGAAGGGCAATGGCGGGTTTAAGCGTTGATCCTTTTCCCTTACTTTCTCCGCTCTTCGGTTCTGGAAAATAAGATACGTCGCAATTTAAATACAATATTTTATATAGTACTTCATTGAAAGCAGGTAAGACTCTTGTTTTATTGGTCTCAACATTTCCATCACCAGCAGAGGAAACAACCTTAAAAGTGATACTTTGGAGGAAAACGACCACGTAAATGTAATTATGTATACAAAATGTTTAGTACATAACTATGGCATCAGACTCTTCAGGTCATCTTTATAATAGCCTTAATTTCTCACACAAATTTGAAAATGCAGCATTCTGACATCAATGCACAATGAAATTTAACATTGATAACGCTTGAACTTACAAATATTTAAGATTGAATCACTAATCCCAGATTATCAATACACGTTTCTTTAATTATGACATTTAAAAGATTTTAACAATAACATCAATTTTTTATATAATTAAATGAATGATGTTTGTAGCCATCTAGTGGAGAAATTAAGAAGTAGATTCAAGGGTGAAGGAAGGAACAACAATTATGTCATGCAAAAACAATGACGTTAATTCTTAGTTGGGAAAACCACGCAAGACAACTAAACTTTAAACATGCGGGGATAATCTTATTAAACATTTTCAAACTGAAATATCAGTAGCAATCAGGACATATTAAACATGCAATTCAAATCATGACATCCAAAATCAGAACATTTCATCGTAACATTGCAGAAACGCATTGGGTATGAATTGATTATAAGGAAGAACTTAAGCCGTGCGCGCTTTAAATCAGGTAATCTGCAAGAAAGACATTTTAGGCAGCTGTTGTTAACTCATGACGAAGCGAAGGGGGCGTTTGTTTTGTTTTGTTTTCAAAAGCGATTCTCATTCAGTTGTGGTTTGTTGCCATGGAAATGCTGTTGCCATGGTTGTAGTTGCTTGGTTTGTTGCTATGGCAACCACTCACCCTCGTACTTGACTTGACCAATCTCGTTGTCCTCAATGGAGTCTTTGTCGTTTTCGTCATCTGTTTGCGATTAAAACACCACACAAAGCACATTTAAATACACGCCTTATCATTTTACATCCCAATACCTTGAGACATATTCTTAACCATAACACTTAAATGTTAAACTTACACATATACCACAAGCATACATACACCTTGCATATTAACGTCTATTGAGTCAGTCATTATGAACTTTTACCTCGTATGGGCGATTAGTGATTTGGCCGACATTTTTACAATTCCAGAGTAGGTTTTGTCAATGTATTGTGTAAAGTGGTTTGTAAGGAGCCACATACTCATCAAGCGAATATACAGTACCATTGACTAAAATCGGTTCAATCAACTTGTCAAATCAAATTGAATCTCATTTATATGATGTTTTTTCTTTCATCTGTCATACTAAAATTTTGGGTATGGTAGCTCAAAAAGAATAAAACATCTGGTTTGACAACAAAAAAATTAAAATTGATCACCCACGCTGAGGTAAGAGATTCATAAAGACTGAATGAAAAATACAAAATAATAATATGCTCTATATTTAGAATGCTATTCATCTACTGACTAATATTTTGGCACTATTTTACAGGAAGCACAAATTCAAGCTCTCACTGTACATGTAAGCAAAGATATATATGCAATCAGCATTCAATTACTAGGTTGTATTTATCTACAAGTTTGCATGCAAGTATGTTTTGCCCCAAGTTAACAAGTAGTATGGGCATAAGTTGAATTTGAGATATGGTACATTAATAAACTATCAATCACCAAACCAAATTCACAAAGCAAGGATTACGCGCATACGAAATATGCACATAGTAGCGTAACATAAAGCATTAATCGTACACGGTGAATTATGTTGAAACAAGACAGTAAATCATGGTACCTCTTTTTCTAATATGTGAGATGCAGGATCTTATTTGTATTGTTGCTTATTTGCACCAAGGCTTAATGGGTCAAGTCCAACATCCAGAAAAGTAGTTCCAGCAAGAGTATTTACTCAAATACTATTACTTGATCTTGGAATGTACAAGTTCTACTGATTGGCCGGCACTAACTTACGAAAAACGGTCAAGGAAAAAGGTGCCCTCTTGTATTATTTATGTATCTGGAGGGGGCTGACAGTCATGGCTGATTACCCCCGCCCAAACCGTAAAGGGTGATAACTAGACTGTTTATTATTGCGCTATCTGGCATGGTGCTGCCCTGATTGGCATCTGAAAAGTAGTTCAAGTTAAGACTGTTCAACCAAATATTATTGATGTATCCATATCTTGGGAGTGGTCACTTCCTAACACCACTAGCTTCCCTTCTTCTTGAATGACATTACCAACATTTTAAAACCTTTTCCAGTTGACCGAACTAGGGGAATGATGCCGATCCCTTGTGACACTATTTTCGATGGATGTTGGACTTGACTCAACTTAGTTAGGAAAGAGAATAGATTCCATAACAAATAAGCAAAGAAGATAAGTTGATGGGCCAGGCCAAGAATTTTACATTCTGTACAATTATAATGTGGCTGTTCTTCGTAAATTAGTTACACACAAATAAAATATAATAACTGTTGGTTACTTTACTATTATGAGATAATACGAGTAATTTTCATAATAAAGTAAATAAATCTGAGGTGACTGGTTGAATTTCCCATGAATTTCGCAATTGTGATTTTGAAGGCTGATCACTATGATGGCAAAAGCTGTCATTATGTAGTTGTCTTCATATATTTTGCCCTGAAGTGCTTGTACAAATATATGATGAAGGCTTAACAACTAAATATAATTGTCTGCTTCAATACAGTAAATACAATCTTATTCCAAAAGGTACACAGTTATGGTCAATTTGGCATGAGAAATTCAACGCAAGTCCCAAAATTTCACAATTTGTTTTTACACTTTCAAAAGCATTTGATGTAGTGGAAATCCAGGGTACCAATTTTAGTTCTATTTATAACTCACCAACTACAGCTGGTTCGGGTTCTTCAGTTGTATCTACACAACACAAGGAAGGGAGCATGCCAAAATTAAAGCTCAATTTTCTAAGCTGCTACAAGGAAAGCTAAAAGTGTGTTTGAATGTGCATCCATTTCTGAAGTAGGACAATTAATACTTTTCAAATTCTTCAAAGTAATATTCAAATTTGCTTTTTTATTTTTCTTTGTTTCCATCCTAATTAATAAATTATATTATTTGAATAATAAAACAGACACACTTTTACTAAGTAATAAACTGGTTTTTGGAGTGTTACTTTTAACAAGAACCCAGGGGTTCAAAATGGAGGTGGTGTAGTGGCCTAAGTTGAAGTTCATATGCCCTGAAAATGACCATTTCCCTGAGTGCCCAGTACCAGGTGTTGTTGATATATTGTGTGCTAAATTTCATAATTTTACAAATAATCCATTGTCAAGCCACACAATGACCATGTCGCAGACGTGATATGGAAAAAGAATATAAACCATAAAAGAACTTGAAAAGAGCTTTAACATGATGCTTGGAAATGTGTGTGATCTGCCAGGTAAAACCTCCTTTTTGTTGAAGGAGCTGCACATTCATTTATTATTAATTTATTTTTCAGCATTTTGGTGAATATCATATATGATAAACAATGAGAAGACTGGGAATCTTAAAGAGTAAGACATACTCTATCCACTAATAGAATTAACTGTCGCAGTATGGAACACTGGATAGTGATATAACAGTTACCTACATTCATTAAAATCCACTGGGCTCTGACAAAACTGAGTTCCAACACAAAATTTACACTAAAGTATATATATGGCTATAAAAGCTACTAACATGTTTTTGAAACTAAAATATTTTTTGAAGTTACCAATTTATTCATTACCATTAATTTGCAAGAAACCAAAATTTGAGAAAAATATCAGAAATCCTAATATTTTTCCAATTTTTGGGTTTTTTATGAAAACTTCAAAGGATTGGACCTCCAAATGAGTTTAGTCATTTAAAGAGGTATAATTTAGACACATAAATACAAAATTTCAGAGGTCTAACTCCAAAATTGACGGAATAATGGAGCATCGAAAAAATAACATTTTTTCATATTTTTGCTGAATTTGCTCTTACTAATTTTTGTAAAGACCTCCGAAAGGCACATCTAGGGTATTTAACACATAATATGGCAGATTTTCATGTTCATAGTAACAACTGTTTTGGAGTTCTGTTCCGGAAAGTTAAAAAAAATCATTATTTTAATTTTCAATATTTTACAAAAACTTTACCAATTGCTTAAATATGAACACCAAAAGACACATATACTCTACAAGACCCACTCATGTGCGAAATATCATAAATACAGGTGCAATAGTTTTGGCACAGTGGCCAATACACAATGTGTGATGTTGCCCGTAGTGGATTCAAGCAAGATAAAAACGAAGTCACGTCCAAATAACAATATGCCGGCTATTCATTCCCATGTCAGATGCTTGCTCTATAATCAAGCTAAGGTGCATTCTTGATTCCAAACTTCTCAAAACAAAATTGCCAAGTCAGGGCCCAAAAGACATTCTGAAAATGTTCAAATTTCAAATTTCCCGCCAAAACTTTCCATTTTGTCACTGTGACTGCATAAATGGAGATGTGTACACATCTCCATTAAAAAACCAAGATGAGTTGTCAATTACTTGTTCAGCCAAATAATAATACTTTTCCATTGCAGGAAGATGATGTCCTTTCAGAAAACTAGCACGCTAACCTCCACCAGTTCTTTATAACATTGCATTTACTTATTTTCTGATCGCAAAATAGTTAGGAAATATCAGACTTTCTTATGACATGATGTTTGAAAGTATCACCCTCTGAACAGCCTCAAAACGGGAACTGATATAAAATGTATAAATTGTTTTAGATAGTAGCGACCCAAATGCCCAAACAATTGAATGCACAACCAAACACAAAATCTCTTTCACGGTAAAAAAAGGTAGCTGACAGAAACTCAACAATACTACAAATTTAATGCATGCTTATCAGTTTTAAACTATCAAATTATAAATCTTATTGACAACTTAACCAATTAATAATGATATCATCAACACATAGACCACTATATATAATTTTATGGTGCCCATATATATTTAGTGATAAATAAATATCTGTATATATATAGATGCTATGATACTAAATAAGTTATTGCCCGCAACATTTAACATATGATTAAGTGTAATAAATGTTTGCTTATCAACATGATATTGAACATATACTTAATGTAATTAACATTTAAAGCAAATAAATAGCTTATACGAAAGACCAGACAAGAGTGTATCTGAGATAATAAGGTGATCGAGGGACTTATTAAAGGTGTCCCCAAGATATTCCAAAGCTTGCATGAATGAAATTTAGGATGTTTCACCAAGGAGTAAGATACAAGTATTGAAGATATTCAAATAAGATCACATCAACTCTTAAACTATGTCTTAATGCTATAGCAGACTAAAGAAGTGTACACAAGATCAAGGAATTTGTCTTTACAAGAATTGGCAAGAGTGAGTCAAGAGTCAAATAGACTATACACGACCAGATCACCCACCCGAAACCAATAAGTGAAAAGATTTTGCCAGATATTTGGTCAAGCATGAAAAATACGCTAAAACAATGATCCCAACTCTCAATTTACTGTAGATTCCATCCCAACTGAAATCAGTCCTAAGCAAACCTCTTTAAAAGTTTTGAAAAGATGAAGACGTCGTCAATGTATCTCAAACACTTCATACACATTTAAAACTAAGATAGGTCTCATTTCTTGATACTAACTTAAATTTCACTTTACATTGTGACTGGTATTTATTTATTTATTAAAATATATTTAGACAGGATAAACAATTTCAGTGTATAACTGTTTTAAAAATTGGTCCTGTAACAACGAGCTGGTTGATTTCACCCAAGAACTTCATGCGTATCTTAAGATTTACATCTGCCAAATTTATCGCTCCTACCCCCACTTTTACTTTGGATCAGGTTTATTACATTTGACTTGTCTAGAGTTTAAGTTATCCTTCAATTCCTAAATTTTCTAAAGAGGATAAATATGTCATCTAAGCCACGAACAAGGTGAGCAACTGATGTATTTGTGGTTAAAATCAATGTAAGATCTGCTCTTAATTTTTGAGACCATATACACTCAACCTTATTATAATCCTATAACCAAACCTAAAAGCAGAGAAAAGATGGAAAAGTCATCTACGTACCCCTGTTTCTCGGCAAAGTAGACAAGATGGAGTCCAGGTCCTCTTCCTCGGCTGGGGGAGGGGGTGGTGGGGCAAGGTTAACATCTGTAAATATAGACGAGACCCCATCCCCTTAATTTAGTGCTAGGTAAGGCACCCGAAGTGAGGCACCAAAGGCCAAATACAGGCAAGGGGGGAAACAGAAGCAAGGACAAGCAAATAAAGAAGCGGGGAACAGAAAAATGGTTGGCTGAATAAGGCAAATGGAACTACAGGAAGCTAAACGAGGAATGTAGCAATTGGTAAGCATGAGCAACATCAGCCTATGCAATGAGCACAATGAACGTCATAAGTATGAGGCAAAATCCAGACTAAGGCGAAAATGGAAGCGAACTTGGGAAGAGGAAATTATTGCAGAATGAGGCAACTGAATGGCGAAAGGAAGGCATAACAAGTAATGTTGCATACAGTAGACAAGAGGTATAACAACTCAAAGCTATGCAAGAATAATAGGCGAGAAGTAAAATCACACAGGTCAAGTCAATCAACTTCAACTGAGCAGGACATGGTATACAATGAAGCAAAGAGGGGCGCTAGATGGAAATATTGCATGACAATTATTGATGAGAAAATATCACTGCGAGGAAGAAGTTTGGAAGAAGAAACAGCAAGCAAAGCAGGAAATAGAAGAAATGGCTTATACGGGGAAGAGGGAGAACTGAAATGGCATTTGCGGAAGATCTTAAGACAAAAGGAGGATAAGGAAGACTAGTTATTTGCAAACAATGGCCAAACTAAGAGTAGCATAGAAGAAAGTATGGCAGAGTTGGAGGAAGCAAGAAAGGAGCCTCTAATGGGAGGGGAGGAGGTATGAGTAAAAGAAGACGCCTGCGAACATGTAATAAATCAATAAGTAAAGAGAAACTAACTGCATAAACAAGGATGGACACTTATTAATAAAATAAATTAGAAAATATTTTTAGCAAAAACTCAAGAATGTTTCGTAATTACAACAAGCAAGAGTTTTAGGTGTAATGCAGAGCAAAGAAAAAGAGAAGTTATTGAAATTGAATAAACTAAATGGCTACAAAACGATGCAGCAAAAGATGTATTTTAATGTATGAAGCAAAGAAGTTGTTGAATGAAAACAATGAAATGAAAAAGGCGGAGAAAAGTTCACACAGACTTAAAGCTAGAAACACACTTCTACAGAGATCAAATCAATACAAACTGTAATGATTACAATGATATGCATTTTTAAAATTAGAGAGATATTGTTATTATATAAAGCAGAAGAAGGTAAGGTCAATGAATGGTCAATAGATCAGGATTTTCAGTCATTCATTGCTGTTCTGAAAGACTAAGTCATTCGATTAGCAAATTTCAATTGATAGTTGACAGTATTTTATACCAGAATCTACAAATAATTAAAGTAAAATTACGTTCAATAATATCAATATTTTAAAAGTGAGTAAATTGAATAAATGCAGTTTTTTGGTGTACAATTATTGATATTACTACGCAAGTTTAGACATCCTGGCCTATGAATAATTACTTCAAAATTTTGTTAGTATCGTACAGAAAGTCAGAAATTTGGCATTTACACAGAATTACAATCGGGGTAATTTTCTGTATGTAACTGCTTTTGGACAATTAAACAAATTTTGGTTAATTTGGAAAACTTCTGAGGTGTCAAAAATCACAATGGGTAGGCATATAGTCTTTCAAAACATGATATTTTATACAAAAGAAAAAAAAAAGAATAATTGGTTTTTCTTTGGTGTGTGTCGCTGCATGAGGTATGCGTGCTAGGAAAGTTTTGATGTCTATAATGTCTTGATTGTAGTGTATTGAGACAGAATGTTGATGTTACTTTTATTGTCAATGTGTACTTAGCATTGCCATAACATCAATTACACTTACACTGCCTGTGAAAACCTTCCCCATGACATGTTACTTGTATTGTTAGCCTGTCCTTTGATGTTTTTTTAGCAAACACAAAAAGATTTGAACCTGTTATACAGGAAACATTTCCCAATCATTAAACCCAATATTTCATTCCTGAGTAAGGTGGACATTGAGAAAATATTTGGCTCTTGTCTGCCTGTATTATATTTTCGTATGCAGCAAGATATTCTTTGAATTGAGACTGAAAACTTCTATAAGGCTTATGGCAGTCATTTTATATAGTTTTGGTAATATTCATATTATGTCGATCAAAATAATTGTATTGCATTTGTGATGATTAGAAGGAGAATGAGTAATAGAATGAGGACAGCAATAAATAAGATAAAGCAGAAAGGCAAATAGATATCAAACAGAAAAGAGGATAAAATAGACAGTAACACAGTCAAAGTTTGACTCAATTCAGACTATACAGTGTTTTTGTTGTGTAAACAATGTGACATGCTTGTTATATCATTTATTTGTGAGTTGTTTATGTAATTATTGCTACATTACATGCATCTATGTCCATTTGTTGTGATAGATGAAATTAAATTAAAGTTGACAATCGTTATGTCATTCCATGCACATGCATACAAGCTTTGACCTATCTATTTACACTTGGTTTCATGACATTTATTTAATTACGACTATTATTATTCTATATCACATACACTGCACAAGGGGAGATCTAATTTTCTAAAAAGTCATTACAGAGTCACTGCATAGTCACTGCATAATCACTACATGGTCACTACATGGTCACTACATAGTTACAATTACATAGTCACTACATAGTACATTGTCAGTTTATTACATTTTGTGCGATCTTACCTTCTGACGTTTCAAATTCGAAATCTTCCGTCAAGTTTATCGACCCGTGTTCGTTTCTGCATTGTAAATTAGCTGTATACGTCATATTTTCTTCTAAACCCGTAACGATATACTCCTGCGGATGAACGTCACTCCTCTGGTTAACTGAGGCAGGGACAGTGGCGTTGCCCAGAGGGACAAATCGTACACCATCCTCGGTTTGGTTAAGTTGACTTAAAACGAGGAAACACTCAATAGGTTTTGGCTTAGACGAAAATCGCCATTGTAGCGTGTACTGGTCGCTGTACGATCCCTGTGAGTCTGATGTGATTTGAAGACTGTGGGGCATTGCTGCAATTATATGGGAGAAAATGTAATATAAAATCAAAAAGCTATTTTTCGGGGAAATAAGTCTGTAAGAGGAACATGACCTACAGAATTATGCAACATGTAGGTTCAACCTGGTTCATGTTCCTCTACCAGATTTGTGAGAAACACATTGAAAACTGCTCAGTCATGTACGGTCTAAACTATTTATACTAGAGTGAGCTAGATTTTCACCTGATCAATTCAAATCATCTCACATCAAAATGTTCCCGGGAAATCGAAATAGCAGGAGCATTTTAATGGCAAGGTGTAGCAGATTAAATATTTGCATTTTGTACGAATGATGACATTACAAATTTACAAAAAATTCACTCATATCTGTATAACAGGGACAGGCAGTCTCTGTCAGACTGTCAGAGGGCGAGCAGGTTGATACAAAGAGATGCGTGAAGCATAATTGGAAAAACCTCCAAAAGGAACATAATGTGTGCTTATTTTGTAGCACCAGAGCAAGATAGTTTAAGGACAGCCTTCATAGACAGTTTTTTTTAGACATTAGTCAATTTTTTTGAGTATCCTCAACTTCTTACTCACCCGACAATGTTACACTTTCTCTAGCTTCTCCGAGAGTATTTCTGCCGATGCATGTGTATTCTCCTAGTTGTTCTTCTTGAATATTATCAATTACAACCGTACTAAGCCATGTATTCATCTGGTCTTCCACTTTGTCCGCTCTCATTCTGACGCTGTATTGGTTCGTGTTGATGTCCACACCTTTGTATTGCCATATCGTCTGAATAAAGGATATTATTTTTATATAGGTCCATATACAAACTACGTACACATAGCATAGCACCATGTAACAAATACATAGCGCCACACAACAATTACATGGCACCACACAAAAACGAAAAGATTCATGCAACAAATTATATAGTACCAGTATATAACTACTTGAACCAGTGACTCCCAATTTTAGATGCATAAACAATTCTTGTGTTAAGTAGATCTTGGATAATACCATTTGAGGATTTTGCAAGGCGTTCCATAAATTTATAGACATAGTTTCTAATTACAGCAGAACAACTTCTAGTGTTAAACACAGTGCAGACAAGGATGCTGCTATCATATTTAGACAGGCCTATAAGTAATATCAATTAGTACAAGTAAATCATCAATGAGTGCATCAATAATATTGCAGTTGGCAAGATTTAATTTTTGTATAATGCTTAATTTAAGCTGTATACTGGCAATTATTGGGTGAAAAGCCTTCCTTTCCACATTATAGTTTTCACCGTAATCTATCGTTAACTCCTGCAAAATTTCGATGATATGCTAGTGTTTTGCTGGTGTACCTGTCAGGTATAACATCTAACCTCATGGTTAACTAAATACTGGACCCTAAATAACATTTTCCCCAAATCGATAAGCATAAATTTGTTCTCAGCATTTTCCTTATATGCATTTAAATTTCACAGATAGCCTTATAGTTTCAACCAAAATACTCTTTAAATACTCCAACTCTACAACTGCTGAGCAAAACCAAAATATCTTAATTTGTTGCATGTTTTTTCGTCAATTGCCTTTGCAATATTGGAATAAATCAATTTTAAGATCAATAAGCAAACTTGACTTGCATGAGCACTTGACACAGTGCTTCTTACCATAGCCTGATAGGACTGTGCATAAGTATTTGACACCGTACCTGAACTGAGGGGTTGCCTGAGAATGTACATTCCAGTCTGACGGACAGGCCGGGCCCTGTGTGAACCATACTGCTTGGGGTCTGGACCTTTGGCTCAACTGGAAAGGAAAAATACTGTGAAATACTCATGTAGATTTGATCTTGACTCATGGCATTCCTAATGAAAATAGAGAGGTTTTGCTGCACATATAGTACGGTATACGGGTCCCGTGAACGTATCGTATCTATAGGTTATCGTGGCAACAATGATATAAGAAAGCACTTGTAGGCTACATGTACACGTCACAGGTAAAGTGTAGCTAAACCTCTCTATTAAATTATGTTAAATTATAGCGCTCCAAATTTTAAAAATTTTTGCCGATCACAGCATTCAGCTGTTCAACCATTACCAAGGCCTCACATGGCGGGAAGATTTGGTTACCAAAAATATTAAGACTCCCAAGAGTAAGAGACTATATGTAAAAATATGTAATGCAATGAATACCTTACTAGTAACTAGGGCGTATTCATCAAATTATATCTAATCAGGTAAAATGACACCAAAAGAAGAATTGTATGATTGTTTATGTGTTTGGGCCTTTCGGGAACTGTGCATCATATCCTGTATTAATGCATGCTGTATATGCTAACTAGGATATGTAGCATGTTATAGAACAGTCATTGTCGTGTTTTCCACATCTCGGAACCATATATAATTCGACATGTCGCACATAGTACTTACACTCTACATTGACGTCGAAGGCTCTCGTCTGATCTTGACCGAATCCATTTGACGCTATGCAAATGTACTCTCCATTCTCAAATTCTGTCACATTGTTTAAGAAGAGCTGTTGTCCTGTGACGGTGTCCTCCCCTTGGATAGGACGGTTGTCAATTCTTCTCCATGTGACTACAGGGTCAGGTTTTCCCGTCGCTGGACACTCGAGTATTTGATTATCACCGATTTTGAGATCGAAGTCTGAAGTAGCATCAGGGTCGCTCGTTATCTCAGGTGGAACTGAAAATTGAAAGATGCATGATGTAAGAATTATACGAGACTTATACCACTTTTCATTTTTTTGTTGATACCGTAGATTAGTTATACATGAGGCAGTACTTCTGATCCTATAGCAGTACTGCTAGTTGGTGCTGGATTGGCACCGAGACTAATATTAGGTGTCGGATAGGTGCTTCCGTAATATCTTCCCCATTTATGATCAAGATAAAGGCATGTTAACTTGTAATTACTGTTATCTAGAGTTGTCATAATACAACAAAACTTGTATCACAATTATTGTAATACCATGGTAATAAATTTACTTGGTCGCCAAGAAAAAAACGCTTTTTTGAGATCTGACAATTAGTGTCAAAGTCCGCCAACCGCTCGGGCCGAAATTGTGGGTCCGGAATCTAGATAAAACCTAACAACACCAATTCGGGGCTCAGAGGATTTCAACAATTTCGCCTAGAAAACCTCAAAGTCAAGCAAATAAAGCCCAGAATTTACATATATGGATTTTTCACAAAAACTGCCGGTTTGCGATAGGCCTATACTGGTTTTGGAAATTACAACGGTAAATTATACTGCCAAGCTTCACTACCGCAGTTGTCATGAATAGACTTGTAACTGTGACAACTCTACTGTTATATAATTAAAAGTACTTACTGTTGACGAATACATTGTTCATTTGTCTGAGCTTGAATCTTCCTGGTACCTGGCACTCATAGAGACCTTCGTCCATCAAGCCCAAGTTGTATAAACTTAACGTAAATGTTTCTGTGCTTCCCTCCTGGGTTTTTACTAATTTAACTCGTCCATTATCCTCAAATAAAAACTCGTTTTGACCAAAGATGAATGTTTGGTTGATCCAGATCATCGGTAGGGCTGGGGCTGAAGTGAGATAGAATTTGATTTAAAGAAATATGCTGGCTCGAATTTGCTGAAAACACCTCTCTTTCAATAACAGTGTCGTCATAGCAAGACACAATTACCTCTCTGTTATGGGAGGCAGAAAAAAAACTGTGATGTCATTGCTAGTGACATCTTAAGCGTGTTAATTTTTTTCTAATGACAGCATTACGAAATCAATGCTGATGTAAACAAAAAAAGACAAAGTTCTTCCAATCATCCAGTGGGAGTAAATAATATCTTCAAATCAATCTAAAAATTGTGAGAGATGTTTCAAAATTTATGTCTTTGTATTGAGTCACTGAATTTTGATTGTAGGAGCAAGCAAAGACAGTCTTTGGTATAAGGCCAATGGAAATAGACTTAGTCAACTCCTTGACAGAACAGAGTATGTGAGAATTTGTATTTTAAAGGTCATTACGTACATCTGCACACTAGATTTTAAATTGCACGTTTGCCATATTTCGGTTGAAATCATTTCCAAAGGCAATTTATCATAGTATCAATAACAGGATACCGGTAGTTTCACTGAAATATTGTGGAACTTACGTTTAGATTCGATCGCACAGACAATTGTGGCATCCTCTCCTTCCAATACATTGATTTCTGTATTTTTTGTCGTGAAGGCATATGGAGGTGCTGGAACAAAGAAAAGATGTGTTAAGAATACATTGTCTATTATTGTATGATGAAAAATAAATGTATGGTGTTAAGGTAATAAAATCATGGAGTACTGGCAATAACATTCATCTGCATGTTAAATATGCTAAAATCCACGCTTATATATGCTCAAGTGCTGGTCAACATCACAATTAGAAAATTTATTTCAAAATGTTTTGAGTGGGCGCTCGATGGAACAGAATATGTTGTTCCAGTTAAGTTACTGTAATGTAGACCTTCTCATCTTTCGCTGATAGGAACCGTAAAGTAAATTTTCGACAAATGCTAACAATTTCAGTAACTTCTTTCAATAAATTCTCACATTATTGATGTTTTCAGACAAAATCATGATTGTAAAAACAGCGGGCAGGTGAAGCAAGGACCTAAAGCCAGTGGATAAAGTGATGGGTGATAGGGGATTTACATTTCGTTTTTATGCACCATGTAGATAAATTAGAGCAAAATAGTTGTTGCGATGAAATGAAAGATGGTAGATAAAATTATATGTACTAACAAATGGTTATTTAAAGGCCAAGGATTATTACGTTTTAATATTTTGCACCTGTGGGCAACAGCAGCAGGTTATTGACATCCTGGCCTAAAGATCTATGGTGTATTTGAGAGTAGGCATATATATATAGAAAGAAGTTAGTAAGGTGTTGGGCATTTTCACAATTCTTTAACAGTTTCTCATAATTGGCACTAGATGGCCAATGATGCTGACAATCAACACCAGGTGGATTGAGGCATAAAATGGCTGCATGGGGTTTCCAGGTATTTCTTGTATGCTGTTCATTATGGAAAGGTGATAAACAAAGTTTATGGTGTGAAAACAATTCACAAGGTGTGACAAACATTTGTCGAGTGATGCACAGAGAAGTATTTTGTTGCCAAGTTGGTATTGCCAACATCTTTTATAGTCTTTAGATTATAGTCTGTACTTAACAATGCATACTTATGACTTACACTTTGTGAGGTTTGCCATCTCTTTGACCATGGGCAAATAAGAGCTTATATAAGCTTCCATTCTTTGACTGAATCCGTATAACAGAATTGATTATTGTTAATTCCTTACAGATTGTTATCACAAGTAAATTATCTAATTGAAGATTGACCAATGTCCATTACAATTGCTTTGGTGTGTGTAGGCCTATTATTAACAGTCAGTGGATCTCAACAATGTGTTTTATCAGTATAGTATGCCATACTGAAACCATTGTCTTTTCAGTTGAAACAGGCAGATAGTTCATAGTTCAAAGTTCTAACCAAACTGATGCAATAAGAACTCAACTGTCCTTGAAATTGAACTGACCTAGTTCCCACCCCTCAGATGACCTTAAAAGTAGGTCAAAGGTCAAACTTATAACTCTTTTGCTCTAATCTGACTTTTTGTGGCAAGTGCTTGGCATAGACGTGTTGGTATGTCAAGGACTTCTAGTTTTAAGACTTGACAACTTGATTTTGGGATTGATAATCAAACGGGGTTTGGTAATGTAAGTATATTTATTATGAGATCAACCTTCTCTGTGCCTGTGTATTGGTTTAAATACAATTGATGATGGTCTCTTATGGATTATAAGATGAATTAACTTAAAAGTGTCCAACCTAGATCACTCAGAAAGCAACAACTGCAAACAGTTTTCATGGCAACCAAAATGTGTGAAACAGCTCAGAATTGTGACCTCTGAGAAAGCAGAGGAAAAAAGGTCTAAAAGAAAGAAAATAACAAAAAAGAAATACATTTTTATTCTCTAAAATCTGGATGAATGAAATAGAAATGAAGAAAACAAGTGCAAAGTTCAAATATCAATTTTTTTTTAGAATGATGGGATGAGAACAGGTGAAGGTTGAAGGGGAGCTGGAAGCATGCAGATGTTACACTGATTGAAAGTTGTGTTGAATTAATTGAAAAAGATGTCTTTGTATTGTGACTTGTTTTAGTGGGAAATTGATGTTCATTAAAATGTTAAATTATTTGATATCATAACAATACGTAATTGAATACATTAAATTGCATATTATATATGCCATCCTATCCCCTCATAGTGCATCACATCAGTGTAATATAGACAGATAGATAGATAGATAGATAGATAGATAGATAGATAGATAGATAGATAGATAGATAGATAATAGATAGATAGATAATAGATAGATAGATAATAGATAGATAGATAATAGATAGATAGATAGATAGATAGATAGATAGATAGATAGATAGATAGATAGATCAGTGCTGGTATTTTCTTGCTTAAAATGTCAGTTCTCCTTACTGATAGGTCATTCTTACAAATCTGCACAATACAAGAAGCTTCTTAAGTGCAGCACATTTGTAACAATGAACCCAATTCTTTATGGAAAACAATGTTGACCTTTCCTTTCTCCTGCAAAATGTTGGCTTTTAGGGTTTCACTCAATGTGAGAAAGGTTCTTCAGTGATTGACACATTTCAAGGGCTTGTTTTGGTCAATGTCTGCACTCATTTGGAGTTATGGTGTGAGCTTGAGAGTGCAGTAGAATTGGAGTTTTTGCTTTTCATCATTTCTATAAAATGATTTGTTCGAATCATAATATGGCATTGTATAAATGTTTGTTCTAATTGTAATGCATCTTTGAATGGTTGTCAACATAAATATAAGACTAAGACCTAAGAGTACTACATCGCATGAATAAATTCAATTCAATTCACATCAATCTCATTAATACGGATGTTAAATATTCGCCTTGTCCTTTTCCCAGTCCTTTTTCCTAAGGTGTATTTTAGATGTCTTTGGATTATTTCGAATCCATGCATAGCATATTGAACAACTGACATTTTCATTAATGACATCTACAATGCCTTACAGATATATGTTTTAATGTTGTGCCCTGAGCAGGTGATTTGATTGCGATTCTCAAGTTTTTCAAACTCTATCTGCTTTGCTCACAAAGAGCTAATTTCAAGGTGCACCTTACTACCATTGAGCTTTACCCAGGGCTGTAGAATTAGGACACCCACCTTGCGACCTCTTTACCCTTTCACCTCCTAGAATTAGGTCAGAGGAACCCAATAGATGCTCCTGGTTATGCTTGTATACAAACAGCATGACACCTCTCTGAAATTGTTTTTGAAAATAAAGCCTCCAAATAGATGGCCCCCAATAGATGGATGAGCTTAGCCACATGTGAAGTCTGGTGCTCTATGCTTGGTGCACCTAAGAATGTGGCTTACCGGCTTATCACGATTAATTTCAACAGCTTAAAAGTAGAAAACTTGCAAAGAACTAAGGTAATGGCTCAAAATCCTATTGAAGAATGTGAAACTGAAAACATTCATGATCAACGACTCAAAAATGTAACTATAATTTTCCAAAAAATATTTATACGCTGGCCAATTCTCAGACTTTCGGGGAATGATCCGAAATGCATTCTCAAATAAATGCGAATATTGCGATTATGGCGAATTTGATCTTGCCTTATGGAAGTTTTGCCATTGATCTGTAGGTTTAGATTTAGTTTACATACTGACGCTGCTTAATAGGGAACGGGTGCTGGTATCATTTTGGTGAAGCTCCAGGAAAATTATGTTTGTAAAGTCAATTTGGAAGTTACAGAATAAAACCCAATAAGCTACTGACAAACAAATACAGATAGTATCTGCAAATGTATTGCATAAACAATTTCTTTGCATTTCTGCCATCAAAGATCAATAACGGTATCTAACCACCTTAGCAGAACGGCTGAGGGAGAATGTCAGACAATCGTATAGACAGCAGTCTGATACAGAAATGTCAGCTATTGGTCAAAACATTACATCAGTCTAATATATATCCCTGTCTCCCTGTAATTCCTAGTTCTAGCCACAGGTGGCCCCATTTGTCATTGATGTTGCTCATGGCTTAGCGCTACCTTCATTTGTTAACAAACTCATAACAAACATATGGTGTGCATAATTTCCTGCAGGGTGCAGATAAAGAGCCTCAGAAAGAGGGGGTAGTTTAAGATCAGTTACTGCAGGGGAAGGAGGGGGGGAGTTATTTGGGTCACACGGTGAGCATGTTCAATAACCTGTGCTCACTGGTGTTCTACTGGAAACATGGTGTTCATGGAGTGAAACAAGGCACTGCTGTTTCTCCTAGTCTTACAGCATGTTTTCTGGCACGTCAAATGTCTCTATCTGTCTGTCTATTAATTTATTTGTGGATGTAGTTATAGGGCAATTATGAATTTTCTGCGTACAATGTATATATATCTATCAGCCTCTCTAAGACTCTTATCTACTGATCTATGATGTATCTATAAATTATCTATCCATCTCTGTAATCGATCCCGCTATCCTTCCATCTGTCAATCTGTCTGCATATCTATGTCTGTCTATCTGTCTAGGTTTCTATTTGTCTATCTATTAGGCCTATATATATACATCATTACCTTGATAAATAATAGTATGATCATGAGGCATTTATGACTGAGCAAGAAAGTAAATACATGTATGGATAATGCAATGTGAAACTATAGACAATAAATTGTGACACTGTATATTCTACATGTAACATAGGGGGTAATAAATGAGAATACTAGACTCTCAAACGCTCATATAACTCAAAAGAACTTTTTTCATGTTCACTTTTTACAATTTTTTTACCATTTGTTCCCACTGAGGAAGCTGGGTATTATTTGCTTCCTTTTTCTCCTTCCTTTTTATTTCTCGTGATTTTTTCCCATTTTTTCTCATTAATCTTTGTATGTTCTCTTTGTTTTTCAGACCCCCAAGTTTGCTCAACAGTTGTGTTTTGTAAAAAGTGACCACCTACTGCTCTGTCAATGCTTCACTATGCTGATAGTTTTAGTAATGTAATGCTTTTGACTATTGTTGTTACTATTATTATAGGTTTTCATGTATACCTCCCCTTGGGGTAGTGATGGAAAATTAATTTAATCCACCATATTTCTGGCTTCCTAATTATGACACTGGTTCAGGTCAGTATAATTATTTCTCAAATTGGCTAGTGTTTTAGGCCTTCTAAATCTTTGTATAAAGCACTGGTGAAATTGTGGCACCCTGAAGTACACTTTGTCAAAAGTTAATGATTGTTTCATGATAATCTTATATCATGTACATCCCACACTTGGGAAGGGGGAGGGGGTAGCTAATCTACAAGAATAATCAAATAATACCTATGAAAATTTCTGCTGCAATGTTAAACAATTCTGTAATAATACTCTTCTGTGTTTTCTCCCCTTTCTAAAACTTTTTGGGGGTGCATAAATTGAGACACCTTCTGGAGGCTTAGTTCTTTTTTTAGTTTTTTTCACTTTATTTTTTCACCTCTTCCTCTCTTTACTTAGCAGGGGGTTTCCGGATCGTGGTTACCCCCAATTCTTTAGCTCTTAGGTTGCCATGGTAACGAGATAACCAAGCTTTTCTATTACTGGGGCTCAAGTATGTATGTTGCAAACACTGAGAGGTTTGTAAAAAGCCAGATATCTCAAGTGGTAAGGGAAGATGTAGAAAAACAACTAAGTGGAGTTTAGCATAAGAATTCCATGAGCATGGTCTTGCATAGAGTTGGTAAAGGATTTTATCAGGATGTTGTACATGCAGAATCATGTGCAGTTTTAATTATTCAGTAATATACTTAGTGATGCAGACCGGACCACCTTTTAGAGGGTGGTCCGGTATTTACAAAAGTGGTCCGGTCCTGGTCTGGTCCAGGATGAGGTGGTCCGATTTTGTTAATGGACCGGTCTAGAAGCGGTCCATTGGCATTAAAAAAATTATGATAAAATGAGGGTTAAAACATGCTATATGACATAAATTTCATTTTTAGAGATGACAAAATTCATGTGATACTCTTCATGACATTAAAAATCACTGGACCGGTCCAGACCGGCACTTGACCGGTCCAGACCGGCACTTGACCGGTCCGGTCCAACACTGGACCGGTTTTTTGTTGGCGGTCCGGTATTTTGGTGGTCCAGGGGCGGACCGGACCGGTCCAAGGCGGTCCGGTCTGCATCACTAAATATACTGAAAGTGAAAACCTGTGACATTCAGAAGTTTTGATCACATAGGCCTACAGATTGACATTAAAATGTTTGTAACACTTTAATAAACTTTTGTGATTGATTGATAGATTGCTATTTTTTCTGTTGGGGGGGGGGGTGGGGTAAGTTTGCAGCATTCCTCAGTACAATGTGTATATGTGTATACAGAATGTATGCATTCTCAACAACATACAGGCACTACAGGGCATGTATTCTTAACCCTCAAGAATATAATTGGGAAAATATTTTCCATAAAATTTTCCCCATCTGTCTAAATGCACCATGACATATGCTAAGCACTGTTTTCTCCCCTCAGGCCATTTTTCTGGAAAAACAGACCCCCCCCTTTACCATGGAGGAGGGGGGGGCTAATCCCAACCTCCTGGTTTTCCAGAAAACCCCTCCCCCTTGAAACTGAGATGTTTAGATAATCTACTCTTCTTGTATTATGTTTCTGTGTCTAAATGTGATAAGAATTTCTGGTCATATATTTTACCTGTTTTGGGAAAATGTTAATTCCAGGAAATATAACCCCTTTTTTTCTTTCTTTTTTTTACTATTTGTAGAGAAATAATCATCTACATTTTCCAGAATTGGAAAAATATTGATAACGGACTTCTTTTTTTTTTTCTTAAATATAATTCAAATGAAGTATAAACTGGTTTTCTAAAAATTTCAAGGTGCTAAAAAGTAACCTGAATTTACTATGACCAATTTGCTTATTGGGAAGAATTAAACAAGTGTAAATCTTTTCAAAATTTTTCAGAATTTGAATTTACATTTTCTTGATTTTATTACCTTGATTCAGGTGAAGAGTATATAATTTTAGTGATAATGCTAATTTGTTGAAGTAAAAGCTTGTGTTGCTCTTGTTCTTATACTATATTTAAAACATGACTTATTTTAGCCTTCCATTGAATACATCTTATCATTGTCCTTGCTGGAGGTGTAACTTTCAAATTTCAGACAACATAATCGTTGAATAAATTCACGGTTGTAGGTTTATTGTCTGATTGTGAAGAGTTTTATGCATGTTCTAGATAACTTTGAGAAGAAAAACCTACAATTTTAAAACATGACTTATTTTAGCCTTCCATTGAATACATCTTATCATTGTCCTTGCTGGAGGTGTAACTTTCAAATTTCAGACAACATAATCGTTGAATAAATTCACGGTTGTAGGTTTATTGTCTGATTGTGAAGAGTTGTATTGGTGTTCAAGATAACTTAGGGGAAAAACCTAAAATTTTAGAACATATATACTCCGAAGTTTTCCCATCCCACTTTCTTTGTATACTTTTGTTACTGCCATGCTTATGTTGTGACAGTATGCTCTGGTAACTCAATATTGCTCTGTTGTTCCTGTCACCAGTTGACAGGGCAGCAATGTCGCTTGCTAGTTTACAGTACTGCAAGAATAAATTGAATTCTGAAAGTTTGATGTTGCTATCCCATTTTTTCCAGCACAGTGCTGGAAAAAATGGGATAGGGCAGCACAGCAAACCGATTTAACTGAATATAATATCTTGATGTTGCTTCACAATGTTGTGATGACATCATTTCTACCATAAAATTCTACATAATTTTACAGCATAGCGATGTTGTCACAACGTTTCTGAAACATACTAGACGTGCCATTGGGAAAGCACTACATTGACTCTATCGCTTCAACGGTAGCACAAGGACTCTCTACATGTCTTGCCTGGTAAAATTTTATGTGCTGTACTGTAAGTCTGCAACAAAGTACTAGCACTGTACAATTGCAACTGGATATGAGACCAGTTGAGCCCCACTCCAGGCCCATTAAACAGACATATCTCAATAATACAGGAACTGCTCTATCTGAATGAGTCAGATTCTCAGCAAATATTACTCACTGTTCCTTTGTTATAAACCAGATGGCGCTGGATGTTTGTAACACCCCATAACTGTTACATTAGAAGACTAACAGGGTGAACTATGTGATGCTGAAAGAATAGGGTAGTCTATGGGGATCTATGCCATACCCTAAAACCCTAAACCTTGGACAAGGACACAGACTGTTCCATCTGTTCAGGCCCTTTTGAGACATTTCTGTTCTCTTTAGGTATGGAACTATGGATTGATCATCTTTATACACAAAGCAGGATTGGATCAGAATTGATGGATTATGGATGATTGCATCTTTACAACTACCATTTATGAGCTGTGGTAGGCTAATGAGCAGGTGGAAGACAGCATGAGACGTAGGATTGTTGAAACTTCTGCCTAACATCTCTTCCATAGACCCGAATGGAATTGCTCCGGCATTGTCGTTTTTGTTCAGAATGGAAGATTATGATAATATTATTTAATAATCCTTAGTATTTGCCTAATTAGGGGATTACATATTTCCTAGCCTATGTATACCTGCATGGGCTAAATGCAGAAATGCACCTCTTGACAAGAACATCTCAAATTTCACAGAACTTGCAAGTTAAATTGAACTCTACAATAAAACATACCAAGAACAAAAACTCCAAAATGATTCAGAAGTTGGCATGAAAAGGGCCAATTAGAGTGACACCAAGAAAATGGGTCACAGAGGTCATATAAATGTGCCAAGGGTCAAATAAATATGTCAAAGGTCAATGACCTATTACATTCACTACTTGACCTCTTGTCAGTTAGCTGAGTTTTCCCATAATGTGTTTTGTAAGCACATCAAGTGTTCATGCATTGTGGAGTGTTATGGAACAGGTGTATTTCCAATCAGTCTGACACTTTCTAACTACCTACAAGCTACAGTACAACTTATTGAAAGTTTCAAACATCTGTGCTGTTGAATATTGACACCATGGAGATTGGCATCATTGGCTTTCAGCAGTAAGCACTTCAAGAGCCTCAAAGATCCACCATTCTGATGACATATTTCAAAGGCTTGAGAGAGTGTGCAGGTTTGGGAGTGGGGAAGTTGAAAAGGCTCTTTTCAAGAGTCGTACTGTATACTTGTCCAAAGACAAAGTCTCATAATATACAAGAAAAAATCTACCAGACTTAGGCTCTAATCTATGTCTAATCTAATGCTGTTAATGCCTCAGATAAAGTTACATTAGATTAGCTAACAAACGATTAACACCTGTGATACAATCCATTAATAAATCAGCACCTGTGTTAAGTCCCAGATAAGAAAGTTGAAGAAAGAAATGTATATGAGTTTGCTTCAGGATAACTTTGGAAAAACTTGGCATTGTATTTTTGAGATTCTTGGGAACTGGTTCCTAAGACAATTCTGGTTCACTCTCTTTTAACTACTGAGAGGAGTCTGCCTTGGATATAATAATTCATTCAAACATAATATACATGTAAATATGTCCCAAGTTTAGTTATTAAGTCTGTGGGGTAAAGCCCCTTGAATCTAGTAACAATCTGGCTATAAATATTACTACAAATGTCAACTAGAGTCCGTTTAGAGATTAACAGTCTACAGACAAATCAGAAAATATCTCAAATTTAGATGGGCAACATTTCCTTTACAAATATTGTATTGCAGGATACCAGTGTTTCACAAACTATCCACCCAAAACAGTGTAGAGAAATCAAGAACAACTTGAGCTCTCTTTGTGTCATATGGAATAGAAACAAACCAACAAAAACAACCTTTGAGACACATGGTCTCTGTTCCAAGTTGTAATTTGATTCTTCTGAACAATCTCAGCTATTTTTACTTTTCTAATTCTCTGACTCATTAT
Organism: Platynereis dumerilii; assembly: GCA_026936325.1. Lineage (NCBI taxonomy): Eukaryota > Metazoa > Annelida > Polychaeta > Phyllodocida > Nereididae > Platynereis > Platynereis dumerilii. The sequence continues at coordinate 4,484,113 of JAPTHN010000004.1, forward strand.
TTAGACATCTACAGAATCTTATAACAAAGTTTGATATCAACAGAATTCATGACTGCTGTGTTCTGTTATTTTTGGTTTTCTTGAGAAACTCTTATCTGGCTCTACAGGGTTCTAAATTAGTCTTTGCAAGGCTCAACAAACTTCATAATAAGTCAAAAGCCTCTGAGCTTGTTTAATTCCGAAAGGACTAATTTCAAAAGCCTCTATGCTTGTTTAATTTAGAAAAGACAAATTTCAAAAGCCTCTGAGCTTGTTTAATTCCGAAAGGACTAATTTCAAAAGCCTCTATGCTTGTTTAATTTAGAAAAGGTGATATTCAAAAGCCTCTTTGCTTGTTTAATTCCGAAAGGACTAATTTCAAAAGCCTCTATGCTTGTTTAATTTAGAAAAGCAAACCTTGTGTGTGAATCAGCATAATGCCTCAACATTCTTGTGACGTGCCTTGGGGCCTAAGGCAACTGAATGAATAAATATTGGAATCGGTGACTAAAATTTGCGGTCCATGGTGTTTCTGATTTTGAACAGTCCCAACAAAATACACTGACACTTTATGAGGTAAGTTTAGGTTTATCTTTCAGCAGAGTAATTGTATTTATGCCAACAAGATAATGACAAATGGATGGTTCCAAAGCGCATGTTCCAAAGGTCCACGAACAAATTGAACATACATGGAATGACCATGATCTATCGTCCCTTTGCAAGTTGGAAACATTTAGATGATGGGTTAACTTTATAACTTAACCAAGACCAATAAGTCTTGTTAATTGTAAATTTGATGTCTTGCTAGCTCTTTTTCTGGACGCGGTATAAGCCCGACGTGAGAAAAATCAACTGCCATCCAAAAGAGACCTTCCATCTCAACAGTATACACAGTACACAGGCTCTTCTTGGCTGTATACACTCTATACCTTGCTGCATACCAACATTGCTGGCTACTTTGGAAGTTGGTTAAAAGCAGTATGACTTACAGGTGAAATAGGAAAACATACAAGGTAAGACGACAAAAAATCACAGAAAGAAAGACTCGCAAAAAGTCAAAAGGTAAAGGTTGAAAAAGCGGAGTCAGGTTGCCCGCCTCGCTACATTGTATAACTTTGAAGTAGCTAAATATATGTATACGATAAGTATATTGTTGAAAGAAGGTATCCTCCATAGGTTTTGTGGTGTTATTGTACTGTTGAAAAAGTGGAAAAGAAAGGAAGTACCTCCTGAAGAAAGGAATACTCAGCCATGTTTGTTTCGCTGAGAAAGATGGCTGTCCCGAAACGTTTTCTATTGCTTCGTGAAATCATCACATTTTATTTTCAATGTTTCAAATTATTTATGGGGGGGAATTGTGTACCAGAACTGGTATGTGGACCTAAGATGTTTCATTGCAAGTAATATGAACATTTTATTTGTATTTAGCAATGGCACCTCTTCAAATTGAAGTAAATAGCATCCAATTATGAATGTTTTCTGGGAAAGCATGACGTCATCACACAGGTTCACCGGATTTACCAGAACACTAAGGCAAATGAAAAATTAATGTATGTGGTGCCAATTCAATACTCTTGAATCTATATGTATCAAGATGGGAATGACGGATCATCCAGCATTTTGAACTAACTCCTTTTTTGCAGGTTGCATTTATAATAATTAATGGAATTTTCATTCTGAATAAGATGATATCTTGCTTATTTCACTGTTTAGCAATGTTTAGTCACTGCCAGTAAGCAACAAAATGTGGCAATCCTTTTGAGTTGGAGTGGAGTTGGGCAGCTTCCAGCTAGAATTACTCAACCCCATGAGGAGTCTGGAGGACTGATGGCTCATGCTGGTATAAAGCAGATGTTAATTCTCTGGTTTATTATGGCACAAATGCTACATTATGCTACAATTGTGGCAAATTCATGTTGTATTACATCAGACCAGCCAAGAAGCAAGGTATATTATAAGCTGAAGAAGTTACAAGATTATGAAAAAGAAATAACTAGATGTAGCAGTGATAAAAGATTTGCAGTTGTTTGCAAATTATATTATTTAAATTTGCTCTAGATTTATACCATATTTTCTATATTAAAAGCACACCCCTCATTAAAAAAAATCACCCCATCCATAAAGAACCAATTTTAATCAAAATTCTTCAAATTTGACTTTATCCAAAGTTCGTCATGCAAAAATAATAAAAATCGCCAATCTCACTACATCTACCCACCGGGCGCCTGATGCAAACAACACCATATGCAGAAGAAGTGCCTTTTGAAAGAGTGTAGTCTTATAAAAGGCAACATCAAGAAAGCTGCAATTGCTGTAAAACTGTGGCATATTACACCAGGCATGGAGGATTAAATAAAGAAATTATAGATAACCAGAAAATGCCCATTAGTGAAATACATAAGTTTGGCAATGCATTATCGTGAAGAGATGGTATTGACACTGTCGTTAAAGTAGGGAAATATTTTAAGGACACCTGGTATTTAGAGTGAGTTATAGGTGTTTAAAGTTGAAAAGGCTTTAAAATTGTAAATGGGTAATTGTTGACATGCTCGTATAGATGGCAGGGAGATGTGTGCTGGATCATGCAGGCCAATGAGAGATGTTATAGGCAGGTTGGCAGGTTATCGGATCAATGATAACAAAGGGACAATCTGGCTGTTGCGTAAGGTGCTGCCACCAGTGGGAAAATGGTTATAAGAAGTGGCTCCCTCTGTGGAGGAGTTAAATATGAGAATATGCAGTTTCATGCACTCCTGGTGGGAGATGAGTGGTGGAGTAGGGAAACAGAAATGAGAGGGGAGTTACACGATTGTGGGCTCCCATCTGAAGTATGAGACCAAAAAAGAAGGATAGGTGGATAGTTTGGTTGAGTGACATGCCTTTGGGAGGCGTATATAGCTGGCAACTGGGTTGACCATGTGACCTGAGTTTTAGCTCAAATGTTAGTGGGATTTTAAAACAGTAACTGCTGGGCTACAATTTAGGCAAATTGATACTGTATCATCATAATCATAAGTTACTTGTGGAACATATGGCTTCAGGATGGGCACTTCATCTTAGTTTTGAGTCTTTTGACATAAAACAGGTAGCCCATACAGCTTGACAAGTTACATGCTCTGAAAGTAAGAAGTACCTCCATACTGCAATAGTCATAAATTAGCTCGTAAAGAAACAGGTAATGTAGACATTCTTGCATCAGTAATTGCTACAAATCGGTTACTTTTGACTGTTTAATTGATAGATTGTAGTGAATAGATGTTTATTGATCCTGTTTATGGTTCGCTTTATTGGTGTGACATTGAATTTCAATCAGCACAAAATTCTTTCGACTTTAATCTCATGAACTGGAGTTAATTTCATTAAACATTTCAGAAATTCAGAGTATTCTTAGTTTTGCTAGGAAGGGGAAAAACATAAGTTTATTTCATATTTTAATCCTTACATTACTACAATTTGATTCATAATAAAATATTGGAAATGAATTGTGGATCCAAGTATCAGCTTTACTATAATAAATTATCCTACTATTGTGGGTTTAGATATTTCATCAGCTGTCAGCTGTTATCCATAGCAACAGAATGTCACCATGGCAACCAATTTGTTTTGGATGTTTGAGTTATTAACATTATTCAGATTTGTCAGCACAACGCCTCCAAATGTTGCTTTTTTGGCATTTTTATAGATTTTTTTCTTGTGTCTTTTGACATTTTTCTGACAAATAATGTGACCCATATTTAGTGCAGAAACAACCTTCAGGAATGCCCCTGGGAGACATGTTGGCTCCGGCACTTTTTCCAAAAATCTTTTTGAGAATATCTCAGCTTGTTTTGTTGTGATTAGCCAGGATTATGTTATTACATGATAGCTTAATATATAGTTTTAGCAAGAACAACTTGTTTCCTCTAGCCTGTTTCTTAAAAACCACTTGTTTCTTTAGTTCCCTTTTTTAATAACTTGTACTGTGTTGTTTGTTTGGCATATGGGGAGATTAACTTAAAAGAAAACCTGACATTCTGCACCAGATATCCTAATTAATAACATCTCGGTCAAATTCAATCACTGCAATCCAGCGTGTTTTTGGCTCGAGCTAGGTTATGAAAAGTCAGATATAAGGACATAATTATAAGATAAACTTAATAATTCCAACCAATTATGCAAGTGCCATACAATGTATACATTAGCCAATATTTTAAAAGATAAAGATGATGTCTAATTTCTCAGAATTTCTTTTGAGTTCAGATCCAGAGATCCTGCAATGAATGCAGTTTCAGTCAGTCTCTGTATATATTTCAGTTATTTTGAGGTTTTGAAATATGGTTACGTCTTGGGCCTATTTTATTAGCTGTAACATCTGAGTGATAATTGGAAACTACAATAGTGAATTCTATAGTAAAAATTTTCTTTATAGTAACAGTCCACACTGTAGAGGAGTAAAAGTGTAGCAATATAGTCCTGAAGTACAGTCCAATTTCCCACCAAAGGGATAGCATAGGTGATAACTGTATTCCCAGCACCCCAATTTATGGACAAGAACAGGTATGCAACCCTGTAGTACACCCCCTGGGTGGCCTTGGGAAAAACATTACATCAAACAATGATTCAAAGGAATGGATAGATAGATAGACAGATAGATAGATAGATAGATAGATTGATTGATTGATTGATTGATTGATTGATTGATTGATAGAAAAATAGATAGATAGATAGATAGATAGATAGATAGATAGATAGATAGATTGATTGATTGATTGATTGATTGATAGAAAAATAGATAGATAGATTTATAGATAGATAGATAGATAGATAGATAGATAGATAGATAGATAGATAGATAGATAGATAGATAGATAGATAGATAGATAGATAGATAGATATATCGATTGATAGATACATCTGATAACTTAATTGACAGATAGTTCATAGAAAGAAGGATAGTCAGTAGAAAGAGCGGTAGTAGAAAATATGTAGACTGTATTGTAGAAAGGCAGTAAATAGATTGTTATATAGGTAGTAGATAGATAGTTTTTAGATTGACGGTAGATATAGAGTAGATATTAAGTAGATAGATAGAGGATAGATAAATAGATAGACAGATAGACAATAGATATAGATAGATAGATAGATAGATAGATAGATAGATAGATAGACAGATAGATAATTAGATAGATAGATAGATAGATAGATAGATAGATAGATAGATAGATAGATAGATAGATAGACAGATAGATAGATAGATAGATAAATAGATAGATATAGATCATATATATAAATTAATTCGATATATAAAGACTATAAATACAAATACACAGAACGAAATATTTGCTCTTTGTCTTCGGATAATTCCAAATGGATAACTGATAAAAATAAAACTAGACCAGCAATAAACAGTACATTACAAGAAAAGCAAACCACAGTCAACACACCCAGAATATTGTTATGTGTCTATGCTGGAGCTGTTTCAAGGCCCCACCTAGCTGGTTATTCTCTTTTTCAAGGGACATAAAAGAGTCAAAAAGACGCCTTATGCTTTAGCAGGGTAAACAGCTTTTTAGTCTAATGAGCTGTCGACACACTTTTTTCTCGGGGTGTATATTTTTGTTGTGAAGATGCAGCATAGTATTTTTGTTGGCAGGTGTACTCCATGGCGGCAAAATTAATGCTTGACTGCCTGACAGACTTGACAGATGCAAATAAATATATTTTTCTCTGATTTATTTTTTCTTGTCTGTCAGTTTTGTTCTCTTCTTTGCAGCAATAAGTGGACCACAAGTCACTCATCTGAAGTCAAGCAAATTATCTTTTTTATGAAATTTCTTTATTTTTTGTTGTTATTCTCATTGCTCCTACTATAGTAGAAGTTATATTCTAACATTGAGATATTCTTGCATTCAAACATATCTATCTGTCCATTATATATTGTTAATTTTCAAATTGTTTATCCGATTATAATATATTGTATATATTTGTGGTGATCAATAAATCAAATCAAGTCAATTTTAAAAAATCAATATTACCTAATAAACAATATCCATCCATCCATATACATCTATATCTTCCTTCTCATCTACCTACTTTCATATTATCTTGCTTTTTACTGGTTCACCTGGACCTATGTTGAACAACAGTTTCAACCATTCTTAGCCTCATTGCGTGTCCTCCTCTTGCCCTAATTAGCCTACCAAGCGCATAAATACATGACGTAAAGCTCCAATCATCTATGCAACCTACGTCCATAGACATTATCTTTCATTTTTACCTCACTAAATAGTTGGCATTTCAAGTCATATAATGCATGGCATAAGTAAGGCCTTAATATACCACCTTGTGGTACACCATTATAAATTGCCCTACATTTCTGTGGTTTCTAAAGTTCTACAGTGTAACATTTTTTTCTGGATTCTTGTGGGATAGGCTTTTTACAAGAAATAATTCAGAAACCACAATTTTGGTTTCTAAATTCTTAATTGACATTTATGCAAACTCATTTAGTTACAAAAATAGTACACCCATCTTAGGGTGTCACTGGGAAGTTTATGTTTAGCAACACACCTTAAAATTAGTTGTTATATACTACAAGCATAGTGTAAGGTGTTGGCTTGTTATGTTTCTAATTTTATCACATTTACTCTATTTAGGGATTTTTGATTTGGAATTTCCTTATTAAAATTGATTAAAACAAATTCCTAATTTGATTTTCCTACAATGAAAAAGAGCATGTTTCCTACCCTATAGTGTCTGAATTTGAACCATAAAGTTTACTACAATTGTGTATTTCCTTGTCAACGTAACAGGAAAGAATGTCATCCAGCTAAAATAGTGTGTCTCCCATGTAATAACTATGTGGTATTTCTGGAACTTTTCATGGTAAAATTTATTGTATCATTAAATATTTTTTCATAATTATTCTTTTGCGAGTACATGTAACAAATCCAATCTACAACTGTTCTGTTTCTGATCTCAAACAGGCTTGTATTAACCCTGGCTTGTAATCGAGTACATTCACACATCCACATACCATTCTCTGAGACTCTTGAGTACCATATGGAAGGTACCATCTGCATATTGTTTATAAAACAAAGACCCTCTCTTCACCTCCTGTAACTGTAGATGAACATAACAACCCAATACAATGCTGTTATTGTCAGTTTCATTGCTAACATAAAGTTCACAAACCAACCGAATGCACACATTAAAAGATTTAGCACAACCATACGAAAACAGACCAGCTAAATGATAGTTTTAAATGGCAATTCACACCTATTAAATTAGCAATAAACCTTCAGAACTCCACATAGAGGAGAGGTGTTACTGTCCATTCATTTGAGCTTTACACAGAGGAGATGATAGCTCTTTTTAAGATCTTCCACTGACTGAATCAGATAGTATTTTTCGATCTAGATACATAAACAGTGTGTGTATTTTTGCATGGCTATATATCTTTTCGTCTTCTTTTTCAAATAAGTTAACTTTAAAAGTTCGTGAAGTTTAAATGTTGTTTTTGTGTGTGTGTTTTTTGTTTACAAATTGTACTAATATACCCAACATCCTTAAAATTCTTTCATTTTATTTAATCATTTGCTTTTCATGCACTATGACTGATATAGTAAATGATCTAAAACTACAGAGAAAGATCATTTCAGTAGATAATCTGGGTGAGAAAGATACATGTGTATAAAGACTAAAGAGTTATGCCAAAAGTATCAATAACTGTACCACTTAAGAAGCTGTAAATGCCTTGCATTGTAATGATATCACAATTGTGTCTTGATAGGCTATCTCAATAATGTAACTACAATGTTACAAACATGCTAATGTTACTTAGGGGAGACTGGGGTAAGTTGTGCCATTTTCTTCGTCAGGCTGATTTTCCATAAACCAAAGCTTGATCATGCAATCTGAAAATCAGACATCAAAATATAATACGTTGGCCAGAATCAACCAAAGTTTCAGGGCAGTCCGACCATTGGGAAGGTCATGGCAGGCATTTGAAAAAAGTAGGTCAAGTGGCACAACTTGCCCCGGTGCCGGGGTAAGTTGTGCCGCGTGACGGGGTAAGTTGTGCCACCTAATTTATTCCAAAAAAATCTTGTATTTCCCCCGCTTCTTCAGATAGATCATTGTCATCTACGATGAACTTTATGTGCGTAATAGTTCTTGTATCTATCCTGTAATATTTACCCTGACTCAGCTCTTAGAGGTCATAACACACTCCTAGCACGTGGTCATCTGCAATCGTGGCCCACTGCGATTGGCTGATTGCAGGTGACCACATCACCCCATCCATGCCCCCCAGAATAGATCAGAGGGATTCAGAGAGTAGAAGAAGATACAGATACACACACGCTCTCTATTACATGCATTTGCGGGGCCAGTCTTCTGCTTTATGAAGACTGGCCTCCGGATTATTGACTTATTTATGAGCTTTGATATATAGCATTCCTGTTTATAGGATTGATGTCATGACTTCAACTGTTAAATGTGTATATTAAAATAATGAATCACAAATGGATGTTATGGTTATAATTGCACAGCAGGTTAGGACCAGGTGGGATCAGAGAGGCTTACGATCCCAGGGACCTGCACAGCCAAGCTATTGGATAAGAAGAGAAGAAGATTCCCCGTATTGTGTCAAGAACTGTTGAACAACTACATGATTAGTTGAAGTGCTGCCTTCCAGATCACTAGAGCAAATAACCATATATTTAATCCTTTCTACATCATTTGTATCATGTTTTTAATGTATGACTGAAATGTTATATGATACTAATCAGACATTTATGAGCCATTTTATACATAAATGAAAAATGCTGAAAAAACCAGAATTATTTATTGTTTAGAAGGTATTATAACTCTTTTAACATGTGTTCCTTTCAGTGTAAGTTATTGCATAACATTTTGAGGCCTTGCTTAAAATTCAGACAAAAATAGATTAATAAAAATGTAATTCATGTTATACCATTGGCACAACTCACCCCAATCAAAACGGCACAACTTACCCCAAATTGATTTTCTGGATGAAACTGGTTGTCAAAAATAAACAAACGATGCAAAATGAAATCTAACAACAGAAATGTCTAGATATACCTCTTAACTCCATCCTGCCAGAGGGACATCATCTTATTACAAATACCAAATGACTGAGAAACCAGAATGTCAGTCCTCGGCACTTCAAGTTTTCAGCAACAAAATTGAATTTATTAGTGTAGCTTTTCATACCATTATATTTGGTAGTTTTTTTTTTTGGTGCCTGATGATGTTGACCAAGTGAGTATATATGGGTGGCATTGCATTCTTTGCCCAGTTCTTCATTCGACCCCGACAGTGGGCGGCACAACTTACCCCGCGGCACAACTTACCCGGTCTCCCCTATGTTTGAACTGTTCACATGATGTTGCATTATCTAGTATTTCTACACATGTAATGCATGACCCATGTAATGCATGGAAAAATACTTGTCTGTGTCTTCAGCCGTTTTATGTTTTCTGCATCATATGGGTGTGAAAAACAAATGTGTCTGACTTGACTTGTTATGTGTTTGCAACATGGGAGGGCCAGTCAAAATTAGATAGATAGATAGATAGTAGATAGATAGATTGATAGATTGATAGATTGATAGATAGATAGATAGATAGATAGTTACATGGATAGATAGTTTGGTTGAATATCAGGCAGAAGATAGATAAATAGATAGATACATACATAACAGAAAGATCGGATAGACAGATTAACAAGATTGATGTATATATATAATAGATGGATAAAAAGATCAACAAGTAGATCTATAGAGATATAGATAGATAAACTGATAGATGAACAGACAGATCGATAGACAGATAGGTAGATCGGATAGAAATATCGGACAGAAAGATCGACAAATAGATAGACCTACGGGAAACAGAGATGGAGATCTATAAAGAAGTTTCAGTCACTAATATCATAGAGCTATAAGGGGTCTAAATAATACCTCTATGCTAATATAATATTTCACCTTCTTACTTTCTACTTAAGGCACACTATTATTCCTTTCTTATTTTCCAAACAAACTAAACGAGAATCCAATTAGAGAAACCGTTTACCCCATCAGTCATGTCATAGATAAGAGTGTAATCGTAAATTCCTTCACCTTGAGTGAAACATTTTTACCTTCAGCGAACGAAGTTCGAAGAAGGTATTGTAATCACTTGGGTAAAAATGTTGTCCGTCCGCCGGGCGGGCGGGCGGTCGGGCGGCGGGCGGATAGATCGTTTCCGGGCCAGCACTGGGCCTCTATTGAGTGTACATGGATGAAATTTGGTACGCATATAGCCTGTATGGTCTAGTTGTGCCTTTTGATGGTCTAATTGATAGATATTCAATACCTTTCGAAATAATTGAGAAAATGTAAAAATTATTTTTGTTCGTTTCCGGGCCAAATCTCAGTCACTATTGCATGTGCACTTATGAAATTTGGTACAGATGTGGCCTATATGATCTAGTTGTGCCTTTTGATGGTCTCATTGATGGATATTCTATACTTTTTGCAAAAATTTAGAAAATAGAAAAATATGTATTTTTTTAGTTTTTTGGGCTGAGACTCGGTCACTATTGCATGTAAATGGATAAAGTTTGGTACACACATGGCCTATAAGGTCTAGTTGTGCCCTTTGAAAGGTCTGGTGGAAAATATTAAATGCTATTTGAAATATTGAAAAAAAAGAGAAAAAATATATTTTTTGTTTCTGGCCCAAGACTTGGTCACTATTGCATGTACATGGATAAAGTTTGGTACAAATATGACTTATGTGATTTAGTTGTGCCTTTTCATGGTCTGACTGATACATATTCTATACTTTTTGTAATATTGAGAAAAAATATTAAAAATACTTATTTTCTTATAGGAGCCAAAACGTGCCCACTATTGCATATACAGCAATGCCATTTCCTACACGTATCACCTATAAAATGTAGCAGTGCTTTTTGACTTGTATTTAACACTTTTTGAATGATCGGAAAAAAATTGGTGCATGCATAAAACCGTACCATAATATAAGTAAATTAGTATAATAAGGCCTTTCCCTGCTTTTACAAACCCTGGCAAGCACGACTTAGCACGTAGGTAGATCGCAGGGCAGCAGGCAAATAACAGATAATAGAATGCCATTACTCGACCACTGTTGCATACCTATAATATACGGAATTTGGTAAACCCACCAATTTTATGATGTAATTGTAATCTTCTAAATGTGTTATTCGCTGAAGGTTTGCTGCTGCGCAGCCTATGTTTTCACCTGTAGCAATGTGTTCTGTGCTTGTAACAAGTTTAGTGTCATAGAGCTATAAGGTTAAGTTATAGATCCATGGTGGTGTGAACATGTGGTAAATTTAGGCTGATTTTGGAAACTGTAAAGTTAGTTGGAGCTAAATTCTACTCTCCTCTTAATTCAAGCAAGCCCATTATAGGCCCAATTAATATCAAATTTGGCCTTAAAAAACAATAGTTGATGTGGAAAGCATGATTATTTGTTTTTAGAAGAGTTCTAATTTCACGTTAAAACATTCTTTTGTGATAAAATTGTAACAGTCAAAGAACATGTAAAAACGCATCAACAAATTAAACAAAAGTTATAGTATGGTGTGTAATGTGTATATATACAAAATGCAGAATGAACACAAATATCACAAGGGAAAAAAAAGATATAAAAAAACAAATGCAAACAGAATTCAGAAAAAATATATATGGGGCCACGATTGCAATCAAATATTTATATGTGTATGCACAAAATTCTCTTGAAACAAAAATGGTGAATATATATATATGGGTGAATTTGGTGGGCCATTGAAACGAGGAACCATATTTGATGTACTGATAAGACTAATATTTGCAATTGGTAATTATATTAGAACTTGATGTAGCTTTGTTCAGCTTGAGTAAGTGCAATTGGAGAATTCAATTATTGTTATTTAAATTATCTTAATTTTAATGAAAGTTACTATAACTGTCACTTATAAACATTCTCAAATATGGTAACTCCATTATGACAACACCGGAAGAGGCCACTGGAATAAAAAAGGACATGTTAATATCTCAATACAATTCACATGCCTATTAATAATCTTTGCATAATATGTGCAGTGCAGGCTATAAATACATTTTCATAAACAGACAACATTTTGGGCTATATATATATTTGTGGGAACTCCAAGACAACGACATCATGTGGCACAGGAAATGCAAAACGAAAGTGGGGCACAGTCACGTGACATTACACAACTTACTTAATGGACTTTCATCGTCTTGGGCAACTGAAAGAAATTATCATTAATTGATTAATAGATTAATAGATTAATTAATCAAAGTATTTCTAATCTATACTTTAATCTAACATCTAGTGCTCTTAATCTAATATGACTGTTGGTAATCTAATGTTAAAATTCTACTTTGTAAGCACTATTTGTGTGAAGATATTTCGATGACATTAATATCAAGCAATTTTAGATCTAAACATGATATTAAAATGTAAGTAAATACAAGACACAAATTATTTCCAATACATTTAAAATACATTGAGAGAAGCAGTATTGGAAACCAAACATTGAATGAATGTGATGATGATGATGATGATGATGATGATGACAATGTCATAAACCTCCTTAAAATTAATGTGGCGTTATCAAAATTCATTTGTTTAACAAAAGGATGGGGAAAATATATTTAATCACCCTCTACATCCAAATACCCAATTGTACAGAGTTCAAATGAGTAACCAAGGGTAATGGTTGCTCTGTCCTTCCAGAAATTAGGTCAACACCATTGGTGTTTAAAAGCAATCATTTCAATTGATGCATAACCAAGAAATTCTTGGCATTACTTCACAAGGTGAATGTTGAAAAATACTCCCACTAACTGCATAATAATTCATCAATCTCAGTATACTACCAATTTCTGCATAAATATGCCTATGAGGCTCCTATGTAGTACAGTATCATTATCATAACCTTCCAACCTTTGCAAATATCACTGGTGTCAAATAACCACTGATTCAAAATGACTAGTGATATTTTCTTAACATTTTCATGCTGCAAAGATACACTAGGGGTTGCTGTCAACACAGAGTAAAGTAATTTGAAATAGCATGGTGTCTCCACCCCCAAGCAAGAAACAACATGGTATTCCTGCAGGGGATATATGTATTGAACAAGCTACTTCTGGTCTGGCAATAGTCTATCAGGAGGGCATTTGTTATACACTAACAAGACTGTAGTACTGGTTCGGAAGTACAACAATATGGAATGGTACGGCATTGGTACCAATTCCAGAGTAAGAGCACAAGTTACGATGAATTTGAAGGGTCCGGAAGAGGAAGTCTATAGAAATGTGTTGTAAGTGTGTAAATCACAGAATTGAGAATTTTCTCTTCCCAGAGTATCAAAAGAGACATTGCAATTTTTTTGAAATAATTCATAAAAGAAAAATATCATCATCCTTAAATATCATAAAATATATTTCGTTATCGGCCCAGTAACTTCCGAAGTTCCCGTTGTGCCAGCAGCTCCTAGAGGCTCTCCTACCTACCCCCCCCCCCCCACATAGATTTACATGTTTGCTTTGGTTCATTATCCCAAATAAGTGAAACCATACCTGTTGCAGGATAACCTCAAGTTCAATTGACATTTCATTGGGTCAGTTACTAAGTCTCTGCCATATTTACTCAGTCGTAAGCTGGGCGCCATTTAATTTTAATTGCTTGCTTCATACCCATTGTATATTTGATCAGGTGAGGTTTGCCATTTTATCCATACTTTTTCAACACCCTTTACGGTTGGGTGGTATTAATATTGGAATGTGTTACATCTATAACGAGGCTACTTATTTTGCAAATTTTAAGAAGTTGAGCTGAAGACTACATGGTGAATTTTAAGACCTCTATATATGCAACAGGAGCAAGGCTTTGGAGTCAGGTAGTGAACCGACTCTGACTCTCGACTCGTCTTTTCGGCATTATTTCATGTGGTTTGCAAAGACAAAATTTATACCAAAATGTTTTTCCTGATTTTACACATTTATATTGGCAGTTCCAGAAGTTTTGTGTGATTGGTTTATTTTCAACACTCTCTTCAACTCACAACCAAAGGTTGACTCGGACTCCACCGGTCTGAACAAGACGCTCTTCAGTCTTTATCTCGTATTCATAGTTATACAGTAATTAATTACCATTACTGCTGTATTAACTTTAATTGACTTAATATTAATAATAATCCCACAACTGTAGCATTGGCAGCACACCTCTTCAAAGTACAGTCATCAACATATCCAGCCTTCTGCCAAACAGCTTGATCACATGACTTGATCACGTGACTTCAAAGGTGGAATTCCTCTAAATCATCATAGAATACCTGGATCTGGGTGAACAATTCAGAGCAGGCCTTTCTGGAGATATGATATTCATTGAATGCCTGGTATGTAACAGAATCCCCAGATTGATAGTGTAGTGTATATGAATGATGCTTGATATAACAATCTGACAGACAGGTAGAGTTATGACTTGTGAGTGGTTACTAACTGGATGTATGGGATAGTGAAAGTAATGAGGAAAAATACCGTGCAAGCACGTGAACCGCCTCGCTTGCAGGTGCATGTGCAGATAAAAAATACAGTGCAAAGCACATTAATCCGTCGGATAGATATACACACTTACAGAAATATTATGTCTTAAAATGCAACCAACATCACTGAATATGTGTAGTTTGGGTTCTATCTAAAATAGTTACAAAACATTGTAAATATGTGGAATATATGTAATCATCTTATTGCATAGAAGGGCCTAGGTGGTGTGACCAATATATATCAAAAACATTTACAGAATAGTATGTGTTAATATGCAACCAACATCACATGAGTAGTTTGGGTTCTATTCATGCAATATTGACAATTTTGACACCATTAGAATCGTCGTTTCAAGGCAAATCCAACGGTACCAAATATGTTGGGGTAAGAAAGTCGGCGGTGGCTAACCTCACATATTACTGAGGGCCTGAATTGTCAATGCATTGACTGACCGCAACAGGTTTTCTTGAGCGCGACCGCTATGAGCGATAATACAGAACAAGGAGAAGTCAAGGGAGAGAAGACCCAAAGTTGCTTTGAGAAAAGTTTTTTTATAGCACAATGACAACAACGCCTAACTTGATCAGTTTAAATACCTGCCAGTCATGTGTACGGCTATATATGATAACTGCAGGAGAAAGTCGTCTGCAAACATGAAGTGTTGTTCCTCTCGTCCTTCATATTGGAATCCCAGAAGAATGCTGTGATGTGATTGGCTGACCAATTTTTTGTTTATTTATTCGCCACAACGTTTTTTCGTTGTAAATTGCGTTTTATGGACCCATTGGGTCCATGAAAACTAAAAAAACAATGAAAACTGAATGAAATGTTCAATATAAAAAACGTTGTTGTAGGCACTCAGCCCTACTAATTAATTATGCATCGTTTCACATCCGGGACTTCTGGGTCTGATCAAAACATGTCGGAGATGAGGGAGGGTGCATGAGAAAAATCGGGAGTGGAAATGCAGCTGATTTGTGCGTATGCGAGATGCACATAAGGTGGATTGCACTTCTTTCCCGTCTTTAGGTGCAAATAAAGCGAGTATGTAATTTTGAGAGGGAAAAGTGGATCACACAAAAAGTTATGCGCGATGAAAGGATTGCAGACACGTAACCGAGTGGTATTTTTCGTCGTGCACGACGGTAAGACTCGCCTCTGCGAGGCGGTAAAAAGCGAATAGAAACTCTTTTGAATGCCCTATGTTGTCGAATGCCGTTTGTTGGCAGGCAGTTTTAATCATCCTTTGCCTCAACCCTGTGTCATCCATCTGTCCTAATTGGCATTACCATTACTAACTGGATACATGTAAGGTACAGTGAAAGTTATGTGGAGACAAGCAAATTGAACCTTTTCAAGATATGTCGAATGGAGTTTCAAACATCTATTTACTTATCGTTGTGTCCGACTTCTATCCTAATTAGCATCACCAACTTCCATCAAAACACGACATATAGCTCCCATGATCTATCAATCTCTTTCAAATGTCATCCCATACTGTATCGAGCCCTCCGATGTGCATTCCAATATATCATCCAAGGTATACACAAAACCAGGGAATTTTTATAAGCAGATGACCAAACTTACCTAACCTATCCCAAGTTACATGACATAGCATTTCACCATCTGCCATGACTAACCCAAATGGTTGAATCATTTTTACTTTATTTTTAAAAATCCTTCCAGTACTTTCACATGAATCACCTGATATATCTTATCTCCCTTTTGTCTATCTATGCCAAATACTTTCGGGATGTGGCGATTGTTTCCCATACGCTGTTTGCCGACAAAAACCAAAACTCATAGTATCGCAATCTTTCCTATATTTTCATTCTTTTCCTTGATTTTTGTACAGTTTCTGTGCTGCTTTGTGCTATTTTCTGATATTTGGTCAGTTTTTCTTCAATATTTCTGCCCTTCTGGACAATATTTCTGTCTTTTTCTACCGTTTCTGCATTTCTATACACATCTGGAAGATCAGATCATTCCTTCTTATATTAGTGATTCTTAATCGAAGCATGTAGCAAACCTGTTCTGATGTGGGATTATATCTTGAAAATATCTCCCATTGACAAACTTTGCCATTTGCTTAATTTGAAAGTTTTTGTCTAAAAATTAACATTGCCATCTGGTAAGATGTAAAGAAAAAATTATCCTTTTTCAAAATGTTGCTATCAGCTAGTTTTAACATTTTTTGTGTGAATTCTTGTCTTTAACTTAACAACACATAAAGGCCTACATTCCTTGATTGTCCAATTTTCTCTTCTCATAATAACAGCTCTGAATCTAACAGAATACAAGAATCCATGGATTCAAAAACCGACCTACCAAAATTGAAGTTGCGGCGAGTGTTTGCCCTAACCAATGAGCATCTGATGTGAGTGATGTACAAAGCTCTACTTTAGTACACTTTAGACTGGAAGTATATTTGCAGGGCACTTTGACTACATGTGAGGTGCATGCCATGAAGGGCAATTAATGAGCTATTTCAAAGTGATAGAAGAAAGATGGTACATATTTATATCAAGAGTTTATTTGAATATCCTAAGTAATGAATCACATGTATGTATGACATCTGTGAGTTTATTGTATTGGAATCACGTAGTTATGGTGTAAAATGACAGTGGCGTGTTAACAAGTGTCATAAGAGTTCCAGAATCACGAATGACACTTAGTGCCTGATATGTGAGCAGAAAACAAATTTATTGTCAGGTGCTTGATGAATGTGGATTCTTGAAAGAGCGTAGTTATTCCATGAGTATATGGGCTGCTAAGCTGCGGCGTTGAAATGAAGAATAGGTTGTTGACATGGAAGGCATTGATGACAAATCACCTGTATGCTGATTTTTGTGACGTAATAGAGAATTAAGAAACCTGAAGGGACAGTATGTGGAAAATCAGCAGAGTGCCTAAATTATTTTATGGGGATTGTAAGAGAATTTTAAAAGTTGTAGTTTTCAGATAAGCTGATATATATTATATTTACATTTCGCCGAAAAGATGCTAATAGGCCTAAACAAATTGAGGATCTTTTGAGACTATAATTCATGGCCAAAATCAATTTGAATTTACAGAATTTTTCCTTCGGTCAATTAAATTTATCTGATTTTAAATGTTGAATTCATTCGAATTTTATTCAATTCATAAATTTAAATCATTAACTGAATTATTCAATTCATGAATTTAATTAATTTAAATAATTAATTGAATTATGCACTGGTGTAAACTACCATCGAAACTCATTCTATCCTCACACCTATTCTGATCTATTCTAGCATGTGCTAACAACATTATAAGTCATCAATTGTGATGTTTTTTGGAATATCAAGATGATGATAATGATGAGACGTAAAAATGGAAGAAATGTCACTGCAAATTTGTAACCATGTGAAAATCAATCCCACATACCAAGCTTAACAGAATTAGCAAAGAACTTTGTTCATGCACGAAGTACCAACAAACTTTTTTTTTCAAGGATCATCTGATCAGCTCCTGACCATTAGGCCATGTGGGAACACTATGTCGATCAGCCAAGGGTTTCCTATTACATTTCCATTAGTAACCCCCTCCCCCACCCAGTCCGACATTTTCTGGATCTGCCCCTGAAACTTGGTTTGTGCCAAATGTTGAAATAGGCCTATGTGTGAATTAAAACACCAAAGGCAGAGAAAATTTCAAAAACAACTGTATATGATAATTTTAAATGACATTTATAGTGTCACTACACAGTACACAAGTAGGCCTATGCATAGTTTAGACTCATGTCTTGATACCAAGAAATCAGAAAGTTGAACCAGCTGACTGCAATAAACTGATATAATATAAATAAAAATCTGGGGCCAATGTGATCTGTTAAAGCCATGGTTGGGAGCATTAATTCATCATTGCCAATTTGGCATGACTGACAATGAGACATGCAACATAACTGAACAATTGTTCAATTGACGAACCACCTATTTTGGAGATTTACTTAGCTTTTTATTGTGGTTTGAGGCAGTAAAACATGGCTTAACACTTGTTTTTCTTCAAGACAAAAATGTGCAGACAACAATGCTGTCTCAAGAAATATTGATGCTGTCTCAAGAAATATGTGCCCAACCAAAATAGGTGGCGCCGCCTAGCGTAAATTAACTTTCCAGACATTTTCTTCACAAAAACTTTGCAGTCTAAAATCACGGAAAACGAGGATATAAAGACACAATCACCTGTCACTGTTATGGCGGAAGTTGCCTTTTGTCAATTATATACTGGTTCTTCCTCTTGGACGTTTTCCTTCCATGAATAGCGCAGTTTAAGCGAAAATATTCAAGCGAAAATGAGCGATAATATACGAAAATGCAGGTATTATCGTTATGACGTCCATCTCCATTTGACATGAACCAACTGGATTAAACCCACCTCGTAAGAGGTCGGTTTAATAATGATTTAGCAGCTTGGCAGCTTGGAGCTGGCTACATGTCTAATGTGACTTGTTTTACAACCCATTCTGGACGTGTTTTTATTTTCCTTTCTTGTCTTATCAAAATGTAATATGCCCTTTCTACTTTTTTTAAAATTCCAGACACAACCTTTACATTTCTGAGTATCATGCTCATTTGGCAATTATGTTTGACCTGATACTTACTTTAGCTTCTACATCAAGCAAAAACTTGACAGGTTTTCCAATTTTTGCTTAATTTTTTGGGCAATTACTTTCTATCTTTTACTTTACTTTTTATATTGTGCAAAAAATTCTGGCATGGAACTCTATTTGCCAGAATTACTCAGACTTGCATATCAAGAATTGATAAAGTTGTTTTCTGAGTAAATATATTTAAAGATTTGTGTACCTGGCCTTTGATTAGTTTTATTACTGATACCATATTATTATTCACTGACCCACAGGATGGGTCCAGTGAATCAACAGTTCATCCGAGATTTCTTACACACCTCCAATATTTATAGACTCTGTCCCAGTATCCTGAGGGCATGTCCAGTCTTCTCCTTTACACACAGATTACTTACCATGCTTTCCTAAGGTGTAACATCTTTAGATTTTTCATTTAACCCCCAGTTTTGACATTAGGAGCAAAACATCTCACTGGGCCTCTTATCTCAGCATCTGTCAATTTCGTCCTGTGGGTTTTTGCTACCCCCCTCTTTTTGAGCCACCCCCTCTTTTTCAGTGCACCCTGTTGCCATAGCAACGTATGCAGCAGGGGGTCAACCTGGAATAATAATTGGCCATGCAGGCTATGGGCTGTGTGTGCACTCAACCATGGCAGGCCAGTTACTGCTGATTGTTTACCAATTTTAAAAGTGTTTCAATCTTCTAAATACTTTAGGCTTAGAATTACTTGCAAATAAGCATTAAAGTAGTTAAAATTATGCAAAATAAAGTGATTTTGATACCAAGCACACCTTTCCAATGCCTGATTGGATCCTATGAAGGATCAAGGTGAAATACTGGCCAGAGGTTTAGGGCAGCACACCAGCAGCATGCAGCTGTCCACTGTCACTGAGCTGCTGCTGAGGACTGTGGAGAGAGGTATAGTGTTGCATTGCTTATGAATGAGAGTACAGGAGCATTTTAGTAGATGTTGATATGTAGGTCTGGGCCAACAATTTTTACTTCACATTTGTAAAATTGTCACATTTGTAACATTGTCAAAGAATCCATGTAATTGGCTTTTGCTGAATTCTTTGTGAGAGTCACATGGCTTGCAGCATGCAGGGTGCTCTGCTGTATGAGTGCACCAAAGAGTGTATGGATATCCAAAGCTCATTTAGAGTCAAACCAAATTTATTGTCTGTGTAATCTCACATATTTCAATGCCTACATTGTACCCACTTGAAATACAGAATTAATTTGATCATGTTGATTCATCTAGCAGAATCAGACCTCCTCTGATACCAGATTGTTAACTGCAGTGCTACAAGATATTTAGGTATACATATACCTTACTGACTTGAACCAGCTGAAAGAACAATTGACCTGTTATATCTTCAGCAGTTGAGCAACCAAACCTCTGTTGATCACAGACCAGCGGGCAAAGAAAGAAAACAAGTCACATTAACTGTACTTTTTAATTGAAGATTAATCATGACTCTTTCTATTTGTTAAATTTATTAAATGGAAATAAAACTTTGATTTTCTGCTTTATGTCAGTCACGATTGAAGAAAGTGTATCACGATACTGTATCGGTATCGTTTCAGAAATATCGCTATAGTTTCGTATCCTTAAGAACCAAACAATATCCAGTCCTATTTAATAATCACTTTCATGTAGGCTAATCATCACAGAACATGTGCTAATTGGACGCATACGTGGAAACAATAACTTTGACACAGAAGTCTATAATCTACATACATGTATACAAAAACTGAGAAGTGGCATTTGAAATAACGATCTTGAATTGCAAGGATATTTCAGTAATTGTCAGCAATCATATTATTTAGATAGTCTATCTTTGTATCTTTCTATCTTATCTTTCTATCTTATCTTTCTGTCTTATCTATATTTCAAGAAAAATCATAATTTTTGAATTTTGTTTTCTTTTTGAGAGAAAAAAAGTTTAATGCAGTAATACTATAGTCTGTTGTCTGAAAAGGTGTGAAGTTGAATTGGATGACACTGTTGTTTTAATTGAGTCATTCATTACATCATTAAAGAAAATGTGTCAGGATAAATTGTACAGGTAAACATCTAAGTCTGTATCAGAGTTTCTGTTGGAGTGCTCAAGAAGTGGGTCCCGGGGACCCAATGAGCTTTATAAAAGTGGGTCCCCTTCAAAATGTCTGCATCCCCGCCGCATTTATGCAGTTTCCATGAAACAATGGCACAGCAACTATTAAT
This sequence comes from Platynereis dumerilii, assembly GCA_026936325.1. Lineage (NCBI taxonomy): Eukaryota > Metazoa > Annelida > Polychaeta > Phyllodocida > Nereididae > Platynereis > Platynereis dumerilii. Next base: position 4,505,512 of record JAPTHN010000004.1, read on the forward strand.
TATATTCTTGTGATTTCAGAGTGTATATGGAGTTTTCCTGACCAGTGTTATTCTTCTCTTATATATTTTTTTTGTTGATCATGCCACAAAATCAGAGTCATACCTGTTATAAGCCCATGTCACTGGATGAGTCATTATTATACTATCACATATCAGTGATGTCATGTTCAAGTCACTCTGTAACTAACTGCCAGGGGTGGACTGGCCCTATGGGCCGGAGGGCAATGCCCTGGGGTCTGCCACCCATCAAACTTGAATTGACATATTGGTCGTTAAAAAAAATCTGCAAATCACTAGTTGCAATGTACACACAAAATATGCGTATTGTACAGGGAATTTTGGGCCCCCTGGTCCACATATGAAATGGAAAAGTAAAAGTGTTTGTCATGTTTTGCAAAAGTTGGTAATTTTCAAACTAATGAGCAAAGGCCTCTGGAGCCCCCCTACCTGAAATATACTGTGACAAGTCGTCTCGGATCAGTTCCGAAAGACGACTAATATTTGTAGAGTTGAGCCGGTTGAACTAAGTAAAGAATTTCCTGACTTTTCCTTTTTGCCCACAGGCTGTTTCGGGACTTCTGTAGTTCTTCACCGGCTGTTAACACACACTCACAACAAATGAACAACAGTTAAAACGTTTATTCAATGATTAGTTTTGCATCAGACTTTTCGGTCTGTAAAATTGTATAAGAAATGTATTAATCAGATTCTCTATCCCTGGAAAATCTTCGGATCACTTCGGAATCCTCCAGAATATCTACCTTCCTGGAACGCCTTCCTAATTTCTCAAATGTCTTCGGATCCTTTGAATTGCTCCAGAATCCTCTGGAATCTCTTCCCCTGGAACGTCTAATTTCTTCCGATCATTCGGATCCTCCGGTACTCCCCTTCATAGAGCGTTGTCCTCCCTTAGTGGAATGTCTTCAGATCTCGGATCTTCCTTAACCCCTCTTCTCAGTGGAGCGTCTTCTTTCTTCAATGGATGATCCTCAATGGTTTCTTTATCTTCCGGAAATCTTAATCTCGGAACATTTTGCTACTTTATCCAATAAATAATCCCGGGTCTCGGAGCAGCTAATATCATACAAGTCGAAGTAGACGTCAGATCAATCGATAGAACATTGCACTTCGGAGTGGGTCTCGGATCACTGTATGTAAAGTTGCTCCTCGGAGAAGGTCTCGGATCAGCGTATGAAAAGTTGCACCTCGGAGTAGGTCTCGGATCACTGTATGTAAAGTTACACCTTGGAGTAGGTCTCGGATCAGCGTATGAAAAGTTGCACCTCGGAGTAGGTCTCGGATCAGCGTATGAAAAGTTGCACCTCGGAGTAGGTCTCGGATCAGCGTATGAAAAGTTGCACCTCGGAGTAGGTCTCGGATCAGCGTATGAAAAGTTGCACCTCGGAGTAGGTCTCGGATCAGCGTATGAAAAGTTGCACCTCGGAGTAGGTCTCGGATCAGCGTATGAAAAGTTGCACCTCGGAGTAGGTCTCGGATCAGCGTATGAAAAGTTGCACCTCGGAGTAGGTCTCGGATCACTGTATGTAAAGTTACACCTCGGAGTAGGTCTCGGAGCAGCGTATACAAAGTTACACCTCGGAGTAGGTCTCGGATTACCGTATGTTAAGATATGCCTCGGAGTAGTCCTCGGATTTACCCATAGGAAATTACACCATGGAGTATGTCAGGGAGCAACAAATAACGTGATACACTTTGGAGTAGGCCTGCGGATAATGTAATCCAAGATAAAAATGATGAGGAACTCACCAGGAAGCCATTTTTCGGATCTTCTTCAGTCTTGATCTTGTCCGTTCGATCCCCAGGTCAGGCATGCCCCAAAAAAATGAAATCTGGGAGTATTTATGGACTTAGCCAGCATCCGTAACCAGCGTAATGACCTTAGATACCGTGCCTGATGATGTCACAGCACTAGTGCTGCCACCCAGTGTAAAACCTCTAAATTGTCAGCAGAGCATTTTCTTGTGCTTTCCACTTAGATTTCCTTTTTCTCCACTCCAGTGTCAGCTCCACATTTATTATAAGCATGGAATTTCATTTATATCTTGTTATTTATTAATTTTTCTAACTCTTAATTCTTATTATTAAATGCTGAATTATCATTAAATCCTCCAAAGTTCAGGAATAATAGAGGTCAGTTCAGCCAGCAGCCACTTACACAGCAATCTCTAAAATCCAATAAACTGACCGTTTTTCTGTATTGCGGGTTCGTTTCATACTCCCTCCCTTATTCCCAAGCTCGTCCTCGAGCTTGATAGGCTAAGGATCACAAAAAGGAAACAGCAATTCCAAACCACAACATTTATTTTTCTTTCTTACATCAACTTGAAAAATCCAAAGAAATCTGTAATATCATTTAGGCTTACAGACGAGGAAAGTGAGCAGCTTTGTACCTTCGTAGTTGAGCCTCGGTCTTCTGGGTCTCTCGCTCTGCTGTTATTCTTCGGCTCTTCTCATCCTCCAATTGCCTCCGTAGCCTCTGAATTAGCAAGTTTTCCCGGAGTAGCTCTTCTCTTAGCTCCTCTTCTGCCTCTCGACACTTCTGTCTCATACCCCTCAAGAAGAACAAATACCCACTGCGGCCACTTCTGGTTTTCGGTTTGATGACGGCTGGCTCAAATTTCAGGACATCCTTTGAAACTAAGTCCTTCCAGTCCTCGTCCTCCTCTTTTTCTGTCCTCATTTCTTCTTCCGATCTTACGTCTCCGGTTTTCTTCTCATCCTTCTGTTTTTCAACCTTACTACTCAACTCTTTCTTTCCTTGGTCATCTTCTTTTTCCTTCTTTTCTTTGCCATCAATCTTCTTTTCCATTTTCTTTTCCTTCTGCTCCTTCTCACCTTCTTGTTCCATCACTTTCTTTTCTTCCCCTTTTTGCTCCTTCTTCTCTCCTTCGACCTTCTGTTCCTTCCGTTCTTTCTTCTCCATTGTTTCCACCTCTTTCTCACTTTTCTTCTTTAGTTTTTTGGTTACCACATCGCCACAGGGCCCTGGTGCCGCCATTCTCTTTCTATTTTCTTCCTCGGAGTCATCGGTCAAGTTAAACTCAGTATAATAAGGGTTGCCCTCTCTCTTGATGCTATAGGTGGCCGACGCATCGTGATGACTCTTTATGTGTCTCCCCATTTCATCGACTCGCCACTTGCGGGTTGAGCATTGGTCACAATAGTATGCTTCCGCAGTTTTACAGTGCAAATGTTTATAATGTCTAACAAAATTCGACCGGGAAGAAAAATCTCTCTTGCAGCCACCCGGGCATCCAGTTCCCTTGCGGTACTCCGGCACTTCCTCTTCGGAGAGAACTTCATTTGCTGCCGTCTTATTAGCTCTGTCTTCCAGGCCCGAGTCGGATAGATACAGGTCAACGTCGACACTGAAGGGAAAGAAATTAATGAAGTTTAGGACGAATCCTATCTACATGGACAATTCTACTGTTTGATGACTTCTTGATTAAATAGTGTACATCATCAATTCTTTTACATATGATCCATCCCTTTTTCCATCTAGATTGGAACTTCGGACACTTTCCAGGGATTTTAGTCGGATCATACAACCAGACAGCTTGACCAACTCCAAATTGTACATTTGTTGCTCCGACATCATAACGGCGTTTCCGAACTTCCGCATCTTTCTTCAAATGGATTCTCGCAGCACGATACGTCTTTTCGAACACCTGAGCCAACTGCCCTATATATTCTTCACCGGTAACCTCACCTTGATCCGTATGGCTTCCAGTTATCAAGCTTAGTGGCATTTGATTGTCACGACCAAACACCATCTTGTTCGGTGTTTGGCCAGTCGACTCATGTTTTACCGCTCTATAGGCGCTGGTCACAAATGGCAGATGCTTATCCCAATACTTGGTCTCTTCTTGAGTGTAAATACTCAATAACGTACCAAGCGTCCTGTTAAACCTTTCAACTTGTCCATTGGCTTTGGGTCTCCATGCTGTTGTTCTGGTCTTCCGAATTCCAAGTAGTTTACACACTTCCGAGAAAAGTCTCGATTCAAATTGACGACCCTGATCACTGTGAATTATCCGCATTACTCCATAGCGACATATCCATTCTTCCACAAGCTTCTTCGCAACCGTCTTCGATTCAATATTTCTCAAAGCATAAGCCTCTGTGAACTTTGTGAATGTATCGGTTACCACTAAAATGTATTTACTCCCGGCAGCAGACCTATCCAGTGGTCCCATTATATCCACAGTGACTCGCTCCATTGGTGCACAAGTCAGAAAAATCTTCATTGGTGCTCGATGACTCTTATTCTTGGGCTTCCGTGCCATGCATAATTCACATTGGTTACAGTACTTCTTGACGTCCCTCCGCATGCCTAGCCAGTAAAAATGATCCAACTTCTGCATAGTCCGGTCAAATCCGAAATGACCACCAAGTGGGTCATCATGAGCACTTTGCAGAAGTCTGTCTGTAAGACCCTTGGGTACGATCAATTGTAAGTGAAAAGATTCACCATCATGCGATACATACTTTCGATATAATATTCCTTCCTTCAGAAGCAAACGATTCCACATAGCCATTAAGCTCTTGATCTCTTCAGATTCTCCGGATACTTCGGACCAAGTGGGACGAACTTCATTTTCGACCGCTTTCTTCACATACTGGATCTCCGGATCAGATAGTTGTTCCCTTCGAAGTTCATCAGTTTCCCATTCTGATCTTAACTGTACGCCTTCCAAATCTTTCATAACAGCTAAACATTTCGCAATTTCTCCATTTTCTTCTTCACAAGTTCCATCATTTCGTTTACATTGCTGACAGGGGTTAGATGACCTCCGACTCAAGGCGTCCGCATTCCAATGCACTCTTCCAGGTCGATGTCGTTCTTCAATATCCAGACAACCAAGTTCCTGCAACCACCTTGCCATCTGTCCTACTGGTTGTTTTATACGTTTTGCCCAAGCAACTGCAGAATTATCAGTTCGAAGCAAGATCTTTCTTCCCAGTAAATAAGGCCTCCAAGTTTTGACTGCCGAAACAACAGCCAACATCTCTTTCCTTGTAATACAATAATTAATCTCTGCGGGAGACAAGGACTTACTCATATATGCAAGAACAACTTCCTTTCCGTCCTGGATCTGTGATAAAACAGCTCCAAGTGCCGTTCCGGATGCATCTGTATCCAATATCATTTGACCATCCTGCCTTGGATATCCCAAAACAGGAGCAGATGTCAGAGCCCTCTTCAAGGATTCAAAAGCATATTGACAATCTTCATTCCACTCAAATTTCACCTGAGTACTGGTCAATCTGTGGAGGGGACGAGCAATCTTTGCATAGTCCTTTATGAACCGTCTGTAATACCCCGCTAAACCGAGAAATGACCTCACGTCTTTGACATTCTTTGGCTGGGGCCATTCCTTGACTGCTTGAACTTTGGCTGGCTGCGTATAGACTCCATTCTTGGAAATCACATGACCAAGAAAATTTACTTCTTCGGAAAATAGGGTGCATTTGGATGGTTTCAGTTTTAACCCAGCTTGTTGTATTCTATCAAAAACATGAGTCAACCTTTCCAAGGTCTGTTCAAAGGTAGCTCCGAATACAATGATGTCGTCTAAATAAACCAAGCATTCATTCCACTGCAATCCTCGGAGCACTGTTTCCATAAGGCGCTCAAATGTTGCGACTGCATTAGTCAGGCCGAATGGCATGACCTTGAATTCAAATAATCCAGACCTGGTGCAGAATGCTGTCTTTTCTTGATCTTCTGGACTCATCTGCACCTGCCAATATCCGGACTGTAAATCCAAAGTGCAGAAAAACTTCGCACCGTCTAAGTTGTCAATGCAATCATCAATACGGGGCAGAGGGTACGCATCTTTCTTGGTCAGCTCATTTAATTTCCGATAATCCACGCAGAATCGGATTTTCCCATCCTTCTTCCTAATCAGAACTGTTGGACTTGCCCAAGGACCAGATGAGGGAACAATTATGTTCTGTTTCAGCATTCGGTCCACCTCCTGTTGTTCGACTTCACGCATCATCATTGGTAACCGCCTTGCATGTTGTTTTACTGGTCTAGCTTCTCCAATATTTATACCGTGTTGTACAAGATCAGTGCGCCCCAGATCTTCATCTGACTGTGCAAAAATAGAGTGATATTTCATTAGGCACTCCCTCAGACTTTCCTTTTCAACTACGGACAATTCTACACAAGATTTTTCATACAAATCAGCAAGATAACTCGGAAGATTTTTTCCAACTTCCTCAGGAGATGGCACACCATCTCCTTCAACCACAGCTTCCCACTTACCAAGTTCAACGTCTTCCGATAAGTCCACCTCTTCAGTTGATGTGTTAATCACGGGCACCACCACAGTGTCGGCATTTTCATCAGCAATAACCCTGGCCACCATTAGTCCAGGATAGGTTTCCTTCAATTGCGGATCAGGTTCAAATACTCCTAATCCCCTTGGCGGAGTAATCTTCAGGCTTGCAGTTCCTCCAGACCGTAGGACACAAGCTCCAACTAAGTGTGCCGATACTTCTTCGCATCCAACCTCCGAATTCGACAGAATTAGCTCTTTCTTCTCCAGATCCAAAATTCCATGCATTTTGGTGAGAGCATCAATTCCAAGTATTCCGTCTACTCCAAACAAGGCCGAATTTATATCAGCAACGAGCCATTGCATATTCCAGAACTGAGTTCCCAGGGACAAATTCCCATTGAATACGCCTTTCACTGCTACACGTGTACCACCCACACATCGGAGTCCTGTCGAAACATCTTGAAGCTTTGGAGCCAATTTCCATTTGTTGAACCAACTTGAACAAACTACGGAAACTTGACTTCCAGTGTCAATGAGCAGTCTCACAGACTGACCACCTACATAACAATTAACCATCAGACAGGAGCAACAACTTAATTGGTTAACAAATACTTCTTTCATACTGCTCCATAAATTTGTAAAATAACCACAAAAAGATCCAAATGCAGGTAGTATATACACTTTGACAAACGACATCAACATTGACAGAAATAGGGTAAACCAAACCCATCCGTAACTTTGTACAACTGCAATACTCAAGGATCTAGGTCTGCGAACTACCTCACAGGAAATTCGTATCGGATCAATAGATTCCTCAACTTCATTGGGCTTGATTTCATCAACAGAATCATTTTCAATCAAGTCAGTTTGAACCCCAACACTATCCACAGGGGTCATAGGCCTACCAGAAGACTTCACCAGCTCACGGCCTATGCTTGATCCAGTGTCTCGGAGTTTCCCTTCCTTTGTGGGCACTTCGGAGCAAGGTGATCCGGACTTCCGCACACGAAGCATTTCAGTCCATCTTTTCTGGCTGTGTTGCTCATGCTGCAATCCTTAACCAAATGACCTTGCTTCCCACATCGATAACAGGTGATACCAGGCTTCACTCCGGCTGTACAATCTTTTGCTATGTGTCCCTTCTTTCCACATCTGTAGCAAGTATAGGGCCCAAAGTCCGTGCCATTAAGAGCATACACTCTTACACTATCACCTTGTCCATCCTTCCTGTCTTTTCCGTAATCCTTCTTCTTTATAGCCTCATAGGATTCAACTGCTGACACAGCTTCCTGAATAGTCCTTACATTTCTGCTCAACAAATGAACCTGTGTTTCTGTATCAAATGCACGGGAGAAAACTTGTAGGGTCATGGTTTCCTGCATACTGCTGTTGATTCCAGGATATGCTTTTCCGACTAGACGCCAAAGGTCATCTTTCAGTTCATGTACAGTTTCTTTCTGCTTCTTAGTCCTTGCTGCCAAAAGTGCTTGATATGTCTCTGGAGGCCCATCTCCGAAACGTTGACCTAAAGTCCGAGTTAGTCGATTGTAATTTCCCCTTTCAGGTAAGGGCAGCTCGGAGTAAAACTTCTGAGCAGACTTTGTCAGACAACAACTTAACATCTTCAATTTGGCAGCTTCACTCCATCCAGCCATTTCAGCACAATTTTCAAATTGCATCAGGAATCCCTTCCAATCATCGGATCCATTGAACTGTGGCGGATGAGTCGACACTCGGATGGTCGGTTCTTGTCGTCTTTGATGATTAGGTGTACTCCAGGCACCTTGTTCAAAAGCCTCCATTCTGTCTTCCATTCTTCTCATATTTCCCATTAAGACCTCCATCCTTTCCATCATCAGGTGCTCTTCTGCTCTGTCTGAGTGTGTCCGACTCTGGGATGGTCTTCTCGAAGGCGGCTTGTCATCCTTTTCTGAAACATCATCGCCATCCGCTCCATTGGAACAGTTGAAGTTCTCTTCGGAGCCCCTTCCACGGATTGCTTGCAATTCTGGTCTCATTCCTAAATCCAAATTTCTTCGTGACCTTAAGTCATAAGGCATCGTAAAAGATGAAGCAGGACTGACCATGGCTTCTCGGTGTCGCCTTGACTCTTCTTCCATTCGGAATACTTCTGTTTCTTCCATGTCCGACATTCTTCCAGTATTTCTTCCAGAAGTCCTTTCGAAGTCCCTTTCGATATCCTGTCGACTGCGCCAAATTATGTGACAAGTCGTCTCGGATCAGTTCCGAAAGACGACTAATATTTGTAGAGTTGAGCCGGTTGAACTAAGTAAAGAATTTCCTGACTTTTCCTTTTTGCCCACAGGCTGTTTCGGGACTTCTGTAGTTCTTCACCGGCTGTTAACACACACTCACAACAAATGAACAACAGTTAAAACGTTTATTCAATGATTAGTTTTGCATCAGACTTTTCGGTCTGTAAAATTGTATAAGAAATGTATTAATCAGATTCTCTATCCCTGGAAAATCTTCGGATCACTTCGGAATCCTCCAGAATATCTACCTTCCTGGAACGCCTTCCTAATTTCTCAAATGTCTTCGGATCCTTTGAATTGCTCCAGAATCCTCTGGAATCTCTTCCCCTGGAACGTCTAATTTCTTCCGATCATTCGGATCCTCCGGTACTCCCCTTCATAGAGCGTTGTCCTCCCTTAGTGGAATGTCTTCAGATCTCGGATCTTCCTTAACCCCTCTTCTCAGTGGAGTGTCTTCTTTCTTCAATGGATGATCCTCAATGGTTTCTTTATCTTCCGGAAATCTTAATCTCGGAACATTTTGCTACTTTATCCAATAAATAATCCCGGGTCTCGGAGCAGCTAATATCATACAAGTCGAAGTAGACGTCAGATCAATCGATAGAACATTGCACTTCGGAGTGGGTCTCGGATCACTGTATGTAAAGTTGCTCCTCGGAGAAGGTCTCGGATCAGCGTATGAAAAGTTGCACCTCGGAGTAGGTCTCGGATCACTGTATGTAAAGTTACACCTTGGAGTAGGTCTCGGATCAGCGTATGAAAAGTTGCACCTCGGAGTAGGTCTCGGATCAGCGTATGAAAAGTTGCACCTCGGAGTAGGTCTCGGATCAGCGTATGAAAAGTTGCACCTCGGAGTAGGTCTCGGATCAGCGTATGAAAAGTTGCACCTCGGAGTAGGTCTCGGATCAGCGTATGAAAAGTTGCACCTCGGAGTAGGTCTCGGATCAGCGTATGAAAAGTTGCACCTCGGAGTAGGTCTCGGATCAGCGTATGAAAAGTTGCACCTCGGAGTAGGTCTCGGATCACTGTATGTAAAGTTACACCTCGGAGTAGGTCTCGGAGCAGCGTATACAAAGTTACACCTCGGAGTAGGTCTCGGATTACCGTATGTTAAGATATGCCTCGGAGTAGTCCTCGGATTTACCCATAGGAAATTACACCATGGAGTATGTCAGGGAGCAACAAATAACGTGATACACTTTGGAGTAGGCCTGCGGATAATGTAATCCAAGATAAAAATGATGAGGAACTCACCAGGAAGCCATTTTTCGGATCTTCTTCAGTCTTGATCTTGTCCGTTCGATCCCCAGGTCAGGAATGCCCAAAAAAAATGAAATCTGGGAGTATTTATGGACTTAGCCAGCATCCGTAACCAGCGTAAAGACCTTAGATACCGTGCCTGATGATGTCACAGCACTAGTGCTGCCACCCAGTGTAAAACCTCTAAATTGTCAGCAGAGCATTTTCTTGTGCTTTCCACTTAGATTTCCTTTTTCTCCACTCCAGTGTCAGCTCCACATTTATTATAAGCATGGAATTTCATTTATATCTTGTTATAATCCCCCGCCGCTTGCGGGCGGGGGATTATATTGATATTCTTCGATTACCTTTTATTATTATTATTATTATTATTATTATTGAGCTCAGGAAAACTGTGATTACTACAAAACTATTAAAGATCCTGTTTTACAAGTCAAGGGTAGTATGCGACTCCATTGCGCGCTACTTCAGACGAAATTTCATGATCAAATTTCATGATGCTTATGAGTTATGAGGAAAATATAAAAAAAATTTCCGGCGCAGGTTTCTGAGAACTTAAGCATAACTGAGACCTGTTGATTTTTTGTAAGATGCCTTGACTAAGTCTCCAGGTCTGAAAGGCGTCTCGTGGAGATTACATGAACACATTTCAAGATATGATTTTTTGAAAATTGGATATCCCGAAAACTGACAAAAATTTTGTTGAAAAACAGGGAAGGAATGCTCTTAGAGAGCTGAAAATATGTGAACATACAGATGTACCACAGTGTACCAACTTCACAAAGTTACGGACCGCTCGGACAAACGGTCTTTGCGCTACGGACGTCCAAAAAGTCAATTTTCAAGTGGCCATATCTCGGTCCCTATTTGAGCTACAACAAAGTTTGACATATCACAAGAAAGGTCTGTTTGTCAGCTTTCCAATGATGTATAGCATGATGGTGTCAGACGCGCGGCGTACAATCGCGTCAGACATTGAAAATTTGTTGTCACTTTTTGCGACTACAAAAATGTTTTAGGCTAAAAAGTCAATGAAGTTCTTTATGGATGTCCATGAATAATTTTTGTGGGATGCCTAGAGCACGTCTCCATACTGTACCCTAAGGAAATTTACCTACATTAAATAGCTTTGGCTAGAGAAATGTTTTACTATCAAAAATGAAATGTAAATTACTCAGCTTCTACTTATGCAAATTTCATGAAATTAACACCAAAAATTGCGTAAAAATATAGGCTTTCCACTTGCATAAGAACATTTAACTCTGACAAACAGTCTATTTTACATAGACAATTTTACATATTCATTTATAACGCATGAATTAATGTATCAAATCAGTTAAAACTCATATGACATGTTCCTAATTTTTTGTCCTATTTTTTGGTATAAACACATCCACCTATCTGCAAAAAAAAAAATTCACAAACTTTTAACAGATGCATGTGGTCTGCAGTGGGTACCATCCTGTCTCACTGCCACCTTTTGCGCCTAATCTTATTGTACAGTCCAAGCAGCATCACAAGTGTCAACAAAAAGATGCACACTCTAATCATCACATTAGAATAATATATATTGTACATTGAAAGGGCATGTGTAAGACTTTGCCGACAGGGTTTTATAACCGGTATTTGTGCTATAAACTTATTAGACCAGACATGGACTACAGTAATGCTAAAATGTGCACTCTTGGAATAGAAGTTCATCCCCCAAAAAGCAGGCCAGGGGAAATACACACAAATAATGGACATGAATTGAAAAAGAAGAATATGCAGGCCTGGGGGTCATACGGGGCCCGCGGGGGATTATCCGATATTGCCGTACGGCAATATCAGTTATACTAGTTATTTATTAATTTTTCTACCTCTTAATTCTTATTATTAAATGCTGAATTATCATTAAATCCTCCAAAGTTCAGGAATAATAGAGGTCAGTTCAGCCAGCAGCCACTTACACAGCAATCTCTAAAATCCAATAAACTGACCGTTTTTCTGTATTGCGGGTTCGTTTCAATACAATCCCAAAGTTTTGGTTACAAGTAACTTATTCCACAGGGCATGTTTAAGATAATAGATGAGCTACAGAGCGTGCTTCAGTCTATTTTAAATCAGTTTGACTATACTGTGTTGTGTTCAGGAATCAAGAAGAAGTCTCGATTGAACGAATCATTGGAAATTAAGCCATTTTAAAGTAAATTGAAGGCTCGTCTAAATGAGAGCCAGTAATGAGTCTGAATTGCAATTAAGCGACTCTTGAAGGTGTGAAGTCACCAAAAGCTTCTCAGAGCAATTGAGGCGCCTTGATTGTAATCATGGATGATCGATTGCCTGATACTTGAGATTGAAAGCTTGACCTTTCAGTGCATCCTGGGGACCCAGACACTGCTTTAAAAGTGCGTCCTTTACTAAAACAATGCGGTTTTTGGTGATATAGACGGCGTCAACAGAAACCCTGGTCTGTATACATAGCAGTTAACAAAATAAAAGGATAGGCTAATTATATTTCATATAAAACTAAATATTTCCGTTCAGAAAGGGATAATATGTTTGTCATAACAAGAATCCGAGGATTCAAAGCAGAGCTTCGCATTAGAGTATTATAGATCGACCGAATCTTTCACACACAGATAAAATGAAAAATAGTTGGATTAATATGCTGCATTTTCCAGTCATCTTAGTAGTCATTCTAATGAAAGGGTTACAATCTAAAGCATCATTCTTGATAATAATTGCCCTGATTAAATCATAAAACTAGAACAAGTGGGCCATCTATAGCTTTTGCTTGGTGCAAATTATGTTTTTACAGGATCCCCAGTCCTCCACTATTATGGTGGTCCATTGTGAAAATTGTAGGGAGGTATTACAGGATTATCCTTTTTTTGCACTGTGGAATCTTTGCACAGCAGGATGACTGAATTGTTGAACACATGTCACAGTATGAAGAAGTCATCCCGCCAACCCAAGAAACTAACCCTGAGGCATCAAGATACCACTCAGCAGTGAAGGAATCCACCCACCCAGTAGCATCTCAGTCATGAATAATCGCTACATATCTTAACCATCAACTGTCAAAGTGACACTGTTAAAAAATGGGACACTTTGTAGCTTTCTGGCTGGATTGGGCCGTAACCTGCTCGGTTTCCCCCCCCCCCCCATCTGATCGCTTATGGTCTTCGGGCCTTGAAGCTGCACTCCTGATAGCCACGGAAATATCATCAGTGTAAACGATCTATAGGTCTTCATAAGTGTAAATATCAAGGTCAGTGGGCCCTTATTCCCTCTTCTATGACCAGACCAAAACTGGTTCGAAGTTGAACGACATGTAGTGGTAGGGCAGAGGGAGAATGGTCCGTATGTTGCTTATCAATAACTGTTTACTCTCGGGGACAAAGGTTCAAGGCTGAACGACTATGCCCCCCTCAATTTTGAATGAGACGATTGCTTTAATTGAGCAAAATTTTGAATTTAAAAGTCAAAACTTGAGTTTAAAGAGTCAAAATTTTTAGTTTCATAGTCAAAAATTCGAGTTCGAAAGTCAACATTTTGAGTTTCAAAGTCAAAATTTTGATTTTAAGGTTCATAACTGTGGCCCTATTATGCTTCCGTACTGTTCTCAATCACTCTCAATGATGAAGTTATAATTTCATGTGATAGTGGATTTACTATACGGACAAAATTGTATTCTGTATCTTAGGGACTTGTGTGGAATTTGTGACCAAACCAAACATTTACCATGTCCTATTATATATGTCAAAATCCTGGTTGGCCATGTTTAAAATTACTTCATCCATATAATATTATGTAATATAAGAATATCAGACATTCACACTCTCTTTCAGAGTGTTAAACATTTTCATTTTCAAGGCTAATGTCACACTGAGAAATGAAGGAGCATTTTCTTCATATTTTCATTTAATCTATTGTCTCATTGTCTTAATGAATTGTATTTTACTCTTTGTATCATCCTTTCATCAATCCATGCCCTTATCATTTCATCTCATCTCACAGTGGTGGATACAGGGGGGCGACCCCCCCCCCAGACCACCAAGATTAATATTAGCATTTTGAAGAAAAATTGCGATAACACAGGCCCGCGAATGCCGAAACACGTCCGGGCCCCCCCTAGACTATCGTTTCTGGATCCGTCACTGTGTCAACTGACTTGGCAAAAAACTTCTCAAGTTTCTCTGAGTCTGGGCATCCCTCCAACATCATGTCATCACCCAGTTTAAATTAATAAATTACTTGTACTTGTGATGTTGGAAAAATAAAATATCTATTTAAAATTACCTGTCTACCCAACTCTATCTTAGTAAACAAAATTACCATAAATAATAAATCCTTCATATTATTGCTGTTTGAGTGATAAATGTCAATGATGATAGAAAAATCACACGGTTTGAGCATCTCAGAGGTTGAAACTCCCGATTTATATCTTTAGACCAGCAGTAGCCCAAACCAAGTCTGCAAGATTGTCAAGTTTCTCTGGGCACTGAATGAAACAAACCAAATATACTGAAGGAGTGCCACCAGTCAGTACTAGTGTCGTCCTCTGCAGTGTTGACCTACTTAGAAAACATGGGCTTGTCATTGGTCAAAATTAGGTCACAGGAAGGAGGCGGAGCTACAACGATTGAGGAAGGAGCAAAGATGGCCTAGCAAGTAGCATGCTTGTTTTGACATCTGTTCAGTCTCAGTATTTCCTTTGTGTTGGTCCTACCCTACCATTTTGGATTATAGTGGCATAATAAAGATTTAAAGGAAAGTTTCAAAAGGATATTTTGGGTATGTAACCGTATTTTTTGGTGGAATAGGCAATCGTCTGTGACCTTTTTTTGGACAGTTGTCAAAATTTTGCGATGTGGATAAGGTGCACGAAATGGCTCGTTTCATATTGTTTTTGGCAGTTAGAAAGACTGATAGTATAGCAATCGTCTTAGCAATGATGTATGAGGTATTTTGCAAAAGAAATCAGACTTTTAGCTGCTCTGTGGGCCGAGAAATCCTCCAAAACGTGTCGGCCTTTCAAGCACTCCTCTGTCAGAATTTCACATCTGTCATTTTCTTGACAGAAACTCTTGGTCACCATATATTTCCTAATCGACCAATCAGAACGCGAAATGAACGTCATAGTAATTTCCACTTCTCTGATTGGTCAATAATGTTTCTGAGTGCCCATATATGGCCCATTCAAGTCAGTTTCCAAGAAAATTAAAAACCAAAACACCACCAAATTACACCTGATCAAGAGCACTTTTGGAAGCTAGAGAACTGGAAAGTACTTGAAGATTGCCTCAAATTTTCTTCAGGGGTTCTACATACAAGGAATTTTGTGATTTTGGAAAAAGAGGTGTGTTGGCCATTCATGACAAATCATGTGAAAAAGGCCCAGCTCCATTTTGTCAAGACTGATTCCAAGAAGCAGAGCGATACTCATCGCTCTGCTAAAAATAAATTGAAATGTTGAATTGCTATGTACTAATTTTCATTGGTCGGCATTTTCCCCCTGATCATTAATAAGGAATTGATTAGTGCTTCTGAATGTAATTTCATTATCTTTATCCAAATTTAACTTAAAAAATTTAAGAAATAGGCTATTTCACATTATCAAATCAACATTTAACTATGATTGTTAACTTTATCTAATGACACAGTATAAAGCTTGTAAAAAGCATCGTTCTTACATCAGGTAGGTAGACAAAAGACAGCTCTGACCAGATAGATAGATAGATGACAGATAGATAGATAGGGTCAGTGAATCACACACTGCAAGCAGTTTGTATAAGTAACACTGCACCTAGATTGCTGCAGTGTATCCCGTAGCCATCAGTTTTACATACACCTTTCCTATGCCCCTATCATGTTGACCTCTAGTTTCTCTTTTAGAATCTGTCTTCCAACCTTATCTAGTATCTATCTAACCATCTAAGTATCTATCTACCTGTATACCTGTCTATCTATCTACCTTTCGGTCTGTCGGTATCGTTGCCTCCATTAGCAAATCTCTGTCGGTGTCGGGGAGTTGCATCCATTACCTAAATACATTGCTTTGATTTCATTCTTGACCAAGGCTGAACAGCTATTTCAATTATTGTTTGCAATGCAGTGTCATCCTCTTGACCTAATTAAGCTTCACTGTAAAATTTGAAATTTGGGTTAGCTCAAATGATTGAGTGAGATGTTGCACAATTTGTTTGAGCCATGATAGGTTGCCGTTTTGAGTTATGATAATCTTTATGTTGTTATAACTTGCAAACAACAAGCTATCTTGGCTCAAAGGAATTGTGCAACCATCTCACTCAATCAATTAAGCTAACTCAAAATTCAAAATTTACAGTGTTTCAAGTTCATAAGTACAGGATATAAAGCCCCATTCATCCATAATCCACGGTTGGATTATCCACCAATCCCTCACTGACCTACTGACTGACTGACTCAGACCAGGTTTTCCACCTCTCATATAAATCTTGACATTCTTGACCCTTGAAAGTAACAAAACTTTGGGTGGCTTCCAAGCTGACAGATAACCAGACAAGACACACAGCAGACTGAGATAGACAGCCTCGCTTTGATAAGCCAAGCATGGGATAGGCTCAAGGTGCACAACTAAATTGAGGCTCAATATACCTCAGCACTCAACAGGACAAAAAGATATGCTATACCTTCTCATTTTTGACAGCTCTTTTTATTTTGACTCAAAAAATTTTCTGAAATAGGTACACAATGGAAGAAAAATAATGATAGATATATATTAGTTTTCCAATGTTTATCCATAATTTGTTTATTAACTGTTTTCTGCAAAACCTTTTTTTTTGGTTTAGTGTTGTACAAATATCATCTTGAAGGCAAAATTCTGCACATTTGATCGATAGATATCTTGAATCTGACGCACTCAGCCATTTCTTAAGATCTGAGTTTTATGCCTACAGTATGTCAGTAGCCTATGTGGAAATACCTATGAAAAGAAAATTACTGAAAAATTATGATTTTCTTTGGCAACTGGTTATCAGAAATCTAGGATCTCCCAGAATTCCCAGGGTTGCTATGACAACGCTTTTGTGTTGCATAGAGACGCCATTTTGGTATGCTGAGACATAACTCTTTTGTAGATTATGACAGGTTTTGGTTGAGAGATTTTTACCCCCATGCATAGCTAAGAGGTTAGCCAAGGAGCTGTGTGGCCCTGTGTTTGATTAGCTCTATGAGCAAGGGAGGCAAATGCCATGGAGAACAAGCTCCTGGAACAAGCTATTGAGAAAAATACTTCTAAGTTATGTATTCAACTTGGACACAGTTTGCCAAAAGCTGTTGCTGATCAATTTATGTTACTTGTAAAATATATTTTTCAATAAATGTTTAAACTGAACTGTATTTCACTATGTATGAACATGTGCACGTGCGATCGGTGTGCTTATTATTATACACGAGGCAGACGGCTAGTTCTAAGATTTTTGCTCTACAACAACGGGTGAATTATAAGGGTTTTAAACTATTACTCTGGATGAATAATAATGAAATATTCAGTTTACTAAATAAAAACAGGAGAAAGACAATTAGGCGAAGGATATCTGAAGCTACCGTCCAACCTAAAGGTGCACAGCCGGAGTTGGAACTGAATTTGTGACCCAGGGATGAAGAGCCCAAAGCAGTACCAACTGCTTGCGTTTAACCAAGCCAGGGTCTTATGTTGTACCTTCAAAGAGTCATGGACCCTACAGAAGGAAAATAGATGATTACACGTAGGATTGAAACGACCATCCATCCAACATACGTGCAAACTGATCTGGTTTTGAATCTGCGACCCTTTGATTCTAAGCCCAAAGGAGCACCAAAAGCATTCACCCAAAGCTAGAATCTTAAATAATACCTTCAAAGACAGGGTAGAACACCCAGTTTCTTAGCAAGTGAATATGGTGTCTGGGTTCATAAACCCTTGTGCACTGTTGCCCTTTGAATGTTTGAAGGGGTGAAACGGAACCCCATGGCTGTCAACGTGTAAGCCCCTCAGGGATTCTTGTATTTTGGTTATTATCCTCGTATTATCGCCCTCTGTCAATGGCTACTATCAAATGCTGTCAATACATGCAATCATGTCATGGCATAGCATGGCATGTCAGTGCCAAACAGTATTCTGTGAATTGCTGTCAACACTTAACATGTTATGTAGCTTGATGTGGAAGAGTTACATAACAGTGCCATAAGTCATAGCTTGTTGAAAATGACTTAACATTCTGACATGTGTTGGCATGACTATGGTACAGTTTGTAAGTCTTCCAAAAATGTCAACGATTTTGACCTTTTGCTTGAGATTTGTCAAATAATTTGGGTTAATGATGTTACATGATTATGCGCTACTTTTTGCGACCCCGTTTTCAGTAGCTCTCTGTGGGATCCCAATGCAAGTGGCCTAATAAACACCGTGCTGATTCCTATACATATGTATTTCATAGACTTAAGAGACAAGAACTGTTTTAGGAAAAAAGAATATTTAGCAATATCTATTTTCAATTTTGTCTCCAGTATTGTTACTTCAGCAAGGTGTTGCTCCCAACTGACTCCTTGTTTTCCAGTGTAAAGTCTTTTGCTTGCTCTCACTATATATCAGAACCAAGGACTGCCAATTTAATTTGTATGCTATTAAAATGAATTGTAAGCAAACTTGTTTGTCTAAGAGAAAATCAATTATTAGAACAGTTAATTGATTATGTGGCAAGCTCTATATTTTTCTTCTACTATTTATGCTTGTATTTTTTGGCTTCTTTCTCTTTACTTGCACATTTTTTCAAAATGTCTGCATGGGAAAATATGAGCCACTGGAATAACTAAGATAAGTCAAAGATAAGGGTCTGCCTGAAACATCAGGGCAAATATCACTTTCTAACTTAAGGACATTTTTCTTGTACTTCTTGGGCATTTGTTTCTTTTCTAATTGCTTTTTCTCATTCTTTTCCCTACTCTATTCTATTGGTTTACTTGAAAGCTAAAAGGAAGATTTTTCTTTATTCAGTTTGGCAACTTGCAAAAAACCTTAAGATTTGATTATGTGATAAGTTGAAATACCAGTTGCAAGGTCAAGCTTGGAAGGGGGATAAAAGCATTTTGTCAACAATAAACCTACCTCGCAATACACATACTGTTTTCAGGTGGTAATGTCCATCCATTTTGAAGCAGGCATTATACAATCATTTTGGAAGTTATGCCAACCACTTTTAAGTACTTGTTTGCCACATTGAAGTATTAGCAGATGCACAGCAACCTATCTGAAGTATTGTTTTTTTAAGTTTTCCTCCAGGTATTTATTCTGCAAGTACCCCACCTTTTATTGTGTAAATTTTGTTAGTTGTACTCTAAAGTGATAAACAACTTCTTCTCAACTATTTTTCTTCACCTGTCAGTCAGCACATGTAGTTCTTCAGGTGTGCCTCTTTTAAGTTGTCAAGTGTTTTTGCCTTTTCACTGTTTTCCTCTGGCCTTTTCCTAATTTTCCCTCAAGATAATAGTTAGAGAGGAGAAAGTGTAGATTGAATTGGTTGAAAACAAACTTCAAAGCAAATATGTTATATAGGGCAGAGATTGGAATGAGTTACTCTCTTCCTGCCAATAATTTGTCTGCCTCTTAAACACTATAAAATATTTGGTACATTTATCCCGATGTATCCTACAGTTTGTCAGAGATACCTTTTATGTGTCAGAATGACCCTAAATTGTGTCAGACAGATCCTACATTGTGTCAGACAGAGCCTATAAATTGTGTCAGAAAGACCTTAAATTTAAATTAGGTCCTATAATTGTGTCAGAAAGAATCTACATATAGAGTGTGTCAATGTGTCAGGCAGACCAGTTAAACAGATCCTATACTATGTCAGAAAGAGCATATTGTATCAGTCTGTCAGACTTGTCTTACATTGTGTCAGATACATCCAATATATTGTGTCAGAAAGACCCTAAATGTATTCATTATGTCAAAAATGTCCTGCATTGTGCCAGACAAAGCTTGTAGCATGGCAGAAGACCCTATAATTGTGTCAGAAAGACCCTAAAAATCGACTGTGTGTCAGGCAGCCCGATATTATGACACACAGATGCTCTAATATGTCAGAAAGACCCTATATTGTGTCAGAAAGACCATAAACGTGTATATTGTGTCAGAAAGGATCAATATTTGTGCCAGACATGCCCTATATTATGCAAGAACGGCCTAAAAATCGTATGTGTGTCAGACGCCTGGTATTATGACACACAGATGCTCTAATATGTCAGAAAGATCCTATATTATGTCAGAAAGATCCTATAATTATGTTGTGTCAAACGAGTCTTATATTGTGTCAGAAAGATCTTATATTGTGTCAGAAAGATCCTATAATTATATTGTGTCAAACAAGTCTTATATTGTGCCAGACAGACCTAGCAGCATGCCAGAAATCACACCTTATGTGTCATTGCTCAAGTATTCTCTGTTTCTCCTTAGCTCGCATATTTTGCCAGTAAATATTATCTTTGCTGAGGAGAAGAACAGCTGCTTGGGTTTTGTCATGAGGCTGCCTAGTAACAAACCCCTCTCCTGTGGTTTATGGGTCTTGAAGAAGGTGTACTAAGAAGTACTTTAGAAAATACAGGTTACGGGTTCCCAGGTTGCAGGTTATGAAGTGTTGGTTTGATCTGGCCATAATTTGATGTTGAAGATCTGTGTACTTGCCAGGTTGACTTATATCTAATCATTTTTGTGTCCGAGAGCAGGGCCTCGGGCCCTTTGTCGTCATCAATGGGATTGTCATATCAAAGTTGGTGTGGATCGAAAAGCATTTCACAGATGCAAGAACAACCCAAAGTTATGATGCCATTATGATGCCCAGTGTTTACACTGTTGCACTAGATGCCCTGGCTTTAATCTTATGTCCCACTGCTCTAAATAGTTAACTTTAATCCCCCAAATTCCTCCTTGCTCAGCAGACGATTTCTGAGAAGCATCTTCTTCTTCTTCCCTTTGGCCCTTCCGCCCTGAGACAAAGTGGGGTGCACCACAACCTGAGATTTATGCTTCAGCCAATTACTAAAGATAGACAGATAGACACATAGATAGACAGATAGACACATAGATAGACAGATAGGTAGATTGATAGATCTATAGATCGAATGCTAATTTTAACAATTTATAGAGATGTGTTAATGTAATGATCATATCCCATTGAGTTATAAGGGTTATTAAATTGCTCGAGGACATGGTGCATGCATTGCATGCTATTTTAGTTATTACTGTCATCAAAATATGTTCTTCTTGGATACCCAACATTGTACTTTTCGAGTCACATATTTATTGATTATATTTATTCAGTGAGGTACTATCTATATCGAAAAAGGACTTACGTCTACAAATTTTCTTTTTTCAGATGACCAGTCCAATCAAGGCTCTTTTGCCATTTAGGAGGAACATCTCTAATAGCAAGATCTAATATGAAAATTTTAACAAATACAACCATGTGGATACATTTTAGAATTTGTTGAAAACAATTTCAGATCCATTTACCCATTGTCATGACCAGACAAGGAAAATCTGCCATTAAGTGATATTATAAAGCAAATAAGATCTATTACATAGAATCTATAAAGATTTGGGGTAAAATTAATGTGGGTCAAACTTCCTGCCCCTTGCAAGAAGAGTGTGGGTTCCAACCCTATAAAAACAAAGGGGAAAATATAGGGATTATTTAACACAGGGCCACTGAGGGGTGAATATTTCTGTGCCATATGATACTGTTTAGGTCTCTGTAAAAGTAGGATTGAGATATTTACTGTCATTTCCAGTGATTCATCTTGATGGATGGATGGATGATTGGGGCTTTACGTCCTGTATTTATGCACTTGATAGGCTAATTAGGACAGGGGGAGGACATGGCAATGAGGCGAAGGATGATTGAAACAGCCGTCCAACATAGGCCCAGGTGACCCTGATTCATCTTGAGGTGGTTATGCCAAACAATATATATATACTCATACATGTTTTTTTAAACAAGACGTAAGAAAATTTGTCCTGGAAGTATTGAACTGCATGCATTTATATTCTGTAATTTTCAGTAACTTAATGTGGCCACATCGGTAATTCATATATTTCCATTATCGTAAATACTCTTATGCTTTCCTCTGAGCGATAAAGAAGCCTGCACTGGACCACTGGTAGATAATTTCTGCATAAGATGAGATGAATTACTGCTCATGGAGACTGGCTCTGACCGCATCCCCACAAAAGGCAATGCTAAATAATTCTAGCATTTTCGGATAAAATACATTTAGACCTTTACAGTGCTGATATCAAGACATTCTGTCATGTCCCAAACCTGTGGGCACACATCTTCATTCCCTCTAGTCAGCTAATACAAATGTTATTTTTAGATATTTTATCATATTTTTCTAATATTATTTTCATGCCCTTTGTTTCTTGTGGCTATGTATATGAACAAAGGACATTGTTTGAAAATATGGAGTGAACACAGTGATCGCGATATATATGCTTCAAAATCAAAATTTGAAGAAAAAAAAAAGATTCTGATGAAGAAACATCGGATTTATTATGGAAATCACGTATATCTAATTATCTATCCCGCGGAGTGGATCTATGTGTATCTGCAGTTTATGCTACTTTCTGTAAACACACAACAGTATTTTCCACTCTGTTAGTAAGAAATAGATAAACTTCCAAAACTCTCATCTGGTAAGCATGGTAAAAACAGACTAAAATACCCCCCAAAAAATCAGCATATTAAAAATTGAGAGCATCTTCTTTCCAATATTTTGAAAAATAAATTCTTCCATCACTTTTGCACACTTTATGAGGATTGATTGACACTGGCATATAATAAGAGGGAAAAAGAAAGATAAAAAGGTTCAGCATTTGGAAAACACTTGGAAGAAAGCAAAAACTTTGACAGATCTGAAGCTGGCCTGTCATACTACATCCGTCCCTGCCAAGCTTCATTATACAGTGTAAGTTTAAAACTTCTTTGGCACAAACAGGTTTCAAAGGAGGGGAGTTTAGGGTATATTATACACAATAAACACTGCAGAGGAGGGTGATATATCCATTTTGCAGGTTCCTCCTGTGTTTTAAGGCTGACATGCCATGTGAGACTTCCTTTGTCCTGTGCTGAACTTGTTCTATTTTTAATGCATTTTGCTATAAATCTGCACCCTGTAGATAGACTGTATTTCAACAAGAGACCGCTTCCACAGTACGGCCAGTCTTGGTATCCTTGATTGAAATGTCTTATTAATAAACAGTAATTTGTATAGAATCTTTCCTTAACACTTCATATGCCAAGAGTTGCCAAAAGTTTATTGAGCAGGTAAGCAAAATCGCGCGTGTGAGACATACTGAGAAATGTTTTGTAATTCACACCTTCATTCATCATCACAAACTGGGATATTAACCCTGTTTTTATTTTGTTTTTCACTACAAGACTTATACCGGTCGGCACAACTTCATTACGAATGATTTGATTGTAAGTTGATCATGAATCAACTTTAATAGTATGTCACACTTTGAGCTCAACACACATGGTTTATCACACCAGGTATAAACTGCAGACCTGTTGACATTTTGCACATCTTACACCAGAAGTTAAACATAATGTTATGCAACACAAACAGTTGAAACTAGGTTTTACCAATACCTGCTTACATAACCACACCTAAGCCAGTTCTTTTCCTTCTTACTTTCCCTCCTAAAAGTTTGAAAACAAGCTGTCAACTTGAGCAGATGGGATGATGTATCACCTTTCTAACTCCCTAATATTTTGCTCTCTCTTCTTTATTTTTTATGTGTATTTTTATTTGTTTTATTTTTTCCAATTTTGTTTTGCTTATCTTTTTCATGTTGCTATCTTCCATGCATCATCCTGATTCACTCAATAACTCATGCATCACCCATAAGAAATAGAATGATAGCTTTCTGTGTAAGAATGTAAGTGAAGTACACTATGAAATGTATGAATATCATGAGGATAATATTAATAAGGTGCTGAGGAATGTCACGATTTGGACTGATATCTAAATTTTTCTGATTTTCTTTGCAAATTTTTAATATCACTTAAAATCGTGACAGTCATCGCCAACACAGCGAAACGGCCGACTTCCAGTAACATGGCCAATCCGCGAGCCATATTTTTGACACATTAAACGGCCTGAAGTGTTGCAACGACCCAAACGTAGCAACACTGCCACAACAGGTTTGTCGATACCTCAACACAAAGCGAAGAATGATTGAATCTTTTTTCCGACATATGTCGAAGTGATCAGCATCAAACAAAAAGACAACCGCAGAGCTCTGTACTGTGTAACAGTTTCAAACAGTTCTACAAGGCCCATGCATTATTCTCCAGTTTGCAGTTTCAAGGAACTTTCAGCTCAGCCTGACACATTGCCAGATCCCAAATCAAAAACCACACAGTCTTAAACCTCAAGTATAATCTGAAACCGCAAACCTCTAGCGCAGAATACTGAGAATAGTCTCTTTCTCTTCAGTTCTTCAAAGCCAACAGCCATAAGCCCACACATCATTGATTCTTAGCTTCGCGGACCCGCCGACACAATAGATTTACTCCCGACAGGAAAAAAAAATTGAAAAAAAAAAAAAGAAATTTTTTTTGACATTTATATGAAAAAAATTTTTTTACCTTTTTTTTTTTGTCCTACCGACCGACCCTATAAAAAGGGCCTTGAGACGAATCCGAGAAGCTAAAGATCAATTATGTGTGGCCTAAGCCCTCTCAGCTGGAATTTGACTTTCCTCCAAGAGAAATAAACTCAATCCCTGTCCTTAACAGTCCCTCGCTATTCTATTTTCTTAGCTTTTTGCCATCTGCTTTTGCTAAAGGATTAATGTACACAGATAACAGGAGACCTAGAGAAAGTGTAAGATTTCTGCCGTGTGATATTGAGTATTTCCGCCATTACTATGTTATCGGCAGTTTCAAGGTACTTCGGCGAAAAACTACGAAAATGCTTCAGGAATTTGGGACTTTTGTTGAAATGGTTATCAGTTATACTTTAACAGGAAAATAAAAATATCGAAACAATGTTTAATTGTGCAGTTTCCTTTGACATTTCTGAAGGTTAAATGAAGGTTGTCCATCAACTAAAATATAGGAATTTTAAAACTGTGCAATGTAATTGTCCCCTATGCTAAGATGATATAGCAACGGTATTCATTTTATAAGGTTAAATCTGGCTGACTTAATTGGCTTGATGTCCTTTATTTTTGCAGCTATAGGACCTAAATAATAGGACAGTAGGACAAGCATAGAGACCACAATAATTCAATGAGGTTCACTCAAGGATGCACTGTCGCTTCTGCCCAAATGTGTGACTCCAAAGTTGTTGACAATGGAAATAACCTGACATATTTGTCGAAACTGTTTTTGTAATGTACTATTTGAAGTCAAAATATCACACAGACTTTGTCAACACTTGAAAAGAATAGTCAACCGGCTAATGTGCCTTGTCAAGTCTCTGGTCTAAAAGCTGTCAATGCCCAGGGAGTTGAGGGCCAGATTGCATGATTGGGCACTGATAGAAGGTCAATCCTTTTTGCTGTAACAACTGTGGCCTGGGCTAGAATTCAAACCCTGATCAAAAAAGTTCAAGGAATGTATACCTAAACTCACTTACTGAAATTAATTCTTGAAGAAGAACTTTGAGCCGGTGTCAATTGTCAAACACCTGCACAGATGCAGTAATGACCAGTTGGCAGCTGTTGGCTTTAAGTTAATTTTATATTCCTACATCTATTTTCACTTTAGCAGACCTCTTTCAAAGTATGCAAGTAATATAAACACTCAATGTACAAAAGTATCCCATTTCTGATCTCAACACCTTCCTCCTCCCCAAAACAAATACATTAGCAATTTGACCTTCCTTGAATTTCCTAGAAGTCATGATTTGTTTACATGAATTGACTGAGGGCATGACCAGAGCAAAAGACAGATGTCTGGCAAAACTAAGGGGTTAGTTCAGTTGGCAGCACGTTTGGCTTGCAATCGCTGGGTTCCAGGTTTGAATCCGGCTCGGTCCGCGTCACCTGTATCCACCTAGACCTGTGTTGGAACTAGGAAGAAATTTCAGTCATCCTTCGCCTCAATGCTGTGTCCTTCACCTGACCTAATTATCCTATGGCAGTGCATATTGGACAAGTCGCCTCCATCATCTGGTAGATTATCTATTCTTTACTTTCTAATGATGAGATTTTGGATTATGGTAACTTAATCTAAAAAGTTTATAATTAAAGTATACCAAAGGTCCGTCTACGCCTATTTCTTCCATGATATTGGTGAGCTGCCCATCCTGAGCATCCTCCCATCTGAATTTCAGTTATATCTTACCCTCTCCCTTCGGTCAGGAACTCAGGGTAGTCATGTCCAGGTCTCCCATTCCATTGCTGTAATGCCTTATAGATGTACAATGGGTATCAACATTCAACATTGTCATTACCTTTCATGGTATCAGGTATATGTATATTATTGTATACATAAATTTTTTTTGTATGTTGAAGTGTGAATTTTTTTTCTCATCTTAGAAAATTTGAGATTGTTATGCTTTTGCATTCTTTCCAGTCCCTATGCCTGCCTGGAAATCAGGGTTCAGGTCTGTTTACAGGAAGGTTCATGGATGCCCTGGCTGTGTCAGGCAACATGCTCTGATCAAAGCATTAACCAGCTGGTATAGGCAATTAACCTACAACCTGATACATTCATGCTGCTCTGTATTTACCTATATATCCATTGGATGATATAAGCATTCCCACAGACCTAGCTCCAAGAGTTATTACAGTACGATCAGGAATATTTTCCCAAATTCCAGAGAAGAAAGGGTTATTGGGGCCTCATGCCCTGTTTTATACTCTCCTTGTGGTTCATTAACACAGGAGGAAGATACAATAATAAGACAAAAGGGATGATTCAAACTGCTGTCCAACATTGTCTTGGTGACCCAGCGCCAGCCAGATCTGAAATCTAACGCAATCATAAGTTTGTGGGAAGTCCGCTCAGAGCGTCAACAGCTAAGTTAACTGCTCTTTCCTTGTGATTTTTAACTGGATCTAGTAGTTGGTTTTTATTGTCATTGTGCAAAGGAAACAAAAGAATAATGACAAAGCTTTACAATTCAGATGGTTAAATAAAAATAATGGTTGCAAAATATCACTTAATTGGGTCATCAACAATATCAATTGTGACTGCAATTGAAACTTCTCACTTCTGAAAACCTTCCTCAAAGGCTTCCTGGCTGCTTACCCCCTTCTGCTGTGATCTAGGATCCACCACCAGGGGTCTCTGGGGGTCATTAGAGGTCAGTGACCTTTGAGCATGACCTCTGACCTCAACTCACAATCATTCATCATTGACTCGGACCTTGTCTATACAGACACAAGATATGGGGTCACTCATCTCTCAGGAATTCAACTGAGAACTAATAATCTTCAGGACACCCTGTAAATAGGGCCCAGAAAATTGGAGTTGGGAAATAGGGTAACCTGCCCCAGAGGGTTTGATGGTTGATGATGAATTGGGAAATCACCCAATTATCAGCTGTTGATGGATTATGTTTATTCTGAGAATATTGTTTGCTCAAATCATAAGAAATTTGCATTGTAAAGGGTATGAAGAAAATGTACTTTTTCCACAACAATGCATGATTGACTTCTAAAACATTGTTGGCAATTGGTTCATCACTTTTAGTCTACCATGTAACAGTGATAGAAAAACTTAATCAGTAGGACTACATAACTGCTATAGTCACTATCATTTATGAATCAACACTCTGTTTGATAAAGCTTTTTTCTTTAAATGCCATTTTAAAAATTAGCATGCTTACTAATTTCAAGAAAATTTTCTTAGTACACATTATATCCTCAGGAGGGTAGAATACAGAAAACTCCTCTGTTGTGTGACAAACTCAGTTGTTTCAGGGCTAAAAAGTTATTGTAATTCAATTACTGCTAAGGAAGTCAAGTTTGAAAATGACATCACCTCAATTTCCTTCAAAGTTGCTGAATCCAATACTGCTTCTCTTTGTAACTTCAAATCATCAATGTAAATATTCTCACCTGGAAGGAAAAAAGAATACATTAGATATCAAGAATTACAGATATATGATATCAAGAATAGCCCAAATGTTATTTAGATATGCCAAAATGAAATGAAGAACAAAAAAACATGGCCATCAAGGACCAAAACAAGGTCAGGACTACTATGTGATATCAAGACAAAACTTCCTGGAGCATTGCAAGATGATGTGGTTTTAGAATAGGATGAAATGATATCAGGAACATGAAATGATACAAGGACACCAAGAAATGTCGCAATAGTGATATCACAGCGTATAAAGTTCAATTGCATGTGGTCATGTTGATATCAAGAAATCAAAATGGTTACCATGTTAAGAACTAAATTTGTACGAAGAAGATGCCAAGAACTGTTAAATTGATATGACACCGATCATGCAAAGAATCAAACTGATATCAATAATTATCTAAGAGCAGCATCCCATACGCATATCTAGAACAGACAAACAGATGGGACTACAAGATTTACCTGAGAGATATAAAGATTGAAGAGGTTCAAATGACCAAAGATACTAAAGGTCATCAATCGAAAGTACTGGGCTGGAGCAACTACAGACAAAATTTTCATATGTATTTTGGGGAAGTCAGAAGGGCATCCATGGATGAGAATTTGATACAATTGTACATTTTGTTTAGAACATGTAGACCACACTCATAATAAACAGCTGAGAGAAATATGACAAAATACATTGGGCAATGAGCAGTTATATTTATAAATTGCTTGGCACCCCATACAAAAAATAGTGAGGTGTAAGGCATGAGTACAGAAGGTATGAAAAACCCTCAGAAAAAGTATACATTGGCTTACACAACGATACATTTGGATTAAGATAACAGTCTGCTGAGAACCAATATAACGCAAGAACATTTTTGCTGCGATCCTGCTCAACATTTTGTTGCGGTCTTGTTAAATCATGGCCTAACTCCTGTAGAGCAATTTACAACATGCATCTAGCAGTAGCACTATGTTGATTCTAGTTATATATCACATTGTAAGTATGAACCTTCTCACATTATAATTTTTGTTTTGTAATAAGTACTGTTCACTCAATAAAGTAAGCATATTAAACCTGAGGAGATGGAGGAAGAGAAACAGGAGGAAGGAGGAAGAACTGCTAAGAGGAGGAGGAGGAGGAGGAGGAGGAGATAAATGTTGGTTAAGCATTTTTTCAGGACAGTTTTGACAACTAAACCAGTCATCTTCACCGTGAGAATTAATCACTTTCC
Source organism: Platynereis dumerilii (assembly GCA_026936325.1). Taxonomy (NCBI): domain Eukaryota; kingdom Metazoa; phylum Annelida; class Polychaeta; order Phyllodocida; family Nereididae; genus Platynereis; species Platynereis dumerilii. The sequence continues at coordinate 4,534,689 of JAPTHN010000004.1, forward strand.
CTGAGTGGTCCTCTGATGCAACAATGTGTTTTGAAAGGCCCTTTAAACTCAGCTCCCTACTGTGTATAGTTACTATACAAACTATTCAGCAACTACTTCACTTAGGAGAAGCAGAAAATGTATGGGCAGATTACACCTCCCTGGCAGATACAATGTGTTAAAAAATTGCTGCAGTAGATCAATGTTATTTTTTCACACAACTTAGGTTATTTTGGAAGGGAAATACCCCCAATGAATGATGTGAAAAAAATAGGAGATAAAGTTGAAAGGATTATGCAGCTGGTGGAAGGAGCATAGAATATGGTACATGATGGCATGAGATGTTATTCAGCTATCTAGAATCTAGAATATTTTGTTTATAGTAGCAGATTTGTTTGTAGAAATTATTGTAGGCGATTAAAAAAATGCTAGAAGAGTAATACGTATAATATTTCCTACATTTGAATTAGTCATTTGCTGACTAATTATGGCTAGTTCTCACGGAGACGTAACAGAGGGTTTAAGCGACGGCGTTTCTTATATTTCCAGGAAAGGGCAAAGATTTGAGCATGTTCGCCGTCAATTTTGGCTTTACGGCGCAACAGGAACAGCATGCGTCGTTTTAAGAGGTCTTTCTACGCAATTCCTAGAAATTTGACGATGCAGGAAAAAAAGATTCAACCGGTTGAATCTTTGCGAGGAAAGAAGTGGTGAAGCAAGAAGAAGCGTAAAAAGATATCAGTGCGCGCCGCAGATTTTTAAAGTTGCGACGCACAAAGAAGAGCTTCGACGCAGAAACAGCAGTGTAGCAGAAAGCTCTTGCTTCATGTCACATGTTTCAGACACGCGTCGCGGAAAGACACATGTTCGACGCACGTGAGAGGGTGCGCGCCGCGTCTTTTGGACCCCCAATGCAGCAGACAGAGTGGCGCCTGAGTGCATGCGTTGTTCTATTTTTAGCATCAACCCTTTGTCTGCGTGTCACCCTCTTTTTGCGCAGCGGCTGGGGCAGCAGCAGCGAAGCAGGGGGGGCGAAGGAGGGGGAAAGAGGCGGTCCGCACCCTGCATATATATAGAGGAGGCCAGTTTAGAGCACCATACCCACTCAGACCTTCGACCAGAACACACCTAGAATCCACGACACTATTATCAACTGCTACATTTGCTGCTACTTTTGTTGCTACAATTGTACTTTTGCTGCTACAACATGGGACCAAAGAGGAGAAAGGGCACCGTCGTCACCAGGGCACCAACCAAGCTCAGCACCAGGTCAACACTTCACACTCCTGGGAGCACTCCAGTGACAACTCCAGCTACAACTCCAGCTGCAACTCCTCTCCATGAACCTTCAGATGCTGCAGTGACTACATTCTTCACTACAGCCATGGCAGACCTCTCTCTACCTGGCTCTACACCTCCACTACAGCTGGCAGCCAGACGAAGACCACCACTTCAACCACCAAAGCCACTGTAGTCAGCGAGACCATCTTCGAGGGCCGGCCAGAAGACAACACAACAGATGAAGATTCATCAGTTGAACTGTTTGAAACTGATGAAGGAGACAAGCCTGCTGCCAAGTCTGCTGACAAGCCTGCTGCCAAGCCTGCTGCCAAGCCTGCTGCCAAGTCTTCCACGGGTCTTCCAGAGCCTACTGCCAAGTCTACTCCAAAGAAGACTCCAAAGAAGACTCCAAAGAAGCAGACTCCGAAGAAGACTCAGACTCCGAAGCAGACTCCCAAGAAAACACCAGAGAGCCAGCCTGTTCTTGCTCTAGACAGAGTGGCCATCCATGAGGACACCTTCGAGGAGGAAGAAGACTCTGCTGATGAGACCCCTGCAGCTGCTGCTGAAGCCAAGTCCAAGGGCAAGAAGGGCAAAGGGAAGGCCCCCAAGAAAAACATCCGGAACAACCTGGGCATCACATCTGACCAAGAAGATGACCTCATCAACTGGTACAGAGAGCATCCTGTCCTCTACATGAAGGGCACCAGAGGCTACAAGGGGAACGAGAAGCTGCTGCTGGACTCAGAAAAAGCCAAGGAGCTGGGACCCAAGTACACCTCCCAGGACATCTTCAACTGGAGGAAGACAGTCCGCACTCACTTCTCCAGACTCGTCAGGCCTGAAGCTTCAGGAGCCGCCAGGAAGGAGACGCTCACAGACAGGGACCAGTACATCCTGAACAACTGTCGGTTCCTGAAGGACTCCATCGTCCACAAGCCAGGGAAGGAGCTGTCCGCCATCTCTCAACTGTCTGCCAACCGGCCAGCCTCAGACTCCGAGGACAGCTACAACCCTGAGGATTCCCTGCCAGCTTCGTATGACATGCCGGACCTGCCACCTGAACAGCCAGCACAGGACAGACCTGACAGCCAGCAGTCCCAAGTCTTCCCTGGAGCACCAAAGCCTGGAGCCGCTGCCAAGGGAACCAAGAGGAAGGCCCCAGGAGATGAAGCCATGCACTCCGCCATGCACGTCATCGCAGGCAGCATGCAAGCCATGTCCTCCGCCAAGAAGATCCTGAAAGGCTCTGGCTGCAACATGTGCCCCGACCACCAGGAGTTGACACCCGACCAGGAGTACTGGAGGATGAAGTGCCAGGACCTCTACCACGTGGGATTGCACGCCAGCCCTGAAATCAGGAGGAAGATGGTCAGGACCATTGCAGAGGCCGCCCTCTACTGGGATGATGAGGCCAGCCGCCATTCAAGACAGCAGCAGGAGCAGACCTTCCAGCCTCCTCATCCTCCTCAGCGCCTGCAGATGCCACCTCCTCCTCATCCTCCTCCTTCTTCGACGTATGTGCCATCCCACCACCAGCAGCACCACCACGCTTCCAGCAGCAGCCATCACTACCACCACCACCAGCCCAGGGAAGGAGGATCCTCCAGGCAGACTCCCAGCTACACCGTGATGCAGCCCAGCCCATCCTCCATGACACTGATGATGGATGCCCAGGAGAGCCCTGAGAAGTACGGCTACCCCCCTGGACCCAGCTTTGGTCAACCGGCCGCCCATCACCAGCACCAGCCTTCCCCTTCGGCCAGTTGGACTGACAATCTCCTTTCTCCACGAAAGTAGAAGATGCAGCAAAGACAACAAAAAACCTCGGCCCTTTTAAGGGCCACCAAATCCTCCCAAAAGGGCAGGCCACGTACACATCTTATGTTGACAAAAAAAAAGAGCTTGTGTTGACCGAAAAGAGCCAAAAAAGAGCAAAAAAAACGTTGACAATCCCCCAAAAAAAAGTCCCCCAAAAAAAAAGTCCCCCAAAACAAAAGTCCGGTCCTGGCCTTCATTAAAAGTAATCACCTTCATAAAAGCAAGGTGCTAGTTCCCCCTTTCTTTGCCCCAAAACATACCAAGTGCAGCACTAGTACAAGTGCTGCATTCTTTGGTATAAACATATTTTTATTGCACTAGTACAAGTGCATGAATTTCTTAATTAAAATGTAATGCACTAGTACAAGTGCTTTGGTTTTAAAACTTGTGTTGGTTGGTTGCACTAGTACAAGTGCATCACTTTGTAATTTCACTTGTCTAGGGCAAGTGGCAGGTAGATAGCTAGATAGCTAGCTAGATAGATAGATAGATAGATAGATAGATAGCTAGATAGATAGCTAGATAGATAGCTTGATAGATGGAACACAGTGCTCGTTACATATATACACTGCAGCAAAAGAAAAGCAGTTGTCGTCACTTTGCATGGAATGGACTTGGATAGATAGATAGATAGCTTGATAGATAGCTAGATAGATAGGTAGATAGATAGATAGATAGATAGCTTGATAGATGGAACACAATGCTCGTTACATATATACACTGCAGCAAAAGAAAAGCAGTTGTCGTCACTTTGCATGGATTGGACTTGGATAGATAGATAGATAGATAGATAGATAGATAGATAGATAGATAGATAGATAGATGGAACACAATGCTCGTTACATATATACACTGCAGCAAAAGAAAAGCAGTTGTCGTCACTTTGCATGGATTGGACTTGGATAGATAGATAGATAGATAGATAGATAGATAGATAGATAGATAGATAAAAATGTGCTTTCATACAATTAAACGAATATTTTACTTTCAACTCTCTTTATGGCAAATTTCAATCAGCCTATCGTCAAGGACATGGGACTGAAACTGCCTTGCTCAAGGTCAAAAATGACATAATGCTGGCACTGGATAACAAAGATGATGTCATCTTAGTTTTGCTTGATCTTTCTGCAGCGTTCGACACCATCGACCACACAATACTACTCAGAAGACTCAAAAACAGATTTCAAATAACTCAGAAAGCACTTGAATGGTTAAGATCATTTCTTTGTGGTAGAACTCAACGTGTATCTGTCAGTGAGTCGATGGTGTCGGACGCCAGGCCCCTCAGATTTGGCGTACCCCAAGGTTCGGTCTTGGGACCTGTTTTGTTCTCGCTGTATGTCACTCCCCTAGAAGATATTATCATGAAACATGGGTGTAAAACGGCAATTTTTGCAGATGACACACAATTATATTTGACTTGCAACAATTCAAATAGTGTATCAATAATTGAAAATTGCGTGAGCGAGATTAGAAGCTGGATGATCAGAAATTTTCTGGCTCTCAATGATGCCAAAACTGATGTTATTTGCTTTTCATCTAGATTAAGAGAAATTGTGAACTATCAGTTAGAAGTGTTAAAGTTGGCGAAACATCAATCAGCACGACTGCTGTCGTTCGAAATTTGGGTGTTCTTTTTGATGAGAATGTCACTATGTGTCACCATGTAAAGAACGTGTGTAAAAATGCCTCGTATGCCTTATGGCGCATCAGCAAGTGTAGGCACCTACTAGATCATGATCGAACTGTAAAATTAATACATGCTTTTGTGACATGCAGAATTGACTACTGCAACAGTTTATTGCTCGGCTGCACTGATAATCAGATTAAAAAACTCCAGCATCTTCAGAACTCTGCAGCACGCCTTGTGTGTGGTATGAAAAGGTATGACAGAAGACACATTACTCCAATTCTTAAAGATTTACATTGGTTGCCTGTCAAGGCGAGGATTATTTTTAAAGTCCTCTGTATTGTTTTTAAATGTATATTCACTTCTACTGCACCTGCTTATTTGAAAGAACTCATTACCATCAACAACAGAAATTACATGTCACTTCGCAGCGATGCAGCAATTACTCTTAAACGTCCATCACCACCGAAAACAGTGACATACGGCAGTCATGCGTTTGCAGTTAGAGCGCCAGCTCTATGGAATGACCTACCGGTCAATATGAGGACAATCAGTGTTTATGAACAATTCAAGAGCAAACTTAAGACTCATCTTTTTAAATGTCATTATGATGTTGCCTAATTTTAGTTAAATATATACACATTGTTTTATCTGTCTATTACCATTGTGAAAAGCATTGAGATTTTTATGTAATGCTTATAGAAATAAATATTATTATTATTATTATTATAGATAGATAGATGGATGGAGGGATTGATTGATTGATTGATTTTTGGGCTTGTTTTGTCAACATAGGATGTGTACATGGCCAGCTCAATTGGGAGGATTTGGTGGCCCTTAAAAGGGCCTGGGGTTTGTTGTTTTGAATAGATAGTCTGCATCTTCTTCAGATTTTCTCCAACTGCCAAGGGACACTTCCTGCCGGACTGTTGACCCAGTCACGTAGGTAGTCTCGAGCAGCCTTGGCATCTCTGGAGGCATTTCCGTGTCGAAGTGGTTCTCCTAGGTCATGCAATTGACGGTCTCCCCTCCAAACTCCTTCAGCGACGTCATGTGTCTGTGGATCTTCTCTGTCCATCACTTCATTGTCACGGGCATGGTGGACGCCTACTCTGTCTCGCAGAATGTTGTGTAGAACACAAGCAGCCATTGTGATGTATGTCACTCTTGTAGGTCGTTGGGGCATGGTGGTCAGGAAGCATCTGAACCTGTGTGACAGCAGACCGAAGGCATTCTCCACCACTCTCCTGGCTCTTGAAATCCTGTAATTGTAGACTCTGGAAGGAATGTCAAGGTTCTTTCTTGGCACTGGTTTGAGCAGCCATGTCTTCAGGGGAAATGCCTCGTCACCCACGATGTAATATGGGAAAGGATTGTCTTCCGTGCCAGGTAGAGGTTCTGGAGGTGGTAGGCCTAGATCTTCCTCGTCCAGGAGTTGTCGAAGTACTGTGTCCCTGAAGACGCCGCCATCAGATGCACTTCCTTGACAGCCAGCCTGCACATAGATGAACTTGTAGTCGGCATCAACGAGGGCCATCAGGACAATGGAGTGAAATCCCTTGTAGTTGTAGAACAAGGAGCCTGCAGCCTTGGGACATCGGATTGCGACGTGCTTGCCATCCAGAGCTCCAATGCAGTTGGGCAAGTTCCGTTTCGTCTCAAAAGCCTTGGCTATCTCCTTCCATCTTTCAGGCTGTGTGGGTAGTGCCAGCTGTCTTTCGAAGGCATGAACGATGGCAAGGCAGACCTCGGGGATGAAGTTGCAGATGGTGTTGGGTGCCACACGGAAAGCATAAGCTAGGGACTTGTAGCTGTTTCCTGTTGCCATGTACCGCAGGGTGATAGCCAACTTCAGACCAGGTTCCAAAGCCCTCCTCGTGTTGGTGTCTTGCTTAGCGATGAGTGGTCCAACAGCTTCCAGGATTTCAGCAAAGATGGCAGGGGGCATTCTAGTGTAGTTGTAGTAGCCGGACACGTCACGCACTTGCAGTTCAGGCAGCAGTTGATGGAAGTGACCATGTTGTTCCCTCTGCAGCAACCAGTTGCGAATCCACCACCTTTTCTGTCTCCTGGCCCTCCTCCTCCTGTGTCTCAAATAGACAGCTCCGATAGCAACAGCAGCAGCACCAGCCACAACAATAATTTCTTCTTCATCCATCATGCATATGTTCAGTAGGCAGTCGTTGTGTTCTCATTGAAGGGCAATCAGCAAATGAAGCAAGGAGGTCCTCTGTGTCCCTTTTTATAATGACCAAAAGTGACTCCTGCAGCAGCGAAACACACTTTGCCGCAGCGCTGCAACAACAGACGTTCGTCGATGCTTAAGAGACCTTCGTCGCTGCTTAAGGCAAGGACGACGAAGAAGGTCAGCATCGACGCGCCTGTAATGTCCTCGGCGCTTTATGAATGCATGTGCGACGATGAACCATCAAGTTACGCAGTAACAAGTCCCTAAATGCGGCGTTGCATCCTTACAGTCTTCGGCGAGGCTGTCATTTTCAGCGACGCATCTTAGCTCGGGTGTACGCCGAAGGTTTCCTGATGCGTCGCAGGTCGCCAATTTCAGACGTAGCTGCCTCACAACCATCAGCGGCGTAAGAGGAAACAACATTGGGCGAAGTAGAAGCAGCCTCGCCGAATTCCAAAACAAAGTGCGACGCGTCTGTTTGGAACTGCGCTGAGGAAAGAGAGGCGGAACACGGCGAAGAAAGCTTAAGCAGCGCCGCGGACACCTCAAGACTCACCGCGGCTACTAACTTTAAGCGTCGCACATGACACTAATTGATTACGTAACGTGCCAAAACCAACGTTCTACGCCACAACTTTCCAAGAAATGACTTCTCTTGATGCGTCGCTCTCAAATCGCCGTCGTGAGAACCAGGCATAATCCTCTGTTGATGCATCGATGCCTTCTACTTGTGATACACCATGTAACCACATTATTTATTCTGATTGTCATAAATTTTGTTTTCACATTGATCGAAGCCAGATTCGAAATATATTGCAAGCCATTCGGTCAAGGTATTGGTGGTCTATATCTATGCTGGGCAAGTGAAAGAAGAACCAACACTCTCATCGCAAAATGTTCTTTGTGGTATATATAAAGAACCCGCAGCCATAAGGTTCTAAATTTTAAGGGTTCAATTGAAACGAAAAGGTACGTTCAATACTTGGTGGGAAGGCCCTGTGATAGGACCCTACGGTCCCAACTTGAGAGAAAGGGAGTTCTATTGTGGGAGTGCAGTGCCGCTGGATCATGGACCAATTATTAGTGTGATTGTTCCATGCTTAACAACCCTTAAAGGTTCCATATAAAACATTTTGGTAAGAGTAAACTATATCATATAAACATATCACAAAAAACAAGAATTTGTCTGAGAGGGCTGCACTTTCCATACCAACCCTTACCCACCTAATTAGCAAAGGGATTAGCAAACTAATTTTTGACATGATCCCAGCATGACTTGTGAATGAGTGCATGATCTTAGACCTAAAAGATCCTCATGTATCAGGTGATCAGTAGTAGGGCACATCTCATATGATATCAGTACCCTATGATGATATCACCCTCATATCTGTACTGGACCAGTACTGGATCACCCCTCATATTCACAGGTGACTTACCAGGGCACTAAACCCCAGCACCCCCACCCCTGCACTAACTTACCCCTTCCACTTAACTAAACTAATTATTTTTCCACCTGTCTGTGTTGTCATACCTTCTGCTTAAGCATATAGTGGTATGTAGACCTTGTTAGTGCAGTGATTCAGGAATGCACATGTTTTTCATTAGAATAATGAAAATTGCCACTTGCAGGCTGTGATTCATTCCTCGTGGCCATCAGTCTGTATCAGCCAATAGAGTTCTGGAGATCCAAGGAGACTTCAATGGTATCATAATTTTGTTCTGATCATGTATGTGAAACATATTGAAAGCAGCTTTGGTGTGTAAATTGCTAGCAAGTAAAGGATTGCAATGCCTGGATATCATGTTCGGGATCTTTTCATATGCTGCATCGAACAAGTTAGTCAGGTGGTAAAGGTGGTGGTTCATTGTCGCTTCCATGCTGGAAATGACCTTCATGCTCAGCAGACATTACACAGTATAGGCCTACTTATGGATGACCTTGAAACAAACTGTTTGAAGGGTTGACAGACTCACTGAGTGGGGACACACAGCTGGCAGCCTCACACAGCGCCATCAATGATCAATCTCATACCTTCTCTGCCATAGCCAATCTCCCCATTTACACCTGGGTGGAGTAAAGCAACGGTTCGAGGAAGATCTGCTCATTTCTTCCATACCCCAGCTTATAAAAATAATATTAGTTTGAACCTACAACCTTGCACGTAATATAAGGCAATTCGACATATTGTGTGTTGTGTGTTATAGTATCTCATAAACAGTTTCTGAATTTCAAATATCAGTTTCTCTGTGACATTGCTTATTTCCTCGTTATCTTGGAGTCATTGATAATAAGACTCCATATCGAACCCCAATTAGTTGTTTTTTCACGGTGATTGGTGATACATTTCTCCAAACATTCAAAACAAACACTGTTGTGGTCCTGCAAATGACTCGTTTGAGAGCTTTTGAGGTTGCAAATAATTGCAATCATTGAAGTGAGATGTCCTTATAGATTGTGAATGTTAGCAATTGTTATAATCTTTGTTATTCAGTCAATTCTGTCAAATTTTATCAAACTTGTTTCATTCTAACCCTATTATCACCCATAAACAAGGTTGTTTACATGTTTCTGTGGCAACAGTGCAACTTCTGCACGATTTTAATGAAGTACTGTACCTTGTAAACCTGATATGCAATGTTATTTAGGCCTGCTTCAAATGTACAATGATATTTCAAAGCAATTAGGCTGCTGCAGTTGGTAAACAATGTTATAATGAAGCAATTAAGGGGTAATGCATTTCTAGTTAACATTGGATCGAATTACCCCCTTTGTAGCCTACTCGGGCAAACATGTGTACTATCCTGGTCTGTTCACAAAGTATTTGTTGACATTAAAAATTTCATTAACCAGTTTCACCAAAATAGGTGAATCTCATTTGTGATCTTAAATATAAAATTTGTTATGACAAAAATAACAAGTTTATGCAAATATTCAACAATATTGCACAACCTATAAGTTTTGTGGTTGGTGCATCCAGATTTCTGCATCACATTAACAGAAATAAACATCTCCAAAATGTAATAACCAAATTTTTCTTATTTGTAATCTTTCTGAAAGGCTTTGTACACATATACCTCCTTCTGGGTCATTTTGAAAATGATATTTTATTGACATGTATATAATGTAAATGTATATTTTAGAATATTGTTTCAATTTGTTTGTAATATAAGAACTTATGTAGATTAATTACAGACCATAATGCAGAATAGCTATTTCATACCTATTATCATACTTCTATAATTTGTGATTTCCTCAAAATACATGCAATAGAGCCCCTGTATCTACAGTGCACATGATACATACCAATGGACCTCCCATGCAAACTAAATCAGGACTAGACCTATTATTGTTCATGTCAACACTAATCAATTTATCAAATTAGCAAAGAGATTTTGTACTATACATGCTACAATCATGGTGTATCCTAATTCGATGCATGAGATTTTCCCATTTATTGCAAGTTTGTTTCCATGGCGACCATTTACCCCTAATTAGTTTTATACCTCAGATCAATCGCCATTGATCAAAGTTGAAATGCTCACAAAATCTTCAAAGAGCTGAGTGTTTATGATCAGAATTTGTGATCATAAAATTGATGTTATGATATCACAGTAATCTAGATCTTTCCTAACTAAATATTCAATACACTCTTGACCTCAAGAATACTCTATTTAATAAGTATACCTCACTTCTTATTTTTTGTGTCCTAACTCAATGCTGGAAGTCAAGTGTTCAGGAAACTTCAGGAAAATAGTTATACATGCAGTCTTTAAAGAATCCCACATGGTATTGCACATCTGTTTGGTTTTCAACTTGGTTTTCTTCAATACCACTATGAAGGTAATTTACATACATGGACTACATATACATTTGTCCTTTCTGATAAATTTGATATGTACAGAACTTTACACCATATACTAATTTGAAAAAGTAACAGACGACATGACCATTTATAATATATATAGACCTATTTACTTTGCAGTATCTATGTAACCCAAAAATTTTCCAAAAAATATTTATGTGTTACAGGCCTCATCCAATTTACAATCTAATCATAATTCTGTTTTGTATGAATATATGTCCAAAATACCATTTAATCTAGTTGGGAACAACATTTAATCTTAATATAATCTAGCTTTTTATGCATGAGATATTCCACATAAAGCATATATTTGCAATTTTCATTTTCATATTCATAAATGGGTATTTTCATCAAGAGATAGGCTTAATGTGCCAGCAACTTATGAGAATAATACTATTAATTCAAACGAAACTCATATTTCCATTTGAAGCACTCTTCTGAGGCCATTTTGATGTTTGTTGATGTGAATATTGGTTTAATAAACAAAATTAATCATCATTAAGCCAGGCTGTCTATCATTACCACTGATTACAGTATTAATATTTTTGATATTTGGATGATGATATTGGGAAGAAATAACAGAATAAGGCCAGATAAAATTGATTTTTTGCTTCTCGAATCTTCTCAAGAGGTAGATGGGTAGGATGAGGGAAACTTCTCTTGTTGTCGGCCTAAAATCTGTCGGGGTTAGATCCAACAGGCTAAAAATCAATTTTCTCTGGGTTCCAGCTTTATTAAGTGAATATGCTTATAAGTCTTCAGGAAACTAAGTAGGTTACAAATTGCACAATTCTAACAAACTCTACTGAAACCAACTTAGGACATCTTTCATCAATGACATCAACTATACGTTAAGAATAGTAAACAAAGGAACGCAGAGGTAAACATTGGATCCAAGTTATCTCTAGCTGTATAGCAAGTGGTACTGTAGCAAGTTTATAGTCTCAGCTTACTCTATACTGCAACATGAAGAGACTATATATCTTTAATGTTGTCTATCTATATATTCTATCCAGAGCTCTATATTCTATCTTTAATTAAAAAAAAAATCTATTTATTCATTCACCATTATGTCTCTATCTGTTCATATTTATCTAAAATCCACATACATAAACTGTATTTTCTATTCATCTATCTATCTATCTATCTATCTATCTATCTAGCTAGCTATCTAGCTATCTATCTATCTATCTATCTATCTATCCTTCGGGTTGTTTAGCTTATCTACCAACCTAGTCAAAATGGAATATATAACAAGGTGCAAAATGTTGCCAATATATAAATTTAGGCCTACTGTACAGTTGATCACACCTTTATTACTTTGTTATGACTTTATTATTTTTGCGAAATATCATATTGGCAAAATCCATCTATCCTTCTTATTTCAATATATATGTTAGACTGTCTGTATGTGTATAGCTCCAAGATTTGAAGGCATAAAAAGAAATTGATGAATGACTCATATTAATAATCAGATATCTCAGGTCATTGAGCAGCCAATGATATTTGACCAATTAATAGCTAATTGCTTTAACTCCTAATCAAGTTATTAACTGCCAATCAATCAACTATGGTTATGAACTCAGCTATTCAACTAATGATGACTAACCAGTGGTTGAATGTTCCATGAGGAGAATGCACTGCCATTTGGGCATCTTCTCCAGTGCATGTAAATTTACCACAATGCTTGGAACAGAACCAGATAAGGACTACATGTATTAATACTGATCAAACAGTTGATTTTGCTTCAGTACTTGTGAATAAATGATTTATGCCTACATTTGAATATATGTGTGTATTTCTGTGGCTTTTTGTACTGAAAGTATTTTCACATTTGTGGTCAATTGTGTAACCTTGGCACTTTGTACATATACGTACATATAAATAGATCACATAATACATTTGTATTTTCACCCCAGAAAATTCTAGGTTTGTCTGTCTGAAAGTGTGACATTACTTTGGGGGGGGGGGGTTCTCATCATTTTCTGAATCTGAATAAATCTAATATATCTAATATTATGTGCATAGGCATTTACTACACCAGACAATCCTAGGTTTGTTGAGAGTGTGAGTTCTCATTTTCTTCGTATTGGCCAATATCTCATATTTTATATGATTCATATCTATCTATCAATCCCCTACTTACTGGGTCTTAGTTTTACTCCTATTACTCCCATAGAGTCTGGCTGGTTCTTCATGCTTAAACTGTATCTGAAATCTAGCAAGACTACAATGGCTTCTTGGCTGCAGGGGTTTTACCCCCTGGGGCAGAAGGGTGAGATACTGGGGTTGAAGTTTGGAGAGAGGGGTGTGCCCCATCCCCACTTGGCACTCGAGGGGGTTCTTACCCCTCACTTGGGTCTGGTTACTTTGCTACTCTGGTTTTCTAGTGAACCAAAGGGTCTGGAAGTTTAAGAAGACATGGGGGGGGGGGGGTTGTATACTTGGAGTCTGGAGTTAGGAGTTTGGCATTGAAAATTTGGTGTTTGACCATCCCACTTATATCATTCTTTTCATCCATATTGCAATTTATAAACAAATTTCTTTGTATTTTAGTATTTAGAAGGTATGAGGCTCTTCTTTTAACTTAAACCACAACCAATGCAACAGTCCAATTGTTGACAATTCCAATTTTTAGATAGCCCCCCCCCCTTCTTTTGAAATTGGATAACCTTTATTATGGTGGCCAGGAGGTGAAGGCACAAAACCCTTCAGGATGGATAGACAGTTGAGAACCCCTCACACATTCCATGTTGTAGTTGTATCTGGTTTAACCCCAATCCCATAATTCTTCTGTGTTAACTACCAGAGTATCCCTATTCTAGTCCTGGGCAGTTTTGAATTGCCTTAATTGTGAATAAGTGATGTACGAAATGGGAATGATTCAAACTGGTGCCGCATCTCAGAGTCTGACTCTACCAGGACCGGTGTCGGCGAAATGAGTACCCGAGCAACATGTCTACATTTTGCGTTTGGTATACTGGTACTAAGCTGGTACAATAATTGAACTAAATTCTAAATATTTAAATTGGTCATTTAATGTTGATCCAAAACACATATAATCAATGAAAATTAACAGTATGACATATACAGGAGTCCAAAAGCATCTCTAACAAGAGGAGAACCGTCTATAGAGTCTATAGTATAGACTACCTGATTTAATGACATTTTACAAGCTTTGTTTTGATGTGAGCATTCCTTTACTGCTTTTCTGACAAATTCATCCCTCCCTCCAACTGCCAAAACTTGTTATCTATGACACATGTTATTAATCATGAACCTAGATATATGTTAGCCTATATCTGATCTCTGTTATCCCTAGAAGTGCCTCAGTACTTGCCTCTTGCCAAGGTCCATGGTGCCATTGGGCAGGTGACTCAAACAGTCAGATTCAAAATGGGGTCACAGAATGATTCATGAAGCCCAATCTGTTTCATTCACACGTTTACCAGTGTTTGAAGCTGATCAAAAAATGTGTATCAAGGTTGCCCTTTTAACAGAGCCTCACAAAATTTTTTGTATATGATATTTGTAGATGTTTTTGATTCAAGTGTAATTTGCAAGTCTATCATCTCTCAAGGTTGATGTCACAGATATGTAACACCTCATTGCTTCCCTGATCCAGAAACATGGTTGTTTGTCCCTGTAGATAATGTTCTGCAGGCTATTATCAATTTGTCTACCTATCCAATCTTAGTTATATAGTCTAATCTAATCCTATCTAATCTGTCTATTCAACAGTCTTTCGATCTTTTTATACAAAATCTTCTATCTGTCAATTCATGTGGTATTGCAAGGGGCATCATTTGACCTATATATTATATATTATACATAACCAATCAAATAGATATTACACTTTTGTTCCAGGTGAATTTTCGGTTTATAAACAAATAACACAATCATCTGTACTGTGTGTAACCTATACACACTACAATATAATCATAACCATAACTGAAGGGGAAAATTGTTGGAGGGAAAAAAATCAAGGTGGCAACTTTATTTGCTCAGTAATAAGTCAGTAATTGTGAGACATAAGCCAGTAATAAGTTAGATGAAAGTGGTTATGTTGCTCTTCAATAGGTTGCAGACTGTCTAATTGTAAACCTATCACTAGGAGGCAGGTTATTTCTCTCTGTAATTGCTTCCTTTCAGGAGTTAGGAGAAAAAAATTCACACCATGAAACAGTGCCGAAAACTGACACTTTCGTCAGCGCTCTATGTCGTAGCAGCCGAAAGGGAACCATCAAACTTTTATTGTACTACCTGTTGTTGCAGTATAGTTGATTCTACAATAGCTGAGTGGCAGTTGATTTAGTTAAGAAAGTCATTAATTTTGTTCAATTTTCTTTCAATCAAAAGTATATTTTTTACTAGGAATATATGCAAAAGTGCACCAATCATGCACACAGAATATTAGGCCTTTGCATTGGAGCACAGGTAGGCATCTCGTATCTACATTGCCATTAATTCGAAGCCAGCTTGTATAACTGCAAATTGCACTGCCAAAAGTTTACAAGAGAGCCAAGTGTAATAAGTGTACAGTGTAGGCTGGTATGTGTCAGAACCTGTTACTTTTTTGCTATTTTCTTACTTTTTTTTGTGTTAATTTTTGTTACTTTTCTTCTAATTTTTGTTACTTTTCTTCTAATTTCGTACTTGCTGTTCATTTTTTAAAGCAATGCTTTCTTGGTTACTCACCAGGGTGTGGCCACCTAAATGCCTTGTTTGTTTATCAACAGATAGCAACCACTAATTAGCTGTCAGGCAATATGGTATATTGTAGTGATCATTTTTATTGGATAGCAATTATATCACACATTAATCACAGAGTATCATTGAAGTGATTTGTCTGTTGGATCGTTGCTAAACATTTGATTTTACGGAGTTGAAACATTTTTGCTTAACAATTGTCCGCTTATCAACTTATCACATTCTTTAACTATATTTGTCAGTTAATACGGTAAATTGCAGTTAACATTTTTATTGGATAGCTATCATATCACAGACAGAAGTAGCCTTCAAGTGATCTGTATGTCTGTTGGATAATTGCAAAACATTTGATTTTACAAAAACTTTTGATTTTACTGAGTTAAAATATTTTTACTTCACCGTTGTCTCCTTATCACATTCTTTGACTTTAATTAGTTGTGTAATTTTTTTTTTCAATGGTATACATTTTTAGTTTTCTAAGGACAATATCACAGGAGCAGTCTATATGATCATTTTTTTTCACACAGAAAGTTCAGTAATTTTCCAGTATAAAAATAATGACTAACATATATATCCCCTTTTTCAAACAATGGGGGTTGCGGCTATCTATAGATAGATATGAATAGGTGTAGCTAAGTTTAGCTACATATGGCTATGTATAGATAGACAGCTAAGACTAGATTTTAACGTGCCACCTTTAGAAATTTGTACAGTAACAAGTTTTAAAACACCAGACATTTTTCAACAATTTTTAAAAGTCTAGGGTATGCTGCAAAACAGCCTATGTTTTGCTTTTTGCAACTTATCAGAAGTTTGGGCTCTATCTCTTGCTAAAGTTTCTAAGAGTGTAACCCAGGGCTCTATCTTTTCACCAGTACTTTCCACTAAGGAAACCGTATTAGTTCTATTATAAGTTGTGCCTGTAATTTCGAAAGGCGCCACTTTTATTCTTAGTTGGGAAATGCATTTTCCTTTGGACTGTACTTTGGAAGTTGAATTGAGAAATAAAATAACTGTAGCCTATTGTTCTTCTAGAATTTACAGTAATCCCCAACTGAAGTATTATAATAATGACAACATGATTTGGACAGACACTCATAAATTTAAGAGTATAAGTGTATAAGACAAGGAAAACTTGAGTCAAGTCTATGTGGATGCAAAGCTGACTGTTTAGTGATAATAAATAATAATAGGCCTTTGGGCTTTTTGTATG
The DNA here is from genome assembly GCA_026936325.1 of Platynereis dumerilii. NCBI lineage: Eukaryota > Metazoa > Annelida > Polychaeta > Phyllodocida > Nereididae > Platynereis > Platynereis dumerilii. Next base: position 4,551,374 of record JAPTHN010000004.1, read on the forward strand.
ATTGATTGTTTGCAAGTGGTTTTTTCTTTGCCACTTTCATTTGTTTGTTATTATTTCCATTTGTTTACTTTCATTGATCATTGCTCTATTTACCAATTTTATGTGAAAATCAATAAGTTATCAATCTACTTCAATATTCAATAAAATCAATACTTTATACAAAAGTGTTAAGAAAATCAGTGCTAAGCAAATAATCTAGCCTTAAACCCACTTGAGGTCTATATTTTAAGGCAATTTTTATCAAACATGTTACTTGCATGAAAAATCATATACAATTATTATGATGGATGGATGGATGATTAGGCTGTTATATGTATTAATGCGTCTTCGTAGGCTAATGCCCCAGTCTCACGGCGGCTCCCGGAGAACTATTTAGATCGGCGTCGAAGTATTTCCTGGTAATTTGGATGAATTTGGGTGATCCGCCGTCGACTTTTAACATCCCCCCAGGGGAAGTTTTTGTTCCCCTCAGCGTTTCCTAGAAATGGAAAAACTGCGCCGTGGATGTCAAAAAAGATTCAACAGGTACAAACTTTTTTTACATGACGGCGGAGCAGAGCCCGAAATTTTCTTAATTTTTGGATGTCCGGCGTGGATTTTTCAGTGAGAACGCCTCAAAAACATCTCCGCCGGGATATTAGGACATCCCCTGCCGCTGAGGGGACCTCTCCTGCCCCCGCGGGGACCTTTCCTGCCCCCGCGGGGACCTTTCCTGCCCCTGGGAGGACATTTGAAGCCTCGCCGGCAGTTTTTGACATCCCGCCGCGGTGAAATAGGTTCACTGAGGGGCAGTTATAGGTTCCCTGAGGGGTACTTTTTATATCTCGGGGCGATATAAAAGTATCCCTCAGGAGGAGGAAATTCCTTTCCCCCGGCGAACTTTTGGGGACGGCGTACAACTTTTCTTCTCCGCAGTGAACAAAAAGAACCCCGCCGTGATATGCTTTTAATTAATTATGTAATGGTTTTATAAACATTGTATGTCGCCGTGATGGTCATTTTTTTCCTAGAATTCAACTCAAGCTGCCCCTCAGTGGTAAAAAGTTCTCCGTAACGTGCCGTGAGACTGGGGCATAATTGGGACAAGAGAGAGACACTACAATTAAATGAGGGTGGATTGGGGATTTAGGTCCCATATCTATTTTTGCACTGTTGCACAGCAATTGACTAATTAGGACTGTATATAGGAGGTCACAGCGACAAGGTGAAATATGACTGAAACTGTCCAACATAGGTCCAGGTGACCCCGACAAGGCTGGATTCGAACCTGGGACTCAGCGATTGGCAGCGGCAATCACTACCATCCAACTACCCTACTTCCATGCCATCATATAATGTGTGAATAATGTTTAGCTTATTCATGCTTGTTAGAATTGCATTACATCAGGGTAGGTACATGGTTCCCACGTGAATCATGTATTTGAAATCCCACCCAGCATTGTTTCACCTCTCTCTTGACTTAAGAAAAGGGTTTACTCCAGAAACCCTCTTTTTTAACCTCTTCACAATTTGGGTTGGTGAACTACTGTTATCTGTTAAGTGTCTGTCTGTGTTAGTCTGTCTATCTTTACCCTGAAAATCCAATTAAGATCTTTTTTCTGTGTTTTATCACATTTGAAACATTACTGTCTGACTGTCTGTCCTGTAATCTGTCAGTATGTCTGTCAGTGCGTATGTCCCACAGGTATTTCTACAGATAAACCTTTTGTAAACATTACTTAAATGTTGTTTCTAAACTTAGAAGAAAAAGTTGAATAAACCATAGGGTTAGAAGGGGTATCCATGAATAAACATTCTCTGATTTAGTGCAGACCAGAAAAGAGTTGATTAACACAGACCAAATGGACTGAAGCACAATTTGTCTCTAATTAAGCTATCTGGACATGCTGAAGTGGAACAAAATGAATGTGTTGGAATTTTTCAGAATTTAAACAACACCATTAAGAATAAGAAAAAAGAATCAGTCATTAATTTTAGTCTGTTTACCTATATACTATATATGGTGCTATTTATATGTTATCAGGCATTCCTCCATAACTGCTTGACTATCTAATCAGGATCTGACCATCTGTCTACATAATATCTACTTTACTCGATACCAATTTACTGTCTATCTGTCTATCTGTCTATCTATCTATCTATCTATCTATCTATCTATCTATCTATCTATCTATATATATATCTATATATCTATCTATCTATCTATCTATCTATCTCTCTATATCTATCTATCTATCTATCTATCTATCTATCTATATATCTATCTATCTATCTATCTATCTATCTATCTATCTATCTATTTATCTATCTATATTTATACTTCTGTCATGCACACATATTTCTCTTGAATGTACCATACCAGCAGTTTCGCACACATAATATTGTGAAATCCGATAAACGATGTATTCCGGCACATATGATGCTCATATTGTGCTAAGTGTACCGTTGGAAGGGAATACTTTTGTTTATGCCAAAAAGCAGAAATCACAATGTGCCAAGAACTACAAGATATAAGAAAGGAATGGGGAGGGAGGATACAGTAAAATGTAAAGAGAACTGCTCTTTTCAACCTGTTCTGATATTGGCGCTAACAAACAATCGCTGTGAAGTTTGGCTGGGTATGATATATGTAGCTTCTTGCATAGAAAAAGTTATCTGGGTCACAAAATTCAAAGTGTATTCCAGATCTGACAATAGTGGCGCTGGTGTGACAAAAGGACTATGCACTCCTAAAGTAAAGGTGGCATTCAAATAGGTTTGGAATGATTTCTGACCTAAAAGTGCCAACCTCTTTTAACCTGGACTATTCGCAAACAGTAACTTAAATTAGTAAATTTGCTATGGAATGAGAAACTGTGAAACATTTGATTTACAGAACATAAATATCAATGCATGATTTCTTTTTTCAGTAAAATTTGTTGAGAAGGCCTGTAGCTACACTTTAGCAGGATAGATAGATAGATATGGCAGGTATAGCCCTCTAAGCCCAGTTCTGGGCGCTCACGAGGGTTGATTGATGAGATGGGGGCGAGAGCCTGAGTCCTCAACATGTTACACATTTACCCCATGTGGGGGATCTTTTATTTGCCCAACAGAGACACCGATACAAGGGGCCACCAATCTCATTGGCGCAACATCTAGCTGGGATTTTGTCATGAAGGTCCTTTGAAAATTTTGAGTTTTCCACCTGGGGTTCGAACTTCGAACCCATGCAGGCAAGAAAGAAGACAATCGTTTAAGCACCAAAATGGTCTGAAATGATATGAGTGAGCATTTCTAAAATTCAGTACTGTATAGAGAATAGATATGAGTGAGCATTTCTAAAATTCAGTACTGTATATAAAGCAGGGGGTATATAGTTGGAGTGGGGATGGGGAAGGAGTTGGTCTAAAAACACCTAAAGAAAACAAACATGTAGCTGAGGGTCTTTTGCAAGAAGAGAAGACACTAATACATGAAATGTTCTGCAGGAGGTTTAGATATTAGCCTAGTTTTTGAGAAGTGGTTCATGAGTTCACCAGCATCAGGGATCTTAAGCATTACTTAGTGACTTAAAAATATATAGGCCTATGCTCTTCTTAAAACTAGTATGGCTTTACAATTTCCAATGTGTAATTTCTTCCACCAAGGGAATGCCAGACAGAATTTTTAATATAACATCTTATTTGATATAGATCTATGTAGAAAGTTTTTAATTTCAGATTTTGGAATGGTTAACCAGTGTATGGCTGTTTCTAGGACCTTCCAGGCTCAAATACATCTCATAAAGTGTGATTTCAATTTTCAAAAGTAAAACATTTCTATCTTTGGCTGCTGTAAGTCACTTTTTTGCACATTCTTGATAACTGATGAGGTAAGGATACAAAGAATTCTGGTCCACTGAATGTCATCATGAAAAAAGATGATCAAATCAACTCCAGAGCTAAAGCTGCAATTGAAGGTGAGGATCAAAGACAGGTGAAGATCAAAGAGGTAATTAAGGTTAATTTACAGGTAAGTAGGGCAGTTCAAATTGTTCAATCACCTGTTGGAGTCTTGAAGAATTTCAGGGTTAAGTGATATATCTTTCTAGATTGATGGATGGACAGATAGTGTGCTATACCAATTTTACCAGAGCTCTAGAATTCATTGACCAGTCTCTATTATATAGCCGCGTTGTTTGCTTGGGAACAGTATTTGACAGAATGTATATATGTGGCGCGCCACGTGAAAAGGGACCTTACGGGTGGTGACGTCATGTAGCAGCAAGTGCCCGAGAAAGTTGACGTCACCAACTTGGCAGATCAAGCAGTCAGCAAAATTGCGCACAATACAGTTTCTTTCTTGCACGCTCACATTATATTTGAAGTACGCACACGAAATGCATTTGCTTTTCTTAAAAACAACTGCCGTTGCTTCTAAAAAAAGATCAAAGGCCTCACCTGAAGTCGCAACAGCAAAGTACCAACTATTGCGAGTGGGATTCGGCTTTCATAGGGTTCTTATGCATACCTGGAATCAAAGATTGCAGTCCCACTCTAGGCACACTTTCGACAACTTGTATTAGCTTATGATTGTGAAAATGCAGTCTTTACCACGCCAGTGAGCGCTGTTATACTCTAAATTATATGATAATCAATATTTAAACATAATATCTATTGGTAAATAAAGTAGAATTCAATTTAAGTAACTCCTGTGTGGAGGTCAGTAGGAGTGCCATCTGAAGAACAAGTGGCTCCGCCTATAATCAGATGTTGATCTGTACTGATAATATCGAGCCCTGTCTGTGACTTTGCAGCTCTTTGCAGTTAGACGTTTTAACTTCAGAAAAGAAAACACAATCAAATTAACTCTAGGCATAATAAAAGCAGAAGATGAACAATTATATATCTGATAACTTCCAAAAAGTGAGTTCTTGATAAACAATATTATACAATTATGGACTTCGGTTGAGGTCAATATCAGGTTTTACGGACCTGACCGGTGATATTCACCGAGGCCGAAGGCCGAGGTGAATATCACTAGGTCAGGTCCGTAAAACCTGATATTGACCGAAACTGAATACCACAATTGTTTTGTTCCATGATGATTTTTTTTTGGGAAAATTTTTTTTTTTGGGGAAAAAAATTTTTTTGTGGGAATTTTCTTTTTTTTTGAAATTTTCTTTTTTTGAAATTTTTTTTTTTGGGAAATTTTTTTTTTTTTTTCGGAAAATTTTTTTTTTTGGAAATTTTTTTTTTTTTTGGAAAATTTTTTTTTTTGGAAAAATTTTTTTTTTGGAAATTTTTTTTCCAGGGAGGTCAATAAATGTTATATTCACTGATCAGTGAATATAACATTTGTTATTGACCTGCCTGTCACACACCACCGCACACAGGTGAACATCACATTATGCAGGTGGGTTGTTGGCCAATCAGGAAGCTCGTTACATAGGGGTCATGGAACAAAAATAAATAATAGAGTATATATATATATAAGTACATGTATTGTATTCTTTGGGCCGATATAATAAAGATTCTGTTGATACATTAAGCAACCATAAATAAATGTACAATAGATATAATGTATCAATTTGGGCACTTATATGTTGCATAATATCAAGCAGGCCACTATCCATGTACTTATTTATAACTTGTTTACTCATGGATACGCTTGACTGGGTAGCTGTGCGAATTGTGTGGATTACCAAAATGATTGGCTGTGCAAATATTTTTTTTCACTTCCAAATTTAGGACTGGGTCAGGTATTTAATCTTAGAATAGGTTTAATAGTTGATTGTTTGTTTAAAAAAAGAGGACACAAGTTTGACAGAAATAATAAAAGGAATTCTAAGTGCATTGTTTGGTCACATGCGGAGGTTCATCTGCGACAAAAATGTGGATGGCACTATCTATGTAGTTTTGCGGATTAGCATGTGAATGGTTAGTTTTATTCATTCTGGCATTATTTTCATTAATGAATAGAAATTGTGTGCAACAAAATGACACTTAATATGAAGTGTAGGTTTTATTAGTATCAATATCATTCTCGATAGTGGCTAATCAACAACATGCACTGTGCTAGTCATTGGATGATCCGACTGATTCGGAATTGTTTTTTTTACTTGTACAAGCTTTTGCCAATTTTCCATATTTTTTAACAGAGGTACATGGAAGCTCCCTCTGTTTGAAGAGTTCATTTAGACAAGATGGACTGTATTTGATTGGTGGTCATCTAAACTTACTTGAACATTGAACAAGTCCAACTTTGGAGTGCCATCCACTCATGCATTATCAAAGCATTTAAAATAACCGCTTCTGCTTTGTTTGATTGCAAAAGCTTTTATTTAATAAGGCTCATCTGTTATAGGCGCTATAATAATATAAAGTCACTCTAGAATGCAGCCCTTGTGTCACTCTTTTTGAAAAAATACTGTAGGTTTAATACTGTTGCAATTGCAAACCAGCCATTGAGCAGATTCCTCAGCATCGGGAGGTTATGGAAATAGTGTTGGATAAGATTCTTCAGTTTTGGAGATAAAACAGTAGAATAAAGTTTAATGCAATACTATTCAGGGCAACTTTTGTATGGGCTGTTTATCAAAAGGTCCCAAATCAGTCCTCAGGTTCTCATATTTAAGGTGGACTTGTTAAGTTGTTATGCCTATTGAAAAAGTGACAAAATACAGTGGATGCCGAGGTAGCTGGGAATTACCAAATTTCTGCTATGTTTAGGGCCTGTTTTACGAATTTTGATTAAACACAGTCATTTGCAGATACTCTTAAACAATGTTCATAGCACATCAAAAATGTTAATTGCAACTAAAAAAATCTGCAATGTTGTAACAATTCATTGCATTACTACTCCTAGATTAGGGACCATTCTCTATTTATGACTGGGTAGTTAGGGGAGGACCTTTGTTAAAAGTTGCCATAAAAATTGATACCTCCTCCCCTTAGACTTAATGTAGATTATCAGTATCCCTCCCTCAGTCCCATGCCAACTATAGTACCCTGGGAGTCTAGACATTGAAATAAAAGGCAACACACATACATGTAATTATCCCATTAAACATACATGTGCCTCGGACATGCAACAAAACTGTGTCGTTGACTTTTGCATGTAAAATGTGCAGATTACTTGTCGTGCACAACATTTAATTGTACTGTTTTGTTTTAAAAAAAGTAACCCCTCCTGTGAAACACATGCAAATGGTTTCTGCTGGCAAAACTACCAACCCCCCTCCTTCCCCCAGAACTTTGTCTTTAATTTTGAATGTTCATTATATATCCAGTTGGCAGTACAGGTAGCCAAACTGTATTTTATTTTAGCAACAATATAGCAGTAGCATGCCACACTGTTTTGCAATCCACCAGTTCGTTGTTTTGTTAGTAATGTAACATGGTTGTGAAGTGAAATGGCATTTAATAATCATATAATAAATGTAATCAGATATGGTCCTTTCACAGATCTTAGCATAGCTTGAAGGAGTTACTCTTACAGTGGGATATGAGTATCATATGACTGAATAACAGGGTCTTAGCGCTTCAGGATAAAAGCAAATGTGTTAATTACATGGTATAAAATGCACTTCCATGTGCTCCAGCTTTAAAATACCAATGTGTAAGGCCTTTTGAAATACATAGAACTAAATGGTTTAAATGATTTATGCTACATCCTTGTGCATAAACCAAAACTTTTTGAGATCGCATTAAAAAAAGTGAAAAACGCATAAATCTAGACCTAAATATTGCAAATTTGGTCAGTTTGCAACAGCCCAGTATCCATGGCAACCAAAATAAAAACTTGGAAAAAAATAGATATAATTTTTTATCAAAATGGGCATATATATGGAAAGTTTGATTGGGATTGCCTGTCCTAACATTCCTGGATTTGGCCTTCATTGCCAATTTTCTCGTTCATCTGTTCTTAACTCTTGTTTGGGATGATTTTCGTCAAGTAGACTTGCCTTCTTAAAACAGCATGTATGATACCAAAAATGTGAGGTATTTCAAAAACTTTTATATTTTTATGAACTACATTTATTAAACTTGTGTTTACCACCTTTAACTCATTTTTCATAATTTCACCCCTAAGGTCCCTTTTCACATGGCCCGTCACATATAAAGATCTCAATCTGAATGTGTCTTCTTTTTTTCTTGCAGCATAATTCGTCAGTCGTCACACTTGTTTTGAAATAAAGTTGATCTTCTGTACAAAAACCAATTCGAAGTAATATCACTTATGCCTGAAATTCCTCGAGACTCCAAACATTAATTACCTCTTAATTAACCTACATTATAGCTTTGATCTTCGATAGACGTGATGTCAGCGATAAAATGTCGTTTGTGTCAAACGAAAATCAGTTTTGAATCATGAATGAACTAGAAATTTGACCAATTTAGAATTCAAACCAAATTCAGAATAATATAGAAGCCTTTATTTCATAAGGACAAGCATATATTCAGAAGGCAAGAGAAAAAGTGAAAAAAATCTCACTGATAAAAAAAATTCTCAACATTTGTGATACTTTATATTTTTCTTTGAATTTGTTCTAGAAAGGTACTGAACTCAAGTTCAAACCACAGGCCAGATGCAGGACCCTTTCATGTGGCATATGTCCAAATCATTAAGACCTGCCACAAGCGTGTGGTACTTCCATGTGCCCAGTGGTATCATGCCATACATGTGAGACTTTCCTTTCAAAAGTTTCCACAATTTGCCCACATGATGCATCCTACTTTTCACTCTCTGTGAAAGCATTTTTTGGGTTTCCTTATTTTAGCGGTTTGGGGCAGTTATGCGGCTTTCGCCCAAAGGGAAGCGATGGATGATTGGGAGTTTACATCCAATATTTATACACTTGATAGCTTGATTACTGTGATTAGGCTGATGGAGGTCACATCAATGAAGTGGATGATTGAAAAATATTTAATTAATGTCTTATTAATCACAATATTTCCAATGAGTCATGCACCTAGCTGGTGTGCACCGACGAATCCACTGAGAAGCAGTCTTGGAGGTCTCGGAGCCATATTTTTATGGCCCGGCCTTGGCTCGGTCTCGGGTGTCTTTAGGCCAGTCATGGTGGCCTCAGGACCGGCCTTGTTCACGAGGCCTGCCTCGGGGCTACATTTTGATGGCCTCGGCCTTGGCTCGGTCTCGGATGCCAAGTCCTTGGCCTTGCCTCGGTCTCGGATGTCCTGGCCTTGACTACATCACTACTGAGTAGGAAAGGTAACTTATTCTTGCAAATCTCAAAATTATCACTTTTTCTGTACACTGACACCAGTCACCAGGACCAGTATACCTCATCTTGATACCCAGTCAGGATGGTATACCTGAGCATATCCTAAGGCTCTCTTGACCTCAATGAGATCCAGAAGCATTTAGTATTAGAGGGTAGGGGGTAAGGTGGGGGGTAACAGGAGAGGTGAGCTTTGTATATTTGTTTATCATAGTGCCTGACTGGAGTTACCATGTAAACAAATGAGGTCATGTTAGCTGACCCCTGGGATGACCTCTGCTTGACCTACATCCGGGACACTTGTCTGTTGATAAGGACTCCCAGAGAGAGGCTCGTGACCCGATAATGAGACATCTCAGCTATCCAATCAACAACAAAAAAGAAATTCTCAGAGACCCTGCTTAGTCATTTTCAGAAAGTATTTACGTTCACAATTTCTAAGTCACACAAAAATCACAACAGTTCATTAGTGCTGGCAATCATTGTGTCAGGTTTGAAAGATATATATACATGTTGTACAGGAAGATTGGACACATATAGTTTATAAAACCATGTTATGGTAAATGTCATGATAAAACCGAATTGTAGCAGGTTGGATAGACCTATAGTTTGCTGGCAATATTTTTTTCATTTTTAGGTCTTCATTTCCAAGGCCTAACTTCTAGCATAAAATGACTCCGAATTGTAGCTATAGCTACAACAATTGAAAGACAATGTGCTAATTTTAGAAAATAGATAGATAGACAGATAGACAGATAGACAGATAGATAGATAGATAGATAGATAGATAGAGGGTCAATTCTTTGGTAAATTGGATACAGATATTAGGCCTAATGCAAAGAATTCAGAAAGAAACTGAAACGAAAAGAAGGGAGAACCCTGATTCATGCTCAGCACATAACACTTGAGGCCCCAGTGGATCGCCCTGAGGTACACTATCTGTGTTTATGCAAACCTCTCAAAGATTCTTACCAGAGTTGGTACAAGGAGAATAAAGTTTCTCTCTGGGCTAAAGCAGACTTCTTTACAAACTGTAAGTCTGTAACTGCTTTCTGGGCTTTGGGAATACATATCATGAATCATGAATAAATAGATACATAGATGGATAAATAGATAGATGGATAGATAGATAGATAGATAGATAGATAGATAGATAGATAGATAGATAGATAGATAGATTGATAGATAGATCGATCGATAGATGGATAGACGTGTAATTATTATTTGCCTTTCAGCGTAAGTAGTTAGTGATTGATGATTTGGTATCATCTGGCCTTGTTACTAGATAGAATCTAAGATAGACAGACAGATAGAAAGATAGATAGATAGATAGATAGATAGATCAATAGATAGATAGATAGATAGATAGATGGATAGATAGATAGATGCAGAGTTAGATAAAGAGACAGGTAAAGAGATAGTTAACTAGTTAGGTAGAATTTCTAAAGGTGATAATGATGAGCCTTTAAAATTATGTGTCTAAACATTGATTTTACTGTAAAAGATGTCGTCCCATGCAGTTGATTGAGCAGAGTGGTCAAATACAGCATGTTGCAAAAATGTTTACCTCACCCCTCACCTCAAATCTAGCTCCTTATCAACCTGTCCTTATCTTATCACCTCCTATATTCTCTTATCTTTTTCCTGTTATCTCATCCCCTCCAGGGATGTGAATTATCACCTGCACATGTGACCTAGTTATCTATCTGCTATCTTTTGTGCTATCTATCTATTCTGCATGTGTTTCCACATGACTGGTTCTCTAGATATGATTTATCTGGTCTTATCTATATTTCATGCTATCTTCTTATCTATATTTCTTGTTATCTATATTCCTTGGTTATCTATGTAGAAGTTATCTATATATTTCTTAATCATACACCTGTTCATATTTTGTGACACAGTCATACTCATTGTCTATTTCTGTGGATACATAAAAACCAAATATATTTCTTGATATATTTCTTTATGTGACTCATCTACATTTTATCATTACCCTTATGTATAGAAAAAAAAAAAATTCACATCACACTGTTCACCCACCTCCCCAAACATTTATCTGTCTTCACCATGATAATTTTTTTCTGTCTGTGTCATTGTTTGTTGAAAATTCAATTATTGGTTACTAGTCACATGTTTAATGAATAATGATTCTTTATTTTGTAATGAATCACAAAACATTCTTGGTGTCCAGCTATTTGTTTTTGTGAAACAGAATTACAATTATACCTAAAAATAGAAATGCTCAATAACATGGTGCAACTGCAAATCGAATTTTCCCAAATGAAAATGTTATTTTTAGACCATGAAATAAACTAGATGTTTGCTACAAGCCTATTCCCAAACACCTAAGACAAAAATATTATGTTCAGTGCCTAATAATTGTTAATAACTGATTAATGTAATATTGTTAGATCATCCTTTTCCCAGATTCACATTCAAATTTCAAAACTTTCAATTCTTTCTACCAAACTTTTCCACCACCCTTCGACAAGCTCAAGACTACTGTGGATTTTGAAATTTTAACTGAAACTTTTTAAAAGGATAAAACCTCATTAACTAAACAATGGAGTTCTACAACCTTAAGTTGTTATCAGTAGTTGGTTACTCTGTTGTGGTATTTGTCTACACTCTAAAAAATGCCGGGACAAAATTGGTTTTTTAGATTCAAAATGGTTTTTTGAAAAACCAAATTTCAATGCAAAACCAAAATGGATTTTTAAAAAAATCCATTTTGGTTTTTTGCATTGAAATTTGGTTTTTCAAAAAACCATTTTGAATCTAAAAAACCAATTTTGTCTGAAATTTTTTAGAGTGTATGTGACAATAGACATGTGTAGGAATTTTAAGGATGTTAGGGACAGTGGTTTTGCTAAAAAAGACAAATAAGGATCATCTAGACAGTATTAAAGGTTTTTAAAACTAAATCTGTCAATTGAGAAATTTCAACATTTTGGGGAAAAAATCCTAATTTTTTGTGTGTGGATAAATTAGAGGTAACAGGCAGTGTCATAGTTAGTTCTTATTAACAAGATAAATGTGACCCTACCTAAAATTATTTACAACAAGTGTGTTAATATAGATACCTTCAACTAAGAGTCTAAATAGTTGGATACGAATTTACTGATTCAGGCAAAAAATACAGTATTAATAAACTGAAGTTTCATACTTCTATTTTAGACCTGTTGCTTCCTTAAAATGTTATGAAATACTTACAAATCATTAGGCCTACTTAGGCATTTTGACTTGAAATGTTACACTGTAAATAGACACTTTTCTTGATAAGCTTGATCTATGCCACACCTCTCCACTAAGCTGTGGTTTTGCGAGGACAAAAATGATGAAGAAGAAAAAAAATCAAATAAGAAAAAACTAAAGTTAAGAAAGCATTCAAATTTCAATGGTTAGAAAACCCCTCAACAACAACAAAAAGGTGAAGAAAAAATCTTTGGGAAAAGTCACATCTGTTCTTCAATTCTTGTGTTCAAAATTGTGATTTTGATATTAGAGCGATTTCATAAAGTTTAAATTCCTAAATGTAATGCATTTTTGCTTCAACTTGAATTGATGCACATGTAAAATTTGTAAATATATCCAGTGAATAACTATGATTTCATCTCATGTCGGGTTTGTTACCCATCTCATTGAATGGGGTTATTGATTAAAAAAAACGATTTATTCATAGAAATCATCCCAAATCTTTATTTGTTTTTGAAAATGATCAGAAATCTCTATTTATTTTAGTAGTATTGTCCCCAGTTTGACAAGCAGGTTTTGTGAAACTGAGTAATTAATGATCCAAATAATCAATTTGGCAATTAGATAATCGTTACATGTAATTGAATAGGTATTAAGACCAGTCTGGGGTTGTTAATATGGTAAACATATTAAATTTGATGAGGTGACGAATAATAGAATAGAATAGATTTGCTAAGAATATAATAATATAGAATAGAATTGAATAGTATAGAACAGAATAATATAAAATAGGATAGAATATTAAAACCAGAATAAATTAGAACAAAATAGAATAGAATAAAACAGAATAAATTATATTAGAAAAGAAAATTATGAGAATGAATTGGTTATAAGAAATTCTGAAAAATAGATTGGGGGGAATTGAATAGTATAGAAAAATCTAAGGAATTTCAGCAAAACATTATTAACCAGAACAGGAAAGAATGGCTCGATTCGGAGCTTAAATTGACATTTTGTAAATTCAAAAGGAAATAGTTTTAGAGTAATCCATATGTATGTTTTATCTGCTTTATCTAAATTTATATTTTTTGCACCAGGATTAAACAAGCAAATATTTCCTGATACACAAATTTGCCTATGAATTGGTGTCAGGAATTTGGTCATAATCAAAACCTATCAATTAAACCTGTCATATACAAAACACCACACCTATGGATCAGACAGATCTGTATGACCACAGTGAATCCGACTATGGATTGCAGTAATTTATGGTTCTCTTGCATAGGAGGGTGTAATTTATCAAAACGATTGGTAAATGCTGAATATGTATTTTGAGTCATGTAGATGCTGTTTCTTTCAGGATATAAAATATTATGTAAATGAAATAAGAAAGGGAGGGAGAGAGAAAGAAAAGAAGAAAGGGAGGGAGGAATGGAGGAATGGAGAAAGTAAGGTAAGGGTGGGGATAAGAAATGAAGGAAGGAGAAAGGAAGGAAGGAGAGAAGATAAAGATAAGAAGGAAGATAAGAAGAAAGACAAGAAGGAAGACAAGAAGGGAGGTAAAAAGAAAGATAAAAGGAAGATAAAAAGGAAGAGAGGAAGGAAGATTGGATGAAAGAAAGGAAGGAAGAACGGAAGGAAGAAAGGAAGTAGAGAAGAAAAATAATAAGAAAGGGGCGAGTAGAGGAGACAAATACAGAAGAGAAGGAAATAGACAAGAAATACATCTTTCAAATCATGGATCTATAAGTTATAGCTCTATGTTTCAAATAGAGTGGTAGAGAATTAGCGATGTAGGTTGAATTGGATAATTTGTAGGGAAAATGAAAGAAAATGAATGAATAAATAAATGAATGAAAAGATAGAGGTCAGTAAAGTAAGAATGGATTGACAGCAGTCAAATCAAAGCTCCAATAACTAGAAGGCGAATAGATCATGTTATGTGTGACAAGTTAATTTGTCCACAAACCAATTTTATCAAATGCTTTTCAAATATCTTCATCGCCAGTAAATTGGTTGGACCACAGATTTCTACAATGAATTGAATCAATGATTTAGAAATTGAAAGTTGCTATACCGAGCACCGAAAACATGATTCATAAATGATCCCAACCAAAATATGTTTCACGTTATGGATGCAGAGCTATTAATGAAATATTTTCACCTAAAGTTACACTAAGTTTCATCAAATATTCGACATAACTCAACTTCCCAGAACTCAACTTGCACAATGGTGAATCTACACTATTTATTTAATAGAATAAACTGTCAAAAACATCCTAACCTCAGCTTACGTTTTTTTTCAAACATGCAACTATTACAATTCTGAATTGTAACCAAGGGGTCTCCCATGCATACCACCATGCTTATTCTATATCTCCTGTCAGTCCTTGGTCCTGAAGAAATTTTTAGCCTGTTCAAATGTAGGCCATGAAGCTCCATGAAATGATGTGCCTATAGCAGGTGTATCATACTGCTGGCAGGTTGGTCACAGACTGACTTTCTTAAACTTTTGACAAACCACTATACACACAAAAACATTAACTCAATACACACAACATTATTAGGAAACAATTATTAGACTAACCTGTGTACACTGAAGCCAGCAGGCCGATGAACAACACTGCAAGAAATTCCATTTTCGAATTGTGTTACAAAATCCTTTTCAAAGTTCTGTAGCTCACAGCATCCAGTGAGAGTATGGGGGAAAGTGAAACTCCTCAGGTTAGACCCCTCTGCTGGCTGGTCATGTGACCGCGCTGGGGCTAGGTAAAAACACCACTCACCAGGGGGGGGGGGTTGATTTCAAAGGGGGGGGGTTGTGGATACTCACTTTCCAACAACGACACCAGCGCCATCTAAAGCTTGCTGCTGAGAATATATTTTTGTGTTATTTTGTGAAATCTACATTTATGAAATAAAGATATAGGGGGGGGGGGAATAGAGAGAGAATAGGTAAAGAGAGAAAATAGTAATAAACTTCTAGAAAGATTGAAAGTAAGAAGATGGAAAGGAAAAGGAAACTCAAAGAGAGAAAAAACAAAGCAGCAAAACGGAGAGAAAGAAAAAACAAAGAGAGAGTAAAAAGAAGAAGAAGGAAATATATAGGAAGGAAAGAAGGAAGAAATAGCAGCGAAAGAAAGAGGAAGGAAAGAAAAATTGTATAATAGAAAAATAACAAAAGAACTAAAAAAGAAAGAAAGAAAGAAGGAGAGGAAAACAAAAAAAGAAATAGGGAAGAAAGAATATCGAGTAAGAAAGAAAGAAAGAATGAAAACTTTTAAAGACAAGCAGGGAAAAAAATCCTGAAAGAAATTAGATAGATCCATGGATAGATAAATAAATAGATAGATAAATAGATAGATAGATAGATAGATAGATAGATAGATAGATAGATAGATAGATAGATAGATAGATAGATAGATAGATAGATAGATAGTTCTTTTTTTAATAAAGGTCTTACGGAAAAAAAAAAACTTCTTATATATTGGTTACTTGATGTCACAAAAGTAATCATTCCAGTGCTACGAAACTGCCCATCTTATAACTGAGGGAAGCAATAGGTTATAGACATATTTAGCCAATTACTGTGAATTACTGATTGCTCACCATTACATAACATTGCTTGATTCATAATGAAGTTAATTAGCAAGTACCTTGGGTCATCAGCAGAACAGACAATCAATAATCAGCCAATGACCCATGACCAACTAATTGCCAGACAGTGGGAGGAGTACATAATCATATAGGTTATAGATTAATGATAAGGTGATAACTATAAGAAATTTATTATTTTTGACAATTTCATATATATTCAATATTCAAGTGTCTATAACCATGCCATGCTATAACTGAAGATTATATTATATATAAACTTTTATTTTGACAAACCGAATATCAAAAAAGATACATGTGTCATCAATAATACAAAGCAAAATCATCAATAATACAAAGCAAAATCAAACTCTAAACTAGTCTACGGAAAGTTAAAAACATGGTTAAGTATATCATCATTACAATACTGGTCCCAGTTCTATTGATTAAACTGTAAATGTTGTTGTTGTTTTTCTTTTGTTTTGTTTTTTCTTTCTTTCTTTAAAGAGTGTCCAATGTCAGTTTAGATTTATTTATCAAGTAAAACATAGTTTAAAAAATGTCCATATAAATGTAATATCAGTCCTTAAAATATTCAATTTTGTTTTGTTACTTTGCCATGCAGGCCCCAGCTAGGGTGGTTTGAAAAAAAAAAATCTTCCTTATCAATTTATCTAATTTTGATCTTTCTCTCCCAATTTTAGATAGCTTACATCTATGTAGGTAATGCATTATTATTTTAGGCAAGTCAATATTCAGGGACCGACCACTATAGATATAGGGGGGTAAAAAGGATGGGGGGGGGGGCTTGGAGTTTTGCTTTAAATGTATGTGGTCATCACAGACTCCATCAGTTCTGGGGATTTGAAGAGTTTTTTTTTTTTTTCGTACAATTTTGAAGGCGATCCTTGAAGCAGACTCAAACTTAGGGGCCAACCCGATCATAATCTATTGTCTGTGAAAAAACATTGTTGAGCAAATGTGGTCAGGGGTACCATGCTATTAAAATTGCGATAAAAAATTTGTCACTCTCTCGCATGCGAAAAATAGTTCGCTTCACAGGCAAAAAAAATTGTAAGGTGGTAAAATCCATAGCCCCCCCCCCCCAATAATGTTGCTAAATGGGCTGACATTTGGCAGAAGGATTTAAATACAGACAAGATAAGACGAAAATATTTACTATTAACAAAGTGATCTTTTTTTTTATGGAATAATGAAATTATTAAAACAGTCAAAAGCATTAATGATATTGGGGTAACTACCCAGTCAAATTTGAAATTTATGCTCCATTAATTGTATTAAAATTAGTAGAGGAAAGCATATTTTCGGTTACAGCCCTATGTTCAGAAGGTTCAATGTTCAGAAGGTCCAATGGTCAGAAGGTTCAATGGTCAGAAGGTCCATTGTTCAGAAGGTTCAATGTTCAGAAGGTCCAATGTTCAGAATTGAGCAACCCTTTTTTTTTTCTTTTTCTTTTTTTATTGTTTGGTTTGGGTGTGGGCCCCCTTTGGTGGGGTCCTTAGGGCAGCCCTAGATTTGCTCCACACATCTTGACATATTCCCAGTTTGAGTCAGGATGGCCCCATGGAACAGTTGAGCCACTGCCTGCAAGGGAGCCACAATGCAAGTGACAGTAACCACTCAGGCCATGCAAGTGACCTAACCATGGTAATGCGATCATCCAGGCAATAAATGTAAGGCAGGCCAACTTCTCGTTTTCTGTAGGCCCACTAGGCCTAACTCACATTGAAACCATCTTAACATTTCATTTGTGAACAGGTAGATTTAATGATGAGATAAGTCTACAAAAATGTTACTCACACAGAGGATATTAACTGTGACTCTGAGTTCCCCCGTGGCCTAATTGGTAAGTGCACTTGTCAACTGGCTTTGAGGGCGGGGGTTCAAATCTCACCCCGGGAACTCACTTTAGTCCGAGCCCATGGGACATTAAATGGAGGCTGGTTGTATCCATTATTCTATGCTGGGGCAACTGAAAGACCCTGGTCATCCCTGAATTAATAGGGTATGTACCAGACTCCCAGTCTTCTCATCTCATCATCATACAGCGATCGCCTGCCTCGATATAGCCCACTAAGGTGCTGCAGAGGCATAAAACACAAACAAACAAAACAAACAAACAAAACTGTGACTCTGATTTGAGTCCGTTTAATTTTACCTTTCATTTCACGCACATCATTTCATTCTCAATATATTTTTTCTGTGATCTTTACTTTTAAAGTTTTCTAACTTCTTTTGTTTTTAATTGTATCTTTTCTTTTTCCCTAAGATTATATTTTTATGTAAAAGCCTATCATGACAAAATGGACTGATGCATTTCACAAAATAACAAACATAAACCTACATGGAGATGTCATGTTTCATTTTTGTAGTTTGCATCTCAGATGTAGAACAGAACTATCTGCTAATAGTAAGTAGTATATTTTGTTTGCTGCAAACTTATATATATATACTCACTAACCTACATGGATTGGGAACGCTCAATGCTCATTTGCATAAAATAGGTGCAATTTCTGTTCATAAATAATGCAAGTTCAGGGTAGGGGAGACCGGGGCTGGTTGTCACAGGGGCAGGTTGTCACACTGTGTAGAACTTAAATATGCTACTATTTCTATTTAAGGCATGCAGGAGCACTGCCAATCTATATGAATGTTAAAAGGGGAGTGACTTAAACCTATCTAATCAATATATATCTATATCATTTGAAATCTTGACATCTTATGGGACATTCTTTTTTATTCAGCAGGTTGTCACACTTTCGGGGCAGGTTGTCACACTCTCGGGGCAGGTTGTCACACTTTTGGTTAAGAGCTCGGACACAGGAAGTGGGACTCCGTAAGGCAAATTTTGACTAAAATAAGTTATTTTGGACATATGAGGAATCCTCTGCTTGTCCAGTGCAGACCTCAACAAACTCGCTACTCTGTACAAGGGTGCTACAAATGAAAGCTTACCAAGCAGCCGAAAAGCATTCTGATCAGGAGGAGGAAAATCACAATTTTTAATGAAAATTTCTTCATAAATTTGAAATCGATTTACTTTGACACTATGCCATATCTGCATACATCTTTAGTCATAAATAGCATGTATAAATTACCAATTTATATTTGTGATAGTTTTTTTGGTTTAAAAGACTGGTCCTAATGGGTAACAACCAGCTCCAAAAAGTGTGACAACCTGCCCCGTCTTTTTGTGACAACCTGCCCCGACTGATGAAAATGCAAAAAACGGGCGACCAAGGCTGTTCTCATCATATTTTTCACTATTTCTTCCTATCATTATTTAAAGATTTGTTTACATGGTATGTGTATAAACTTTACCTTTTTCAACAACTATTTGTTAATGAGTAGGATGACATGCAAGTTGCGGGTAAAAATTTACTTTTTGTGTCCGGAAATTTTTGATAGACCGTGTGCCTACCAAACTCCCTTCCAGGGGTCAAGATTTTTCAAAAATTCTCCAGTGGGTTATAAAAGCAGTATACAATGATTGGTTGAGTCGTGTAACTCCATAGTTCAATGCAATAAAAAGTGTGACAACCTGCCCCTGTGACAACCAGCCCGGTCTCCCCTATAAGTTGGACCACCTCCTCCAGCATGATTTGAAGTCGGAATCTAGTAATTCTGAAGAGCTCTGAAGGTCCCAGATGTGTCAGGATCCTGACATGATGCTGATTGGCCAATCCAATCACATGACCAAATCAGCCAATCAGATACTGATGGCCTGTATACATATCACAAGAACCATCACGGCAGTTAAGCAATCAGATCAGAGAAAGCCCTGCTAAGTGCCAGTCTGTTTACACAGACTGTAGGACCAGTGCTAGTTCAGGGTACCTCTGTTCACAAAATTTAGTGGATCTTTGCAAACCAATCGGTACATTATAAGCAAAATGGGAAGTTCATGACGTTGCATATGTATTTGCTAATGATTTGTCAGTATACAAAATTAATGTTAAAAAGGTAATATAAAAAAAGGTAAAGGTAAAATGAGTTTCATAAGGAGGTCATTTAGCAATAGACATATCCTAACTTTAAAAATCATACAAATAATAATATGCAAAGATTGCTAAACCCAGTGTTTGAATCCTCAGATTCTTGTAAAATATTCTTGTTTAATGGGGTCTTGTAAGTTGGGTGTCAGCCTCCTCTACCAATCTGAATGACAGACACAAATCCAGGGGCAGATCCAGGAAGTTGGCTACCTGAAGCTGGTTACTTGGGAGTTACCGGGCAGCTGCCTGAAATGTGATCCGAAGCTGGTTACCTGGCAGTTACCTGGCAGCTACTTGAAACTTTGGGAAGATAGCTTCTTGAATTGGCTACCTGGCAGTTACCTGGCAGCTACTTGAAACTCGTTCCCATTTCTGGCTGGTGACGGGGCCGGAATCCAACCCTCCGAAAAGCTGCAGAGCTTTGCTGGTGACGGGGCCAACTCAGTGACAACTTTCAGCTGTATGCTTTATTTTGGCCCTACTACCAATACAAAGACGAATATTCAATTCTCCCTGAGTGTGTCTGTCAAATCTCATGGTTAGGCCTGTCCAATGGGAGGATTCATGACCCCTGTCCCCAGGGGTTCAGGGCTATCCAGAAATGGGAAGATATTCAAGTAGCTGCCAGGTAACTGCCAGGTAGCCAATTCAAGAAGCTATCTTCCCAAAGTTTCAAATAGCTGCCAGGCAACTGCCAGGTACCAGTTCAAGTAGGTAACTTCCACTGAGTTGGCCCCGTCACCGGCCAAACTCTACAGCTTTTCGGAAGGTTGGATTCAGGCCCCGTCACCCGCCAGAAATGAGAAGAGTTTCAAGTAGCTGCCAGGTAACTGCCAGGTAGCCAGTTCAAGTAGCTAACTTCCACTGAGTTGGCCCCGTCACCAGCAAAGCTCTGCAGCTTTTCAGAGGGTTGCATTCCGGCCCGGTCACCAGCCAGAAATGGGAAGGGTTTCAATTAGCTGCTAGGTAGCCAATTCAAGTAGCTATCTTCCCAAAGTTTCAAGTAGCTGCCAGGTAACTGCCAGGTACCAGTTCAAGTAGGGGAGGCGGGGGTCAGAAGTCACAAAATTCAGAAAAAGCCCCACAACAGAAAGGTGTTTGTTAGATCTGAATGACCTTTGGCACAAATATGCAGTATTTAGTTGACTATAGTTGTATCACATGATAGCTGCTGTGCTGTAAATAGGCTTTAGTCAGTTTACAATTATTTAAGGCAAAGTCCGATGTGACTTTTTACCCCGTGTTAGGGTAAAAAAGTCACAACCATGGGGTAACAAGTCACATGCAATTGTTGTGAACATACAACACTATATGAGGTAATATGCAGACCTACACTTGATAGTCATCCTTGTACTTTCCTTAGCACAGAATACTGACTTAACAGTACCCTATGGTAAAATATCACAGTGCTGGGGTGAAATGTCACAGTGTGACATTTCACCCCTCAGCTGTTTTTTAAATTCAACACATGATCATGGCAACTTGGTGACCAGATGGTCAAAAATTGGTTCACAACTTCACAGCATGAGAGACAATTATCCAAAAGACCTTGAAACACTAGCACAACTTCCTATGTCACAGTTGCCAGACATTAATAGAGAAAGTTCAGAATCAATAAAACCTGTTTGGGACACCAAAAATGCATGAGGTTGGTAAAAACCCACTTGCACAATGAGTATAACTTTCATATTCCCTGCAGACCTTCTTCTCATAAAAGTGTCCCAAATTAGGATTTAAGCTTAAGAATTAGTTCACCGCAAGTTGGTCAAAAAGGCCTGTGACTTTTTCCCTGTGACTTTTCACCCCCTCTTCCCCTAGCTAACTTCCACTGTGTGGGCCCCGTCACCGGCCAAGCTCTGCAGCTTTTCGGAAGGTTGGATTCCGGCCCCGTCACCAGCCAGAAATGGGAAGAGTATCAAGTAGCTGCCAGGTAACTGCCAGGTAGCCAGTTCAAGTAGCTATCTTCCACTGATTTCGAGTAGCTGCCAGGTAACTGCCAGGTAGCCAGTTCAAGTAGCTATCTTCCCAAAGTTTCAAGTAGCTGCCAGGTAACTGCCAGGCACCAGTTCAAGTAGGTAACTTCCACTGAGTTGGCCCCATCACCAGCCAAGCTCTGCAGCTTTTCGGAGGGTTGGATTCCGGCCCCGTCACCAGCCAGAAATGGGAAGAGTTTCAATTAGCTGCAAGGTTACTGCCAGGTAGCCAGTTCAAGTAACTATCTTCCCAAAGTTTCAAGTAGCTGCCAGGTAACTGCCAGGTAACCAGCTTTGGGTAACTTGCTTCAAATTTCAGGTAGCTGCCAGGTAACTCCCAAGTAACCAGCTTCAGGTAGCCAACTTCCTGGATCTTCCAGGTATATAATCTATTTACATGTATTGACTTTCAGAGGGCCAAGGGGGGGGGAAGTTGTGACCTGTTTCCATATTCTTGCCCAAATTCAGGCACAAAATTTGGGCAGCAATCAGAGCGCAATTAAGATTTTGGAATATCTTAATAATTGTCATCCACTTAAATATACAAGGGCAATCAACCAATTGGCAATTACCCCAGCATTCACAACAAAGTTTAAGGTAAATTTCCAGAAGATCTGTCTGTGAAAAAATGACAAAAATTCTGAACATTGGACCTTCTGAACAACGGACCTTCTGACCAATGGACCTTCTGAACATTGGACCTTCTGACCAATGGACCTTCTGAACATTGGACCTTCTGAATATAGGGAAGTCACCCATATTTTCTTATTAATAAAATGTTTTCAATTTTTAAGAATCACAATTTCGACTTTTATCTCAAAATGCATGTTGGTAATTCCACGTAAAATCAACCAATGGTCCCCACCATCACCATCTCTGATTTTAACGAAATTTTTTATTCAGCAAGTATATTGTGAGAAACTAATATATCCAAAATTTCAAGCGGATATCTTCAAAATTTACCGAGCTGAACATGATTTGATATTGTTTTACAAAGATATTAATATGAGCGCAGCTCATGGCGGCCGAAGGCAGCCATGAGCAAAGCTCACTTAGCACAAGGACAGCTCATTCTGTGTGGTGCTCCTGTCTACAGTGACTGCCTGAACAGGAAGTGCCTGTAGTTGCCATAAAAGTGGAGCTAGTAGTTTAGTCAGAGTTTAGTTTGGTAAATAATTAAAATACCTCAAATATCTTCAAAAATAGCTTTAAAATTTCAGTCTTGTCATATAACAATCTCCAATGAGATATTTCAGGGATTTAAATCAACATGTGTATCAACATTGGAAATAAATACTTTCACGCCCCTGATTGTAAGAAGTGACTGAGAACTAAAAGTCAACACAAAAGTTAATGACTTGAATGGCTCACCAAGTAAGAAATCATAACAACACTTAAGGTTGCATAATCTTCATTAACTACCAACAAATTATGTAACAGTCTAATAGTAAACAGTCATCTATGAATAGCTATGGTTTTATTGATCTCAGTTATGTATCATCAACAATTTAACATAATAGATCCAAATTTATGGATCCAAATTTAACACAAATTTGAATCACACAGCTGTCAGTGCGATTTGTCTATCTATCTATCTATCTATCTATCTATCTATCTATCTATCTATCTATCTATCTATCTATCTATCTATCTATCTATCTATCTATCTATCTATCTATCCATCTATCTATCCATCTATCTATCCATCTATCCATATCTATAGATCTGATCTTATCTGTCTATTCTATCTATCTGCCCATTTGCCCAGTCCTTTTTAAAGATGAATTGGCCTTCTGCATGGAAAATTGAAGATAATGCAAAAGTACTATGACAATGCTGCGCGAATTGCATGGCAGTGCCATTTACATATACTAGTCATACACATCTCTATTTAAATGATGAGGAAGAAGTTAAATTTGTACATCGAAGCACAGGTCATAACAAACAGCTCTATATGTTTTATTGTAGTACTGATAAGAGAAAATATTTTTGATGCAATTGAACATATAATTGGAATAATTTATGATGAAAGAACTGTTAATTCGGTTTCTATCAAGAATTTTATCATCAATTTGAAAATGTTGAGTTCTGCCAGTTAGTTGAGTAACGCTGTAGGGGAGACCGGGGCTGGTTGTCACAGGGGAATTTTGTCACACTTTTTATTCCTCTTAAATAGAGGGTTGCACAGCTCAACCAATCAGTGCTTATTGCTTATATAATCCACTGAGAGTGTATGAACTGTACCTTTTTCAAAAACCATATGACAAAGACTAGGATAACATGCAAGTTGCAGGTACAAGTTTTTGTGAAAGGAAATTTTGAATAGACTGTCTGCCTACCAGACTGCCTTCCAGGGGTCAAGATTTCCCAAAAAAGACTACCATGTAAGCATATCTTTAAATCATGATAAGAAGGTATAGAGAAAAATATGATTAGAATGGCCTTGGTCACTCCTTTTTTGCATTTTTGTCAATCGGTCCAGGTTGTCACAAAACAGACGGGGCAAGTTGTCACACCTTTTGGGGCTGGTTAATATTCATTAGGGTCAGGTTTTCAAACATAAAAACCAACCAAAATATAAATTGGTATTTAATACATGCTATAGATGACTGAAGATGTACGTAGAAATGGATAGTGGCTAAATAATTCCAAATTTACCCGAGGAATTTGTAATCATCCTCTTCCCATGACAGTTATCAGATATCCTGATCAAAATGCTTTCCTCATGCTTGAATAAGTCACTTTTTGTAACAGTCACGTCATTGTTATCGGCGCAGGTTGTCACAAAAGTGCTAGACTCTTAATTAGAAATAGTGGCATGTTTTAATTTCCACACAGTGTGACAACCTGCCCCTGTGACAACCAGCCCAGTTACAACACCACAGCATTTAGCAATTAATTATATTATATTTCCTGTTATACAAGGATATTTTTAAAGTGTGTAATTGTGTTTATGGATGAGCACAGTCCAGTCTGGCAGTGTTACAGCCACCATCTTGAAATTCATAAACTGTCAGTGAAATTTTCATTCCAAACTGGATAAAGTGGTACGTTTTGCTGGAAAATTAGTTGGATTTGTAAGGTAAATACCAAATGTGATTTCTGCTTCATTTAAAACGTTCAAGCAGCATTTCATTGTCTGAGGAGCCCAGATGATTTAACTCTAATGTGTTTAGAAATCCAAAATGATGTTGTCATTCACACTTTGTAGGTGTGCACCACTATAGAAATGCAATGGAAAATTGCTCTGACCTAATTTGGGACTGAGCATGCCTGGGAGTGACCTGATTCCACTGAGCATGCTCAGACCTATTGAGCATGTGCAGAGAGCAATAACAAATGGTGGCCATTTTGAAATTTCCCCGATTCAAACTTTCAAGGAAAGTTTTCACTACAATCGACATTGGGTTCACTCATCAGACAAGGCTCATATTAATCTAAATTTTGTAAGGAATTTTTTGGTGTGGGTCTGATCAGTGAACGTTATGTAGCTCGCTTTTGGATGATAATGGATCAAATTTTACCACAAATGATAAGGACAGTTTTCACAGTGTGCACAGATATCCGGTAGATGGTGTTGCCGGATTATCCCGTATCGGGCTGCTTTCACTATCCTTGCATCACCTCTTTTCACTCCTTGTTAATCAATGATATTTGCTGTGTCAATGCTCTGAAATATTTCAGTGTAGTGCCTATTTTGTGTAGATTGTTAGAAAACTGGAGGCATTGAGGGTTGCAGTTGAATCTAGACATGTGTTCAACAGTGTTTGTTGTGTGAGTGTATTAGTTAGACACCGATTTGGAGGGTTCTAACATGCATTTTTGTCAGTTAGATCACGACCAGAGGAAGGGATCTCAGTGGTGGATCCAGTAGTCTATATGGTGGGCCCGGACGTTGTTCCGTCAATCGTTGGCCTGCGCGGGTTTTGTTTCGGCCTTTCGCAGGCCCGCGTTTTGGGGCAGTTTTATCAACGCAGCTTCTTGCAGAACTTTCAAAATTTGGTCTGTACAACTAATCTCAATAACTGGTCACGTTGCCGCGCATCGTGAGACCTACTTCTCTCCGAAATCCATAAGACTAATGGACATGAAAGCAGATACCATATTTTTTTACCCCTTACCAAATTGCTATTACTGTCGTGATTTTTTGCTTTTTAAAATATATGTCTTAGTATAACGTTCGTGCAAAATTTGTTAACCCGACCTTGTAGTTTCAGTAGTTTCAAATTGTGAAGACTGCATGCAGTCCCGGCAACATATATATAATACGGTGTTTATCAAACCCAGGGTATCAGACTGCCTGAATGACAGAAAATTATTTCGCAGATCCTTGCCAACTGTAACTTGTGAGCCTACTCGCCCTGGCGGAGAGCCAGTTCACAAGAACTGGCACTCGCATTTGACGATTTACTTTAACATGGCGTATGAATTCAGCCTCAGCACGCATGTAAACAGTGTATGCGTCCGTAAAAATAGTACCTGTTGGTCTTGTAATCATGGAGGATTGTTGATGTTACACATGCACAGATGATCTGAATCTACTGCTGTACCAGGGATCTACCTGCTACTGGGTGAGCTACCCCTTCAAGCGCTACTCCACATGAAAATGCTATCACTATTCGACAGCATTAGTCAAAGACAAGGTACACCAGAATGTGACCTGTTGCACAGGCAACTGACATTGAAGTCCACTGCCTCAAACAGCTGGACGGTGGAGCTGAAATGCTTGATGTACCAGTACGAGCTGCCATCCCCTCTGATGTTGATGAATAGGCCCCCGCCGAAAGAACAGTGGAAGAAAATTGTCAGAAAACAGGTGTACAGCTACTGGGACGACAAGTTGAAATCCCAAGCCAGCCAAATGAAGTCCCTACGGAACTTAAACATCAGTGCATGCAGACTGGGGAGCGTTCACCATATATGGTGGTGTGGAAATGACCCTATGCAGGTGGTGATGGCGCAGACCAAGGCGATGCTTGCCCTTGGGCGCTACCCCCTCACGGCAGCAAGATGCTCTGGCAGAAACCAAAGAGACATGTGTCCTCTCTGTAATGAAGAGCCGGAGACTGAGACACACTTCATACTTGGCTGCAGAGCCCTCGAAGAGTGGAGGTCATCACATCTGCGTAAGCTGAGTCCCTACTTCCAAGCCTACAATATCCGCACAGCCGCTGGGAAAGTGAAGTTCATTCTGGACCCGTCGCATCACTGTGCAGAAGAAAATGAACTGGAAAGCTGCCGAGTATATGACGCGAAGATTATGCTACACTCTACACAATCACAGGTCCATTCTATTTGGAACGGGCTCCGCGAATACGGCTGCTAGAAGGAGACTGCAGAGGAGGCAACTAGCCGTGTGCCGCTGACGTGTTTTTAAAATTCTTAAACTTGTGACATAACATTTCTAACTTCACAAACCTTTAAACCAAAACGTTTTAACCTGGATTTTAATAACGTTTTAATTCGGATTTTAATAACGTTTTAAATCGGATTTTAATAACCCTTCAATTTACTTCATACTCGGACTTTTTAACTCAATTTTATCACGGAGACTTTTAAAATATTACCTCATCCAATGAGGGTTCTCCTGCCACAGAGGAGGAAATTACAACTACAAGTTCAAGTTCAAGGGAACCTGCAACCGATACTTGCTCTGCTGTTTGACAGTGCTGACACTTTGTGCATGTCCAGGAGCATTTTGACAGCATGGCTGGCATGTTTACAATGTTTTATAATGGCGACCGTTGCAACGGTGGCATCCCAGAGTTCACAGCATATACGAGTGACGGATTCCCTCCGAGAATCCGATTGAGGGCGAGTTTGACTTGTGAGCTCTTGTGAGGGATACTTTATCAAAGCTCAGAGGGAGCCCCTGCACTGATTTTGCCACAGTGCTGCTCTCTAGTGGTAAGGTCAAAATTTAAAAAAGTGGAAGTCAAATACAAGAAGTATATAGATCTACCGATTATTTCCTGCTCTGATGGATTCTGGACAATGACTGTGTTCATCACCTTTGGATTTTCGCCTCTAAATAGTAGTCATCCTTGATTCTCAGCACTGGTAAGTTGATTAGCTTTGAATTTTTTTACAAGTGAAGTTTTAAATAGTTGGGAGGGACAGGCAAGTTATTGACTTTATTGTCTCTCAGGAGAAGTTGTTCTCCCTCCAGTTCCATTGGGACTCTACACTCTAAAAAAATTCAGACAAAATTGGTTTTTTAGATCCAAAATGGTTTTTTGAAAAACCAAATTTCAATGCAAAAAACCATGTTGGTTTTGCATTGAAATTTGGTTTTTCAAAAAACCATTTTGAATCTAAAAAACCAATTTTGTCCCGACATTTTTTAGAGTGTATGCATCACCCAATGTTATGTCAACCAAACTTTCACACTTTTTGAAACTATGTTGAAAGGTTCATTTATCAAGTTGAAATCATACCATTTTTCTTTGAGGCAGACCAAAATTTGTGATACTTATAAATGCTTGTATGTCGCACTGACATATTTGAGATCACTAATATGGAGTAATATTCAAAGACTTTTTAGAATTTCAAGCACTTCTACATGGACTTGTACTTGAGCAATTAGTAGACAGGACAGAGCCACCGGCTCACCGAGGGAAGCGAGGTGTCTCGTCCCTTAAGGCTAACATGTGAGTGGAGTGATCAAGATGGTTCAATCAAAAATTTTGATTCAGATGTTTAAAATTTTGAAAAACACAAATTTTCCTACAAAAAAAAAAATTACGAAAAAAATGATAAATTTTCCAAAAAAAACAAACATTTAAAAAAAAAAATTCCACACAAAAAACATTTCCAAAAAAAACAAATTCGAAAAAAATTCCCAAAAGAACAATACTTTGGCATTTACCTCTGTCAACCGAACGAGTATGTACATGTCCCATCTTCTATGCTGCGGCATTATCATAATATTATATAGGCCTATATATTTAGACAAAGACTTGCAAAATAATGATACCATGCATATATAAACACAAATCAGTTCATAAAATGCAAACTACGTGTCAATGAGACCCCAAATTTGTAGGATCTAACAACATTTTTGTCGTTGAACTGACAAAAATGCATTTTAACTGACAAGTTTTGTCAAACCAAATAAATGAGGCGTCTTACTTGTTTTTTGTTTTGAAATTTTATTTTTAATTAGTAATCATGTCACTGAGTAGGTTTTTTAAAATATGTACTTTAAGTAGTAGCCAGATTGGTTATTCCGCACACAAAATCTTAAAAAAAAAAGGTATACTTTGGTGCATGATTATGTCTTGCATCTCATGGATTGTGCCGACACCTGCAGATCTAAGTTCCCATGGGACCACTTCCACCATTTTTCCTACCATCACTCTCACACTCCTGCCTTCTTAAGTTCTTATCTGCATCTTTCAAGGAAATAACACCCTGCGTCTAGGGCCCTCTACTGCCTGTTATCAGTGGCATCCCTATGGAGGGGCACGGGGGGGGGGGCACGTGCCCCCCCCATATAGGACCTGTGCCCCCCAGGTGCCCCCCCCCGCTTGAGACACCCAAGTTACGCCACTGCCTGTTATCTCTTGGCTTATGGCTAGTTCTCACGGAGACGTAACAGAGGGTTTAAGTGACGGCGTTTCTTATATTTCCAGGAAAGGGCAAAGATTTGAGCATGTTCGCCGTCAATTTTGGCTTTACGGCGCAACAGGAACAGCATGCGTCATTTTAAGAGGTCTTTCTACGCAATTCCTAGAAATTTGACGATGCAGGAAAAAAAGATTCAACCGGTTGAATCTTTGCAAGGAAAGAAGTGGTGAAGCAAGAAGAAGCGTAAAAAGAAATCAGTGCGCGCCGCAGATTTTTAAAGTTGCGACGCACAAAGAAGAGCTTCGACGCAGAAACAGCAGTGTAGCAGAAAGCTCTTGCTTCATGTCACATGTTTCAGACACGCGTCGCGGAAAGACACATGTTCGACGCACGTGAGAGGGTGCGCGCCGCGTCTTTTGGACCCCCAATGCAGCAGACAGAGTGGCGCCTGAGTGCATGCGTTGTTCTATTTTTAGCATCAACCCTTTGTCTGCGTGTCACCCTCTTTTTGCGCAGCGGCTGGGGCAGCAGCAGCGAAGCAGGGGGGGCGAAGGAGGGGGAAAGAGGCGGTCCGCACCCTGCATATATATAGAGGAGGCCAGTTTAGAGCACCATACCCACTCAGACCTTCGACCAGAACACACCTAGAATCCACGACACTATTATCAACTGCTACATTTGCTGCTACTTTTGTTGCTACAATTGTACTTTTGCTGCTACAACATGGGACCAAAGAGGAGAAAGGGCACCGTCGTCACCAGGGCACCAACCAAGCTCAGCACCAGGTCAACACTCCACACTCCTGGGAGCACTCCAGTGACAACTCCAGCTACAACTCCAGCTGCAACTCCTCTCCATGAACCTTCAGATGCTGCAGTGACTACATTCTTCACTACAGCCATGGCAGACCTCTCTCTACCTGGGCTCTACACCTCCACTACAGCTGGCAGCCAGACGAAGACCACCACTTCAACCACCAAAGCCACTGTCGTCAGCGAGACCATCTTCGAGGGCCGGCCAGAAGACAGCACAGACGAAGATTCTTCAGTTGAACTGTTTGAAACTGATGAAGGAGACAAGCCTGCTGCCAAGTCTGCTGACAAGCCTGCTGCCAAGCCTGCTGCCAAGCCTGCTGCCAAGCCTGCTGACAAGCCTGCTGCCAAGTCTTCCACGGGTCTTCCAGAGCCTACTGCCAAGTCTACTCCAAAGAAGACTCCAAAGAAGACTCCAAAGAAGCAGACTCCGAAGAAGACTCAGACTCCGAAGCAGACTCCCAAGAAAACACCAGAGAGCCAGCCTGTTCTTGCTCTAGACAGAGTGGCCATCCATGAGGACACCTTCGAGGAGGAAGAAGACTCTGCTGATGAGACCCCTGCAGCTGCTGCTGAAGCCAAGTCCAAGGGCAAGAAGGGCAAAGGGAAGGCCCCCAAGAAAAACATCCGCAACAACCTGGGCATCACATCTGACCAAGAAGATGACCTCATCAACTGGTACAGAGAGCATCCTGTCCTCTACATGAAGGGCACCAGAGGCTACAAGGGGAACGAGAAGCTGCTGCTGGACACCGAAAAAGCCAAGGAGCTGGGACCCAAGTACACCTCCCAGGACATCTTCAACTGGAGGAAGACAGTCCGCACTCACTTCTCCAGACTCGTCAGGCCTGAAGCTTCAGGAGCCGCCAGGAAGGAGACGCTCACAGAGAGGGACCAGTACATCCTGAACAACTGTCGGTTCCTGAAGGACTCCATCGTCCACAAGCCAGGGAAGGAGCTGTCCGCCATCTCTCAACTGTCTGCCAACCGGCCAGCCTCAGACTCCGAGGACAGCTACAACCCTGAGGATTCCCTGCCAGCTTCGTATGACATGCCGGACATGCCACCTGAACAGCCAGCACAGGACAGACCTGAGAGCCAGCAGTCCCAAGTCTTCCCTGGAGCACCAAAGCCTGGAGCCGCTGCCAAGGGAACCAAGAGGAAGGCCCCAGCAGAAGAAGCCATGCACTCCGCCATGAACGTCATCGCAGGCAGCATGCAAGCCATGTCCTCCGCCAAGAAAATCCTGAAAGGCTCTGGCTGCAAGATGTGCCCCGACCACCAGGAGTTGACACCCGACCAGGAGTACTGGAGGATGAAGTGCCAGGACCTCTACCACGTGGGATTGCACGCCAGCCCTGAAATCAGGAGGAAGATGGTCAGGACCATTGCAGAGGCCGCCCTCTACTGGGATGATGAGGCCAGCCGCCATTCAAGACAGCAGCAGGAGCAGACCTTCCAGCCTCCTCATCCTCCTCAGCGCCTGCAGATGCCACCTCCTCCTCATCCTCCTCATCCTCCTCCTTCTTCGACGTATGTGCCATCCCACCACCAGCAGCACCACCACGCTTCCAGCAGCAGCCATCACTACCACCACCACCAGCCCAGGGAAGGAGGATCCTCCAGGCAGACTCCCAGCTACACCGTGATGCAGCCCAGCCCATCCTCCATGACACTGATGATGGATGCTCAGGAGAGCCCTGAGAAGAACGGCTACCCCCCTGGACCCAGCTTTGGTCAACCGGCCGCCCATCACCAGCACCAGCCTTCCCCTTCGGCCAGTTGGACTGACAATCTCCTTTCTCCACGAAAGTAGAAGATGCAGCAAAGACAACAAAAAACCTTGGCCCTTTAAAGGGCCACCAAATCCTCCCAAAAGGGCAGGCCACGTACACATCTTATGTTGACAAAAAAAAAGAGCTTGTGTTGACCGAAAAGAGCCAAAAAAGAGCAAAAAAAACGTTGACAATCCCCCAAAAAAAAGTCCCCCAAAAAAAAAGTCCCCCAAAACAAAAGTCCGGTCCTGGCCTTCATTAAAAGTAATCACCTTCATAAAAGCAAGGTGCTAGTTCCCCCTTTCTTTGCCCCAAAACATACCAAGTGCAGCACTAGTACAAGTGCTGCATTCTTTGGTATAAACATATTTTTATTGCACTAGTACAAGTGCATGAATTTCTTAATTAAAATGTAATGCACTAGTACAAGTGCTTTGCTTTTAAAACTTGTGTTGGTTGGTTGCACTAGTACAAGTGCATCACTTTGAAATTTCACTTGTCTAGGGCAAGTGGCAGGTAGATAGCTAGATAGCTAGCTAGATAGATAGATAGATAGATAGATAGATAGATAGCTAGATAGATAGCTAGATAGATAGCTTGATAGATGGAACACAGTGCTCGTTACATATATACACTGCAGCAAAAGAAAAGCAGTTGTCGTCACTTTGCATGGAATGGACTTGGATAGATAGATAGATAGCTTGATAGATAGCTAGATAGATAGCTAGATAGATAGATAGATAGATAGCTTGATAGATGGAACACAATGCTCGTTACATATATACACTGCAGCAAAATAAAAGCAGTTGTCGTCACTTTGCATGGATTGGACTTGGATAGATAGATAGATAGATAGATAGATAGATAGATAGATAGATAGATGGATGGAGGGATTGATTGATTGATTGATTTTTGGGCTTGTTTTGTCAACATAGGATGTGTACATGGCCAGCTCAATTGGGAGGATTTGGTGGCCCTTAAAAGGGCCTGGCGTTTGTTGTTTTGAATAGATAGTCTGCATCTTCTTCAGATTTTCTCCAACTGCCAAGGGACACTTCCTGCCGGACTGTTGACCCAGTCACGTAGGTAGTCTCGAGCAGCCTTGGCATCTCTGGAGGCATTTCCGTGTCGAAGTGGTTCTCCTAGGTCATGCAATTGACGGTCTCCCCTCCAAACTCCTTCAGCGACGTCATGTGTCTGTGGATCTTCTCTGTCCATCACTTCATTGTCACGGGCATGGTGGACGCCTACTCTGTCTCGCAGAATGTTGTGTAGAACACAAGCAGCCATTGTGATGTATGTCACTCTTGTAGGTCGTTGGGGCATGGTGGTCAGGAAGCATCTGAACCTGTGTGACAGCAGACCGAAGGCATTCTCCACCACTCTCCTGGCTCTTGAAATCCTGTAATTGTAGACTCTGGAAGGAATGTCAAGGTTCTTTCTTGGCACTGGTTTGAGCAGCCATGTCTTCAGGGGAAATGCCTCGTCACCCACGATGTAATTTGGGAAAGGATTGTCTTCTGTGCCAGGTAGAGGTTCTGGAGGTGGTAGGCCTAGATCTTCCTCGTCCAGGAGTTGTCGAAGTACTGTGTCCCTGAAGACGCCGCCATCAGATGCACTTCCTTGACAGCCAGCCTGCACATAGATGAACTTGTAGTCGGCATCAACGAGGGCCATCAGGACAATGGAGTGAAATCCCTTGTAGTTGTAGAACAAGGAGCCTGCAGCCTTGGGACATCGGATTGCGACGTGCTTGCCATCCAGAGCTCCAATGCAGTTGGGCAAGTTCCATTTCGTCTCAAAAGCCTTGGCTATCTCCTTCCATCTTTCAGGCTGTGTGGGTAGTGCCAGCTGTCTTTCGAAGGCATGAACGATGGCAAGGCAGACCTCAGGGATGAAGTTGCAGATGGTGTTGGGTGCCACACGGAAAGCATAAGCTAGGGACTTGTAGCTGTTTCCTGTTGCCATGTACCGCAGGGTGATAGCCAACTTCAGACCAGGTTCCAAAGCCCTCCTCATGTTGGTGTCTTGCTTAGCGATGAGTGGTCCAACAGCTTCCAGGATTTCAGCAAAGATGGCAGGGGGCATTCTAGTGTAGTTGTAGTAGCCGGACACGTCACGCACTTGCAGTTCAGGCAGCAGTTGATGGAAGTGACCATGTTGTTCCCTCTGCAGCAACCAGTTGCGAATCCACCACCTTTTCTGTCTCCTGGCCCTCCTCCTCCTGTGTCTCAAATAGACAGCTCCGATAGCAACAGCAGCAGCACCAGCCACAACAATAATTTCTTCTTCATCCATCATGCATATGTTCAGTAGGCAGTCGTTGTGTTCTCATTGAAGGGCAATCAGCAAATGAAGCAAGGAGGTCCTCTGTGTCCCTTTTTATAATGACCAAAAGTGACTCCTGCAGCAGCGAAACACACTTTGCTGCAGCGCTGCAACAACAGACGTTCGTCGATGCTTAAGAGACCTTCGTCGCTGCTTAAGGCAAGGACGACGAAGAAGGTCAGCATCGACGCGCCTGTAATGTCCTCGGCGCTTTATGAATGCATGTGCGACGATGAACCATCAAGTTACGCAGTAACAAGTCCCTAAATGCGGCGTTGCATCCTTACAGTCTTCGGCGAGGCTGTCATTTTCAGCGACGCATCTTAGCTCGGGTGTACGCCGAAGGTTTCCTGATGCGTCGCAGGTCGCCAATTTCAGACGTAGCTGCCTCACAACCATCAGCGGCGTAAGAGGAAACAACATTGGGCGAAGTAGAAGCAGCCTCGCCGAATTCCAAAACAAAGTGCGACGCGTCTGTTTGGAACTGCGCTGAGGAAAGAGAGGCGGAACGCGGCGAAGAAAGCTTAAGCAGCGCCGCGGACACCTCAAGACTCACCGCAGCTACTAACTTAAAGCGTCGCACATGACACTAATTGATTACGTAACGTGCCAAAACCAACGTTCTACGCCACAACTTTCCAAGAAATGACTTCTCTTGATGCGTCGCTCTCAAATCGCCGTCGTGAGAACCAGGCATTAGTCTGTGACATCCTTCTTAGTTTGGTTTCATTGGTTCTGCCGCATTGGGTGACCGTGACTGGCTTTGGTTTTTAGAGATGCTTGCTTGCTTGCAAGTGGCATCTCTATTGCGGGAGGATGGCTCTGAAACTTATGACAACTGCCTTGGTCATGCTGTTTCATCTCTGTCATTAAAACTTTGCATACAGTCTCAATAGAATTTTATCTTGCGTTGATAAACTTTTGGTGTCTTTCTGAGATGAAAAAATTAATAAAGAAAACAAACAGGCTGAGTTTCTGCAGGTCAAAGGTCAATCACCAAAAGTAGGTCACAGGCCAGATACCCTCCAGCAGGTCTCACATGCCAAATACCCTCTGCAGGTCTCACATGCCTGGTGACAGGCAAAGGGGTAGATACTACCATGGGCAGTCTATCTACAAGCATCTCTTAAAGTGCTTGCACGTTATTTTTGTTCTTGCAAGTTCATGAATACATTGGGGCTTCCCTCTGGCTTGCATCAAATGAAAGAAGAGACTCTGGCCTATCTTACAAACACACCAACATGTAGCCTTCATGCAAATATCAGCTTCACCACAGATACAGGGACTGGCAAAATGTCAAATTGTCTAAAAAATATTCAAATATTTGACTTTTAACTAATTTACACCTCAGGAAGTTGACCTTTTACCCCAATGGTCACATGTCCACAAGAACCTTTGTACCCTTGAATACTTATAGGTTTAATTGAAGTAACATTTTCAGTTAAATGGACACTACAACAGTTACTGAAAGATTTATTAGAAATAACAAAAATCTGATTTTGGTTGCTATGGCAACCATTTTTGGAAAATTCGGCAATAGAAAAAAATGGCAACAGGTGTTTTAGGAATTCTCAGAATCCGGACTTTCCAAAAATGTATAAAATCAACAAGCGAATCCAACAGAATTACATAAGGAACCGGACTATATTGAGCGATCTCCATGTACTGCTACCAGGGGCGTATCTGGAAATGGCAGGGGGGGGGCATAACATGGTGTGAATATGGGGCGATTTGCGGCTTTTCCTATCTTTCCCATGTTAATTTTGCCTGAGGGGGCATGGCCCAATGCCCCCCCCTAAATACGCCCCTGACTGCTATTTAGCTATTTATGGGGTGATCTATGTTGGTATATATATATATATATATCATGTATATCATTATGTTGATAAAAAATAGCATAAACAGGATATGCATTGTGGACCTACATGAAATTAAACTTGTTGCACACGGTGGTAAGATAACATGGTGAGGATCAGAGGCGTATTTAGGGGGGGGCATTGGGCCATGCCCCCCCCAGGCCAAAAATTAACATGGAAGAGATAGGAAAAGCCGCGAAGCACCCCGTATTCACCCCATGTAATGGCCCCCCCTCAGGCCATTTCTAGATATGCCCCTGGTGAGGATGCTTGTTGCTTGCATTTCCAATTTTTCTGTTAGACTGCTTGATGTGTCTGCAGATGGAGTTACATTTATTATTAACTTATTTATGTATTTAATCAAACTAGATCTCGCTACTATTTTACAAGTTTGTTGCACTCTTTTTATATAATTTTAGGAAGAAATGTCTACACGTTCGGAATCCCTAATTGGGATCTGGGTTGACAAAGACGAACATCATGGAGAAAAGATATCCAGTTTCCTGCGGGGAAAAGATATCATAAAAGCCCATGTGGAGAACATCTCAGCTTTGCGGGTAATATATATTAGTGAATTTACATTTTAGAGGATTATTTCGGGGGATGGTGCAATGTTTTTTGTTGAAAAAAAAAACTTTGATCAACACATGACACTAAAAATATTTTCTCAGCACATAGAAAAAGACGAAAGCTCATTTCCACCTTCAACTGGGATACCATAATGCAAAAAAATTGTGATTGAATGGCCTATCTCAAACATAAGGAAGCCACAGGGCCTGATTTCTTTGGGTGTCATAAAATGTAGGAATGGATGTATGCAACAACTTCATATTGCACCATTGCTTTGAAATCATTCTTGTGCCGAACTCCTAAAAATTTCATGACAATATTACTGACGGTTGTCGAGATCTGAAAAGTACATTGAAAAACGTGCATTTTTTTCACAAATTTAGCATGACATCACATTTTTCTTCAATTGAATTATTTCAAAGCCTGTCAGGTTTATGAAATTTGACATATGGGGGAGACCAGGGTTAGTTGAATCGTGGGGTTAATTGAAACTTGACCTAAAATCAACTTTATTAAAAATTTTAGGCCAAACTGGTACTTTTAATAGATATCCTGTTTATTGGCACATGTTATCATACCTTTATTCATTCAAAATTTCAAAATGCTAATTCTGTATGCAAGAAAGTTTGTTTTTTGGGTGCTCTAGTAACTTGCTTGCTCTTTCTTCGAGGGGGTTATTGTATAGCTATGATTTTAATCCAGGTGAACTAACCTTATTTCTAAATAAGCAAATCCATGCCTAATCCACACCCATTAGCTTTTTGTTGTGTGACTTTGATAAGACTGAAAAATAAGACAATATTGTGTTCCAGGTGTGATGGGGTTAGTTGAATCATGCATAGTGGCGTTGGCCGTAACCTAGATTTCAAGTATTCAAATTCCCTTGAAAGTCATTGTTAGTTGGAGTTATTGCAGTTAAGAAGTACTACAGTGCACGTTCGCATTCCTGAAACGGAAATATGGAAAAACCAGCATTTTTGCCAAAATATACAAAAAATTTAGTAAATTACAGTAGAATAGGTCGGGGCCTGCAGCCCCCCTTAACTTCAAGGTGCGATTTGACCTACTTTTTACGGTCGATTCTCTGGATGCTTATGCTATCAGGGAGATATCACTTGACTCTATTTATAACTAGAGAAACAAATGTCTACCAATTTTAATAAAGGAGTTCCGGCCATTTTTGTAAAGAATTGAAAGTGGCCTTCTTACCCCACCCATCGGGCAAGAAGCCCCCTATTATAATCCTATGGCAATTTTTTTTGCGAGTGCATTCAGCTTGAAAGTTATTTCTTGGGGTTCTTCTATCATTTTTAAGGCATTCTATTCACTTTTTCTGAATTTCAGAATTTTTCTGTTCATACATTAATTTTTAAATATTTTTTGCCCTGTTTCAATTTCGGCCCATTTTTTTTTTCTATTTTAATTAGCTATTCTATCAATATTTAAGGTAAAGTACACATTATTAAATGGTTCCTGAAGCAGCTTTGAGGCCCCAGTGTGGGGGGCCTCATGCCCCATGCCATGTGGGGCCTCTCGCCCCAAACCCACATATTTTAATTTGACCTCTATATTTCGAACTAAAAGGCAAAAAACAAGATCAAATCATATTTATGTGATGGTCCTAAAGTGAAGCAATGCAGATACCCATTATACTTTTAAAAATTTCCGAAGTTATTTCTGACAATCACTTTCAAAGAATTAGTCAAAGTTACAAAAACCATGCACATTTTTTTTTTCTTTAATTTCTACTATAGTTTGGTGCTGTTCGCCTTGAAAATTTGTGATGTCACCTAAAAAGCCTCTAGCTTCAATCCTAACAATAAGAAAACACACCAAAAATGTAAGTTTAGATATAAACCTGGGGGGGCTTCTCACCTAACCCGGGCTTCTTGCCCCGACCTACTCTATACAATTTCTTTTCTGAATGAAGATTTATTTGCAACTTACAAATGTACAATACATTTTTAATAAAATTTCTTCAAACAATACAAACCAAAGTAAGTTGAAGGAAGAACGACCGAGTGAAAAATTGACTATACCCTTTCTAATGAGTATTGTAATGAAGCTGGTGCTCTCTAAAAAATGTCGTGACAAAACTGTTTTTTTAGATTCAAAATGTTTTTTAGAAAAACCAAATTTCAATGCAAAACCAACATGGATTTTTGGTTTTTTTGCATTGAAATTTGGTTTTTCAAAAAAACATTTTGAATCTAAAAAACCATTTTTGTCTGAAATTTTTTAGAGTGTGGTCATCATACGGATATCAGTAATGCAAACGAAACCCCTATTATAAGAAATTGTCTGCAAAATTTTTATGGCGCTTCAACTAACCCTGGGATTGGGGTATGTTGAAGCGAGAAAAATTTTGGAAGTTTTTGTCTGTGACACAAATTTCACTAATTATTCACAATATCACTAGAGCTGTTCATTGAGTAAAACACGCTAACTATCACATGCTAAAATTTGAAATGAATATCTTGTACCGCTTGCTCTCCAGAGCAAAAATAAAAATTAGTGTTTCAACTAACTCCGGTCTCCCCTTCCATTGCCATTTTCTCAATTTTCCTTTTATCTCTATATCCAAAGGCTACTAAATTCATTGAAACAAGTATATTTATATGCTTTTCTTGACATCATCAAGTTCTTTGTGTTCAAAGGTTGACTTCGAAAAATTGAATCATATTTGAAGCTTCCTGATCTGGAATGTTGTAATTTCCCTTTTACACATGTCTGCTGAATCTCTTTGCCATTAAGATCTAGCATAATATTTGTTTTGGAGCCTTTCATGCTTGTTAAAATAAATTCAGTTAAAAAAAAAATTCCAATGAATATGAGGGAAGGTGAATGTGTTGCACGCGTAATGCAAGGAGTACTTTCATGTGACAAAAAGCTATGAAAGCTCCGATATTAACCTGGACTGGCTTGAAACTTAGTAAATCTGTGAAGCTTCAAGAAACTGTGAACTTACTCATGTTGGTGACTGGTAGGTACCTGTTGGTAAAATACAAAAATTACTTTGTCGCACTCGTAACGCTCACAAAAAATTGGTCAAATTCAAATCTTTTTCCTGTAAATAGTGGAGTAAAAATACTAATATTACCTGTTGTGACAATTACCACAATATTTTAGTAGTTTGTACATGTTTCATGACCTAGCCAATAATATTATGGCATATATGAAGCTTTTTTGAAAATTTGGGGCCAAACTGTCTATAAAGGCAATATCCAATCAAAAAAACACCTAAACCTGCACACTTCCCCTAATATATACTTGTTCACCATAATTTAGGATTCTCCAAATTACTCCGGTTATGTTGCGGTGATTTCCAAGGAGTCCTGTAGAAACTACAAATTCATGCTGTACCTGCACATGACCCTGTGGCATGTGTACAACAAGAACAAAGAAGCAACCTTTGTGTTGGTGGTGGTGGATGAAGGAATCTACTCAGATGAAGGACCACCTGTATATTCGCCGATCAACTTGAGCTCCATTCCCACAGTTGTCGCAGTTCCTTGCCTCAATGACAACTGCCTTCAAAAGATTGCTGCAAAACTTCAAGGTAATTTCGTTTTTCTGTTTATACCATTCGACACCTCTGTCAGCCAATCACATCCCAGTATTTAAGTGCGATAATTCCCATATTCTTTGTTGTCTAGTTATCGTCTCATCTTTGACTGTTTGACTGTTTGTCTCACGGTATAAGCCAGTTATTCACCATGGGATCAGGAATATGTGTTTACCACACCTCGGCCTAAAGGCCTCGGGTGATAAATCACATATTCCCTCTCCCGTGGTGAATAACCTTTACATATTTCAATCTTGCAAATTATTTATCTTCATCTTCAACAATATTATGCCGCCCATTCAGTTCCATCATTGTTTGACATAGCAGCAGTATGAGGTAACATACCAATTTTGCTGTCTACAAGTTGACCGCTTTTTGCTGCCACCTAGGGGCCAAATTCACGAGCTCCCGCAGTCAACAGAAACTGTTTGTCTGGAACTCACACAACTTTGTCTGGAAGAAACCAGGACAGTCCCAGCATTTGCTGATGGCCTAGTCTATTTCCAAAAACTGTTTTGTCTAGTCTGACTTTGGTTGACTTCAATTTTAAGCAGAAAGCTTGTGAATTAATTTGGAACTATTTTTCATCATAGAGGATGTATACATTGTAGCTAAAAAACTGCACAGTAAAGATGGCGCCACTTGTGGCATAGACCAGACATTCTGTTGAGTGTTACACAGCCTTTAAATTTTTTTAAACTATTCAGTTGTCCTTGTTAATCTCCAAAAGGTAAATGAATCAATTCAGATTGGTATTTTGAAAATACTATTTTCGGTATCAAAAAGCAAAAACGGCTGCTTTGTATAGCCTTGTGAATAAGTGACAGAGCATTCTTTTTGGACACTTTTCTGACAACACTTTAACATGCACAATTGGTTTGAAGCAGATTGAAGACCATCAAACTTCTGATGAGTAAAATCATTCCTTTCTTTGACAAAAGGCAAAGCTAGAGTTACAAAGCTGTTTCTTTTTGCCACCTGATTTCCAAACTTTTCATTCAAAGCCTAATACTGGATCTTCACCAGCAGTCATGCTTTTTTAAAGTAATATGACGTAGATATACAGACAGCTGTTGTGCAGCCTAATCTTGTGACCTGTCTTATAGGCCTATATATATATATGCAAATGATGACCCAATTTGATTTTCCAGGGACTAACAGCCACTTGTCAGTCATGAACAGAGACAGCCAATTTTGATAGATTTTCATATTCTACGTCCTTTCTTGAAGGATAGGAACAGCATCTATCAGCCTGCTGGAATCCTTAAATGATTTTATACCAATGATTTCCTTCCTTCCACAGAACCACCACTGCACGAAACAGCTTTCCTCTATATTGGTAATGTTGGGCTTGGACTGGCATACAGCTATTTCTACGGATTTTTGGCCCTTATTCTGCCAGGTCAGTACATGTAGCATTGTTCTTCATTTATCTATGGTATTTATCTGGACGCCTCTGGCGTGCAGATACTGTCTCACAACGGCCTACTTCCTTGTGTTTTTCAGTTTCCTGTTGGCTGAACATAAGACATAGTGATGTACACAGTAAACCCATCAAACTTACTTTATGTTGCACACACGTGATCCAAGTGACTCAGACTGATATAGCAAACAGATAGTGGATAGATCTACAGATATCACCCGGTGAATTGGTCCTTAACACCGAGAATAGCTGGAAATCTGTGTTGCAATCATGGAAAATTGACTGGATTCTAAATAGGACAATGTACTAGAATTATAACTGATATACTGTCCCTATGGCACACCAGGGAGGGGGGACCAGTCTACCAGAATCTGATATGCTTCAGCGCACACCCGTCATCAACACGCGGTAGCCACCTAGCATGCAAAATACGCACTAATGCTATTGGTTGAGAGAGCTATATAGATTTGCCGGTGTTCAACAACTAGATCATTAGATTGAAACTGGCATGCATAAACAATTTAAAAGGGGGTTAAAGAGCCCTAAAGCTATTGACCGACTTATGCTCAGACAGGATGAACTGTTTTACAACCATGGCCTCATTCACACCAGTGATGTCAGCCACTGATGTCAGCCACTGATGTCAGCCACTGATGTCAGCCACTGATGTCAGCCGGTGATGTCAGCCACTGCTGTCAACCGGTGAAGGCAGCCACTGATGTCAGCCACTGATGTCAGCCACTGATGTCAACCAGTGATGTCAGCCACTGATGTCAACCAGTGATGTCAGCCACTGATGTCAGCCACTGATGTCAGCTGGTGATGTCAGTTGGTGATGTCAGCCAGTGATGTCAGCCACGGATGTCAGCCACTGATGTCAGCTGGTGATGTCAGCCGGTGATATCAGCCACTGATGTCAGCCGGTGGTCAGCCATTGATGTCAGCCACTGATGTCAGCCGCTGATGTCAGCCACTGATGTCAGCCACTGATGGTAGCCAGTGATGTCAGCCACTGATGTCAGCCAGTGATGTCAGCCACTGATGTCAGCCGGTGATGTCAGCCACCGATGTCAACCAGTGATGTCAGCCACTGATGTCAGCCGGTGATGTCAGCCACTGATGTCAGCCAGTGATGTAAGCCGTTTATGTCAGCCACTGATGTCAGCCGGTAGTCAGCCACTGATGTCAGCCGGTGATGTCAGCCACTGATGTCAGCCGCTGATGTCAGCCGGTGATGTCAGCCGGTGGTCAGCCATTGATGTCAGCCACTGATGTCAGCTGGTGATGTCAGCCGGTGATGTCAGCCACTGATGTCAGCCGGTGGTCAGCCACTGATGTCAGCCGGTGATGTCAGCCACTGATGTCAGCCGGTGATGTCAGCCAGTGATGTCAGCCGGTGGTCAGCCATTGATGTCAGCCACTGACGTCAGCTGGTGATGTCAGCCTGTGATGTCAGCCACTGATGTCAGCCACTGATGTCAGCCACTGATGTCAGCCACTGATGTCAGCCACTGATGTCAGCCGGTTATAGGATGATGTCAGCTGATGAAGTCAGCCAATGATGTCAGCCGGTGATGTCAGCCGATGATGTCAGCCAGTAATGTCAGTCAGTGATGAGCTGAACAAACTGCTGATCGACCCCCTGCTAGTCTTGCATATGGAAATATGCTCCCATCTAGTTTGACAATGTATAGAAACAAAATAAAAAGAATTCTCCCATGATGCATATATGTTTTAATAAAGTAAAGTGTAGTATACATAATGAAATAAAAGTTTTACTTTTAATTTGAAGTTTATAAACTTTATACAGTGTACTTTTAGTAAATGCATGACAGTTACAAGGGTAACTGTCATGGTAAATGTAAGCTGCATATGCATATACACATACACATACAGCAAGATTGTTGGGTAATTTGAAAGAGGTGTGAAAAGGGGTAAATACATTTACTCTGCCCTTGGTCCATTTTTCTAGGCCAATGTGCAATGAAGTACGGCAATAGCCTCAGGGCTCTTTGACTTCGTTTAAATTATGCTATTGCTTTCTTTCTCGAACATCTCAGGTTTTATTGAAATCATAAAAGTGGGTCTGCTTCATGAAGATGAGCTGTATCTACCTTAGCTTAAGATGTCCAAAGCAATGATGAGCTGTGGGTGTGTATCTCCTCTGTCAGCTTAACACAACTATTTCAAGTTGTTAAACACACAACTCCATCACACACAATCAAAAAACTTCATGCATCGCTATGTAGCAATTCATTTATTTCTCTCTCTTAAGGCCCATTGGCCACTATGCCCT
Source organism: Platynereis dumerilii (assembly GCA_026936325.1). Classification (NCBI taxonomy): domain Eukaryota; kingdom Metazoa; phylum Annelida; class Polychaeta; order Phyllodocida; family Nereididae; genus Platynereis; species Platynereis dumerilii. Next base: position 4,595,554 of record JAPTHN010000004.1, read on the forward strand.
GATAACTTCTGACTACTGCTATTATAATTCAGCCAACCAGACTACCAGACCAATATTATGTTACAATGTTCAGGTCAATTATGAGCGTCCAGATATGCAAATTGCAATTTGCCTTCTAGTTTAAGAAGTTTCAGTATGGGTTCTGGCTGATCATTATTTTTACTGTATGGGTTCCGGCTGATCATTATTTTTACTCTATGGGTTCTGGCTGATCATTATTTTTAGCTCGTCTGTTTTCTTTGAAAACGAAGAGCTATTGTCGTCACTCGATCGTCGTCGGCGTCCGCGTCATCATCGTTGTCCCGGTTTTGTGTAAGTGTCCATTTGTGACCTTAGTTTTCAACTTAGAGTTATGAAATTTGGTACAGGTATGGTACTTTGGGTATGGATCGGGGACATGTCGAGAAATCCAAGATGGCTGCCAAAATGGCCACCACAAAATGGCCGCCATTCTTGAACTGCCCACTGTGACCTTAGTTTTCCACTTAGAGTTATGAAATTTGGTACAGGTATTGGCCTGTGGGCATGGATCGGGAACATGTTGAGAAATCCAAGATGGCCATCAAAATGGCCACTTCAAATGCCTGACATCCTTGAAATGCCCATTTTGACCTTACTATTTGGCTTACAGTTATGAAATTAGGTACAGGTATTGGCCTGTGGGCATGGATCAGAAAAAATTTCGATAAATCCAAGATTGTGGTCATTCTGGCAGCCATCTTTCTTCATTTTTGAACTGCTCATTGTAACCTTGAAATATCGCTTAGGGTTATGAAATTAGGTATTGGCCTGTGGGTTATAATCGGGTGCACATTGATAGATTTCAAATTTTACAGACAAGCGTTGAAACCGCTTGCGGTTCTGGTTACTGTATGGGTTCTGGCTGATCATTATTTTTACTGTATGGGTTCTGGCTGATCATTATTTTTACTGTGTGTTCATTCGGTGACATTAGAAATCCTTAGAGTGGAGGTCGAGCACCTTCTACTCTGGAATAAGCCTAAAATTTAATATGAGTGAATTACTTTTGTTTTCAGACATTGTTGACAGGATTAAGAACTTTGAAGCCAAAAATCCTGGAACGATATCCCCATATTTCTTAATCCTTATTCCATGGTCCAGTGAAATACCGGCAAAATTCGGAGACATTGACCCACGATTTTCCACCATCAAGGAACCTTTGGAAGGAAGCATCGAAAAGAAAAGAGCTGGAAAACCCCGCTGCTACAAAAGCTATGTTCATGAGATAAAATGCAACGAGGTACAGTTGGCAGCAAAATTAGTCAACCCCTTTGTGTTTTTCCGTTGAATCCAATAGTCGATGAGTCTTGCCAAAATGAGTGTGGTGATATGAGCATGCATCAAACCTTAAAAAAAAAGGATAACATTACTAATTATTCAGACCCCTGCTCCAATGCTAATCCAATGGAAGCATGCAAGGGGGTTGAATAATATTTTTCAAAAGTTTTAATCCATAGGTGAAATGGAGCCTGGTAACCAGATTTAGTTATGCTTCACAGCAGATTAATGTTGTCCAGTATGTGATGCTATCATAATTTTTATGATTTGATACATTCTGATGTCACTGGGATTGATATGGCCTCCACAACGATACTGTATCGCTGCAATACCGCAAGTATCGTGTATATTATTTTCACAGCATTTGACATATTTACTGGGAAATATTGCAAGAAATCCGGTAGAATCTATGTTGTTTACACCAAATCATGGCACCACTGCTTTGCTCCCGCTTGAAATCTCACAAACGAGACCACAAGATTAAAAATGGCGGATGTAGATGATGAAAATCGGAAATCTTGTGATTTTTTGTGGACAACTCAACAATAGAGCTTGTATTTTGCCGTTTCTCGGGCAGGTGAAAAAGTATCGATAAATATGATGCATCGGAAAAGATTTTGTCGATTATCTTCTCGAAAAAAATGTCACCACACTCATTTTTGTAAAACTGTTAAAAATTGAGGGGGGAATCGGGCCTTTGGGCACCTTGTCTACGGTAATTTCAATGAAAAGGGGCACTCTATGCATGCTTGGGCCCAAAGGTGCCTGGCATGACTGACATGTGCACTGCACCCATTCCCCTCCCCAATTGACATTTTTCTCTCCAGTAAATGACCTTCCGAATTAATTTATGTTAATAATTCATCAGTTTTGCTCTATCGAGTTCAGTCCTGAAATAATCCATTCAAAATTGTTTCCTTTTCCTCAACAGGACTGCTATCGCTTTTGTGGTGAATTTGCGACTCCTCTTATGGCCCTGAAAAAAATGCTTGAAGCTGGGGAACTGGATGAAGTTGAATTTAACAAACAAGTTGCTGTGTTCACCCACACGCTGAGGGCTATCATTCAGAGTAATCCCCTCTGCCGAAACAAGGCTTTGGTTGTCAGCTTTGATGACGACGCACAAGGTTTTTCACTCGCAGATGAGCTTTGTCCACTTATCAAGCAAAGTGTTCAGGTAAGGGGCTACTACCAATTAATAATGCTTGGAGCAGTTCTTAATGGGTCATTCCGTGCACTATGAAAACTGCCCTTATCATTCATGGTAAAATTTGATCCGAAAGTGAGCTACATGGTGTTCACTGATGAGACCTATACCAAAAAATTCCTTACAAAATTTAGACAAATATAAACCATGTCTGATGAGTGAACCCCATGTAGCTTGTTGTGAAAACTGGCCTTGAAAGTTTGAATCAGGGAAATTTCAAAATGGCCACCATTTGTTATTGCTCTCTGCACATGCTCAATAGGTCTGAGCATGCTCAGTGAAAACCGGGTTGTTCTTGGGCATGGTCTGTGCCAATTAGGTCAGAGCAAATTTTCCATTGCATTTCTATAGTGCATGCCGTGTCAAACGGACCAATGTTCCCATGGGTGAGTCTTCAAGAAAATTCAAACTTTTTCATTTAGTGGGTCTAACTATATAACGGAGGTATGCAAAACGCTGCAAGCCAATTTTTAATGGTTTTCAAGTTACAGCTCTATTAAAATGGCCTGAAAGAGATGTTTTGAGAAGTGTATTGAAACTAGGCAATCTTTAACTAAAGGCCAAGTGTCTGATTTAATAATTAAGTGTCTAATTTAATGATTGAAATGATCGCAGGGCCTTTATTATATTTAACAACAGTGTTGTTAACACCATGGTAAATTTAATGTAACCAAAAGAGTAAAATGATAAAATGACCGCTGTACGGTTGTGGTCCCTAGGTTGTGGTCAAGGAAAAGCCTGTTGAAAGGCACTGTAGCATTTTGCAGTAATTTTCTGGAATTGAATTGCGAGTATTGAGTCATTGGGGAATCAGTTCATCTGAGAGGACTAGGTCACAGCTCCTCAATGGCTCTGAAAATTGTATCTGGATGGACAATTGTGGAGATTGGACATTTAGAGGCAAGTGGCCGTGTGAGCACAACTAAGGAAAAAAGGTCTGGGACATAAAGATACTTCAGCTGTAGGACCATATATAGATAAGTTAATGGGAATATATATCTGCTAAATTCAATGAGGAGAGCAAAAGTACGCATCTGGGCAAAGACCGAGACGGGAGTAAATTTATCTAAATGGCTTTGCCCGAACTGATTCAACCACGTGCATGTATACCAATAATACCCTATAAGACAATACCAGCGTATGAAAATCGAATTTGGGGATTGCAGAAGAAGAGCCATTTTGCAAATAACACACAGATATGGTGCAAATGCAATAGTTGACCTTGTAAATCTCACTTATTTTTAAGTTCTGCCATGCAAAGTATTTTCTCTTTTATAGTATTTGCATATTTTGAAGAAATACAGAACTAGTGGGAGCCTATATGTCAAAGTAACATGACAAATTCCAATTAGCCTACAATACAACCATAGCAGTGATCACAAACTGTTATACATTGTTTGTTACTATGTGTGCTTTTAGCGGTTAGACATGAAATAAAAATATATAAGAATCTGCAACTTATAGAACTAACAACACCCAACAATAACTGTGAATTTTGAGAAAATGTTTTTCATAGTCAATTGTCAAATTTGATAGAACCTGTGACAAATATATCAAAACACAAATCTCCAGGGAATTTCTTGGACTTGTCATATGCTAGTATATGGATGGATTAAATCGATCTACAAGCCCTGATATACCATATCTATCAATGACTGGTACATCCGCTCATGGATGCAACTCATTGTAGATGCACGGATAATGCATGGTGCACATTTCTGGACATTATGATGGGGAGCAAATCTGATGGCCTTTGAATGAGTAGTGTGTGGCAGATAATAAAACCAGCTGAACTTGGGAAGAATAACCTTTATTGATCAGAAATTAGATTTGATTTGATTTGATTTGCTAAACATATTACATGAAAAAGCAAGGATTACACAAAAATTATTTCCGTTGTGGTCCTTGTTGATGAAGGTCTCCAGAGAGTTCATTGACAGAAACATGGAATTCATGATCATGATTGTTTATAATACACTGAAAGACAAAAGTTATGTATATGTTCTGCATTCAAGAACCTCATCTGTGTACTAAATATAAGGTTCTGTCGAACACAAGCTTTACATAAAATAAACCATAAAGTCTAAAGATAATGGTCTTGGGGTTCATTCGAAGCTTGAGATGTCCTCTCATCTGTAGCATCCCCTGTAACATCCAGAAACATGCCTTCATTACAATGGAGGGTATCTTGAGTTCTGGTTGTTTTTCTGGGTCCAGCACCTCTTTGTTTATTCCTTGTCTACCCTACCTCCCGGTAACAGGCAGCCATCTTTGATATACTTGACAGATGAACATCATACACTCTACAACATTAAGCTGGGTTTTCACACCTGCACCATTCCAATAGTTTCATCCCCGTCATATTCTGTAATTGGGGACACAATAAATTCAGTTGTAAAATAATTGTGTGCTTGAATGTTTAAGGATTCATTTAAGCTCACATGAAACCGCATACCTGCGTATGGTATGGGTCAACAACAAAAACTGTGTTTTCTGAAAACTCCCCTTTGTCCGCCATTTTTAAAAACGCAAATGTTTCACGGTTCAGTTTTTTATTGTTTGTGACCCTGTTTTTGGATGTCTTACTCCATGGAACCATCATATTGAACATACCCCTCGAACATCCTGCCCTCACAACATATGCATAACTTTCGTCTTTCAGTGTACATTGTAAAGCAGAGAGGAAATTCACAAGGGGTCACCAACAGATCCTACTGATATACTGCTTGAAATGGAAGTAATAACGACCCACACCTTGTCCTATACTTGGAACAACGAAGGATGACAGAGTAGACACTGTAGGTGCAAGTGAGGGCAGAGGGACTACCATGGAACTTCCTACTGAATTGGGATCTAAGGGGTGTCTGAAAGGCAGTACCGCTTACTCCCACCGTGCCCCTAAGTTTGGTGGTATAGGCCGTGCGCACACAGTGAAGGCTGACAGACCACCTATTTCATCTATCCCTGCCGGGTATAAGATGCAAAAATCATGGGTGACATGCTCACACCTGCAACAGCTAAAAACTCCTCCCCGAGCAATGCCACTCACCTGAACTGTCCACCTATTGTTATTGATCAATCCTGTCCTTTTGATAACAGCAAATAACAGTGAAACAGCTCCCTTATTTACGTTTTCTGCCTCTACTGTTTTTCCCCACCAGGGGCGCATGCATCTCCATCGTAGTTCTGCTATTGCTCACGTTTAGGACTGGCGCCACTGTCTGCCTTCCCGCCAAAAACATCCACACACTTCACTCTCACCTTTCTCAAGCCCATTCCATCTGTCAATGTCTCAATGCCCATACACTTTTACCTATTTGCCTAATTCTATACATTTCATCAAACCACATTTCCTTTCAGCAGATCTTTTCCTTTCCTTACGAGCAATGCCCTCAATTACAAGCTCACGTGTAAGTACACTTGACCTTACACCAATACATATGATAGTGCATTTGTAACTTCAATTCCTCTACCACCAATCTTTACTTATATTACAATTATTACTCAAATGCTATTTCAAATGGTCAGCATGCAACACGGGGCCACATGCCTATTCAGGTGGGGGGGGGGGGGGTTAACTATTCCCCATTATAGTCCTGCCCCAAATCATGGGTAAATCTAGTCTTTCCAAATTCTCTTAACAAAGCAGCCCTGGGGACAAAAAGAGAAACTCCTTCAAGGACTCCATGAAGAGCCAGTATAGATAGTCCCAAAACTCCATGGGTTACTCCAGTAACTCCGCATCTGCCGATCCTGGCAGAGTGGCAGATATTATGATGAATATGAGCCATTTGGAGAATTTAGTGACTACTCCTCAGGTGAGGAGGAAGACGAGAGATGTCCCCGAGACTACTTGATTGACGCCAGAAACATCAAACATGAAAAATTTTCTGGAAAGCTGTAGGGCATGTAAGTGGACCTCATGGGAGAAGCTGTTTCGCTTAACAACGACTCTTATTTGGTCTGCTCTATTTGCCCACATAAGTCTACCGCAGGAAACCAGTTCACCTTTCGACAACCCTTGTGAGAGGGAGGGGGGCATTGAATTACTTTTAAATCAATAATTTCTTGCTCAGTTTTGGTGAAATAAATAAATAATTTTTAGGCAGTCCTGAAATCAGTCATTTCTGCTTGGGATATTTCTTAACAGGGTGTTGCTTGAAATCGTATGTTCAAAATAAAGAGTTACTGAGACCGTTAATGTGAAATAAATAATTTTTCGCCAGCGAAAACTCCAATGCCTCCCTTGAAATTAAATGGCCGCCCCCCAAGTCAATTTTGTTAATGCCATGATTAACTGGAAACTGGTTAGTGTGGTTACAATGCTAATTCATCAGGATAATTCACGCTGAATGGGTCATGCCATAATCATTTGGTATAGATTCTGCTAATATCTGTCCTCAGTTCTCTACTTATACTTAGAACTCAATTTCAGGCACCCATCCCTACAACTGTTGGGGACTGTGAGCAGTCTTTGGACACTACACTTCAACAGGGCTGTGTACATATAGTCAACAGAGAAGATGGGGAACTCATGGCTGGCTCACTGGAACAATTGTGCAACGATCTCCAAGAAAGAGTAGTCAGACAAGATTCATTCACAAACGTTAATTCCATTGACAAAGATGTGAGGGAAAGGCTTTTGATCATTGTGACTGAATCCTCCAAAGATGAATTGGAAAAAGTTTCTTCTAACCCGATTCAAGATCCATATTGGTCTAGCAGAACAACCTTCATCGTTGATATGCCCAGTGACGCTCCAGAATGGCTCGAAAGGAACAGAGCAGATTACATTGAAACACGAAAAGTGGGACGTCTTCTTTGGAACAGAATCTTCGGCTCTCTCTTTGGTTTGTACAACGTTGTCAATGATAGGAGGAAAGGGGGCATATTCGGATGCTTTTAACGTCTACTTATTTTGCTCAATGTTGGAAGTACTCAGCAACACAGAAGTTTCAGTTTGCATAAGTATCACCAATACTACTATAGAGCTTAAATCCTAGACATAATAAATTAGACTGCACCTAATTTCTCAGTTGAGTGTGTTTATCAGGATAGCAATTTGTAACTGTTCATTACGATGTATCAAATTCATACAAGCATTGAAAGCCTCATTGTTCATGGTTTGTCCACAGAATGGTTTGAATTGAACCCCTCTGAATTTACTTTAGTAGTAGGAAAACAAACTTTTCCTCGCCATACTTCTGCACGTGGCTGTAATTTGTCAATAAAACGATAGAAACATCAGGATGTGAAATTACAAGAGATGATGGCACTACCATATCATATACCTTGCCAGGAACCAAGAAAACCCCACTGTCCCATAGTGCCCCGCGTCCCAATATGCCCCGCATCCAAGTGTGCCCCGGTTCCCCCTACTGATTATGTAGGCCTATGCATACATGTCATAATGTGCTTCACGACCACCAACCTTTATAATTACACCAACAAGCCAGCTCAGAATGCTATGCTCTCTCTCTCTCTCTATTAGATTATAAAATTTCTAGATTTAATTTGCAAACTTTAGCCTGCCAGCCACATAAAGATTTTCATATCTTTAACAGGCGTGTCTTCAGTTGAAGGCGAGGAAGATGAAAGATGGAAGAAGATGCAAGGTATGGAATCGGTGCCAAATATGTTGCATATTTTGCATGAATCTGCTTCAAAATATTTTGCATGTTCTGATATACTTTTTTTCGCATTGTTTATACTCATTCTCTTTTTATTTCACATTATAATTATTCTTGCAGTCACCAGACAGCTGAACTTTCCAATTGCGGGTGTGGCGAAAGGTCTCGCCTTTGCATATTACTACAATTATCTAGAACTCATCGGACCAAGTGAGAAAATATTTACTTTCACCGAATTTATATCTTTGTACATAATATTTCTCAGTGAGTCTACATGTTATTAATGTCAAGCAAAAATGCTTCTGTGTCTATTCATCTTCATAATAGTAGGTTTCACCACTCAGTGGTTGCCATGGTTGTTTTTAGTATGGAGGTGTATTCTTACCTCAATTTTTGTTGTCACAATGAGAGAATGGTAGAATGAGTGAATGGGAGTTTTGGTGGCAAATTAAAAACTGTAGAAGAAAATCTGAAATTACTCTTTGCATGTTTCAAAGTATCTGCCTATAACTTTTTCCAGAAAACTAGATGTAAACTAGAGGCTGTTATTGCAGCTTACTTGCTATGACCTTAAATAATTCTAATTCTTAAAAAAAAAAAATTTTCCTTGCTAAGCACATACCTATTTTGAATGTATCCGTACGTATTTATTTTGGCTAGAATCAAATGGCTTGACCGTTTTGCTTGGGGGATGTTTTGAGTCGAGAAAGCTGGCTTACTTGATTGTAGAGCATGCATCTGGCACAGGAATGAATTACTGGCATATACACTTTGTACCATTTGCTCTATGTGAAGCGACCCAGTTGAGGCTTTGGTTTGGCTTCAGTCAACACTTTTGACAGTTTGACAGGTGTATGTTGTGCCTTAAGTCAAACAACATCTTTCAAGTAAATTCAATCAAATTTCAATATAGCCAGTATGCTAGATTATATTCTCACAAATCCTATGCATATTTTTATATTTCAAAATATTGCTTGTGGTCAAAGATTATGTGATTCTAGTAAGAGGGACTTGAAATCAACCTGAATGTCTTGTTTAATTTTTGATAAAATTGGATTGTTTGAGAGTGAAATATTCTTCAGTCTGTTTCATAATACTGATATTGATATATTTGTAATTGATCACAATGCTATGAGAAAAAGTACGAAAACGTACCATTTTAGTTTGGGTTTGGCTTAGAACCATCAGGTTTGGCTTTTTTGAAGACAAGCATTCTAAATATGTTGAGATTTTCATACTTTTGATTTTTATTCTTTGGTATGTTATTGGTGAATGTCCATATTCATTGAATTCAGCAATATTTTGTAATATGTACAAATATGGAATAGCTTGTTGCAACAAACATTTTCAATCACAGGCAGCAAGGATAAGACATGAGAGAAGAGAAACCCATGGAAATTGGAAAATTCAGTTGAACATCAGTGCGGGGTTTGTGGACTAAACTCAGTAACATTAAAAACGCACACATTTTTGATCAGCTCAAAAACCAACTTGTAAAGTAGATATTTTCATGAAACTTTACACTGATGTCTGTTGATATCTCTTGTGGAAGTCCAGAAAATTTCATAAAGAATGAAATCGAAACGGCTGGATTAGGCCACTTTTAGTGCATCATGTCCAAAAACCAAAATCAGAACCGATGCAAATTGGTCCAAAATTGATTGCATATGAAGTCACAACTCAATATTTGGAGTGTGGAAATAATCAAGGTGGTCACTAACACTTTTTTTATGGAGTTTTGTGAGTTTTCGGTTGATTTTTGTGTCAAGTTGGTGTTTTTCACATTTGTTTGTCACATCATTTTCAACACTTTTTCATCATAAGCATCTTAAATTATCCTGTTTTTGATCGAATTTAGACCTGAAATCTTGATGGACACCTGTTTTGACCATTTGAAATCAATAATAAAGTGAAAGCATCTGTACTCTACTCCCCTATCCCTTTTTCAATTTTGCAAATTCCAAATTTGACATTATGTCACAAAAGCATGTCTGGTTCTTAGAAATATCCAGGGAACCTGTTCAAACGTTCACAATCTTTAGTTGAGAAGCTAATAAGCAAATTTGCCAAGTGACATTTTAAAATATAAACCTAGTGCTTCAAAATTTATGATAGGCTATACCCTGTCAGCATGCCTCGGCGGTCCAACGTCGGCCCAAGGTCAGTCCGATGTCAGTAGCATCGGACCAGCTTCGGGCCGACGTTGGACCGCCGAGGCTTGCTGATAGGGTACTTTGAAAATGTGTGCGTTTTTAATGCTGCTGAGTTTATAATACAACTCATGAGAAGAACGTGCACAACACAGGTTTATCCTATGTGGCCTGTGGGTGTGTACCTTGAAATAAAATCATCAAATGTGATACTGCCAGGAATCTCACAATAACAGTTAAGGTGGCTCGATACTCGTGAACTTTCTAAGATAGGATTTCTTAAAAATAGTTTAGAATGATCCAAAATATAGTTTATAGCAAAGATATGTAAAAAAAAGTGGTCGCAACCAGCCTTTTTTTCAAAATATTTGAGGTTATGTACAAGAAAGTCAGTCCACGCAAACCTGAAAAACTCAATTTTTTTCTTAACTTTTTACCTTCAGCGAACGAAGTTCGAAGAAGGTATTGTAATCACTTGGGTAAAAATGCTGTCCGTCCGCCGGGCGGGCGGGCGGGCGGGCGGGCGGGTGGGCGGGCGGTCGGGCGGCGGGCGGATAGATCGTTTCCGGCCCGTCACTCGGCCTCTATTGAATGTATGTGGATGAAATTAACAAAATATAAAAAAAAAAATTTTTTCGTTTCCGGGCCAAGGTTCGGTCACTATTGCATGTGCATGGATGAAATTTGGTACACACATGGCCTATATGGTCTAGTTGTGCCTTTTGATGGTCTCATTGACAGATATTCTATACTTTCTGAAAAAATGAGAAAAAATAAAAAAACATATTTTTTTTGTTTTTTGGGCTAAGACTCGCTCACTATTGCATGTACATGGATGAACTTTGGTACAAATATGGTCAATATGGTCTAGTTGTGCCTTTTGAAACGTCTGATGGAAATATTATATACTTTTTCAAATATTGAAAAAAACATAAAAATTATTATTTTTGTTTCTGGCCCAACATCCGGTCACTATTCCATATACATGGATGAAGTTTGGTACACATATGGCTTGTATGGTCTAGTTGTGCCTTTTCATGGTCTGACAGATGGCTTTTCTATAGTTTTTGTAATATTGAGAAAAAATATTTAAAATAATTTTTTTTATATCGGAGCCAAAACTTCCCCACTATTGCATATACAGTAATGCATTTTTCTAAACAAATCACCTATGCAATTTAGCAGTGCTTTTTGATGCGTATAACACTTTATGAATCATTGGAAAAATTGAGATAATGGAAGGCCACTACTCGACGGCTATTGCATACCTATAAACCTAAGCAATTTCGTAAACGCACCAATTTTATGATATTATTGTAATATTCTAAAGGTGTTATTCGCTGAAGGTTTGCTGCTGCGCAGCCTATGTTTTACTGTGAAGTTTGCCCTGCCATTCAGTGGTCATGCATCCAATATTATGGAATGGAGGATGAAATTAAAGAAGACATTTTCATGGAAAAGCTGATTATAATTTCAAAGAGATATATTTAGTTTAAAGAGCTTTCTAAGGGGCTCCGAGTAAAAATATTGATTTTGACAATTTTAGCTTTTTTCATAAACCATGGCGCAAAAAAAAATTGGCTGGATAGGATTTCTCATTTCTTTGTCATTTATTTCCAAATATTATGAGGAACAAAAAAAGCATAAGAGAAGGTTTCCTACCGCGATGGATTTTGATAGACAAGTTTGACCGAAGGGGAAATCTTTTGTGTGGAAAGCGAAGAAGTATTATTTGCAGCCTTCAGTGCCCTCAGTCCGCTGGATCCGCGTTTTACCCACTCCTGCACTGGCGCCGTGCCTCGTTTCCATTCTTAAAAATTTTTCTGATGGACAGGCACGCATGATCTGAGCTCCACTGATTTCAGTGATTGGACATGGTTATCAGAGCTGTCACACCAACTTCTTTTCAACCCTACCTCTGGATTATGTCTAGATCGATATGGAGCTGTTTTGAGGCACGGAGGAACAAACAGTGCTCCAAAGAGACGTTTTTCAGCACCGTTGTCATCACGGCCTGGCAAACCACGTGCATTCATGGCCCGGGAAAACAGTGCGCTTCTGATTTCGTATCCTAGCAACCTATATAGATTTGCACTCTGTGAACTTAAACCTTAGCTGAGGTGACGTCATAACAATACACGACGTCATCTTATCAGATCACCATTATCCATCACCAGAGGACACCACCATGCACACCAACTGTTTGGGACCCTGAGGGCAGACCTACAAACCACGTGCGTGAAGCCTGCATCAGAACATGACTGTGCCAAGTCTCCTAGCCATCATTCATTGTGCCAATTCTCCTAGTCCATCCATTGGATACAGACTTGACAGGACACACTCCAGATGCCCTACGGTTGCTGGTTGCCACGATGATGATCCAGGGTGGCCACGATGTCCAAGATGACGATGTCCAAGATGACGTCTTATATGATTGGTATCCTAGCAACCAATATAGATTTGCACTCAGTGACCTAAACTTTTCAAGTGTGAACGTGACGTCATAACCCATGGGAACCTGGCGCCACCTGTCATCACAATATGACTACACAGCTTGATCAGGGAAGTAAAAATCATCAACAATTTCCAATAAACGATTCTGACTTCTATCACTTTTAATTAATTTCAATCCACAACCATAGGCTCCCACAGGTGTTGAAAAAAAAGAAAAAAAAAAAAAAAAAAACACCCAATCAGATACTTGTTGGCCTTATAATACACATTCTCACCCATCTTTTCCAGTTTTGGGCTCGAGCTGTAATACGACAGCCTCATTTAGTCCAGTACTTCATAGTTTTTTAAATTATAAATATATACCAATCTCTTACATCTTACTAATACAATCTTTCAATCAGTATCTAAATGATCTCAAATTTTATTTTATCACTTTCCAACTGATGGTGTACTATCACAGTTTCAATTATTCCTATACTTTCTCCACTTTAAATAGGCCTAATCCTATTACCTAATTGACAGAGTGGAAAAAAAAAAAAAATCACCTCATGATTGGGATTGGCTGATGGTGTAAGGCCACAGCCTTATCCACATCCATGTTATACATTAAAAAATTCTTCATTTAATCATTAATTTTCTTCTCTATTTCCATACATCTATCCCAGATCACCACCTTTGACCGCATGGACAATTGGTGATCACTTATATGTCACTATCCCAGGTCACTCATTTTTGTGATCAATTATACGTTTTTGATTATCCTCTCCAGTCACCCCACCCTAACCCATTCGTCTTCACTTACAATATCCACCTCTGATCACCACTCGCCCGCTTAAGCCACATTGTGATCAATTATATTTATTCCAACGTACTTTACTATAATATATATCTCTATAATATAATTAATATATATAGAAATACAAAATACTCCGTGGTCCTCACGACCGTCCTTACAACCAACTATTAAAGACTGGGAAAAAGATTTTAAAAAAAAAACCAAAAAAAACCCGTCAGTCTTTCCTCATGGCGTAATGCCACAGGAAGACTTCACTCACCTGTAATATATTATATATTTATACTTGACCTGATTATACTTTTAGCATACCCACTTTACTACTTGTCCTTAAACACATTAAGATCCTCATTTGTTCATTTCTTTCTTCTCCATTTCAAACATCTATCCCAGGTCACCACCTTTGACCGTATGGACAATTGGTGATCATTTATATGTCGTCTTTCCCAGATCACTTCCTTCTGTGATCAACTATATGTTTATCCTCTCTCCTTTACCCCGCCCAAACTCTTTTGTGATCAATTATAATATCTTGCCACTCAGCCGCTACTGGCATTGTATTCCATTATTTTATTCCTATCTACCTGCACCATTATATATTTTTTATAAATCTCTTTTGATCTTGCCATTTGGCCCATCGCTACTGAGTAAATCATTCTATTACTCTTGACTGTATGGGTCAATGGTTACACACGATCACATCCGATCTTAGTTAACAACATTTTCCTGCTCCCTCATTCGTCTTATGGTCTAATTCCAGATACCGAAATCCAAAGGTCGCCATCGCAAGCCTCCGAATGGGTTAACTCCATTCACTCCAGCCAATGGGAAACGCGGTCTTTGCGGAGAACATTCAATTTGGGTACCACAGTGGTACAACACCATCGTGGAGGTCTCAGGGTGATCAGAGGATGACGAGACCCAATACCTGCAAGAGACAGTCACGGCTCAAAAGAGCGCTTCTCCTACCACCTTTCACGGGTGGTACATCCAGAACAAGTCCAGCTCATCGTCGACTCAGCCCCCTCACGGTTGAGAATTCGATTCCGGATTGGCGATTATCACAGGGAATCTTCCATGCCGGCCTGGCCTCTAACCAGATTTCATCCTACTTCTTTGGTTCAAACTACTGACTGAATCTTTATTCTTCCATCAAAACATCCTCCATTTCTTCGATTTAAATTTATACTTCTCAGTTATTATACATACATTTACTTAAAATATCATCTTACTGATCTTAATACTCAACATTCACCATATTTTTTTACCCACTTACTATAATTATTATATCTATTTATTTCTACTTAAACAAATATATATATATATATATACATACATAAATTATAGTCATCCCCTCCTTGATATTATTCCTTTATTAAATTAATTCAATCACCTAATAAAAAATTATTTTACTTATTCATTCCCCATTTAGACTAACACTAAACCGTTCTTGCTTTATATTGGTACCGGTAGTCCGTTTTGTCTGGTTAGCCTCTGCCTGGGTTCTTATTGATATTCCAGATGCCCACAACAATGATGGTCCCGTTCGGACGCACCACTCCCTCAATCCACCAGGACATTTGGGCCTCGAAGATCCCATGCGCTTGAAGGCTTCACACCAGGTGACGCCACTACTGTCGTCACCCTAGCAACCTAGGTATGATCTGTGATGTCACAGAACATGTTGTCCAGAATGCATTGCAGCAGGAAGACGTCCTTTCACAGAAAACACACTTCTGATTAGCGTTGCATCTCCTCCGTGATTGGGGCACTTCACACGATAATCACCTCAACCTATTGGAAGGAAGCCCCTTGCGACCCAATACCACATGGGGTTACTCATAGTTAACACCCGTTTCGACCCAGATAAATAATGGATAATCTGGCCTCACTTCTTCACACCCAATGAAACGCCAGATTGCGATCCTGATCTGTTTGGAGGGACAAATATATCGTTAGACATAGGCCTATTATATGCTTATTATTTTTCTTGTCGTTGTCCTGCTTATCCAGTTGGTACATTCTCAGAATTTATACGTCTATACAAGTAGTTATTGCTATCTTAACTCATCCTCAGGGTGTAATGCCTCTGCATAGTTATAATTTCCATCATTCATCATCATGGTGAAATACCACAGGATAATATATAATTCCCATTATTCATCCTCATGGCATAATGCCACAGGATATCTATTATCTTTATTCATCTTCATTCATCTTCATCGCTTATTCCACAGGATAAGTTATGATATTCCCTTTATTCATCCTCATGGTGTATTGCCACAGGTTAAGCTATAATTCTCATTATTCATCCTCATGGTGTTATGCCACAGGATCACTCTTTATTCAGATTATTCATCCTCATGGCGTTATGCCACAGGATAACTTTTTATTCAAATTATTCGTCCTCATGGTGTTATGCCACAGGGTAACTCTTTATTCAAATTATTCATCCTCATGGCGTTATGCCACAGGATAACTCTTATTCAAATTATTCATCCTCATGGCGTTATGCCACAGGATAACTCTTTATTCATCCTCATGGCGTTATGCCACAGGATAACTCTTTATTCAAATTATTCATCCTCATGGCGTTATGCCACAGGATAACTCTTTATTCAAATTATTCATCCTCATGGCGTTATGCCACAGGATAACTCTTTTTTCGAATTATTCATCCTCATGGCGTTATGCCACAGGATAACTCTTTATTCAAATTATTTACCCTCAGGTTGTTATGCCATAGGACAAGTTATTATTCCAAAATTTACCCTCAGGGTGTTATAAAATGCCACACTGCAGCCACAGGATAACTTACTAGTCCTATTATTCATCCTCATTCGTTATGCCATAGGATACGTTATTATTCCACTTATTCATCCATGGCGTTATCTCGGTCATGTCCCAGGATAAAACATTATTCCCTTTATTCATCCTCATGGTGTTATGCCACAGGATACCTGACCATTCCCTTTTTCTCATCCTCATGGTGTTATGCCACAGGATAAGTTGTCATTCCCATTATTAATCCTCATGATTTTATGCCACAGGATAACTTACTATTGCCATTATTCGTCCTCATGGCGTTCTGCCACAGGTTCACTTATTATTCCCATTATTCATCCTGGGCGTTGTGCCACAGGATCACTTATTATCCCCGTGATTCATCCTCATGGCGTTATGCCACAGGATAAGTTATTATTCCCATTTTTCATGCTGATGGCGTAATGCCACAGGATAACTTATTTATTCCCATTATTCATCCTCATGCCTACCAATATTCATTCTTGTGGTGTTACACAACAGGTTATCTTATGGGATAACCTTCCATCCCAAAAGTCATGGTCCTCTCCTTTGTCTGCTCCTCCTCTCCTCCTCTCCTCATCTTCTTGGCGCAACCCACTCCGCGGGTTGTTTGGCCTATCACTACGTTCTCCCCCAAGAAGTGAGGATTTTCGGACTTTTACCACCATGTGTACATATTCTGACTCCTATCTAATTATTACCTCGTATACTCAACATGTTCACATTATATCTATTTCTATTGTTCCTAAATATTTATTTCATGTACATATTTGCCAAATTAATTCATTATCAATTATAATAAACAATTTAACTCCATCACTTGTCTTCAGAGCGTAATTCACACAAAGACAAGTTTGACCGAAGGGGAAATCTTTTGTGTGGAAAGCGAAGAAGTATTATTTGCAGCCTTCAGTGCCCTCAGTCCGCTGGATCCGCGTTTTACCCACTCCTGCACTGGCGCCGTGCCTCGTTTCCATTCTTAAAAATTTTTCTGATCCCACCATATCCACCCCTTCACCGCCAACCCTTCCAATAATTTTCATCACTCCTGATAGTGTAATATTACAGGATGTGTTGTACAATCGAATAAAGATCTCTATGTGTACTGTGGCCTATCACGGCCTATCACTACGTTCTCCCCCAAGAAGTGAGGATTTTCGGACTTTTACCACCATGTGTACATATTCTGACTCCTATCTAATTATTACCTCGTATACTCAACATGTTCACATTATATCTATTTCTATTGTTCCTAAATATTTATTTCATGTACATATTTGCCAAATTAATTCATTATCAATTATAATAAACAATTTAACTCCATCACTTGTCTTCAGAGCGTAATTCACACAAATAAAAATTTATTTGTATCTCAAAGTCATTTTTGAGAAATTAGACCTGCTTGCCGAAAATCGCCTGTAAAAATTTTCTGTTTTGAGTATCAAGTTGAATCTTCGGCTGTTTGTAGTACTCTTCATGGCGCATCTAATGCTCCAAACGAGAAGTCTCTAACCCCAATAGAAGTGGCGCAAATTGCAAACGAAGCGGCCGACGCATGAAATTATCAGAATTTAAAAAGATGCTAAAATAGTATCAGCTGCAATGGTGACGTTACGATAGATAGGGCCTGCCTGGCTGCGCGTCAATGTGCGCTAACGACCACTTTGCATGAGTAGCGAGCCACCTTAACACTGTTATAACCACATGCCTTTGAAAGTTTGGATGAAGAATATATCATGAAAAATTTAAGTAACAACTATGCAGACAATGCCGCACTTAAAAGTGTCACATGCATATAATGTAAAACAAATTGATTTCTACGCCTCCCAAGGTGAGCCCCCAGGTGACCCCTACAGCTAGAAACATAATTATCTTAAGAAAATAACCACTATTTCATGGTACGTACCCATTGAGGTGACTCCCGGCCTTTTAATTGAACTAGCACAAAAACAATTTTATGAGTAGGCCTACCCCCAAGGTGCCCCCAAAGCCAAGTCAAAAATAACAAGCAAAAAAAAAAAAGTGTCCCCCGAGGTGTCCCCCGAGGTTTCCCCCGAGGTGTCCCCCGAGGTTTCCCCCGAGGTGTCCCCCGAGGTTTCCCCCGAGGTGTTCCCCAAGGTGTCCCCCAAGGTGTCCCCCGAGGGGTCCCCCGAGGTGTCCCTGAGGTGACCGCCGAGGTCTTGTAAAAAACTACTTAAGGGTACCCCTACCAGGTGACCCCCAGCCCAGCATATGACTAGCAAAAAAAAATACAAGTACCAAACCCCCGCCAGGTGACCCCCAGGAATAAAAATATTTCAGGACTATCCCCGAGGTGTTCTCCAGTGTGACCCCAGCTTAGTAATTAATATAACTAGCAGGTTAGGTGACCCCTTGGTAAAAAAAATTTCAAGAGTCCCCAGACTCCCCACTTGGTGACCCCCACCCCGCCTCTAGTAATATAATTCACAAAAAACCCTCAGGCTAACAAAAAAAAAGTTTGCAATTAACTCCCAAGGTGACCCCTGGGTGGCCCCCAAGCCTAGTAATATAATTACCGAAAAGAAAATTCACCAGTGCTCCCCTCCCCGATGTGACCCCCTTACCATTGGTGACCGAATCCCCTCCCCAAGGTTACACCTCAGACCATAAGATTTCATACTAAGGTATTACAATATAACACACAGGCAGAAATGGCCCAATTTTCTGCCCTCTGTCATTGTTTACAATGTGTAGATGCTGATCGGCCGATATGGCCAAGCCCAGCACATCGTCATGCACGCATTAAAACTTCCAGTTTAGCCACAGCCTGCAGAAAATCTTTGTCGCACCGTTACGCCTTACCATATGCCCTCAAATAAGCACACTTGAATCAAAACTGTTTTGTAGACATCATGAGACAATGCCTCCAAATATTTTAAACCCACTTATAGTAAAGCCTGCTTCCCAAACAAAATTACAGAGTATGAAAAAGTCAACATATTTACAACTCTTGCGTTTAAAAAAGCCAAACCCGTTAGTTCTAAGCCTGACCACAGGCGGAATGGTCACAATGGCTTAGCAGTTCTAGAGATAAAGAGGAAGGTGTATGGCTGAAGTGCCGCCTGGTGGAGTGCAAATATAGAAAATTGATTAAAATTGCTCAAGGAGCAGCCTTTCACAACATTCTTGTTGGTTCTGTGAGATAATAGTCTCTCAGCTACACTTAGAGATGATTTTCACCCACTACACTGCATTTAGACTCGCATTAAACCTTGTTTGGCCAATCTTACCTATGTGTGCACCCATATCAGCATACATCACAAGGGAATTCCCTTTGACAGCCAATCAGAATTTAGGAGACCACAGAGCCATCTCTTGATTAAATTGGAACCTCAGACTGCCCTTTGGTGAGCATACTATAGCCTGTTTCCCAGCCACCACAAAACAGACCTGGTGGCCATGGGATATCCCAAGAATACTATTAATGACAACTTCCGCAAATATGACCGCACACGACGACTGTCATTTTCCCATAGGGGGAGCTTGAGCAATACACCTTGGTATAATATAAGAGAATAAGGGCAAAGCAGGTGAACACTGCCTGTGGCCTGACCTAAATTAAAATAGTACATTTTTTGTAGAGTCAAGGATGGTAAATCCGTCCAGGATTCTAAATCCGTCCACCCTCTAATATGGGGATAAAAATACATCTGTTGAAGTTTTATGAGTTTTAAAAGCAAGAGAAATCGGTTTTAATAGATTTTGCGGTTCTTAGCATTTTAAATAATTTCTTGGGTCTATTTAACAACAAAAAGATAAAAGACAATCAAACTCTGTGACGTCATCAGCCATCTTGTGAATTTTAGTTCGTTGGCCTTGTAGGACTATTTAAATCAACAGACAAATGTATATCATGTAAAAATCAATGAATAAGATAGAAAATTTATTATTTTTATTGAGTTTTTAAAAAATTACTCAGTTGTGACACTTTGGAAGGAAATACAATGGAAATAAAAGTGGACGGAATTGCCATCCTCATATTAAAACTGGATTGATTGGGTGTTTTGTAAATCCGTCCACCTACATCAGAGTACTTGTATGACTTGCAATAATCGTAATTGGCATATAATTGATTACAGAAATTAGATTGGAACAATTGATACCACTTTGATTGGTGTAAATAAATTTTTAATTGTTATTAGGGCAATCGATTGAAATGATTGTATAAAACTTGACATCTATTATTTAATTCTTCTGTTTTTCGTGTAATCATTGTCCAATTATTCTTAGATCAACACAAAATCCTTGGTGAAGATTGATAAATTGCAACATTTCAAAAATTTATAAGATATGATAGGTGGGGGCTGTATTATGCCCTGTGGACGGATTTACCATCCTTGCTGGACGGATTTACCAGCAACCTGGACGGATTTACCAGCCCCAACCTTTATTTTTGGTTGCCATAGTTTCATCAAAAATTATTTGAATTTTTTTACCTTTTTGGTTGTTAATGGTAGCACAGAATATGCTCCTTCCACTGGACTACTTTAAATTTTTTTAATCTATTCCCATTGTTTGGGAAATAGGGTTTTAGCCAAAAGTGGACGGATTTACCCTCCTTGACTCTACTTTTTTCATAGCAGTAATTGTGATCAATTACAAATATATCCATACGAATATTGTAAAGCAGACTGGAGAATATTTCAGTCTCAAACATGGTTTAAGTACCTAATTTTATCAAAAATTACACAAAATAGTCTGGTTGATTTCAAGTCGCTCTTACTAGAAAATCTGTGACAACAAGCAGTTTTTTGAAATATGAAAATATGCATAGGATTCATGAGAATATATAGGGGAGAGCGGGGCATGATGGGCACCTTAACTTTGAAGGTCCACCATGTCATTACCATGCCAACAAAAATTACTTTTTGTTGCTGACTGGTTTTTCATTAGGTTCTACTTTAAGCATAGAAATCTTGTTTCGCTCAATGAAGTAGTATTTGAGTTATAAGCACTTTTAATTTTTTGGCAGGTGCCCATCATGCCCCGCAAGGATTTGACTTTATTCTTGGGAACTGGTGTCTGAGGGCATTTATGAAAAATTAAGTTTGGGGCATGACGTGTCTCTTGATTGGGGTATGATGGGCCCAGGCCCATCATACCCCATGTGAACTCATCATATGTATTTCTTGTAATATAATAGCTGAAGATTGACGAGAATGGACAATTATGCCTATTTCAATATCTATTGGTATTATCTTATTTACTACATCAGGTAATTAAGAACATAATTTGTGTGCCAAGTCATCTTTTATGATATTAAATTTACGTTTTTGGATTGTCACCTGCAATTTTTAGACGAAAAAGTGATTATGGTTTGCTGAGTTTGTTCAATAACTACCATTTATCATGAAGTACAACTTTTTAATTAAGAATATTGGAATTATTTCCATTTTACAACTATAATGCCGTAAGTATTGACCAACATTTGAAGCTGCCCATCATGCCCCAACATGCCCCACCCTTGTGGGGCATGATGGGCACCTGTCAAAAAATTAAAAGTGCTTATAACTCAAATACTATTTCATTGAGCGAAACAAGGTTTTGCACTTTCACCATCGATACATTATTTGTTTTTCATTGCAGAATTTGTGGAAAGGATTAGAGACATAGCAGCAATTTCCCAAGAAAAAATGGTGACCAAGTTGTTAATTTTGGTGACTCACTCATGCCACAGGTAAATGAACAAATGAAAAAAATTCTAGTCCAGTTTTGGTGATATAAATAAATAAATTTTAGGCGGTCTTGAAGGAATAGTTGCCTTGGGGTGTATTTCTTAAGACCGCGTTGTTTGATCTAAAAGCAAGTATGTGACATCACAAGCTTAAAATAATAAAATTTTACGTATGTCGTTCCTGTGAAACAAATCATATCCCATCGAGGGAAACTACGAGGCCCCCCCCTCCCGAATATCTAATTTTTATGTCTGACTGTCTACCTGTCTGTGTGCCTATCTATCAACCTTTCTATCTATTTATAATCTATCTGTCATACTATCTATTTATCCATCTTTATATACAGTGAGGAAAATAAGTATTTGACCCCCTACCATATTTTCTAGTTTGGGCACTTGCGCTTGCTCCAAAAATCTGAAATTTCTCAGGTAGATCTGGTCCAACATTAGAAGACAGGTAATGCACAAAATTAAGTGAAAGAAGCATTATGTAATATATTTGCATAAAAATCCCAATGGTCTTCGGAAATAAGTATTTGACCCCTTCCTTTGCAAAGGGACTTTATAAAGCAAACACTTGGAAAACTATCATAAGTGAAATTTATTGCCATCAGAACCTATTTCAATTGTTTTCCTCCCATTTGATTTAGCTTTTTATGCCCTCAATTACAATTCCTATAATTTTTTGGTAATTTCTTCATTTTGAAGATGCGCGGTTGAAAAAAAAATATCGAAAGACACCAGAGACTTCATTTTTTACTGACGCTAGTCTGGCATTGGTAGCATTGGTATACAGACCCTTTGGAATGATCCAGGGGTGAAAATTTCAATAATTCATGACATTGTGTGTAAGTAAACAAAGGACAAACTTACCACTGGGCGATGCCGATCTGCAGTGCCACTGCAATCTCACCTACACTGGAGTCCATGAGTGCAAGAACCATTTTAGAAAGTCCTAGACTAACCAACGATGATTTAGCAAAAGCTCTGAAAGCAGTTTGCAACTCTACCAATAAGAGGAAATGACCAGTACAATATGATTCCGCAGGCTTAAACGATGCAGTGCGGCCATAGAGCCTCTGTTGCAGGACAAAGCTTGTTTGGAATTTATAATTGATCATGTGGAACTATTTTGCTGATGATTGGGGGAAATTCTCAACAAGCTTTGGCATGATTCTTCTGCAAAAGAGGCTCTATGGCCGCACTGCATCGTCTCAGCCTGCAGAATCATATTGTACTAGATCATTATATAGGATCTGTGTACTAACACCACACTAGTGTCAGTCAAAAATCATGTCTCTTGTGTATTGGGATTTTTTTTTTTCAACCGAGCATATCGAAAATGAAGAAATTACCAAAAAATTATAGGAGGTGTTATTGAGGGCATTCAAAACTAAATACAATTGGGGAAAACAATTGAAATAGCTTTTTATTGCAATCATTTTAAGTTATAATAGTTTTCCAAGTGTTTGTTTTGTAAAAGTCTGGTGATAAACCCATTGCAAACGAAGGGGTCAAATACTTATTTCCGAAGACTATTGGGATCTTTATGCAAATATATTACGTAATGCTTCTTTCAATTAATTTTTGTGCATTACCTGTCTTCTAATGTTGGACCAGATCTACCTGAGAAATTTCAGAGTTTTGGAGCAAGCGTAAGTGCCCAAACTAGAAAATATGGTAGGGGGTCAAATACTTATTTTCCTCACTGTATCTATCTATCTATCTACCGTTACATAATTCTCCAAATGCCCTTTGACATCATATTACTGCTATGTTCTTTTTTCTATAAAAATGTATTATATATTAATGTATATCTTGTCTCTTTGCTATGAATAAATTTCTTGTCTGTCTGTCTGTCTGTCTGTGCAGCCGCCCAAAACTGGAAGAAGAACTTGCAGATGCTGTGAAGAAATTTGAATTTGTTGAGACTTTGATGGTTGACAAGAAAGACATTGCTGGCAACAACCGCAAATATTCCACCGCCATCTACAAGATTCCAGGGGTAGAGGGGAAACAGGTTAGTTGAGATGCATGGTTAGTTTATACGCCCCATCTCCTGGTGATATTAAAATGATTATTTGAGAAAATTGTGCCAAGTGTTGTTTATAAAAATAGCTATTTATGATGACCAAATTTCATACATGGTCCCAAGTCCAACCTGAAAAATGGCAGGGATGGGTTAGTTAAGACAGAACAGGCAGGGTCAGTTGATACTTATCAACTAACCCTACCTGCATAATGTCCAGTTGACTTACCAGTGTTTCAAATTAAAATTTTGAGAATTGAACTGAGTCAACTTGTATTGTGTAAAGGATAAATATTCCTTGTGTTTAAAAAAAAAAGAATTAGTTTTGTTGAGGATTTTAGCTTCTTTGAGGGTTGTAGCCCCTTTGATTGAAGGGTCATTCTACAGAAATTGTCCTATTCCTGTCCCTGGACTACCAATGTCATTTAATCAATAACTAATTGTTCTTTATCACTTTTTGTTAGTTAGTGATCGCAAGCAGGACCTAAACAAAAATGTTTAGTGTTAATTTTGTCATTCATTAATTTTTTTGACTATTTTTTACTCCCCTAAAGTCACACATGTACCTGTTTTTGCATGTCCCTGCACTCGTTTCTGCGAATTCAAACCTCAGTATATCTGTAAAATTATCTGAATATGCCATATTTTTAATATGAATGTAACCAGAACAATGTCCTTTACTTATGGGCTTGTTTTAATTTTTTACTCTCAATTGAATTTTGAGTAAACAAGCTGCAAAGTCTGTTCCTGAGTTGTTTTGTCATTACCGGAACATAGTACTATTTTTGGCACCATTCGTTTTCTCACACAAGTGTCATCATCAGTCACATGACATTATAAAACTACTCGAGCAGCTTGACAGAAAGATTGTATGCTGAAGAAAATCACACTAGCAAAAGATATTTTATGTCCATTTAAAACCCCTATTTTGAGTGAGTAGGTTTATTATGTGTCATTACCGCAACAGACATTTAACAATCAGGAAAGGAATGCAGCAAAATTTTTCTTTAGCTGTCATGAAGCGATGCTGTTCTAGTTCACATTTCTTAAACCTCCCTTGCTGTCTGTGCTGTCGGGCTTCTTAAAAAAAATACTAAAGCTAAATTTGTCATTACCGCAACGCGTCATTACCGGAACAATTTGCCACTGTTGCGGTAATGACTCATAGGAAATGCATGTTAATTTTAGTCAAAATTAAAATTGAGAAAAGAATCGTGGCAACCATTGCCAGATGTTTTTCAGAGCCTTTGTTGACTCCCAGACTAATTAAATCATGCATTTTAAAAATTTTGAAAAACAGTAAAATTGCCACCAAATGGGAACATTTTTGTAGAATGACCCAGAACTACTGCAAAATGAAAGTGAGTCAGTTTTTTGGTGCAAATGGTAGTTAGGTTATGTGATGGGAGTAGAGGTCAGAAATACCTATATTTATGGTTGCCCAAGGTTTTGAGAGGTTCTGCTGGGTGGCCTAGTCAAAATCATGGCCCTGACTTGTGAGTGGAAATATAGGCCTACTTCTGAACTCAACTGTATGACTTTGTGCAAATATTCAAGTCTTATTGATTTTCTTGAATAAGTACTGTACACACCGTTTCTGTCGGCTTTCATATCAGTGTAAAAAGTGATTGGGTCTATGTGTATGTCTCCTTGCTCTGTGCCCACTCCTTGCTCTGAGCCCTAGGGACCGCCTAGTTTGCCTAATGATAGAGCCGGCCCTGCAACCAGGTGATAAAATAAAACTTAATTGGAGCACAAGTGACAGCCGCTGGGTTGGGGTTGGGGTAATTTCTGGGGGTTGGGGCAATTTCTGGCATGATGCTCACTCACCTCTTATAATAGTGACAAGGTTGCTCACTAGCCCATCTAGTGATCCTGCCAGAAGCCCTGGGTGACCTCAGTGTCTCATCTAATTGGTAGATCAGATCTAGGTCATAATATTGGGACAGCAAAGGTTATGAAGACATTCAGCCAATGGTTGAGTGTCTTACTGATTGATCAACCTTGACACAGCTTTGACAAAGTATTCAATAAATATCACTGATAAGGCATTTGAAAAACAGAACTGCCACAAACATATTAACTATCAAACCATTAAAAGCTTTCCAAGTATGATACATTGTGATACTGATCTGCCAAAGAGTCAGCTGCACAGAGTTTCTTGTAAAAAGAACATATTGGCATTGTAA
This sequence comes from Platynereis dumerilii, assembly GCA_026936325.1. NCBI lineage: Eukaryota > Metazoa > Annelida > Polychaeta > Phyllodocida > Nereididae > Platynereis > Platynereis dumerilii. The sequence goes on from JAPTHN010000004.1 coordinate 4,621,805, forward strand.
CTACAACTCTGAGAAACAATCATAATTTAGGCATTCAAAATATGTCTAACAACCAACCGATTGGCCTGAAATTAATTACTTCTTCTTTTTTTTACCTACTTTTCTGCAAGCAATTGAATTACATGTAGTACTAAGTAACAAGTAAGTAACTGATGCACTGTGTATTGCATTGATATTGCTTTTTTGATAGTAGAATGCCCAGGTCCTAAAATACAAAGAAAAAAAGCCTTGTAGAAAGAAATATATTTTCTTTGCAAAATACTGCACAACTGAGCACTTGAAATGATTCAAATATCCTAACATAGGTGGCACCACCTTTTGGAGAGCATACTTGTTACAACTTCTTTAACACCATATGTTGCAGGGTGCTTTGATGGAAAGATCAAAATCTGCAGGTGCATAATTAAAATGGAAAATTTCCTAACTTCATACATGTATTTCCTTTTATCTTCAAGAAAGAAAAACCGTACACATTGCAGTGTTGGAGGTGAAATATATTCGCTTTTTTAAAGGTTATGTTGCTAAGATAACTTAGCTCAGAACTTGAAATGCTGCGTGAAGGATATATTTTAAAAAGTGGCTTTGCGTTATGGTACTGCCCTGCGCCTATTCCCTGAAATAGAAAAAAATACAGGACCCAGGCATTTATTTTCATGAAAAGAAAACCCCATTAATAAACCATTTATAGCCCTTTTTCCTAGTTAATTTTTTCTTAGTTTACCAAACAAATATTAGTTGTTGCTATTAAAACAGCAACATATATTGTTTTCTTTTTTGATGGAATGATGTTGGGTAAACAAAAAATCATTCAATTTCAATGAATTTGTGACAGTTTGATTCTACTTAGTCAATTAGAATGTTTAGAAAACAATGGTACGTTGATTGTCAAACTGTTGAGCATGTTACTCACAGCTTCACAAATTCCTCAGGTAGAAGTACTTGATCCTCTTAACCTTGGATTATTTTTTCTCATTGAATTGACCCAAGTGCTAACAACTGGCCAATCACAATGCTTATAATTAGCCAAGTTCATTTGGTTGTGTCAGAAAAAATTGACAGCCAATTCTGATTAAAGACAAGGAAATCCTTTAAGGGCCCCCTTGGTCAACTGACTTAACTGGATCATATGTAGGTCATTCTGGGCTGCTGAATTTCTCATTGAGGTTCTGGCCTTCTGCAGCACTTTCAACAGGAATAACAAGATGCTGAGGATGCTATTTGAGCAGGTAATGATTCAAAACGTTGTCAAATATTGTTAGAAACTTGTGCTAGCCAAATTAATTATGTTCTCTACATAATAGTGTCGTGGGAAGCCCACAAGTTACCCTTGTTGATTTGAGTGATGGGCTAGTGAGCAACCTTGTCACTATTATAAGAGGTGAGTGAGCATCATGCCAGAAATTGCCCCAACCCCCAGAAATTACCCCAACCCCAACCCAGCGGCTGTCACCTGTGATGGGAGTGTGGTTCACAGCGATGTCCTCATGAAGTACAAGTACACAACACGAGACCGAAGGACAAGTGTTTATTCTGCAGCAGACCTGACATGAGTGAGGTTCATGGCTGTGAACCACACTCCCACTAAGATTTATTTCTATTCCACAATAAAAATAGAACTGCAGTCAAAAACATTAATGGTTACTGAATTCAAGAGGCACTATTTTGTTTGTATGACCCCAAAAAGATCCCTAGCAACCACACCGACCAATCAGAGTGTCAAAACATTGTGACATCATCACTTCACTGCCCATTGTTTACAGAACAATGTCAGATAATGATATGCTGGTTCGCAACGATGATATAATTCGATCAATGATATTGTCGACCCTCTGACGTCATCAAACAATTGGTGTGATGATGTCATAGGCCTATATGTTGTTATTCAGCTCTGAATTCAGCCTGAGAAGTTGAATGAATTTGCGCAAAATGCAGAAAAAGTCCATTTTTTTCCGAAGCACCTATTGAATTTGCTTGAAATTTTCAGAGATTGTTCACAGATGTACAGAGCAACTTTGCTGTTTAGGATATAATATTCTGTTGCCTCCTCAAATTCTCTGTAATTGAGAGGTTTTGGAAAGCCCTTTTTTTCTAATTCTTGACACTTAGGAGCATTATAAAATCAGAAGCCAAAGAAGCCATGCAGGCTCTCAAGACAAAAAAGTTGGCCTACTGTATTGGCCTACTTATAGTTTTCTGCCTTTGAAAAACGAAACCCAGATTTTTAACCAATTTTATCACAACATTTTCTTTGCATACATGTGACAATATCTTACTATATAAAATTCATAATCTTGAGCTATTTCTTTCTCAACTTTAGGATTGAGGAATCTGGGTGACCCACGACTGCCAAATTCGCGCAGGGTATTTACATTGTCACGAATTGACGACAGAGCTACTTTGGTGGTTCAAGGCAACCTAAATTTGTAGTTTCCACACTTTTCCATCAGTTTCAATCATCCAGCAGTTCTGGCTACAGCGAGCGTCATGGAGACGCTCTGTCATGGGTGATGACGTCATGGTCATGTGATCACTGCAGTAGCGTCGTGGCCCCAAAGTGGAGAAAATAATAATAGTGTTTTGGCTAATAAAACCTATTTTAGTTGCAATTTTGTCTCCCAAACTACTATATGTGTAGGAATTACTTATAATACACTGACTTATTCTATTTGTATTAATGTATTCAGGTTTTTTTTTCTTGCTTGCTGCCAAATTCTGTGCATATTAATGAATTAACACCCGAGGGAGCTGTTGTGTCGGAAAAGAAATTAGCAGAAGCTGTGTGACAGCATCAGAGTGTATAGATCTGTTTTTGCCTTCTTGGATTAAAATTGTAATGGTTCTTTCAGCAATTACAATTATCTGCTTTCCCTTTATGCATCAATGTTTTTGTACTGACTCATTTTCAATATTTTTTGGTTCTGCCCATCGCAATTTTGTGGCGTCATGATGTGCAACAATTTACAGACAGCAGCTGTACATGTAGTTTTATTACAATATATGATAATTTGCTTGCAGACTGATTACCTTGCCTGTGTGGAGAACTGCACTCCTGTTCTGGTCCTGTATGAAATGGAAGCTGAACAACTGGCGGGATTGTCCCCGCAACAGAAAGATGCAGAACGCAAAACATTCTACGAAGTCCTCAACAGGATTCTGTCTCGGCCCAATGCTCCTGAGTTCTGTCGCTACATCAAGTTGATTCAATATGATGGTATGTCTTCTGAAAGCAAATTTTATGTGATGTTGAATTGCCGAGGAAATTTAGTGAAGTGTACCTCAGTAACCCCTGACAGGCCAACATTTTTAAAAAATTCTTTATTAAAAAAATTGTAGTCATATAATTTTCAGGCAAGATTTATGAGGCCAGATATTTTGATTACACACGTAATGTTGTGTTTTCAGTGAAAGAACCTAAATATTGTTTTCAGATTCCCCAAATGCTGCAAGGAAGCTCTATGATGTACTTGTTGACGCAATAAGAGAAAGCCTGTAGGAGGACAAACTAGTCAGAAAGGTTCAGTCACGTCACAGCAGGTATGTATTCTTCATTATTTGGCACGTGGCACGGTCACGGTGCATAGATTGTTTAAGGTGAAGTTCAAATAAGAAAAAAATATTAGAACATAATATACAGCTCTTCTTAATGGAGTAGACACACTTTTCAAACTTCAACAAAGATCTGAGATGTTTCAAAATGAAAGTTATAAAGCAATTTAAATGGAGTTAATTGATTCATGAAATTATTGACCAAGTTGTTTTCCAAATTAACCAATAAGCCTTTTCACACATTGTTGGTAGATTTACCTATCTAAGAAGTATAATAGACAAGAAAACACATTCGGGGTCATGAGAAAAAGGTTATTTGGTCAATAGTTTTAGGGCTCTTTAACCCTCTTTAATTTGTTTCATACCTTCCTTTACAGCTAGCTCTTCTTAATGGAGCAGATGCACTTTTAAAACTTCAACAAAATCGTGGAAGTGTCTTGAAATAACCAACACAATTTATGAATAACCGTTGTATTTTTTATTTAACTCGAAGGATGGTGATCAAATTGGCGCGATACGAGGAGAACTGAGAACCCCAAATTTGCCAACAAGCTTGACACAGACCACAAGCACTTAGATCAGTCACAGATCGTGACGTCATGATTATTACATAGGAGTATGGAAGCTGTCAGAAATGTCAACCTGGCCTTGTTAATGATTTCCCTCTCTCAAACCCTTGGAAATCAGTTGTCATTTTATAAATTTATTTAGTTTGCATATTTCAACAAATGAATTATATATATTCTAGAATTTTGAATAAGATTTTTGTTAACTATTGTATACTTTCTCATTATGTGTGAATGATATGTAAGTATATATAGATGTAGTTTTTGTTTAGGAATATCTGGACTCATTTGTTTTGTTGGAGGGCCTTTTAGCAGTTGCTGCTCCATGTGACATATTTTTGTATTATATTTCAATTACTGAAATCACATTTATATGAACATTTTTAAAACTAATTTCTTACTTGATAATCTGAACTGATATTGCACACCAGGGGCGGACTGGCGCCATTTCGGGCCCCGTGGCAAAATAAGTCAGTGGGCCCTTGTCAACGTTATTTTCATTTACGAAAGAAAAATACCAGAGGTCCAATTTGGCAAATTGTATATATTAGGGGGCCTCCACATTCTGTCCTTTTCAGATAGTGTAGTTGCAACTCAGAGTCATGAACCTGACCGAAAAGTTTTGCTCCTCTTTTATGATTTTATTTTTTGACATCTTGCATGGGCCCCCTGAGTGGACGGGCCCGTGGCGGTTGCCACTTTGCCACATAGGCCAGTCCATCCCTGTTGGACACTGAATGATTAAAAAACACCGAACATTTACAGGTTTAATCACTAGAACTGGGACCAGTATTGTAATAATAATTATATACTTAAACATGTTTTAACTTTCTGTAGACCAGTCTAGACTTAGACATGCTTTGTATTATGATATTGATATTGGAGATCCTAGCGTCACTTGACACCACGTCACCAACACCGTCACGTGAACGCTGAAATCAACAGAAGTGATGAAGGAGCTCGGATGAGCTCTGAAAGCTTTTCAACACTTATTTTCGTTGTGAGGAAACGCTTAAAATCTTCAAAATACTATGACATTGATGACATGTATCTTTTTTGATATTCGGTTTGTCAAAATAAAAGTTTATATATACATGTATTATATATTTGATATTTTGATAATAAAGTTATATATTTTATTATACAAATACGGCTTGATATGAGTGCAAACAATTTTGCACATGCAATTTTCATGGAGTTTTGGGTCGACACTTTTTTGAATTGAGATTTTCAGGGCAATTTGGCCAATATTTTTTTGGGCAGCTCCTCCAAAAATGCTTTGACCTCCTACGCCAATGAACAATGTCACTTGTCCGACTCACAGCAATGTTGAGGCAGTGACGTATAATGCTAAAGACATGAAAATAGAGTGCAATGCAATAGGTACTATTATTACATGACCACTATATGCTAGAGCGATGCTGATTGGCCAAAATCAGTCACATGACGACATCATAAAAACTCATATTGCATGGTTCGAGTGCAATATGTGATTCTTTTCACAATCTTTTTTTTTCAATTTTTTTCATATTACATGGTTCGAGTGCAATATGAGTTTTTAGAAAAAAAAAAATTCCAAAAATTTTATTTATTTTTTTTTTGACTAAAAATAAAGTTTTTTTCGTAATGGAACATTATATTGGAAGCATAGTGGTAATGTAATAACACAAATACGGCACTTATTATCGTGCCTCCTATGTCTATGAGTCCATGACAGTGTTAGCCGTGCTGAAAATCTTTTCGACTAGTTATAAAATGTTGTCAAAATGATTAATTAGAGTCATTTGATGGTGTTACAAATTCTGGTCACATTAGTTTAATAAGTGACTTAATCAGTCATTTTGACAAAGCGAAGTTAATTTGTCATTTTGACCAAATTAGTTAAGTCCAAAAAAAGTTTTTAATAAGTGAGCATTTCAACAACAGTAGTCCTAATGGTCACATCAGGGAGGAAGATAAAGGTCAAAAACAGAAATTTACTTTGGGTCTAGAGCAGGAAGAAAAACATGACACGATACAACAGAGACAATCGCGAATTTTATTCTCAATAGGGTCTGATAGTGGAAATCTCCTTTTTGCACTCTCCGGCGTCCCTGCATACAAAAAAATAATGTTCAAGCACTTCAAGCAGTGCGAAATGTCAACATAATATAGGCTTACCAAGCAGGGAGCAGCATCCCTCCTTAGAATATAGCAGTAGACCAGTGGTGTAGCCAGACATCTGCCACAGGTGGGGCAGTGGGTGGGGCAGGACTTCTTGAGGGGGGGCAATACCTTTATCGACATTTATAGACACTTTTCGGATAAAATTCACGACTCCCACAATGGTCATTATCATCATCATTAAACAAGTTAAATTGACCATGAAGTGCAAGGAATTTAATTATATGTATTTACATATCATTTTTTAAGGCATTAGTTATTTTGCTGCTAAACATGGTATTTAGCGGAACGGAACGGAATTGACGGAATGGAATATCTGTATTCCGCGGAACTGTAAAATGCGGAATTGTAAAACACAGAACTGTAAAAAACGGAACTGTAAAAAGCGGAACTGTATTCCGCGGAATTGTAAAATGCGGAATTTCACACTCTAGCACCCAGTTAGGCCTACAAAGAGGCTATTGTGTGCATTCAATTACACTCTTAATTGATGGTATTGTTGGCATCTTTCATTCCATTGAGTTGAATTCCAATCAACTTTGCTAAGTGCTATCAAGGCCACATTCCCTTTTAAGCACTGAATTGCTTTGCTTACCGTTTTAAGTGCAATTCAGTTTCACACCTACTTGCCTTCTCTCAATCATATATATATATTTACATGCATGTAGGCCTATGTAGACAAAATTTGCAAACAACTTTTCTAAACTTATTGAAAGAACCTTAGACGTGTTTGGTGCCAAAAACTATTCATCTTGTACCAATATGCCTCATTTCAAAATATTTCACCTAATTGCTATTTGCAATATTCTTTGTATCAATTATAGGGATAGGTCATAGTGATTTTGCAATTGCTTGACGGACTGTCTATTTAAATTTCTTTAATAAATTAGCTACTAATCCTACAAAAATGTCTAATGTTAAATTGGTTGACATGAGGATTTCTTTATTAGTACTCCCTAACTGCTGTGATCTACTCTAACCTACTCCTGGAAATGCACACAAATGATTCAGAGCGAACCACTCCAAGAGCAGCAAAACGATGTGAAATGTTGTTTTCAAAGCTAGTATTGCAAAATATAAGAATATAGAACGAATTACAAAAAAATATTAAAACCAATTACAATAATATCATTTAGGGTTTATAACAAGGCTAAATCTATTGGCCGTATTTCTGGTTTTAGAAGACCTGTATATATAATATAAACTGGTTTTCTTTGATCCTATAAGTTGGACTAATTTAAGGCAGCGTGCTTATCACTTGATTGTGTAGGCCTAACCCTCAACAAGAACGAACTCTCAGAGAGTGCATATATGTACGTCTGCCAGGCTGCCATAGACCTATCTCCTACATGTATCTATGTTGGTGTCTGTGTAGACCTGTCGATAGATCTATTTGTCTATCTGTCTATCTATCTATCTATATAGAGTAAGAATCTACCTATTTATTGGGCCTTGATATTGGAAAGAACTCAAAGACAAGAGTGCAATTCAACTAACAAGTCTTTTAAACATGCAAAACAAATATATTTATGATCTTTATCTTAGAACTGCAAGAACTCAAAAGACAAGAGTGCAATTCAACTAACAAGTCTTTTAAACATGCAAACAAAATATATTTATGATCTTTATCTTAGAACTGTCCTCCCTTACTTCCTTCCTTCCCCTTCCTTCTTTCCTTCCTTTTTTCTCCTTTCTCCTGCTTCCTTCTCCTTCTTTTTTTTTCCTTCTTTCTTTCCTTTCTTTCCTTCTTTAATGAACTTGTAAGCACTTGATCCATATAGCTAGCAGTGGGCACAAGTACTTGCATAACCAATTCAAAAAGACTTGAGCAATGAAAGCTGTCTTGTGAAGACTGTCATTCCATGGTGAAAGATGGATATGTTGCAGAAAACACAGTATTATAATTGCCATTCAATCAGGCCTTGCCATTCAATACCACTTGGCACTTGAATTTAAGAACCAATTGACTTGCTAACACTCAGTTCATGTAATTATCTCATGTGACATAGCTTCAAGTGGCTTTAAAAATTATTTATGTATTTTTCTGTTTTTCTTAGTTGTATACATGTTCAGCAAACATTGTGAAGCATTCGGCCAGACAGCATTTCCCAGATACTTATAAATTTCTGCTTGATACAATAACTGGTATCATGCAGCACCTAATACCTACAGCATCAGACTTTACAAGCCCTCTGTATGTTCCGATGCCGAGAAATGCAAATCTACCAAGAATGTTCATAAGTTACATAATTTCTCATAAATCATAGGTAGTTGTTTTGGATTTGATTGTATAACATCAAATGCTGTTATCAGTTATGTGCAACTGGTTTTTGTCATTTCGTTTTCTTTCACCTACTGTCACTTCATGATTTCTAACTGGCACCCATGACTTAAGAGTATAAACATTCATTTTATTATCGAATTTTGCTGTTATGAATCAATAACATTTAAGGATTCCCAAGCTTTAAAGAAAACAATGTTGTTTGAAGTCCACTCTGCTTTTTCTGGCCTCATATGCATGCTGTTTGCCTGTTTCTGGTCTTTCGTATGGCCAATTTCCTGAGACTGAAGTGCAATGCTTGCACTGCCTTATAAGTAAAGGAGTCTCATGGAGACTGATACAGCATTGGGTACATTCGATTCCATATACTCTAACTACTCCGGAAGTTACGTATGTACTCCAGGAAGTGACGTTTCCACTCCTGGAGTAAACTACTCCAAGTTGGGTCCAATTCGAATGAAAAGGAGTACTTAGGAACGTCACTATTTGGGGGTTCCCTTCCTGTGAGGATTCCCTTGCCAATGGCAATTCAAGACGCCATGTGGCATTTTCAATTGATTGCCGTAATTGAGTCAATTGAATTACAGCAATGCACATCAAAAAATGCAATCAGCGACCAAATCAAAGCTTCTGAAGTGCCATTTATTTATGTAAACAATCATACGTCATGGGATATCCCAATTTCTTGGAGCACTTCCTATCTACTCCAAACTGCTCTGATCTACTCCCGGAAATGCAAAACGAATGATCTGGAGTGAAGTACTCCACTCCAAGAGCACTTGGGAGCAGCGAAACGAATGTAACCATTGTCCCAAGTGGCGTCCCCCCATGCTATTCCAAGGGGAGGGCCCCCAGCAAACACAAACGGTTTTTCAACGGTTTTATAGCGGTCGGTGCTCAAAACGTTATTTGATAACGTTTTTTTAACCCAATTTTAATGTTAATGAAAAACGTGTTATTCAAACCGTTGAAGTTTAACATATTTAAAACGTTTAACGAAAATGTTGAAAAAATGTTACCTGAAAATATGTTTCTGTAATGCATAAAATACATTATTCTGACATTATGAATGTTGGTGAAGTTTTAATGTCGATTTAACATCTGACTTTAGCATTGAAAAAATGTTTCAAGAAAATGTTAGAAATATGTTTTTTGAAAACGTATTTCTTTAACATGGAATAAACGTTTTATGAAAACGTTGAAAATACGTTACCTGAAAATAAGTTTCTGTAATGCATAAAATACGTTATTCTGACATTATGAATGTTGGTGAAGTGTTAATGTCGATTTAACATCCAACTTTAGCATTGAAAAAATGTTTCAAGAAAATGTTAGAAATATGTTTTTTGAAAACGTTTTTCTTTAACATGGAAAAAATGTTTTATGAAAACGTTGAAAATACGTTACCTGAAAATATGTTTATGTAATGCATAAAATACATTATTCTGACATTATGAATATTGGTGAAGTTTTAATGTCGATTTAACATCTGACTTTAGCATAGAAAAAATGTTTCAAGAAAATGTTAGAAATATGTTTTTTGAAAACGTATTTCTTTAACGTGGAAAAAATGTTTTATGAAAACGTTGAAAATATGTTACCTGAAAATATGTTTCTGTAATGCATGAAATTCATTATTCTGACATTATGAATATTGGTGAAGTTTTAATGTCGATTTAACATCTGACTTTAACATTGAAAAAATGTTTCAAGAAAATGTTGGAAATATGTTTTTTGAAAACGTATTTCTTTACCGTGGAAAAAACGTTTTATGAAAACGTTTTTCGGCCACTTAATGCTTTATTCTGAAGAAGAAAATAAGACAACCAGGACAGGAAGCTAATATCCACTTAGCCCGTAAATATTCGCACCTTTTGCCCTAAAAATCATCTTGCTATCTACCTCCGTTGCCACGCAGTGAGTTTTTTTTACTAAAATTGAAAAGCACAACATTTTGTCACTTGTGGTTGCAAGCAGCACAGAAAACATGGTGTTTCCTCTCAGGTCCGTCCAATCTTTCACATGTTAAAATTACCATGCAATATCATGCGTAGTAAAATTAGACAGACAGATATCCTAAACATGCTTGGAATGATGCCTTCAATGTAGTCAACATGTTAAGCTTCCTAACATGATCAGGCTTCAACACATACATACTATAGGAAAAACAGTGGGATTCATCATTGATTTCTTACGAATAATTTAATAAGTTTTTGAATTATAATCAATATTGTGAACTTTTACAAGGGTATCAATAGGGGTATTAATTTATAATTGCCGATTTAGCAAAGATTACTCAACCCCATTCACTTTATCAGAAAATTCATTCAAGCCCTAATTCAGCATAACTGTGTATGGTTAATTAGTGGAAGTGTGAAGAAATTGCCATGAACCATTTCAAAGGTACATTCTGATTCTACTGTTTAATTATCATAATTACTCGACTGTAAAACTATCTTGCTAAATAATTTCATAAAATAATGCTATTTCAAATAAATTCTTATTTGAAACTTTCATTAGAAGAAATTGTCTGTAGTAGGCCTACTATCATTATAATTGAGCCATATTGTGCAATATTAAATATCAGGCAGGCCTATTGAATTCGCACATCAATTTAGCATAACTGAACAAATTGAATTTGTTACGGATAATCAGAAGATAGCTGTTTTCTCATGAAGAATTGATTTCAAGCTTATCAATTTGTATGTATTTATCTGATTTATGATTTCCTTAGTTATTAAACATCAGATGACAATTATTCAATTAATTTAGAAAATCGATTTAAAATAGATGGCATCTTTCCTTATAAATGCTTTGACTTGAAATTGTTGATAACTCAGGCTTATTATCACTGGGATATATCATTGTATTGTGTATAATGCGTAATGTTTTCTCCCCTTTTTGAAGGCCAAATAAAATAAAATAATAAAATAGATAGATAGATAGATAGATAGATAGCTGGATAGATAACTATAGCCCTATAGATAGCTAGATATATAGCTAGATAGATCTATAGCTGGGTAGTTAGCTAGACAGTTAGATACTTGAAGTGCTGGATAAATGAGTAGATAGAAATATAGATTGTAATTTGTAAGATTAGAAGGTAGATGGATAGATAGACAGACAGACAGACAGATATAGATAGATAGATAGATAGATAGATAGATAGATAGATAGATAGATAGATAGATAGATAGATAGATAGATAGATAGATAGATAGAAGGAAAGATAGCAAAGTAAGTAGATGAAAAGCTAGATAGCTAGATAGATAGAGAAAAGTAGATGAACAAAAAAGAAAAGAAAGCAAGATAGCTAGATAGCTTGCAAGATAGATAGCTAGATAGATAGCTTGCCTAGAATGATAGAGGGACATATTCGTCTTCTTTTTCTTTGTAAGTACTGACATATGGCACGAAATCTATCTATCTATCTATCTATCTATCTATTTATCTATCTTTCTATCTATCTATCTATCTCTATCTATCTATATATCTATCTATCTATCTGTCTATCTATCTGTCTATCTACATTTTTTTATTCTATCTCTTTATCTAGGCTTCGTATAAAACCACACCTAAATTCCACAGGTATAATCACGGCTTAGTGCTCAGTTTACAAATTAGAAAAGGTTTTCTTTTAAAGTTGGATCTTAAAGGAAAGTTTTTCCAAATTTATGCTTGTGAGAGCCGTGCATGGCCCACTGATTGGTAAAACAATAGTCATCCAATTTATATGATTATGCATGATTATGAAACATTCAATCACTGTACAAGTAATTCTATAAGGGTATTCATTTTATCAGGAATTTCACACAATCACTAATTCAGCATAATTTCGCAGGTTAGTTATGGTTAAAAAGAAAGAAAGAATTGATGGATGATTGGGGCGTTGCATCCTCTATTTAGCACTTGGTTGTCTAATTGGGACAGGAGGTGGACACAGCAATGAGGCGAAGATAGATAGATAGATAGATAGATAGATAGATAGATAGATAGATAGATAGATAGATAGATAGATAGATAGAAACATAGATTAATTGATTTATTGATTGACTGATGGATATTCTCCTATATATTTCATATTCAAAAGTGTGTATACAGTGGCAAAGTTAGAAATTCATCAGAGGGGCCCAATTACAAATTGGACTACAGACCTTAATACATGTCCGATTTTCAAAATTTAAAAACCTGCATATATCAAATAAACTCCTCCGAATTCATTGCACTTATTAATTTTGGTCTACGTGCAGTATTAAGTTCGCAAATAAGCTTGTCGGCGCATTTCGCTGTGAGCATATAACTTCAATTCCAAAAACCCAGTGGCCAAAATGGACCAGTGGCATGTATACCTGGTCTTTTTGCAGGGGGGGGGGGGGTTCCTAAATTAAGGACTATCTATCTATCTCTTTATTTATCACTTAATTCAATTGCACAACCAAATTTGCATATTTCTACATAGCAATTAACAAAATAACAAAATGCACCATTTTCATTCAAATAACTGAAGTTTAATTTTATTTGGAACCTTCCTGGTTAAACAAAATATGCATGAAACAAGGAGGGAGGCTTAGACATTTGTTTCATAAAATGCCTACTCATTTTAGATATTAGAACTTTTTAATTACACGCCACATGCCTTCAGGTTCATGCTAAAATTGATACAGTACCCTTTTTTAAGGGTACTTTTCTTGTCATAGACAGCAGCACTTTGCCATTATCATTCACTTTAAATTAGCATTATTGGATGCATTAGGCCAAAAGATATTTAAATATCTCGCAGTTTGCATGAATTTGTGTACTGTCAAACGAACATTAACTTTCCTCTATTAATTCATAATCAATAGTTCGGCATAACTACACACATTAATACTTTTTTTTACATAATTACAAGATAGATAATTAAATTTTATGAGATTAACAAGTGAGATAAAAGATTGCCCGATTATCTAATTATCAGATAATAAGCTTTACTCGATATTTATAATTCAAAAGGACATGTAAACTTACTGTGGTGGATATGATATGATGCAATTTATTCTTCAAACGAACATTCCATGAAAAATAATAATATAAATAACTGCAAATGAATATATTTTAAATTTAAATCTCGGAAAACAATGGCTTTTTCATGCTTAGGAAGCATTTAAATACATTTATTTTGACATTTTGAAGTATCTTGCTGAGTTGGCTATTTAAAAAGGAGTTTTCACATTTAAACTTAATATTTATGTCAATAAAAACATATATACATTGTTCCTCTATGAATTTCTCCTTGACAATGCTAATTTATGTACACATGCCATCAAATTGAATGTACAAGTATTTATATCCCAATATAATTTGCAGATTGAAAATTAGAGTCAATTACACCACTTAATTAGTCTAAATAGCTCACAATATACCCTCATTATCTCAGAATTTATGCATACGAAATTGGAGCTCAATTAAAACATCCATGGTTGAGTGGTCAGGCTTGGCTATTCCATACAATTCTAGCATTTTGCATTGGAATCTTGAAGTGTGAGGAGGACAAGTTTGTAATGCTCAGTGAGTTCATTTTTTTCAGTATTTCACACAAATTATGCATTTAATATTAAATTTAGAGAACACAATATGACACAAACTAATGAATTTACTTTATGTCTTTTCAGATGGACAAGAAAGAAATGCTGCAAAGTGTGAGTGGAATGGCAACAGGTATCTATCTATCTGTCTGTTCTATCTGTCTGTTCTCCCTGGGTGGCTACCTATATCTACCTTTATCTGTCTATCTAACTGTCTACCAGTCTGGTCCATTATATCTATCTACCTATCTATATATCTATCTATCTATCTATCTATCTATCTATCTATCTATCTATCTATCTCTCTGTCTATCTGTCTATCTGTCTATCTGTCTTTCTGTCTATCTGTCTATCTGTCTATCTATCTATCTATTTATCTATCTATCTATCAAAAGTATGGCACTGGATATGGTAGCCTGGGTGACAAGTTTGACGAGTTTTATTTGACACAATATAGCAGCACCAATATCGGGTTTTGGACCACAGATAGATGGACTAGTAATTGACATACAGATTTTGAGATACAAATTTCAATATTGAAAGTTGAATAATACAGTAAATACTGATAACAGCCAACGCAAAATGTAGAAACTTTTGATAAATATACAGCTAACTTATTAAATAGCTTGATTTGAAAACGAAATCCAAATTCAACAACCCTTAGTTGGCTATATTTATAACCATCTAGTTAACTAGCGTGCTAAAATCTAGTTAACTATTGTGGTAAAAATCTATCAATCTTCCTGTCTGTCAATCTGTCTATCATCTTCTATTAATTTATCAGCTTACCTCTCTATCTCCTTGTCTATCTGTCTACTTACTATTTTTATCTACTTGCTTGTCTATCTATCTATCTATCTATCTATCTATCTATCTATCTATCTATCTATCTATCTATCTATCTATCTTCCTATCTATCTATCTATCTATCTATCTATGTACCTATCTACCTATCTATCTACCTATGCATCTATCTTTCTATCTTTTTCTCTATCTTTCTATCCATCTTTCTATCCATCTTTCTATCCATCTGTCCATCAATCTGTCGATCTTCTATCTATCTAATCCATCAAAACTATTAAATTGATATTATCTATCTGATTAATTAATCTAATCAATTATATGTATCTTATATATTTTTTCCTTCCTATCTTATCCTTCATATTATACTTTCTACCTTATTGTTCTTTTCTTTCTATAATCTACCTTGTCCTTTTAATGCAGCTGATCTATTCTATCTTTCCTATCTGGCTCATCTATCTTATCCTTCCAGTCTCATGTTTTCTATCACATCCTTCCTATGCATTTTATCCTGTCCTTCCTATTTTCCCCAGGGGTGGATCCAGAAAATGTCAGATGGGGGGGGGGGGTTTACTAATGAAAATATACTGAAAATATAAGGATTCAATTTTTTTACATTAAAATCCTGAATATGATAGTTCCCATGCATATTTTTGTTTCTCTTTCCTTCAGTGATGTTGTCTTCCTTTCTTATTTACCTGCCTTCTCTGGGTCTCTGCTGGTTTGTTTTATTTTTTGCCTTATCCCCTTCTTTCTATGAGATTTATAACTTATTCACATATACAGGCCTATGTATTATTGACATTTTGTATTTACTATGTAACTAGTGAATAACTGATCACAAATACTTTCTTTGCAGTGGAAGAACATGATGATGCCAGCAGTGACACAGGATCCTTAAGATGCAATAAAAAGAACTAAAACAACAACAAATCAAATGTATA
The DNA here is from genome assembly GCA_026936325.1 of Platynereis dumerilii. Taxonomy (NCBI): domain Eukaryota; kingdom Metazoa; phylum Annelida; class Polychaeta; order Phyllodocida; family Nereididae; genus Platynereis; species Platynereis dumerilii. The sequence goes on from JAPTHN010000004.1 coordinate 4,637,670, forward strand.
CCCCGGCACCCGACACCCCGACCGTAATAAAGGCATTCCTCCTCCAATGTTGAATGAAAATTTCAATATAACTATTGAAAAATGGTTTTCCCCACAACGTAATAAAAACGTTTCCAAAAAATGTTCAAAAAATGTTTCCTCAAAACGTAAAAATAACGGTTTCCCCATTACGTAATAAAAACATTTTCCAAATACGTCAAATAACGGTTTTTTCATAACGTAAAATAACCATTATACAAATAATGTTATAAAAGCATGTATTAGCAAACATTCTAAAAACGTCTTTCTGATGCATTGAATAAATGTTTCCAAAAAGCGTGTATTAAAAATGTAATATAAACAGAAAATATATGATAAATTATAACAATGGGAGAACACATCGAAATAACGTTAAAAAACCGTTTTTGGAAAACCGTTAAATCCAAACGTGATTTTGCTGGTTATTTGACGCAATTGAAAACAGTTTTTGGAAACATCGGCATGACATTATTCTAACCGTTGGTGTAAAACGTTAAAATCATGTTTTTTGGACCATCCAATTTAACATAATTTAAACGTAATGAAAAAACGGTTTTTCAACGGATTTTCGACCGTTTATAAACGTAATTTAAACGTAATTGTGTTTGTTGGGGGGGTGCATCCCCCTTCCCCCTGGAATCTGGATGGTCATATCATATGATTATCTCACCCTAGAATTCCAACGAAAATCACTTAATGTTGAATTAGTTGTTTTATTTTGTTCCCACTGTATATCTATGATATCGTGTATATTAATTGAAAACTCAGACTGAGATGAAACATACAAATATTAAAACAATTAATATGAGTAATAGGCCTACATTTCATAACAGAAAGTTGTTATGCAAAGAAAGTCCCAATTCTAACCTCAGAACTCTTGGTTAATTGCAATTCAAGAACGTTCATCAGACACTTCATAATGTGACACTTCAATACCAATTAGACTTGTTCTGGCACCTCAATACCAATTGGACACTGATACAAGAAGAAGAAGGGTAGGCTAGGTACCTTGCAATCCACAATGTTAATTAATAGACCCTATAGATGTGTTACCATGGGAGGGCAAATATAGATTCCGCATTTTACAGATTCCGTTCCGCCGATTCCGCATTTTACAGATTCCGTTCCGCATTTTACAGATTCCGCGTTTTACAATTCCGTTCCGTCAAATACAGATTCCGTTCCGTTCCGCCAATTACAGACGCCCTTTCAGAACAGCAACATCTCGTGTTTCCAGGAGACTTGTGATATCAGTCCTACTAAGCTGGAAGACAAGGCCAAGTTTCTCAACAAATATGTCACTAAAATCTTTATCCTTCACAGCATTGAATCCAGTAATATCAGTACTGTCAATAGAGGAAACCGGATCCTGGACACTTGCAGCATCATGACCTTGACTGGATTGACCAGCACTCTTCAGTTCCGTGCTATCACAGTCAGTTTCTTGGCCTGACATCTTGTCTAATTATCGTTCACAATGACACAGGAAAGGAAAGTAAAGTAAAGTAAATTAAAATACTGAACGCAGGCTTCTGTAGAAGCCTCTATGTTCAGATCTATGTAAAGTTTGTGCTGCGGTAATAACTAGGTATTGTTCTTGAGTAGTTGAGTATCTGGACTAGGTAATAGTGTAAACAAACCCAGCAGGAGCACCGTCACGGTCCAGTGGTTATCAGGAATGTCACCCAGTCCTTCTCAACTTCAAACCCTTCAAAAACGATTTAGAGAAGTCAGAACTGTACAAACAGCTCACCGGAGGTATCTCTGCCAATTCTCCAATCTATGAATGAATTCTTGCCTCAAATGTCATTTTAAAACACATCTCATAAGCACAAATATCACGGGGCTCACTTCCACCACTGCTGCTCGCTCTATATATTTTAAGCATCATCCCAAGTCATACCATGACAAAATGGCCCATAACCTTTGCTACTTCATGAATATTTAATTAACTGACCCAGTTTTGGCTCAGCCAATCAGGGCTACATCACAGTTTGAAATTGTTGCTTCTGTTTCACACTGTTACAAATGGAGAAATTGTGTATTGTTGAAAGGTGCTATCACAGTTCCGAAAATTCCATTGAATTATGTATTTTCACAGTTCTGAAATGAAACTGTTTGAAAGTTTGCTTGTTTTACACGGTTTTTCTTAGTTGCCAGTAATCCTCTTAGTGTCCATATAATCGGACTAAATCTGCCTGAAAAATGCTTATGACCTAAATAAGCAGCCAATCACAGAAGAGGTTGGAAATAGCAGAAAGCCCTGTCCATTTTAGCAGGGCTTGCGTGGGGAGGATGATTTTAAGATAAGATAAGAGATAAGATAAGATAATAATTACTTTATTAATTCGCAATGAGAAACTCTTGTGGAGCGAGCCCAGTCATACAATCATTCATGCATCATAATCACAGCCAAAATATCACAGTCATAGGCCTATAGGGATTACATTCATACATATATGTCATACATTTCTTAAATTTGTGAGATGGTTATATAATTTGAGGCACAATTGAATGTTTGAAACGAGTTGTTCTTATTTTTGGCAGGGCCAGTCTTCTCAACACAGCTCAACCAATCACTGTTTACTGCTTTTATAACCCACTGGAGCCTTTTTGAGAAATCTTGACCCCTGGAGGGGAGTCTGGTAGGCACACAGTCTATTAAAAATTTCCAGTCACAAAAAGTAGATTTTTACCTGCAACTTGCATGTTATCCTAGTCTTTATCAAATAGTTGTTGAAAAAGGTACAGTTAATACACTTACAATGTAAACATTTCTTTGAATCACAATAAGAACAAATTTTGAAAATTTTGATAACAATGGCCTTGGTCACCCGTTTTTTGGAATTTTCATCAATCGGGGCAGGTTGTCACAAAAAGACGGGGCAGGTTGTCACACTTTTTGGAGCCGGTGGTCACCCATTAGGACAGGCTTTTAAACCAAAAAACTAACACAAATATAAATTTGTGCTTGATAGATGCAATTGATGACTGAATATGTATGCAGATATTGCATTATGTTTAAATAAATCGATTTAAAATTTATCAAAAAAAAGCAAAAAAAGGTAAAAAACCTCCTCCTGATCAGAATGCTTTCCTGCTGCTTGGTAAGCCTTCATTTGTAGCAACCTTGTACAAAGTAGCATGTCTGTTAAGGTCTTCACTGGACAAGTAAAGGATTCCTCATATGTCCAAAATAACTAGTCTTAGTCGTTCTGCCTTACAGTGTCCCACTTCCTGCATCCGAGCTCTTAACCAAAAGTGTGACAACCTGCCCCGACAGTGTGACAACCTGCCCCGAAAGTGTGACAACCTGCCCCGAGTGCTGAATTTTAAAAAAATGTCCAATAGGACATCAAGATTGCGAATGATATAGGTATATATTCACCAGATAAGTTTAAGTCACTCCCCTTTTGACATTCATATAGAATGGCAGTGCTCTTGCACGCTTTAAATGGAAATATAACATGTTCAAGTTTTACTCACTGTGACAACCTGTCCCTGTGACAACCAGCCCCGGTCTCCCCTACATATTTACAGTGTAAAGGGTGTTGTCATCTTTCATCATTATTTTAACCTGCTGAACATATTTGTTATACAAATCATTGAGAGATGTAACATCAGCACCCAATTACTTTTACAATTTTCTTCTTCTGCTGACAAGAAATAATTATTACCATAGAAGGTGTTGACGGAAAAACAAAGAATTGATTCAATAATTGACTTGTACGTGAGTGTCAAAATGTTTTGGTCAATGTTGATGTTGCATAGCACTCGAAGATGGTGATCTCTTTGCATACATTTCTTGTACACCAGCTGTGAGTTTTGTGTTCCATTCAGCTTGTCATCAATGACCACGCCAAGATACTCATATTCATGCACTCTTTCCACACATTCGGACTTCACAACAAGTTCATTCACAACAGATTATTATGACCGCGGCCAGCCGCTGGCGCGGTCATTTTGCTGTTACCCCCGGATTGTACCATTCTAGGCACATTTTTGGGGATGGATGAAACAAATTACACTGAATTTACAATAATGAAAGTTCCTATATAAACATAACTTTACATTCTACAATCAGACATTTGAAGACCAGGATGATCCAAGGGGTCTTTCATACCTTTCTGAGATTCATGATTTTTCAGTGAAACACCCCACCTTATTGTTATTTTGGCTGTGTGAATGTTGTTTTCACGATTTTTTGCACTGTGCCAGATTAGAGCTGCTTGGCACAGTGCTAGATCCGTCTACAGCAAAGAGTCGCCACCAGGGGAACTGATATTTAATTGGTATAGCAGGCCAGCCTTATCCAAGCGTCTAGTAATGGATAGGTTGGTAGGTAGGCAGATAGGTCAGGTGGCAGGTCAGTAGCCAGTTGGCCTACATTTCATGACAGTTTACTGACATGGGCGAGTGTATACTGAAGGGTGTTTCCAATGGTTGTATATAAACACCCATGGGCAGACATTGATCGATGGGCATACACACACAGGTGGGCATACATGTGGGCGTACATTTTGTACACACAGATGAGTGTACATGTGGGCATGCCCACACAGCTAGGCGTACAGGTGGGCATGCACAGACAGATGTGTGTGAACACACATGGGCATCCACACACACATGGGCATCCACACACACATGGGCGTCCACACACACATGAGCATACAGATCAGTGTGCACATACAGATGGGTATGCACACACAGATGGGCGTACACGCACAGAACGGCTTACACGCACCGACGGGCGTGCTCATATGGGCATATACATGCAAATGGGCGTACATATGGGCATGCTCACAGATAGCCATACTAATGGGCGTGCACACGAAGATGGCCATGCACTCGCACATGGGCTGACACACACAGATGGGCATACACACACAGATGGCCGTCCAGGTGAGCATGCACCCGGATAATGTACAGGTGGGCGTGCACACAAAGATGGGCATGCACTCACAGATGATTGTTCTAACACAGATTGGCATACACTCACAGATGGGCATACAGGTGGGCATGCCCAAACAGACAGGCATTCAGGTGGGCATGCCCATTTAAATGGGTGTGTACACACAGATGGGTGTGTACACACAGATTGGTGTGCACACACAGATGGGCATGCCAGATGGGCATGCCAGATGGGCCAACAGATGGGCGTACACTCGACGATGGCCATACACGGGCATGCACTCACAATGGAAGTACAAGCGCCGATGGCCATACACCTTGAATAAGGGCGCCCCTCAGAAAGATGCCCCTCATGAAAAAAGGCCTCACTTGAACAGAGCCCATCTATAGAGGCCTGCTTGAGTAGAGACCTTTCTCGAATATGCGCCTTCCTTGAACTCCCTTGAATAGAGGCTCCTTGTTTGAGTCCTTGAATATAGGCCCCTCAAATAAAAGCCCTCCTCAAATAGAAGCCCCACTGCACCATGGACAACAACGAATATATATATCTTTTCATTATTATTATACAACTGACCTTTTTTACACCAGGGCGAAACAAGCTGCTCTCAATACACAAATCGTTATTCATCTTTTATGGATCGACACAATCACACTTGATTGCACGTCAACCAAAAGGCATCCAGCACTGCCCGCGGTCATATTATCATCGCTTGCGATTCTAGTTTTTTCCTGAAATCTAACATCATTTCTTTTCCTTTTTTTTTGACATTGAGATTAAGAAAGTTATCATCACACCACAATACAAACAAAGTCATTCACTTGATCAAGATAGTCCCGATGGTAATCATTGAGAATTTTCCCAATAATTGTATTTTATCCCATGTCTAGCTACATTTCTTCCCTGATACTGTTCAATTTCCCTGGGAAATATTATTAAAGCCAGGAAAATATGAGGGAGGATATGGGCAAAATGCGGGAGGATACGACATTTAGCGGAGATACGGCATATTTAGAGGGAAATATGATCTCATTAATATTCATAACTTAAATAAACCAATTACAGGACAGCCATGTGTCACATGACGGCCGCCGACGCTGTAGGATCGTCGTTCGGCCATGCAGAAAAAAAAATCAATAATTAGATAGCTCTGTAGATATCAAGTAATTAGAGAGGCACTTTGTCTTTTATTGCAATTCTACCTTGTTTCGATTGTTGACTTTTCAATTGAATTAATTTATGTGAACTACAGAAAAGTTTGGATTGATTTGACACTTGAAGTACAATTAAGTCAATCACACCTTGTGAATGCCTATTAATTAGTACTTTGATCAACTAGACAGATAGTAAATATAAATATTAGTAGTAAGCAATTGTTTAAACTCGTTTATCCAGTGACTTACCAGTAGCAAATCTTGTAGCAATGTAAATACTAGTTTGTCAGCGGATAACTTTAATGAATTTTATAATACAATGGGCCAAAATGTTACTAAACACTTTCCTGACTGTAATGAGGTGCTATGGAAGGGCCCTGAAAGTATTTATCATTTCAATTTTACTAATATATCAGAATCTGAAGTCGTTAAACTGTTAAAACAACTTAGTTTTTGTAGCTCTATGGATATTCTTAATTTTGATTGTAAGCTGCTTAGAATTTCAAGTACTCATATTGCGAAACAACTTGCTCATATTTTCAATTTGTCTCTGAAAGATGGTAGTGTTCCAACTGACTGGAAATATGCACGCATTACTCCTATATATAAAGGTAAAGGACAAAAAAATGATGCTGTCAATTTTAGGCCAATTTCTGTTCTTAGCCATGTTTCTAAACTCATTGAAAAAATTGTACAATGTCAATTTATGTGCTTTTTGATTAATCATCAATTTATAACGCTAGATCAGTATGCTTATCGTAAATACCACTCTACTACAAACTGTTTACATACAATTGATGAATGGCTTCTAAATATTGATGATAAATTATTAACTGGTGTTTGTTTTCTAGACATATCAAAATGCTTTTACTCTATAAATCATAGTCTGCTGTTGCAAAAGTTAAAGAAATATGGTGTTCATGAAACTGAACAACATTGGTTTAAGTCTTATTTATATAATAGAACACAGAGTGTATTTTTTAACAATGTACTATCAAGTCCTGTTAATGTTAATATAGGCGTACCTCAAGGGTCCACTCTTGGGCCACTTCTATTTATGGTTTTTGTAAACGACCTTCCTATGTATGTAAGTAATGGAAGATGTACTATGTATGCTGACGATACAATGATATATGTAAATGGTGATGATGTTAACAATGTAAATAATTCTATCAATGAAATTCTAGTTAATGTTAGTGAATGGTACAATGCCAATAAATTGGTATTGAACACTGATAAGTCAAATGCTATGCTAGTTGGCAGATCGGTTGATGAAGATTTAAGAAAAGAATTTTCTGTTTCACTTTATAATTCACAACTAGAAAACGTAAGATCGACTAAATATTTAGGAGTTTATATCGATGAAAATGTTAAATTTGATATTCATATAAATGAACTGACAAAAAAGTTGTCATCAAAATTAGCATGGTTTTCGAGATTGAGGCGTATTGTTCCGAAGTCAGTACTCATTTTAACTTATTAGACATATATTCAACCCATTTTTGACTATGCGTGTACAGTCTGGGGTTGTACTAGTGCAAATATTAATGTAATTCAAAGACTACAAAATAGGGCTGCACGCATTATCTGCTCAAATTTTGATTTTATAAATACTAGAGGTATAGATCTTGTAAAAAGTATGAAATGGCAAACAGTTTCAGAACGTATCAATTATTTTATTTCTATTCAAATGTACAATTCTATTCATGGAAATGCTCCTGATTATTTAGTGAACTCTATTGTTATGGCCTGTGACACAAATGATGTGAATACTCGTAGCGGTAATACTATGAATGTTGAGGTTCCTTTTTGTCGAACTGATGTTATGAAAAAATCTTTTATGTATAGAGGTGCTATCACATGGAATGCTATGCCTAGTCAAGCTAAAAATTGTTTAAATGTAGACATTTTCAAATCACAGGCAAGGACCCTTTTTAAGTAATAAGCATCTTTTGTTAATAGGTAATATTGCTAATATCTGGTAATATTGTTAATATCTGTTCTTAACTTGTTTTTACCTGTTTCCTATTATTGTTTTATTCTGGGCCAGGTGAAAAACCCGACATACGGGATCCTGTTACCCAGGCTAAATATTTTTGAAAAAAAAAAACAAAAAAAAAACTGAAATGACTGTCTTGCCCAAGTTTATTTCTGCTACTTATTTAAATGTATTATATTTAAAAACACGCAATTTAAAGCATGACATTGTGTGCACTACACACGGCCCAACCAGCTATCAAACAATACTTTACTCTCACATCTGTAAGATAAGTCCTGTCCTGCTTTGTTGACAAATTAGATAAGGGTGTCACAATCTGGAAAGGCTGGGAATGCAATCATGCAGAAACAGCTAATATTCCCTCAATTTCAGCTTTTACATTTTTTGCACTTAATATATAGATTAAGGTTGTCTTTGGTCACAATATATATGTATGCAATAATATATCATTAATACAATAAATCTTACCTTTGAATTTGTCTAACACTATGAGCAACACAACCCAAGATGGCTCTGACTGTTTAGAGATTATTTTTTGATGTCACTGATCCCTCCCCCCCCCTCCCATCAACCGATAGAGGTCGGCGCCGCGACCTATCCACCACAGGACCAATGGTGGAACCTAATTTTTCGATCCAGAATCAATTCAGAAATAGGTTGAAATGATGCAGATGATGGTGGAGGTACCTACCAGAAGTCATTTTGTGCCTTACCTGGGGCGTATAGGGTCACACAGCCTGTGGAACCCTCCATTCCACCACAGGACCAATGGTGGAACCTTCTTTTTTTCAACCCAGAGCCAATTCAGAAATGGGTTGAAATGATGCAGATGATGGTGGAAATACCTAACAAAAGTCATTTTGTGCCTTACCTGGGTTGTATAGGGTCACACAGTCTGTGGAACCCTCCATTCCACCACAGGACCAATGGTGGAACCTAATTTTTCGATCCAGAATCAATTCAGAAATGGGTTGAAATGATGCAGGTGATGGTGGAAATACCTACCAAAAGTCATTTTGTGCCTTACCTGGGGCGTATCACACAGCCTGTGGAACCCTCCATTCCACCACAGGACCAATGGTGGAACCTTCTTTTTTTCAACCCAGAGCCAATTCAGAAATGGGTTGAAATGATGCAGATGATGGTGGAAATACCTAACAAAAGTCATTTTGTGCCTTACCTGGGGTGTATAGGGTCACACAGTCGGTGGAACCCTCAATTCCACCACAGGACCAATGGTGGAACCTAATTTTTCAATCCAGAATCAATTCAGAAATTGGTTGAAATTATGCAGGTGATGGTGGAAATACCTACCAAAAGTCATTTTGAGCCTTACCTGGGGCGTATAGGGTCACACAGCCTGTGGAACCCTCCATTCCACCACAGGACCAATGGTGGAACCTTATTTTTTTCAACCCAGAGCCAATTCAGAAATGGGTTGAAATGATGCAGATGATGGTGGAAATACCTAACAAAAGTCATTTTGTGCCTTACCTGGGGTGTATAGGGTCACACAGTCTGTGGAACCCTCCATTCCACCACAGGACCAATGGTGGAACCTAATTTTTCGATCCAGAATCAATTCAGAAATGGGTTGAAATGATGCAGGTGATGGTGGAAATACCTACCAAAAGTCATTTTGTGCCTTACCTGGGGCGTATCACACAGCCTGTGGAACCCTCCATTCCACCACAGGACCAATGGTGGAACCTTCTTTTTTTCAACCCAGAGCCAATTCAGAAATGGGTTGAAATGATGCAGATGATGGTGGAAATACCTAACAAAAGTCATTTTGTGCCTTACCTGGGGTGTATAGGGTCACACAGTCGGTGGAACCCTCAATTCCACCACAGGACCAATGGTGGAACCTAATTTTTCGATCCAGAATCAATTCAGAAATGGGTTGAAATGATGCAGGTGATGGTGGAAATACCTACCAAAAGTCATTTTGTGCCTTACCTGGGGCGTATAGGGTCACACAGCCTGTGGAACCCTCCATTCCATCACAGGACCAATGGTGGAACCTTCTTTTTTTCAACCCAGAGCCAATTCAGAAATGGGTTGAAATGATGCAGATGATGGTGGAAATACCTAACAAAAGTCATTTTGTGCCTTACCTGGGTTGTATAGGGTCACACAGTCTGTGGAACCCTCCATTCCACCACAGGACCAATGGTGGAACCTAATTTTTCGATCCAGAATCAATTCAGAAATGAGTTGAAATGATGCAGGTGATGGTGGAAATACCTACCAAAAGTCATTTTGTGCCTTACCTGGGGCGTATAGGGTCACACAGCCTGTGGAACCCTCCATTCCACCACAGGACCAATGGTGGAACCTTCTTTTTTTCGACCCAGAGCCAATTCAGAAATGGGTTGAAATGATGCAGATGATGGTGGAAATACCTAAAAAAAGTCATTTTGTGCCTTACCTGGGGTGTATAGGGTCACACAGTCTGTGGAACCCTCCATTCCACCACAGGACCAATGGTGGAACCTAATTTTTCGATCCAGAATCAATTCAGAAATGGGTTGAAATGATGCAGGTGATGGTGGAAATACCTACCAAAAGTCATTTTGTGCCTTACCTGGGGCGTATAGGGTCACACAGCCTGTGGAACCCTCCATTCCACCACAGGACCAATGGTGGAACCTTCTTTTTTTCAACCCAGAGCCAATTCAGAAATGGGTTGAATGGATGCAGGTGATGGTGGAAATACCTACCAAAAGTCATATTGTGCCTTAACTGGGGCGTATCACACAGCCTGTGGAACCCTCCATTCCACCACAGGACCAATGGTGGAACCTAATTTTTTTCAACCCAGAGCCAATTCAGAAATGGGTTGAAATGATGCAGATGAAGGTGGAAATACCTAACAAAAATCATATTGTGCCTTACCTGGGTTGTATAGGGTCACACAGCCTGTTGAACCCTCCATTCCACCACAGGACCAATGGTGGAACCTTCTTTTATCAACCCAGAGCCAATTCAGAAATGGGTTGAAATGATGCAGATGATGGTGGAAATACCTAACAAAAGTCATTTTGTGCCTTACCTGGGGTGTATAGGGTCACACAGCCTGTGGAACCCTCCATTCCACCACAGGACCAATGGTGGAACCTTCTTTTTTTCAACCCAGAGCCAATTCAGAAATGGGTTGAAATGATGCAGATGATGGTGGAAATACCTAACAAAAATCATATTGTGCCTTACCTGGGTTGTATAGGGTCACACAGCCTGTTGAACCCTCCATTCCACCACAGGACCAATGGTGGAACCTTCTTTTTTCAACCCAGAGCCAATTCAGAAATGGGTTGAAATGATGCAGATGATGGTGGAAATACCTAACAAAAGTCATTTTGTGCCTTACCTGGGGTGTATAGGGTCACACAGCCTGTGGAACCCTCCATTCCACCACAGGACCAATGGTGGAACCTAATTTTTCGATCCAGAATCAATTCAGAAATTGGTTGAAATGATGCAGATCATGGTGGAAATACCTACCAAAAGTCATTTTGTGCCTTACCTGGGGCATACAGGGTCACAGAGCCTGTGGAACCCTCCATTCCACCAGAGGAAAAATGGTGGAACCTTGTTTTTTGATCCAGAATCAATTCAGAAATGGGTTGAAATGATGCAGGTGATGGTGGAAATACCTACCAAAAGTCATTTTGTGCCTTACCTGGGACGTATAGGGTCACACAGCCTGTGGAACCCTCCATTCCACCACAGGACCAATGGTGGAACCTTCTTTTTTTCAACCCAGAGCCAATTCAGAAATGGGTTGAAATGATGCAGATGATGGTGGAAATACCTAACAAAAGTCATTTTGTGCCTTACCTGGGGTGTATAGGGTCACACAGCCTGTGGAACCCTCCATTCCACCACAGGACCAATGGTGGAACCTAATTTTTCGATCCAGAATCAATTCAGAAATGAGTTGAAATGATGCAGGTGATGGTGGAAATACCTACCAAAAGTCATTTTGTGCCTTACCTGGGGCGTATAGGGTCACACAGCCTGTAGAACCCTCCATTCCACCACAGGACCAATGGTGGAACCTTATTTTTTTCAACTCAGAGCCAATTCCGAAACGGGTTGAAATGATGCAGATGATGGTGGAAATGCCTACCAAAAATCATATTGTGCCTTACCTGGGGCGTATATGGTCACACAGCCTGTGGAACCCTCCATTCCACCACAGGACCAATGGTGGAACCTAATTTTTCGATCCAAAATCAATTCAGAAATTGGTTGAAATGATGGTGGAAATACCTACCAAAAGTCATTTTGTGCCTTACCTGGGGCGTATAGGGTCACACAGCCTTTGGAACCCTCCATTCCACCACAGAACAAATGGTGGAACCTTGTTTTTTTAACCCAAAACCAATTCAGAAATTTGTTGAAATGATGCAGATACCATATATGATGGTGGAAATACCTAACAAAAGTCATTTTGTGCCTTACCTTGGGCATACAGGGTCACACAGCCTATGGAACCCTCCATTCCACCACAGGACCAATGGTGGAACCTTCTTTTTTTCAACCCAAGACAAATTCGGAGATGGGTTGAAATGATGCAGATGATGGTGGAAATACCTAACAAAAGTCATTTTGTGCCTTACCTGGGGCGTATAGGGTCACACAGCCTGTGGAACCCTCCATTCCACCACAGGACCAATGGTGGAACCTTATTTTTTCAACCCAGAGCCAATTCAGAAATGGGTTGAAATGATGCAGATGATGGTGGAAATACCTACCAAAAATCATATTGTGCCTTATCTGGGGCGTATAGGGTCACACAGCCTGTGGAACCCTCCATTCCACCACAGGACCAATGGTGGAACCTTTTTTCAACCCAGAGCCAATTCAGAAATGGGTTGAAATGATGCAGATGATGGTGGAAATACCTAACAAAAGTCATTTTGTGCCTTACCTGGGGTGTATTGGGTCACACAGCCTGTGGAACCCTCCATTCCACCACAGGACCAATGGTGGAACCTTCTCTTTTTCAACCAAGAGCCAATTCAGAAATAGGTTGAAATGATGCAGGTGATGGTGGAAATACCTACCAAAAGTCATATTGTGCCTTACCTGGGGCGTATCAAACAGCCTGTGGAACCCTCCATTCCACCACAGGACCAATGGTGGAACCTAATTTTTTTCAACCCAGAGCCAATTCAGAAATGGGTTGAAATGATGCAGATGATGGTGGAAATACCTACCAAAAATCATATTGTGCCTTACCTGGGGCGTATAGGGTCACACAGCCTGTGGAACCCTCCATTCCACCACAGGACCAATGGTGGAACCTTCTTTTTTTCAACCCAGAGCCAATTCAGAAATGGGTTGAAATGATGCAGATGATGGTGGAAATACCTAACAAAAGTCATTTTGTGCCTTATCTGGGGCGTATAGGGTTACACAGCCTGTGGAACCCTCCATTCCACCACAGGACCAATGGTGGAACCTAATTTTTCGATCCAGAATCAATTCAGAAATTGGTTGAAATGATGCAGGTGATGGTGGAAATACCTAACGAAAGTCATTTTGAGCCTTACTTGGGGCATACAGGGTCACACAGCCTGTGGAACCCTCCATTCCACCACAGGACCAATGGTGGAACCTAATTTTTTTCAACCCAAAACCAATTCAGAAATGGGTTGAAATGATGTAGGTGATGATGGAGATACCTACCAAAAGTCATTTTGTGCCTTACCTGGGGCGTATAGGGTCACACAGCCTGTGGAACCCTCCATTCCACCACAGGACCAATGGTGGAATCTTCTTCTTTTTCAACCCAGAGCCAATTCAGAGAATGATGCAGATGATGGTGGAAATACCTAAAAAAAGTCATTTTGTGCCTTACCTGGGGCGTATAGGGTCACACAGCCTTTGGAACCCTCCATTCCAACACAGAACAAATGGTGGAACCTTGTTTTTTTTTCAACCCAGAGCCAATTCAGAAATTTGTTGAAATGATGCAGATATCATATATGATGGTGGAAATACCTAACAAAAGTCATTTTGTGCCTTACCTTGGGCATACAGGGTCACACAGCCTATGGAACCCTCCATTCCACCACAGGACCAATGGTGGAACCTTCTTTTTTTCAACCCAAAACAAATTCAGAGATGGGTTGAAATGATGCAGATGATGGTGGAAATACCTAACAAAAGTCATTTTGTGCCTTACCTGGGGCGTATCGGTTCACACAGCCTGTGGAACCCTCCATTCCACCACAGGACCAATGGTGGAACCTTATTTTTTTCAACCCAGAGCCAATTCAGAAATGGGTTGAAATGATGCAGATGATGGTGGAAATACCTACCAAATATCATATTGTGCCTTATCTGGGGCGTATAGGATCACAGAGCCTGTGGAACCCTCCATTCCACCACAGGACCAATGGTGGAACCTTCTTTTTTTCATCCGAGAGCCAATTCAGAAATGGGTTGAAATGATGCAGATGATGGTGGAAATACCTAACAAAAGTCATTTTGTGCCTTACCTGGGGTGTATAGGGTCACACAGCCTGTGGAACCCTCCATTCCACCACAGGACCAATAGTGGAACCTAATTTTTCGAACCAGAATCAATTCAGAAATGGGTTGAAATGATGCAGGTGATGGTGGAAATACCTACCAAAAGTCATATTGTGCCTTACCTGGGGTGTATCACACAGCCTGTGGAACCCTCCATTCAACCACAGGACCAGTGGTGGAACCTTATTTTTTTCAACCCAGAGCCAATTCAGAAATGGGTTGAAATGATGCAGATGATGGTGGAAATACCTACCAAAAATCATATTGTGCCTTACCTGGGGCGTATAGGGTCACACAGCCTGTGGAACCCTCCATTCCACCACAGGACCAATGGTGGAACCTTCTTTTTTTCAACCCAGAGCCAATTCAGAAATAGGTTGAAATGATGCAGATGATGGTGGAAATACCTAACAAAAATCATATTGTGCCTTACCTGGGGCGTATAGGGTCACACAGCCTGTGGAACCCTCCATTCCACCACAGGACCAATGGTGGAACCTAATTTTTCAACCCAGAGCCAATTCAGAAATGGGTTGAAATGATGCAGATGATGGTGGAAATACCTAACAAAAGTCATTTTGTGCCTTACCTGGGGTGTATTGGGTCACACAGCCTGTGGAACCCTCCATTCCACCACAGGACCAATGGTGGAACCTTCTCTTTTTCAACCAAGAGCCAATTCAGAAATAGGTTGAAATGATGCAGGTGATGGTGGAAATACCTACCAAAAGTCATATTGTGCCTTACCTGGGGCGTATCAAACAGCCTGTGGAACCCTCCATTCCACCACAGGACCAATGGTGGAACCTTATTTTTTTCAACCCAGAGCCAATTGAGAAATGGGTTGAAATGATGCAGAAGATGGTGGAAATACCTACCAAAAATCATATTGTGCCTTACCTGGGGCGTATAGGGTCACACAGCCTGTGGAACCCTCCATTCCACCACAGGACCAATGGTGGAACCTTCTTTTTTTCAACCCAGAGCCAATTCAGAAATGGGTTGAAATGATGCAGATGATGGTGGAGATACCTAACAAAAGTCATTTTGTGCCTTACCTGGGGTGTATAGGGTTACACAGCCTGTGGAACCCTCCATTCCACCACAGGACCAATGGTGGAACCTAATTTTTCGATCCAGAATCAATTCAGAAATTGGTTGAAATGATGCAGGTGATGGTGGAAATACCTAACAAAATCATATTGTGCCGTACCTGGGGCATACAGGGTCACACAGCCTGTGGAACCCTCCATTCCACCACAGGACCAATGGTGGAACCTAATTTTTTTCAACCCAAAACCAATTCAGATATGGGTTGAAATGATGCAGATGATGATGGAGATACCTACCAAAAGTCATTTTGTGCCTTACCTGGGGCGTATAGGGTCACACAGCCTGTGGAACCCTCCATTCCACCACAGGACCAATGGTGGAATCTTCTTCTTTTTCAACCCAGAGCCAATTCAGAGAATGATGCAGATGATGGTGGAAATACCTAAAAAAAGTCATTTTGTGCCTTACCTGGGGCGTATAGGGTCACACAGCCTGTGGAACCCTCCATTCCAACACAGAACAAATGGTGGAACCTTGTTTTTTTTTCAACCCAGAGCCAATTCAGAAATTTGTTGAAATGATGCAGATATCATATATGATGGTGGAAATACCTAACAAAAGTCATTTTGTGCCTTACCTTGGGCATACAGGGTCACACAGCCTATGGAACCCTCCATTCCACCACAGGACCAATGGTGGAACCTTCTTTTTTTCAACCCAAAACAAATTCAGAGATGGGTTGAAATGAAGCAGATGATGTTGGAAATACCTAACAAAAGTCATTTTGTGCCTTACCTGGGGCGTATAGGTTCACACAGCCTGTGGAACCCTCCATTCCACCACAGGACCAATGGTGGAACCTTATTTTTTTCAACCCAGAGTCAATTCAGAAATGGGTTGAAATGATGCAGATGATGGTGGAAATACCTACCAAAAATCATATTGTGCCTTACCTGGGGCGTATAGGGTCACAGAGCCTGTGGAACCCTCCATTCCACCACAGGACCAATGGTGGAACCTTCTTTTTTTCATCCGAGAGCCAATTCAGAAATGGGTTGAAATGATGCAGATGATGGTGGAAATACCTAACAAAAGTCATTTTGTGCCTTACCTGGGGTGTATAGGGTCACACAGCCTGTAGAACCCTCCATTCCACCACAGGACCAATAGTGGAACCTAATTTTTCGAACCAGAATCAATTCAGAAATGGGTTGAAATGATGCAGGTGATGGTGGAAATACCTACCAAAAGTCATATTGTGCCTTACCTGGGGTGTATCACACAGCCTGTGGAAACCTCCATTCAACCACAGGACCAATGGTGGAACCTTATTTTTTTCAACCCAGAGCCAATTGAGAAATGGGTTGAAATGATGCAGATGATGGTGGAAATACCTACCAAAAATCTTATTGTGCCTTACCTGCGGCGTATAGGGTCACACAGCCTGTGGAACCCTCCATTCCACCACAGGACCAATGGTGGAACCTTCTTTTTTTCAACCCAGAGCCAATTCAGAAATGGGTTGAAATGATGCAGATGATGGTGGAAATACCTAACAAAAGTCATTTTGTGCCTTACCTGGGGTGTATAGGGTTATACAGCCTGTGGAACCCTCCATTCCACCACAGGACCAATGGTGGAACCTAATTTTTCGATCCAGAATCAATTCAGAAATGGGTTGAAATGATGCAGGTGATGGTGGAAATACCTAACAAAAGTCATTTTGTGCCTTACCTGGGGTGTATAGGGTCACACAGCCTGTGGAACCCTCCATTCCACCACAGGACCAATGGTGGAACCTTCTTTTTTTCAACCCAGAGCCAATTCAGAAATGGGTTGAAATGATGCAGATGATGGTGGAAATACCTACCAAAAATCATATTGTGCCTTATCTGGGGCGTATAGGGTCACACAGCCTGTGGAACCCTCCATTCCACCACAGGACCAATGGTGGAACCTTCTTTTTTTCAACCAAGAGCCAATTCAGAAATAGGTTGAAATGATGCAGATGATGGTGGAAATACCTAACAAAAGTCATTTTGTGCCTTACCTGGGGTGTATAGGGTCACACAGCCTGTGGAACCATCCATTCCACCACAGGACCAATGGTGGAACCTAATTTTTCGATCCTGAATCAATTCAGAAATGGGTTGAAATGATGCAGGTGATGGTGGAAATACCTACCAAAAGTCATATTGTGCCTTACCTGGGGCGTATCACAGAGCCTGTGGAACCCTCCATTCCACCACAGGACCAATGGTGGAACCTTATTTTTTTCAACCCAGAGCCAATTCAGAAATGGGTTGAAATGATGCAGATGATGGTGGAAATACCTACCAAAAGTCATATTGTGCCTTACCTGGGGTGTATAGGGTCACACAGCCTGTGGAACCCTCCATTCAACCACAGGACCAGGTGATGGTGGAAATACCTACCAAAGTCATTTTGTGCCTTACCTGGGGCGTACAGGGTCACACAGCCTGTGGAACCCTCCATTCCACCACAGGACCAATGGTGGAACCTTCTTTTTTTCAACCCAGAGCCAATTCAGAAATGGGTTGAAATGATGCAGATGATGGTGGAAATACCTAACAAAAGTCATTTTGTGCCTTACCTGGGGTGTATAGGGTCACACAGCCTGTGGAACCCTCCATTCCACCACAGGACCAAAAGTCATTTTGTGCCTTACCTGGGGCGTATAGGGTCACACAGCCTGTGGAACCCTCCATTCCACCACAGGACCAATGGTGGAATCTTCTTCTTTTTCAACCCAGAGCCAATTCAGAGAATGATGCAGATGATGGTGGAAATACCTAACAAAAGTCATTTTGTGCCTTACCTGGGTTGTATAGGGTCACACAGTCTGTGGAACCCTCCATTCCACCACAGGACCAATGGTGGAACCTAATTTTTCGATCCAGAATCAATTCAGAAATGGGTTGAAATGATGCAGGTGATGGTGGAAATACCTAACAAAAGTCATTTTGTGCCTTACCTGGGGTGTATAGGGTCACACAGCCTGTGGAACCCTCCATTCCACCACAGGACCAATGGTGGAACCTTCTTTTTTTCAACCCAGAGCCAATTCAGAAATGGGTTGAAATGATGTAGATGATGGTGGAAATACCTAACAAAAGTCATTTTGTGCCTTACCTGGGGCGTATCGGGTCACACAGCCTATGGAACCCTCCATTCCACCGGAAGACCAATGGTGGAACCTTTTATCCACCACAGGACCAATTGAATAGTTAGAGTGAGCTTAGATAAAATGCCTGTAATATATCTCTTAAATGTCATTATGAGTAATTAGTTCAGTATGGGGATAAATGATTGATGGAACCTGGCAATCCACCTCAGGACCTGTGGTGGTTCCTGACCCCCTGTGCAGGACAACCCCAAATATTTCATTATTTCCAATAAACATCTCCCCATAAATGCCCAAAATGACCAGGAACATCATCTTCCACCACAGGACCAATGGTGGCACCTGACCTCCTGTACAGGGCAACCCCCAGTATTTCATTATTTCCAATAAACATCTCCCCATAAATGCCCAAAATGACCAGGAACATCATCTTCCACCACAGGACCAATGGTGGCACCTGACCTCCTGTACAGGGCAACCCCCAGTATTTCATTATTTCCAATAAACATCTCCCCATAAATGCCCAAAATGACCAGGAACATCATCTTCCACCACAGGACCAATGGTGGCACCTGACCTCCTGTACAGGGCAACCCCCAGTATTTCATTATTTCCAATAAACACCTCACCATAAATGCCCAAACAGACCAGGAACCTCATCTTCCACAGTAGCACTACCCTCAACATTTCATTATTTCCAATAAACGCCTGATGATAAATACCCCAAACGACCATGAAACTCCTCTTTCACTACAGAATTAATGGCGGAACCTAACTTGCCAATTCAAATAAATTCAAATTCAAATTCAAATAATTTTATTTATACTTGATTAAAAATATAATTATGCAGCACAAGACTACCCTCAATTTTTTTCATTTGCTGCAATAAGCATCTAATATTAAATTCCCAAGAGTAGGGGAGACTGGGGTAAGTTGTGCCATCTTTTGCGTCAGGCTGATTTTCCGAAAAACCGAAGCCTAATCAAGTAATCTGAAAGTCAGACATCAAAATACAATACGTTGGCCAGAATCGACCAACGTTTCAGAGCAATCTGACCATTGGGAAGGTCATGGTAGGCATTTTAAACAGGTAGGTGCCGGGGTAAGTTGTGCCGCATGACGGGGTAAGTTGATCCGCTTAATTTATTCCAAAACAACCTTGTATTTCACCCGTTTCTTAAGATAGATCATTTGTATCATGTTTTTAACTTATGGCTGACATGTTACATGTCATTGAAACTTATCAAACATTTTATGCAAAAATGAAGACAAGTAAAGATGAATAAAAAATTCATTCCTATGTCATACCATTGGCACAACTCACCCCAATTATCAAAATGGCACAACTTACCCCAAATTGATTTTCTGGATGAAACTGGTTGTCAAAAATAAATAAACAATGTGAGAAGAAATCTAACAACACAGTTGTCGAGATATACCTCCTAACTCCATCCTACCAGAGGGACATCATCACATTATAAAACCAAATGACAGAGAAACAAGAATGTCAGTCCTCGGCACTTCAATTTTCAGCAACAAAATTGAATTTGTGAGTGTAGCTTTTCATACCATTATATTTGGTTTTTTTTTTCTTGGTGCCAAATGATGTTGACCAAGTGGGTATATATGATAGGCATTGCCTTCTTTGCCCAGTTCTTCATTTCACCTCAACAGTGGGCGGGACAACTTACCCCGCGGCACAACTTACCCCAGTCTCCCCTACAACATTTAAATAATGCCTGGTAAATTTTACATGAACTCCGCTGCATCCAATGGGCAGACGACATTAATGCAAAATCAAAATTGTGTACTTACAATTTAATCATGAATATATATTGCCTTGAACCATATATGTCACAAGATTCATGAGTCGTACAAAGAACGCTCTTTTCTTGCACTGTTTAGGACTGGCATACTTCCACTGGAGATCGAAAATTGATAGATGGTATTGCAAAAGTGTAGAGGAAAATTTGCGTAAATTTAAAAAAGGTGATGTTGAACACGAAGTTCATTTTCTTTTACAATGTAAGTCTTTTGAGGAAGAACGAAATTAAAGTATTTTAAAAAGCTCAAAACGGACAAAACCACATGTATATTTTTTGAAAACTGGAGCATCTAGAAAAATTTTAATATTGATGTCAGAAATTAGAGTGACTGCTAAATCTATCCTTACTTGTAAAAGAAGTAAATTTCTTTTCAGCTAGAGCCATGTTGATTAAGATGCAGTAATCCCTATTGTAGTAAGTTTTGTAATTACATTATTATCCTGTTTGAAACTCAATGAAACTAAATAATATTAATGCATAAAATCTTCTTGAAACATTTTAGTAATTGAATTTATCTTCTGCTGACCACATGATGATGTGTAGCAGATAAAATTTATTTGAGTAACTATTATATATACATCAAATTATTCTTCTTAAAATATTTAGGGGAAGAGGTTCCAGCATTGGTGCTGTGGTGGACGAGGAGGTTACTTGAATGTATAGCCTCCATCATTCCATATTTAGTACCAAGTGGTAAATTTTAAAAGTGGTCCTCTTGAGGGGAGAAGGTCCCAGCATTGGTCCTTTGGTGGAGGAAAAGTTCAATGATTTGTGTAATCTCCATAATTTTATATTTAGCTCTGTTAATAAATTTTAACAATGTCCTCTTGAGGGCAAGATATTCCAGCATTGGTCCGCTGTATGATGAAGTTACATACCTTGTGCCAGGGCTTTGGAGTCGGAGTCGGAGTCGGGAGTCGGAGTCGTGGAGTCTGAGGTTTTTGGGTGGAGTCGGAGTCGGAGTCGGAGTCAAAATTTGATTTTCAGGTGGAGTCGGAGTCGGAGTCGAAAATTAAAGTGGTGACTCCTGACTCCTAAAAGTAATTAATATAATTTACAAAAACACAGTTTCAAAAATGTGAAATGAGCCCCAAATTTTACTTAAAACTTCCTAAGCAAGTATTCCTGTGCAAAATCCCCATATTTCAAGTGCCATCACCTTACAATGGCCTTGTTATTATAAACCTGGCCAGGCAGGTGCTGTCACCTTAGCGTTCAAAATACCATTTTGACCCAATATCCAAATACCTAACTCAAATTCATCATTCCACTAACAGAATTTGAATCTTAGATGTTGTGCGGTGACGGGGCCAGGTCTATAGAGCATTAATTATCAGGCATTTCTTAATAATCAAATATTGTTCCTTCCAAATATTAAGTTTGTCCTTTGCAGGAGGTCAGGTTCCATCAATGGTCCAGTTGTGGAAGTTGAGGTTCCCTGTCATCTGGGGCATTGACTATGAGATGTTTATTGGAAATTATAATTATAAAATATTAAGTGTAGTCAGGGGCAGTGGTGGATTGAAAGTTTCCTTTGTCAATGTAAGCCCATACTGGTCGAATTACTTATTATGATGTATTATAAGTGATATTACCCATGAATTTTATCAACAGTCGAAACAAACAATAAAATTTCTTCTGTAAAATAAAAAAGGTTGAACCACTGGTTATGCGCCTGGCATGGAACGGATGGTTCCCCAGGACATGTGACCCTATATGTGCCTAGCTAATGACTCTGAGTAGATATTTCAACCATTATGTCAATCATTTCAACCAATTTCTGATTTAGTCCTGGGTTGAAAAAAGAAGGTTCCAGCATCTGTCCTGTGGTGGATTGCAGGGTTCCTTCATCCGTGTAACCCCACACTGACCAAATTACTCAAAATGACTTTAAAGTGACATATAACAAGCATTATATCAAAAGGTGACTCAAACTATTCGATTGGTCCTGTGGTAGATGAAAGGTTCCACCATTGGTCCTGTGGTGGAATGGAGGGTTCCCAATGCTGTGTGACCCTATACGCCCCGGGTAAGGCACAGAATGACTTTTGGTCGGTATTTCCACCATCATCTCAATCATCTCAACCAGTTTCTGAATTGGTCCTGGGTTGAAAAAGAATGTTCCAGCATTGGTCCTGTGGTGGAATGGAGGGTTCCCCATGCTGTGTGACAATATACGGCCCAGGTAATGCATAAAATGACTTTTGGTCGGTATTTCCACCATCATCTCAATCATCTCAACCTGTTTCTGAATAGGTCCTGGGTTGAAAAAAGAAGGTTCCACCATTGGTCCTGCGGTGGAATGCAGGGTTCCTTCATCCGTGTAACCCCACATTGACCTAATTACTCAAAATGACTTTTAAGAGACATATAACAAGCATTATATCAAAAGCTGACTCAAACTATTTGATTGGTCCTGTGGTGGATAAAAGGTTCCACCATTGGTCCTGTGGTGGAATGGAGGGTTTCCAATGCTGTGTGACCCTACACACCCCGGGTAAGGCACAAAATGACTTATGGTCGGTATTTCCACCATCATCTCAATCATCTCAACCAGTTTCTGAATTGTTCCTGGGTTGAAAAAAGAAGGTTCCACCATTGGTCCTGTGGTGGAATGGAGGGTTCCTTCATCCGTGTTACCCCACACTGACCTAATTACTCAAACTGACTTTAAAGAGACATATAACAAGCATTTAAGCAAAAGCTGACTCAAACTATTCTATTGGTCCTGTGGTAGATAAAAGGTTCCACCATTGGTCCTGTGGTGGAATGGAGGGTTCCCAATGCTGTGCGACCCTATACAACCCGGGTAAGGCACAAAATGACTTTTGGTCGGTATTTCCACCATCATCTCAATCATCTCAACCAGTTTCTGAATTGGTCCTGGGTTGAAAAAAGAAGGTTCCACCATTGGTCCTGTGGTGGAATGGAGGGTTCCCAATGCTGTGTGACCCTATACGCCCCGGGTAAGGCAAAGAATGACTTTTGGTCGGTATTTCCACCATCATCTCAATCATCTCAACCAGTTTCTGAATTGGTCCTGGGTTGAAAAAGAATGTTCGAGCATTGGTCCTGTGGTGGAATGGAGGGTTCCCCATGCTGTGTGACAATATACGGCCAAGGTAATGCATGAAATGACTTTTGGTCGGTATTTCCACCATCATCTCAATCATCTCAACCAGTTTCTGAATTGGTCCTGGGTTGAAAAAAGAAGGTTCCACCATTGGTCCTGTGGTGGAATGCAGGGTTCCTTCATCCGTGTAACCCCACATTGACCTAATTACTCAAAATGACTTTTAAGAGACATATAACAAGCATTATATCAAAAGCTGACTCAAACTATTTGATTGGTCCTGTGGTGGATAAAAGGTTCCACCATTGGTCCTGTGGTGGAATGGAGGGTTTCCAATGCTGTGTGACCCTACACACCCCGGGTAAGGCACAAAATGACTTATGGTCGGTATTTCCACCATCATCTCAATCATCTCAACCAGTTTCTGAATTGTTCCTGGGTTGAAAAAAGAAGGTTCCACCATTGGTCCTGTGGTGGAATGGAGGGTTCCTTCATCCGTGTTACCCCACACTGACCTAATTACTCAAACTGACTTTAAAGAGACATATAACAAGCATTTAAGCAAAAGCTGACTCAAACTATTCTATTGGTCCTGTGGTAGATAAAAGGTTCCACCATTGGTCCTGTGGTGGAATGGAGGGTTCCCAATGCTGTGCGACCCTATACAACCCGGGTAAGGCACAAAATGACTTTTGGTCGGTATTTCCACCATCATCTCAATCATCTCAACCAGTTTCTGAATTGGTCCTGGGTTGAAAAAAGAAGGTTCCACCATTGGTCCTGTGGTGGAATGGAGGGTTCCCAATGCTGTGTGACCCTATACGCCCCGGGTAAGGCAAAGAATGACTTTTGGTCGGTATTTCCACCATCATCTCAATCATCTCAACCAGTTTCTGAATTGGTCCTGGGTTGAAAAAGAATGTTCCAGCATTGGTCCTGGGGTGGAATGGAGGGTTCCCCATGCTGTGTGACAATATACGGCCCAGGTAATGCATAAAATGACTTTTGGTCGGTATTTCCACCATCATCTCAATCATCTCAACCAGTTTCTGAATTGGTCCTGGGTTGAAAAAAGAAGGTTCCACCATTGGTCCTGTAGTGGAATGCAGGGTTCCTTCATCCGTGTAACCCCACACTGACCTAATTACTCAAAATGACTTTTAAGCAATATATAACAAGCATTATATCGAAAGCTGACTCAAACTATTCGATTGGTCCTGTGGCGGATAAAAGGTTCCACCATTGGTCCTGTTGTGGAATGGATGGTTCCCAATGCTGTGTGACCCTACACACTAGGGTGCATCAGCCGCCCCATGAAAACTAAAAAATAGAGCTAGATAGCTGTACCTTAGCATGAAGTTGTGTTTAGGTAGCCAGATGAACATACTAAAAAATCAGATTGATCAATTAATATTTAGGGGTGCCTCCGGAAGCATATTTCCTAAGACATATTCAGGAAAAGTTATGTTTCCGTAGAATCGCGGTTTGCAATATTTTGACTAATATAAAAGATAGAAGAAAAATAATAACATATTTGGATTCTGCAGACAATTTCCTTCAAAATGAATACCTGGAAGCTATACTTTTGTTGAAACAATGTTGATGCCATACTGTAGGATTTGTTTTTACTTGGAATATTTTATACGACTTCACTTATAGGCGCCCGCTTTTTTGGAAAGTTTTTTGGATCAAGCTCTTCTTGGGCTCAGTTGTGCCCCTCTGTGTACGAAGTTCCTACACCAAATTTCAGCCAAATCCATTAAGGTTTAGACACCCCCCCCCCCCTCATCTTTGGAGGGCCCTTTGAGGGACCTAAAAATTACTATTTTCGAGCATAAAAAGTGGCTATTTTCCTGCCTGAAATCAGTCAGTGCCACTGAAACTGGTCAATGAGGTGTTTCTGAGGGTGGCGAGTTCACCCATAATGATAATGAATCACCCAGAGGTCAAGATGATGTCATAACATGCTATAACTGGTCAATTCAGCCCTCGAATACCCAAAATTGGCTGTTTTCGAGCATAACAAGTTGCCATTTTCCTACCTTAAATCAGTTAATGCCACTGAAACTGATCCAGTAGGGGTTTCTGAGGATGCTGAGTTCACCTATGATGATGATGAATCACCTAGAGGTCAAGATGACTTCTTAACATGCTATAATTGATCATTTCAGCCCTCGGATTACAAAAAAACTTGCCTGAAATTATAGTGCCAAGAAGATGGGTCCATGTACATAGTACAATTGTGCGTAATTTTGCAAATTAATGAAATATAAATATTTTTCTGAACAGGGAAACATTCTATATTTTCAGGAAAACCAAAACTGTTGGACTATAGCAGGGACTATGTTTAGCGAGACTGTCTATGTACATAATCTGTACATATATGGCAAGGTCTAAGGAGGATCTATATCGTATAATTAATGTGTAGTCACAATTCCATGACAAGAATAGAAGTATTCAATAAATGTAATAATTAACATTTTCACTATGTGGTGTTTCAAAAAAGGTGTGGTGCCATGGACCCACCTCTTTTTGAAAAAAAAGTATTAGGGGTCTTCATAAGGATAAAAAAAAGTGGGACTTATCAATACATAGCAAGCTTGTTTTTTTTTTCATAGTCTTAAAATGTTTATCAAGATCACATCATCATGAATAATTGAAATAGCTCTGAGAGATAAAATAGAATACTGAGTAAATTATTGCTCAAATTTATGAAACATAATATGAAGGGAAAACATAATATGAAGGGAAAAGTAAAGACTAAGTACCATGAAGTCATATAAACAGAAACTTTCAAACTTATGTACAACAGTGATGTTGTACATAATTATCGAAGTAATAGCATATCTTACTGTACATGATCACCATAATGTTGACGGAAACATAACTTCCAGGTATTCATTTTGAAGAAAATTTTCTGTAGAATCCAAAAATGTCATTAGTTTTTTTCTATCTTATACATTACTCAAGTTATCGCGAACCGCGATCCTACGGAAACGTAACTTTTCCTGAAAAATTCACAGGAAATATGCTTCTGGAGGCACCCCTAAATATTTATCGATCAAGCTGAAATTTTAGTATCTTGTTTTATGTGATAAAAACCAACTATGGACCAAGGTACAGCTTGATCGGTAAATGTTGGGGCAACTGATGCACCCTACTACACACCCCGGGTAAGGCACAAAATGACTTTTGGTCGGTATTTCCACCATCATCTCAATCATCTCAACCAGTTTCTGAATTGGTCCTGGGCTGAAAAAAGAAGGTTCCACCATTGGTCCTGTGGTGGAATGCAGGGTTCCTTCATCCGTGTTACCCCACACTGACCTAATTACTCAAAATGACTTTTAAGAGACATATAACAAGCATTTAAGCAAAAGCTGACTCAAACTATCCGATTGGTCCTGTGGTGGATAAAAGGTTCCACCATTGGTCCTGTGGTGGAATGGAGGGTTCCCAATGCTGTGTGACCCTATACAACCCGGGTAAGGCACAAAATGACTTTTGGTCGGTATTTCCACCATCATCTCAATCATCTCAACCAGTTTCTGAATTGTTCCTGGGTTAAAAAAGAAGGTTCCACCATTGGTCCTGTGGAGGAATGGAGGGTTCCATCATCTGTGTAACCCCACACTGACATAATTACTCAAAATGACTTTTAAGAGACATATAACAAGCATTATATCAAAAGCTGACTCAAACTATTTGATTGGTCCTGTGGTAGATAAAAGGTTCCACCATTGGTCCTGTGGTGGAATGGAGGGTTCCCAATGCTGTGTGACCCTATACGCCCCGGGTAAGGCACAGAATGACTTTTGGTCGGTATTTCCACCATCATCTCAATCATCTCAACCAGTTTCTGAATTGGTCCTGGGCTGAAAAAAGAAGGTTCCACCATTGGTCCTGTGGTGGAATGCAGGGTTCCTTCATCCGTGTAACCCTACACTGACCTAATTACTCAAAATGACTTTTAAGAGACATATAACAAGCATTTAAGCAAAAGCTGACTCAAACTATCCGATTGGTCCTGTGGTGGATAAAAGGTTCCAACATTGGTCCTGTGGTGGAATGGAGGTTTCCCAATGCTGTGCGACCCAGGGTCTATACAACTCGGGTAAGGCACAAAATGACTTTTGGACGGTATTTCCACCATCATCTCAATCATCTCAACCAGTTTCTGAATTGGTCCTGGGTTGAAAAAAGAAGGTTCCACCATTGGTCCTGTGGTGGAATGGAGGGTTCCATCATCTGTGTAACCCCACACTGACCTAATTACTCAAAATGACTTTTAAGAGACATATAACAAGCATTATATCAAAAGCTGACTCAAACTATTGGATTGGTCGTGTGGTTGATAAAAGGTTCCACCATTGGTCCTGTGGTGGAATGGATGGTTCCCAATGCTGTGCGACCCTATACACCCCGGGTAAGGCACAAAATGACTTTTGGACGGTATTTCCACCATCATCTCAATCATCTCAACCAGTTTCTGAATTGTTCCTGGGTTGAAAAAGAATGTTCCAGCATTGGTCCTGTGGTGGAATGCAGGGTTCCCCATGCTGTGTGACAGTATACGGCCCAGGTAATGCATAAAATGACTTTTGGTCGGTATTTCCACCATCATCGCAATCATCTCAACCAGTTTCTGAATTGGTCCTGGGTTGAAAAAAGAAGGTTCCACCATTGGTCCTGTGGTGGAATGGAGGGTTCCTTCATCCATGTTACCCCACACTGACCTAATTACTCAAAATGACTTTTAAGAGACATATAACAAGCATTATATCAAAAGCTGACTCAAACTATTCGATTGGTCCTGTGGTAGATGAAAGGTTCCACCATTGGTCCTGTGGTGGAATGGAGGGTTCCTTCGTGTTACCCAACACTGACCTAATTACTCAAAATGACTTTTAAGAGACATATAACATGCATTTAAGCAAAAGCTGACTCAAACTATCCGATTGGTCCTGTGGTGGATGAAAGGTTCCACCATTGGTCCTGTGGTGGAATGGAGGGTTCCCAATGCTGTGCGACCCTATACAACCCGGGTAAGGCACAAAATGACTTTTGGTCGGTATTTCCACCATCATCTCAATCATCTCAACCAGTTTCTGAATAGGTCCTGGGTTAAAAAAGAAGGTTCCACCATTGGTCCTCTGGAGGAATGGAGGGTTCCATCATCTGTGTAACCCCACACTGACATAATTACTCAAAATGACTTTTAAGAGACATATAACAAGCATTATATCAAAAGCTGACTCAAACTATTCGATTGGTCCTGTGGTAGATGAAAGGTTCCACCATTGGTCCTGTGGTGGAATGGAGGGTTCCCAATGCTGTGTGACCCTATGCGCCCCGGTAAGGCACAGAATGACTTTTGGTCTGTATTTCCACCATAATCTCAATCATCCCAACCAGTTTCTGAATTGGTCCTGGGTTGAAAAAGAATGTTCCACCATTGGTCCTGTGGTGGAATGGAGGGTTCCCCATGCTGTGTGACAATATACGGCCAAGGTAATGCATAAAATGACTTTTGGTCGGTATTTTCACCATCATCTCAATCATCTCAACCAGTTTCTGAATTGTTCCTGGGTTGAAAAAAGAAGGTTCCACCATTGGTCCTGTGGTGGAATGGATGGTTCCCAATGCTGTGTGACCCTACACAAAGGCACAAAATGACTTTTGGACGGTATTTCCACCATCATCTCAATCATCTCAACCAGTTTCTGAATTGTTCCTGGGTTGAAAAAAGAAGGTTCCACCATTGGTCCTGTGGTGGAATGGAGGGTTCCTTCATCCGTGTTACCCCACACTGACCTAATTACTCAAACTGACTTTAAAGAGACATATAACAAGCATTATATCAAAAGCTGACTCAAACTATTCGATTGGTCCTGTGGTAGATAAAAGGTTCCACCATTGGTCCTGTGGTGGAATGGAGGGTTCCCAATGCTGTGCGACC
The DNA here is from genome assembly GCA_026936325.1 of Platynereis dumerilii. Taxonomy (NCBI): domain Eukaryota; kingdom Metazoa; phylum Annelida; class Polychaeta; order Phyllodocida; family Nereididae; genus Platynereis; species Platynereis dumerilii. The sequence continues at coordinate 4,667,352 of JAPTHN010000004.1, forward strand.
CTATACAACCCGGGTAAGGCACAAAATGACTTTTGGTGGGTATTTCCACCATCATCTCAATCATCTCAACCAGTTTCTGAATTGGTCCTGGGTTGAAAAAAGAAGGTTCCACCATTGGTCCTGTGGTGGAATGGAGGGTTCCATCATCTGTGTAACCCCACACTGACCTAATTACTCAAAATGACTTTTAGGAGACATATAACAAGCATTATATCAAAAGCTGACTCAAACTATTCGATTATTCTTGTGGTTGATAAAAGGTTCAGCCACTGGTCCTGTGGTGGAATGGATGGTTCCCAATGCTGTGTGACACTACACAAAGGCACAAAATGACTTTTGGACGGTATTTCCACCATCATCTCAATCATCTCAACCAGTTTCTGAATTGTTCCTGGGTTGAAAAAAGAAGGTTCCACCATTGGTCCTGTGGTGGAATGGAGGGTTCCTTCATCCGTGTTACCCCACACTGACCTAATTACTCAAACTGACTTTAAAGAGACATATGACAAGCATTTAAGCAAAAGCTGACTCAAACTATTCTATTGGTCCTGTGGTAGATAAAAGGTTCCACCATTGCTCCTGTGGTGGAATGGAGGGTTCCCCATGCTGTGTGACCCTATACGCCCCAGGTAAGGCACAGAATGACTTTTGGTCGTTATTTCCACCATCATCTCAATCATCTCAACCAGTTTCTGAATTGGTCCTGGGTTGAAAAAGAATGTTCCAGCATTGGTCCTGTGGTGGAATGGAGGGTTCCCCATGCTGTTTGTAAATATACGGCCCAGGTAATGCATAAAATGACTTTTGGTCGGTATTTCCACCATCATCTCAATCATCTCAACCAGTTTCTGAATTGGTCCTGGGTTGAAAAAAGAAGGTTCCACCATTGGTCCTGTGGTGGAATGCAGGGTTCCTTCATCCGTGTAACCCCACACTGACCTAATTACTCAAAATGACTTTTAAGAGACATATAACAAGCATTTAAGCAAAAGCTGACTCAAACTATCCGATTGGTCCTGTGGTGGATAAAAGGTTCCACCATTGGTTCTGTGGTGGAATGGAGGGTTGCTGTGCGACCCTATACAACCCGGGTAAGGCACAAAATGACTTTTGGTCGGTATTTCCACCATCATCTCAATCATCTCAACCAGTTTCTGAATTGGTCCTGGGTTGAAAAAAGAAGTTTCCACCATAGGTCCTGTGGAGGAATGCAGGGTTCAATCATCTGTGTAACCCCACACTGACATAATTACTCAAAATGACTTTTAGGAGACATATAACAAGCATTATATCAAAAGCTGACTCAAACTATTCGATTGGTCCTGTGGTAGATAAAAGGTTCCACCATTGGTCCTGTGGTGGAATGGAGGGTTCCCCATGCTGTGTGACCCTATGCGCCCCGGGTAAGGCACAGAATGACTTTTGGTCGGTATTTCCACCATCATCTCAATCATCTCAACCAGTTTCTGAATTCTTCCTGGGTTGAAAAAAAATGTTCCAGCATTGGTCTTGTGGTGGAATGCAGGGTTCCCAATGCTGTGTGACAATATACAGCCCAGGTAACGCATAAAATGACTTTTGGTCGGTATTTCCACCATCATCTCAATCATCTCAACCAGTTTCTGAATTGGTCCTGGGTTGAAAAAATTAGGTTCCACCATTGGTCCTGTGACGGAATGCAGGGTTCCTTCATCCGTGTAACCCCACACTGACCTAATTACTCAAAATGACTTTTCAGCGATATATAACAAGCATTGTATCAAAAGCTGACTCAAACTATTCGATTGGTCCTGTGTTGGATAAAAGGTTCCACCATTGGTCCTGTGGTGGAATGGATGGTTCCCAATGCTGTGTGACCCTACACACCCCGGTAAGGCACAAAATGACTTTTGGTCGTTATTTCCACCATCATCTCAATCATCTCAACCAGTTTCTGAATAGGTCCTGGGTTGAAAAAAGAAGGTTCCACCATAGGTCCTGTGGTGGAATGCAGGGTTCCTTCATCCATGTTACCCTACACTGACCTAATTACTCAAAATGACTTTTAAGAGACATATAACAAGCATTTAAGCAAAAGCTGACTCAAACTATCCGATTGGTCCTGTGGTGGATAAAAGGTTCCACCATTGGTCCTGTGGTGGAATGAAGGGTTTCCAATGCTGTGCGACCCTATACAACCCGGGTAAGGCACAAAATGACTTTTGGTCGGTATTTCCACCATCATCTCAATCATCTCAACCAGTTTCTGAATTGGTCCTGGGTTGAAAATAGAAGGTTCCACCATTGGTCCTGTGGTGGAATGGAGGGTTCCATCATCTGTGTAACCCCACACTGACCTAATTACTCAAAATGACTTTTAAGAGACATATAACAAGCATTATATCAAAAGCTGACTCAAACTATTCGATTGGTCCTGTGGTAGATAAAAGGTTCCACCATTGGTCCTGTGGTGGAATGGATGGTTCCCAATGCTGTGCGACCCTATACACCCCGGGTAAGGCACAAAATGACTTTTGGAAGGTATTTCCACCATCATCTCAATCATCTCAACCAGTTTCTGAATTGTTCCTGGGTTGAAAAAAGAAGGTTCCACCATTGGTCCTGTGGTGGAATGGAGGGTTCCTTCACCCGTGTTACCCCACACTGACCTAATTACTCAAACTGACTTTAAAGAGACATATAACAAGCATTTAAGCAAAAGCTGACTCAAACTATTCTATTGGTCCTGTGGTAGATAAAAGGTTCCACCATTGGTCCTGTGGTGGAATGGATGGTTCCCAATGCTGTGTGACACTACACAAAGGCACAAAATGACTTTTGGACGGTATTTCCACCATCATCTCAATCATCTCAACCAGTTTCTGAATTGTTCCTGGGTTGAAAAAAGAAGGTTCCACCATTGGTCCTGTGGTGGAATGGAGGGTTCCTTCATCCGTGTTACCCCACACTGACCTAATTACTCAAACTGACTTTAAAGAGACATATAACAAGCATTTAAGCAAAAGCTGACTCAAACTATTCGATTGGTCCTGTGGTAGATAAAAGGTTCCACCATTGGTCCTGTGGTGGAATGGAGGGTTCCCCATGCTGTGTGACCCTATACGCCCCAGGTAAGGCACAGAATGACTTTTGGTCGTTATTTCCACCATCATCTCAATCATCTCAACCAGTTTCTGAATTGGTCCTGGGTTGAAAAAGAATGTTCCAGCATTGGTCCTGTGGTGGAATGGAGGGTTCCCCATGCTGTTTGTAAATATACGGCCCAGGTAATGCATAAAATGACTTTTGGTCGGTATTTCCACCATCATCTCAATCATCTCAACCAGTTTCTGAATTGGTCCTAGGTTGAAAAAAGAAGGTTCCACCATTGGTCCTGTGGTGGAATGGAGGGTTCCATCATCTGTGTAACCCCACACTGACCTAATTACTCAAAATGACTTTTAAGAGACATATAACAAGCATTATATCAAAAGCTGACTCAAACTATTTGATTGGTCCTGTGGTAGATAAAAGGTTCCACCACTGGTCCTGTGGTGGAATGGATGGTTCCCAATGCTGTGTGACCCTACACAAAGGCACAAAATGACTTTTGGACGGTATTTCCACCATCATCTCTATCATCTCAACCAGTTTCTGAATTGTTCCTGGGTTGAAAAAAGAAGGTTCCACCATTGGTCCTGTGGTGGAATGGAGGGTTCCTTCATCCGTGTTACCCCACACTGACCTAATTAGTCAAACTGACTTTAAAGAGACATATAACAAGCATTATATCAAAAGCTGACTCAAACTATTCGATTGGTCCTGTGGTAGATAAAAGGTTCCACCATTGGTCCTGTGGTGGAATGGAGGGTTCCCAATGCTGTGCGACCCTATACAACCCGGGTAAGGCACAAAATGACTTTTGGTGGGTATTTCCACCATCATCTCAATCATCTCAACCAGTTTCTGAATTGGTCCTGGGTTGAAAAAAGAAGGTTCCACCATTGGTCCTGTGGTGGAATGGAGGGTTCCATCATCTGTGTAACCCCACACTGACCTAATTACTCAAAATGACTTTTAGGAGACATATAACAAGCATTATATCAAAAGCTGACTCAAACTATTTGATTGGTCCTGTGGTTGATAAAAGGTTCAGCCACTGGTCCTGTGGTGGAATGGATGGTTCCCAATGCTGTGTGACACTACACAAAGGCACAAAATGACTTTTGGAAGGTATTTCCACCATCATCTCAATCATCTCAACCAGTTTCTGAATTGTTCCTGGGTTGAAAAAAGAAGGTTCCACCATTGGTCCTGTGGTGGAATGGAGGGTTCCTTCATCCGTGTTACCCCACACTGACCTAATTACTCAAACTGACTTTAAAGAGACATATGACAAGCATTTAAGCAAAAGCTGACTCAAACTATTCTATTGGTCCTGTGGTAGATAAAAGGTTCCACCATTGCTCCTGTGGTGGAATGGAGGGTTCCCCATGCTGTGTGACCCTATACGCCCCAGGTAAGGCACAGAATGACTTTTGGTCGTTATTTCCACCATCATCTCAATCATCTCAACCAGTTTCTGAATTGGTCCTGGGTTGAAAAAGAATGTTCCAGCATTGGTCCTGTGGTGGAATGGAGGGTTCCCCATGCTGTTTGTAAATATACGGCCCAGGTAATGCATAAAATGACTTTTGGTCGGTATTTCCACCATCATCTCAATCATCTCAACCAGTTTCTGAATTGGTCCTGGGTTGAAAAAAGAAGGTTCCACCATTGGTCCTGTGGTGGAATGCAGGGTTCCTTCATCCGTGTAACCCCACACTGACCTAATTACTCAAAATGACTTTTAAGAGACATATAACAAGCATTTAAGCAAAAGCTGACTCAAACTATCCGATTGGTCCTGTGGTGGATAAAAGGTTCCACCATTGGTTCTGTGGTGGAATGGAAGGTTGCTGTGCGACCCTATACAACCCGGGTAAGGCACAAAATGACTTTTGGTCGGTATTTCCACCATCATCTCAATCATCTCAACCAGTTTCTGAATTGGTCCTGGGTTGAAAAAAGAAGTTTCCACCATAGGTCCTGTGGAGGAATGCAGGGTTCAATCATCTGTGTAACCCCACACTGACATAATTACTCAAAATGACTTTTAAGAGACATATAACAAGCATTATATCAAAAGCTGACTCAAACTATTCGATTGGTCCTGTGGTAGATAAAAGGTTCCACCATTGGTCCTGTGGTGGAATGGAGGGTTCCCCATGCTGTGTGACCCTATGCGCCCCGGGTAAGGCACAGAATGACTTTTGGTCGGTATTTCCACCATCATCTCAATCATCTCAACCAGTTTCTGAATTCTTCCTGGGTTGAAAAAAAATGTTCCAGCATTGGTCTTGTGGTGGAATGCAGGGTTCCCAATGCTGTGTGACAGTATACAGCCCAGGTAATGCATAAAATGACTTTTGTTCGGTATTTCCACCATCATCCCAATCATCTCAACCTGTTTCTGAATTGGTCCTGGGTTGAAAAAATTAGGTTCCACCATTGGTCCTGTGACGGAATGCAGGGTTCCTTCATCCGTGTAACCCCACACTGACCTAATTACTCAAAATGACTTTTCAGCGATATATAACAAGCATTGTATCAAAAGCTGACTCAAACTATTCGATTGGTCCTGTGTTGGATAAAAGGTTCCACCATTGGTCCTGTGGTGGAATGGATGGTTCCCAATGCTGTGTGACCCTACACACCCCGGTAAGGCACAAAATGACTTTTGGTCGTTATTTCCACCATCATCTCAATCATCTCAACCAGTTTCTGAATAGGTCCTGGGTTGAAAAAAGAAGGTTCCACCATAGGTCCTGTGGTGGAATGCAGGGTTCCTTCATCCATGTTACCCTACACTGACCTAATTACTCAAAATGACTTTTAGGAGACATATAACAAGCATTTAAGCAAAAGCTGACTCAAACTATCCGATTGGTCCTGTGGTGGATAAAAGGTTCCACCATTGGTCCTGTGGTGGAATGAAGGGTTTCCAATGCTGTGCGACCCTATACAACCCGGGTAAGGCACAAAATGACTTTTGGTCGGTATTTCCACCATCATCTCAATCATCTCAACCAGTTTCTGAATTGGTCCTGGGTTGAAAATAGAAGGTTCCACCATTGGTCCTGTGGTGGAATGGAGGGTTCCATCATCTGTGTAACCCCACACTGACCTAATTACTCAAAATGACTTTTAAGAGACATATAACAAGCATTATATCAAAAGCTGACTCAAACTATTCGATTGGTCCTGTGGTAGATAAAAGGTTCCACCATTGGTCCTGTGGTGGAATGGATGGTTCCCAATGCTGTGCGACCCTATACACCCCGGGTAAGGCACAAAATGACTTTTGGTCGGTATTTCCACCATCATCTCAATCATCTCAACCAGTTTCTGAATTGGTCCTGGGTTGAAAAAAGAAAGTTCCACCATTGGTCCTGTGGTGGAATGGAGGGTTCCATCATCTGTGTAACCCCACACTTACCTAATTACTCAAAATGACTTTTAAGAGACATATAACAAGCATTATATCAAAAGCTGACTCAAACTATTCGATTGGTCCTGTGGTGGATAAAAGGTTCCACCATTGGTCCTGTGGTGGAATGGAGGGTTCCCAATGCTGTGCGACCCTATACACCCCGGGTAAGGCACAAAATGACTTTTGGTCGGTATTTCCACCATCATCTCAATCATCTCAACCAGTTTCTGAATTGATCCTGGGTCAAAAATTTAGGTTCCACCATTGGTCCTGTGGTGGAAGGGTCGCGGTGCCAACTTAGTTGCATCAACCTGGACCAACCGTCAAAACATCTAAGCCAGCAGCCTGAGAAGTCATTGCACTGTGGATAACTGAGTGTAATCTTCTGGAAGAAACATTTATCCATAACCTTTGCCTGCAAGACCACTCAAATCCATTATTTTTTAAGTTCTAATAACTTGTGGAAGAAAGGAACTGAAAGGATTATGAGTCTTGGTAAGTTTATTTTCACTGTGCTTCAATGCCAATCAGAATTTTCAATGCTATTGTGTAATTATGAATGTCATATAAGAAAATAGACTATTCAGCTTTGAGTGCTGCTCTGTTTGATGTTTTGTTTTGGTTTTGTTCATCTATTACAGCAGAACATATCAAGCCAGACAATACTCTTCATAGTTTACTGTGATCTGATACTTTGTTACGACTGTTTAGTATATCTTAGGTAATAAGAAATAGATCGGACACTCCTGTACTTCAAAGGTACACACTGCGTTTCGGTAGGGGCCCAATGACCATTTAATTGCTTTGAAATAAGAGCTGTAATTACCTCAGTTCAATTCTCAAGAACCATAAGAAACAATGGACTGGATATGAAAAAGATATACTTGAATGATTTTAGATAAATTTATATAAAAAAGTAAATATGTTTCATTGACTGACTCATTAACTTATGTACTTATAATCTGGTGAAATACTAGGGGTACATATTTTTTTAAATAATTATATGATGTGTTTTTTAAAATGTCATTTTTTGTTCTTAAGAATCATCATACATCCATGTATCTTTCAGGGATCGACAGAGAATTGTTAGAACTTTCCAAAATGGGGTCTGCCTATTCCATAGGCCCAATATTAGTGAAATAGTGATCCATCAAAGTGCTTTTGATCTCCAACTAGTTACAACTTGTCTTCTAAAAATGAGTACTTTTAAATACACGTAACTCAATTCGAGGAAATTCGAAGATTGAACCATTATAACCATTATTAGGACAAGATTCTTGGCTTTCTAATGAATGTAGTCTCATCTACGGCTTTACATGGATTAGAGGGTTTATTTGAGTTTTAAAAATTCATGTTTTTCCGAATTTATCAACATTTTGGTCCATAACTCAAGTTATTACAGGCCTATGATTAAAATAAAAACATGTACAGAATTGTCTGAGTCAGCTTGATGCATATGAGTTGGTTTTATGTACATAGGACAAAAAATTAAAATTATTCATTTCCAGCCTCTATATTTAAAAGGGGTGAAGATGAAGATGCTCTGTGCTCACTGAAGCGCAGTGTGTACATCAAACAAAATATGTGATTAACAATTAATTAGTGATTTTGGGCCAGCTCTGGGCCAATATGAAACCTTGGTAATGACCATGTAATGATAACTGTTTTATGACTTAAGTAAGTTTCCAATCTATTTCTTATTCCCTAAGAGTATATTATGCATTCTTCTGGCGCAATAACAATAACATAGTGTAATTATAAATTACATTGTCAGTTTCTCTCGATTGCTAGTATATTTTTCCATCACTATGGTGATGCTAATTGCATGTTTTTTCTTTGTGCATATTTTTTCTTGACTTGCAGCAATGCAGTGACAGTGCCTTGGAAAACAGGTTTAGACAGTATACACATTGTTTTCAAACATGATGGACATTAACAGTGGGTAAGATATGCAATTAAACATTAATATAATTTTATATAAACATCTATTTTTTCATCATTGAGCAGCACTTTTTGTCTCAGTGCTAGTATATTTTTTCATCACTACAGTGATGCTAATTGGATGTTTTTTCTTTGTACATATTTTTTTAGCCTTATTGCAAACATATATACTTATTGCAAACATATATTGTGACCAAAGACTACCTTAATCTATATTTTAAGGGATGCAATAGTGCAAAAAATATAAAAGCTGCAATTGAGGGAAATATTAGCTGTTTCTGCATGCTTGCATCCCCGAGCCATTCCAGATTGTGACACCCTTATCTAATATGTCAACAAAGCAGGACAGGACTTATCTTACAGATGTGCGAGTAACGTATCTTTTTATAGCTGGTTGGGCCTGTGCCCCAGCCCCAGCTTTTACATCATGCCGAACCAACTTCCCATGGGTACATTCGATTGGGTCTACTCCAACTACTCCGGAAGTGACGTTTCTACTCCGGGGCTGGTGTAAATGCTTGACGAAGGCTCGGGACGGCGGGACAGCAATAAATTGATGAATATGACCACAGTTAAGCCACCACCGCTGCCACACAAATGGCAGACCACATTTTAGAAAGTCCCGCTTATTTGCAAGCCAGTTTTCTGCATAACTGACGGCTAGCTCTGGGCTAAATGTGGTTTTTCAAGAGACATTAAATTTGATCGGACATACTTATTTGTTTTTCACAATATCTTCATAATGGACTAGATTGAACTGTTCAGAATGAAATATAACACAACTGGGTTACGTTACAAGTGTTTTGAAAGCTCCCATTACACAGATATTTCAATCATATTTTGTATTCCATAGCTTCAATTTTAATAGCGTAACATGACAATTATATAGATCTATTTAACAAGAGGTTGGCACTCTGTAGAGTGCAAAGAGAAGGGGGGGTGACTCATGTCTTTCCATAATTTGCTGCATAAGTAGTACATTGGAGCCTATTCAGTGTTAACGGTGATGTGAGTCATTGAATGAGGCTCTGGGTCCTTCAGGTCAGGCTCGAATGACAGACATTCTAGGAAACCGTTCCATGTGCTATTTGACATTACCAAAACGGCGATTTTGCTTAACCAAATTAAACGCCGATTACCTATGTCAAAAACGCTATTTCTTAACACTAATGCTTCACAAATAAAATATATAGCCTATAATCACAAAAACAAATGTTGTTCAGTTATCATTATTTTGTTCTATAATCGTCTATGTTAGCCAACTTGATAGAAAATCAAATAATCCAGTCAGAAACAAAATGGCTAGCAGGTATTGGTAGAAATCTTGAGCTATAATATATATATTTATATATATATATATTGTAAAAATGTATTTTATATTTTCATTAAGAACTTCCCAGCACAAAAAGGAGTACATTTGAAGCACTCAAATTATTTAAATTATGCTTCCCTTGTATAAAGTATAGGCAATTTTGAGCTATTTTGCAGTACAATCCGTATGCATTTGGTAATTTTAATAATTTGAGCGCTTCAAATGTACTTTTTTCGCTCTTGGTCTAATTACATGTATACAGGGGTGCCGGAAGGATCGCGGACGGCAGAGGCGGTCAGACGAGCAAAGGGCAAATCATATTCGCGCCAATTTCGCATGACAAAATTTAAATAGAGTGTCAATTATAATTTTGAATATAAAATTACTAATTTGTGCCTAAAATTACTAAAATAAGGCATAATAATGTTTTATTATTAAGATCAAAAGGGCACAGGGATGTTTAGAAAGAGGGGTGCCCCAAGGTTCGATTTGGGGCCCCATATTATTTAATATATTTATTAATGATTTTATATGGATGTTACAAGACAAATGCAGCATATATTATTACGCAGATGACAACACACTTGTATACCACCATAAAGACCCATCAATTGTTAAATTATCTTTAGAAAATGCTTGTGAAGTTGCTGTTACTTGGTTCAGCAGGAACCATATGAAGGCTAATCCTCAAAAATTCCAGTCTATGGTATTGTCAAGAAAAAGTGTGAAGCTGGATTTTAAAGTAGCAGACTGTGATGTTATTGGTACTGACTGTATTAAATTACTTGGTGTGTCAATTGATAAAGACTTGAGATTCTCTGAACATGTCAAACAACTAACTGTGAAGAGTGCTAAGCAGGTCAATGCACTCTCCAGATTAAGCAACATACTCAACTCAGATAGCAAACTAAAACTTGTGAATGCATTGATTTTGTCAAATTTCAAGTATTGTAATTCTGTATACTTTCATTGCAGTGTGTCAGATGTTAGAAAAATGGAAAAGATTTTAGAAAGGGCCCTGAGATATGTATTTAAAGATTTTGATCAAAACTATTGTGGCCTTTTGTCTAGAGCTAATTTAGATACTCTGTACCTGATGAGACTAAGGGACACATTATTGAATGTACACAAGATACGCATAAACGGTTTGCCTCCAATCAGCTCTGACTTTTTCCAAGAAAAGAGAAATGTTTATTATACCTGTAATGACTTTTTATTGTTACAAACTACAACACTAGTTATGTATGGCTTTAGATCATTTAGATTCCATGGTGCTATGATTTAACAACAGACTTCCCAATGATTTTAAACATTTTAACCTTGAAGATTTTAGAAAGGTTTTAAAAGACTGGAAGCCATCTTGCCAATGTGGTGCTTGCATTTTATGTACTCTTTGATTTTATGCTCTTACTTAAATGTCATTGTATATATTTTAATCATTTTATTCATTTCATACTGTATATATACATTGTGATTCATCTTTTTAGTCGATCAAAAGTAATTTTTGCTTGTGTTGTATTGTTTCTTTTACTCGACTATAAATAAAGTTTTACTTACTTACTTACTTACTTACTTACACCTGCCACCCTGCCCCCCTTGGTCAAGGGCGGGAGGGGCAATTGTCCCCCCTGCCCAGGCTGCCCCCCCCCCCTGTTCCGGCACCCCTGCATGTATACATGTGCAGACCAGAGTGCAGAGCTATAGACCCCGAAGTCGGCTACATAAAGTCGACTAGTGAAGTCATAATAGTTAGCTTTGAGGCTCTGAATGGGGTTTTGTGTCCCCCTGTCCCTTGGCCATTTTACTTTTGAATTCCCTGTCTCTTTTCAAGTTTACTAATGATGCTTTTGAATTCCCTGTCCCTCAGTGCTGAATTGAGTTTTATGTCCCCCCTGTCCCTTCGTCATTTTACTTTTGAATTTTCTGTCCCTTGATCATTTTAATTGTGAGTTCCCTGTCCAGGGGCGTATCTAGAAATGGCCTGGGGGGCATTACATGGGGTGAATACGGGGGGCTCCGCGACTTTTCTCATCTATTCCATGTTAATTTTTGGCCTGAGGGCCCCCCTAAATATGCCAATGTCCCTGTCCCCCATATTCCCCCATCCAGAGCCTCAGCTTTCCAAGCAGCAAGTTATTGTTCAGTCCAGTCAAGTCAGGGTTGAGTCAGCTAAAGTCAAGTTATTAATGCATAACTATTTTCAACTCACGGAAATGGTTTAGGTACCATTCTAGACAGCATAAAGAGCACAAGATACATTCCACACTATTTAAGGACTTCTTTTAAAGTCTCTGCAATATAAAACACAACAAAAATGGACGCATTTGCAACCTACATGATTTCTGAGTGAAAAAATTCTGAAATTTCCGAAGTTATAATGTATTGTTGAAGATTGTTTCAGAGAAGGGAAATTGCATTAAGTCAGCTGAAGTTAGTGAAAGTCAAGTGAAGTCTGTCTGAGGGTAGCGCTGAGTCGACTAGTCAGTTGAACTTCTTTCAAGCAAGTCAGGGTTTCAAATCTGACTGACTCTATGTAGACCAGAGTACAGACCAGAGTGCAGAATAAAGTGCAGAATAAATTGTAGAATAAACTGTAGAATAAAGTGCAGAATAAAGTGTATAATAAAGTGTAGAAGGAAGTGTAGAAGAAAGTGTAGAATAATTATTTAAAGTGTAGAATAAAGTGTAGAATAATTATTTAAAGTGCAGAATAAAGTGCAGAATAAAGTGTAGAATAAAGTGCAGAATAAAGTGTAGAATAAAGTGTAGAATAAAGTGTAGAATAAATTGTAGAATAAAGTGTAGAATAAAGTGTAGAATAAAGTGTAGACCAGAAGACTAGCAGACCAGAGTGCAGACCAAATCACAAATGCAGACCAAAGGCAGACCAGAATAAAGTGCAGGCCAGAATGCAGCCTAAAATTAAGACCAGCTAAGTATGGCTCAGTTCACTTTTAATACTTAATTGAACAGTAACTTTTATCATGTGCTAAACAAACCTTGACATGCAAGGGTGCTCCTGAAAGCAAGAGGAGGAACCTCCAAGAGGAAGAAGAAGAAGACCAGGATGCTGACAAATCATTCCATTGTAGGCCTATATAGTTTATATAAATTGAAATAAATGTATGCATGTCCCAATTAATAATTCTCTTTGGATACAGTCTACAGACCAGGACACAGCAGTCTACCGTAGGGTAAGGTGGGGGAAATCCGCCCCCTTTTTCACATATATTCCTTGCTCAGCCTCTCACCTTTATGAAAAACGTAGCTTCTATTTCAGGGAATGATGGAATATATACATCTGAACATATCTGGAAACTTACATGCTTTAATTCGACAGCTTTGAGCCAACATCACCATATGAATGTTCAATCTCAGGGGGCGGATTTGCCCCAGAAGTGTGGGGCAAATCCGCCCCCCTTGAGTTTTGGCTTCAAATGACAAGAAATATTTAGCTTCTGAAGTAATTTCTATTCTTAAATTAAGCCCTGGTTCTTCTGGTGTAATTACCAACATGTTAAGATCCTTTCATCAATTTATGTGTGAAAATAAAAAAGTTTGCATATGGCATATTCAACACACACTAAAACATAGCAAAAATTCTTAACTTCATCTCAATTAAAATCATAAGTGGAGCTTTATGACAAAATGGATTGACTTACAAGGCATATCTCGTGTTTATATGCTTTTAACATGAGAATCAGGGGGCGGATTTGCCCCATGGACAAGGGGCGGAATTGCCCCGACCACTAGAAATTATTATGTGGGTGTTATTTTCTTAATAAGTCTTTTATTGATTGATGAGCTTGCACATGTAAAGTCGTTGAATAAACATTGCTATTAATGACAATAAGTAATGTGTTTATACAACATGTACCTATAACACACCTCAGTTTTGAAAGTTTCAATTGCACATTGAAATTGCTCAGTGATGAGATGTATGTCTACTTTCTCAGTTGTAGTCCAAACAAAACTATGTAGCAGCCTAATCCCGTGTTTCGATGGTCTCTAGACACAGTAGCACTAATCTGCATGAAAATTATTTATTGTCACTTATATTTTGGGTCATAAGGGAACTTTTTCTCCTCAAGGGGGCGGATTTGCCCCGGGGGCGGATTTCCCCCACCTTACCCTACTGCTCTACTCCCAGGGAGCACTTTGGAGCAGGGAAACGAATGTACCCCATGTATGCTGGTTGTTCATGGTTTTCATGGCTGTTGCGTGGGGGATTACCAATTACTCATTATTTGTGTGGCAGTTTAGAGAAAAGCTTGAATGAGGAGGACGATTTGCCAATGGCTGTTGCTGCTACCCATGTGGCTGTTCAGGTTAGTAGCTTCCTTTAAACAATATAATAGTATTAGGTTATTTAGTAATGTTAGTCGGTTATTTAGCGGTTGAGCATTTGATCAGCTTGGGTCTTGCATTGTGTTGTGTTATGATAGTGTAGCCAAACTCCAAAATAGGTCAGCCATTTAACTACCATGGGGGGAACACTGTACCTTGTTTAACAGTGCATATCATGAGCTATCATGGCCATTTCTAGAGTGCTTTATATCTGCCATTGTCACATAAAGTCCACAGCACATTCCTGTACGAGGGGCGTTGAGTAAGTTCTGACCAATCTTTTTTGACATTTCTCTTTGAAACAGCTGAATGAAATTTTCACAGAACTATATTCAGGTATGCCACTATTTATTTTGAAAATATAATGCCTCTAGGAAATGTTTAAATTACTTTTCAGTTGCCATAGAAATGAAAAGTCGGTGTCCCCAGAGCATACACATCAAGTTTTTAGAACAAATCAAATGATGTAGCAGTGTAAATAATCATAAAATTCATGTGAAAATGCATAGGCGTACGGCGCGCGCGATTTTTGGGGGGGGGGGGGGCGAGCGACATTTGCCCGAAATTCAATACCTAGACTTAATACCATTTCAAATGAAATTGCCTGGAAATCATTAATTTTCATCGTGATTTTTTAATCATCTGCCCAAAATTTTTAGCCTTTTTGCCCGAATTTTACTGTTTCCCCCCCTGCCCCCCCCCCCTCCGATACGCCTACGTGAAAATGGGATTGACCGTAACCAAAAATATTTCCCGATAGCATAACAGTGTTTTTAAGTGTTTTTCATTCCAAACATCTATGTTTCACCCATTTTCTGAGGCAATCACTTCGGTCCTTCAAACTGAGCAGTTACAAATATTGGTTTACGAGCTCATATTTAGATTTTGGTATTACCAAAAGTGGAAAGGGCATGTCTGGCAGTTAGGGTAGATGAGCCAGGTTATGGGTCCCTGAAGTTATTTTAAAATCAGTGCCTGTTTTTAGTGGAATGCTTCAGCCAAAGCATTCCATTGCATTGGGACAGCTGATGGAAAAGGTATTTTGGAATTGTTTCAGCAATTCAGTTTGAAAATATAAATATGTGTCTGGAATTAAGTTTTTTAGAACAAATCAAACGATGTAGCAGTGTAAATAATCATAAAAGTTCAGGTGAAAATGGAATATACCTTGAACGACTGAAAGCATGTCAAGAAATATTTTTTTCATGATCATATATTTACAGATGATTTCATATTTGCTGACATTTGAGGTGGAAAATACATCATTTTTCTTGCAATTTTCATTGGTCGAGAGAAGGTATGACACTGCTCTCTCCAGAAATGTGACATAGTGTTTTACGTGGTTGACCATGGCATTCTAAGCCATTGATCTCCTAACAGGGACTGACTTTAGCAGTTTCAAGTGAGAGTTTCAGTTTGTGTTTCACACATTTTTAGTACATACATTCTGCAGGTCCGATACTGTGCATTCAGACGATTGGATCAGCTGATCCAAGTAATGACTGTTTATACAGAAAATAAACATGAATATTTGTGAATGTAACATTTTCTCAGAGGAGGGCTCGGCTCAGATGACAAGCTTGCAAGAAAATGGGCAAACAATCACGTGGTCCCTGATCTGATTCCCACCGTGATTGTCTTATGAATATTATTTGTTGGAACCTTCTGTAAAAAAAAAATATACCCCTTTAGTTTCATGATGTTAAAAATTGATGCTCCACCAGGCAAAACTCCCAGCCCCCCCTCCCCAAGTCATAAATTCTATTTAGCCTGCAAGGTACATAGATTCTGGATAAAAGGTAAAAATTAGCACTGTCCCCCTTGAAACATGTAGCACCCACTGAGGTAAAAGTCCCATCACCCCCTCAACCCAGGCATAAATTCTGAATAGACCCTTACTGATGTCATAGACAATGCTTTTGGTAAAGGCATAATTTAGTGTAAATGGATGTGAAGCCATTCAGAGTCAGCTTGAAACTGATTTATGATCAATTGGAACAATCAACAGTTGTACACAGGAGTGTGAAATACAACAGTTCATGAAGAAGTGAAAGAGTTCATATGGATTGCGGTTTGACATGTGTGAACAACTGCCACAATACCAAGGTGGCCTTTGCAGTATACTATTGGTCAAACTTATGACATCATTTTACCAGCAAACATCACTCGCTTGAATCAAGCTGAAAAAAGTGACATGCAATGGGCAACTTGACCAATTGCCTGGCAGGATTTTCTGATGTCAGACCAGAAAATTTGCAAAATATTATGTAATTTGATCAATGTCTACAAATATGAAATCATCTGTAATTACAGTAAATTCTATGGTCAAAAACACCAGCTACAGTAGGCTGCTTCAGTTGCGAGCGTTAAACTGCCTCTAGCGCAGACTGTGTTCAGTCAGCAAAAACATCAGGTTGCTGGATTTGGTCTAAGAAATTGAGCTGCGCTGGGTGCACCAGGTTTGCTGGTTTAAGGTAGCATGAGCCCTAGGCTAACCTCATTGTGAGGCCCCTTGCTAGACCTGACCTGAGACCGCCAATCACCGCAGAATCTTCCCTGTGATTCCAACATTCTGTTTGTGGGCTTAAAATTTGTATTGAAAAATTGTCATAAAAGCCACTAAATGGATCGCTTGATCGTCAAGTTTTCTGTACAAAATTACATGTCCGAGTAACGAACCAGAAAGAAATCAGTCTCTGTCTCTACTGCATTTGACTCTATTCTACTTGATTTGATGAGCACTTCTCTAGTCCAATTTCATCAGACTAGGCTCCTCTTTTATCAACTGTACAGTTATTGTAATTGCAAAAATTTGTGCGAAACATTGTACTTTTTTTTACAATAATCAGGATAATATCTGCAAAAAACTTCAAAATATTTGCAATAATCATGAAAAGAGCAGCAATGATTGTGAAAAATATGCGAAAAAAGCCAAAAACTGCATTAAAATAGCAAACAAAATTCCAAGATAATAGCACATTTTCATCCGATAAGTTGCACTAATATGAGACAGTCAAAGAGATTTCAGCAATAGTCATGGAAATGTTTACAATAATTGAACAATTTTTTTTACAATAATTGTAAATTCTCATTATGGCATAAATTTCAGCAGTAATCGTACTAATTTGCACAAGATAATTGCAGAAATTTCTTAAGTATTATAAAAAAAATTGTAAGACTATTGCAGAAATATTAATGATTATTGCTGAAATTTCTTTGGTTATTTCCATATTTCTGTGAATAGTTATAAATTTGGGAAAATCATGGAATTTCCAAGATTATCTTACAAAATTTTTATGATTTTTCTGCTAAATTTCTGCTAGTGTAATTGTACGATTGAATCCAGAGGAGCTTCATATGAGATACTCTTTAAACAGGTATTTCTAGGCTACACAATCCGTCATTATAAATTTTGGGCAATTTGAAGACCCTTAATATGCATTTGAGCCCAACTTGTCCTCTTGATTTTTCTAAATATATTTTACAAAAAAATCTCATAATTAGGAAAATTTTTAACTATATTTTTTCACCAAATGTGAGAACCCCCTGAGGTGTGAGGCCCTAGGCTATAGCCTACTCAGCCTAATGGATAATCCAGGCCTGGTTTCCATGGCAACTAAAAAGTGATTTTAAACATTTCCTGCAGGCATGATATTTCAAAATAGATAGTGAAACACATGAAAATACTAAAAATTTTAAGCTACTTCAAAGAGAAAGTACTGCCAAAAAATTTGTCAGTTCTGAATTCCCCTCGTGTAAGGGTGTAAAGTGGAGCCTCTTCAGTCCTTTATATTGAGTCTAGATGCAATATTCCGGCGCACACTTCAATTTTGTCAAGATATGTCTCTATTATCACATAAAACTATGTTGAATGAAACATAATCGACAAATTTTAAAAGTGAAATAGCGGTTTTGCGTCATTTCAAAGATGTACATGTATACAAAAAGCCTTTTTTTTTTTTTGAATGTATTTATTTGACTCTTAAAAATAAAAAATATTACATGGAGTCAGGAGACCTCTTAAAGGCTAAAAAAATAAGCTGCTAGCAAGGGGCCACCTAAATTATTGTCTACAAATTAATCATTGCATCATATTGTCCATACAAATATTAGCAACAATTAAATGAATGAAGAAATAATATTAAATACTGATGATGGCCTGTAAAAAAAAAAAAAAAATGTTGACTGGCTGGTTTGTGGTGTGACTGGAGGAGGTGGTGCATGTAGTGTGCAGAAAAATAAATGACATTTGATAGTCCATAAAATAACAAAGAAATTGATATCTACAAAAATAATTTTTAGATTTTAAATGAAATACTTAATTTTGAGAATATATGAAACAATTATTGATACTGCAGTTGGTAGTAACAATTTATCAAGTAATTTTTCACATATGACTTGAACCCTATGAAGCTGTGAGTAAAAATTTTATCCTTAATTGATTTAGCCATATTATTATAGATTCTTGGGAGCCTATATGAAAAACATTGTCTTGCAAATTCATGCCTTACTCGTGGAATCGGTAGGAGTGGTTGACTTGCCAACCCATCGTCCCAAGTCATACCATGACAAAATGGCCCATAACCTTTGCTAATTCATGAATACTTAATTAACTGACCCAGTTTTGGCTCAGCTACATCACAGTTTGAAATTGTTGCTTCTGTTTCACACTGTTACAAATGGAGAAATTGTGTATTGTTGAAAGGTGCTATCACAGTTCCGAAAATTCCATTGAATTATGTATTTTCACACTTTTGAAATGAAACTGTTTGAAAGTTTGCTTGTTTTACACTGTTTTTCTCAGTTGCCAGTAATCCTCTAAGTGTCCATAATCGGACTAAATCTGCCTACAAAATGCTTATGACCTAAATAAGCAGCCAATCACAGAAGAGGTTGGAAATAGCAGAAAGCCCTGTCCATTTTAGCAGGGCTTGGGTGGGGAGGATGTTGCCAACCTAGTTGCATACCTTGGATGATCCTGCTCATTCTGTTCAACCAGGGACAACAGGGACTCCGGAAGTGTTCCATTAAAATATTTGTAAAGTAACTTGTAGTCATGCAGTGCGCATATATCATCAAATTTAAGTATTTTTAAGCTCTTGAAAATTTTACTGGTGTGGGCATTATATTTGCTTCTAGTCAGTACTCTTATCGCTTTCTTTTGTAGTATATTTATCTGTTTTGATTGCCTACCCCAAAGGAACACATCATTATTAAGGTAGGATACAACAAGAGAGTTATTATTGTCACCCATCATAACAAAGCAAATACTTGCTCAATCTCCACCAAATTGCCTGGACTTATAGTCTATACACAGCTGCAGGTGTTCTGATAAAAAAATTTGAATGAAATAATGTTGCATAATAACTATACGACAAAAAACTGAATTAGTTAAAATTGAAGCATATTATCAGTTTTAATGCAATGCCATTTGTATGCAAATAATAGTCACCAAAGTGTCTGGATGTGTTGGGCACACACAAAATTAAGCATTCATGACAAAATCACAATTAAATATGCAGCTTTAATGTTGGTTCATCGGGGTTTCCTTGAAGTGTTTATTATTAGAAAAATTGTTAATTTCTCAAGTAAGAATAAAGTAGTAAAACATTTTTCTTCTGGTAAAATTGCATTTGTTTCATTAAATTCCACATCTATGGAAGGCATTTGACACAATTTTCTGTTCAGATGAGAAGGGTTCTAACTTACTACACCTACTTAAAAATTGGCCATATTTAAAGAAAAAATAGTTCAGTTAAAACCCCGATGAACCAACAATTCAATCCTGTATTTAATTGTGATTTTGTCATGAATACTTGTATTGATGTGTAGGGCTGCAACGGTTTATTGCGGTACGAATAAACCGCGGTTTCAGGCGTCACGGTTCACCGCACCGTCACTACGACGAATAATTCGGTTTACCGTAGTTCCGATTTCCGCCGCCAGAGGCGCCACGATCGCGCAAGTATTTGCTGAGTCAGCTCAGCAATGCATGGCAGAGCAGTGGACAATGCAGCCAATTCCTTCAAGCAATAATTGAAGGTTCAAGTGGTTGCTGATTGATGAGCACAATAGGCATGAATTGCAATTGACATTTTACCCCTTTTGACACCTGCCAATGTCAGTCAAAGGAGGCAGAGGTGTGAACTTTTGTGAAGTCTGAAGTGCAATTAAAATTGTAAGGGCCTACACTCTATAGTACTTACAGTTATGGCCTTATAGAAAAAGATTATGAAAAAGATTGTAGTTAGGCCTAATTGATTGGAGTAACATAATTATAATAGCTTCTTAAAATTTCCTATGTTCATTCATGATTTAGATCTAATATTCAAGATTTTAATTACAAAATAATGCTGTTTCATGAAAAAAACTTTTCATTTATGATAGGAATTAATTCCCCTTGGTATTCAGTATAGGGCTAGCTTCAAATTTATTAAATGAGACTGAATCAGTCATTTAACTCAGTCATTGAAATGTATTGAGCCACCCGTTTCCATGATATCATTATTATTGCCTAATGATGTTATTGCGAAGAAACTACAGATTTGCCGATCTTTAAAGAACCGTGAAAAAACCGAACCGTGAGTCTCAAACCGAACACCGTACCGAACCGTGAGGTAGTGAACCGTTGCAGCCCTATTGATGTGGTCCTAACACATTCAGACACTTTGGTGACCATTACCATCTTGCAAATAACATTTAGCATCAGAATTGATTTTATGCTTACTTTTCAATTAATTCTGAATTTGCCTCACCATTAACATGAAACATCATTTAGTGAAAAAATTTCTGTCAAAACACATGCCAACGTGTATAGACTACAATTCCTGAGATTTTATTTAGGGAAGATTGAGCAGATATTTACTTAGTTACAATAGGTCACAAGATTAGCTACATAGTGAAGCGTAACAGCTGAGCATAAACTAACGGCCATGGCTGTATTTTCTCCCATCTCTTTCTTTTGGTTTATGATATTTTGGCTATCTGTGTCGAAGACATGACATTGTGTATTACAATGTATGTCGAGGAAATGTATGAACCACGAGGAACCACTTGAACTTTTAAACCAAAATAATTGAGTTTTTTTCAACTATAGACCTAAGGCCTATCTCAAAAATAATGAAGTCAAAGTGTGACATGACCATCAAAATTTTAAAATGTATTTTTGTATGAAATGACCTAAGCATATTGTAAAGAACATATTTAAGTTCCAGAAACTATATTTACCTTGGTGCTTTGATGAGTGGAAATAATTGATAACAGCTGAATATTACAGAATTTTTAAAAGTTTGTTTTTCATGGCAGTGAAACATAACTGGGCTGAATGGTAATTTGTCATGGAATTAAATCCATTTTCTTTATTTGACAACAACTGCCACGTTTTTAAAAAACTTCTGGACGATTGCCATTCTAATAAAACACCTAATACATTTTGAGAAACACCCAATTTTGCGAAATTTTTTCGGAAATTTCTTTTCAAAACTTACATAATATTAACCCAAGAAGCATATGTTTTCATTTAAAATGATATTAACTGCCCTATGTTGAGCCTCTGTATGTGGGCTTCAAATTGATACCAAATAAATGCCACTGATGTGAATTTCTGCACAGCAAATGATGATAGAATTGTGATGGTTGGCCCCTTTTTCGACATAAAAAGCTGATTTTAAGTACTGGTGTGATATGAATCTTCAAAAAATGTTCTGGTTTTGACTCAAATCGATTTTATATGAATTATCAATCATAACTGGGGGAAAAGTACCACCATCTACAAAATAAAAACTATTTTGTTATTGTTTATTACCTTTTTAGACAATTTGGCAACAAATTTTTAAAGAAAGCTCCTTGAATGTCATAATTTTTGTAATTACGCAATGAAACATACTCCAACTTTTGAAATTTTATATTAATTTTCACTCCAAGTAATATTAGATTGATTGCTTTACTGTCTTTCAGAAAAAAATTGAATACGATCAAAATTTTTCAGAGCGTTACGCGCGCGACAAGCATAACTGTTGAATTTTATTACGAGAAACCAGTCAACAACTTGGATTAGTTCATAGATTAATAAAGCTTCATAGATTTACTATATTTTGAGCCAATCCATATTAAAAACAGAGCTTTCATAGCTCTGTACCACTTGAAAGTACTCTTGGCGTTAAATGTGCGACATATTCACCTTTACAGCTATTTTTTGGATTTTTCCATGAAACAGATTTTCCACAATCATAAAAACCTCCAATACAATTGCAAAAAGATTCAACTGAAATATGTTAAAGGGAAACTAGAGTACTTCAGATCAGGAACATTCAAATTTGACGCAATTTTACAAAGTCAACTTTTGAGCACAAATAACTCAATGATGTCAAAACCAGTGGATAGAAGTGCTTGTTTCAATGGATTTATGAAACCTGGGGATGTGGAGATTCCAAAAAGTATAAGGAAATAGCAAAAGAACTTGTCAAAATTTGTAAAACTGAAAGAATTTATCCGGTGAAAAAGGTTATGTCACGCTAAATAAGTGAAAAAATGCATGTTTTCCAATATACTTTCATCTCTATCTCAATAACTTGTTTACGAATTGCCATGAAATGTTCCGGATTTTGGCATAAGAATGTATTGAAAGCAAGACTGTAATATGAAGTTGTTGCATACCGCCGTTATCAAAATTTGTAACCCTCAGTGAAAACTGGCTGCGAGGCTTCATTATTTTTGAGACAGGCCCTAATTGCTAATGCTCTACCTCACTGTAGTTGATACATATACTATACAAGGCCATGCAGGACATGCACTTTTACCATGATTTTGTCGTATAAATATTGAAGTTTGAAAACGGACATCAGGTCAGTATGGTCACTGAACATCTCTCGTCAGTAACTGCAAATCTGGTAAAGATACCCATATTTCATACCATGCAAATAGTTAATTAAAAACTTGATTATTTCCCTATTCTTTCAATGCTAAACCTCAAGGAGTTGTGTTTTTGTCCAGGTACCTTAAATTGGATCAGTGGAACTTATATTGGACCACCTATTTCCAGATTTTGGACCAGTGGTCCAGTGGTCCAATATTGGGACATCTGGCATTTGAAAGCCTTAAGTTGCGTCCTTCCCAAATTTCTTGTGGTTCCTCAAACATAGCCATAATGGTCAAATTATTTACTTCCCTTTATTGGACCACGAGACCCAATACTGGACCAGTGGTCCATTATTTTGCCACCATTAGTGATCCGATATAAGGTCCTCGTCAAATTATAGTTCTTGCACATATTCTCAAAAACAGCAATGCTATTCTAGCTGCTTCATGGCATCATTCTATCTGCATGGCGTCAGTTTTTGTAACATAGAAGACCTACTCTATGCATAGGCCAAGTCTAGTGCATACCCTGCTATTTCAGCCAAGCATTATACCCGTTCCACGAACAGGAAGTTTTGGGAGCCAAGGCATAAGTTATGGCTTGATAGCACAAGTTGACAACCCTACCCCAAAACGGAAGTGTGGCCATAGGACCTAACCATGGGGCATTATGTTGTTCATGTGAAAATGTGAGTATGCAAGTGTATTAGAAGAAGTGGAACACATGGGAAGCTGACACTTGAAAGGTGGATTTGTGTTTGAATCATAAATTTGAGACAATAAATGTCCAAATTGTAATTGTAACATTTGATCTTGACACTGTGCAGTTCAGACATAATCCAATATTGGCAAACACTTACACCCATTGGCAAACATTTACACCCATTGGCAAACATTTACACCCATTGGCAAACATTTACAACCATTGGCAAACATTTACACCCATTGGCAAACATTTAAACCCATCGGCAAACATTTACACGGTCCAGGGGCGGACTGGCCTATGTGGCAGAGTGGCAGCTGCCACGGGCCCATCCACTCAGGGGGCCCATGCAGGGAGCCAAAAAATAAAAAATAAAGAAAAAAGCCAAAAATTCTATCTCTGTGACCAAGTTTGTCACTGCATGATAGAATCAACTTTTGGGCTGGGGCCCCAATGTGAGAGGGCCCTGTCTGGGAAAGGGCCTTCCACATTGTTGTAAATGGAGTTATACTGGAATTTGGGAATTTGGGGGCCCATTGACTCATTTTGCCACGGGGCCGAGATGCCACCAGTCCGCCCCCTGTTTACACCTATTGGCAAACATTTACACCCAAATTTAAGTAGTAAATTTGAATGAGATTGGTGAAAGAGAGTACGTGAAGGTCATGACCTCCATAGTGCTAACGAGAATGCATTAAATTCTTGGGGTATGAGCAGCTGTGCTGCTAAAAAGTCACTCAGGCAGTTTGAAGTTATAAGTGTCTCATTGTCAGTACTTACTAAAAATGCTCACTTGTTAAATATTGTTCTAATTTGTGTATTTAAATAAAAAAAATATGAGCGTGATCCTGAAAATGAATGTCATCAAACTAGTTAAGTTTAAAATTTGTAACACAGCAAAATAAAAAATACCGTGCAAGCACGTGAGCCCCGGTAGCTGTGGTGTGCAGTAAAAAGCGGCAATAAAGGAAGCCTGGCTCTATCTGCACTCTACAGTAACTGGAAGACCTGGCATGTAGGACACAAATAGCTACAAATGCCCGACTTTTTCCCTGGCCAAATGAAGTGTTCTTCAAATGTACGGTCAACTAGGCGACAAACCAAGTAGGCGACACCCATCAGTACCAACTAGGTGACAAGAAATTTGGAAATTTCATAGCAGTGCAAAGTAGGTGACAAGCAGTTCCAAGTAGGTGACACAAATGCAGTGGCGGAGCTATGGGGGGGGGGGCCTGGGGGGCCAGGGCCCCCCCAAATGGATAGATTGCCCCCCCCCACTGGCCCCCCCATTTCAGATTTGAAAATTTTGAAAGAATTATTGGAGCTGCAACAGTCATTGGAATACATCCGTCTGAAGTTGTTGCCTTCGCTGGCACTAACTTATACAGGTCTGATTTTATCTAACATGACAGTTGCCCTTTGAAAAGTTCTGCGGCATTTGATTATTTTAAAATTCCTTCTTGAATATATCTAGCAATATGTGTACTGCGCGCAACGATTTTAGGGGGTGAGCCACATTTGCCTGAATAACAGGATCTAGATTTAATAATATTCCAAGATAAATCTCTTTGAAACAATTGATTGTTAATTATGTTTATTTAATGATCTGCCCAAATTGTTTTGCCTTTTTTCATGAATCTTAGTGTTTTCCAAACTTTTTTGGCGGAGGGTGAATACTCCCCCTTACAGTATGCCTATGTGTCTGGAGATTCCATGCAACATCTAAAATCATGGTGTTTTGAGCAAATCTTTCCGTCGCCATTGCTCAGTTAGAAACAATGCTCCTTCGAAATTTTTTCTAATTAAACAGGTCTGATTTACCACAGTGATTTGTACAAACTGCTCACTTTTTCATGTGTGCATGGAATTTCCCTACATTTTTGTATTTGTGTAATGCTGCAAAAATGGATTTCTGGCTACGCCACTGCACAAATGTACATAGCACTGTCAACTAGGTGACACAAGTTCACAAAAACACACATTCAACTAGGTGACAATACATTTCCTAATTGACCACCACTGAAGGTGATCTGTCACCTTATAGAATTAGGTGTTTTAATTGACACTGTGCTTCTGGCTTATATATATGTTTCCCAATAATTATGTTTCAAGTAATATATAAGGCCAGGCTAATTCCTGACTCTGTTAATTCCAATCAGATATAAAGTAAGAACTCCAAGGCATATGTGTTGTTCAATCAATCTTCAAAACAGTTCTGTTTATTGTGCACTTTTCTGGCACCCAAGTTCAGTCATGCATTTCAACAATCAAGATGGTGGCCACACCTGCCCCCCTCCTGCTCTATGGGCAGGTTACAGTCTGCAGGGTGGTCCAACCAATTATCCAGTACCCCTTTAGTTAAGGAGGGTCAATAGTTTCAAGACCCTTATGTATGGGTTGCCATTCAACTCAGCAGTTATGCAAAACCTAGTCTTTGTTCAGGTATTGGGGTGTTTGCCCACAGATTGCCAATCTACAATTAATGTGGGAATTGCCCTAGCTGGTCAATTTGCACCTTACTCAGACATTCCTGAGAGGAGCATTTCTATAGATGCTCAATTCAATGGTCCTATTGACCAACTAACAGATAAAAGGCAGTCCAGTCATCCACAGGTGTGCTGGATGCAATCATTAATTCCCCATGCAATCTACTCCTTTGTGTGGCTATACACAGGCCATCTGCTAGTGTCAGATAGCTGAGCCTGTCCACTAACAATTCCCTTCCCCTAGTACAATGTCCCTCCCCTTGAGTTTAAGTTAAGACCCCAACATCAATAAATGGTTATACAACATACAAGCTGCTTATAGTTAAGGCTTGGAATAAATGACAGGCAATCTGTGGGGCTTTGTGTGAGTGGGCTTAAGGCAGTGACAATGCCCTGGGTATGCTCATGTTTGTGAGATGATCTAGATGGGCAAGATATGAGTAGTTATGATAATCATGATGTGAATGATGGATCTAGTTTACATTGGTACCCCCCCGAGGGTAGTGTGTTGCTTGACCAAGCAAGACACGTTTGTTTGTTGTGTAGTGAGTAAAGTTAGGCTAATGATTCACATGATAATTGAGTTTATGATAAGGTTCACCACCTGGTGTCATGATAAGCACCCCAGACACTGCCTGAGCAAAGATGGCTTAAGCAGGTGCTATTCTTCTGCTCCCATTCTGTTTATCATGTTACCTGTGGTATTGTCACTAGTTAAGTCCTCTCTTGATTGAACATTATTGGGCCTCTTTAGGAGAGGCACTATTATTTTTGTTTTGGGGCTAGATGGCTAAGTACCCAGGTAAACAACATCTGTGCTCCAGGTGGTAGCTGTGTCCATTCCCTGTTACTAATCTACCCCGGTGCTATATTGGTAATTAGCATTCTAAACTATAATATACTAAACAATGACATTCAAGTTACTATTTGTTATACAGTGACATTCAATTTGTGCAAACAATTTCATTATGTTACATGCATACAATTGATGGCCTGGGCCATACATCTGTGGGTGAAAGGCTTGGTAATAATGCATTGGTCACTGGGCTTCCTCTGTGGTTGAGATTGTGGCTGCTAGTAACGATTTGCTTGCGGCATGCATTGTGCAAAACTGGGGATGATTGGCCATATTCGTGGTTGACTGTCAACTGGGGGCAATGCACGCGTCATTGGGTGTTGATAGGCGGACTCTATGCCTGCTCGTTTGAGTCATTATCTTGATCACTGACAGGTGCGAGTGTGGGGACTATTGTCTGGCCTGCCAGTTTGCGTCTGAGCTTTGTTATGACATGTTTGCCTTTGAGGCATATGACGCCTGATAGGATCCATAGGCATGCGATCAATGCTGTGTTGATCCAAACATTGGTCCACGTAGTCGTCACTACTGGTGTGGACTTGACTGGATTTAGCATGTAGGCAATGTCAGCTTCTAGAGATGGCAGGCCGACGTCACTTGAGTCCAGCATGGGCATGGCCGAGCTGAGTAATTTAGCATTAATAGAGTGTGAAAAGTTAAAGTTTGATGTGACAGTTATGGCCGAGGGTGCTAAAGTTTTGGTGAGGTAGAGGCGATCGATGCATGTGATCGACCAGCCTGGGCCTGTGATTAAACATGGTTGATTACATGTGACGTTATAGGTGCCGACTGACAAGTCATGGTAGACTGCTGGCCTTGATGGACATCTGATGGTCAATGTCTGTCCCTAGGAGGTGACAGCATACTGGTTTACATCTATGGGCTTAACTATGGGTTGTCCATCCGACTTGTCAATGTTAGCTTTGCATGTCTTTATGAGTGCTTTGCGATTGGTGATGAGGCCTCTTGCACATGACATGGCCTCTTGATTATGCTCAATAGTTGCAAAACACGCGGCCGGGTGAGTGCCAGCGCAGACCAACGGCTGAAAAATTGTGTCTGAGACCGTGTCAACTGCATAGGCCTGTCCCACTTTCACAGTGACTAATAATTTAGAGTTGTTGACAGGAGTGGGGAAGGCATGCAAATGATATAGGGAGTAAGGACGTGTTTCTATCAGAGGAATTTCTACAGTGTAAATCATGTTATGCATTTGTTGTTTCACAGGAGCCACAGCGATATACATATAATACCAAGACAATTCACTTATTACGTGATGTTTCGTGCTGGCCTGTCTGAGGACATCTTTGAGTACGATCTCTGGCAACAAGTCTCTCGTCAGTTTAGTCAGTGCAAGCTGTGCCTGTTGACGTTTGAATAGGGCCAATTGTTCATGATATTGCGATGTGGCCAGTAAGAGAATGTCTATGTAATGATCAAGGTTAGTGATGACTTCTATGGTTGCAATACGTTTGGCTTGGCTGTCGACTTCAGTGGCGATCTTGTTGACAGCTGCGTTCAGCTGTGGCACGTGTTCTGCGATCACTTCTTGTTTCGTTGCTAGTCTTCTTACATACATATAATCTGGTCTGATTAAGCACTGTTGCCATCTGGCTGTAGGCGTGGGAGGCGATTGACCTGTGCAGAAGTTGCAACACCAAATAGGGTGTTCAATATGGAACCCCCTATGTCGAGCAGGCCTCTCTTTACTCTGGAAGCCGGCGTTCTCCTGAGCTGAGCGACCATGTACTGATGCTTAACACGTTGAATGTGGAGATACATGTTGAGGCCTTGTTTGCCGAGGTTTTCAATCGTGTTCATGATGTCCAACAGGTCCGCAACCTGCTTGGCTAGGTCCACAGGGTAAAATGGCGGCTCCAATGTCACATAGATAACCCATGTAGCAATGATTTTGCGTAGTGGTTCTGGCCCCGTGATTATCACGCCGTCAGGCATGTGCGTGATATCTGTGGGCCTCTGTGCATTTTCTCCTGTGGATGCTGCACAAGTCAGTGTGACCATGGTGGCTAGGACGCTAAGCCAGCGCATGGTTGGTAGCTGCTGAGTGAGCTGGTGCAGTCGAGATTGAGGCAATATATGACTTTAAGAAGGAGATTGTCTCTACTCTCTGTCTCTTCTGCTGTTCCCTGTCAGGTATTAATTCCTGTGGTAGCGAGCGTTTCACTTGGGGCTGTTTGGCAGAGCAAGGGAGGTACGTCCTGGCCCTTTTAAAGTCCCTGTGCTTTTCCGTTGAGGGCCTGGTAATGCCCCTGCGCTTAGGCTGTTTCCAAGTGGCAGTGTCTTGTGATGTTTCAGCTGGTCGACGTTGCGTGCTTCTGTGTAGCTTCTTTGCTGACTGCCAGCGTTGTGGGCATGTCGTGTCTGCTGATGAGTAGCCCAAATGACTTTGCCCCTGACTTTGGTAACAAGCCATTGCGGGTCCCACTTTGAAGTCAGACTGAGGCCCTCGTTGACTTTGATCACGATCCAATCCCCAACGTTTACAGTCCCTGTGTTAGCCTGTTTGGCCAAACGTTCCCTGTTGTAATGTCGGGCTTTCTTGGTCAATTGTTAATGAGCTTCGTGATCATGTGCTTGATCGTCCATTGAAACGTTCACATTTTCCGTTGGCTTGGGGATTGTAGGCCGTAGTCGTGCGGTGTTTGATGCCCAGATCCTTGAGATATTGGTTGAGGGCTGTGGCACAGAACTCCAGGCCGTTATCTGTTAGTAAAACGTCCATGTAGCCATGCCTGGGAAAGTAATGCCTGGTGAACTGCTTCCAAACGTCATAACTGGTCTTGTTTGCTATAGGGAACGCTTCGGCCCACCCTGTTGCATGATCCAAGATGGTTAGGATGTATTGGTTCCCTTCAGCTGTTTTGACCAGTGGGCCTATCAAGTCAGCTGCCACCAACTGGATCGGCTGATTCAAAATAGGCATTTCCCCCATGGGTGCTTTCTTTGTCTTTCTGCTGTGGGCAATGCATGTGATACAAGACTTAATAAATGTGTTGACATCTCTTGCCATCATGGGCCACGCAAAGGCCTCTTGGAGCTTCCTGAGTGTTTTCAGAGTCGACATGTGGCCTACCTCCAGGTGGGCAGTCTCAATGAGTTTCTGGCGCTGTTCCGGTGGTACTACCAGCCTGTGATAAAGTGGGGCCTGATTGTATGGACGTGTGGTTGAGTACAGGAGGCCATTGACAATGTCGTAATCGCTCTGCTCATCTCTGTGCTCTGTCCACTCTGACATGGCTTTCTGCTGTTCTGGTAGTGCTGCTAGGTCTAGGACTTGTGGTGGTTGATCTTCTTGGTCTGTCTCCATGTCCGGTATTTCGTCACCCAGCTGCCAGTATGATGTGTCAAACGTGCCAATGGTCTCTGTCTGTCTGATGCGTGACAGCATGTCAGCGCGAACGTTGAGCTTGCCTTTGTGGTATTCGATCTTGCAACCGTACTCTGCGAGCAGGACTGCCCATCTTTGGATCTTGGTATCATTAAAATCCTTTGTAAATAAGGATTTTAATGGCTTGTGGTCACAAAATGTCCTGAATTCGCTGCCAAGCAGGTACGGCCTAAGAGATTTTAAAGCGAATACCACTCCATAAGCTTCACGTTAGATTGTGGCCCAACGTCGCTGAGTATCTGACAGCTGTTTTGACAGATAGACAATAGGTCTCTCGATCCCTTGATCATCTAGTTGACATAATATGGCTCCTATTGCGTATTGGCACGCATCTGTGTAGAGTAAATATGGTTTGTCTGTCTGTGGGTGAGCCATTACGTTGTCACTGGTGAGTTCATCTTTGAGCCGATCGAATGCAGCCTGACGTTCCTGATTCCAGTCGAATCGAGCGTTCTTTCTGATCAGTGAAACGAGTGGCTCCGCGATGCGGGCGTAGTCCTTGATGCAGGATCTGTAATATGACGTAACGCCAAGAAAGCTGCGGGTCTCTGAGACGTTTTGTGGCGGCTGCATTCGTTTTATGGCTGCGACTTTGTCCGGGTCTGCTGAGAGGCCTTGGGCGCTGACTATGTAGCCTAGCAGCTTCACTTGTTTCAAGCCAAAAACGCATTTCGCTTGGTTGAGCCTGAGGTTATAGTGATCAAAGCGTGCAAATACCTCTTCTAAGTGTTTTATGTGTTCATCCATGGTCTTGCTATAGATAATAATATCATCTATGTACAGTAAAGAGGTTTTGCCGATTAGGCCTTTGAGTACTACTTCCATGGCTCTCTGAAACTGCTGCGAACTGTTGGTGAGACCCATGGGCATTAGAGTCCAGTGG
This sequence comes from Platynereis dumerilii, assembly GCA_026936325.1. NCBI lineage: Eukaryota > Metazoa > Annelida > Polychaeta > Phyllodocida > Nereididae > Platynereis > Platynereis dumerilii. Next base: position 4,698,656 of record JAPTHN010000004.1, read on the forward strand.
TAAAGTCCCCTGTGGCAGACAAAGGCTGTTTTCTCTTGATCAGCAGGATGGAGGGGTATTTGGTTGAATCCTGATTTAAGGTCCAACGTTGAAAAGATAGTTGCTCCATGTAGCTGATCAAAGATGTCCCTTATGAGGGGGATCGGGTATGAGTCCTTCTTTGTCTGTTTGTTGAGGGCAGTATAGTCCACCGTGAACCTTAAGGGAGCCCCTGGTCCTTTTTGGCCACTAATACCACTGGTGATGCCCATGGTGATGCCGATGGGACTAAGACTTTTTGTTCCAAAAGGTCATCGAGTTGTTTGTCGAGGGCTTCCCGTTTAGCCAAGGGTATCCTGTATGGTCGTCGCTTGATCGGGCGTCCTTCCGTTTCAATGCGGACCATCAGTTCAGGATGACGTCCTAAGTTTTCGCCTCTGGCAGAGAATAGGTGCTCGTGAGCCTTAACACATCCCTCAATGTCCGTTGATTGCATTACAGGGGGGCGATCTCTTAGGGAGGCGACGATGAGTGGTGCCCGCCGTGGCAGCAGCAGTAGCTTCTGGCCTCGCCAATCGAGAATACCCTCCTTGTAATCAATGATGGCCCCATCAGCCCTGAGTACATCCCGGCCCAGTATGATGGGATGTCCAATGTTACCAACTACTATAAACGTGACACTACCTAAATTGTCTATGGCTATGTCAGTACTGCCTAATACAGTTAGTTCATGGCCCGTCACCCCCACTAGCTCCACTGCTTTTGTGAGGATGGGTGCACAGCCCGTTTTGTTGCACAATTTCAAGAATTCCTTGCGTCTTACTATCGACCTACTAGCTCCTGTGTCCAGTAATGCGAGGGCGCTTAATCCATGCAATGCAAGTTCTACATAGATTAGGCCACTAGTAGGGACAGCGCTTAACGTTCCCCCTGCTGCAATTGGTTATGAGAGAGACGTTGTCTAGCTCTGGTGCGGCAATCAGCAACCAAATGACCCACTCGATGGCAAAAAGAGCAGATTGTGGCGTTTCCGAGGTGCGTGCGTGTTGAGCAGCCTTTTGATGGTGTGGGGCCTGGTTGCGTGACGTTTGCTGTCTTGGCCTTGGGCGCTGCTGATGCTGTTGCTGAGGTGGTTGCTGGGGCTGTGCATGAGGGTAGTCCACTGGGTACAAATAGTCCGGATCCGTGAGATACTGATCTGGGGCTAGAGCTCCCAAGTGATCCGGAGGTTGACATGGCTGAGGCTGTTGCTGATTAATGGCCATCCTCGTCATCATAGCCATCATCTTGTTCATTTGATGTGAGATGCCCGAGACTTGTCATTTGAGGTTCCTGACATCCGTGTCGACCCCAGGTAGCTCCATGATTTCCATCGTGCTGAGTTCCATGGCATTTTGTTGCATGAAGTTGACGTCCATGGGCTCTTCTTGACGCTGGCTTGTTTGTTTAAGCCAGCCGTTCTTCTTGGCCATTGTAACTCTGTGATTCTTGGCTTGCAACCTAACCACATGGGCCATAGCTGTCTCATAGTCTTGGGCATTGCCAGCAGCTACAATTTTCTCCGCCATGTGTGCATCATGTAAGCCTGAGAGGTAGTGCTTCCATAGCAGTTTTTGCTCTGTGTCATTACGTACAGCATTGTTAAATACAGGATAAGCTTCGTCCGCGGCTTGTTTAAAACGCCTGCCATAGGACGATGTTGACTCATAGGGCCCTTGTTTTATCGACTCAAGATCGGCTATCCTGCGTTCAGCCTCATCAGGGGTGAGAAAGGCCTCTTAGATGTGAGCTTTGAGCTGGTCCCAAGTCTTGTGCCGCCTGGCAAACTTTGAGCCCAGGTATTGCTCGATCTCCTCTCTTAGTCCTCCTCGTGCAGATCGGCAGGCTACTACCAGTGTTCTGTCTGTGTAAGGCACAGTCTGCTCGAGTTCTTTTAGCCAGTCTCTGACAGCTTGTTGTGAGTCGCCATTGCAAAAGGGCACTGTGTTGGCGATCTCAACTGCCAGCCGTTGCGCAGATTCCTCTTCTTGTCTGTCGAGGCTGGTCTGCTCTTGCTGCACTCGTTCTACATAGAATTCATAGTCTTGTCTGCGGGCTCGTTCCATTTGAGCCAGCCAGTCATCTTTGTCTTGTTGCCTGATTTGTCTCTCTTGATTCAAATAGCCGAGAAAGTCTTGTGTGGTGACAGGGGGGTTCTGTGGCTGCGGGGCTGGAGCGCCTCCAACTGCTCCGCCTGCTTGGCCTCCCGCTGGCGGCTGTTGGGGGCTGGCACCCTATGGCCCGCTGCTGCCCCGGGGTTTGGTCCACGGAGGGCGTTGTGCGCCATGTTGTTCTGTGGAGGGTTAAAACGAGCTTTCTTCAAGAGATGCATATAGTCTTCAAGAGATGCATATAGTCTATTGAGTACTGATATTGTCCAAGATCATTGTCACACTTGAATGTCCTTGTTTTTTTTGGTAGTTTCAGTTGCTTTCAACTCACTCAAGGCCTTGGAGTTCTTACTTTATATCTGATTGGAATTAACAGAGTCAGGAATTAGCCTGGCCTTATATATTACTTGAAACATAATTATTGGGAAACATATATTATATAAGCCAGAAGCACAGTGTCAATTAAAACACCTGATTCTATACTGGTGACCATGACGTGATAAATGGTTATACAACATACAAGCTGCTTATAGTTAAGGCTTGGAATAAATGACAGGCAATCTGTGGGGCTTTGTGTGAGTGGGCTTAAGGCAGTGACAATGCCCTGGGTATGCTCATGTTTGTGAGATGATCTAGATGGGCAAGATATGAGTAGTTATGATAATCATGATGTGAATGATGGTTCTAGTTTACAACCTGGTTGGTATCCCCAAAATATGCACCTGTATGGTATCTGGGGGATATCTGCTGTCACCTAGTTGTCCAAAAAGTGCCTAGTTGGTAGGGGTATGTCACCTAGTTGGTAGTGTTGAGCGGCAATGATTTTTGAAGACCATAGAATAAACAATTAAATACTCATATTATCACTCACTGACAAGTTTCAGTGAAAATCGAACCAAAAAGCGAAGAGATGTGAATATGAAAGCTACCAGAGTGAACAATCCTCACCCAACTGTCTTTTACAACATTTCCTGTATTGTCCAGTCTTTCCTGTGACATAAATAGGCATAAATAGGTTGATTGGCATATATGCTTGTTGGAAAATCATGATTTGGCAGCCATCATTGACTCTGACTGGTACCCTGACACAACAAAACAAGATTAACAAGTAAAGTCATCACGATACCCGTCAAACTTATTTGACTGGGCCACTAACATGACACCAGTCAAAGATTTTGATGCAAAATGACAGATTCATTAAATTGAAAACGATAAGTCAGCGTGGATATACATTTCTCGATTGATAGATGTCTGAAAATAGCACATGCAGCTGCTTACACGGTAATAAACGCTTACGCGAAGTTAGAGTGGCGCACGTTGAAGAGAAATGACGTTTTTCGTGTAGAACTAGGGAGTCCGCAGCCAACAAATTTTGACAGGTCAGGTGTCAGACTGCACTGCAGAGCCCCGTAGGCTTGTTACACAAGCTACCGGGGCAAAAATATAATTATACTTTCTGTGCAGGAAAGGAATAATCTGGTCTCTTTGAATTGGGAGAGAGGACCCTCAGGGCAGTACTTAGCCTTCTCACCTGTGACAGCATATTGCTATCAGCACTTTAAATTTAACAAACAACAGAGTAATTAGAGCCTTTATTATGTTGAACGCTAATGTATATAGTATAAATCATATTGCTCCTCAGCTAGTTCTCATTCATTTTGTATCTCACTCATTTTGTACTTGAGTGGGCTTTCTAGTAACTTATATTTCCTGTTCACTTTTTCAGTGGTCCTGGTATTATTAGCCAAAATTATACTCTGGCGGCAGGAATGTTACCCCTTTTACTTCGGAATATCCATCTATCTATCTATCTATCTATCTATCTATCTATCTATCTATCTATCTATCTATCTATCTATCTATCTATCTATCTATCTATCTATCTAACTAACTAACTAACTAACTATGCTAATGTTTCGGCAAATTGCAGAGCTGTTTAAGATGCTGCTTCATTATGCACCAAACTTTATTGTGAAGACTGCAAAAGAAAATCCATAACAATTAATTGCATTGTAAAGTGCACCCAGAATAACCCCCACTCCTTGAAACACATTTCTAACTTTTGTACCACCTTCGGTAAAACTCTGATTTCCGGTCATAAATTTTCAAGTCTCTTTAGTCCAGTTGGCGTGCTAGATGAAGCAAACTGTATTTCACTAACAACAGTTACGGCATAAAATCACCTCTGTTAGGCAATTCATCCATTCTTGTTTTGAAATATGGTGACACTGGTGAGTATTAAAATAACACTTCAGCAGAAGTCAATAGCAGTTACTCTTACAAAGGGATATGATTACTCAGTCTTGGTCTGCACTCTTCAGGTCGAATATGTGTATGCAGATGCTTAAACTTTATTGTATAAAATACAGTAACCCCATTACTATGTGCTGCATTGTTAAGTTACTGATGTGTGTGATACCTTGTTGTTGTTGAAATACACAGAACTGAGGGACTTCAGAGATACATAATATATGAATACTTATATGTGTAGAACTGAAACCATTTTAATGCTGCACCCAAAAGCAAAACACCCAAATATTGTCAAAATGGCAAATTTGGTCAATTTTTACGAACGCTGTTGCCATGGCAACCAAAAATAATATCTCAGAAAAAAAATAAAAATATGTAACCTTTAAAAATGAGCATGTGTAGAAAGTTTGATCAAAGATCACCTAACCATACTTTCCTGGATTTTGCTTAAAATTATGATTGTTTTTCTCTGTCGGCCGTTTTTGACGCTTTTTGGATGATTTCTGTGAAATAGACTTGCATAATTAAAGCACCCTGTAGAATACCAAAAATGTGAGGTACAGCAAAAACGTTTATATTTTTATAAACTACAGTAATATAACTTAAGTTTACCACCTGTAACAGATTTTTCATAATTTCGCCCCTATAGGGTCCCTTTTCGTGTGGCTTGTCACATTTGACTACACTTGTTATGAAATTTATAAGCCTTCAGAGCAATATCCAACTTCTTTTTCATGGTTAAAATTCAAGTGAACATAATAATCATGGTGCCAAATAAAAGATTACATTCAGGGCTATCCATCCATAATCAATTTGTTGGTTTGAAACAGTCCATTTGGTGATGAGAGCAGCTAAAATTGAATATATCTGTGCTAAATTCATGCTCCCAAAGCGATTTTCCGAGCATTGGAAGCAAATTTGATGAATTTGTAATGGATGAAGTATTGTAATAAAAATGCCAATCAAAATGCCAATGAAAGCTAACAATATTGAACATCAATCTAAATTCATTCAAGTAGCTTGGGTTGAATAATTGTTGTATCCTTCAGAAAACTTTAAAATTTTGATAATTAATGGCCGCAGCATGCGTGCCATTCTTGTAGTGAGCTGGCTTGACGTCTCATCTACCTGTATTATCGCTCGCATAGCAACGCCTATTGCAGATGAATTCATTCTGCACGAGAGTCAATGGCCTTTAAAGGTGTGCAATTTATTACCACAATGACAAAATCTCGCCTTTGAATACTTTCTCCATGTCTCAAAAGCTCCGTGTATTCAATAATGCGTCATTTTCTTCGAGTCCAGCGACTGCTCTGTACCTCGTCCGCCATTGTTGTGAAATTGCACTTTGGCGCCGCCTAGCGTTTTGTACATTTTTACTTCCTGTCTTGTAACCGGCGAATCACAGCGCTTCATTGCGGAATCCCGTGACGTCATATCGTATACATTATCCGCTTGGGGCGCTCGCAACGATCAAGAAGCCAAGATGGCGAAGACACGAGGTCTGAGCGCCCGACAACGCAGTGCAAATAAACCTAAAATACGGCATCTAAATGCCTGGATTCCACGCGAATGAAGCCTGGTTGAGTTTCACGTGCATGGTATGTTACTATTCTGTTGGCGGCCATTGCATCCCTTGGATGCCTTCTAGTTGTATTTTGGAAAATGGTATTTTGCAGATTAAGTAATGGTTCCTGTCTGCCATCATAAAAACAAACACAAGCATCCCTTACACATGGCATGGACACCATAAAAAAGAGCAACTCATTTGCATAATTTTGGTGTATCATTTCATGCCTTGGCGCTATATGTGATTGAGCAATGGCTGGTTAAGTATAGAGAATCATAATGACAGTAGTGAAAGCGTCACTTTATGACACCGAAACCTTGTCTCGTATTCTGCAAAATTAAGCATGTTACAGGAAATTTGCCATCTTGGCAACAGGCAGATTCTTACAGATGATTTCATATTTGTAGACATTTGAGGTAGAAAATACATCATTTTTCTTGCAATTTTCATTGGTCGAGAGAAGGTATGACACTGCTCTCTCCAGAAATGTGACATAGTGTTTTACATGGTTGACCATGGCATTCTAAGCCATTGATCTCCTAACAGGGACTGACTTTAGCAGTTTCAAGTGAGAGTTTCAGTTTGTGTTTCACACATTTTTAGTACATACATTCTGCAGGTCCGATACTGTGCATTCAGACGATTGGGATCAGCTGATCCAAGTAACGACTGTTTATACAGAAAATAAACATGAATATTTGTGAATGTAACATTTTCTCAGAGGAGGGGCTCGGCTCAGATGACAAGCTTGCAAGAAAATGGGCAAACAATCACGTGGTCCCTGATCTGATTCCCACCGTGATTGTCTTATGAATATTATTTGTTGGAACCTTCTGTAAAAAAAAAATATACCCCTTTAGTTTCATGATGTTAAAAATTGATGCTCCACCAGGCAAAACTCCCACCCCCTCTCCCCCAAGTCATAAATTCTATTTAGCCTGCAAGGTACATAGATTCTGGATAAAAGGTAAAAATTAGCACTGTCCCCCTTGAAACATGTAGCACCCACTCAGGTAAAAGTCCCATCACCCCCTCAACCCAGGCATAAATTCTGAATAGTCCCTTACTGATGTCATAGACAATGCTTTTGGTAAAGGCATGATTTAGTGTAAATAGATATGTAACCATTCAGAGTCAGCTTGAAACTGATTTGATATCAATTGAAACAATCAACAGTTGTACACAGGAGTGTGAAATACAACAGTTCATGAAGAAATGAAAGAGTTCATGTGGATTGCGGTTTGACATGTGTGAACAACTGCCACAATACCAAGGTGGCCTTTGCAGTATACTATTGGTCAAACTTATGACATCATTTTACCAGCAAACATCACTCGCTTGAATCAAGCTGAAAAAAGTGACATGCAATGGGCAACTTGACCAATTGCCTGGCAGGATTTTCTGATGTCAGACCAGAAAATTTGCAAAATATTATGTAATTTGATCAATGTCTACAAATATGAAATCATCTGTAAACTGGAGAATTATTGCTACAAAATGATATACCAAAGTCAAAATGTTGGACATGGGGTGCAGCCAACTTCTAAAATAAGGCTCTTTTGAGACTTAGGCAAGGGACTAACATATTTAAGAGGTTGTGCTGATTAATCCATACAGTTAAGCTTAAGGGCACTCCAACAAAGTAGATTCTCTGGGTGCTTAACAGCTGAGGCAAAGCTTAAGTCCGTTGCTTTATTTTATGTACAATTTTAATTAGATTTACTAAATTTACACACTTGTTGCAATTTTTACTATTTTAGGAAAAATGTCTACTCGTTCGAAATCCGTATGTGGGATCTGGCTTAACAAAGACAGAAATCACGGAAAAAAGATATCTGATTTCCTCCAAAGGGAACACGGAAAAGCTGTGGAGCGAGACCTTGTGGAGAACATCTCAGCTGTGCAGGTAATAAATAATATCAGTTACGCCCTGCTCGTTTCTAGGGTACGGGAATACACACAATGAAGGACACCATACAGCACAAAGCCGAAAGGCTATGAAAACGATAATAGATTGAATGACATGATAATTCACTTATTTTGTCGTACCAATTGACCTATGAGAAAAAGTCAAAGCCCGGGGCATAACCATACGCCCAGTTGTTCCCGGTGATTGGTTCCACAGCTCTAGTGAAAATTTTGCTAGCAAGGGTTAGTGCAGGTGATTTTTACTTTTGTGAGACACCTTTTTACTCGAAGGGGGTGCAAGCAGAGGCAGAACCTAACTAAAAAGCTCAGTTTGTTTAGTTTTTTAAGCTTTTTTAAGCAGCTTCATCTTATTTTTACGTGTGACGGTATTTGTGATGACATTCAACATTAAGGAGATGTATGCGTGACATGCATTGTGTTGAGTTCATATTCTGACGAATTTTCAAAATGGACTTAACCGTAATTAAATCACATCATGAGTGACAATAGGGGGAGTGGCTGTTTTACCCCAATATGGGGCACAACCACCCGCTCCTGGAAAAATTCAGTAGGGGAGTGACAGAAACAAGAGGGGGGTTTCCAAAATTGTGCTGTAAATGTGTGACAGACTTGGGAAGGGTTAGCATAGTTTATGTCAGTTGGACTGTCTTGAAAACATATTGGTATTGGCAGAAGCATCCCGGAGAGAAATATCTCAGAAGTCATTACCATAGCAACATTGACAACACAAATATGATTAGATACAGTGCCGCCTGTAAGTAAGTGAAACACATGATATTGCACCATTGCATCAATGCTAAACATCCTCAACCAAACTGTTTGTGGAAGCTGGACTTCTTATGCCATGAAAGGAAAACATATTGGGTCATGAAGGCCGATATGTGAGGCATGTCTGATAACAGTGGAGGTCAATTTTCTTCGCTGTACTCAGAGTTAGGTATGGGTCAAAGTCTTTGATAAGTCACAAATTTTAAGGGCAAACAGCACCAAACCATAGAAGTAATTAAAGAAACAAAAAAGGGTGCATGGTTTTTTGTAACTTTGATTAATTCTTTGAAAGTACTTGTCAGAAATAACTTTGGAAATTTATAAAGTATAATGGATAACTGCATTGCTTCACTTCATGACCATTATATAAATATGATTTGAATCATATTTTTTTTGCATTTTAGCTCAAAATACAGAGGTCAAATCAAAATATGTAAGTTTTGGGCGAGAGGCCCCACATGGTATGGGGTATGAGGCCCCCCTTCCCTGAGGCCTCGAAGCTGCTTCAGGAACCATTTCATAATGTGTACTTTACCTTAAATCTTGATAGAATAACTAATTGAAATCCAAAAAATTTGGCCGAAATTAAAACAGGGCAAAAAATATTAAAAAATAAATGTATGAACAGAAAAATTCTGAAAATCAGAAAAAGTGAATAGAATGCCTTAAAAATGATAGAAGAACCCCAAGAAATAACTTTCAAGCTGAAGGCTGAATTGCCGTAGGATTATAATAGGGGGGCTTCTTGCCCGATGGGTGGGGTAAGAGGGCCATTTTATATTTTTTACAAAAAGGGCCGTAACTCCTTTATTAAAATTGGTAGACATTTGTTTCACTAGTTATAAGTAGAGTCAAGTGATCCCTTCCTGACAACATAAGCATTTAAATAATCGACCACAAAAAGTAGGTCAAATCGCACCTCGAAGTTAAGGGGGGCTGCATGCCCCGCGCTACTCTACTTATCAAAGATTTGACCCATACCTAACTCCGACTACAGCGAAGAAAATTGGCAGATATTGTTATCCCACATGCCTCACATATCGGTCTTCATGACCCAATATGTTTTCCTCTCATTGAATGAGAATTCATGCTTCCAGAAGCAGTTTGGTTGAGCATGTTTAGCTCTGATGCAAATTGGCACAATATCATGCGTTTCATTTATTTACAGGTAGCACTGTACTTTCCAAGTCAAGAGCACCTGCATTTTCATCAGAAAGGGACTTTGTATCCTTCCACTAGATATGAAAATCCTCTAGTTATTTTTGGTGCTTGTACCTTGGGGGAGGGGTTATGCCCCATTGGGTCAGTGGTTTTGCCCTGAGCATGGGGCATAACCATCCGCCTGGTACCAAAAACTATTTCATATCCTTCACTGACTTAGGGGGAGAGTGGGGCATAACCACCCCCTTAAGAAAAAATGTCTTATAGGATGATAATGACCAACACAATTAAGAACTCCAATTGGCAATATGACACACTCTTAGAGTACAGTCATATCCCCTACCCCCAGCATCAAATGACTCTCCCTTATAGCACAATTCAGTTACAGATCAAAAATTGATGGAGTTTAAGTATAGTATACACTTTCCAAGAAACAGAATTGAATGTTTTTCATAATTTGGTGAGTCTAATTTATTTTATTACTTAAAATAACTCAAGGAGACCCCTGCAATGCTTCATTTGTAAACAAAAAAGTATTTGTTTACATTTTTAAAGAAATTTATATTGAGCTTAGAATGACAGTTGACTAAATGTGGCAGTTAAAATTAGTTTAATATGACCCTAATCTTTCTTTTGGACATTATTTTAATCTGATGACATACTAGCTTTAATAGTGTAAACTTGTTTACAATCATTTAGGATCCTCCAAATTACTCGGGTTATTTTGCGGTGATTTCGAAGGAGTCACTCGAAAACCACAGATTCATTCGATACCTGACCACAACCTTGTGGCATCTGTACAACAAGAATGAAGAAGCTTCCTTCGTGTTAGTGGTGGTGGACAAAGGAATCTACTCAGATGACCAGAATGAAACTCGTTTGAAGACTGAAGGACCAACTGTATATTCGCCGATCAACCTGGGCTCCATTCCCAGGGTTGTCGCAGTTCCTGATCTCAGTGATGGTTGCCTTCGTCAGATTGCAGCAAAACTTCAAGGTATATTTAGTTTTTCTCTATTTCGAGTTTGAAAATGTATGAAATTTATTTAAATCTTCCACAATCAGTGGCACATTGCTTCCTCTAAAAAAAGCAGAGATCTGCAACTTAATAGATAGTACGGAAGCTGATGTAATCATCGGAACGGAGACATGGCTGCGCCCAGAAGTCAACAGCGCCGAGATCTTCCCAGAAAACTACAACATCTTTAGAAAGGACCGAAAGGACGGATACGGAGGACTATTAATAGCCGTGAAGTATGACATCGGGTCCGAAGAAATAACAGTAGGAGAGACACCGAAGTAGTATACACCAAACTGACACCCGAAGGCAACAAGACACCAATCCTTGTAGATACCCTATATCGACCACCCAGCAGTGATATGTCATACATGGAAACACTGTGTGAAGTGATCAAGTCAACGACCACCTACCACAGAAGAGCCATAACATGGCTCGGAGGCGATCTGAATCTACCCGATATAAATTGGAAGACAGAAGCAGTCACCGGAAACCGTAACCTCTCAAGCATCAACAAGTTTCTTGAAACCATCCTTGACAGCAATCTCATCCAGACAGTAGACTTCCCTACAAGGTCCAATGCCACATTAGATATATTTCTCACCAACAGACCAACATTGATCAACAAAAGCGAACCATTACCGGGCATCAGCGACCACTCTTCATCGACTCTAGTCTCATAGCCAGAAGATGCAGACCGCCAAAGAGGAAGGTCCACATCTGGAAAAGGCGGACACAGCGGGCCTAATAGCAGGTGCTGAACACCTAAATCTTGAATTTCACTCCAAATTCTCCCATAGTAGTGACATCGAAACTATGTGGAGCTTCATTAGTCAACAACTCCTCACTTTGATGGAGAAGAAAATACCATCCAAGATAACAGTCGTATGCAGCAACCATGGATCACCGGGGACCTCCGGAGACTAACAAGAAGAAAGAGAAAAGCTTTCATCAAAGCCAGACACAGCCAAGACTACAAAGATCTAGAGAGGTACAAGAAACTGAAAAACGAGACGAGGAGAGCATGCAGAGAAGCGTATTCCAACTGCATGAAGACTATAGTGAGCGAAGACCAAATTTCCAACCCCAAGAAGTTCTGGCGCTTTATAAAGGGCAAGGATGTGATAACATGGGAGTTGCTCCCCTGAGGAACAGCGACGGCATTACCTACTGCGATAAGGACCTGAGAGCAAACATATTGAACAATCAATTTTCATCAGTGTTCAATCAAAACGAAAATCCAGACACCATCAGAGACAAAGGACCTAGTCCATACATCGTAATGCCCCGCATAAACATCACCAATACTAACGTCCAAAAATTGCTCCAAAGACTGAACATCAACAAGGCGACGGGCCCAGACAACATCTCAACTCGCTTACTCAAAACAGTAGCCACACAGATATCACCAACCCTGACTACTTTCTTCCAAGCATCGATCAACCAAGGGAAGATACCAGAGGAATGGAAGGCTGCAAACGTAGTTCCCATCTTCAAGAAAGGAGACAGAAGTTCAGCTGCCAACTATCGCCCTGTCTCTCTCACTTCAGTATGCTGTAAAACCCTAGAACATATCATCTGTAGCTCCATCATGAATCATCTTGACCAGAACAACATCCTCACAGATGCTCAACATGGCTTCAGGAAACATCGCTCCAGTGAGACACAATTGATCCTGACAATTAATGACCTGGCAAAGAACATCGACAACAATATCCAGACAGATGTGATTTTATTGGATTTCTCCAAGGCATTTGATCAACTGCCACATCAACGTCTGCTCCATAAAACCAGATACTACGGGGTCAACACAGACACCCATAACTGGATCCGTGATTTCCTCAGCAGAAGAAGACAGAAAGTCATTGTGGAGGGAGCAACTTCAAGTTCGGCGCCTGTCCTCTCGGGAGTTCGTCATGGGAGTGTACTCGGGCCATTACTATTCTTGATATATATCAATGATCTACCCGAGTACATCAGATCCTCCTCAGTGCGCCTATTTGCAGATGACTGCGTGGTCTACCGTAAGATCAAAAATGAAAGTGACGCCCAACTACTACAAGAAGACCTGGATCGTCTACAAACCTGGGAGCAACACTGGGAGATGGAATTCCATCCCCAGAAATGCCAACTCCTTCGTGTGACAAATAGAAGAAATTTCATTAATGCCAACTATAACATCCATGGCCATATCCTGGAGAACGTCGAGACTGTAAAGTATCTGGGTGTTACAATGGACAAGTCGCTGACCTGGAATCAACACATCGCTGATATTTCAAGGAAATCAAACGGGGTGAAGGCTTTCCTACAAAAGGAATATGAATCAGTGTCCCAAGAAAACAAAAGCATCTTGCTACGAGTACCTGGTTAGACCTCTCCTCGAATACGCCAACACCATCTGGGATCTTTGGACCAAAAATAACATCAATAAGCTAGAAGCAGTCCAACGCCATTCAGTAAGATTTGTTCTCAGCAACTTCTCTCGCCACAGCAGTGTAACATCTATGCTGGAAGAATTAAAATGGCCAACACTAGAAGAGAGAAGAGCAAGACACAAGGTCACAATGATGTACAGAATCGTCCACCATCAAGTCGCCATAGAACCATCTAACTTCCTTCTACCAGCCACGGCATGCAACAGAGGTCACTCATCAAAATTCCTCATACCATATGCAAGGACCCATGTACTTAAGTACTCCTTCCCCAGAGCCATTTGGCTGTGGAACTCTCTACCAGCCAGTATAGTAGACTGCCAGTCACTAGACTAGTTTCAAGGCAGCAATAAACAAAACTTGGCTACTAAGCACAGCTAGCTAAGACTAGCCTGTGGGATTTTAATTTGCAATGGATTGTACATATATTACACATTGGATTGTTCATATATTACACAAATGAGTTTTTATGATCTCCTGCACTCAACACTGGGGACTGTACCAAAAAGAAAGAAGAAGAGAAGAAGAAACAGTGCACCCCCCCCCCCTGAAAACTGCTTGTCTCCATCAACATTTTCTTTGAAAGATCGCATCACAAAAACCACAGGCCAAATGGTCACATATGCCCTGCAGTTCTTACTGTACAGAGGAAGGTATATGGTTCAAGTGCCCCCTGGTGGATTGCAAATTGAGAATATTGATTAAAATTGCTAAAGGAGCAGTTTTTTAGAACATTCTTCTAAGCTCTTTGAAATAAAATTGTTTTAGCTACATCTGGAGAACATTTGCATCCATTACACTGCATTTGGGTTCAAATTAAACCTTGCTTTGCCAATTTTACCTATGTGTGCACTCATACATCACAAGGAATTCCCTTACACAGCCAATCAGAATCCAGTGGACTACAGAGTCAACCAGGGAAAGCCCAAGGATGTCCCTAAATATTATATTAATAACAACTTCCGTAAATATCACCACGCACAAGGCCTATGTTTATCCAAAGGGGGCGCTTTAACCTTACACCTATAGAGTAAGAACTGCCAATACACATGTGACCATTTAACCTGTGCAAAAACTGACAGTCAAGTCTCCATGTATGGAAGAGTTTAATTGAATCAAGATCCTGTACATCCTGTACTATACACTGTAAATTCTGAAATTCTGAGTTAGCTCAAATGATTGAGTGAGACGGTTGCACAATTTGTTTGAGCCATGATAGCTTGTTGTTTTGAGTTATGATAATCTTTATGTTGTTATAACTTGCAAACAACAAGCTATCTTGGCTCAAAGGAATTGTGCAACCATCTCACTCAATCAATTAAGCTAACTCAAAATTCAAAATTTACAGTGTCGTTTTTACCAACCAGGGGTCCTCCTTGTGCCTTCCTGCCGTCATGAATTATTGTTGAACACTGGAGACAAGAATATAAGACTCTGCAAATTTTGACCCTTATATCACTGTGTTACAAAAAAAAACAAAGGGCTCAACAAAACAATTGGCCTCAAAATGATCTAATCTGCAAATGTGTTGTCTTGGTTACTCTGAAATACACCATGCAACACTAGAATGCCTTCTATGCATCTGAAGTATTTTCTATACCTTTGGAATACCTCTAAACTTCCAGACCAGAGTAACTATCATGCATGAATGGGCTACTTTCTTTATGTTGGAATACCCCAGCATGCAATTCACTCAGCCACTGAGGCACATGGCATTGCACAGCACCAATGTGCATCATAACATTATGGAATCTTAAATCTAGATTTAAGAGCAGGGCAGGAATTGGAGGTATATAGAGTACAGTTGCTCTCGAAAGTAAGTACACCCCATGCTATTTTTCAAACTTTTGTCTCTCAAAGGTACAAATTATTATATATTCACACACTAACAATAAAATATTTTGAACTAAACACATGTGCATACAATTATATTACTAATTCACAAATTCAGTCTCCCATTAAATTAATACAGTTAAGTATGGAAAAAATGGTCATTGCAAAAGTAAGTACACCCTTCTAATTTTAGGCATTCAATACCTTGCGTTTCCTAATTGGGTGGCCAAAATAGCTTGTAGATGCTTCCTTTACCCATGAATAAGGTTCTAACATCTTTACACTGGAATTTGCAGCCATGCCTCCATGTAAGACTGTATCACCACTGAATGTCTGAGAGATTCCCTGCATTCGCCCACTTTTGAGGTCAAACCACAACATCTCGATGGGATTCACACCTGGGATTTGGCTAGATCATTCCAAAAGCTTATATTTATTTAATTTATTTAGGATTTTATTGACACACTTGTGTGTTTCTGATTATTGTCCTGCTGGAACACCCAAAAGCACTTTAAATCAAGATGTACTTCAGCAATTGGGCAACAGTATTTCCTAGGATTTCATATTAGAGCTTTGAATTCATGATTCCTTCCACATGAACCAGTTTTCCAGTTACTGATGAGGCAAAAAACCCAATCTGCATGACATTTCCACCTGCATGCTTCACTATTGGCACCTGGTTCTCCTCTTGGAAAGCTGTGTTTCCATTGCAGCAAATGTATCGGTTGACCATCTGACCTTAGAATTCAATTTTAGGATCATCTGTCCAAAGAATATTAACCAAAAGGACTTCTGGTTTATAAAAACGCTTCTTGGCAAAAATTAGACCCACTTCCTTGTGTTTTTTCATCAGCATGGGCTTGTTTCTCTGCGTTCTGGCCGTGAGGCCTTCTACATTCAAATGCCTCTGCATAGTTAACATGTAGACATGTATTCCAGATTATGTCTGTTGCTCTTGTAATTCTGTGGATGTAACCTTGGGGTATTTTGCTGCTTCCTGTATTAATTTCTTGGATGTTCTGCAAGACATCTTTGTTGGTATTCCCATCCTGCTTGATAAGTCTGTGTATTTTTGCTCCTTTCATTTGAATAAAACTTCCTGACAGTTGATGTGTGAACCCCAAGCTGTACAGAAATATTCTTATGTATCCAAATTCACCATTGTAGGTGTAAATAATAGTATTTCTTAGCCTTTTAGACAGTTCCTAAGTTCTTGGCATGTCCACAGACCCATCACTCCTACCATAATGACTCGATTAAGCAAATTTAAGGATAGTCAATTGCAAGTACTGCTAAGCAGGATGGAAATTAAAATAAAGGTGCCAAAATCAACCAGGCGGAACAGCAAACATTTTAGGGTTGCAAGGCAAAAGCAGATTGACCAAAACAGAGGGTATAAAACAATAAAAAGGCTAACTATTGTGAGGGTGTACTCACTTTTGCAATGGATTATTTTTTCATTTGAGGTCAAAGGTCAAAATGACCTTGATATTTCAAGATATCCAAATTACACATTATGTAACACTTCAAATAGATACACTTTGTTGCAAAAATGAGATAATAATCATGACCTGATAGTAATTAATAAGCCAAATGCGATAATCCTGCAGGGGTGTACTTACTTTCGAGAGCAACTGTACCTTTAGTTTGCACATTTAAGAACAGCAGAAGAAGGTGGAATGTTCTCTTGAGGCCTCCATTTCCTATCATGCCTTATATCAGTCTTTTAACAAAATGGCCAATCAGAGACTTGCATCATGACAAGTAAAATGTTGATTCCTAGTTGCAGGCCAGCATAGAAATCCCGCAGAACGTTGTCCTGCTGCCCAAATACTTATTTTCCCAGAAGATGGCGCACAAGGCTAGCTCAAGAAAATAATTTTTTTGCTACAGGGAATTTTTCTACGCGCCCAGCAGATGCACAAGTTTGTTATCAGATTAACAATTCTATAGTGAGGTCATGCAGAAACACAATCCCTTTCTTATCATCAGGGGTGTATATTTTTCATTTTTGTAGGGGGGGTGATTTCGGCATAAGCGTGCTACGTGCGAGACCCAACACAAGGAAAATCGCCCTGCAGGGAATTTCCGGGGTCGTCTGAGGGCCCAGAATCCAAGCTATTTCAGATTATCGAAAGGTAAAATCTGAGTGACTGAAGCATGTATTTTCTTCATAATATCTCACTAGTATTATGGCAAAAACAGCTAAATATAGCTTACAATTCTCAACACCAAGTAATGATTTGAGATTCTAGGGGGGGGGATAATCATATGATCATCCCCCCCAGGGTCATCCTAGGGGGGGATGCATCCCCCCCATCCCCCCCAGGATCTACGCCCCTGCTTATCATATGCTTATGTGATTTTATACCAATGATTTCCATCCTTCCACAGGACCATCACTGCACACCACAGCTTTCCTTCATATTGGTAATGTTGGAATTGGATCGGCACACAGCTATTTCTATGGATTTTTGGATCATATTCTGCCAGGTCAGTAGGATTGTTCTTCATCTATGGCATTTTAAGAAGAATTGGTGTTATTTCTGGCTGATCATTATTTTTACTGTGTGCTTTCCCTCGGTGACATAAGAAATCCTTAGTAGTGATGCAGACCGGACCACCTTGGGACCGGTTTTGTCCGCAGGCCAGCCCTGGACCCCCAAAATACCAGATCACCTACAAAAAACTGATCCAGTGCCGACCGAACTGGTCCAAAGCTGGTCAGAACCGGTCCAGTGATTATGTCATGGAGGGTATCGCATGAATTTTGTCGTACAAAAAAATTCATATTTTATAGCTTGTTGAAACCCTCATTTTTATCATAATCTTCGAAATGCAGATGGATCGCTGCTGAACCGGTCAAGCAACAAAATCGGACCACCTCACCCTGGACTAGACCAGAACCAGACCACTTTTGTAAATACTGGATCGCCCTCTTAAAGGTGGTCCGGTCTGCATCACTAATCCTTAGAGTGGAGGTCGAGCACCTTCTACTCTGGAATAAGCCTAAAATTTAATATGAGTGAATTACTTTTGTTTTCAGACATTGTTGACAGGATTAAGAACTTTGAAGCCAAAAATCCTGGAACGATATCCCAATATTTCTTAATCCTTATTCCATGGTCCAGTAAAATACCGGCAAAATTCGGAGACATTGATCCACGATTTTCCACCATCAAGGAACCTTTGGAAGGAAGCATCGAAAAGAAAAGAGCTGGAAAACCCCGCTGCTACAAAAGCTATGTTCATGAGATAAAATGCAACGAGGTACAGTTGGCAGCAAAATTAGTCAACCCCTTTGTGTTTTTCCATTGAATTCAATAGTCGATGAGTCTTGCCAAAATGAGTGTGGTGATATGAGCATGCAAACCTTAAAAAAAAAGGATAACATTACTAATTGTTCAGACCCTGCTCCAATGCTAATCCAATGGAAGCATGCAAGGGGGTTGAATAATATTTTTCAAAAGTTTTAATCCATAGGTGAAATGGAGCCTACTTACCAGATTTAGTTTTGCTTCATAGCAGATTTAGTATGTTGTCTGGTATGTGATACTATCATACTTTTGATGATTTGATACATTCTGATGTCACTGGGATTGATATGGCCTCCACAACGATACTGTATCGCTGCAACACCGCAAGTATCGCATTTATTATTTCCGCAGCATTTGGCATATTTATTGGGAAATATTGCAAGAAATCCAGTAGAATCCATGTTGTTTACACCACATCATGGCACCACTGCTTTGCTCCCGCTTGAAATCTCACAAACGAGACCACAAGATTAAAAATGGCGGATGTAGATGATGAAAATCGGAAATCTTGTGATTTTTTGTGGACAACTCAACAATAGAGCTTGTATTTTGCCGTTTCTCGGGCAGGTGAAAAAGTATCGATAAATTCGATGCATCGGAAAAGATTTTGTCGATTATCTTCTCGAAAAAAATGTCACCACACTCATTTTTGTAAAACTGTTAAAAATTGAGGGGGGAATCGGGCCTTTGGGCACCTTGTCTACGGTAATTTCAATGAAAAGGGGCACTCTATGCATGCTTGGGCCCAAAGGTGCCTGGCATGACTGACATGTGCACTGCACCCATTGCCCTCCCCCATTGACATTTTTCAGCATCTCTCCAGTAAATGACCTTCCGAATTAATTTATGTTAATAATTCATCAGTTTTGCTCTATCGAGTTCAGTCCTGAAATAATCCATTCAAAATTGTTTCCTTTTCCTCAACAGGACTGCTATCGCTTTTGTGGTGAATTTGCGACTCCTCTTATGGCCCTGAAAAAAATGCTTGAAGCTGGGGAACTGGATGAAGTTGAATTTAACAAACAAGTTGCTGTGTTCACCCACACGCTGAGGGCTATCATTCAGAGTAATCCCCTCTGCCGAAACAAGGCTTTGGTTGTCAGCTTTGATGACGACGCACAAGGTTTTTCACTCGCAGATGAGCTTTGTCCACTTATCAAGCAAAGCGTTCAGGTAAGGGGCTACTACCAATTAATAATGCTTGGAGCAGTTCTTAATGGGTCATTCCGTGCACTATGAAAACTGCCCTTATCATTCATGGTAAAATTTGATCCGAAAGTGAGCTACATGGTGTTCACTGATGAGACCTATACCAAAAAATTCCTTACAAAATTTAGACAAATATAAACCATGTCTGATGAGTGAACCCCATGTAGCTTGTTGTGAAAACTGGCCTTGAAAGTTTGAATCAGGGAAATTTCAAAATGGCCACCATTTGTTATTGCTCTCTGCACATGCTCAATAGGTCTGAGCATGCTCAGTGAAAACCGGGTCGTTCTTGGGCATGGTCTGTGCCAATTAGGTCAGAGCAAATTTTCCATTGCATTTCTATAGTGCATGCCGTGTCAAACGGACCAATGTTCCCATGGGTGAGTCTTCAAGAAAATTCAAACTTTTTCATTTAGTGGGTCTAACTATATAACGGAGGTATGCAAAACGCTGCAAGCCAATTCTTAATGGTTTTCAAGTTACAGCTCTATTAAAATGGCCTGAAAGAGATGTTTTGAGAAGTGTATTGAAACTAGGCAATCTTTAACTAAAGGCCATGTGTCTGATTTAATAATTAAGTGTCTAATTTAATGATTGAAATGATCGCAGGGCCTTTATTATATTTAACAACAGTGTTGTTAACACCATGGTAAATTTAGTGTAACCAAAAGAGTAAAATGATAAAATGACCGCTGTACGGTTGTGGTCCCTAGGTTGTGGTCAAGGAAAAGCCTGTTGAAAGGCACTGTAGCATTTTGCAGTAATTTTCTGGAATTGAATTGCGAGTATTGAGTCATTGGGGAATCAGTTCATCTGAGAGGACTAGGTCACAGCTCCTCAATGGCTCTGAAAATTGTATCTGGATGGACAATTGTGGAGATTGGACATTTAGAGGCAAGTGGACATGTGAGCACAGCTAAGGATAAAAGGTCTGGGACATAAAGATACTTCAGCTGTAGGACCATATATAGATAAGTCAATGGGAATATATATCTGCTAAATTCAATGAGGAGAGCAAAAGTACGCATCTGGGCAAAGACCGAGACGGGAGTAAATTTATCTAAATGGCTTTGCCCGAACTGATGGAACCACGCGCATGTATACCAATAATACCCTATAAGACAATACCAGCGTATGAAAATCGAATTTGGGGATTGCAGAAGAAGAGCCATTTTGCAAATAACACACAGATATGGTGCAAATGCAATAGTTGACCTTGTACATCTCACTTATTTTGATAAAGTTCTGCCATGCAAAGTATTTTCTCTTTTATAGTATTTGCATATTTTGAAGAAATACAGAACTAGTCACTGTGTACCGTTTGCTCTATGCGAAGCGACCTAGTTAATCATAAAATCTTAAATTTTAGACCAGAAAGCAATGTAATTACAATATAACATAGCCAGTATGCTGTATTTATGTATCAGAAATCTTGATGTAAAATTTCAAGCTTTAAATATTTAGCAATCAAAAGATTTGGTGATTCTAGTAAAAAATGCACTAAAAAATACTAAAACTGCCTAATCTCCCAGAAAACTTAACTGATTGATTCCAAATTTTTTATATGTATTGTGTATACTATAATACAGCATACTGGCTATATGGCAACATTTGTTGCTTGCTCTATATATGAAAACTAGCAAAATGTAAACAAAGAAAATCCCTAATTGGGTCACTTGGTTGGTACACAGTGTATATGTCAAAGTCACATGACAAATTCCAATTAGAATACAACCATAGCAGTGATCACAAACTGTTATACATTGTTTGTTACTATGTGTGCTTTTAGCAGTTAGACATGAAATAAAAATATATAAGAATCTGCAACTTATAGAACTAACAACACCCAACAATAACTGTGAATTTTGAGAAAATGTTTTTCGTAGTCAAATGTCAAATTTGATAGAATCTGTGACAAATTTATCAAAACACAAATCTCCAGGGAATTTCTTGGACTTGTCATATGCTAGTATATGGATGGATTAAATCGATCTACAAGCCCTAATATACCATATCTATCAATGACTGGTACATCCGCTCATGGATGCAACTCATTGTAGATGCACGGATAATGCATGGTGCACATTTCTGGACATTATGATGGGGAGCAAATCTGATGGCCTTTGAATGAGTAGTGTGTGGCAGATAATAAAACCAGCTGAACTTGGGAAGAATAACCTTTATTGATCAGAAATTAGATTTGATTTGATTTGATTTACATATTACATGAAAAAGCAAGGATTACACAAAAAAGACAGTGCCTTATTTCCGTTGTGGTCCTTGTTGATGAAGGCCTCCAGAGAGTTCATTGACAGAAACATGGAATTCATGATCATGATTGTTTATAATACACTGAAAGACAAAAGTTATGTATATGTTGTGCATTCAAGAACCTCATCTGTGTACTAAATATAAGGTTCTGTCGAACACAAGCTTTACATAAAATAAACCATAAAGTCTAAAGATAATGGTCTTGGGGTTCATTCGAAGCTTGAGATGTCCTCTCATCTGTAGCATCCCCTGTAACATCCAGAAACATGCCTTCATTACAATGGAGGGTATCTTGAGTTCTGGTTGTTTTTCTGGGTCCAGCACCTCTTTGTTTATTCCTTGTCTACCCTACCTCCCGGTAACAGGCAGCCATCTTTGATATACTTGACAGATGAACATAATACACTCTGCAACATTAAGCAGGGTTTTCACACCTGCACCATTCCAATAGTTTCATCCCCGTCATATTCTGTTATTGGGGACACAATAAATTCAGTTGTAAAATAATTGTGTGCTTGAATCTTTAAGGATTCATTTAAGCTCACATGAAGCCGCATACCTGCATATGGTATGCGTCAACAACAAAAACTGTGTTTTCTGAAAACTCCCCTTTGTCCGCCATTTTTAAAAACGCAAATGTTTCACGGTTCAGTGTTTTATTGTTTGTGACCCTGTTTTTGGGTGTCTTACTCCATGGAACCATCATATTGAACATACCCCTCGAACATCCTGCCCTCACAACATATGCATAACTTTCGTCTTTCAGTGTACATTGTAAAGCAGAGAGGAAATTCACAAGGGGTCACCAACAGATCCTACTGATATACTGCTTGAAATGGAAGTAATAACGACCCACACCTTGTCCTATACTTGGAACAACGAAGGACGACAGAGTAGACACTGTAGGTGCAAGTGAGGGCAGAGGGACTACCATGGAACTTCCTACTGAATTGGGATCTAAGGGGTGTCTGAAAGGCAGTACCGCTTACTCCCACCGTACCCCTAAGTTTGGTGGTATAGGCCGTGCGCACACAGTGAAGGCTGACAGACCACCTATTTCATCTATCCCTGCCGGGTATAAGATGCAAAAATCATGGGTGACATGCTCACACCTGCAACAGCTAAAAACTCCTCCCCGAGCAATGCCACTCACCTGAACTGTCCACCTATTGTTATTGATCAATCCTGTCCTTTTGATAACAGCAAATAACAGTGAAACAGCTCCCTTATTTACGTTTTCTGCCTCTACTGTTTTTCCCCACCAGGGGCGCATGCATCTCCATCGTAGTTCTGCTATTGCTCACGTTTAGGACTGGCGCCACTGTCTGCCTTCCCGCCAAAAACATCCACACACTTCACTCTCACCTTTCTCAAGCCCATTCCATCTGTCAATGTCTCAATGCCCATACACTTTTACCTATTTGCCTAATTCTATACATTTCCATCAAACCACATTTCCTTTCAGCAGATCTTTTCCTTTCCTTACGAGCAATGCCCTCAATTACAAGCTCAGGTGTAAGTACACTTGACCTTACACCAATACATATGATAGTGCATTTGTAACTTCAATTCCTCTACCACCAATCTTTACTTATATTACAATTATTACTCAAATGCTATTTCAAATGGTCAGCATGCAAGACGGGGCCACATGCCTATTCAGGTGGGGGGGGGGGTTAACTATTCCCCATTATAGTCCTGCCCCAAATCATGGGTAAATCTAGTCTTTTCAAATTCTCTTAACAAAGCAGCCCTTGGGACGAAAAGAGAAACTCCTTCAAGGACTCCATGAAGAGCCAGTATAGATAGTCCCAAAACTCCATTGGTTACTCCGGTAACTCCGCATCTGCCGATCCTGGCAGAGTGGCAGATATTATGATGAATATGAGCCATTTGGAGAATTTAGTGACTACTCCTCAGGTGAGGAGGAAGACGAGAGATGTCCCCGAGACTACTTGATGGACGCCAGAAACATCAAACATGAAAAATTTTCTGGAAAGCTGTAGGGCATGTAAGTGGACCTCATGGGAGAAGCTGTTTCGCTTAACAACGACTCTTATTTGGTCTGCTCTATTTGCCCACATAAGTCTACCGCAGGAAACCAGTTCACCTTTCGACAGCCCTTGTGAGAGGGAGGGGGGCATTGAATTACTTTTAATATATCAATAATTTCTTGCTCAGTTTTGGTGAAACAAATAAATAATTTTTAGGCAGTCCTGAAATCAGTCATTTCTGCTTGGGATATTTCTTAACAGGGTGTTGCTTGAAATCGTATGTTCAAAATAAAGAGTTACTGAGACCGTTAATGTGAAATAAATAATTTTTCGCCAGCGAAAACTCCAATGCCTCCCTTGAAATTAAATGGCTGCCCCCCAAGTCAATTTTATTAATGCCATGATTAACTGGAAACTGGTTAGTGTGGTTACAATGCTAATTCATCAGGATAATTCACGCTGAATGGGTCATGCCATAATCATTTGGTATAGATTTTCCTAATATCTGTCCTCAGTTCTCTACTTATACTTAGAACTCAATTTCAGGCACCCATCCCTACAACTGTTGGGGACTGTGAGCAGTCTTTGGACACTACACTTCAACAGGGCTGTGTACATATAGTCAACAGAGAAGATGGGGAACTCATGGCTGGCTCACTGGAACAATTGTGCAACGATCTCCAAGAAAGAGTTGTCAGACATGATTCATTCACAAACGTTAATTCCATTGACAAAGATGTGAGGGAAAGGCTTTTGATCATTGTGACTGAATCCTCCAAAGATGAATTGGAAAAAGTTTCTTCTAACCCGATTCAAGATCCATATTGGTCTAGCAGAACAACCTTCATCGTTGATATGCCCAGTGACGCTCCAGAATGGCTCGAAAGGAACAGAGCAGATTACATTGAAACACGAAAAGTGGGACGTCTTCTTTGGAACAGAATCTTCGGCTCTCTCTTTGGTTTGTACAACGTTGTCAATGATAGGAGGAAAGGGGGCATATTCGGATGCTTTTAACGTCTACTTATTTTGCTCAATGTTGGAAGTACTCAGCAACACAGAAGTTTCAGTTTGCATAAGTATCACCAATACTACTATAGAGCTTAAATCCTAGACATAATAAATTAGACTGCACCTAATTTCTCAGTTGAGTGTGTTTATCAGGATAGCTATTTAGAACTATTCATTACGATGTATCAAATTCATACAATCATTTAGAAAGCCTCATTGTTCATGGTTTGTCCACAGAATGGTTTGAATTGAACCCCTCTATGTTTACTTTAGTAGTAGGAAAACAAACTTTTCCTCGCCATACTTCTGCATGTGGCTGTAATTTGTCAATAAAACGATAGAAACATCAGGATGTGAAATTACAAGATATGATGGCACTACCATATCATATACCTTGCCAGGAACCAAGAAAACCCCACTGTCCCATAGTGCCCCGCGTCCCAATGTGCCCCGCATCCAAGTGTGCCCCGGTTCCCCCTACTGATTATGTAGGGGAGACCGGGGCTGGTTGTCACAGGGGCAGGTTGTCACACTTTTTATTGCACTAAACTATGGAGTCACACAGCTCAACCAATCATTATTTTTTGCTTTTATAACCCACTGGAGTCTTTTTGAAAAATCTTGACCCCTGGAAGGGAGTCTGGTAGGCACAAGGACTGTTAAAAATTTCCTGTCACAAAAAGGTTTTACCTTTAACTTGCATGCAATGCTAGTCTTCATCAAATAGTTGTTGAAAAAGATACAGTTAATACAATTACCATATAAACATTTCTTTAAATCATCATTAGAACAAATAGTGAAAATTTTGGTAACAACGGCCTTGGTCACCCGTTTTTGGAATTTTCATCAGTCGGGGCAGGTTGTCACAAAAAGGCGGGGCAGGTTGTCACACTTTTTGGAGCTGGTTGTTACCTATTAGGACCAGGCTTTAAAACCAAAAAAACTAACACAAATATAAATTTGTGCTTTATACATGCTATTGATGACTGAAGATGTATGCAGATATTGCATTGTGTTTAAATAAATCGATTTCAAATTTATATGTAAAATTTTCCAAAAAAATCATAAAAATCCTACTCCGTATCAGAATGCTTTCCTACTGATTGGTAAGCCTTCATTTCCAGCACTCTTGTACACAGTAGCATGTTTGTTAAGGTCTTCACTTGGCAAGTAAAGGATTCCTCATATGTCCAAAATAACTTTTCTTGGTCAAGATTTGCCCTACAGAGTTCCACTTCCTGCATTCGAGCTCATAACCAAAAGTGTGACAACCTGCCCCGAGAGTGTGACAACCTGCCCCGAAAGTGTGACAACCTGCCCCGAATTCTGAATTTTTAAAAAAGTCCAATATCACATCAAGATTTCGATTGATATAGGTATATATTCACCAGATAGGTTTAAGTCACTCCCCTTTTGCCATTCATACAGAATGGCAGTGCTCCTGCATGCTTTATATAGAAATAGTAGCATGTCTAAGTTTTACACACTGTGACAACCTGCCCCTGTGACAACCAGCCCGGTCTCCCCTATGCATACATGTCATAATGTGCTTCACGCGACCACCAACCTTTATAATTACACCAACGAGCCAGCTCAGAATGCTATGCTCTCTCTCTCTCTCTATTAGATTATAAAATTTCTAGATTTAATTTGCAAACTTTAGCCTGCCAGCCACATAAAGATTTTCATATCTTTAACAGGCGTGTCTTCAGTTGAAGGCGAGGAAGATGAAAGATGGAAGAAGATGCAAGGTATGGAATCGGTGCCAAATATGTTGCATATTTTGCATGAATCTGCTTCAAAATATTTTGCATGTTCTGATATACTTTTTTTCGCATTGTTTATACTCATTCTCTTTTTATTTCACATTATAATTATTCTTGCAGTCACCAGACAGCTGAACTTTCCAATTGCGGGTGTAGCGAAAGGTCTCGCCTTGACATATTACTACAATTATCTAGAACTCATCGGACCAAGTGAGAAAATATTTACTTTCACCGAATTTATATCTCTGTAAATAATATTTCTCAGTGAGTCTACATGTTATTAATGTCAAGCAAAAATGCTTCTGTGCCTATTCATCTTCATAATAGTAGGTTTCACCACTCAGTGGTTGCCATGGTTGTTTTTAGTATGGGGGTGTATTCTTACCTCAATTTTTGTTGTCACAATGAGAGAATGGTAGAATGAGTGAATGGGAGTTTTGGTGGCAAATTAAAAACTGTAGAAGAAAATCTGAAATTACTCTTTGCATGTTTCAAAGTATCTGCCTATAACTTTTTCCAGAAAACTAGATGTAAACTAGAGGCTGTTATTGCAGCTTACTTGCTATGACCTTAAATAATTCTAATTCTTTAAAAAAAAAATTTTCCTTGCTAAGCACATACCTATTTTGAATGTATCCGTACGTATTTATTTTGGCTAGAATCAAATGGCTTGACCGTTTTGCTTGGGGGATGTTTTGAGTCTAGAAAGCTGGCTTACTTGATTGTAGAGCATGCATCTGGCACAGGAATGAATTACTGGCATATACACTTTGTACCATTTGCTCGATGTGAAGCGACCCAGTTGAGGCTTGGATTTGGCTTCGGACAACACGTTTGACAGTTTGACAGGTGTATGTTGCGCCTTAAGTCAAACAACATCTTTCAAAAATTTTCGATCACAGGCAGCAAGGATTAGACACGAGAGAAGAGAAACCTATGGAAATTGGAAAATTCAGTTGAACATCAGTGCGGGGTTTGTGGACTAAACTCAGTAACATTAAAAACGCACACATTTTTGATCAGCTCAAAAACCAACTTGTAAAGTAGATATTTTCATGAAACTTTACACTGATGTCTGTCGATATCTCTTGTGGAAGTTCAGAAAATTTCATAAAGAATGAAATCGAAACGGCTGGATTAGGCCACTTTTAGTGCATCATGTCCAAAAACCAAAATCAGAACCGATGCAAATTGGTCCAAAATTGATTGCATATGAAGTCTGTCACAACTCAATATTTGGAGTGTGGAAATAATCAAGGTGGTCACTAACACTTTTTTTATGGGGTTTTGTGAGTTTTCGGTTGATTTTTGTGTCAAGTTGGTGTTTTTCACATTTGTTTGTCACATCATTTTCAACACTTTTTCATCATAAGCATCTTAAATTATCCTGTTTTTGGTCAAATTTAGACCTGAAATCTTGATGGACACCTGTTTTGACCATTTGAAATCAATAATAAAGTGAAAGCATCTGTACTCTACTCCCCTATCCCTTTTTCAATTTTGCAAATTCCAAATTTGACATTATGTCACAAAAGCATGTCTGGTTCTTAGAAATATCCAGGGAACCTGTTCAAACGTTCACAATCTTTAGTTGAGAAGCTAATAAGCAAATTTGCCAAGTGACATTAATATAAACCTAGTGCTTCAAAATTTATGATAGGCTACTTTGAAAATGTGTGCGTTTTTAATGCTGCTGAGTTTATAATACAACTCATGAGAAGAACGTGCACAACACAGGTTTATCCTATGTGGCCTGTGGGTGTGTACCTTGAAATAAAATCATCAAATGTGATACTGCCGAGACTCTCACAATAACAGTTAACACTGTTATCACCACATGCCTTGGAAAGTTTGGATGAAGAATATATCATGAAAAATTTAAGTAGCAACTATGCAGACAATGCTGCACTTAAAAGTGTCACATGCATATAATGTAAAACAAATTGATTTCTGCGCCTCCCAAGGTGAGCCCCCAGGTGACCCCTACAGCTGGAAACATAATTATCTTAAGAAAATAACCACTATTTCATGGTACGTACCCATTGAGGTGACTCCCGGCCTTTTAATTGAACTAGCACAAAAACAATTTTATGAGTAGGCCTACCCCCAAGGTGCCCCCAAAGCCAAGTCAAAAATAAAAAGCAAAAAAATATTTAAAAGTGTCCCCGAGGTGTCCCCCGAGGTGTCCCCCGAGGTGTCCCCCGAGGTGTCCCCCGAGGTGTCCCCCGAGGTGTCCCCCGAGGTGTCCCCCGAGGTGTCCCCCGAGGTGTTGTAAAAAACTACTTAAGGGTACCCCTACCAGGTGACCCCTAGCCCAGCATATGACTAGCAAAAAAAAAATACAAGTACCAAACCCCCGCCAGGTGACCCCCAGGAATAAAAATATTTCAGGACTATCCCCGAGGTGTTCTCAAGTGTGACCCCAGCTTAGTAATTAATATAACTAGCAGGTTAGGTGACCCCTTGGTAAAAAAAATTTCAAGAGTCCCCACTTGGTGACCCCCACCCCGCCTCTAGTGATATAATTCACAAAAAACCCTCAGGCTAACAAAAAAACAGTTTGCAATTAACTCCCAAGGTGACCCCTAGGTGGCCCCCAAGCCTAGTAATATAATTACCGAAAAGAAAGTTCACCAGTGCTCCCCTCCCCGATGTGACCCCCTTACCATTGGTGACCGAATCCCCTCCCCAAGGTTACACCTCAGACCATAAGATTTCATACTGAGGTATTGAATTATAACACACAGGCAGAAATGGCCCAAGTTTCTGCCCTCTGTCATTGTTCACAATGTGTAGATGCTGATCGGCCGATATGGCCAAGCCCAGCACATCGTCATGCACGCATTAAAACTTCCAGTTAAGCCACAGCCTGCAGAAAATCTCTGTCGCACCGTTACGCCTTACCATATGCCCTCAAATACTAAATAAGCACACTTGAATCAAAACTGTTTTGTAGACATCATGAGACAATGCCTCCAAATATTTTAAACCCACTTATAGTAAAGCCTGCTTCCCAAACAAAATTACAGAGTATGAAAAAGTCAACATATTTACAACTCTTGCGTTTAAAAAAGCCAAACCCGTTAGTTCTAAGCCTGACCTAAATTAAAATAGTACATTTTTTGTAGAGTCAAGGATGGTAAATCCGTCCAGGATTCTAAATCCGTCCACCCTCTAATATGGGGATAAAAATACATCTGTTGAAGTTTTGTGAGTTTTAAAAGCAAGAGAAATCGGTTTTAATAGATTTTGCGGTTCTTAGCATTTTAAATAATTTCTTGGGTCTATTTAACAACAAAAAGATAAAAGACAATCAAACTCTGTGACGTCATCAGCCATCTTGTGAATTTTAGTTGGTTGGCCTTGTAGGACTATTTAAATCAACAGACATATGTATTTCATGTAACAATCAATGAATAAGATAGAAAATTTATTATTTTTATTGGATTTTTAAAAAATTACTCAGTTGTGACACTTTGGAAGGAAATACAATGGAAATAAAAGTGGACGGAATTGCCATCCTCATATTAAAACTGGATTGATTGGGTGTTTTGTAAATCCGTCCACCTACATCAGAGTACTTGTATGACTTGCAATAATCGTAATTGGCATATCGATATAATCGATTACAGAAATTAGATTGGAACAATTGATACCACTTTGATTGGTGTAAATAAATTTTTAATTGTTATTAGGGCAATCGATTGAAATGATTGTATAAAACTTGACATCTATTATTTAATTCTTCTGTTTTTCGTGTAATCATTGTCCAATTATTCTTAGATCAACACAAAATCCTTGGTGAAGATTTATAAATTGCAGCATTTCAAAAATTTATAAGATATGATAGGTGGGGGCTGTATTATGCCCTGTGGACGGATTTACCATCCTTGCTGGACGGATTTACCAGCAACCTGGACGGATTTACCAGCCCCAACCTTTATTTTTGGTTGCCATAGTTTCATCAAAAATTATTTGAATTTTTTTACCTTTTTGGTTGTTAATGGCAGCACAGAATATGCTCCTTCCACTGGACTACTTTAAATTTTTTTAATCTATTCCCATTGTTTGGGAAATAGGGTTTTAGCCAAAAGTGGACGGATTTACCCTCCTTGACTCTACTTTTTTCATAGCAGTAATTGTTATCAATTACAAATAATATCCATACGAATATTATAAAGCAGGCTGGAGAATATTTCAGTCTCAAACATGGTGTAAGTACCTGAATTTATCAAAAATTGCTCAAAATAGTCTGGTTGATTTCAAGTCCATCTTACTAGAATCACGTAATCTTTGACCACAAGCAATATTTTGAAATATGAAAATATGCATACATGTAGGATTCGTGAGAATATATAGGGGAGAGCGGGGCATGATGGGCACCTTAACTTTGAAGGTCCACCATGTCATTACCATGCCAACAAAAATCACTTTTTGTTGCTGACTAGTTTTTCATTAGGTTCTACTTTAAGCATAGAAATCTTGTTTCGCTCAATGAAGTAGTATTTGAGTTATAAGCACTTTTAATTTTTTGGCAGGTGCCCATCATGCCCGCAAGGATTTGACTTTATTCTTGGGAACTGGTGTCTGAGGGCATTTATGAAAAATGAAGTTTGGGGCATGACGTGTCTCTTGATTGGGGTATGATGGGCCCAGGCCCATCATACCCCATGTGAACTAATCATATGTATTTCTTGTAATATAATAGCTGAAGATTGACGAGAATGGACAATTATGCAGTGGCGGAGCTATGGGGGGGCCTGGGGGGGCCAGGGCCCCCCCAAATGGTTAAGTGGCCCCCCACGGGCCCCCCCATTTCAGATTTGAAAAATTTGGAAAAATCATTTGAGCAGCAACGGTCGCTGGAACATGTCTCTCTAAAGTTGTCCTTCTCTGGCGCTAACTTATACCCAATTTTCTCAAGAATGACAGTTGCCCTTTGAAAAATTCTGAGTCATCTGATAATTTTTGATTTCCTTATTTGAATATATTTAGCGCAAACCTTTTATGGGGTGAGTTACATTTGCCTGAATATCAGGATCTAGATTTTATATTTTTCCAAAGGAAATCTCTTTGAAACTAGCTATTGATTGTTAATTATGTTTATTTAAATTTTCTGCCCGAATTGTTTTGCCTTTTTATCTGAATCTTAGTGTTTCTCAAATTTTTTGGGGGGAGGGTGCAACTCCCCCTTCCAGCATGCCTATGCATCTAGAGATTCCATGCAACTCCTAAACTCAGGGTGTTTTGAGGAAATCTTTCTTGGCAGCAAACCTTAAGCAAACAACTTGCTATAATTTTGCAAATGAGTGAATTCTGAGAAATTTGGTATTTATCTTACAGATGATTTCATATTTGTAGACATTAGAGGTAGAAAATACATCATTTTATTGCAATTTTCATTGGTCCAGAACAGGTATGACACCACTCTATCCTGAAAAGTGACATAGCGTTTTGCATGGGTGACTATGGCATTCTGAGGTCTGAATATCAGGCCTGAATATCAGGATCTAGATTTTATATTGTTCCAAAAGAAATCTCTTTGAAACTAGCTATTGATTGTTACAGGGTGTAATTATGTTTATTTAAATTTTCTGCCCGAATTGTTTTGCCTTTTTGTCTGAATCTTAGTGTTTCTCAAATTTTTTGGGGGGAGGGTGCAACTCCCCCTTCCAGCATGCCTATGCATCTAGAGATTCCATGCAACTCCTAAACTCAGGGTGTTTTGAGGAAATCTTTCTGTCGCCATTGCTCAGTTAAAGAAGTAATGCTCCTTTGAATTGTTTCTAATTAAACAGATCTGATTTACCAGAGTGATTTGTACAAACTGCTCAATTTTTCATGTGTGCATGGAATTTCCCTACATTTTTGGCATTTGTGTCATTTGCACAAATTGCTACTACTTTTTATGCCTATTTGAGGAGTTGGGTAGATTTCCATCAAAAGGACTTTCATAAATTTTTCGATTTAGACCTAACCTATGAAATCAGAAAGAGGACATTCTGAGCAAGAATATACTGAAAACTTGCAAAGACAATTATGAAAAAAAACCAGAGGTCCATTTCACAGCAAAAGATACACTTTGTGACTCATGGTAATTGACGAGGTGTCATTGTCATACTTTTTATATCGGAACCATAGGATCTGTTTCATTATTTTTCACAACTGATTTTAGTGTAAGTATGAGATGTATGGTCCTTTTGTTTATCAGTCACAAAAGATAAGACGGTCAATATTGCTAAGTCGTTCATGAAGAAGACTCGTAACGCCGTGTCAATTTTTATCCATATAATTCCGCTAAAAAGTCTCAAAAATGTCGCAAGAATGTCGCAAAAATGCCGCGAATGGTTGGCCCCCCTAGTTCAGACCCTGGCCCCCCCTTGGCCCCCCCACTCATGGATTTCTGGCTACGCCACTGCAATTATGCCTATTTCAATATCTATTGGTATTATCTTATTTACTACATCAGGTAATTAAGAACATAATTTGTGTGCCAAGTCATCTCTTATGATATTAAATTTACGTTTTTGGATTGTCACCTGCAATTTTTAGACGAAAAAGTGATTATGGTTTGCTGAGTTGGTTCAATAACTACCATTTATCATGAAGTACAAGTTTTTAATTAAGAATATTGGAATTATTTCTGTTTTACAACTATAATGCCCTAAGTATTGACCAACATTTGAAGCTGCCCATCATGCCCCAACAAGGTGCCCATCATGCCCCACCCTTGTGGGGCATGATGGGCACCTGTCAAAAAATTAAAGTGCTTATAACTCAAATACTATTTCATTGAGCGATACAAGGTTTTGCACTTTCACCATCGATACATTATTTGTTTTTCATTGCAGAATTTGTGGAAAGGATTAGAGACATAGCAGCAATTTCCCATGAAAAAATGGTGACCAAGTTGTTAATTTTGGTGACTCACTCATGCCACAGGTAAATGAACAAATGAAAAAAATTCTAGTCCAGTTTTGGTGATAT
Organism: Platynereis dumerilii; assembly: GCA_026936325.1. Lineage (NCBI taxonomy): Eukaryota > Metazoa > Annelida > Polychaeta > Phyllodocida > Nereididae > Platynereis > Platynereis dumerilii. The sequence continues at coordinate 4,732,301 of JAPTHN010000004.1, forward strand.
AAATAAATAAATTTTAGGCGGTCTTGAAGGAATAGTTGCCTTGGAGTGTATTTCTTAAGACCGCGTTGTTTGATCTAAAAGCAAGTATGTGACATCACAAGCTTAAAATAATAAAATTTTACGTATGTCGTTCCTGTGAAACAAATCATATCCCGTCGAGGGAAACTCCGAGGCCCCCCCCTCCCGAATATCTAATTTTTATGTCTGACTGTCTACCTGTCTGTGTGCCTATCTATCAACCTTTCTATCTATTTATAATCTATCTGTCATACTATCTATTTATCCATCTTTATAATATATACAGTGATGAAAATAAGTATTTGACCCTCTACCATATTTTCTAGTTTGGGCACTTGCGATCGCTCCAGAACTCTGAAATTTCTCAGGTAGATCTGGTCCAACATTAGAAGACAGGTAATGCACAAAAATTAAGTGAAAGAAGCGTTATGTAATATATTTGCTTAAGAATCCCAATGGTCTTCGGAAATAAGTATTTGACCCCTTTGTTTGAAAAGGTTTTATTATAATACTTTACAAAACAAACACTTGGAAAACTATCATAAGTGAAATTTATTGCCATCAGAACCTATTTCAATTGTTTTCCTCCCATTAAATTTAGCTTTTTATGCCCTCAATTACAATTCCTATAATTTTTTGGTAATTTCTTCATTTTGAAGATGCGCGGTTGAAAAAAAAATATCACGAGACACCAGAGACTTCATTTTTTACTGACACTAGTCTGGCGTTGGTAGCATTGGTATACAGACCCTTTGTGATGATCTAGGGGTGAAAATTTCAATAATTCATGACATTGTGTGTAAGGAAACAAAGGACAAACTTACCACTGGGCGATGCCGATCTGCAGTGCCACTGCAATCTCACCTACACTGGAGTCCATGAGTGCAAGAACCATTTTAGAGAGTCCTAGACTAACCAACGATGATTTAGCAAAAGTCTGAAAGCAGTTTGCAACTCTACAAATAAGAGGAAATGACCAGTACAATATGATTCCGCAGGCTTAGACGATGCAGTGCGGCCATAGAGCCTCTGTTGCAGGACAAAGCTTGTTTGGAATTTATAATTGATCATGTGGAACTATTTTGCTGATGATTGGGGGAAATTCTCAACAAGTTTTGGCATGATTCTTCTGCAAAAGAGGCTCTATGGCCGCACTGCATCGTCTCAGCCTGCAGAATCATATTGTACTAGATCATTATATAGGATCTGTGTACCAACACCAGACTAGTGTCAGTCAAAAATCATGTCTCTTGTGTATTGGGATATTTTTTTTTCAACCGAGCATATCGAAAATGAAGAAATTACCAAAAAATTATTGGAGGTGTCATTGAGGGCATTCAAAACTAAACAAAATTGGGGAAAACAGTTGAAATAGGTTTTTATTGCAATAATTTTTAGTTATAGTAGTTTTCCAAGTGTTTGTTTTGTAAAAGTCTGGTGATAAACCCATTGCAAACGAAGGGGTCAAATACTTATTTCCGAAGACTATTGGGATTTTTATGCAAATATATTACGTAATGCTTCTTTCAATTAATTTTTGTGCATTACCTGTCTTCTAATGTTGGACCAGATCTACCTGAGAAATTTCAGAGTTTTGGAGCATGCGTAAGTGCCCAAACTAGAAAATATGGTAGGGGGTCAAATACTTATTTTCCTCACTGTATCTATCTATCTATCTACCGTTACATAATTCTCCAAATGCCCTTTGACATCATGTTACTGCTATGTTCTTTTTTTTCTCTCTAAAAATGTATCATATTATATTAATGTACATATTGTCTCTTTGTTATGAATAAATTTCTTGTCTGTCTGTCTGTCTGTCTGTGCAGCCGCCCAAAACTGGAAGAAGAACTTGCAGATGCTGTGAAGAAATTTGAATTTGTTGAGACTTTGATGGTTGACAAGAAAGACATTGCTGGCAACAACCGCGAATATTCCACCGCCATCTACAAGATTCCAGGGGTAGAGGGGAAACAGGTTAGTTGAGATGCATGGTTAGTTTATACGCCCCATCTCCTGGTGATATTAAAATGATTATTTGAGAAAATTGTGCCAAGTGTTGTTTATAAAAATAGCTATTTATGATGACCAAATTTCATACATGGTCCCAAGTCCAACCTGAAAAATGGCAGGGATGGGTTAGTTAAGACAGAACAGGCAGGGTCAGTTGATACGTATCAACTAACCCTACCTGCATAATGTCCAGTTGACTTACCAGTGTTTCAAATTAAAATTTTGAGAATTGAACTGAGTCAACTTGTATTGTGTAAAGGATAAATATTCCTTGTGTTTAAAAAAAAAAGAATTAGTTTTGTTGAGGATTTTAGCTTCTTTGAGGGTTGTAGCCCCTTTGATTGAAGGGTCATTCTACAGAAATTGTCCTATTCCTGTCCCTGGACTACCAATGTCATTTAATCAATAACTAATTGTTCTTTATCACTTTTTGTTAGTTAGTGATCGCAAGCAGGACCTAAACAAAAATGTTTAGTGTTAATTTTGTCATTCATTAATTTTTTTGACTATTTTTATTCCCCTAAAGTCACACATGTACCTGTTTTTGCATGTTTTTGCATGTCCCTGCACTCGTTTCTGCAAATTCAAACCTCAGCATATCTGTAAAATTATCTGAATATGCCTTAGTTTTAATATGAATGTAACCAGAACAATGTCCTTTCACTTATGGGCTTGTTTTAATTTTTTACTCTCAATTGAATTTTGAGTAAACAAGCTGCAAAGTCTGTCCCTGAGTTTTTTTGTCATTACCAGAACATAGTACTATTTTTGGCACCATTCGTTTTCTCACACAAGTGTCATCATCAGTCACATGACATTATAAAACTACTCGAGCAGCTTGACAGAAAGATTGTATGCTGAAGAAAATCACACTAGCAAAAGATATTTTATGTCCATTTAAAACCCCTATTTTGAGTGAGTAGGTTTATTATGTGTCATTACCGCAACAGACATTTAACAATCAGGAAAGGAATGCAGCAAAATTTTTCTTTAGCTGTCATGAAGCGATGCTGTTCTAGTTCACATTTCTTAAACCTCCCTTGCTGTCTGTGCTGTCGGGCTTCTTAAAAAAAATACTAAAGCTAAATTTGTCATTACCACAACGTGTCATTACCGGAACAATTTGCCACTGTTGCGGTAATGACTCATAGGAAATGCATGTTAATTTTAGTCAAAATTAAAATTGAGAAAAGAATCGTGGCAACCATTGCCAGACGTTTTTCAGAGCCTTTGTTGACTCCCAGACTAATTAAATCATGCATTTTAAAAATTTTGAAAAACAGTAAAATTGCCACCCAAATGGGAACATTTTTGTAGAATGACCCAGAACTACTGCAAAATGAAAGTGAGTCAGTTTTTTGGTGCAAATGGTAGTTAGGTTATGTGATGGGAGTAGAGGTCAGAAATACCTATATTTATGGTTGCCCAAGGTTTTGAGAGGTTCTGCTGGGTGGCCTAGTCAAAATCATGGCCCTGACTTGTGAGTGGAAATATAGGCCTACTTCTGAACTCAACTGTATGACTTTGTGCAAATATTCAAGTCTTATTGATTTTCTTGAATAAGTACTGTACACACCGTTTCTGTCGGCTTTCATATCAGTGTAAAAAGTGATTGGGTCTATGTGTATGTCTCCTTGCTCTGTGCCCCCTTCTCGCTCTGCGCCCTAGGTGACCGCCTAGTTCGCCTAATGGTAGGGCCAGCCCTGCAACCAGGTGATAAAATAAAACTTAATTGGAGCACAAGTGACAGCCGCTGGGTTGGGGTTGGGGTAATTTCTGGGGGTTGGGGCAATTTCTGGCATGATGCTCACTCACCTCTTATAATGGTGACAAGGTTGCTCACTAGCCCATCTAGTGATCCTGCCAGAAGCCCTGGGTGACCTCAGTGTCTCATCTAATTGGTAGATCAGATCTAGGTCATAATATTGGGACAGCAAAGGTTATGAAGACATTCAGCCAATGGTTGAGTGTCTTACTGATTGATCAACCTTGACACAGCTTTGACAAAGTATTCAATAAATATCACTGATAAGGCATTTGAAAAACAGAACTGCCACAAACATATTAACTATCAAACCATTAAAAGCTTTCCAAGTATGATACATTGTGATACTGATCTGCCAAAGAGTCAGCTGCACAGAGTTTCTTGTAAAAAGAACATATCGGCATTGTAACTACAACTCTGAGAAACAATCATAATTTAGGCATTAAAAATATGTCTAACAACTAACCCACTGGCCTGAAATTACGTCTTCTTTTTTTTATCTACTTTTCTGCAAGCAATTGAATTACATGTAGTACTAAGTAACAAGTAAGTAACTGATGCACTGTGTGTTGTATTGATATTGCTTTTTTGATAGTAGAATGCCCAGGTCCTAAAATACAAAGAAAAAAAGCCTTGTAGAAAGAAATCTATTGTCTTTGCAAAATACTGCACAACTGAGCACTTGAAATGATTCAAATATCCTCACATCGGTGGCACCACCTTTTGGAGAGCAAACTTGTTACTTCTTTAACACCATATGTTGCAGGGTGCTTTGATGGAAAGATCAAAATCTGCAGGTGCATAATTAAAATGGAAAATTTCCTAACTTCATACATGTATTTCCTTTTATCTTCAAGAAAGAAAAACCGTACACATTGCAGTGTTGGAGGTGAAATATATTCGCTTTTTTAAAGGTTATGTTGCTAAGATAACTTAGCTCAGAACTTGAAATGCTGCGTGAAGGATATATTTTAAAAAGTGGCTTTGCGTTATGGTACTGCCCTGCGCCTATTCCCTGAAATAGAAAAAAATACAGGACCCAGGCATTTATTTTCATGAAAAGAAAACCCCATTAATAAACCATTTATAGCCCTTTTTCCTAGTTAATTTTTTCTTAGTTTACCAAACAAATATTAGTTGTTGCTATTAAAACAGCAACATATATTGTTTTCTTTTTTGATGGAATGATGTTGGGTAAACAAAAAATCATTCAATTTCAATGAATTTGTGACAGTTTGATTCTACTTAGTCAATTAGAATGTTTAGAAAACAATGGTACGTTGATTGTCAAACTGTTGAGCATGTTATTCACAGCTTCACAAATTCCTCAGGTAGAAGTACTTGATCCTCTTAACCTTGGATTATTTTTTCTCATTGAATTGACCCTAGTGCTAACAACTGGCCAATCACAATGCTTATAATTAGCCAAGTTCATTTGGTTGTGTCAGAAAAAATTGACAGCCAATTCTGATTAAAGACAAGGAAATCCTTTAAGGGCCCCTTGGTCAACTGACTTAACTGGATCATATGTAGGTCATTCTGGGCTGCTGAATTTCTCATTGAGGTTCTGGCCTTCTGCAGCACTTTCAACAGGAATAACAAGATGCTGAGGATGCTATTTGAGCAGGTAATGATTCAAAACGTTGTCAAATATTGTTAGAAACTTGTGCTAGCCAAATTAATTATGTTCTCTACGTAATAGTGTCATGGGAAGCCCACAAGTTACCCTTGTTGATTTGAGTGATGGGCTAGTCACAGGGGCTTCTGAACCAAGTTTATGCACATACATTATATAATACAATAAAGGGAAATCACGAATTTTTTACACCATTTTGAACAAGCTGTAATTACGCCAATTCAGTCAACAATTGACAACTCATACTTTATAACATAAAGCATTAGGGTGTCAGGTATCTACAGTGTAAATTTCATACCTAGACAGTGCAAATCGGCTTCAGGAGGGGGTCACAAACAAGTGCCATCAGTTGAGAAACAGCATTACGATTACGATCGGGAAAAGCAACCTGTCACCTGGCACAGAACTTGATGTCTCACCATGACATTCAGCAGAGCATCCATCCTTATGCAACAAATACATATCCGCTGCAGCATTACACTGTTGAAACACTCAATAAATGAGCGACAATGACCTTTTATTTTCCAAAATGACACAAGTTTTGTCAGCTTGAACAAGCTCACGGCAACATCGCCGCCATTTTTTACGTACGCTCCGGTCAGTGACACTGTCTGTAAAAAGCAATCTGATTGGCTGAAATAAAAAATAATAAAAATGAGCCAATAAAAGATTTTCATCCTCCAGATATGTTGTTTGTTATGTATGTTATATTTTATACAAATTTATAATTATCAGGTAAGTTTTAAATGACCATAAAACAACTTTTATCACGCTCATGAATCAACTCTAGGCCACGCCCACCTGTCAACGGTTGTAAACAAATCCACGTGCCTGCTGAATTGTGGAAGAAGAACCTTGAAAATGGATTGTAACTATCTTGTTACGTGGTGGGTATAATTATTACATCATTAAAATAAAAGGAGAGTGGTCATGTAGACTTAAATATTAAGTTTAAAAACATTTCATCACCAATGGCTCCCATTCCCCGCTCAATCATCCACACAACAGGTGCGTTTAAAATCCCTTCAGTGCCTCTTGGAAGATTCCCGCCACCTTGGAAAGAGCTAAAAATAGCGACCTACTTATCTGACCCAATTTTAAGGAATGCAGTTTGCAATATGGCTGCACGTGTGAAAGGCAAACTGGTTGTTTTTACGAAAGAAAGTGGAAGAAAGAACTGAATGGATCTCATTTTGATGGCATGCAGAACCAGAATTTTACATTGTACAACTGCAGTTACTAAATGTGCATGGAAATGTTCCTATAGCTAACTGTCGACTGGGACATGGGCCTTTGAATGCATCATGATCATGCAGTTTTAAAAAGGCCAAGCAAGACCTACGATGATTATGTGCTTAATGCAATTATGATGATCATCATGATGATGAAATTCGACTTCACTGTCTTCAATGTTGACAAGTTCAATCTGCAATTCACGAGAGGTTGTCAAGCATGTCAAGTGAAGGTTTGCTGGTGGGCGGTTGCTGATTCAGTGATTATTGGTAGCCTGCACAAGTTTGTCTGAGCCTGAGGCCTACACAATGTCATGGTGTCATTATGGATTTCCTGAATTCTTACTTCCTAGTTGCATGAGTCCCAGCTTCAGATATTGGATCCAATGGTTGTAAGTTAAAGGCCTAAAATAGGCTACTTCTCTTTATTTAGTGTGGTCGTGAAAAAAAGCTAAATTGTGCCAATATTATATAGCTAGCCTATAAACATGTTAAAGGACTGTTCGGAATTTATGACCTGGGAGGTTGAGGGTAACACAGGCAGCTCCAGATACTGTGCTGCTTCAGCTGGATGGGATTTTTGTCTTTAGGGACCGTTCAGAATTTATGACTGGGATGGGGTGGGAGTTTTGGCCGAGGGGGTACTAACTTTTCGGACGTGTTTCAAGGGGGGGGTATTAATTTTTGACAAAACTTCCAAGGGGGGTAAGAAATTTTAACAGAGAAAAAATGTTAAACACGGATGAACTAATTTTATTTGGACTTTTTTACGCGCAAAAGTCCGCGAAATGAAGTGAATCTGTATGCGTGGCCATTTATAACAGTATGTATCTGTGTATTGTTTTGTATGTCGAGGGGGGGGGTACTAAATATACGCATGAAACCTAAAAATCCGCATGAAACTCAAGGGGTGGGGGTATCAATTTTTGACGGGAAGTTCCAGCAAAACTCCCACCCCCCCCAGTCATAAATTCTGAACGGTCCCTTAGTCCTCCTGCTTGGTCCATGGTTTAAATCAAAACATTTCACACAGTATCAAGACATGTCATAGACTCACCAGTTACCACCCACTATCTATATAATATTATAACTGCATTTTATGATACAATTAAAATGATAAGATCCGGGAATTATCTTAAGTTATACTCAATTTCTCACCTTCTAATTTTCCCTGTACATTCCTTGGTCACTCAAGGCTTGGGCCTCCCCTTTTGGGGGCTACCAGACTCCTCAAAATGTTCTAATTAATTGGAATTAGATTTAAGCTCATTCATATATATAATACACACCTGCAGGGACTCTACCACTTGCTCCCTTCCTTTGAGTACCATGTTATATCTAGGAAATGGGGTCCTTCTGCATCAGAATAATTCATACATGTTCAGCTGATGTTTCCCACTCATACTGCTGGTAGCGCAGGCTTATTGCTAGTTTTTATGATACTGCAAGAATTATAGCTTTCACATACACCCAGCTGCTTACAGGAGGTAAGCTAGGGTGCATATTTTCTCTTGCTTTTTTTAAGTCTTTAGCCACCCTTCAACTTATGTAAATAGTGACTTTTATTAACTTTTATTGCACTTTATTTCAGAAGCAGCCTTGTGATGTGCCAGTTCAAAGACAGTTAACAGAAGTTCTTGTATATATATACAGAAAATCAGGTATGTTATTGTTAGGGAAGGGACAATGATGTCTTTTTGTAAACCTTCAGTGAACGAAGTTCGAAGGAGGCATTGTAATCACTTCGGTAAAATCTTCTTCATCTGCTGGGCGGGTGGTTGGGCACCAGGGCAGTTAGATAGTTTCCTAGCCGGGACTTGGCCCCTATTGCATGTACCTGGATGAAATTTGGTGCACAAGCACTACCCTCCAAAAGTTTGAATACACCAGAAAAGGTTAGATTTCTTTCAAAAATACCTCATCTTCAACACAATTTTTGTTTTATAAATACTCCCACAAAACAATATGCCATATGGAAATTCACATTCAGGCCATAATGTGTCCATATTTCATGGCTTCAGATCATTTTGGCATAAATTTATATAATTTTCTCGATATCACATTTTATCATTTTCTAGGAAAAGCTATAAAAGCACAGTTATCTTCCATATTTATGACATTTTAACATTTTTTACACATTTCCACTGGTTTGTGATGATTTTACCAGTAGTTTCAGACCAGAAAATGGCCGTTGAAAATAGAACAAAAATACTGATTTTGGCTAGTTTTGGGTCAAAACAATGCTGAAACAGCTCCAATCAAATAATTTTCACTTGAGAATGTACATTCTATGATTATATTTCATGGTGACTCGAAATTATTTAAATTTTGTAATTTTTAGTGGTCAATGTCCAATTTGTAAACTGTGTTTTTAAACTAATGTTACGATTGTGTTACAACTCTAGAAACACTTAAATATGATTAGATTTCATAAACCTAGAAGATAACTGGTCTGTGACAATTTTATTAATAAAATACCAACATTTGGAATATCTAGAAAGATCATAAATTTCAGCCAAAATGACCTAAAATGACAAAATAAAGACAACTTTTGACTTTAATGTGACTTCTGATATTGTTTGATGCCAAAATAAAACCAAAATTCCATTCAAGATGAAGTATTTTTAAAAGAAACCTCACTTTTCCAGGTGTATTCAAACTTTTTGAGGGCAGTGTAATTATTATAGCCTATATGATCTAGTTGTGCCTTTCGGTGGTGTGATTGATTTATATTCCATACATTTTGATATATATATATATATATATATATATTGATAAAAAATATATGAGAAAATATATTTTCATTTCTGGATCAAGACTTGGTAAGAGAAAAAATATTACAAAATTGTTATTTTTTTGTTTTCTGGCCGAAACGTGGACACTTTTGCATGTACATGGATGAAATTTGATCCACCTATTACCTATATAGATATGATCGTCAGGCGGCATTTGATGGTCTGATTGATAGGTATTTTTAAAATTTTTTGAAATATCTATTAATGTAAATAAGTATATTTCATGGTTTCCGATCTACAGCTCACAGCCTTTTGCTTCTACATGTATGAAACTGCGCCATGATATCTGTAAATTAGTCTCCTTAGGCCTTTCCATGGTTTTACATACGGCAGGCAGGCGGGCAGATGGCAGGGCAGCGAGCATATAGATAATTTCAGGCCAAAACTCAGCTGTGATTGCATTATACTTACATGCAATTTGGCACACATATCACTTCTATGGTGTAATTGTGTCTTTTAAAGATGTCTTTCGCTGAAGGTGTGCTGCAACACACCCTTTGTTTTGGTATCACAATATCGTTTGAGACTGATATCACGATAACCACAATATCATTGATGTCGCGTTATCTGTGGCCATGAATATACATAGTATACAATATTTAATGTTGACGATAATGCAATAATGTGACATCAACTATCATCGTGTCAACACTAGTTGTTGTTATGGTGCAGAAACAAATAATGAGGCAACCAAGCATTTATGTCTCTTAAACAAGACAATTTCATGTACTTGGCCTGTTGCCACATGGTGGTATTATGAAATTGTGGCATGGAACATACATATTGTGAAAATTATGTGCAGTTCCCTTGGTGGCACTTTGCTGTATGAATTTATGCCAAATTATGAGTTTTTACCAAATAATAAAATATATCAGAAAAACTGAACTTATTACGCCTTGAACATAAATTTGAACGTACTGTACATATCTTACAATTAAAATGATAAGATCCAGGAAATATCTCAAGTTATACACAATGTATCATCTTATAATTTTGCCTGTACCTTCCATGACCATTCAAGGCTTGGGCCTCCCATTTTGGGGCCTATTAGACTTCTTAAAATGCTCTAATTAATTAGGATTATTTTTAAGCTCATTCATATACAATACACAAGAGGGCAGCACCTGCAAGTTCTCTGCCACCTGCTCCAATTCTTTGAGCATCAGTTTATATTTCTGGGAAACTTGGCTATTTCTGCATCTCAGTGTAATTCATGCATCTTTCCAACTAATTCTACACATAGCACAGGCTTATTGATATATAGTCACATTACTGTTAACATAACACATACACATTTATATTAATGTAACAAAAGATGTCAGTCATAAATGGTGTGTGACACTCAGTAATATTCTTCTATCACGGGAAGAAGGCTAGTATATATATATAGCAACATGACACAGTCATAAGGGTGCCATTCAGGATATTGTCTGAATGTGTTATATTTTTGAAAACAACATTAAGATCATCACTTCTTAAATATATTGCAAATAAAACTAAATGTATTTTTATTGCATAATACTATAATAAATTAAAACCTCATGAAACATAGTTGTTGATTTCACACTATATCATTAACATTGTATATTTCAGCTGCTTGTTTCTTGAACTTGATGGACCATGTGGGCGACGGCACTAAATATTGGCCAACCTTCGAAGATCCCCAGAATCTTGGCCTAGGCCCTCACGGGTATTTTGTGAGTTTAGTTAATTTTAAGATGTATTTCGTCACTTAAAAGCTTCAAAATGGTATCAACTTAAGTCATAGACATGTCAACGTGTAGACAAACCAACTGGTAGACAACCAACTAGCAGATAACCAACTGGTAGACACATGAGACTACCAACTGGTGGACATCAAATTAGCAGGGATTACAAAGTCGTAGACACAGGCTTTTTGATCAGTTTGATATTACATGACCAATTGTGCAGCGTAGTAAAACGTACGTAGCTCTTGCTTGTGAATTTCGTACATAAATTGGTTGTTTTCACGTATGAAATCCGTACGAAAATTTACGGATGTTTTACGTATGTAAATTTTCGTACGGATTTCATACATGTTAAATTAGTTTTTATTTACATAAATAGATAAATAAACCAGCTGCGCAGGTTTTTTCTTGGAGTTAAAACACATTAGCGGCACCGATTTTAAAATCATTACTTTAAGTAATTTTTAATCAGTTGTTCTTTGGGTACTTGAAGATTTGTCCTTGTCTATGAGTTGAAATTGTGCTGTCTACGAGTTGGTAGATCTGAAAAGAATGTTGTCTACGGGTTGCATGATGGCAGTGTCCAAGACTTGGTTCATTTTTTTGTGTGTCTACGAGTAGGTAATGACTTTTCTAAGTGAAAATTCTGTGTCTACGACTTTGGGAATAGCTCTGAAATATGTCTACCATTTGGTGTGTCTACGACTTGGCGTGTGTACGACTTGCATTTTATACCTTTAAAAAATATTACGCCATTTTCACCTCCGATAATAACACCTTCTTAATATCAAGGCAAATTTTATAATTGCATCGCAGTACAAATACAGTTATCTTACAACAGATTTACCACCATTTATAATTTTTAAAAATTAGTAAGAATTTATATATGTTATCAATTCTGTAACTTGTCTAGCATTGATCTTGACATTGCTTCAGTGCCATGACATATGAATAATTATGTTTATGTTAATTTCATAGTAATAGACTTTTATTTATAATTTACAGGGCCTTCGTATCTGATCATTGTCCATCGAGGTAAAGTCATCAGGAATGAAAGGGTCTACATCGTGACATCACAGAATAATAGCAACTAGCTCGTTTGCAACCAGATGGAGATGGCTATGCAACACTTCACACGTTCTATTTCTTGTCTGCTCGTACATGCATTGCTAAGCAAATCAAGCGCAGTTCTGTTCATTTCTGCTAAGTGCAAACCAAATCGGTAACAGCCCAAGAGACCTACAAGCCAATTTGATTCCCAGTTTGGCTTGAATTTTGCCAGGCTGCAGAATCAATGTGTTCAACTTCACCCCCTGTACCAACCACACTGATTTGTCAGTCAGGTACCAATCGGTAGTCTTCAATATATGGGACTTGCACGTTATTTCTCCATTGAGTCGACGTGTCAATTTTTTGGGTTGTCATTCATATGAATGACTACCTCTTGCAATGTACAAGTGGAACTTGGAAAAAAACCCGCCAAAATTGGAAATTCGAAATACCGTAATGCAGATTTGCCTCAGAAATCGTCTGTGTGGTCTGAAAACAATTTCCGATCTAGTTTAAACATAATATTGTTTGCATGATACTCCTTGAATTTTCAGAAACTTTACTTGTTTTTAATGTGTATTGGCTCCCATTAGGCCTACATTTTGTTATTGATCAGCTGCCTCCAAATATATTTTTAGAAGGGCTCCTTATTCAAAATTATGCAACAGAAGAATTATATTGCAAATGAGCACCATATAATATATTTTGCAAAGACTGGTATTATTTATTGCCAGTTGAATACATGCATACTGCGTTTGTGCATCCAGGAGGCCACTAGTCATATGACAGGTTCATTAATTAAAATGTTGTTTTGTTAAGGATGTGACGAAGAAACCTAGCGGTGTTAACTGATCGTGACATAATTAACAGAACGAACCTATGATATCTCTTAGTGCCTGAGCCTCAGCACCCTGGTTAAAACTGTGCAATAATATTGTTATAATTCTGTAAGCTGGACTTTGCATGTATATTATAATAGCTCCTAAGTTTTAAGTTTGATCACACTTGGAAATTAACGCTCTGATTCATTCATGAAAATTTTAACATTGTTATTACTGATGTCAATTAATATGAGGCGAATTACATACATTTTATCTTATTGTTGTTTCACTAAAATATCCATTGGGTATTTCTTGCTCTTGAGAAAATGGGGAGCTATTACTATCACAGTTGTCTTTGGTGTCGTCGTCTGTCCATTACGCTGTTCTTTAAAGTATTCCGGTAACAACGCTCAAATGAAGTATTAGCATCTGTCGTGATTTGAATGCTGAGTCGCATATCATTATTTTAAAGCAATAACGTCTGCTGATTCTATGTAAAATTAATCGTATTTTTAAGGACCATAAACTGATGTGGTGTAAGGATATTATACACTTCTAATAAGCCCAATTATGTGTTTTTCAGAATTAAAAACAAACTTTAATGGATTTAATTACCGTGCAGCCTCTCTATTTCACAGTCATTGGGGAACATGCTTAACTCGCTGCGATCTATTAGAGGTCTTCTCTATTTTAGAGGGATGGGAACCGGATAGTTTTTTGGGATTGATAATCGGTAGCCTTTTAGATTCGATAATCGATTCAGAATATAATTTCTGTTCAAAATTTCATGATCTAGGTTGTCAAAAGGGTTTTTGAAATCCATAAATATATACCAACGAAAAATTACTTGTTGTTGGAAACTTTAAAACAGAAAAGTACCATGTGTCTCTCCAGGGTCAATTATAAGCCAAAAATGTTATTTTTCCAGTGACAAGTGCCGTTAACAGTTAACCTCCTCACGGAAGTTAACTCGTCCTAATGTTATTGATCTGACAGACAAGTAAATAATTATATATTTTTACATGGATTGGTTTTGTATTGACCCAAGTATTCTCCCTGCCAGTCCATATTTTACCAAGGACCGCTAGGAGAGTACGAGGGCCAATGCAAAACAATCTATGTTATAATGTTTTTTATTTCATGACAAGTCATGTACATATATTTGTTTCAAAAAAAGATCATTTCTTTAAATTTAACAAGGGAATTTTTGCTAAAAAAAACCACTTTTCTTATTAACTCAAGAGGGCTCTGTTGGCAACGTTGTCTGAGGGAAATACAAGTTATTGTCCCTCCAGAGTGGTCATTAACACAAGGGGGCACTGTAAGCAACGTCTTTTGAGGGAAATACATGAGTTATTGTCCCTCAACAAGTCATTTATTTCCCTGGGCAGGTTTGGTGTTATGGGGACAAAACATGGCTAGTCATGGAATAAACAAACTTACTCGTCCTCATCTTTTTGGATATATTTCAGATATTGTTAAGGTGCGCAATATAAGCGGTAGCTGAAAATTTCCATTTAACAATGAGTTGCCTCTAAATAGCCCATACTGGTGCTGATGGGGCGTAAAACACAAACTTACTCACTCACTCACCATTTAACAATGAAAATAACTTTTTTAAAAAGAAGGGAAAGGTATATGAACAGAAACAAAATCGTAATATTATGATCTTGCTGTAAACAGCTTGAGTGACACAAAAAACTCAGTTACTGTGGAATAACCCTTATATGAAATTAAATCTATAATAGTTAAAGCTACACCTCCTCTCTTACTAGATCTGTTTCTGTAATTGTATTCATTTGGATAATCTTCAAAGTTGTAAGGACCAGCATTTAAACCATTAAGCTAAGTTTCCGATAGATTTAAAATTGAAATTGTTTAAGATTATTTTGGATATTGATGAAACATTGAATAAAATTTTAAATATACAGGCTCTACTCATGATTATAATTATGGCCAGATACTACGGGTAGTGTTAACAGGCCCATTCACTAAATTATCGCAACAATCACACTATATTGGAGACAATGCACCCGCAGGCCTTTGAAATGTGGGTTACACTGTACTCCATAGGAGTCCTATAATGCCTGATTTGTAAATAAAATACAGGTTTTTGATGGCATTGAAAATTATTTGTCAATATTATTGTGAAGAAACTATAGTTATTGCATTCAGAGTTATAAAACTGTTAATGATTGCTGTGGTTAGATCATGTTTGCCAAAATCTATCTGTTAAGTGTTAACCAATTAACACAATGAATTATTTCTTCAGGGTTTATGGAAAAAGTTATGGGGGGAATATAATTAATTGATCTAGTCATTGCTTTGAGATTAATCAGTTCAATTCAGTTGAACAATTTATGCAATTATGAAGAAATTTCTTATGATTTAGCAAAAAAATTGTCTGCATGCGTCTTCTGCCCTGTGTTGGAAGTATATAATTAGATTTTATTTTCGATTTGCAAATATATCAAGTATACATTTATAATTAGGCTTATCATTGATGCTGTGTGTAAAATTGTATTTTGCCCTCTTTCGTTTCATTCACCAAATCAATACATCCTATCAAATTTATGCAATTTATTAATCATTCAGTAACTGTCAGTCAAATGTATTATAGGTTGTGGGACTTGTTTTTGCTGTCATCACAATTTTTTTGCACCTTTAACACAATTTTCTTAAATAAAATTATGGGTTACCATTACATTTTAAAGATTTTGTTTAGTATTTCTTTTGTGTAACTGGGCAATAATTCCTATATTTTTTAAGGTCTCCTATAATATCCTATATTTTTGAAAAATTCATATAAATTCCTATATTTTTCTAGTTTTCAAGATATTTTGCGCATATGTGCGCCTTTTTGTCTGCGATGCAAAGTGTATGCGTCTTTTCCTCCAGGATATATGAATTTTTAGACACATTTTTGTCCGCGACATGAAGTGTTCGGCTTATGGTGGAAGCGATCCCGTGATCTGCTGATGGATTCGCTTTCAAACATTTCCTATATTGTCTTATTAAATAGGCGAAACCCCCTATATTTTCCTATATTTTACGGAAAAAAATTCCTATATTCCTATAATATTTTGTGCGATGTTTGTTGGGCACCCTCCGTACTGTTTTAAACTCTGTGACAGTCTCATCAAAATAATTACAGACATTCTTAATTTGAATTTATCAATATAAAATGGCTGAAAATGGCACTCATAGCTGTACCTTTTAGCTAAATTATATCATTGTGACTTTTTATGAAAGTACAAGTCACTATAAATTCCAAGATCCTGTGATTATTACTTTCAACATGCTGGCTGTTATTTCCAGAATATTTATATTAATTCTTCAAATTTTAAAAGTTTACTTGAATTGTTTGGTGGGGGAAAACAATATTTGACTGAATCAGAACATTTTTTTTTATTGGGCATTTCTGAATTGAGATTAAAATATTATCTGTGTAGTGTGTGACTCATCCCATGCCAGATAGAATCTGCTCATTGCTACTCAGCATAATGGACACTTGGACAGCAGTAACCAATCATTTGGTGTTAACCTCCGGACGTGGCTGGCGCTGGGTTTGATCATGTGTTCTGATACATACACCGCAGACATTTTAACCATTATCCGAAGGTGTCATATGTGTGGAAAAATTGTTGGTTGAGTTTGCAGGCATCCTTTTTCAGTTGAAAAATATCAATTATTTTTATTCAACAGCCCTTTTATATCGCTTTTATTTTTTACATTTACCCTACTTTGTGATTCTTTTCGGAAATTTCAGGTAAGTTCTTTTAGCGCTACCTAAATTTAGACTTTCAATTGAAGGGAATTAATAATGTTTTTGTGCAACGTCATCAGAATAAGTTTAACGAGACCATCAAGAATATCTTATTAAAATGATCGACCACTCTCCGCATGTACGTAATCATGTTGATTCTGTTTTAACAAAAGGCTAAGTTACAACTTTTCTTATGTTTCAGGTTGCAAAGAAGCTTACAGTTGGAATTGGAAAGTGAAGTGCTTTTGGAAGAAGTTCATTTCAAATTCATTGAGCAAGGATCTCCTGTCACCAAGGAATACCTAAATTTGACGCTTCGATCTTTATTTCCTCATGTGGAAGAGTCCAGAAAAGTGTTCGGAGGGACAAGAAGAGTTTTCATCAAGGGTATCAAGTGGCGGTCTTCACATTCAGATCGGGACATTTTGCCTTTCACACTGAACAGTCTACTAGATTTTGTGCCGTCCTCTTATCCCATCAGCAAACTAGATGACGATATTTCTATTCAAGTGCCAAGTGAATTTTACCAAGACAGACTCAATATCACGAAGAAAGTCACCCTGAAAAACAATGGGAAATGGACTTTGACTGTTCTAGCCACCGAAATTGAGTTGGAAAGTCTTCATGTATCCCCTGACTATCAATTTTGTAAGAGCGATGTCCAAGACATCCTGAACATAGTGAATCATCTACAACCTTGCCTCGGAAAATCAGTAAATCAACAAACATCGCACAGAGTCTGCACAATGCACAGCATTTCTAATTCTTCATCATCATCCTACAAATCGATAAAAACACCCAAATGTAAAGGATGTATCCCACTGTCATCAAAAGCCACGTCATGTGTTGCCTGCCAAAGAATCACAATCACTAGTCAGAAAGCACCCCCTGTGAAAGAAAACAAAGAAATGACCGAAGAAAATCTCCGAGATATTTTGAAATCCTGGATACCCAACTTGAAACCGACAGGCCTAGAACTAATTGTCAGCCAGTTCACCAACGGCAAAGGGAGACAGAACAAGTGGTCTGATTATAAGACTACAATTCAGACATGCCTTAGACTGTGGGTTCGAAGCAAGCAGGCGTACACTGACTTTCGAAATTCAACAGGATTGTCTCTTCCGAGTGAGAGCACACTCAGGAGGCACAAGAACGCTGTGCCTCAGGATATAGGTCTCAGCGAGGATCAAATGGCCTGGATGCGGCAGCAAGCCGATGAGCTCCATCTCGACACATATGGGCGGAGTGGAGGTTTGCTGCTGGATGAGATGGCCATCCAGCCAGACATCCAACTTGTGCGAAAAGGGGAATACTTGGAGCTGGTTGGCTTTACGGATATGGGCAGTGTCGGCAACGCCATGCAAATGGTCAGAGATGGGGGAACGGGAAAAAAAACTGCTGACCATGTATTGCAGCTCACCTTCCAAGGATTTACATCAATGGTATTCCCGGTGGCCCACTTTCCGACATCGCAAGTGTCTGCTCAGCAGCTGTACTATATTTTCTGGAAGGCTGTGCACATGCTCAAGGCATTCGGATTCACAGTACACTACTGTAGTATAGATGGGGCTCAGGCCAACCGTACTTTCATGGACAAATGCACCAAGTATGGAAATCCGTCAAGCATGAAAGGAGTCTGCAGAGGTCTTCCTCCTGTGACCTTTATCATGGACATCAGCCATGTAATAAAAAAGATACGGAACAGTGTCCTGAAAAGCCGTCCAGGTGGAGTAAGGCACTTGACCCTTATCAGTGGAAAGCACGTTGAGTGGCAGCACTTCATGGATGCTTTTGCTTGGGATCAGGGGAATCCCGTATCCCTCCATAGAAAGCTAAGCAAGGATCACATCCATGAAGTGCTAAAAAACCCCAGCCTAAAAATGCGCAACCACCTGGCTGAAGAGGTTCTTAATGAGGACATGCTGAGGATGATGACATGTTACGCAGCTACTTTGGGGGAGAAGGAGAGTGAGTTCACAGGAACCTTGGAATTTCTTGGCATCACGTCGATTCTTTGCCGGGTGTTTCGGGATAGTAAGGCTATGAGTCACTTCAGCGACGTGAGATTGTTTGATATTGAGAAGTCCATGCAGTGGTTCAAAGCGTGGGGTGATTGGGCGCACAGCCGGCAGGATTTGTCCAACAAAGCCAGGGGAGCTATGCTACTGACAGCTCAAGCAATGGCCGATTTGCAGTCGTGCTTGATGGGGTTTTTGGTCCTTGTAAAGACAGTACAAACCCTGCATCCAGGCGCTTCCGTAATCCCATCCACCATCAATAGTGATGCCATCGAAAATGGATTTAGCCAGCAGCGGGGACTTCACCACGGGGCCAATTCAAATCCAAGCTATGCCGCGTATGCCAAGACGCAAAACAGCATTGCTTTGCTACAACCCACAATATCAAGGAAAAGCAATGCCTGCCCTCAATGGCACACAGCAACACCCTTCACCTACAGTGCTGCTTACCAACAAAAGAGAAAGAATGTTGTTGCCCGTAGATTGTTCGAGAACAAAGACACAGACAATTAATAATCAGTCATGGATTTTGAGGATGTTGTCACATCTTAAACAAACATATTCTACACCACAAAAGTTGTAAAGCCCACATGCCAGCTACCATCCGTGACGTACACACAGTTACAAATGGTACTCCCAACCCCGGAAGTAAAATCCTTAGATGAAGCATCACCCAACAACTCTCCAAAATGGACACCTCATCCTTATCTACACACCAGACACCAAGGCAGCGCCAGCAGCCAGTGCCGCCTAAAACGCCCGCGTACTGAACCAGGAACCAGACCAGGATGGACTCCACCTATAACCCTGGAGAAAATCGCCCCCAGGCGACACCTCCACAGAACCAGGCCGAAGCTCATCTCCTGTTGCCTTTGCCATCTACCAGCATTGGGCAAACCCGCATGTGGTAACCCCGCCAAACTCATCGGACAATCTGAGGACCAAGGACAACACCTGCTGTCACAAACCAGGACACAAGCCGACCTCAGACAGTGACGCTAGCATGCTCCAGTTGTCTGTCCTTCCAGATGACCCCCTAGCTCATCCCTGGAACTACAACGCCCTGATACCACAAACACTGTTTAATTTGGGTCATAACCTCATCTGTAAATAATCCACAGTTCTTTGGCATGACAATGGGGCTGGTCGCTGCCTCTATTGCTGTACAGTGAATTTTTTACCAAAAAGTTTGGTAGATATATTTCAATGTTGTACAAGACTGTCAGCATCCCATAATTCTATGTATCTGTTATACTTTTCTCGCAATAGTTGCCTAAACATACAAAATCGGACGAGTGCAAATATTGTAGAATTGCCCATTTATGGTATAGCATTATATTATTAAAGGGCGTCAAAGGTGCCAACCCTGGTGATTTTAGCACATTTCCATATTCAAAATAACTGTGATTGTATATATATTCAAGGGAATTTTTATATCTCTTTACATTCGAATTTATGTGTACAATTTAAATTTTACATATATAGATATTTATATTGGCATTTATTTTAATTTTTTTAATGTCTAGACAATGAATTCCATTCTATAAACATTTATATACACCCTATTTATTATGTACATAGTCATTTCATTGTTCCTTTTATTGCAAACACATGTAGCGTCGTGGCCCCAAAGTGGAGAAAATAATAATAGTGTTTTGGCTAATAAAACCTATTTTAGTTGCAATTTTGTCTCCCAAACTACTATATGTGTAGGAATTACTTATAATACACTGACTTATTCTACATGTATTTATGTTGTATTCAGGTTTTTTTTTCTTGCTTGCTGCCAAATTCTGTGCATATTAATGAATTAACACCGAGGGAGCTGTTGTGTCGGAAAAGAAATTAGCAGAAGCTGTGTGACAGCATCAGAGTGTATAGATCTGTTTTTGCCTTCTTGGATTAAAATTGTAATGGTTCTTTCAGCAATTACAATTATCTGCTTTCCCTTTATGCATCAATGTTTTTGTACTGACTCATTTTCAATATTTTTTGGTTCTGCCCATCGCAATTTTGTGGCGTCATGATGTGCAAGAATTTACAGACAGCAGCTGTACATGTAGTTTTATTACAATATATGATAATTTGCTTGCAGACTGATTACCTTGCCTGTGTGGAGAACTGCACTCCTGTTCTGGTCCTGTATGAAATGGAAGCTGAACAACTGGCGGGATTGTCCCCGCAACAGAAAGATGCAGAACGCAAAACATTCTACGAAGTCCTCAACAGGATTCTGTCTCGGCCCAATGCTCCTGAGTTCTGTCGCTACATCAAGTTGATTCAATATGATGGTATGTCTTCTGAAAGCAAATTTTATGTGATGTTGAATTGCCGAGGAAATTTAGTGAAGTGTACCTCAGTAACCCCTGACAGGCCAACATTTTAAAAAAATTGTAGTCATATAATTTTCAGGCAAGATTTATGAGGCCAGATATTTTGATTACACACGTAATGTTGTGTTTTCAGTGAAAGAACCTAAATAATGTTTTCAGATTCCCCAAATGCTGCAAGGAAGCTCTATGATGTACTTGTTGACGCAATAAGAGAAAGCCTGTAGGAGGACAAACTAGTCAGAAAGGTTCAGTCACGTCACAGCAGGTATGTATTCTTCATTATTTGGCACGTGGCACGGTCACGGTGCATAGATTGTTTAAGGTGAAGTTCAAATAAGAAAAAAATATTAGAACATAATATACAGCTCTTCTTAATGGAGTAGACACACTTTTCAAACTTCAACAAAGATCTGAGATGTTTCAAAATGAAAGTTATAAAGCAATTTAAATGGAGTTAATTGATTCCTGAAATTATTGACCAAGTTGTTTTCCAAATTAACCAATAAGCCTTTTCACACATTGTTGGTAGATTTACCTATCTAAGAAGTATAATAGACAAGAAAACACATTCGGGGTCATGAGAAAAAGGTTATTTGGTCAATAGTTTTAGGGCTCTTTAACCCTCTTTAATTTGTTTCATACCTTCCTTTACAGCAAGCTCTTCTTAATGGAGCAGATGCACTTTTAAAACTTCAACAAAATCGTGGAAGTGTCTTGAAATAACCAACACAATTTATGAATAACCGTTGTATTTTTTATTTAACTCGAAGGATGGTGATCAAATTGGCGCGATACGAGGAGAACTGAGAACCCCAAATTTGCCAACAAGCTTGACACAGACCACAAGCACTTAGATCAGTCAGAGATCGTGACATCATGATTATTACATAGGAGTATGGAAGCTGTTAGAAAAGTCAACCTGCCCTTAATTGTTAATGATTTCCCTCTCTCAAACCCTTGGAAATCAGTTGTCATTTTATAAATTTATTTAGTTTGCATATTTCAACAAATGAATTATATTCTAGAATTTTGAATAAGATTTTTGTTAACTATTGTATACTTTCTCATTATGTGTGAATGATATGTAAGTTGCTGACTAGATGTAGTTTTTGTTTAGGAATATCTACAGGATCAGTGGCGGATCCAGACAGGGTCATCTAGGGGGGGCCGGGCGTGTTTCGGGCATTCGCGGGCCTGCGCCGCAGCGTATTTTCATCAAAATACTATTATTAATCAAAGTGGTCTAGGGGGGCCCGTGCCCCCTAGGCCCCCCCCTGTATCCGCCACTGAGGACTCATTTGTTTTGTTGGAAGGCCTTTTAGCAGTTGCTGCTCCATGTGACATATTTTTGTATTATATTTCAATTACTGAAATCACATTTATATGAACATTTTTAAAACTAATTTCTTACTTGATAATCTGAACTGATATTGCACACCAGGGGCGGACTGGCGCCATTTCGGGCCCCGTGGCAAAATAAGTCAGTGGGCCCTTGTCAACGTTATATTCATTTATGAAAGAAAAATACCAGAGGTCCAATTTGGCAAAATTGCATATATTAGGGGGCCTCCACATTTTGTACTTTTCAGTGAGTGTAGTTGCAACACACAATCATGAACCTGACCGAAAAGTTTAGCTCCTCTTTTATGATTTTATTTTTTGACATCTTGCATGGGCCCCCTGAGTGGACGGGCCCGTGGCGGTTGCCACTTTGCCATATAGGCCAGTCCACCCCTGTTGGACACTGAATGATTAAAAAACACCGAACATTTACAGGTTTAATCACTAGAACTGGGACCAGTATTGTAATAATAATAATATACTTAACCACGTTTTACCTTTCTGTAGACTAGTGACTTTGATTTTGCTTTGTATTATGATATTGATATTGGAGATCCTAGCGTCACGTGACACCACGTCACCAACACCGTCACGTGAACGCTCAAATCAACAGAACTGATGAAGGAGCTCGGATGAGCTCTGAAAGCTTTTCAACACTTATTTTCGTTGTGAGGAAACGCTTAAAATCTTCAAAATATTATGACATTGATGACATGTATCTTTTTTGATATTCGGTTTGTCAAAATAAAAGTTTATATATACATGTATTATATATTTGATATTTTGATAATAAAGTTATATATTCTATTATACAAATACGGCTTGATATGAGTGCAAACAATTTTGCACATGCAATTTCATGGAGTTTTGGGTCGACACTTTTTTGAATTGAGATTTTCAGGGCAATTTGGCCAATATTTTTTTGGGCAGCTCCTCCAAAAATGCTTGACCTCCTACGCCAATGAACAATGTCACTTGTCCGACTCACAGCAATGTTGAGGCAGTGACGTATAATGCTAAAGACATGAAAATAGAGTGCAATGCAATAGGTACTATTATTACATGACCACTATATGCTAGAGCGATGCTGATTGGCCAAAATCAGTCACATGACGACATCACAAAAACACATATTGCATGGTTCGAGTGCAATATGCGATTTTTTTCACAATTTTTTTTTTCAAATTTTTTCATTTTACATGGTTGGAGTGCAATATGAGTTTTTAGAAAAAAAAAAATTCCCAAAATTTTATTTATTTATTTTTTACCAAAACAAAAAAAAAATTTTTTTCGGAATGGAACATTATATAGGAAGCATAGTGGTAATGTAATAACACAAATACGGCACTTATTATCGTGCCTCCTATGTCTATGAGTCCATGACAGTGTTAGCCGTGCTGAAAATCTTTTCGACTAGTTGTCAAATGTTGTCAAAATGATTGATTAGAGTCATTTGATGGTGTTACAAATTCTGGTCACATTAGTTTAATAACTGACTTAATCAGTCATTTTGACAAAGCAAAGTTAATTTGTCATTTTGACTAAATTAGTTAAATCCAAAAAAAGTTTTTAAAAAGTGAGCATTTCAACAACAGTAGGCCTAATGGTCACATCAGGGAGAAAGATAAAGGTCAAAAACAGAAATTTACTTTGGGTCTAGAGCAGGAAGAAAAACATGACACGATACAACAGAGACAATCGCGAATTTTATTCTCAATAGGGTCTGATAGTGGAACTCTCCTTTTTGCAGCTCTCCGATGTCCCCGCATACAAAAAAATAACGTTCAAGCACTTCAAGCAGTGCGAAATGTCAACATAATATAGGCTTACCAAGCAGGGGGCAGCATCCCTCCTTAGAATATAGCAGTGGACCAGTGGTGTAGCCAGACATCTGCCACAGGTGGGGCAGTGGGTGGGGCAGACTTCTTGAGGGGGGGCAATACCTTTATCGACATTTATAGACACTTTTCGGATAAAATTCACATGACTCACACAATGGTCATTATCATCATCATTAAACAAGTTAAATTGACCATGAAGTGCAAGGAATTTAATTATATGTATTTACATATCATTTTTTAAGGCATTAGTTATTTTGCTGCTAATAGTCCAGTCATTCTATTGATGGACCCACCACAAATTGCAATAGTAATGATTCTGGTACCAAATTGATTGTCATTATCCAAAGCAACTTTCCTGAAGTTTACCCATAAATTTATGCATTGGAACATGACCTAATTAGCATAAATCCAAGATGGCGGCAGTGAAAATCATGTTTTCTGCAAATAACATGGAAACTATTAGGTTTAGGCCTCATATATATATGAAACATGAATATAAACTTGGGTATTATGGACATTTTGACAACATTCCCATGTCTCTATCTCTATTATTTTTCGAGATATGGCATATTCATAAATCACATATTTTAGGAAATATCTGTAAAACGGCCAAAAAAACTTGATTATAGGTCTTGATTCCAAATATTCAATTTATGATTTTGTTGTTTTAGCCATTGAGGATTCAGAGGGAAATATAGTGGACCATTTTACACATTTACCCTGTCTTTACCTCAATTCTATACCCCACATCCCGCATATTGCATGTTGAAGACATACCTTAAAAATACATCGTTCAATGAAAATAGTGTATTATTTTATCCAACAAAGACCCCAAATTGCGTCTGCGTGGTTATTATCAATGTTTTATCATGCCTCTTAAGGATATGATACCTTATTTGCATGGAATGCAGCCTATTTCAAATAACTACAGTGATGTAGATGAGACTGCATGGGGTAATTGGATCCGCAGACTATAAGTAGATCTCCGGAATTAATTGATCATGGAAAATTGAAGGACATAGTGTCATACACTTATTTGAATAAAGGTTACACCATCTAATGTTCCTAGATTAGTGAAGTTTACATATAAGGAAAGTTATTAATTTATGAAGCAAAAACATTTGTATTGAAAAGTAAAACTGTGCTTTATGTTCGGGTCTCTGTCAATATGGTTGCATATTTGACAAGTGAATGGATGAGACTCTCCAGATTAGTCAACAGACAGGAGTTGCATTGATGTGCTGTTGTCTGGTGGATAGGGGCGTTACCTGCTAAATTAGTTTTTCATTAGAGCACATGGAATCAACTTCAAAATGAAACTAGACAAGATTCTATTCAGTCAATATGGCCATATAATTTGATCACTTCAACTGGTGCATTCGGTAGTTGTGTTGGCCACAGCACCAGTGAGCTTTCAAACCCAGTGACGAAGCTCTTGGGATCTGGAAAGATCTGTTGTGGAAACCCTTCACAAGGGACGAAGCTGATCCCTGTGATAAAGACATGACTCAGGTTCAACTTAAGCTATGAACCAACTTTCTGAGGATGATGGAGTTATGATCATCAGAAGATTTGATTCTTCTTTTTTTCAACACCTACCCTAACACTGACTTTATGCACGTCTGTAAGGTAACCGAGGAAAGTTTTTAATATTATTCTCTCATTCTGAGTGACAATGTCTTCCCAGGAATAACTAGTTTAGTCAGATTTGGTTGGTTAAATCTTTTCAAGTTAGATTTTCAAAGTAAAAGTTACACACATAAGAATTAATTTTCATAATTAAGAGGAATTGGCAGTCATTGAGGATTTATAAGCAACAATTTTTGCTTTAACTTGACATCCAGAGAGTAACTGTTGTTGAGACATTGAGACTCTCTAGGGTACAAAATATGAAACAAACATTTATCTACTCCAGTCTCCCCTATACTGAAATAATTGCTCAATTAATGCTGTTAAACATCAATGACTTGAAGAAATGTGAGATGCTTGCTCCAAAATTGGCAAGCTTAATTCACCAATTGTTACATGACTGACTTGTGTTGTGCTTGTACACCCTGGATCAGCCTTGGCAGCTCAACCTCCATCTTTGCGGAGGGAGCTGCACTTTCATTTTTGGTGATCGTCGTATGATGATGAGATGAGAACTCTGGGAATCTGGCAAATGCCCTATTGATTCAGGGATGCCCAAGGTCTTTCAGTTGCCCCAGCATAGAATACTGGATACAACCTGCCTCCATATGGAAGTCCCATGGGCTCGGACTAAAGTGAGATCCCGGGATTAGATTTGAACCCATAAGAGCCAGTGGACAAGCCTGCTTAACCATAAGGCCACTGGGGCACATTAAAGGGGAGGGCAATTATAATGTATTAATACGATTTAGTATAATTAGAAACTGCACCAGAGTTGGTTCAAATATTATTCTGATAAATTTCCACAATATAAAAGATCACCATGCTACTTAGGCCTATATGAACCCTACTGTCAGTGGCAGGATGAAACTTAACACAGATCTTCATTGACATCCAACATTGTAAGCAAAAAGTTGATTGAGATCCTCCAGGTTGATGACCACAACTAATCACAACCATCTGCAGGCGTGCACTGCTCAACTGCATGGTGGTTGCCTTTTAGAAGCTTCAATAATGTAAAATTCTTCTTCCCAGGTCTGAAACGCTAGAAGACTTCCCCGATGGCAGTACTGTTTGTGATGGTGGGCACAATAAAATTAAACCTCCATTGTGGTGGCCAATGGCAGGAATTGGAGCAGCAATAGTGGAATCCAGGCCAGTGTTGCAGTCGCATAATTATAATGCCCTCAACACTAGCCGTACTTACCATATTTAATTAATAGATACCAACAGAATCTATTCCACTGTTAACTTTTTATTATAGTGATATTAACCTGCTTGTACTACTTCAAAATAGGCTGAATTCAATGCACTTGACTACTTATATACTTAAATGCTTGAGACCGCTGTTAAGAGGCATGATCATAAAAAATAAAGTCAATAGAAGTTAATTATTTGCTGTAAACTGGACAAATTTCAACAAATAATGCATTTTCATGGCATGACTTCGACATGCAAAAATGGGATAAAAGGGCATTGAACTGAGGTAAAGTCATGATTGATTCGTGAAATGGCCTGAAAGGAGTCCCTTTTGCATCCTCAATGGATAAAACAAAAATCATATATCAAGTATTTGGAATCACAACCAATAATCAAGTTTTTTTGGCCGTTTTACAGATATTTCCTGAAATATGACATATGGGAATATTCCATATCTCGAAAACTAATAGAGATAGAGACATGGGAATGGTGTCAAAATGTCCATAATACCCAAGTTTATTTTCATGTTTCATACATATATGAGGCCTAAACCTAATAGTTTCCATGTTATTTGCAGAAAACTTGATTTTCACTGCCGCCATCTTGGATTTATGCTAATTAGGTCATGTTCCAATGCATAAATTTATGGGTAAACTTCAGGAAAGTTGCCCTGGATTATAACGATCAATTTGGTACCAGAATCATTACTATTGCAATTTGTGGTGGGTATTCTCCTAGAATGACTGGACTATAAACATGGTATTTAGCGGAACGGAACGGAATTGACGGAATGGAATATCTGTATTCCGCGGAACTGTAAAATGCGGAATTGTAAAACACGGAACTGTAAAAAACGGAACTGTAAAAAGCGGAACTGTATTCCGCGGAATTGTAAAATGCGGAATTTCACAGTCTAGCACCCAGTTAGGCCTACAAAGAGGCTATTGTGTGCATTCAATTACACTCTTAATTGATGGTATTGTTGGCATCTTTGATTCCATTTAGTTGAATTCCAATCAACTTTGTTACATGGTATCAAGGCCACATTCCCTCTTAAGCACTGAATTGCCATTTACCTTTTTATGTGCAATTCAGTTTCACACCTCCTTGCCTTCTCTCAATCACATAAATACTACATACATGTAGGCCTATGTAGACAAAACTTGCAAACAACTTTTCTAAACTTATTGAAATTACCTTAGACGTGTTTGGTGCCAAAAACTATTCATCTTGTACCAATATGCCTCATTTCAAAACATTTCACCTAATTGCTATTTGCAATATTCTTCGTATCAATTACAGGGATAGGTCATAGTGATTTTGCAATTGCTTGATGGAATGTCTATTTAAATTTCTTAAATAAATTAGCTACTAATCCTACAAAAATGTCTAATGTTACATGGTTGACATGAGGATTTCTTTATTAGTACTTGTTTTGGTGCCAGCATGAAAGATCACTAACTCTCGGCTAGTTGAAACCATTATTTATTTCACAGATGCCACATATAGATACAGCGTGACGTGTGTGGCATCTGTGAAATAAATAATGGTTTCAACTAGCCGAGAGTTAGTGATCTTTCATGCTGGCACCAAAACAGTTCCAATCACTAAGCCTTATGACAGCCAACACCAATAATTTTCAACTTCAAATCAATCAGGTGTTCAGGTTTCACAGCACAGCATGGCAGATAACAATTTCAGATAACAGTTCAAGTGAAAATTTTCACCTGGTTCTTCCAGAGGTTCAGGTGTGAGTGCCAAATTGTTATGAATTTAGAGCCACCACCTCTGTACAGGGGGAGCAACAGTCTGCCCTAATGGAGGCTAATTTAGCCCCCTCTGGCAGACAACCTTGAAGTCTCAAACTCACTCAATCAAACGAATTGCTAACCAGCACACTGGGAGGATGGGAAAGATTGCTGTAATATGACTCAAGCATCGTCCGCAGGCACCAACAAAGCCAACCTCTGGACACTACGTGTAACCAGTATCTCTGTATTGGCCCCATACAATAAAGCTCCAGAACTAACCCGGAAATTCCGGTAGGAAAGTGCAACTTTTCGAACCTTCCCATCCGCCCCTGGAAAGACCTCACGCACCCGACCCAGTCTGTACTCTCCGCGAAGTGCATTTCGATCTGCGACTATGACTACATCTCCCGGCAAAAGGTTACGTTGGGATGTATGCCATTTCCTGTCAACGACTAACGTAGGCGCACATAATTCCTTCCATTTTTCCCAGAATAAATCAACTACCACTTTCACAGCATGATATCTCTGAGCTGGACTGCCCTGAAAAGACGACCAAGCTCCTGCATTTTTGGCAGTTGCGCGTCCGAGCAACAAACAATTTGGAGTCAAGACACTAATCTCAGAATCAACGGCAGGCTGGGTCCCAATGGGCCTTTCATTCATCAAATTGCTCACCTCAAAACAAACTGTAAGAAACTCAGTGGGGGACACACGTTTATTGTGCATGGCAAAATGAATACTTCTCTTTGCTGCTTTGACAAGAATCTCAACAGCACCCTGATGCCATGGGCTATCTGCAGGACCAAATACCCATCGCATTCCATTTTCAGCTGCCTTTCGGTTGAGTGCTGTTCTGTCTAAGGAGTTCCAGGCATTCTTTAGCTCACTGTCCGCTCCCACTAACTGTGATCCAGGTTCACTATAAATGACTTCTGGCCATCCTCTGATGCTGGTGAATCGCTGTAGAGCTAGAAGGAAAGAATCTGAGTCATATCCAAATGCAGCTTCTATGTGGACAGCCCTCATGACCATATCCGTGAACAGAATGCCATATTCCTTGCCATTGATCCGCTTTTGAACTTCACCCCGTACTCTATAGGGATCGAAAAAGTCAACCATGACTTTGGTGAAGGGGGCACATGGCACTAGTCTATCATCAGGCAGCCGCCCCATCTTTTGACCCAGAAATTTTGGCTCCTTCAATTTGCACAATTGACAGCTATTCTTGACAGAGGCTGAAAGCTTACTGCCACGAGGTACCCAATAAGTCTGACGAAACCTGGCCAATGTGGCATCCCTGCCTCTATGGCCACCTTCCTCATGAGCATTCCTCATGATCAATAATGTCACAGGATGATGGTAGGGTAGTAACATCTGAGGAGCTCCGCCAAGAGTCATTGGGTTGTTATGATGCATTCTTGCGCCGACAATCCAAATTCCTTCCTCATCTAAGCTTGGATGTAAATTTGAATAGCCACCATTCTTCTTTGACAGCTCGTCTGTATCACGCAAGAATCAGTTAAGTCATTTTGGCTGATTTTTGCGTGAATGTGGATTATGAAATTTGAAGTCCTCTTTCACCCTCACATGGTGTCCTTTTCCTTTTCTGAGCAGTATAACCACTCGAAAATAGCCCTCAAACAGTGGGTATTTCTCCTGTTTTTTCAATGGATTTAGTCTAGTTTTGCATTCAACAGCCATGGCCAAAGATCAGTGAAATATTTTCATTCAAATCATTTTAGCTGGTTGTGGTCTGTGCTTTTACCAAAAAAATATGTGCAAGAATAAGATAAAACAAGATAGGGCAGTCTTGCGCCCAGATCACCAGCATAGAATCATGAGAAATGTAATGTCAAAACAAGTCCTTTTAGAAGGGATGACTTTTGCAGATAACTTCCTCTAACAGCAAGGGTAAAACATTAGCGTAATACTCAGTTAAAACAGAATGAATCATTTTTGCGTGTAAATGTGGGACAAAAATAGATCAACATGTGAAGTAAAGAAACATCTTATCCATTATAACTGTCTTTTGCAGATACTCAGCTGAAGACAATTGCAGCTAGCAATAGTGATAAAAACAAGCCTAAATGATTTGACTGAGTTTTGCGTTAATAAAATACCAGGTTTAGAATGGTCTAATTCAACATGACTGTTTTATGCATGATCCAAAATGAGTATTTTGAAGAGCTAAAAATTACTGTAAACAAGCCAATATGACTTAACTGAGTTTTGCGCTAATAACTTGTGCTAAAACTTGAAGTTGAAAACAAGCCAAAAGGACTTAACTGAGTTTTGCGTTATCATTAAAAAAGAAACTAGCCAAATTTGGAGCTAAAAACAAAGCCAATATGATTTAGCTGAGTTTTGCGTTTATAATAACAAGTGAAAATGAAGGCAAAAAAAAAGCCAATATGACTTAGCTGAGTTTTGCGTTTACGAATCTGGCTGTTTTGATGGAAAGCGCAGCAGCTGACAAGTTTGTTTGAAAAAGGAGAAAAAAGTTGAAAGTAAGTATTATTCATGATTACAGAAGTATGATATGTACATAAATTTCACTGGGGTTGATACCAGGGTGCCAGAGTTGTCAGATTTTTAGCATCCTTCACCACATGTAGGGCAGTGCACCCAGCTTGTCATTTCATTGTAAAATACTGGTAAATGATGGTCGCCTTCACAAAATCTTGGGTGACAGGGTGACAGGATGACCGGGAATTTAACTTATCTAAGACCCTGGTTGATGCTACAAGGTCCGTGTTGTGACAACATTATGTTGTTATGACAGTGAATGGAAAAATATAGCTTGGCCTATATTTGAGATCAATTTCATTGTTAATGTTTATGTAGACTCCTTTTTGATGAAGTAAAATCATTTCAGAATTGATTACAATGAGGCAGAAAACCTACCCTTAATGGTAATAAGGCAGTCTTTGAAGGAAAATGAGTCATGGGCCAGGGACCAAAAATTCTGCAAGCGCACTGCAGTTGCGGGACAAGAGCACTATGATGGTGCAGGTAACTTTCAAATTTCTACATTCAATATTATGTGTTTGAGTCCTTTATGGTATTGCAGATGAAACTGCCGAGACGTACAAAGACATGAAGTTATGTAACATTTGTTACTTTTTCATAAATTTTAATGTCATATTTTGCTATCAAGTTACCACAAAAAATGACTAATAGCCTAGTGATAGTGTGACTTGAAACCATCCTGGATTCAAGGTAAATAAGATTATATTGTTGTTCAGTGACAATTTTAAATAATGATTCAATTTGACAACAACCAAAAATGACGAATGCTAAAACCAACCCCATGTTCTACCGCCAAAACAATATAAAGATACCATTCTAACATGTACGCTCTATTAAAGGCTGACTATATTTTAGTTGGGGCGCTATGGATTTTACTGGGATACATTTTTTTTGGAGCGAGAATCAACGACAAACTTTTTTTACGCATGCGAAGAAGCAAAAAATTTTTTTAAATTATTGTACCCTAATTACAGTCCCAAACAAATCCTTTTTTACAGCGGCAAGCGACGTCATTATTTAGTGTGCATACGCTAGCACCAGAGTCCGCGAAAAGTGCTTTTGATTTGCAGGACATTGGGGCAGGTAGATCCTGAAGTTTACCTGCCCGAATGAATTTTCACCTGCCCAAATTCTCATTTCATTAATTTCAAAAGGCGCATTAGTACTATACAAACTGACTCCCATATTAATGGAGTCCACCCATTGCTGAGGCTTGTTAAACCTATATAGGCCTAACTACAAGTATATGATGTAATATACAATATAAATCTCGCATTCCAAAATTGGGCATGGAATAAATTTTGTTACAGGAAGGACCACACTGGAAATAAGTAGAAAATCTTTCTGTGCTATCCTAATGTAATTCTGAATAGGTCAACTCACCATTGCTTCGCAAGTTTGGTGCAGTTATTTGACAATATTAAGAAACTGGGTAAATGCACCAGGTCAGATGTCTTTGCATAAACTGACTCTACCAAATCATCAACTTTTGCATGCAATTTGAAAAAAAATAAGTGCAATGGTTATCCAACAGGAAATGATTTGTTGCAAAATCCTGCCCTTTTTTGGGGTCACCATGTTTGGCAACTTTTCTTATAAAAAGTGAATTCAGCCCACAATTAATCACATGTCTGGCTAAATCAAATAGCCAGTCAAGTCATTTGAACCCTTGTAAAGGTTCCTGGTTAATTTTTTTCTATTTGTTTTAAAATTATGCGCCAAAAACACGCTTTTTATTTTTCAAAGTCAATCAAAATGACAAAAACTTTAACGGGAGGTATTGGTGACAAGGGCACTTTTTTTGCAATTTTTAGGATAACGGTTCATATTTGGTATCAAAAGATAGGTTTTAACTAAATTAGATAATTCCAGGTAATTTTGCATTTTTGTGATGAATGGTTGCCATGGTAACCAGTTTAAAAGGCGAAAAAAGGCTGATTTTTACTGCTCACAGGATGTGAAATTTCTGAAGTTACAGGCATGGTAAAATTTTTTTGAAAAAATTGATGAAAGAAGAAAAGCCAAATGAACATATTTACTGAGCGGATTTTTAATATTCCTTTTAATAGTGTCAGGAATTGGGGTAAAGTAGACAAAAGTCATTTTTGGTGGAAAAAATGCTTGTTTTTATGACTGCAATATCAAATAATTTTGTTACAAAACAAAAAATTTCAAAATTTGTTTGGTAAATATGAAGACATTTTTTTAAGGATTCCGTTGAAGTATCCCATGAGTTCCTAGGTTGAACAGTGGTCAAGATTTTTCACATCCAGTGCAAGGTAAAACTGGATTTTTGCACAAAACGGAAAATGGCAAAATTGTGACGTAACGTCATTATAGGCAATATATCAATGAAAACAAAGAGGTCTATCAGTGGCTATTTCTCCATAACTAATGAAGCTACAGGCATGATATTTTGCAAAGATTCAGTAATCATTGTCATGTTTCACCAAAGTAAATACTGTGCTGCCATGGCAACTGCTTTGTTATGTGTACACCTTTGAAATGACACATCGCTGCTCGTTCACTTCTAAAGTGTGTTGATGATGTTGTATTTGACATTGTTTTAAGTGATAAAAGAGACATATTTTGACATAATTGAAGTTTGCACTGGGTGCCCAAGTTCATGTAGGTCGAATATATGAAACAAAATGAATTTGTGTACCTTACTGAAATTTGGGTAATTTCTCACACATACCTCCCCTTAAAAATCCCATTTTTGGTCACATGACCATCCATTGTAACATCACCATAACAGAATAACAATGGTGAAGCAATGAAAGATGTTGAAAACTATTCACTTCACATTTCTGATCAATTAAAAATGCATTGGTATGCTTCAATGCAAAATTATTGTACTGTAAAGTCAAAAAGTTGCCAAACAATGGTGAGGTGCGAAGCAATGGTGAGTTGACCTAAGTACTTCTTGCCTGTTGACATGCATGTAGATATTTCTATTTGAATAAAGTCTATCAGTTGGGGTCTTTGAACAGTCTTTCATGATAATTTGTAATGTTTATGTATAATTCACAACACATTGTAGAAAACGTGTCAGGACCCCTGATAACTCTTGCAACCTTGCAAGACCTCCAATCTTGTGCAAGAAAATACATACTTCCTTAATATTAAAATTGCTAATTGCAATCTTGACCAGTGGAGGTATTGACACTCAATCTGATGCTTAATTGCAATCCATTTGACACTTCTGTCAACCAATTTTTTCTTCTTCTTTGTGTACTTTCCCACATCCAGTGGGTTACTGTCTCCTGTAAAAGAGATAGTGGTACTAGGTTATGGTGTTGTGTTGAGGTGGTTGATTGCTTTGATTAGTTTTTCACTTGTTTGCTTGAGGCTTTCTTTGTTTTCTGAGAAGATTTCTTCTGTTGTTGTTGTCGGGATTGTTCTTCTGTCGATGGCTGTGCATTCTTCTAGTATGTGTTGTTGAGTTTCCGTGGTGTTTGAGCAGAATCTGCAATGTAGGTTTGGGTATTTGTTTTTGTAATTGTTCTTCACTGGAATCATTCTTGATCTTGCTTTGAAAATGGCGCTCACTTGCATTCTGTTGAGTTGGTTTATATATGATTGTCCTTTTCTTCCTTGTGCTCTTTTGTTGTCTATCAAGAATTTAACCTTTGATTTTTCCTGTCCTTTTACGGTCAGGTTGTCGGTCCATGCTTGTTGCGTTGTCTTGAGGACCTTGTGGCGTGACATTTGGTCACATGGGTTATTTGACCTATATATATCTCTTTGAATTCTTTCAAGGTCTTCTATCCAGCTGTTTTTGTCCCTTTTTTGGGTGACCTTTTCTAAGAGTTTGTTGTTTTTCTTGGGTATTGATGTCCAGTAGTTTGTTTTGTCCTTTAGGATGGTGTGTTCTATGTCCAGTAGCCCGGTTTCGATGTAGATTGCTTCTCTTGGGGTGGAGGTTGGGGTCTGGAGGATTCTTTTGATGATGTTGTCTAGAATTTTGTTTAGTTCCTTCATTTCGGTTTTGTTCCATATGGTACTTACTGCTCCATATGTGATTATGGGGATGATGCATGAGTTGACAAGTTTCCATATTGTTCCCATTTCTATACTTTTGAGGTCTTTTGATCCTGCTATTGACAGGATGGTTTGGTACGCTGCTTCAGCTTTTCTCCTTATGTCATTTATGTGGTCTTTGTTGTTTCTCTTATTGTTAATCATCATTCCCAGGTACTTATATTTTTCCTCCCAGTCTAAGTCCATTTCGCCCATTTTACATGGTTCTTCATTTTCGCTTTTCTTTCCGAATTTCAGAGTCTTGCTTTTTTCCTTGCCGAATACTATGTGGTATTTGTCTGCCGTTTCCTGGGTGATTTGCAGCAGCTTGTTCATGTCTTCTTTGCTTTTGGCGAAGAGTGCCACGTCATCCATCCATAGGAGACATCCGACTTTCGTATTATCGTCGATTTGGATGCCTATTTGTTCCTTTTCGATTTCTTTGTTTATCTCATCCATGACTGTGGCATATTGGATGACCGACAGGACTCCTCCTTGTCTTATGCTGTCTTTGATGTTTATTTCTCTCGTTGGGCCATTGTGGGTGAGTATTTTCGCTTTGAGGTTTCTGTTGATTAGCAGTACATCAAGCCAGGTCCTGTCCTTTAGGCCTGCTTTGTGCATGGCATACATTATTCCGTCGAGCCACGCTTTGTCATACGCTTTGGTTACATCAAGGAAAGTGACATACATGTCTTTGTGTTTCTTTGTGAGTTCCTTTAGTATCAGGATGTGGTCTGAGGTGCAGGTTTTCTTTTTTCCTCCTCCTTGGGCATCAGATATGTTGGTCGTTTCTCTTGCTCTTTCATTTAGAATCCGTTCATAGAATTTTCCCATGTTGCTACTGAGGGTGATTCCCCTTTCACTTGAGCATTTGCCCTTTGTGCCTTTTCCTTTGTATAGGGGTATTATGTGGCCAAGTTGCCATTGGGATGGGATGGATTTGTCCCTGAGGATGGTGTTGAAAATTTCTCTGTAGATTTCAAGGGTTTGAGTCGATGCTTCCGTGATTATATCATTTGGGATCATATCAGGTCCTGGTGCTTTTCTCCGTTGTATGCTTTTTCTTGCTTTTTCAATTTCGGCCCTCGTTATCTCCCTTGGGGCGGCTGTGGTCATTTGTTTTTCTGTTATTTCTACGAAGTTCATGATTGCGTCAGTATTTAGCGCCTAGTCTTCGTTTCCTTGTCTTGCTTGGTAGAGGTCTTCAAAGTATTTTGCTATGTGGTTTTTTGCCTCAGTTTGGTCTAGGAGGGTGACACCTTCTTCTGTTATTGTGAGGTATTCTTTCTTTGGTGGTTGCGTTACTTCTTCCTTATTTTCCAGAAAGTGTTGGAATTTACTCCTCCTTCCTTTATAAGTGTATTTAGTTTTCTCCTTGTGTTTTCAGTTTCATCTTTTTCCACCATTTTCCTTAGGTTTCGTTGTGCTTCATATAGGTCGTTTAGCCTTTCCTTTTTTCTGGCTTTGTCCTTTTCTTCTAGGAATTGTTTTCTTTTTTCCTTCATGATTCTTCTGGCTTCTTTCTCCTCATCTGATTTCCGTTTTTTCTGCGATTTTGTTGTTATGGTGATCTTCCCGATATGTTTGGATAGGCACTTATCTATGGTCTTCTCCAGTTGTAAGTAGTTGTTTATTTTGTTGTCTTGGTACGCTTTGTTCATTTCTTGGTTGAAATTCTCCCATTTTTCTTTGTTTCCTGCTTTCCATCTGGTTATTTTCCTGGGGATGTTTGGGTTCTGGTTTATCTCAGTTGTCATTAGGATAGTGTTGTGGTCGGTTTGGGTCGTTGCACCCTTTAGTCTGTAGGTGCCTGCCTCATCCACTTGGATGTCGGTGGTTTGTGTCTCTGTTATTGCGTCTGTGAGGATGTAGTCAATTATTGCTTTTTCATTTGTGTTATGTCTATTTTCCCTAGTCCAAATTCCCGTTGTTGACTTAAGGTTGATTGGGACTGTGTTTGTGTCCTCTATTACTTCCTCCAGGAGTGTTCCATTTGGGCTCTTGTTTTGCTTAAGTTTGTCATTGCTTACATGTATTTTTGCATTAAAGTCCCCGGCTAGTATTATTCTGCCTTTATTCCTGAGGTTTAGTATTTGTGATTTAATTTGCATGTATTGTCTGTGGGTGTCTTCTCTGTTATTGCTTTCTTGTGGGCCGTAGAAAGTTCCCAGGTATATGCAGGGGTTTTTCGGGGGTTTTAGTTCGACCCATAATATTTCCTGGTCATTGTCCTCCAAGTTTGTTACTAGGGTTGTATATTTTGCCCACTGGGTTTTGATTGCTATGGCCACCCCCCCTCCTATGCTTTGTCTAGTTTTGTCGTACCATTCATAACCGTCCATCTTGGGGGGCTTTCCTTTCGTCTCGCTCAGCATTATGACATCGGCATCGTACATATCACTTACATTTATGAGACTGGTTAGTTTTGATCTTATTCCATTTATGTTAGTGTACATAATTCTTAGGCTAGTTTTACCTTTGTTGTTGGTGTTTTTTCCTTTTCTGTTTTTTCCCTTGTTCTTTTTGTTCTCCCTGCTGGTCTTGGTGGTTTCTTTATTTGTGGTTTCGGTGTTTTGCTGAAGTTTTTTCCATCTCTGCCGGTTGCAGGGTTCCATTTGGGTATTTTTGCCCTGGTTGTTTATTCTTTGGGTGATTTTGCCCTGGATGTCTGTTTTTGAGCGGTTGTCGGGTGTTTTGTTACTCTGTTTGAGTATTCTCCAGGTATATTGATTTTCAGCGGTCTTGTTGATTGTATGGGTATTTTTGCCCATTTGTTGGTGAGTTTGGGTGTTTTTGCCCTTTTTCCGCTGTTCCCATTTTTTCATGGCCGGGCTTGTCTCATTGGTGTTTGTCAATTGCATTGGAGATTTCAAATGCCTGTGCTAATTGCTTTACTTGCTGTATCAATGCATTGACTCTTCAGCATGACCATCGGGCATTTGGGCAGGTAAATAGTTTATTTTTGCCGGAGACACGCTATTTTTGCCGGTTTTGACCTGCAAACCGGCACTTTTCGCGGACTCTGGCTAGCACTTAACAAAATTAGCAAAAATTACGCAGTATCTAAGAAATATCAGAAGGCTGTGTTTACAGATAGAATACAACAGCATTGGCCTTGTTGGGACAACTCTCTCCTGGCTTGCCAGATTACATTGGGCTGAACAAACTTTTTTTAGTATCAAGTGCAGTGGCAAACAAACTTTATTTTAACAAAAAATCCATCTGGTCGGCTCCTTATCATGTCTATGTAATAAAATCTTTTTTGACTGTAAATAGCAACATCAGCACCACAGTAATGGTTATTTTTTAAAGTCAAATTTTAAAGCCATTGATATGAGGAGTCGGAGAGTTGGGCTCAACACTTGCAAGCTTACTCTGCAGGTTGGTGATTCAGAATGAGGCTCAAAGCAAGCGGCACTATGGTGACGCCACAGAGCCTCCATTGCAGGGTCACCAATCTCCATGGTGACACCACAGAGCCATATGCTTGTAATATTTGTCCAAATAAGGGGCCGACCAGATGATCTTTGGGACTATGACTTTTTGGTGAAAAAAAGAAGTTTCCCACTTTAACCTGAAAAAAAGAGTTTTTTCAGCACATGTAAATAAAAAAGATTTTGTGTCCACACATAGCTTGGGTACCGCAATATTCAAATTGCCAAAAAAAGGTTTTTTTAGCATCCATGTGCAAAGAAAATTTTTCATAGATGCTTCGAGCACAAAAAAGTTCGTCCCGGGGGTAAAAGCCATAGCCCCCCAACTATTGTCTGGTCGGCCCCTAACCGCGGATGGTGGAGTTGGCCAAACATTGATTTTTCTCATTCGAATTGCCTTGCAAGCCATGGACTGCAAGTTGGGATTATTGAAATTAAGAACCAACACAGCGCATATTTGCATTTGTGAAAGAAAAATATGGAAAACCAGATTTTTTAATCAAAATGGACAAAATATTTTGCAAATTACAGTATGAGTATACAATTTCTTTTCAAATGAGTACCGTAATTAAGCTTTTCTTTCGTATCCATTCATCATCAGTCACTGTCTATTGCTCTCAGATACCTTGGCACAATCCAGGCAATAACATGGCTAGTTTTAGTACAATTAGCATGGAAATTAACTGGAGTGACATAGCCCTGGACCCCTGGGACAGGGGTCATGGATCCTCCCATTGGAAAATCATGAGACTTGAAAGAGAGGGTCTGGGAGAATCAAGATATATTTTTAATTATGTACAGTCTGTTAATTTTATACCATCTAAAAGAATGCAAAATTTGCTAGTGACAGCAAAATTCTTTTTTCTCTACATGCTGAAATGAATGAAAATTTATCCTGAGAACTTGAAAAATGTTACTGCTTAATACCGTGTGTGCCTCTTTTCTTGGCCACATCATCAGATTTTCTCATACTTGCATGATGGTTCCCGGGGTAGGGTGGGCTGAAAAAAACTTTTTTTGGAAATTCAATATGCCAGTGGTATAGAAAGTTGGCTATGGCCAAAAAATGAAAATTGGTGCAAAAAAAAATTTGTGGGACGCGACTTGTGCCGGGCCACTCCGGCTTTTATGAAAATGCATATTTTCAGCCATTTTGCATGCTTTTTTAGACCATTTTTTGGCCTGAGTCAGCTTCCTTGGTTTCAGAAGGCTCAATGGCATACTTAAATCTTCTTTGAAGGCCATTTTGGATATGAAACACCATAAACAGGTTGCTTATATTTAAGATATAGCCATTTCTGGGTACATGTTGGGAATCAGGATTTGGTTTTTTTTTGCTAAAAATTGCCCGAAAAAATTGAAAATATCGGAATGACCACACAAAAAATGATTTCAAGGGAATTGCAATTACCCCGAGTCCTGCCTAACACCCTAAAAAACACTTTCAGCGCACTACCTGCATGAATTTGTGGTTTCAGGGACCGGTATAGGGGCAATTCCGTAAAGTCAGATTTACAGATTTTGACGCTTTAACAGCTTTTGTAGCCCTACAATTACACCTCAGTTATTTCATCGTTAAATAGACATGAGGCCAGGTATTAGGGGTATCAGACAAGCCATCAACCAAAGCTCCAAGTGCAATAGGAGCTGAGCTACAAGGTGAAATGTCATCTTGTCTCCAAGTTGTCGGATGTACTCGCGCGCCGTATGTTCGACATGATGACATTTTGCCTTGTAGCTTAGCTCCTATTGCACTTGGAGCTTTGGTTGATGGCTTGTCTGATACCCCTAATACCTGGTCTCATCCCTATTTAACAATGAAATAAATGGGGTGTAATTGTAGGGCTACACAAGCTGTTAAAGTGTCAAATCTGTAAATCTGACTTTACGGAATTGCCCCTATACCTGTCCCTGAAACCACAAATTCATGCAGGTAGTGCGCTGAAAGTGTTTTTTAGGGTGTTAGGGACGACTTGGAGTAATTACAATTCCCTTGGAATCATTTTTTGTTGGGTCAATTCCGATATTTTCAATTTTTTCGGGCAATTTTTAACAAAAAAAGCCAAATCCTGATACCCAACATGTACCCAGAAATGGCTATATCTTAAATATAAGCAACCTGTTTACGGTGTTTCATATCCAAAATGGCCTTCAAAGAAGATTTAAGTATGCCATTGAGCCTTCTGAAACCAAGGAAGCTGACTCAGGCCAAAAAATGGTCTAAAAAAGCATGCAAAATGGCTGAAAATATGCATTTTCATAAAAGCCGGAGTGGCCCGGCACAAGTCGCGTCCCACAAAATTTTTTTTGCACCAATTTTCATTTTTTGGCCATAGCCAACTTTCTATACCACTGGCATATTGAATTTCCAAAAAAAGTTTTTTTCAGCCCACCCTATTCTCGGGGATGGTTTACAGACTGTTTTTCTCAATGGCAATGCATAGGGGGAATCTGGGCACATTGGGACACGGGGCACTATGGGACAGTGGGATTTTCTTGGTTCCTGGCTGGTTATATGATATGGTAGTGCCATCATATCTTGTAATTTCTCATCCTGATGTTTCTATCGTTTTATTGACAAATTACAGCCACATGCAGAAGTATGGCGAGAAAAAGTTTGTTTTCCTACCACTAAAGTAAATTTTGTCTCCAAACAAGAAAAGTACCCTTAAAAATGGGTAAGTACTGTATCGATCTTACCATGAACCTTAGGGCATGTGGCATGTAATAAAAGGTTTT
Source organism: Platynereis dumerilii (assembly GCA_026936325.1). NCBI lineage: Eukaryota > Metazoa > Annelida > Polychaeta > Phyllodocida > Nereididae > Platynereis > Platynereis dumerilii. The sequence continues at coordinate 4,773,947 of JAPTHN010000004.1, forward strand.
AATATGTAAAAGTAGGCATTTCTATGAATAGATGCCCATAGAAAAAAATTCCAAGCCCCTCCCGTTAATTGTTTCTTGAAAATCTTACACATCCAAGGACGTGTAAAATAAAAGTAAACTTCAGTTATTCAAAACTTCAGTTATTTTTGCAACCTCAAGTAAAAGTACACTTCAATTATTCAGAACAGATTTGTAAATATCCCCCTTCAAAACTAATCCTGGATATACTGCTGGTTTGTTGTTCTCACTGGGTTTTAGCAACTTTGCACCCTCACAGCGTAATGCGCCGAAACGCCTTTTGCGAACTTATTATTGTAAATAGAGCAAAATTAATAAGTTCATTTATTTCAGAGGCGTTTACTTGACATATATATGCAGAGTTTTAAATTTGAAAATAGGACTTTTATTTAGGTCTGTTGCCCAAATTATGTGATGAGCCCCCCCTCTGGAAAATGTTCCTGATAAGTCAAGCATTAATTACGACACTCTGATGACTTTTCACACGCTCAGATGAGTGCAGTACGTTTTCCTTACCTTGATGAATCGATTTACTGTAAAGATAACTTAAATAGAAGTTTTTTTTATAGGTAAGACATCGATACAAAAACTTGAATTTGTGTTATACTTTCAGTTCTGATATGTAACTTCGACACAAAAATTTTAAAATTGAAAATTAACATTATGCGTTACCAATAAAAATTTCAAACCAGAAAATGTCAGCTGGTGCTACATTACTTGGAAACAGCATGACCAAGTCATATTCAGTCCTAGATGATGATGCAGCAATAAGATAAAATGGGTTTCGTGTCTTTGTTAGGGGAAGCTGGGATGGTAGGGACACCATGATTTTCATGGAAACTAAAAATTTTTGAGGAAGCTACAGCCACCATAGTTTAATAGAAATAAATATCTTTCAAAGGATGAAACACGCCTGGCTAATTTGCTTTGTCAAAATCTTTAGAAAGAAGAAAATTCAAATTTGGATGAAAAAAGGATGAGGAGAGTTGGGCCAGGAGGCCCGAGGTTTAAATCAGACAAGTTGAGACAGCCATCTGGAGTTGCAAGAGACCTCAATTCTGTAATAATGACTTCTATGACCACTATAGTATATAATACTCTATATTAAACAGGTTATATGACCCTCAACTACAGCCTCGGTCTCGGTCTCGGATGACCAATCCTTGGCCTCGGACTCGGTCTCGGACCCTCTGGCCTTGGATATTTGTCGGAGGCATGCCCGAGGCCAGCCACATAAATAAAGTACAATTTGTTAGAACAGTCAAAATAAATTTTCCTGTCAGTTAATATAATTATCAGTCAGTTTACCTTATCTATTCTATGGGACATGCTTTTAAGTCTATTCTTGGCTAAGTGGCATGATTTAAGGTGGCGCCATTTTTTGTGATACATACCCCCAAGTTATGAATCTCAAAAAGTATTAAATATTTTTTATTTTCCTTCACTAATTGAGGTGCTTTGACATTGAACATTGTTGCATGCAAATTTCTGGCATGATGATGGAAGTTTCAAAGTTTTTGTTTACATTTAATTCAAGCACCTGATCATTAACTTTACACACCAGAGTGTCTGACATATAACGTAACTCGACAAAACGGAATGGGGCAAAATTTTGGACAGAATCTCCCAACAAGCCTAAAAAAATATTCCAAATTCTTTAATATACATGTAACACAAATATATTTTTCAGTCTGCAGAAAAAAAATTTATAGTTGTTCTTTCCCAACAGTCATGAAATAGATTTTTGGTGGACGGACTATCTCAGTCTACAATGTTTGATTCAGAAGTAAATAATTTAGGTTGTCAGACACTCTAAATAAATTTTTAATTTGTCGCGGTTTCCGTAAAAAATGAATTTGTTCCTGTTGATACCAATTTCACGCCTCTGTCCTTTAAAAAATTAATGATTGCCCCCTGATTGCAGTCTTTTCCTTGAGTCATTGAGTGTAATCTTTAATTCAACTGCTATAGCCTTATTTAATGCGGTATGATGGCTAAATGTCGATAAATAACACGCTAAAATAGTTGGCAGTTAAGGTGACTCAACCGTGGTACACTGCACATACTTCTGAGCAGCCTGGTTACCTAGCAACATAACGTCACCACTGCTGCAGGCCCTGAAAAAGTTGTGACGTTACCATTTTCTGCTCTCTTTTTTTTAACAGCATGGCAGCCAGTAATTTGCTATTTAAATGAGATCTAATGCAGCTAGAAGCATAATTAATTTTTTATTGAATGCAGTAACACCTACTCTATGCTAATTCAAAGTTTCAGCTTCTCGTCTTTATCAAAAGAATTTTCTCAACTAATTTCAGTCAACTGTGTCCAAAATTGTCTTTATTTCTTTAAATTGACATTGGCATAGTCATGGTACTGCAGTTAAAAAACGACTCGGTGAAATTTTTTTATTTTTGGACATTTGTTTGACAATAACCTGTTTATGATAAATGCAAATTTAAAAAAAAATCTGTATGATCGTTTTCCTAAAATTTGATTACTGCCAAAATCGATGCATATAAAATTTGCAATTAATTAGTGTGTTTGTGCCCTTTGAGCTCTTACAGAAAAAGTATTTTAACCTTTTTCTTCAAATTTGTGGCATATGTATTGGTTCATATCCATGGGAAGACATTTCTGACGATTTTGTGTGACAAATGCATGTAATGCTATATTCTGTGGTATATAACCAAAAACTCAATTTATAACTTTTAAGCAGTCATCAGGCCAAACATGCTGTTACCATGGCAACCAAACGAGTCCGTGAAATTTTTTTATTTTTCATTTTTGGAATTTATGGGTCCCATAGACTACCTGTGCAAAATTTTAGAAAAATCTGTATGATCAAACTACCACGCTTGAGTCACCTTAAGCGGTGGGTCAATGCCTCGGTCTTGGATGCTCATGCCTCGGTCTCGGTCTCGGATGTCCTGGCCTCTACTCCAACACTGACTACAGCTGTGCCAACCCAGACATATTTCAATGGCCCAGTATCCCCTTGAATGGCCCTAGTCTCCCACTTGATAGGAAGAGTCAGGCCAAAATGTTTACAATTTTCATACAGGTGCACTCATAGAGTAGGTCGGGACAAGAAGCCCAGGTTAGGTGAGGCCCCCCCCAAGGGTTATATCCAAACTTACATTTTTGGTGCGTTTATCTATTGATAGGATTGAAGCTAGAGGCATTTTAGATGATGTCACAAATTTTCAGGGCAAACAGCACCAAACCATAGTAGAAATTAAAGAAACAAAAAAATGTGCATGGTTTTTGTAACTTTGACTAAATCTTTGAATGGGGTTGTCAGAAATAACTTTGGAAATATTCAAAATTATAATGGATATCTGCATTGCTTCACTTTATGACCATAACATAAATATGATTTGGATCATGTTTTTTGCATTTTAGTTCAAAATATAAAGGTCAGATTAAATTATGTGTGTTTGGGGCGAGAGGCCACACATGATATGGAGCATGAGGCCCCCTTCAATGGGGGGTCAAAGCTGCTTCAGGAACCATTTAACAATGTGTACTTTACCTTAAATCTTGATAGAATAGCTAATTAAAATAGAAAAAATTTGGCCCGAAATTGAAACAGTGCAAAAAATATTAAAAAATAAAAGTATGAACAGAAAAATTCTGAAATTCAGAAAAAGTGAATAGAATGCCTTAAAAATTATAGAGGAACCCTAAGAAATAACTTTTAGGCTGAATGCGCTCACAAAAAAATTTGTAATAGGGGGGCTTCTTGCCCGATGGGTGGGGTAAGAAGGCCATTTTAATTTTTTTACAAAAATGGCTGGAACTCCTTTATTAAAATTGGTAGACGTTTGTTTCACTAGTTATTAGTAGAGTCAAGTGATCCCTTTCTGACAGCATAAGCATTCAAATAATTGCCCATAAAAAGTAGGTCAAATCGCACCTCGAAGTTAAGGGGGGTCGCATGCCCCGACCTACTCTATCAGCCCCGATGTGACCAGCTGTGTATTGGCCAGTTGTGCAACCACGTCGGAGTTTACAACACTGGAGCTAAGCTCATATGTTCTTGCACATATATCAATGCGCTCCTACAGATATATGCTTAACTACGTCAAAATGTAATAAATGCATCAAGCATGTTTGTATAATCATTATGGTCAATTGGAGGTGCAATAACGCCAAAAATACATAACCTATCAATTCAGATGTCTTTTGAAATACTTAATTGGTATAGATCTATACTTAAAAATATGGTTTAAAGTTGAAATTTGTGTCATTGTTACATCATCAGAAATATAGACACATTTTAATTTCACTTCCCTTCCAGTACATGTTCAGCCAAATGGTGGTATGAAAAATTCCCAATTCTGCAATTCTTGGTATTATGAAAAGATGAAATTGATATTCGTTACTTTAAACTGAGAAAATATTGAATTTTGGGGTCTTATGATGTAGCAAAAATGTCATGATATCGAAGCCTTTCCAATATACTAATAGACCTGCATAGTCCTAAATTATTATTTATGAATAGCAGGCATTGGGTATGTCCAGGTTCAAGAATTGAGAGTCCAGTTGTAACGTATTAATAATTTGCAATCAAGCTGAGGCAAAATGCTTCCATTCGGTCAAAAGAACAATTAGATATACCTTTCAGGATGAATCTGGACATTACTCATGCCCAACATCAGTTCCTATTCTAAACAAATATCATGCTTGATTTTAAATGCACTATTACGCCCCTCAGCATTGTTAAAAATTAATATGCTGAGTCAGCATATTAATTTTTAACTTTGTCCTTCAGCGAGATACTCAGGGTGAGAGACACATGTAACAAATTTCTTAGGATATAAATTTTCTCTTCATTTAGGGCAGAACTCCAGGGGGAATATTATTATTATTATTATGAATTTTCTATAGCGCTACTTTTCACTGGAAGCTGAATGTTCAAGTGCGCTTTACAATGGGTATATTTACATTTACATATAATATAATTTGAATGCAGAGACAATTTGGCTAGGTCCTGGAATATCATAAATACGCCATATCGTTAACATTAATTTCAATTTTCTTTTTAGGATGATACTCCAGGAGGGACTCAAAGCGCGTAGGACATTGGGCTAGGTCCTGGATACCGCGCAACAGTAGCGCCTATGGTGAGTGTCATACTAGATGTTGTTCAGAATATCATGAATGCTCTGTATGCTTATAAGAACGTTAATTTCAATTTTGTTTTCTTTTAGGGTGATACTCCAGGTGGGACGCAACGGGCGGTGGACATTGGGCTAGGTCCTGGATACAGTGCAACAGTAGCGCCTATGGTGAGTGTCATACTGGATATGCTTCTGAATATCATGAATGCACCATGTGGTTCTTAGCATATTAATTTCAATTTTGTCTTCTTTTAGGCTGATGCTCCAGGAGGGACTCACAACGAGGAGGGGATATGGCCAGGTCCTGGATACAGCGCAATAGTGTTGCCTACAGTGAGTGTCATGCTGGAAGTTATTTGGAATATCATGAATGCAACCTATGGTTCTTAGCATATTACTTAAATTTTTTTATTCTTTTAGGCTGATACTCCAGGAGGGACGCAGAGCGCGGAGGGGATTGAGCAAGGTCTTCAAGAATATTTATATACAACATTTAAAATTTCATGGATTATTTTTTGTTATCATTAGCATAAATTATTTATAAGAATTTTAAGTTGTGTCATTTATATTAAAGCAATAAACTTAAAAATAGCAATATTAACAATGACTCAAACACAATAAACACACTATTCAGGAAAAATCTTTGTTTGCTCTTCACAAACCTGCTGTATACTATCCGAAAGATTAAAGGAGGCAAAATCAGTATATGTGACCTGTTCCACCAAAATGGGTTAAAGTACTGGAGGTAATGCCGTAATGGTGCCTCGTTTGTCATACATACATCAACTTTTACATTCAAGATGTGATCTATAGCTTCACTAATATTTCCTGCTATCAATTCTGTTTTCCTCAAGGGTCTTTAGTTTTGTTTTAGAGTGGTTGGCAAAATACCATTGAAACTATCATGGTAATGGACTGCATGATGATCATTATTTAAAAAAATATATAAATGCCAAAGCTTTGGCAAAATAAAAAGCCCCACCAGTGTCACCTGCACTGACGCCACAAGGAGTGGTTCGAACAGTGTATTTCTGGTAGCCCATAGGTTAGGGCACACGAGTGAAACATGGGAATATTCAGTCTGAATGAGACACTGATTGTGTGAAACTGTATTTTTGATGTTTTTCTTGGGTCTAACATGTTGCGCCATAATCAGACATGATGAAATGACTGGTTTTGATCTTTAGACACATTGAACCAGTGCGACTAAAAGTAGCACGCAAGACTCAGCTAAATCGTTTTATCTGCTTTTTTGTTGTTTTTCTTGGGTCTAATGTGTTGTGCAATAATCAGACATAATGACATGACTGGTTTTGATCTTTAGGCACATTGTATCAGCACGACTAAAAGTAGCACGCAAGACTCAGCTAAATCATTTTATCTGATTTTTTGTTGTTTTTCTTGGGTCTAATGTGTTGCGCAATAATCAGACATAATGACATGACTGGTTTTGATCTTTAGGCACATTGCATCAGCGCGACTAAAAGTAGCACGCAAGACTCAGCTAAATCATTTTATCTGCATTTTGACTGAACAAATCAGTGCAATTTTGACCAAAACGCCTCATGCAGAATTGAGTTTAAATGTTTTGAAGCAGTCTTGCCTTCAAAATTGTAGCAAATTTGTAAAAAGTGGTTGCCTGCAACAGTCAGTTATTATGGTTTAGCTCACTTATTACATCAGAAATAACTGTATTTCCAATGTCACAATGAGTTAACTCTACATTTTTGCCTTTTTAAATGATTTTACACCAAAAACAATATCACAGGCAAATAGCTGTTAGTGCAGGGACTTCGGTGATGTATTTTTTTCCACCTAATTCGCCAGAATAAGTGCAGCTGATACAAATCATTGAAGTCAATCTTTGGTTGGCTTCCCTGAAAATTGAGAATTTTGCTATAACTGATTCTTGCGTGATACAGACGAGCAGCTCATCAGAAATTCCCCTTTGAACTTCTTTGACCACAAGCTTTTTAGATTCTTGGAGTAGGTCAGATGAAATCCTCTTAATATTCCCTCCTCGAAAAGTCCTAGAACGACAGATTCCCAGAAGCCTTGCAACCACCCAACAAAGTTTTTTCATGCTAACAAACCGGCTGAAGTCCAAACAATTAGACAGGGAGCAAGAAAGCTCAGCTTTGACAGTGGAGACATCCACCAACTTTTTCTCACCAGGCAGCAGCTCACCATCCTTCGATGATCCAAATTTCAGGTTCCATGATTCAATGGGTTCATACAGAAATGAAGGACCTCTCCACCAACTAGAACTGGGTCCAAGTTGGTCGGCATCACATCCACGTGTCAGCAAATCAGCAGGGTTATTTTTCCCAGATATCCAGGCCCAATCCTGCATATCTCCTCCAGTTGCAGATTGTACTTCGCCTATTCTGACACCCTCATATACTTTAAACCTCGTACTGGTCTTGTGCAGCATGTTTAGAACTGTCTCAGAGTCTACAATCTGCAAAATTCTCTCAAATTCAAATCGCATCTCCTTTTCAATGACCTTCCTGATACGCTTCGAGATGACAGCCCCATTCAGCTCCATTTGGGGCGTTGTGAGCTTTGTCAAAGGACCAATTTTACCTTTTGCCATGATCAGTCGACACCAGAACTCCCCGCTGGATAACTTCCATCTCACATAGGCCACAGCTCCATAAGCCCAATCGCTGCCATCTGAGAACAGAACCAGCACAGGTAGACCTACAGCCTCTTCTGGGTGCAAACTCCTGTCATACAGAAGATGCTCAATGTCAAACATCTTCCTGAAAAAGTTTATCCACTTGCTACGAAGCTCACCAGACAAAGCATCGTCCCATTCCAGCTTCTGTTCCCAGAGCTCACGAAGGTATATCTTCGCATTCAGTGTAAACGGACACAGTAACCCAAGGGGGTCGAATATAGACATTACTTGTTGCAAAATAATCCTCTTTGTAAGGATGTCAGGAATGGCTGATGGAACCTCACCACGCTTCAAATTCTGCTCCACTCGTTTTCCCCTTCGTCTTTTGGAGAAATTGAGCACCACTTGAAACTGAATGACATCTTCATGCGGATTCCAGGAGACGCCTAAAACCCTAGTGATTTGTTCATCACCTTTCAGAAGAGGAATCGTTTTCTTGGTCTGTTGTGCATCCGATGCAAAGTTGGTTCCTGGAAGAACATCCACTTGACCACTTAATTGCCAACACTTCACTCTGAATCCTCCTTTTCCCAGTATTTTCTCAGTCTTGTTGGCAATGTCAATGGCAACTTCACGAGATGGAAATGAATCCACGATGTCATCAACATACGTACTTTTCTTCAAAACATCAGCAGCCTGAGGTAGTCAGGTCACTTTTCCAGAAAAAGGGCTTATTTAAGGTGCCCAAGGCATTTTTTAGTAGAAGCAGGCAACAAGTTGATTCTTATGTAAAATTTTCTGTAGATTTCAAATTTTGCTGTTGCCAAGCTGAAATATGACTCCTTCACCCCCTAATTAGCATAAAACAAGATGGCCGCCAATTTCCTTTGTTTAGTGATAATTTGGCTTCTACTTGCACTAGGACAACAAGTAAAAGGTGTATTTTGATGTTTTTTGACCTGCTGAGTTCAAATTTGATGACCACAAAGTTGAATTATGACTCCTTAACCCCCTAATTAGCATAAAACAAGATGGCCGCCAATTTCCTTTATTTAGAGATAATTGTGCTTCTACTTGCACTAGGACAACAAGTAAAAGGCGTATTTTGATAAATTTGACCTGATGAGTTCAAATTTGATGACTACAAAGTTGAATAATGACTCCTTAACCCCTAATTAGCATAAAACAAGATGGCCGCCAATTTCTTTTGTTAAGTGATAATTTGGCTGCTAATTGCACCAGGGCAACAAGTGAAAGGTGTATTTTGATGTTTTTTGACCTGCTGAGTTCAAATTTGATGACTCCAAAGTTGAATTATGACTCCTTAACCCCCCTAATTAGCATGAAACAAAATGGCTGCAGATTTCCTTTGTTTTACAATAATTTGGCCTTTGATTGCACGAGGGCACCAAGTGGAAAGTTCATTTTGATGTTTTTACATCCAATGAACACAAATGTGACAACTACAAAGTTGAATTATGACTACTTCAACCCTTAGTATATACAATTCAGAAAAGTTATTGTGCTGTGGCCTCAAAATGGTTTCTTTCCAGTACAGAATGAGTTATTTTAGTGTTTTGGAGGAAATTTCGAAAGTAACATTTATTTAGCTTTGGAGGGTTGACAATTGTAGTAACATGAAACTTGAAAGCTGACATGAAGGGGTATCCATCCTCATCTATTTGGGTTGGTTAAAATTAGTTTTCTAGTGATATGGATAGGTGAAATTGAAAATACATGGGGAGGATTTTGTGGTTCTCATTAGATTATCTACGTTGACAGTAATATTTATTTAGCTTTTGGAGGGTTGCCAGTTGTAGTAGCATGGATATAAAGCCGCCAAATGAGAGTTGACATCAAGGCTTATCCATCCACATCCCATTGGGTTGGTTAAAAATGAGTTTTCTAGTGATTAAGATAGGTGGAATTGAAAATACAAGGGATGATATTTTTGACACTGACAGCTACATTCATTCAGCTTTTGGAGGGTTGACAATTATGATAACAAAGAAATCAAGATGCCAAATGAAAGCTGACATCAAGGGCTATGCATCCACATCCATTTGGGTTGGTTAAAATTAGTTTTCTAGTGATTAGGATAGGTGAAATAAAAAATACAAGGGTGGATTTTGTGTTTCTTAGGGGATTATCGACACTGATGGTAATGTTTATTAAGCTTTTGAACGGTTGATAGTTGTAGTAACAAGGACATCAAGTTGCCAAATGAAAGCTGATGTCAAGGGCTATCCATCCACATCCTTTTTGACTGGTTAAATATGACTTATCTAGTGATTAAGTAAGGTTAAATTGAAAATGCAAGGGAGGATTTTGTGTTTCGGAAGAGATTTTTGAAACTGCCAGCTGCATTTCTTTAGATTTTGGAGGGTTGACAACTGGGAAACCAAGGTGCCAAATGAAAGCTGACATCAAGGGCTATCCATCCACATTCATTTTGACCGGTTAAAAATGAATTTTCCAGGGATTAGGATAGGTGAAATTGAAAATACATGGGAGGATTTTGTGTTTCTTTGGAGATTATCGATACTGACGGTAATATTTATTTAGCTTTTGGAGGATTGAGAGTTGCAGTAACAAGGAAACAAAGGTGCCAAATGAAAGCTGACATCAATGGCTATCCATTTACATCCATTTTGACTGGTTAAAAATCAGTTTTATAGTGATTCGGATAGGTGAAATTGTAAATACATCGGAGGATTTTGTGTTTTGGATGAAATTTTTGACACTTACAGTAACATTTATTTAGCTTTTGGAGGGTTGACACTTGTGGTGACAAGGATACAAAGATGCCAAATGAAAGCTGACATCAAGGGCTATCCATTCAAATCCATTTTAATTACTTACCTAGTGATTAGGATAGGAGAAACTGAAAAATACATGGGAGGATTTAGTGTTTCAGAGGATATTTTCGACACTGACAGCAACATTTATTTAGCTTTCGCAGGGTTGACAGTTTTAGCAAAAATGAAACCAAGGTGCCGAATGAGAGCCCTCCCCCCGTAGCCCACTTCTAGCATGGCTACCAAGTATTAACAGGAAATGCCATGAAAAAAGATTCCAGACGCTTTTTTGAATTTGCGTCCTATTGCAGTCAAAAGACAAATTACTGCAAAGCAAGGGGAATTTTTGGCCACCTTGTTTATGCTAATTGGGGATGAAGGGGTCAAAATTCTATTTTGTAGTTGCCTAATTTGTATTCAAGATGTCAAAAACCATCAAAATACACTCCTCACATCAAGTGACTCACTTGATGTCCTGGAGCAATCAAAAGCAAAATTATAGCAAAACAACGGAATTTGGCGGCCATTTTGTTTGATGCTAATTATGAGTGAATAATTCATAATTCAGCTTTTTAGTGTCAAAATTTGAGTTCTGTAGGTCACAGACCTCGAAATACACCTTCTGCTTGTTGCTGCAATGCAATTAGAAGTCAAAATATTGCTAACAAGGGAAAATTAGGAAAAAATTGGCGGCCATCTTGTTTTATGCTAATTAGAGGGTTAAGGAGTCATAATTCAACTTTGTAGTCATCAAATAAGAACTCAGCAGGTCAAAAAACATCAAAATACACCTTTTAATTGTTGTCCTAGTGCAAATAGAAGCCAAATTATCACTAAACAAAGGAAATTGGCGGCCATCTTGTTTTATGCTAATTAGGGGGTGAAGGAGTCATATTTCAGCTTGGCAACAGTGAAATTTGAAATCTACAGAAAATTTTACACAAGAATCAACTTGTTGCCTGCTTCTACTAAAAAATGCCTAGGGGTGTTCACTTTTTTGAAAATGTGACCTGACTATGAGGGCTAATCGAGTGAAATTTATCAGCAGTCATGTATATCGCCTCAGTACATATTGCTGGGGCCGGCTTGTCACCCATGTTAACACGTAACATCGCATACATATCTGGGCTTCTGTTACTCTGCAAGTCACGCCACAGGAAGCGATGGCAGTGTTGTTCCAATTCTTCAAGATACACAGAATGAAACATCTTCCGTATGTCGCCCACTAGCGCCACTTCTTCCTCCCTCCATCGTAACAGAAGACCAATGATATTGTTCATGTATCCATCTGGTCCCTTGGCAAGAGCATCATTGAGAGACAGTCCACGGCACTTTTGACTAGAATTGAAGACTATACGGATGGGTGTAGAATTGGACTTCGGGTTGCAGACTGCCAGATGACTGATGTAGAATGTTGGACCAGTCCAACCAGCGACTTCTTCAGACCAGTCCAACCAGCGACTTCTTCAGCATGGCCTACAGCGTGATTGACAAGCGGGAAAGGATTTTCATTGAAATTGACACTGACATTCCAAAGAAGGTATTAATTCTTACAGATTCAAGAGGCCGGGGTCTTAAAGAGTTTATTCAAGCTAAATTAAGTGCTATCAGGGAAAGTGAACACAAATTTTCAGCACGTGTGGATGTTTACCCTGGTGCAAGAATAGAGACTCTATTTATTGAGGCCAAAAACTTTGAAGAGATTAGAGTACCCGATGTGTTTGTCTTCCAAGGAGGCATCTGTAATTTCACGAAGAAGGAGACCATCAATGGCGAAGAAATTTTGAGTTATTACAGGGGAAACCAGGTCACAAAATTTTTGACAGTCATAAATGACATTAGGCTGCAATATGGAAAACAGGCTTTGATAGCCACAGTTGTACCAGCGTGCCTCATCAAATACTACGAAGTGTGTAACGACCTGTCACCTACTGGTAGACTGTTAGAAAAACTTAAGCGCCAACAATTAGAACTACTTGAAGATTTGGCATGTCAACCGAAACATCGTAGAAGGAAACAAATCAGTTGGTGCCAGAACTATTGATCTACATGATAAAGTCTATGTCTCCTCAGTGAAAAAGCGCAAAAACAAATCTAAATCCAGAAAAGTCAGCAAATTTGTGAACGAGGGTCTAGAGGACGGAGTCCATCCCAGTGACAGTCTCCGCGACATTTTGAACGAGAGAACGTGGGACTCTTTAGTCAGGTTCTGCGAACACGAAAAGGACGTTCGGCTTGTCCTTCAATCACACCAAGAGTCGGAACCAGAGTCGCAAGAATCTGACACAGAACAGTGGAACTTTAAGAGATACAAAGCACCATCGAAGCCGTCAGCTACTTCTACAAGTTCTTATCAGTGTTGAAGTAAGTCCTTCTACATAAGTGCATTAATTGTTTAACCATGGATGCCTGTATAGATTGTGCAAGGAAATTCTCGAGCCGGGACAGTATCCTTACTTGCGGTGTGTGTAACGGAAAGTCGCACATTGCGTGCCAAAGCATTACAAACAGGAATACACAACCCTGCAAAAACAAATTGACCAGTTGTACTGGTACTGTAAAAATTGCAAAGTTGGTGCTGAATCCCTTCACAAGCAAATGATATTTATGCAAGGCAAGCTATCTCGGGTGGAAAAGAGGATGGATGCGCTCGAAGATAGGGTAAATACCTCCGAGAGTGAGTTGGAAAACAAGATGGAAACTCTGGTCAGTTCTAAAATGGTTGCGTCTCAAGATAAATTGAAAGAAGATTTGATGGCTGCCGTAACCATGAAGATTGAATCAGCTCTTGCTGAGAAAGAAGCCCTCCAGACAAATGAAGATAGAGTCAAGGAAATCGCTACTAAGTCAGCTGAGGATGTCTTAAAAGAGCCCAAGTCATACAGCTCGCTCGTTAGAGAAATTGAAGACCTCGAGAGAAGGAAGAACAACGTGATCATTCATGGTCTAAGCGAGTCGAAAGAAGAAAATGGTGAACAGAAGAAAGAAGATGACAAAAACAGATGCTTGGCTATCTTGAAAGTTGTCCACAAGGACATCGACATGGCCGATTGTTCCAATTACATTCGAATTGGTAAATTGAAAGCTGACAACACCAGGCCCAGACCTATCATCATCCAGCTAAAGAACGGAGAAACAAAAGGGAAAATTCTGACAGGATCAAAACAATTGAAAGGCAGCCAGTATGAAGACATTGGAATCAGTCATGATCTCACCAAGCTGCAGCGACTGGAGCTTCAAGTATACCTGAAGGAAGCCAAGGAAAAATCTGCTGGTGGGACAAAACATAGAGTAACTGGAATGCCGGGTTTTTGGAAAGTTCAGGAGGTGAAGAAATCAGATTAAATCAAGGGCATCTTGGTGTAGTCAGAGATTATGGTATATCAGGAGGGCAGCGTGATGCGGCCCATGCCAGAAATGCCACTTCAAAAACCAGTGAGGCAGGTACTCATAGGGGACCTAGTAGTACTGGAGGGCAGTGTGATACGGCCCATGCCAGAACGAACGGAACCACTCAAAAACAATTAAAAATCATGTACTCAAATGCAGACTCATTGCTGGGGAAACTGACTGAACTGAAAGCAAGATTGGCAAATATGGATGATGTTGATATAATAGTAATTACGGAATCATGGCCGAAAAATGTGCGTTATTCACCAACAGAGGCCGAATTGTGTTTAGACGGCTTTGATCTACACTGCTCAGATTTTAACAAAGGTAGAGGCATCTGCATTTACGCTAAAACGACTCTAAGAGCGCAAGAGCTGTCCATCAACAGTCACTTTGGTGAGAAGCTAAACATCACCATCCAGCTGAATGGAAGCGACAAACTCCTGCTAAGTGCTATCTACAGAAGCCCATCGTCCAGCGAAGAAAACAATGAGGCACTAAATGAGTATATCAAGGAATTGGATGAACTAAACGCATCCCACAAAATCGTTATGGGTGATTTTAATTTCCCAAACATAAATTGGAACAATATTTCTACAAGAGATAGACATGCCCAATCATTCATTGATGCAGTTACTTCCACTTACTGGACACAGCATATCAGAGAACCTACTAGAAGCAGAGGCCGGGACAACCCTTCTCTGCTAGATCTTGTCTTTACAAATGAAGAAGAAATGGTGGAATCGATAACATATGACAGCCCACTGGGACGTAGTGATCACTGCACACTATTAATCAATTTTAAATGCTACAGCTTGGATAGTGCTGAAAAGTGTATGAAGTACTTCTTTAACAAAGGGAATTATGCAAAATTTAGATCCATGATGGATTTAGATTGGGAACAAATTCTGAATATGGATGACGTGGATGAGCAGTGGAACATATGAAATCTTTGCCAAAGCGCAAGATTCATGCATACCCCATGGAAGAATTAGCACAGTCTTCAAGCCAAAGCCGGTTCCCTTAGACAACACTGTCATATCAAGAATAAAGAAGAAGAATATAGCTTGGCGAAGATACATGGAGACAAGATCTCCGGATAAACTCAAAGAATATAAACGATGCAGGAACCAAGTTCGCAAGGCTACCAGGAAAGCGAGGTCAGCATTGGAAAAGGACATCGCCAGGGATATTAAAACAAATCCCAAGAAATTCTGGAAATATGTAAATAGCAAAATCAGGATAAAACATGAAATTCCCGACCTTGAAAGCGAATCGGGAGCAGTGTCTACAAATTTGGTCAAGGCTGAAGCATTAAACAACCATTTCACTTCAGTATTCACAAAAGAACCGCAAGGCGAGGTGCCGGAACTTCAGAGGAAATCGACATCCAGTATCAACAATGTTACATTTACGAGGGAGAAGATCGCCAAGAAGTTAGCCAAATTACAGATTAACAAATCAGCTGGTCCCGACAAAATTCATCCGAGAGTGCTTAAGGAACTGTCCACCTTCATAACGAAACCCTTGTGTATAATATTTACAAACTCTTTCAATCAAGGCAAACTTCCAGCTGCTTGGAAGGAAGCGGAGGTCTGTGCACTTCACAAGAAGGGCCCGAAGAAATTGTGCAATAATTACCGGCCAGTCAGTTTGACTAGCGTCGCGTGTAAGATAATGGAAAGCATTGTGAGAGATGACTTGATGGATTACATGCTGGAAAATAAGCTCTTCTCGAGAAAACAATTTGGATTCATCCCACGAAGACAGTTCTGCAGCTATTGGAAGTGCTTGACAAGTGGACAGCAGCCTTGGATAAGGGAGAAAGTATTGAAATAGCATACATGGACTTTTAGAAAGCCTTTGACACTGTACCACACCAGAGACTTTTAGCCAAAATCCGCAGCTATGGTATAGATGGACTATTGAGTGATTGGTTAAGAGACTTTTTCACAAACAGAACGCAAAGAGTCGTGGTTAAAGGAGTAAAATCCGCCCCTTCAGTTATTGAAAGTGGAATCCCGCAAGGGTCAGTGCTGGGGCCCATATTATTTGTCATATTTATAAATGACCTTCCTGACGATATTTCTTCAAGCATTTATCTATTTGCTGACGACACAAAGATTTTCTCAAAATGGACCCTGGGAAAGGCAGATCAAGACAAACTACAAGATGACCTGAACAAATTAGAGCAATGGACTGGAAAATGGCTTCTTAAATTTCATCCCGACAAATGTAAACGCATGGTAATGTCAAGACATGAAGATGACCCACGGCCGTCAAGTCTCTTCCTCAAGACAGCAACAGGCAATGTTTCATATTTGGAGAGAATTGAAGAGGAAAAGGATCTAGGCATAACAATTGATAGTAAATTGAGCTTTGAAAGCCACATTTCCAACATAGTTACAGGTGATTTCATTAGCACGAGATTTTTGTCAATCACACTTGATAGTGAGAAATCAATGCTAAACAGGGACTTGCTACGTTTTATATATGAGATGTGTGACGTTCTGTTGCTTCTAAACCAATCAGATTAACCAAAAATACTGTGTATTTTGGGGCGAAGAACCTGAGAATCGCGTACTAATGAAATCACCTGTAACAAAGCAAACAGAATGATGGGTATTATCAGGAGGACATTTGACAAATTGGAGCCGAAGATATTCAAGCCAATTTTCGTAACTCTAGTAAGGTCAATTCTGGAGTACGGACAAGCTATATGGAGTCCGTATAAAAAGGGTACCATCAGGAAAATTGAATCAGTCCAAAGAGTTGCAACTAAAAAAGTTAACGGCCTCCAACATTTGTCGTATCCAGAGCGACTGAAAACTCTCAAACTTTCAACTCTTCGATTTAGAAGAATGCGTGGGGATGCAATTGAGGCATATAAAATTATTCACAATATATACGATGCTGAGGTCTCACTTGACCTACAACGAGCACATCAACAAACGAGAGGTCACCAACTGAAGTTATTCCTTGAAAGGACCCACCGGCAGGATATTCGCAAACATTCATTCAGAAATAGGATACCGAGTTTATGGAACAGTCTGCCAGAATATGTGGTATGTGCCCCGAGCTTAAATTCATTCAAAGCTCGCTTAGATAAATTCTGGGTTAATCATCCAGTGTTTTACGACCCGGAAGCAGACCTTGCTTGAACTTTGCTATTGGGAAAAGGGAGCGGAGGCATCGTGAGAGGCCTTAACTCACCTTAGGAACTAATAATAATAATTGGATGGTGCGAGGGATTATTTAATTGTAACCCAGACCCTGTGTGGATTAACAGCCAAAGGATCGTAAACATGCCAAAGGATCTACATACTACAATGACTTTTTAAGGGATTGCTGTAATATGGTGGAGGCATCGTGAGAGGCCTTAACTTTCAGCTTTCCTCGGATCAGCTGTGTATTTACCTGTCAAAGGATACCATACCTGAGATGCTCATCTATTGGATTTGTTTATTACATGACAGAGATGCTCATAGACTTACTTATTACGTTACTGTAGTTACTGTATATACGTTCATAGACTGATATCTAGTTCGTCCATTATTATTATTTTTAGACTGTTATATCTAGTTCGTCCATTATTCAAGTACAATACCTAGTCCATTTTCCAAGTATATTACCTAGTCCAGATACTCAACTATTCAAGAACAATACCTAGTTATTACCGCAGCACAAACTTTCAACACAGATCTGAACATAGAGGCTTCTACGGAGGCCTGCGTTCAGTATTTTACTTTACTTTACTTTACTGAGTATGGCAGTCCTCTATGATGATAGTTCAGATGATGACGCGATGCTCGGCTGAAAAGTGGTCTTTTCCCCAACTAAGGGTCCTAAAATGAGGTCTAAAAATTTCTAGACCTGGTCTAACATTTCTAGCATCCAAAATTTCACAAAAAAATCGCCTTCAGAAGGCCGAATATGTTGATAAAAGTGTTACTAATTGGAAGAAATTGTTGAGATAATTTTTTTACCATGTATGTACTTCAATTGAATTTATGCTTCTTAGAGCAGTGTAGCTAAAGGTTGGACCCTCATACAAAAGTTCAGGCCACTGTGCAGAACTTTTTTTAGAAACTTTCAAAATTTGGTCGATACAATTGATATCAATGACCAGTGACTTTGCTGCTCGTCCCAAGACCTCTCTTTACAGTAAACGAATGACGAGTACTTACATTCAGCTGCTATACATTGCATTGAAATGAACTGGCAATTTGTCATTGAGTAGCTTGTGACTTCATTGATACTCAGCTGATGACACGTTTTCATACCATTGCAAGTATAGGCTATGACCTCATACATTTCTTATGACTCACAGGGAATAACATGGCATGGATAGGCTATGAGCTCAAGAGGAACATTTCAGTCCAATTCTGTAAGCACTTGATGTTCGTCTACTGTAAAAGAACCCATAAGACTATCGGGTATAAAAGTGAGACCATTCTTTTCAACCATCCTGAGTTGCATTGCAATCTGACTTTTGGTTTTATAATTTACATAATCTGTCTATGTATAATATTTGGTATATAATAAGTGGCCCGAGCCCGACCCTGTAGTTTCAAGTATGTACAAGACTGTGGGCAGTGACACGATCAGTAACAAAATGTTTATATCGTCTGCCTAAAGTATAATTGGCCTAAGATATTTTGGCTTTTTGGTACCAAAGGAAGGCCCTAATGACTCAGGCCAATTTAGCACAATGCCAATTTTAGCCAATATCACCATTATTTTCCTAACTTAATCGTGAACATTAATTTTTTGAGATTTCATACTTTTACAAGCTGTTTGGTGGAGGATGGTAAGCATTGTGGCAATGGCAAAACATCACCCGTTTCACTAACTTACAGGCGGCACTGTAGCACTGTTTATTTTTTGGTCATATATTTTACTTCCTTTGCGAAAAGGAGTGGATTGGCATTACACATTCTTTAGATAAATTTTGGCAATAATCATTTGAGATTGTATGTTTAGTTGTATAATTTCTTAGTCCCCTGGTGTGGGAAAATTTGAAGTGAGCCTTCCGCTGATTGTAGAGGATGTAGCAACATTGCCAAAGGTTCCTATGCTGTAGCACCTTCCGGTGTTGGTGGAATTCGAACCCAAATCCTCAGAGCCGAGGTACAGTACAACCATCATAAAATGACTCGTCAGTTAGGATCGACACTTATCTATCGATCTGTAGTGATCAATGGCGATCTTGGTTGATATGGAGTGATCCATCTGAAGTTATCTGTTGTGATCTGTATCTATTAATCAAAATTGATATTGATAAACTTACTTTTCTGTACCAAATAACTTATGGATATGTTTCCTTAATCAATATGTTCAATTGTCAGATGGATTTTATCTGTTCTTTGACTTATAATCCTAAATAATTGACATGACTGATTTTCACTAAAAGTGGATTAGTAGATCACTACAGATAGTTATATCATCTCAGATCACTACAGATCACTCTTTATCCGGACCGCTCTGGATCACTACGGATCACTATGTTGAGCCATTTTAAGATGGTTGTACTGTATAAATTTTTCAATATTTTTTAACCTGGAATAATTTATTGTCTTGGAACTAGAAATTTGTATAGGTGTAATTGGAATTGCTCATAAATGTGCAATCAGATCTTTACTGCTAACTTACATCACTTCAGCCAGTTATACGTGTGTATCTTTGTTAAGAAATAGACATCGACTCTATATCTTGTAAAAGGCGCATCAGATATCCTGTGTACAAGTAGCTCAGGAATAATTTAGCCCTACAAATAATCAATACGAGGGGTTTTCCAAAATTTCTATCCAACTTGTTATAACTTTTGCTAGATTTGATATAGAAACATGATATTTGGGTCAGATAATATTGACGTAAATCCCAAGTAACAGCCAAAAAATCAGATCATATAAATAAACAGAAATGCTTAATATGTTGCCATGGAAACCAGAAGTCATGAAATGCGGCCCAGATTTTGTAGTGCTCACTTAAAACGAATTGAACACCTGCTTACATTATCTGTGTTTTGACTAATTGAATTAAGGTATATTCATAATTTTTTCATGAAATACAATCAGTTATTTGTAAAATCATTAATGACAATGGAAACTGGTATTATCATCACATCTCAGTTACTTTACCATCACATATGCAGTTTCCCATTTTTTATGAGATGAGCAATTTTTTTGGATATGGATGACACCATATATACCTGTTATATTTCTTCAATTTAATTGGATAAAAACTAGCAAAAAGAGTAAGAACCTTCTATCATACATACAAGGAAGACAGTACGAGTGATAGAACCAAATAAAGATTGTACAAACTTTTTCTGAATGTAGAAAGCACACATTGGACGACCTAAGAAAAGAAGACTGGACAATGCCAAAACAGCCCTTAACATGAAGACTGAGATATCTCATTTAGGCATGGTTAGAAAGTATGAGAAAATTTATGTACGGGGTCCCAGTCATTAGTTTAGGAAGTTGTGAAATGGCTATGAATGTTTTGAATATATTTTGTTCTATATCTGCCTGTACGTAACACTCGTGAACTGAGACAACTTGCCTGACAAACTCGCCTAACTAACTTGCTTGTGTTGCCTGTACGTAGCACTTGCGAATCAGCCAAAACTTGCTTAACAAACTAACTTGCTTGTGTTGCCTGTATGTAGCACTCGTGAACTGAGCCAACTTGCCTGACAAACTCGCCTAACTAACTTGCTTGTGTTGCCTGTACGTGGCACTTGCGAACCAGCCAAAACTTGCTTAACAAACTAACTTGCTTGTGTTGCCTGCACAACAGTGCACATAGCACTTGTGAACTGAGCCAACTTGCCTGACAAACTTGCCTAACTAACTTGCTTGTGTTGCCTGTACGTAGCACTTGCGAATCAGCGGAAACTTGCTTAACAAACTAACTTGCTTGTGTTGCCTGTACGCAGCACTTGCAACCTGAGCCTACTTTCCTGACAAACTTGCCTAACTAACTTGCGTGTGTTGCCTGTACATAGCACTTGCAAACTAGCCAAAACCTGCTTAACAAACTGACCTGCTTGTGTTGCCTGCACGACAGTGCACTGTGCCAACTTGCCTTACAAACTTGCCTAACTAACTTCTTGTGTTGCCTGTACGTAGCACTTGCGAATCAGCCAAAACTAACTTGCTTGTGTTGCCTGTAGGCAGCACTGGCAAACCTGCCTTATCAAATTAACTTGTGTTGCCTGAACATAGCACTTGTGAACTGAGCAAACAGTCTTGACAAACTATAGCATCTTTGAATCAAATCAGTTTGCCTAATAAACCAAGTTGCTTGTGTTGCCTATATGTGACACTCGCACACAGTTGCCTGCATAATATTATATTGAATACTGGCGGCATAAGTATGTCCCAGCCAGTCAAGCTGTACTCTGATGTAGTACGCACTGGATTAATATATTTGAAAAATGGAAGTGGTTCAACTCACACTGAAAATCTTTTCGACTAACTACCCTAGTCAAAATGACTAATTAGGTTAGTCATTTGATGGTGCCTTAAATTCTTAGTCATACTAGTCAAGTGACTAACTTAATTAGTCAATTGACTAAGTAAATTACTACACAGAGAGCGATTTGAAAAAAAAGTTCCTTGTGAGCCTTGAACAATCAACTTTTATCTCAGGTTCAAAGCTGTATTAAAGATTTTACTATAGAGACACAGCACATTACCACTGTGCCGCGGAGACCAACTGCTGGAGAAGGTTTTGAACTTAACAATATAAGACAACATTAGACCTATAAATAGAATGTGGCTCTTCAGCGCCACCAAAACATCTAAAAAAATTCTAAGTCCATGACCAACTAAATTAGTCAGATCACCACTTAAATTAACTAGATGGCTAATTAAATTAGTCAAATTGACCAACTAAATTAGTCAATATGACTAATTGACTTAGTGAAATGACTAATTTACCAAGTCAAAATACGAACTGAATTAGTAAAAATTACTAACTTTATTGGTCAATTATAATGACTAACTGAATTAGTCAAAAGTCTAACTACATCTGTAACTTGACTAAGTAAGTGAGACATTTGACTAATTTTTGGTGTTTGACTAACTTAACTGGTCAAAAAGATTTTCAGTGGCAAATGATAAAACAAAAAGTCGGAACAGCTACTGATCATACACACATGATGAACCAAAGAAATAGATTTCATAATTTTGCAAAAGCAGACTCTCAACATGGCTCAGACAGTCCGAGGGTGTCCCGCCCACTGAAAGCTGGTTTATGGAATGCTCAAAGTATACGACAAAAAACGCAGGTGTGAAAGATTTCAGAGATGAATTTGACCTCGATGTGTTTCTTTTCACTGAGACCTGGCTAATAGCAAAAGACAGAGTTGAAATTGCACCCAGAGAATATACCCTAGACGAACCCTTCCAGCGCCAAATATTAACATAGATTTACGTCACGAGCGTCTAGGCCAATAAGCGTGTAGTATTTCTCTTCACTTCCAAAGTTTACATGCAATTTGCGACGCTAGTATTCACTCCTCAGAGACGTATGGCATATGATTTTAAAGGTCTCAGGGAGACCTATCTGCTCATATAAGAATCACACCCATAACTCTTACGGGAAAGTGCGAAACAGTGAAATCGTCCTCATTTGCATAACATGCTTGCAGGCCTGTTCATTGGTCAGCTTTGTAGGTGTGTCTGACTTAATCACTGAAGGCTTTGCTGAAGTGTGAAATTGGTGAACTGGAAAGAAATGGTGAATGTTTTTACTTGGGTTCATCTCGTGAGAGTAGACCTGGAGGTGGAGTAGGATGCATTGTAAAAACAGGCATTAGAGCAATGAAAAAGGACAGCATGAAAACAAAGACTTTTGAGCCTATGGAAATTCAGCTACAATTAAATGGAAGAATTGTCACAATTCTTGTGGTATACAGGCCAGAACCCTCCAAAAAGAACAAGTACAGTTTATCAGAATTCTTTAGTGAATTCACAAACTTCTTATGGGCCATTCTCAAATTTGGGACAACGGGTATAGGAAAATTGTCCTGTAACGGAGGGGACAATGTGGTAACGGAGGGGAATTTTGATGTGAAAAACCAACTGTAGCAACAGCAACAAAAGGAAAAATGATAAAAGATTGATGTAACTATTATTTTCAGAAGTACTTCATCTCGTATCAGTAGATTTTTTGGTCCAAATGTCGATTTCTTGCTCATGATCTGGTGACGGAGTGGACGGTAAGGGAGGAGAACAATTTTTTGCTTTTCACTCATCCCTGCTTTTTATTTTGGAGATTAGACAAAATAATTGCAGAATATTAAAACCTGCCACCCTCAGCAACATATACATGAAATCGCTCTGTAAAATTATCATTTGTAAGCTTGGAAATGAAGGAAACGGAGGGGACATTTTAGTGGGACCAAAAACATTTTTTATGAACATTATGTCATAATTTATTGAATACATGTTTTATGAAGTCTGCAAGGCAGTGGTACTATGGCGCACATGCGTCTGATGATATTCAGTGAAAATTGCTCGTAAAAAACAATAACGAACAGAGCTATGGCAAGTAACGGAGGGGACAAAAAAATTGACATAAATTAGTGACACAACTATTGTATCAATTTAATCAATGAAATTATAAAAAAAAAAAATTAATATGAACTAAATATAAATTCAAGTCTATATTCCCATGAATCGTGCAAAGAAACTTTGAAAATAATGGTATATTAGGAGGAAAATAAACACTTGATTTTGTCATGTCAGGTCCAGTGACAGGGAAAAACCATTGATTTTGCACGGATTTCTGGACATAATGCATTAAAAAAAGTCTAATGAATGACTTTTTGCTCCAAATGCAGTGGTTCTAAGTAGAAATGTGAATAACAGATGCAGAGTGACGCTTCAGATATTTATCGCATTCATATTAATGTCAGGGAGCTAGAGTGAAGCAAATTGTCCCGAAATTTGAGAATGACCCTTATCCCACTACAAGACTTATCACAACGAAACTATCGTAATTGGGGACTTCAACTTTCATGTGAATAAACCAGATGATCCAGAAGTTATCCAATTTAAGAAAATTCTTGAAATGTTTGACCTTGTTCAACATGTGTCTTCTCCAACACACAAAGATGGAAACATACTTGATATGGTAATAACCAACAAAATAACAGCTCTCAGAGACTGTGCTGTAAGTGATCTGCTGTCAGACCATAACTGTATCCTCTTTAATATTGACATTAACAAAGGCAAGAATCCACAGAAGAAGATTGCCTTCCGGAAAACCCGCAGCATAAATATATCCAAATTTAAGAAAGACATTGAGCAGCATCTGTCACAAAAGGTACCACACAATAATCGATCAATCTACTTGAACAGACTTGTGGCACTCTACAGATCGACTGAAAAGATTTTTGACAAACATGCCCCTGTTAAGACTAAACTTGTAACTGTGCGCAAACCTAACCCATTCACAAATCAGGAAATAAAGCCACTTAAAAAGGAAAATAGAAAAGCAGAAAAATTATGGAAAAAAACCGGTCTAGATAAAGACTGGAATATTTTCAAAGAAAAACGAAATGCTCTAAATGATAAGCTTAATCAGCTAAAATCAGATGATCTTAGGTGTAAAATTCAAGCCACAAAGAGAAATTCTAAGGCGATGTTCAAACTTCTAAATTCTTGCCTCAACAGAAAACAAGATCTGCCTCTTCCCCATCACACAAGTGATACAGAACTAGCAAATGACTTCAACAAATTCTTTGATGAGAAGATCAAAATCATCAGATCTAAATTAGATTCAGGAATGAAGAACACAACTGATGATTCTCAAACCAACCTCAGTCACAATTTACATCAGGCCCTATCAGAACAAGAAGTTAAGAAACTTATCACTGAAATGCCAGTCAAACACTGCCAACTTGATCCTATGCCAACATGGCTACTGCTTGAATGTGTTGATGAATTTCTGCCAATCATAACGAAAATTGTTAATATGTCATTAACACTTGGAGAAATGCCCCTCGAACTGAAGCATGCACTTGTCAAACCACTTTTGAAGAAAGAGGGACTTGAACTGATCAAAAAGAATTATCGGCCAGTCTCAAATCTTTCTTTTCT
Source organism: Platynereis dumerilii (assembly GCA_026936325.1). Classification (NCBI taxonomy): domain Eukaryota; kingdom Metazoa; phylum Annelida; class Polychaeta; order Phyllodocida; family Nereididae; genus Platynereis; species Platynereis dumerilii. The sequence continues at coordinate 4,799,016 of JAPTHN010000004.1, forward strand.
GAGTAAAATCATTGAGAGCGCTGTAATCAAACAGTACGTTGAACACCTCACTCAGAACAATCTTGAGGATGAAAAACAATCTTAACAAAAATCCATAATGATATTATGCTTAATATGAGCAACGGTGAGGTGACAATGCTAGTATTGTTGGACTTGTCTGCTGCATTCGACACAATTGATCATGGCATATTGCTAGAAAGACTGTGCAACAGGTATGGTGTACACAGTGCAGCTTTGAGATGGTTCAAATCTTACATTTCTGAAAGATCACAGTGTGTGATAATAAATGACGAAACATCAAGCAAACTTCCACTCAATTTTGGCATTTCTCAAGGCTCCAAACTTGGACCAATCTTATTTAACTCCTATGTTGCCCCAGTCAGTGAAGTAGCACGAAGAAATCAGGTTCATGATCAGAAGTACGCTGATGATGAGCAACTCATCCTTTCATTTAAACCAACCTTTTTGGGTGAACAAAATGCAACTGAGAAAATGGAAAATTGCATTGCAGAAATCCGAAATTTCTTGCATGACAACAAGCTTTGCAATAATGGAGATAAAACTGAACTTCTTCTGATTGGAGCACCAAACCAATTTAAGAAACTCAAATGACATCCATCAATGTAGACAATGTTGAAATCAAGACTGCCAACCATGTCCGCAACTTAGGCGTGCTCTTTGACAAAAATATGACCATGGAGAAGCAGATCAACAAAATGTGTCGTAGCGCGTATTTCAATTTGAGAAACTTATCGAAACTCCGAAAAAACCTAGACAAGGAAATAGTTAAAACTGCTGTCAATGCACTTGTCAACCCTCATTTGGACTACGGAAATGGGCTGTTGTATGGCACTGCTACCAGATTGTTAAATAAACTTCAGGTTGCTCAAAACTCGGCAGTTCGATTAATTGAGAGATTGAAAAAACATGACAGTGTCAGCCATAGTAGGAAGCAACTGCACTGGTTACCAATCACAGCAAGAATCCAATTCAAATTGATGACGACTACATGGAAGGCAATCAACAATCAGGCGCCGCAATACATCCAAAATCTTCTTCAAGTCAAATCACAACAGAAACATAACCTGAGAAGCAACCACAAGTTGCTGTTAGCAGAACCTGCTCCATGCAACAAAAATAAGTTTGAGGATCGGGCATTTTCCTATGCAGCACCAAAACTCTGGAACAGTTTGCCTGAAGAAGTTAGAACTGCAAAAACCTTGAAAAGCTTCAAGAAGAAACTAAAAACCCATTTGTTTCAGAATTCCTATAAATGATTTAATCCTAAAAGCGCTGATGAGCAGTTTACTGAAATTAGCGCTATATAAATCCATATTATTATTATTATTATTATCTCTTGCAATAATTACATATATTGACAAAATATATCAAGTATATGTCTATTAACAAGATTGCGGTCGTATTTCATGACTTTTGGTTTCCGTAGCAACAAATCAACAATTTATTTTTACTTCTCTGATCTGATCTTTTGGGGATCGTTTGCTAATTACCTATATATCAACTGACCCTAATATCATCTTTCTGTAGAAAATCTAGCAAAAGTTATGACCAGTTGGACAGAACTTATGGAAAACCCATCGTAAAGTACAAAAAGTCTGCGAAACACCAACAGTGATCTCAATATAAGGACTATGAGGCATTGATTTTTTAAGGGATATATGAAGTTAAAGGAAATGTACTCAGTGTCAAGTTCATTATTTTGAGAATTTGTGAAATGTTGGGGATTATTTTTAATACGTTTCTTGTCCTGTAGTCCTGGTAAAAAATGAATTCTTGACAAGATATAATGAATCTGTACCTCTAAAAGTGCCCTGGGCCGCATTTCATGACTTTAGGTTTCCATGGTAACAAATTAACCATTTATTTTTATTTCTATGATCTGATTTTTTCAGGATCATTTGCAAATTACTTCAATATTATTTGACCCAAATATCATGTTTCTGCATTAAATATTGCAAAAGTTATGGCAAGTTGGACAGAACTTATGGAAAACCCCTCGTATATCTGTGGCTCCAGTGAAATTTGGCTGACATCTTGACAAGTCGTTGCGAGGAGTATGAGCAATGACAGCCAATACTCTTCGAACATTCTTTATTTTTGGAATGTCCCGTTTAATTCATTCAGGGAAAGTAACCTCAGGCACATATGTAGAAGAACCAACATTATAATAATGAAGTAAAGTCAGTTGAACGTATAATTTTTCAAAGAGGCCAGCTTCACTGATTGGTAGCCACAGAATCATGCCGAGGCGGTGGAGCTGAGGATGGGCCCTTTTCTCCTTTAAATAGACGAGCTGCCCCGGAGCCCGGAGCCCGGTACCCCCCCACTTTTCGAAGCGTTCCGCCACTTCTGGAATCATGGTCTCCCCCCCCTCCTTGGCCTCCTCCTCCTTCCCTGCCCCCCTCCCAGACCACCTTCCTTTAAGGTTTCAAGTTTTTATTAGCTCAGATCAGACAATGTGATATGGAACAAAAAATAAACATAATGATCAAAATAAAACTTACATACTGTTAAAAAGAAAAGAAAACTAACTACTCAAACATATTTACATGAGAAAGTTTCTCAGTGCAAAAACGAAGTTGCTGAAAGCCCCTTAAAACCCAGTAGAGGGAGTGGCAGTTCACATTTACACTGAGGTGGTGCCACCATGTGGCATATATTTTATAATACTGCATTTCAGTATCAAAAGCTAGATTTAATAGGACTAGTACCCAGAGCCTTTTACATTAATTTTTTCCACTCCCCCACTCCAAGTAAGTAGCAGAACTACTGCACATGAATTTAAAATGTTTGTAATTTTACTTTCCTTGAGTGAATTAATGCTGTCCAACATTTTGAGAATATTTAATTTTCATGCCTGAGTGAGGTTCAAATATCTCTTATTTATATGAATTATACTTACCTAGTGAAAGAGGATATTTTCAGACTGCTGTTGCCAATTTCAAATAAATTGTGTCATGGCCTGAAAAGACTGACCCCATGATGACATGGTCAAGAGTTCATTCATCTGAGCAGAATATCTAGGCAGTACCCCATAAGCAGTACCAGCCAGCCAGCCAAGCAGCTATACATGGTGTAACCCCATAGGCACAAAATAGGTTCAGTGGAATTGTGGTTTTATAAGAATGGCAACCCCTTGGCTGCTGAGTCAGGGGTGCCATGTGGGGGTTTTAACAATTAGAAAATAAAAGGTCACATTGCCAGATCTGGTAGAAACATGCTGCCTAGTGGAAAGCAATAAATTTTGTAATTTACACATTTTATTGCGCTGCCCTGGGGGTGCCCCCCCTTGGGCAAGTCCTTGGTTTCGTAAGCAAGCTTTTTTGCACACACTGAAATGTTAACATTCTTGCCCCAAATTTCTGTAAAAGCTACTGGGCACCTGCCACTACTTTCAGAGCCCTTCTTCACTGTATGTTACGTTACTGTCATAAAGTTTGTCCCCGAATCTTTAAACTAACATTTAGTGCCTTTATTGTGACATTTTGAAAGTATTTCTTGCCCAGTTCTACACACACACTCCCCCAGTGTGGCTATGGCTGCATTAGCCTGGTCTCCTGGCCTGTATGCATTCACATAGCAGGGTACAGGACTATGGCTGCATCACAGTCATCACTGAGGGGGGCACTCACTTTCAATTCAGTGAGATTTGTTTTACAGCTTTTTGGGTTCCTATGACATAGTGGGGCTCTACTGGACTAATAAAATGAATTGAACTCACTTAATTCAGACAAACATGCAATTGTGTTGATTGGTATTGTTTCATATCACCCCAATGTTGTGAATTTACCAGTTTGTGTTATTTTAATGCAAGTTGAATTCTACATAGAATTGGCAGATCTAATCTTTAATTTTCAAATATAAGTACAATGATTTTTTTTACTTGATTTGTGCAGTTGGTCTTTGTCAGTGCTTCCTTGTACTAAATTAATCTCAACAGGAAGTTTATTGAAAGTGGTGCAATCATATTACAAATCTAATGGACAACATTTCATGTGACATGTTATTTACTATTAGCTGACAATGATAAGAAAGCCTAAAGAAAAACATACCTTAATTCCTGTTCACATATCAAGTATTCCCTTAGAAGTGAAAAAAGCAGGTCAGCATATACTTTATACTTCAAGAATGTCCATTTATCACATGGAACTAGGTGTGAGAAACATAAAACACCTTGTAGCAGTCCTGTTTCATGTTAACTGTAAAAGTTAGCTGTTATCAACAACTTGTTTATACTACATTTGTCCTAAAAGCATCCTAGTGCCAGCTAGATCCTGTGTTTACAAATTCGGTAGAAAGAATGCAGGAAGGAAGGAAGAAAAGAAGGAATGAAGGAAGGAATGAACAAAAAAAAAAAAAAAAGGCATGAAGGGAGGAATGTAGGGCATAATCACGAAATAAGCCCCGCACCTCTGATGGAATGAGTGGCAGCCTATGCTTTTCAATGGCCTCGCTCATTCCGTTATCGGAGGGCGGGGGCTATTTCGTGATTATGCCGAATGTAGTGGGGGAAGGAAGGGAAGGCCTCGAGATAGATAGACAGATAGATAGCCAGCTAAACACATAGATAGATAGATAGATAGATAGATAGATAGATAGATAGATAGATAGATAGATAGATAGATAGATAGATAGATAGATAGATAGATAGATGCAAGAGCAGTGTTGCCAATCGTAAATAAGAGAGCAATAACAAACTGGTAAATTACTCCTGGGCAGAAAGACAGGAGAGTAAAATCAAAGACAGGTGGATAGTTTGGGTCAGTGGGATGGCCAGGAAATGTGTATTTAGCCAAGACAGCAGTGATCCTGTGAGCCAAGATTTGACTGAAATATTACACAGAGGGATATACACTAACTACGGATACATGTGTGATTCACCCTTAGGACCCAGTCCGGGCAGCGCATCTATCACCGGTTTCCGGTTATGACATTTCTAGTTTACTTGTCAAATTACACATTTGGGTGTGTTGTTTCTTTAATGTTAACTCTTAAAACAGTATTTTGGGTCAGTAAATGTCATGAGTTAAAGAATCACTAAAAGAATTTGATCCAAGGCACATTGTCCTGTCATGTGACAGAAGCACCAACACTGGACCTCCTGAAGACCATGCTCGAGCACATGAAATGATGCTCTCTGTATATGGACTGTATATCTGTACATTGGATTTTAAGTTGTTCCTATCGGTGATGGTGACTTTTGCACACATACAAAATTTATCATCAGTGAGATATCGAAGTTTTGATGTTGCTGATTATAGTCTGTTTCCCCCCCTGAGTTGAAAGCTGTGCTTCAAACAGGTCCTTAACTGCAGCTGTCAACAGCAATGATAAACCATGAACTGTTTATCATTCTGGAAACCACAGAGGTCCTGGTGACACTGGGAGTTGTATCAGTGGCGTAGATATTCAATAAAGGGTGCACATATTATGATGAAACTTAATGGGAGTGTGGTTCACAGCAATGAACCTCATGAATGTCAGGTCACGTAAGAATACAACACGAGTCCGAAGGACGAGTGTTTATTCTGCAGCAGACCTGACATGAGTGAGGTTCATTGCTGTGAACCACACTCCCATTAAGTTTTATTTATATCCCACAATAAAAATAAACCTCCAGAAAAAAAAATAGAGTGATTTCATATGGCACTATTTTTTTGAATGGCGCCAAAAATATCCCTAGCAAACACATGGACCAATCAGAGCCTCAAAACATTGTGATGTCATCACTTTACTGTCCATTGTTTACGTTGCAACGTCAGGACTTCTTTCATGTGGTTCACAACGATGAACCACATGGTGTGAATCACATGGTTTTTTGCCAGAACTACAATGCCTATTGTGGGATATGTTTTACCTCTGCTGAAAACCCATGTACAGTTTTTTGTACCCTCATGGAGCAGGACCAGATCTTATGCTTTATGAGAAACAGATGTATTAGATAGTGCAGTTTTTGGCGTTATAGTAAACGAATGACGAGTACTTACATTCAGTTGCTAATGACCTCATAACAGGCCCTATACATTGCATTGAAATTAACTGGCAATTTGTCATTGAGTAACTTGTGACCTCATTGTTATCAACTGATGACACGTTTTCTTACCATTGCAAGTATAGGCTATGACTTCATACATCTCTTATCACTCATAGGGAATAACTTGGAATGGATAGGCCATGACCTCACAAGAAACATTTCAGACCAATTCTGTAAGCACTTGACGTTCGTCTACTGTAAAGGTGTTGAATTTGATCTGCCTGTGTGCATTTTAACGCTGTCAACTCAGGGGAAACAGACTATATGAAGTAGAAGCAGAAGTAGAAGTAGAAACCTGCTCTAGTTGACCAATTCTGCTGCCCCTTTTGGGGCCCCAAACCAGATGTCTTATGTCATGTGGTTAGCACCACACTGCTTCTTGAAACGAGTCATGGTTGCAGCACACACCATAAACTCCAGTTTCCCAGTGGAATTTTAACTTTAACTCATCTAAAAAGGTAGGGGAGGCGGGGGTCAGAAGTCACAAAATTCAGAAAAAGCCCCAGAACAAAGCAGGTATTTGTCAGATCTGAATGACCTTCGGCACAATTATGCAGTATTTAGTTGACTATAGTTGTATCACATAATAGCTGCTGTGCTGTAAATAGGCTTTAGTCAGTTCACAATTATTTAAGGCAAAGTCCGCTGTGACTTTTTACCCCATGTCAGGGTCAAGAAGTCACAACCATGGGGTAACAAGTCACATGCAATTGTTGAGAACATACAACGCTATATGAGGTAATATGCAGACCTAGACTTGATAGTCATCCTTGTGCATGAAATTTATAGTGTGCCTTCCAAAGCTATCGGTATGCAATGACAATGCACCATCAGCAAAGCCGGCGTCAGAAAATGCCCGAAGTGTGCGAAACGAAATTTTGCTGCAGTGCTCTCTCATCAGTATTATTGATGATGGATGATGATAAGATTGTAAGCTAAAAGCTTCTAGTGTGGAATATTTTACTTTCCTTAGCACAGAATACTGACTTCCTGGTACCCTATGGTAAAATATCACAGTGCTGGGGTGAAATGTCACAGTGTGACATTTCACCCCTCAGCTGTTTTTAAAATTCAATACATGATCATGGCAACTTGGTGACCAAATGGCCAAAAATGGGTTCACAGCATGAAAGACAATTATCCAAAAGACCTAGAAACACTAGCACAACTTCCTATGTCACAGTGACCAGACATTAATAGAGAAAGTTCAGAATCAATAAAACCTGTTTGGGACACCAAAAATGCATGGGGTGGGTAAAACCCCACTTTGCACAATGAGTATAATTTTCATATTCCTTGCAGACCTTCTTCTCATACAAGTGTCCCAAATTATGATTTAAGCTTAAGAATTAGGTCACTGCAAGTTGGTCAAAAAGGCCTGTGACTTTTTACCCCTGTGACTTTTCACCCCATCTTCCCCTATTTTTAAGGGACAAATTGAAACATGTTTGATATAAGTGAATAATAATGTTTGGAATCAAGACATAGCAAAATAAAAAGGAAGAGATCTCATTCCAGGTTCAAAAGAGCCATTTAAGTACAGCTGGTTACATTTAAGTACAGCTGGTTAGATTTTACAGCTTTGACTGCTTGGCTGGTACAGCTTATGGGGTACTGCTAGGGGTTAATGGACCTTCGTCAGGCTCAAACATGTCATGAGTAAATTGTAAAACAACCTTTATTCATATCTTATTTAGTAATTCCATGAAAATATTCACAATCCACATGTAAGACATCAGAAGTTGATAAATTTAAACATGCATAAGACACTCTGGTGAGCATCTATGGTATTAACCCCCCCCCCCCATCTCACTCCCCTCTCCCTTCTCATCCTATATATGGTCAAGTATGGCCAGTAAGTTTAGATGAGGAACCAATCAGGGTAGATTGCTTTAAAAGTCAAGCCTTCTCATTTGCATGATATCTATGCAAATTTCAGGGCCTCTGGAGCTGATTGGTCTAGAATCAGACCCATTTCCACAGATGTTTCAGAGCTTGATTCTCAGAGTAGTTTAACTGCATGGGATTGAGCCAACTACCCATTGTGCTGGTTGTTCGTGGTTGGGCTCTGGCTAGGTGTTGTGTAAGGTTAGTAACTTCTTTTAAGCAATAGTAATAGGTTATTTAGTAATGAACAAACTCATGTAACTCTTGAAGACCCAATGGACATTTAGAGTAGACTGTCTATTTTAACAAAGGTGTAACTTGCTGAGGTGATGTGAGTTAGCAGTAACGATCTGATTTAACATTTATGAGTTCTGACCTGTGCACCTATTTAGGGGGAATGAATTGGGCTTTTCACATGGTTACGTCGAGAGAAGGCGGTGTGCTGTCATTCCTGTCACATGATGACGGATGGACAGTTTTTGGTTTCACCCATTGCAAGAGAGCATGGTTGAAATATGATTATTGACTTTATGTATTTATATACGTATTATTGTGTATGGATGCTCAGTGATTTATTAATGACTCCGATTGCATTAATTAATGTAAATGTGAGGTCAGGACTAAAGAAAACACAAAGAACTGTGTCAGAACTGTTCAGTGATCTTATAAGTCAGAATAAGCCTAATTGTTTGAGAAAGGGTGACTTGGTCTATTAAGGAGAAGTGCTTTGTGCTCATGTCCATTTTAGATGTCTACATGAGTGTAACATGATATTCCTTAAGATTCTTAATATCTGAACTACTTTCGGTAATATGTTCTTAATGAAATTATCACTAATGAGTTAATTGAAACTGAGCTCATTCTATGACTATGTCAGTGCCATTGCTTTTGCTATAGTGTTAATTTGGGTCCACTAGACTAATCTGTATTTATAATTTATGTTCCATAGTTTTGCACAATAAATGTTTAAACTTTAATCAAAATCTTGGGTCTTGAATGAATAAGTTAGCAGGATTGATTTTGCATTTGCTCTCAGCAGTCAATCAGTTGCAAGCTGCAGTACAGTAGCTGATAAAATGTTCAGATCTTTTGTATATATGACCACTGCGGAATATACTGGAAATCAATACTTCCTATTAAAAGAAACATATTAACACCACTGAGCTCTACTCTCATTCCCCACAAATAGAAGAGTAGATGAGATAAATACTTTCCAATGAGCTAAAAAAACTGGTCATGCAAACAAGATCTCGGGTCTTCTCACAGCCAAGCCAAGCATCGGGAGTCATTATATTTCCCTTATTTATTTCGTAGTTGCAGTAAGGTATCGCTAATTTTGGTTGATATGATACAATTAGGAACATTCTGACCCTGAACTTGCCTAAAACTAAGTCTAATTCTAACCCTAAACCCTAATGATTTAGCACTTCCACCAATGTTAGTAATGGCAGTTACACAAGTGGCAAATGCAGCACACACACAATATTCACTTTTTACATGTGACTATTTGGCACATTTCCTAAATAATTGATCGAACAAACAATTTTCAATATAAATCAAAACATATAATACTGCATAGAGTAGATCATACAATATATACATTGAGATGCTAAAGTGACATCTCTTTGGGGTTCAGTGTGTTCAGCTATAGATGCTTGTGTTTTATCTTTTAAAATTTAATGTTAAGTTTCCCTGCATTTTGGAATTAGCTTGATCTTTGAGTATCGATGGTGAAAGTGCATAACCTTGTATGTCAAAAATACGGCTATTTTTAGATTTTGTGTGAAATGACTATTTCAATATCGAATACATGTTGTCAATTGGTCACCTTGTGGTTAGCTATTTCTGGAAGCTGCAACAAAATTGTTTCACCGAACCTTTTGTGTCGATTTGTCCTAAATAACGAAAGTGCAAAACCTTGTACCTCAATTCAGAACTTAAAAGTGCATAACTTTGGATGTTTCAAACTTTTTTGTAAAACAATGATTCTGGTACATTTTTATGACTCACAGCAAATTTCTTAACGAAAAAAATTATAAAGTTCCTTCTTTTGTTTTGGTGATGAAGGACACTGAAAAATAGCAAGCATGAAAACATTTGAAAAAATTGTCATTTTCCTCATTCTTGCTATTGTAGCCACTCATATTTACACTCTTGCTCAAAATATGGAATATACAGAAATAACCACGATCCTTGTTTATTTTTTACCCTTGTTTTGGGTATGTTCAGATATATAAAATTAACTTCAACGTGCTGAGAAGAGGCTAAACTAGCCCGATATGAATGGCTGGAGTGGATTTTGCCTATTTTGAGGTTTACATGAACAATGGTGATAAGCCAACCTGGTTTATTGTGATTTATAAACTCTCAATTGCTAGCAGTCAAACCTATTTCTAGTTGAAATTATAGTACATTTTGGTAGAGCACCAATTGGGTGTAAACTTCCATATATCAACAAAATGTTCCCTGTTGTCGTGCAGTCTTGAAATTTGAAAATGTCACGGTAAAAAACTGTTCTTAGACCAAGTGTAAATATTACCCATTTTGTCTGTGCTGTGATTATTTGTCTCGGAGGTTCCACAAGCTAATAACCATTGATTTGACTCATTTGAAGGTTGATCTTTCCTTTGATAATATTCAGTAACATTCACAAATCAACAATTTTGGATGGATATCTAACCCTACATAAAATTCATATTTTGGCCTTTTTTGCATCTTTTTTTCAATTTCCTCCAGCCTAACAAATTCAAAATACTATCATTAATCTCAGTGGTCTAGGGGGCGGGGGCCGGGCCCCTAAGGCCCCCCCCCCCTGTATCAGCTACTTCTGCTTACCCATCAATCTGCTTTTCTCCAAACTGCCCTGGCATATTGCAGCCCCTGCCGCTCCTGCAATGGCCTGCATGCATATAGCGACTCAACCAACACATAGTGATGCGGACCGGACCGGACCATCCCCCACTGGTCCAGAACCGCCCGGTCCAGAGGTGAGGTGGTCCGGTCCAGGGGAGAGGTGGTCCGGTATACCGGCACGTACCGGTTTTCGATTTATGTGCAATTTTGCCAAAAATCACCAGAAAAGTTATAAAAATGAAAGTTTGGAAAATTAATTTCTTAGTTATTCGGCATTTTTACAAGTTTTCCTTGTGCCGGTACGTACAGGTACAGACAATCACTGGACCGGTTTTTTGCAACGTTGGGCCATCCGGTACTAAACAGGTGGTGGTACTGGACTGTACCAGTACAAAGTGGTCCGGTCCGCATCACTACGGCAACACAGCCCGCTTGCATTCCCCATTTAATCCTCACTTACACATACCACACACCCATGTACTATACTAACACATTCTCAGCTTTACACATTCTCAGCTTTGCAACTTACTATTCCCAATGTATTGGAATGCAGTCGTTTAGCAGTGAGTCACATGTGGACACTTTTCAATCATGACATTGTGTAGTACAATGTGCATTGCAAACAAACAGACAAACAGACAAACAAACAAACAAACAAACAAACAAACTGACAAACAAACAACATAAGCTAATGATTGACGAACTGACAACAGTTTCATAAATATAATTGTATTATTTGTGCATGTGTCAAGTGAGGATTGGCCTTCAATAACATTGATGATCTATTCTGTATAATTTAAATCGTTTTGTTTCAAAATTGGATTGTCCATTTCTCTGTAACTGAGCCAATAAATTAATATTAACCTTTTTTTTCTTGCTTGTACATGTAAACATCATCTGATACCGAAACAAACAGGACACTTGGCTATTCAGAACATTGGTGACATGTTCCGTGAAGGCGAGTGTAATAATTGAATGTGTACATTACATGCGTGTTTGCCCCACATTTTTACATGGTCCATGGTCACACAACCTATTGCTTAGGCAATCACATTTCAAGTGTGAACTCTGTTGACCTGAGGTGCGAAACAGGTGATTATAACAAACAGTCAATGCCAAACAATGCTAAACAAGATAATCCAGCCTGCTATTTTGTAACAGGGCCTCTTCAAACACTGTCAGAACATAAGAATATGTGTCAGAGACATGAACTTTTTGCCAAAGAAAATCTTAATTGGACATTTTAACATCCATTTATTGACATGGGACCATCTACTTACTAAACCTTCATTGCAAGGGATATACCTGGAGAGGGCAAATTAAACATATTGCCCCGTAGATGATAAAATGCAAGGTAAGAGATTGAAATTCTCCCAAAACCATGTCAACACAGAAAACTTTGCCAATTCACCTGGCAATTTTGAAACCCTTTAATTCAGTAACAAAGAAATATGAAGGGGTACTTTTGCATAGATATAGCCAATAATGACGATATAGACAGTTCTGCATGGTGTTATGTTGCTGACAACAATTAGATTTATAGTAATTTGGTTTTTTTTTAGACATGTGCTTTTCTCAAGACATTGTTATGATCAAACAGGAAGTGCAACAACAGTGCCACCTTACCTACACATGATGGTCGTCAGAAACACGGAGCATTGTCCTAACTTATGTAACTTGCAAGGTATAAGGCTCAACTTCAGTGCTGTGTAACTTGCATGTATAGGCCCGATGTGCTTAGAATTTTGAGATGCCATTGGTTTTTATTAGCGGCGTCACCTCTTACCCCAAGCATTTTGGGCAAGTCTTGTTAGCACTCTGGTGATCATCCTCTCTCACCAATCTCTTGAAACTTAAAATACAGTCTCAATGGAATTTTTGCTTGAGCCTTGAGGCCAGTCGATTTTTGTGTTCCACTGTAACAAATGAAAATTAACGAAGAAAACAAATGGACTGATTTTCAAGGGTCAAGGGTCGTACCGAATCTCTTCGTGCATTTTCGTAAGGGGGGGGTGGCATGTGAGCAATGTGGAAGCATGACAGAGGTCAGTGTGTAGAAGTACCGATTGATTGACTCTCATTGACAGCCAACAAATGACGAGTACTTACATTTGGCTGTTAGTGGACGTCAATGACTGTGCCATGGATTGCAGTTGCTTGTTGGTAAGCAATGATTGGTTTTTGGCAGCGCCATGGTGTAAGCTATTACCTTAGGATTTTGGGAACACTTGTCAACAAACTGAAGGTTGTCCTATCCTATCAATCACCCCATGATAATTGGCATACAGTCTACTAATACTTTTTACTCGCCAGAATCAACCTTTAGAAGCATAACAAAAAGTGCTGAAGAAAGACGCGACCCGAGACGAGAAAAAAGGAGTTTAGATAGAGAGAAGGAGAACATTTACAGGGAAGGAAACTTTGAAGGAAATAGACTAGAACAGAATGAGAGCTCTAAAATAGGAAAGACGAAGTGTGAAATACACGAAACAACAGATAGGCCAGTGGGCATGTACCTGACACAATACATTGTCCCAAAATTCTAGAAATAACTGACCATCTGAGCAGAAAAAACCAGCGCCGAAGTGACCACTGACCAGGAATGGTCAGCGCTGCGGCAAGCCCTCACCCGCCGTCCGGCTTCAATGGACCTTGGTTCTAAACCAAGCTATCATTAATTATGAAATCGCGCACTAGACCTTCTTCTTCTTCTTCCAAGTGATAGATAGATGTTTATTTTTCCAATTTCATAAACAAACATTACAAGTATACAAATTTCTCAATATATATAACACAGAAATTGGCGGAGCTAGCAAGAGCCAATACAGGCTGTAATCGCTGCACCTACAAACATGACAAATTATGTAAAATATTTAAAATATACTAATACACTCTTGATCAAAATGCTGGAACAATTTGGATTTTCAAGGTGTCATGACCTCAAAATTCTAAAATTGGTGATCGAATGTGTGGAATTGGAAAGATTTTTTTTCCAGACACCAGATTCACAAATAAATGAGATCACAAACCATCCCTAGCTGCTGAGAATAACTTGAAAACTTACATTGGGTGACCCGGAAAAATTGACAATTTTCAGCAAAAAAACCATCAAAAATCGCAAACACTCCTGGAACTAGGCTCAGAAAAGAACAGGGGGTGGAGGGTGAAAAGTAATTAGCATCGGTCCTATCTGCTATATTATGCCCATTAAACTTGTTAATGGTCAACAAGAAGGTTGGATGTAGTGTCACTTTCTGGTTCACCTGGATCCTCCTTCTTAGTCCACAAATCAAAATTTACGGATCCAAATTTGCAGAGGATCATTCAGTCTTATGAAATCGGGCTTTCTGAGACGTACGTGTCAGTTTTTTTTCGAGTGAAATTGAGATAATTGTAACCTATAATTCGAAGATAAAGTAAAAAGTGCTGTACAAATTAAATAATCTCCATTAAACTTATTTTAATTCATTCATTATTTAAACTTGAAAAGTTATTCAATCTGTTAATCCACAACAGGAAAGTTCGAATTTGGAGCAAAAAAAACCCCACTCAGGCCAAGTTAGAGTTTATGGTCTTCAACATTTTTATCATAATACCACCAACAATGCAACATTTCTGTCAAACTCTAGGAACTTGAATATCATATTTAACTGAAATAGTTATCTTTACAAACAATGACAATTTTTTTGCCAACATTTACATTATTATTATTTAAATGATAATAATATTTTTTAATTTCTTCTTCAATTCCAAATAATTTTTTTACAAGATACTTTAACACAAAAACAAATATATACAAGATATTTTGATAGATAACATATAGTTAGAAAGATTACATCAATTGATAGATTGACATAGACAATATACATGTATATACATAGATAGAGATCTAGACACATCTTTAGTATTTTTTTTAATTCTAAACATGGGACTCATGCTATAGATCTACCTTCTATGGACTGTTCCATAAGGCCATGGTGGTTAATAAAACCATAAGCATTTTTCAGGTCAGGTGTAATTTCATTATGTTTTATATATGTAGTGCTCAGGCATTCTAAAAAAATGTCGCCAAATGGTAGTAGCAACAAATTATTTGGGGATATCTGCTCTGCATAAATTTTCACAAAGCTCAAACTAGATAAGGCCAGTTTTAGCCAGTAAAAATATAACATGGCATGTAAAGATGCCTTGGCCATGTGGGGTGAACAGTTGCTACAAGTCTGTCCTGCTAACCACAAAGATGGGGTGATTTAAACATATCAGGACATTAAGGAGATAAACACCTCTATGGGGGCAACCATACCAACCCCCTTACTTGGTCACTAATGGCCCTGCTCTGAGCCTAGTTCCAGGAGTGCCAAGTGGTAGATCCGGTCCTCTGTTGGAACGTCCCTCAACTAAGCTAATGCTTTGTGTTGAATTCAATGTATCATTTTTGACACACTGTTTAAAAGTCCTGATTGAAATTAGGGGCCCTTTCATACTGTTTAAATTATTGGGCTTTTGAAACACTTTTTCATGTCCTCATTGAAATTAGCGGTCTCTCTGTTATTATCCTTTAAGATCATGAAATCGATTTCCATTAACATCATATTTATACACCTACCAACTATAATCTTTGAATGTATCAAATTCAGTTGAGTTATCTAAATCAAGCCAACTGGCACATTTCTAAATTCAACAACCTCACACAAAGATAGCTAGATAGACAGATAGCTACATACTCGTAGACAGATACATTGATGGACACATTGATTGATTGATTAGCAGACAGATTGACAGATAGATTGAATGATAAATATAGGTAGGTGTAATTTTCCTCATTCAGCTAGAAATTGTACAGGCACAGCTTAAAGTTTTGATAGCTTGACCAGTGGTTGCTTGAATGAGCGATGGTTATTGGTGGTTGGAAAGAGATTGTATAGTTGGATATTTGTGGTTTGTGGTATTTTATGTAGCGGTAAGATAAGTTAGTGGCGGGGATACAGGTCTCTGGTGATGATACAGGAATGGATAATTCAGCCATGCTATAACCTTTTTACCCATCATTTTGTTTTCCTTAATTTTAGGGTGTTTTAATTGACCTCCATTGTTATGTCACACCATGCAACCAACATGGACAATTCGTTTACTCCTGGACATACATAATTAAATTTGTTAATATCAAGCAATGAAAGATATCACAACCCTGGATCACAAATCAATGCTTGATTGGGCAATGACAGACAAGGATATCGTAATCAATCTCTTTGATTGGCTGAACATGGTATCCTTCCCTGAAAATATGATATCCTTCCCTGTTTCTGTGACAGTAATTAAGGGAAATTTGCAGGAATCTGACCTAAAAAAAAACACCTCAACTGGGCAGAATAACTTCATAGGTGTGGGATAAAAAGTTGTCTATCATAGAGAAAGATGATGGACTCGGAAAAGTTCGATCGGATTTGGCGCAGTGCCCCGTCTTAAAACTCTTCTACAGCCAATATTTCTCTACTATAGCTGTTCACCCGTTAGGGTTTCTTGCTTTTCAAAAATGCGCCGAGTTCCAGGTACTTCTCAGGTTCGAGTAAGGTGAAGTCAGCTCCTATTTGCAGCTTCCAGTCAGCTTTCAGTTAGATGAAATAATGTGCATGGATTGTTTGGAACTACAAAAGCGGGGTCTACAGCACTACAAACACTGAGAGAGTGGGTTGATGTTGGAAAATAATTTTTTTTCTAAATGCATGGCGCAACTTAATTTCTGGGAGCTGGGTAGTTATATTGGACATAGAAGTTTAATCAGTGTACCAACAGATGCTGAATTTAATGGCCTGCCCTTGATGTTCCAGAGAAATGAATACTTTCATGATTTGTTTGTGGAAAATCAGTTTTTTTTTGTTAAACTCCCAAGAGGAATATCCATTTTTAAAAAACCACGTTGTCTTGCTAGTCATATTAGCTGAAACGTGTCCTTCATAGTATGTTTACTACTCTCTGTCATGTAAAGCAGAGGACAAACGTTTGGGCAGTTAGCTCAGCCTACAGGCCTTGTACAGGCAAAATTCAAACACTCACCTCAATGGTAGCAATTTTGGAATAATCGTGGTACATTTCCAGATTGATTTGACAAGATTTTTTTTGCTCCCTTTAGAATTACATTGCAGTCGATTTGTTTACGTCTCACAAGATTTAGTGACTCTGACAAGATTTAGTAACGCTACAAAGTAGCAAACCATTGCAATGCTATGACGTCGCAAGAGATGTCGTCACAACTTGACTGCAATGTCCCTGGTGTAAAAAAAAAGTCTCCTGCTATGATGTGACAAACTGTAAGCGGTTTTTCACGCCTTCCTTTGGATGTTCCTCAATTAATATTATGCTTTTCCACATTATGATAAACCTCATCCAAACTCTTTGCAGCCGTTTTTTGCCACCTATTGAATCAACATATTCTTGTTTCTGCTATTATAATAAAACCCCATGACAGTGTAGTTCACAGCTATGAACATCATGAGTGTCAGGTCTGGTCTTAATTAACACGAGTCCGAAGGACGAGTGTTAGTCTCGAAGCAGACCTGACACAAATGATGTTCGTAGCTGTGAACTACACTGTTATGGGGTTTTATTTATATCCCGCAATGGTTTCATTGGTGGTTTTTACTGAATTTTAGTCTGATAACTTCAAATTCTCCCAAGTTTGGAGCAGCAGTTTGTTGTGACGTCACCAGCTGCCCATTGTGACGTCATGACATGAACAATCACTGCCCATTGTTTGCATAACAATTAATGTCAGATAATTTATTTCATTGAGTTCACACGTATGAACTCAATGGAGTGAACTCAATGGTTTTTTCATGGTGTTCACTCGCAATTGCGGGATATAAAGTATTTCATTATGAGCAAGAGTGTATGTATTTTAACTCTAGCTACTATTTTACAAGCGTGTTAGCACTTTTTATACCCAGGAAACTTACTGATGTGACTTTTTACTTATTTTAGGAAGAAATGGCGTCTTCATGTCAAAAATCCATTTGTGCGATCTATCACAAAAAAGACATATCTACAGGAGAGAAGATAACCAATTTCCTGAGGCAGGAACTGCAAAAAGATGTTGTTTCTAGGGCCAATTTGATCGACTCAGCTCGGCAGGTAATATTATGTATTTTGAGTGCTCGGATGGTAGATGATATTAAATGAAGACTATGGATCCAGGTTGTTGTAAATCCAGGTTGCCACTTTCTTCGTCCACTTCAAGGACAATTAACACTGCATTGAATTTAAATCGTTATGGTCTAGTAAGGAACAACAAATGAGACAGTGAAGCTAATCATGTGCATGCCTGCAGTGGTTTCATGAAACTCATAGATTCTAGTTTCACTTTTAATGCACCCCCCTCTTTTGATGTTGGGGAATTTTAGAACTGCAACATGGGTGACTACTAATTTAATTTCCCCTCACCTACTGTAGCAATATACACATGCTACGTCATGCATACCAACTGAAAGCTGAGAAACACAGCTATCCAACCATGTATAACATATGTTGATGGTATGTAAATTCATTGAATAAACTATGATTCTTTAAGAAAAAATGGGGAAAATTAAGATTTTGTAAAATATTGAATTACAAATAACTTTTCAAGAAAAATAAAAAAGCTAGAAAGACCAAAAAGGCATTACACATTTTGAAAAAACAACATTAATAACTAATGCAGTGGATTTATAACTTGAAAATGCTGAAATTCTCCATTATTTCAGTTTTAATTTTCCCCACAACATTGATGTTTGGAAATATTAGAACATGTGTCCGGGGTTTATAATTATTTAATTTCGCCTCACCTACTGTAGCAATATACATGGTCATGCGTCATGAACTGGTCCATTTTGTGTTACGGGTCAAAAATATCCCATTTTTAAGTTTTGTGATATTTCATCACATAGACATAGCACTACCCAGTGCTTCAAACAGAACTTCATTATCTTGTATAGTTTCCGAGATATGGACATTAATGTATCTCTTGTGTCCATTGAAATATGAAGATTTGAGGTTTTTGTCAGGCTTTTTCTCGAAATTGAGACTTTTCATCAGAACGCATGTAACTTTCTTATTACTTAAAGTCAGTGTGCCACCTTGATATGAATTATGACAAACACATTTAATCTCTCTATCTGCTGCAAGGTTACATACCAAATATATTATTTCTGCCAAGTGAAGTGACCTCAGGTCAATGGTATCTCTTCTAATCCAACTTGAAAAGTTTTGGCAACTGAACACTGCTGAAAATGTCGGTTACGACACAGCAGCAGCATGGCAGCAGCAGAGAGCTGCTTGGGGAAACCATTGTGACATCACTGTGCTATTTTTAGCTCAGCTGCTGGTGAAGTCAGCTGACAGCTAAATTCAAAATACGGCGTGCCACTCCGCATCCAGTTGGTAGGATTAATCTTATGTAACAGCATAGAATGATGTTTTCTGGCTTAACTATGACTTAGGAATGAAAGTATGTGTATCATTCATTCTTGGTCATGTGTCATGAACAGGTCTGCTAAAATGGTGGATTTGTCGCATGAAATTTCGAAACAAAATATTCAATCGAACTTTTCTACCACTTCTAGGTTATTTCAACATATTTGACATCATAATAAAGGAAATATTCTCTAGTTAACAAAACTGTTGTCCTTTTTAAAATCACTAGTACCATTAAAACGCTATTGCCTATAATGTTGAAGCATTTCAGTCAGAATCAGGGGTGGATCCGGAGTCGGTGTAGCTGAGTCAGTGTAGCAATATTGTGAAGAGAAGAAATAAGCCCCTCTGCACTTTCCCAATCATGGTTTATTTTTACAGATAGTTATGCTATGTTTTAGATGCCTTACTTGGGGTATTTGAGTGCTTCTCAGGAAAAGCCAAGCAGATGTCATTCTCAACCTTAGCAGTAATCTACAGAAAGCATATTGCAAAATGATGTAGTTTATGATCGCAGATATTGTCAATGTACCCTTAAAAAGCAAAACCAAGCTTCATATCATTCAGATTAGTTGCTAATTGGGGTATCCTTGTATTAGAGCCTGTGCTGGGCAGGGAAAAGATCCCTTACATGGGGTAAATGTGTAGCACGTTGAGGACTCCTGTCCTTTCTCTTATTTCATCAATGTAACCTTGTGAGAAGCCACAACAGGCCTTACAGGGCTGTGCTTACCTTATCTACCGATATATCCATCTATCTATTCATCATTCTTTTGCTAATTCCTAATAACTTTGATCCACAGACCAGAAATCTTCCTGTGTTGTAATTTTGTTACATTTAAGATGAGCTGACTCATAAAGGGACAACACATTTCCAGAACATGCTTAGTTAAATGGAATATAATTTTTCTTAATTCTTTGGTGAATTACACTTGCAAACACAAGTAGAAGGTGGGATTTTAGAGGAATTTTTAAAGAAAAAATATCTGTTTTTGCTGTCAGGATTACATTTCGATCAATGGAACTTATTTGAAAAGTGTCAACATATATCATTAGAGGAACTAGTCAGAATCATTTTGCAACAAACCCCATTAAAATTGGTTTAGTAGTAGAAAAGTTACAGACGTTTTAATAAAAAACATCAATTTTGAGAAAAGCCTTAAAAACCTTCCCTTTAGTCTACATATTTCAATGAGCGGGGGAGGCAAAAAAGTGCCCATATCTCGGTAAGTATACACGATAATTAAGTTCTGTTTGAAACACTGTATAGTACTACGCTTCTGTGACGATCTATCAGAAAATAGAAAAAATAGACATTTTTTACCTGCGACGCAAAATGGACCAGTTCATGACGCATGACCTCTTAATACGTGGGATTGCAAATTTTGACCAAATCGGGGGCACTCAGACTTTAAACAATTACCATGAGGTTTGTGGCAAAATGTTCCTGAGGAGTTACTCTAAGCATGCAAGTCAATGCTTAGTACATACATTAAAATCATATTTCGCTTAGACTTCTGAAATTTGGTAAAGAAATTGGCCCGTGGGTATGGATATGGAACATGTCGGTCAGGCCTGGATTATCCATTAGGCTGAGCAGGCTATAGCCTAGGGCATCACACCCCAGGGGGGGCCTCACATTTGGTAAAAAGAAAAATAGATAAAATTTGCCTAAATATGAGAGTTTTTAGTCAAAAATATATTTTAAAAAAATCAAGAAGACAAATTGGGCTCAAATTTCCCCAAACTTATAAACACAGATCATGTAGCCCAGAAATATCTGTTTAAAGAGTATCTCATATCACGCTTCTCTGGACTCAATCGTACAATTGCACTAGCAGAAATTTAACAGAAAAGTCATAAACATTTTTAAGATAATCTTGGAAATTCCATGATTTTCCCAAATTTATTACTATTATCATGCACAGAAATATGGAAATAACAGAAGAAATTTCAGCAATAATTGTTAATATTTCTGCAATAGTCTTAGAAATATTTTTAAAAACCTTAGAAATGTTTGCATTATCTTGTGCAAATTAGTACAATTATTAAAATTTATGCCATAATGAGAATTTACAATTATTGTGAAACAATTGTTCAATTATTGTAAACATTTCCATGACTGTTGCTGAAGTCTGTTTGACTGTCTCAGAAAATGAAATATTGGTGCAACTTATTGGATGAAAATGTGCTATTATCTTGGAACTTATTTTGCTATTTATTGCTGTAAAACTTTTTGGCTTTTCTTGCACATTTTTCACAATTATTGCTGATATTTTCATGATTATTGCAAATATTTTGATGTTTATTGCAGATATTTTCCTGATGTTGCAAAAAAAAAAAGTAGAATGTTTCGCACAAGTGTTTGTAATTACAATGATTGTACAGTTGATAAAAGAAGAGCTTGGCAGCCATCTTTCTTCATTCTTGAACTGCCTACTGTGACCTGAATATTTAGCTTAAAGCTATGATATTTGGTACAGGCATTGGCCTGTTGGTATGGATTGGGTACATGTAGACAAATCCAAGATGGTGGCCTTTTTGATGTGGCCAATTTGGGAGCCATCTTTCTACATTCTTGAACTGCCCACTGTGACCTCAATATTTCGCTTAGAGTTATGAGATTTGGTACAGGTATTGGCCAATGGGTATGGATCGGGGACATATCAAGAAATCCGAGATGGCTATCAAAATGGGCACAACAAAATGGCACTCATCATTGTTGAATTGTCCATTTGAGGCTTAGTCTTTCACTTCCAGTTATAAATTACATTGAGCTATTATCCTGTGGATGATAATTAGGCACACATTGATAGGGCGGGTCTGACCCCATCTGCAGGAGGGGTCTCTGACTTGTAGGAGAAGGTCAGTGACCCTATTTTGTGTAGGGGCTAAACCCTCTGGAAGGGTGGCACTGACCCAACTGGAAGAAGGGGGACACTGACCTCCATCTGCAGGAGGGGGCGCTGACCCCCACTTTTGAAGAAAGGCAGTGACCCTGACCTTGTGTATGCTGAACCCTCTGGAAGGGCTCCAGTAAGGTGTTGATGTGAAGAATGGCTAACACCATGCAGCAGAGGCACGGGAATTCTCATCAATGATCCATCCTTCTGTTTACATATGGAACAGGGATTGAAGCTCCTGACAACCTCCAACTAGATGCCAAAAATTTGCAATGATAGTTGACCGATAAAAAAGATGCACTAATGCATAATTTAGTTAATAACTTACCTCACCTGTGAGAAGTGTCAAAACTATATTCTGGGGTTTTTCTGTGGAGATATCAAGCGAAATAACTGATCAGGAAATCTGGACAAGTCGTGTCTGACACAGCCTAGAGGAAGTGGTTGGCCAATGTCAAGGTAATCCTTTGACCCATGTACTGTCTAAATTATAAATTGTCACCTCAAGAGGACTAGATCACTTCAACCTGAGGATTTAGTGAAGCTGTGAATAACATGCTCAACAGTTTGGTGATCAATGTGCATGACAACCAACTGTGTTCCAAACATTCTAACTGACTGAGTGGAATAAAACTGTGACTAACTCATTGAAATAAAATAACCTTCTCAGAACAATATTGCTCTGTCAAAAAAAAAAAATATATATATATATATATATGTCATACACTTAACTGTAGGACTATCAGAAGTATTTGTAGGCCAAAAGTAGAATTAAATAATTAGATAGGAAAAAAGGTTATCAATGGTTTGATAATGGGAATGTGATATCAAAGAAGCTGCCATGAGTAGGGTCACCAGGAAGGTGGTGCCACCTACTTTAGGATAGTTGAATCATTACAAGTACTCAACAATGCAATATAAGCTATAATAAAATATAAGGACAGGCTATACATTTCTATCAATTTTTTTTGTCTCAATATCACAACATGTAAAGGTGTAAAAGAAGGACCTGGACATTCTCCTCTTAAACATGATATGAAATATTAATAAAATACGCAGTACATCAATATCACATGTTATCGAATTTGCAGATAAGATTGATGGAAAAGTGATTTCAGGCAAGTGGGTAAATAGTTCAACAAATATTGAATGCATTAATTGGGATTTTTTCCTTAAATGGTAGTTAGAAAGCCTGTATATATTAATTTTAATAGAAATATATTCTGTGACCTGACTCTCTACCAGGTCAGTATTATTGTGATAATTGGATAGTTTTTAATGGTTTGATAGTTGTTTGTGGCTGTTTCTGTTTTGCACAGCCAACAATCACAATAGGATCAGCAAATGCCTCATCTGTGATATCAACTGAATTTTTTGTCAAAGCAGTCAGTGGAGCATGACATGCACAGTAATGTGGACAATGTTTTCATGATATTTGACCCAGTAATTTTATGAAATAATCAGTTGGAAATAAGTAGTTAGCCAGGATTATTGGAGCAAATCTTCAAATACCCCAGGATTCAAATACACAAATGGACCAGATGAAGCTGAAACTGGATTTTTTTTGGGCAGATATTGAATATATCTGGTTTTCTGTGCCTGGGAATTTTCTGCAGGCCACTTCTGATCATGCAAGTCTGTTCTTGATGGCTTACCTGCCAGTGGATTCAAAATTGACTTGAAGAATTTATGACCTTTACAGACAGCAGTCAGGCCTGCAAGTCACACAACTAACCAAAGGTGAGGTAAACTTTATTCAGAACAAAAATTGACAGAATTTATTGGGGCTAAGTGTATTATTTTGACTCTTTCTTAGCCATGGTCAATGAAGCATGGCATTCTAGCTTCATTCCCCTGGTATTATATGAGTAAGTCCTCAGCTGCCCTGATCATCAGAATGCTGGGAAGCCCTTGAGCAGAGGGCAGTGTACAATATTATAGTTGCAGGCCCATCTTGTGGAAAAGTGTGGTTAACACTAAACGAAATGGAGGAATGTGAAATATTTGTGGAGGAATGTGAAATATTTGGATGGTTGCTAGGGACTTTATAATGCGCTATTAGGGTTTTGAGCATGTAAATGGAAAATCAGAGCCAAGGGGAACCAATGAGAGAAAAGTTTGTGAGCATGATGGGTAGTTCTGAATTGAAGATTAGAACATTAAAGAGGAACATAGCTGCTTGACTTTTTGTTGTCAAGCAACGTCAATTATATAGAGATCAGAGATGATATTACTCTGAAAGACTAAAGTTATGCATATGTTGTGCATTCAAGAACCTCATCTGTGTGCTCAATATAAGGTTCTACCAATCACATACTTTACATATATATATATATAAACCATAAAGTCTAATGATAATGGTCTTGGGGTTCATTCGAAGGTTGAGATGTCTTCTCATCTGTAGCATCCACTACAACATCCAGAAACATGCCTTCATTACAATGGAGGGTATCTTGAGTTCCGGTTGTTTTTCCGTGTCCAACGCCTCTTTGTTTATTCCTTGTCTACCCTATCTCCCTGTAACAGGTAGCTTTCTTTGATACACTTGAAAGATGAACATCATACACTCTACAACATTAAGCTGGGTTTTCACACCTGCACCATTCGAATAGTTTCGTCCCCGTCATATTCTGTAATTGGGGACACAATAAATTCAGTTGTAAAAGAATTGTGTGCTTGCATGTTTAAGGATTCATTTAAGCTAACATGAAACCGCATACCTGCAAATGGTATGGGTCAACATCAAAAACTGTGTTTTCTAAAAACTCCCCTTTGTCGGCCATTTTTAAAAACGAAAATGTTTCCCGGTTCAACGATTTATTGTTTGTGACCCTGTTTTTGGGTCTCTTACACCATGGAACCATCATATTGACCATACCCCTCGAACATCTAGCACTCCCAACATATGCATAACTTTTGTCTTTCAGTGTAGAATGAAAAAGTCTTGTGAAGATGTATACATATTAAGCCCCATTTAAGCATGTAACTCCCAGAACTCCTTCACTTCCCGCAACTCCTGCTAACTCCCACTAACTAACGTAACTTCCACTAACTCCCTGTCAACTCCCATAACTCCTGCTAACTCCCGTAACTCCCACTAACTCCCGGTAACTCCTGTCAACTCCCCTAACTCCCTGAAGTCCCAAATGGAGGCTCCGTTTTGGAGTTACATGCTTAAACGGGGCCTTTTTTCTATCTCTCCCATCGAAACATGCCCACCCCTCGTCTTTAGTGGGTACAGTCCGAAAAATGGCTAAATTTATTCCAGTGAAGTATAAAATTGTGTTGAATCTGAGTGACGTATTAGTGTCAATCCTCTGTTGTGTAGCGGTTAAGGCGTCGGGCCAGCAACTGAGAGGTCCCAATCCCAAAACTCAACTTATTTTTTTAGACTCCCATATTAAAGCCTTCTGAAGCCCTTTGATGGATCGGCAACACAGAAAAAAGCCTTAAAGTAACCTTTTTGTGTGTTGCTTCACTTTTTTTTTCGCCATTAAGCAGTCGCAAAAAGTGCAAGAACAGGCATTTAACTGATATGCAGTAGTCTAGGTGTTACATCAAGCCAAAATAGACCTAAGGCAGATTCCACGAAAAGTGCTCTCAGAGGGTACCTTAAACTTTCCAACCCTTTTGTTATCTCTCTGTTGCTTCCTGGAGCAAGTAAACCTATTACTAAGTACATCTGTGAGCTAATGAATAAATATCATTAAAATAATCCTCAAATATGTAGCTTTTTGCTCTTGAAAAGATATTTTTTTATCCCTCATGAGGACAATTTTGGAAGACCAAACTTACTGGTGATCAGACGTTCTTACTTTGGCACTCTGTGGAATCTGCTAAAACCAATTCAGGAAAATGTAATGATGTGTGATTGATAAAACACATCTTGAAAATTGTTTTTGAACCATTTTTTTTGGTCATGACAAAACTTGAAAAAAATGAAAAATAAAAAAAGACTGCTAATGTAACTCGATTCGGTCACAGGACACTGAGGTTACATTAGCAACTTTTACATGGGAATTTTTCTGTGTTCTTGCTACTTATGCAAATTTTAAATGTGAAATTCTAAAATTTCATCGGAATAAAAAATCTTTCTTATTTGCCTATATACATCACCAAAAACATAAAAAGCTCTGTGCGGTAGCTGATTTTTTATTGCTAATGAAACTGCAATTTCGCATCTGTCCATTTAATAGTGTTGCATTAGCAAATTTGTCTGTATAAATTACGTTAACGAACACATGATTAGATCTCAATTTTTTTCTGAACTGAAAGCCAGGTCTCCCAGGAGCAGGCCAGGAGTGGTACCCTGCTGGTGTTTTCATTTATATTGCAGTTGTATCAGCATAAAAAAGTTCCGTCCTCCATCATTTAACGTTGTTACATTAGCACAAGGCCATATTTTTAGTTACTCTGATCTACCAATCCAACAGCAAATAGTGTTTACCCATAATTTTATTTAATGGATTGACACAGTAAAAGATTTAGATTTCAGTTTTTTTTGTCCTGCCAGCTATCCCCAGAAAAAGCACCCTGAGAAAATCTGAGAAGCTACGAATCAATTATGTCTGGCCTTATCCATCTTTGTGCTAATGTAACTTGTGGTAAGTCATTTTGCTGCTTTTCGTGGAATCTGCCTTAATTCTAGTCATTTCAGATCTACATTAGTAGCCTGCAAGCTGAATTACTTGCAGACAACTCCATTCCAGCATACAAACTCCTTTCCAGCAGACGGCAAATGTCTTTTGGTTTCAAGTCCCGCAGCAAACAAAAAGGTTCACTTAATGCAGGTGAAATCTCTTCCTGTTGCTCCCTTGCTTGCAGCACCATTGTACTTCACATGCATTAATTTTGTTACCATGGATGTTCAATTTAATTTGCATATATGTCATAGGCTTATTGCTAGATGCATTTTTAAAATGATAGAGCTTGTGCAATCATCTCGCTTAAATCTTCTCATTCGCCGCTATAGAAATGTAATGGAAAATTTGCTCTGACCCATTTAGCACTGAGCATGCCCAGAGGTGACCTGGTGCCCTCTGGGCATGCTCAGACCTACAGAGCATGTGCAGTGGGCAATAACAAATGTGGGCCATTTTGAAATTTCCCTGATTCAAATTTTCAAAGCCAGATTTCACTATGAGCTACATCGGAAATTCTCTGAATGAATGACAAGGACAGTTTTCATAGTGTTTACCATGTGCATTTCTAAACCTACTAAGGAACAACTCTATCCTTTTCAAGTCCATCCGACTGTCTATCTATTTCATTGTATTCTGTCCTGTTTCCTCCAATCTACAACTTTCTGTTATCATATAACGATGTTATATCCTTTGTGGCATAGGCAAACTGCCAGGATACACAGAAAAACAGGATAAAAATAGCCAATTTCGATAAATATTCAGATAAGGTCAAACATACTTTGATATCATGAACATAGCATGGGTAATCAAATACATTAATGCTATGGCCTAAACGTAATAAGGAAATATTTTAGTTTTAGTGCATCATCGAAAGTTGATTTAAAAGGATGTACCATTCAGGAAACATTCGAAACAATTAATCTAAATGAAGTATGTTAACCTTATCATACAACATGCAAGGATGATAACCAAGTTGTTTCATACAGCAGCTTATAAGCAGAAAATGTGTTAAAACTAGAGGTCAACATGATAGGGGCATAGGAAAGGTGTATGTAAAACTGATGGCTACGGGATACACTGCAGCAATCTAGGTGCAGTGTTACTTATACAAACTGCTTGCAGTGTGTGATTCACTGACCCTATCTATCTATCTGTCATCTATCTATCTATCTGGTCAGAGCTGTCTTTTGTCTACCTACCTGATGTAAGAACGATGCTTTTTACAAGCTTTATACTGTGTCATTAGATAAAGTTAACAATCATAGTTAAATGTTGATTTGATAATGTGAAATAGCCTATTTCTTAAATTTTTTAAGTTAAATTTGGATAAAGATAATGAAATTACATTCAGAAGCACTAATCAATTCCTTATTAATGATCAGGGGGAAAATGCCGACCAATGAAAATTAGTACATAGCAATTCAACATTTCAATTTATTTTTATGACAAACATATTATCCCTTTCTGAACGGAAATATTTAGTTTTATATGAAATATAATTAGCCTATCCTTTTATTTTGTTAACTGCTATGTATACAGACCAGGGTTTCTGTTGACGCCGTCTATATCACCAAAAACCGCATTGTTTTAGTAAAGGACGCACTTTTAAAGCAGTGTCTGGGTCCCCAGGATGCACTGAAAGGTCAAGCTTTCAATCTCAAGTATCAGGCAATCGATCATCC
The DNA here is from genome assembly GCA_026936325.1 of Platynereis dumerilii. Lineage (NCBI taxonomy): Eukaryota > Metazoa > Annelida > Polychaeta > Phyllodocida > Nereididae > Platynereis > Platynereis dumerilii. The sequence continues at coordinate 4,827,484 of JAPTHN010000004.1, forward strand.
ATGATTACAATCAAGGCGCCTCAATTGCTCTGAGAAGCTTTTGGTGACTTCACACCTTCAAGAGTCGCTTAATTGCAATTCAGACTCATTACTGGCTCTCATTTAGACGAGCCTTCAATTTACTTTAAAATGGCTTAATTTCCAATGATTCATTCAATCGAGACTTCTTCTTGATTCCTGAACACAACACAGAATATTCAAACTGATTTAAAATAGACTGAAGCACGCTCTGTAGCTCATCTATTATCTTAAACATGCCCTGTGGAATAAGTTACTTGTAACCAAAACTTTGGGATTGTATATTTCAGGTAGGGGGGCTCCAGAGGCCTTTGCTCATTAGTTTGAAAATTACCAACTTTTGCAAAACATGACAAACACTTTTACTTTTCCATTTCATATGTGGACCAGGGGGCCCATAAATTCCCTGTACAATACGCATATTTTATGTGTACATTGCAACTAGTGATTTGCAGATTTTTTTTCGGGCCAATATGTCAATTCAAGTTTGATGGGTGGCAGATCCCAGGGCATTGCCCTCCGGCCCATAGGGCCAGTCCACCCCTGGCAGTTAGTTACAGAGTGACTTGAACATGACATCACTGATATGTGATAGTATAATAATGACTCATCCAGTGACATGGGCTTATAACAGGTATGACTCTGATTTTGTGGCATGATCAACAAAAAAAATATATAAGAGAAGAATAACACTGGTCAGGAAAACTCCATATACACTCTGAAATCACAAGAATATAATTAATAGTTGCTGTGCCATTGTTTCATGGAAACTGCATAAATGCGGCGGGGATGCAGACATTTTGAAGGGGACCCACTTTTTCAAAGCTCATTGGGTCCCCGGGACCCACTTCTTGAGCACTCCAATAGAAACTCTGATACAGACTTAGATGTTTACCTGTACAATTTATCCTGACACATTTTCTTTAATGATGTAATGAATGACTCAATTAAAACAACAGTGTCATCCAATTCAACTTCACACCTTTTCAGACAACAGACTATAGTATTACTGCATTAAACTTTTTTTCTCTCAAAAAGAAAACAAAATTCAAAAATTATGATTTTTCTTGAAATATAGATAAGACAGAAAGATAAGATAGAAAGATAAGATAGAAAGATACAAAGATAGACTATCTAAATAATATGATTGCTGACAATTACTGAAATATCCTTGCAATTCAAGATCGTTATTTCAAATGCCACTTCTCAGTTTTTGTATACATGTATGTAGATTATAGACTTCTGTGTCAAAGTTATTGTTTCCACGTATGCGTCCAATTAGCACATCGATGGTGAAAGTGCAAAACCTCGTATGTCAAAATTTTGCTATTTTTAGATTTTTGGTGGAATGACTATTTTAATATCAATACACGTTGTCAGTTGATTACCTTGCCAGTTTGCTATTTTTGGAAGCTGTAACACACTGGTAACAGAATGATTTCACCAAACCTTGTATGTCGATATGTTTCAAAAAGTGAAAGTGCAAAACCTTGTAACTCAAATCAGAACTTTGAAGCACATATTGTGGGATATTTCAACTTTTTTTGAAAAACAATTACTGTGTTACTTTTTTATGACTCCCAGCAAGTTTACTGATTAAAAAATTTTACCTCCCTATATTTGTTTTGGTGATGTAGGCTATTGAAAAAGAGAGTGCACGAAAATTTGAAAAAATTGTCATTTTCCTCATTCTTGCCATTGTAGCCACTCAATAAAATTTGTTATTGCAATCTGTCATAGGCAAATTATAATTTTCACTGTATATACATAGATTGAAAGTATATTCAATGCTGCAAGTTGCTTTAAAGTGTGATAAATGATCGAGTTACAAGGTTTTGCATGGGTAGAAAGTGAAAGTGCAAAACCTTGTAAGTCGACATTTTCAATCACATCTGATGGTAACATCAATGCAAGGGGTAAATGACCTCTGACAAAAAATTTGCTACAACAGGGTGTCACTTTCTATGTATCTAGTTGGCCATAACTCACTTATTAAAAAACATTACCATAAAATAAGACACTTGACAGTTTTTTTCAATTTCTGAAAAACAGCTTTTTTTGACTTACGAGGTTTTGCACTTTCACCATCGACATGTTCTGTGATGATTAGCCTACATGAAAGTGATTATTAAATAGGACTGGATATTGTTTGGTTCTCAAGGATACGATACTATAGCGATATTTCTGAAACGATACCGATACAGTATCGTGATACACTTTCTTCAATCGTGACTGACATAAAGCAGAAAATCAAAGTTTTATTTCCATTTAATAAATTTAACAAATAGAAAGAGTCATGATTAATCTTCAATTAAAAAGTATAGTTAATGTGACTTGTCTTCTTTCTTTGCCCACTGGTCTGTGATCAACAGAGGTTTGGTTGCTCAACTGCTGAAGAGATAACAGGTCAATTGTTCTTTCAGCTGGTTCAAGTCAGTAAGGTATATGTATACCTAAATATCTTGTAGCACTGCAGTTAACAATCTGGTATCAGAGAAGGTCTGATTCTGCTAGATGAATCAACATGATCAAATTAATTCTGTATTTCAAGTGGGTACAATGTAGGCATTGAAATATGTGAGATTACACAGACAATAGATTTGGTTTGACTCTAAATGAGCTTTGGATATCCATACACTCCTTGGTGCACTCATGCAGCAGAGCACCCTGCATGCTGCAAGCCATGTGACTCTCACAAAGAATTCAGCAAAAGCCAATTACATGGATTCTTTGACAATGTTACAAATGTGACAATTTTACAAATGTGAAGTAAAAATTGTTGGCCCAGACCTACATATCAATATCTACTAAAATGCTCCTGTACTCTCATTCATAAGCAATGCAACACTACCTCTCTCCACAGTCCTCAGCAGCAGCTCAGTGGACAGCTGCATGCTGCTGGTGTGCTGCCCTAAACCTCTGGCCAGTGGTTCACCTTGATCCTTCATAGGATCCAATCAGGCATTGGAAAGGTGTGCTTGGTATCAAAATCACTTTATTTTGCATAATTTTAACTACTTTAATGCTTATTTGCAAGTAATTCTAAGCCTAAAGTATTTAGAAGATTGAAACACTTTTAAAATTGGTAAACAATCAGCAGTAACTGGCCTGCCATGGTTGAGTGCACACACAGCCCATAGCCTGCATGGCCAATTATTATTCCAGGTTGACCCCCTGCTGCATACGTTGCTATGGCAACAGGGTGCACTGAAAAAGAGGGGGTGGCTCAAAAAGAGGGGGGTAGCAAAAACCCACAGGACGAAATTGACAGATGCTGAGATAAGAGGCCCAGTGAGATGTTTTGCTCCTTATGTCAAAACTGGGGGTTAAATGAAAAATCTAAAGATGTTACACCTTAGGAAAGCATGGTAAGTAATCTGTGTGTAAAGGAGAAGACTGGACATGCCCTCAGGATACTGGGACAGAGTCTATAAATATTGGAGGTGTGTAAGAAATCTCGGATGAACTGTTGATTCACTGGACCCATCCTGTGGGTCAGTGAATAATAATTGAATTAATACATGTTCTTCGTTTGCCCCTGCACAGAAAGTCAGAAAGGCGGACTGACCCTTCGGGCCAGAGGGCAAAGCCCTGGGACCCACCACTTCAGGGGTCCCACCAGTAACTTTTAAAAAATCGAAAATATCGAAAATAACACATGAAATTACAAAATTGACTTTCGGACCTGATAAAAGTATAAAACAATCTTCACATAGATCTAAAAGTGACAAGCATAGCCAAAAAAGAAGTAATGGGCCCCTCTCCCAGTTTCACTTTTAGATTTGACAATTTGTTTGGACATGGGGTCCCCATGTGCCCCATTTTCTGAATCCACCATTGTCCTCCCCTTAATTAACATAAAATAGGAATGAAGAAGTTTTTTTTCCTTGAGATTTTTGCACAAGATGATAATATTAAAATTTGTAATTTCAAAAAAACGTTCCCCTGTGGCCTAATGGTCAAGAATGCTTGTCTACTGGCTTTGAGGGCGTGGGTTCAAATCTCACCCCAGGAACTCACTTTAGTCCGAGCCATTGGGAGTCAATTCAATTCAATTCAATTCATTTGTCGTGTAACTTGTCTAAGTGACACATTTTGTAAAGTGCAAAACTGTACGCTCCAGAAATGGGATTGAGTTAAGCTATCATTAATAATAATAGTAATAATATTTATTGATTTAAAGTGCATTGTATCTCAACAATGATCTCAACACTGTCAATCAATCAATCGTCCAATTTAAAATCTATAGATCTATCTATCTATCTATCTTTCTATCTATCTATCTGTCTACAGTGCCGCCTGTAAGTAAGTGAAACGCATGATATTGTGCCATTGCATCAATGTTAAACATCCTTAACCAAAATGCTTCTGGAAGGACGAATTCTCATCCGATGAGAGGAAAACATTTTGGGTCATAAAGGCCGATATGTGAGGCATGTGGGATTAAAATAGCAGCCAATTTTCTTTAGTGTAGTTGGAGTTAGGTATGGGTCAAAGTCTTTTATAAGTAAGTGAAACGCAGGTCCAATGTTAAAACATAGGGAAGGGTGGTTCAATCAAACATTGCAGACTGATATAGCCCATCCACCAGAAATTCATTTCAAGACTGCTGGGAAAGAATTAATTAATCTTTTTCATCATGACTGGAAAAAATTGGATTAGTTATAAAAAAAAATCTGAGGCAGCTTATCACTTTCATTACGGGCTTTACTATAACTGTTTAAAAAAGTTACACTTTCTGGAATCTAGATACATGTAGATAGTAGGGCCCTACACGGGACTAGATTTTTGTCTCACCCCCGCCCGTTCTTTCCAAATCTGCTCCCGTTCCCGTCCCGTTCTACGCATTACAATGATAAAATTTTCCGAATTTTGACCCATTCCCGCCAAATTTTGTCAAGTTCAGTCCCGTTCCCGTCCCGTGCAGGGCCCTAGTAGATAGATACTCTGAAATCGGCCTTGAAGGCTTCAAGAAAAATCTTAAAACTTTCCTATTTGAGAGCTTCTACAAATAAATCGATCAAACAAAGGCGCTAGTGAGCACTTTACTGGAATTGGCGCTAGTGACACGGGCCCAACCAGCTATAAAAAGATACTTAACTTTCACATCTGTAAGATCAGTCCTGTCCTGCTTTGTTGACATATTAGTTAAGGGTGTCACAATCTGGAATGGCTTGGGAATGCAATCATGCAGAAACAGCTAATATTTCCCTCACTTGCAGCTTATATATTTTTTGCACCATTGCATCCCTTAATATATAGATTAAGGTTGTCTTTGGTCACAATATATGTTTGCAATAATATATCATTAATACAATAAATCTTACCTTTGAATTTGTCTAACACTATGAGCAACACATGGGTGACGTCATCAGCTGCTCTCGTAGCGTATTAATAGAGGAGGGTATGCTTCTCCCAGAATTGGCGACTTCGGAAAACGTCGTGAAATAAAATGTTAGTGCAAGAACTGGTCTGAAAACTCCTCACCGTTGGGTAGATAGAGTCCTAATGCATCGGTAAAAAATATAAACCTCACTCTGCAGCTCCTCTTAGACCAGGTGTCCACTTGGGCCAGGACAAGACCAGGAAGGGTTGGGGAAGCGAATTTGGCCATTTCAGCGTATCTTCAACATCAGATGCTCCATTCCTGAGACCTTCTGCATTCTGTCTGCAGACAGGGTACAGAAGACTTCAGGAAAGGTAAAAACATGGGACAGGACAATTAGGAAGCCCTCAAGACAGCATGAGGAATTTTATTTGGTGGCAGATTGAATGCCATTTCTTCTAATTTTTCTTGACATGACATCTTGTTCTTAGCCATTTTGCACATATTTCAAGCTTTCCTTGGACCTTCTGCGTGTTATCTGCACCTTCCTGACACATTCTGCATGCTGTCTGCGCTGTCCTGACACCTTCAGCGAGCTGTCTGCAAGGCTTCCGGATTTTCCTCACCTTTCCTAATAGCTTCTTGGTAGTTTCAGCATTGGTTCCTCAATACTTCTTCATGCCTTCAGCACCTTCAGCAAACCTTCAGCAAGCCATCCTGAAGCTGTCAGCAGCACAGAAGGGTCCAGGACAGCTTCAAGAACATGCTGAAGGGTTCCTGAAGGGTTCAGGAAAGCCAGGAAGCCTTCAGGACAAGGTCAGGACAACAAGGACAAGTCGCTGAAGGTACCAGGAAATCAATTTCAGCGTCCAAATTTTGCTCTGGAACAAAATTTGGACGCTGAAATGTTTGCCTCTGCTGAAGGCGCTGAAGCACCAGGAAGGGTTCAGGAAAGACAAGGACAGCATGAGGAAGGCTTCAGGAAGACCAGGACAACGTGCTGAAGGGATGGGGAATTGTCAATCTCACTTTCCTGATGGTTCCTGGTCTTGTCCTGGCCCTAGTGGACGGCCCCCATTACTGGCTACACAACATGGACAGGGCAGCCCCGCACCAAATATTGAGTGTCACAGAATTTGTCGAAAGAAATAATTCTATTGTGAATTTAATAAAATGACCAAAGGATACAGAGATAGTTATTGTTATGATTGCAAGCAAGAAAAAATACTTTGCTGTAAAAATGCACTGCATACATATAGTTATGCCTCTTAAGGCACCTTGCAAAAAGTGGGCTAGCCTAAAAACAAAGGTTGTTCAGCAATAACACCTCTGCTTCTCACCATGCCAGCCTTGTACACTGAGGTTATCTGATTTGCATTATTGCGCTGCCCTGGGGGTGCCCCCCCTTGGGCAAGTCCTTGGTTTCGTAAGCAAGCTTTTTTGCACACACTGAAATGTTAACATTCTTGCCCCAATTTTCTGTAAAAGCTACTGGGCACCTGCCACTACTTTCAGAGCCCTTCTTCACTGTATGTGACGTTACTGTCATAAAGTTTGTCCCCGAATCTTTAAACTAACATTTAGTGCCTTTATTGTGACATTTTGAAAGTATTTCTTGCCCAGTTCTACACACACACTCCCCAAGTGTGGCTATGGCTGCATTAGCCTCGTCTCCTGGCCTGTAGCAGGGCACAGGACTATGGCTGCATCACAGTCATCATTGAGGGGGGGGCACTCGCTTTCAATTCAGTGAGATTTGTTTTACAGCTTTTTGGGTTCCTATGACATAGTAGGGCTCTACTGGACTAATTAAATTAATTGAACTCGCTTTATTCTGAAAAACATGCAATTGTGTTGATTGGTATTGTTTCATATCACCCCAATGACAATGTTGTGAATTTACCAGTTTGTGTTATTTTAATGCAAGTTGAATTCTATGTAGAATTGGCAGATCTAATCTTTAATTTCAAATAAGTACCATGATTTTTTTTTAACTTGATTTGTGCAGTTGGTCTATGTCAGTGCTTGCTTGTACTCAATTAATCTCAACAGGAAGTTTATTGAAAGTGGTGCAATCATAATACAAATCTAATGGACAATATTTCATGTGACATGTTATTTACTATTAGCTGACAATGATAAGAAAGCCTAAAGAAAAACATACCTTAATTCCTGTTCACATATCAAGTATTCCCTTAGAAGTAAAAAAAGCAGGTCAGCATATACTTTATACTTCAAGAATGTCCATTTATCACATGGAACTAGGTGTGAGAAACATGAAACACCTTGTAGCAGTCCTGTTTGATGTTAACTGTAAAAGTTAGCTGTTATCAACAACTTGTTTATACTAAATTTGTCCTAAAAGCATCCTAGTGCCAGCTAGATCCTGTGTTTACAAATTCGGTAGAAAGAATGCAGGAAGGAAGGAGGAAAAGAAGGAATGAAGGAAGGTATGAACAAAGGAATGAAAAAAGGCATGAAGGGAGGAATGTAGGGCATAATCACGAAATAAGCCCCGCACCTCTGACGGAATGAGTGGCAGCCTATGCTTTTCAATGGTCTCGCTCATTCCGTTATCGGAGGGCGGGAGCTATTTCGTGATTATGCCGAATGTAGTGGGGAAGGAAGGGAAGGCCTCGAGATAGATAGACAGATAGATAGACAGCTAAACACATAGATAGATAGATAGATAGATATATAGATAGATAGATAGATAGATAGATAGATAGATAGATAGATAGATAGATAGATAGATAGATGCAAGAGCAGTGTTGCCAATCGTAAATAAGAGAGCAATAACAAGCTGGTAAATTACTCCTGGGCAGAAAGACAGGAGAGTAAAATCAAAGACAGGTGGATAGTTTGGGTCAGTGGGATGGCCAGGAAATGTGTATTTAGCCAAGACAGCAGTGATCCTGTGAGCCAAGCTTTGACTGAAATATTACACAGAGGGATATACACTAACTACGGATACATGTGTGATTCACCCTTAGGACTCAGTCCGGGCAGCGCATCAATCACCGGTTTCCGGTTATGACATTTCTAGTTTAGGCCTATTTCACAATATTTCATGAAATCACTGAATGCCATAGAATTATTGCTTGACTGCACTGATCCTGCACATACTGATGCAAGCTGCAGCCAAACACTGATCCAAGCTAAAGACACCCTCATGCACAGTGACCCTGCTAAATCAGGGCATGCTTTCGCCTTTTAAAAGCAAGGGGTATTTTAACAGAATTGAAATAGGCTGGCAGCTGGCTAATTTTTGCAGGATGCCTGTTGGAGGATGAGCCAAAGAGGACAAGTGCACAATTGGCATGACTAACCTTGTAAAATGAACAGATAATTAAAAGGTTTGTTAGAACTGCCTTCAATATCAATCTTTCACAACAGTGTGGTTGCATGAACTGACCAGTAGCATTTAACCAGTCGAAATGTACCTACACAGAAGGTTTCTCTGCGGGGCCACAGGGATGGCACCCCGTAGGTGCCCCCAAAAGTGGCCTTGATACTTAAAATAGTTATATTGGGTAGCCCCCAGAAATTTGAGGCCCCAGTCCCCATTTCGGAACCTCTAGTTATGTCACAACCTATATATATATAGGCATATACGTGCTATTCTTATTCTTGAAAATACTTGCATTAAACTGAAGACGTTTTTAAAAAATCATGTAATTGTTTTGAAAAAAGGTACACAATAGCTGTATGTGATATGAGATTTGTTTATTAGGCTCGTTTTGCATTCAAAGGCCAAGACAAGTTACAGAATACAAATTTTATTAACAAAAACAACCTCACAGGGAAATATAAATTATCAAAGTGTCACATTACGCATTGCACCACGAGGAGGCCTATATATGTCCGGGAATTTACATAAAGTTCATTAGTCATGATGCAGTTATTGAATTGGATTAGCCCCCCCCCCCAAATTATGTGAGGGTAAAATGGTATAGGCCTCCGAGAGATGCAACACGATTATAAAAAATAATTATTAGCGTAATGCATAACAAGTGATGTGAACAGGAGCTTGATATTTTGGTATTTGTCATAATTTATTGTATACCATTGCCATTTACAAGGACATAGCCGTATTTTCACAAGGGTAGAAAACGCAAAATATTTAGAAATCAAAATTGCTACATAGAAAAGCTTGCACTGGCACACCAATATTTTAAGCGTGATTAATTAAGGTGATTATCTGTGCTTGAATATTACAAAGAATCACACTGGAACAATCGTCCAATGTGTACAAGATCTTACACAAATACAGATGTACCAAATATTAGGCCAACATTAATCAATGAAACAACAAATATATTTGTAATTAAACAATTCACCAACGAAAAACATATAGATGTATTTCGTTGAAATTCTTGTTAATGCAATTATCCATGTGCTGCTGGGATGAACATGCAGGGATTCCAATGAGACTTCTTTCTCTGGGGAACTATCCACTTTCTCCAACTCAGGTACACATTTCCTGAAAATAAACAACAGAAACGATCCATCAGTATTCGGGTAAAATTGCAAGTTGTGCCATTAAAGGCCTGCGATTTGTAACACACAATAGTGACAATACTTACATTCGCCTGTATCCACAGGTGAAGATGTATCCAATGCAAAGTGGTCAGTCTAGTATGCATGTATTTGGTCAAACTTGGTGCCTCCTGAGCCTCGAAAAGAAGAAAACTCTTTTGGATAGAAAATGAAGCAAACCGCTTACAAGTTCCCATTTGAGTACAATTACAAAATACCACAAACCTTGCATAAAGAGGCGGTCTCAGTTTCAGTAGCTTTTCAGTGATGCACAAGGATTGCAGAAGTACTTGTTGTTGAATTCCTCCACACTTTCCCAATACACAAATAAATCGGCCTGAAATTCAATCAATTGGTAATGAGATTGCTGTCTTGGGGGGGGGGATATGAATCTGCACTTTGTTTCCAAAGGCCAATATGAGATTCCACTTACATAAAAGTTTCCTGTAATATATATTAGAAATTATCTAGACATATTGTATCAGGGAATCTGCTCGGCCGATGTCATGTAACCTGAAAGTAGGATTAATAAATATATAACTTCCTGGAATGTAATATTCACAAGCCAAGCAAATTAAGCAACAATTATTTCAAATTGTTTTTACTTACAAATTACTGTAAAACATAATTATTTTTCATAATAACAGGCCGTAAAAGACAAAAATATTGCAGGAAATTACCAAGGATAATAAATCTTGACATGGACTCGCACACACATGCCTCAACCCCTAACACATTATGTCATCGTGACCTTACCCATTTTCACAGCAGTAAACCAATTTTTGTCTCAATGTTACTAAATTGTCATTTTAAATACGCCAGTGTGTGTTCATAATGTTCTAAAACATGTTAAGTAACATTGGGTCACCTAATTTCACCCAATACTTGGACCAAACTTGAATGGTCTGCAAAATTCTTACCCACACCAATACCAGACTTTTCATTTCAGCCATGTTGACACCTGTGGCATGTAGGTCACTGCCTTTACAGTCTTAATTGACAAACAAGCATGCAAATGACTTGAAAACGTCAGACTAGCCATGTGCTTTTGTTTACAAACATCCATTTGCTGCGGATTTTCGGGCATGCTCAGTGACCACCTTCCTGGTGTGTTGATGTTGGGCTGTGTATATATGCCTGTCTAAAAAAAGAACACATGGTTACGGGGCAGTTTGTGTCACTAATACACAATGGATAAATGATTCCTATGGTGGGTTTTGTCAGATGGAAGGTAAGCTACACATAGATATCAATTACCCCATATTTTGTTGAGTAGGAAGCCTGTTAAAAATCTCGAAACCCTGGAAATATTTTGGCGGTCGTCAGAGAAGCATACCCTCCTCTATCTATTAAGCGCATGCGGAGGTTGATGACGTCACCCATGGAGCAACACAATCCAAGATGGCTCTGACTGTTTAGAGATTATTTTTTGATGTCACTGATCCTTCCCCCCACCCTCCCATCAACCTAGACCAACTGTCAAAACACCTAAGCCAGCAGCCTGAGAAGTCATTGCACTGTGGATAACTGTGTGTAATCTTCTGGAAGAAACATTTATCCATAACCTTTGCCTGCAAGACCACTCAAATCCATTATTTTTTTAAGTTCTAATAACTTGTGGAAGAAAGGAACTGAAAGGATTATGATATCGCGAGTCTTGGTAAGTTTATTTTCACTGTGTAAGCATGCCAATCAGAATTTTCAATGCTATTATGTAATGATGAATGTCATATCAGAAAATAGACTATTCAGATTTGAATGCTGCTCTGTTTGATGTTTTGTTTTGGTTTTGTTCATTTACATATCAAGCCAGACAATACTCTTCATAGTTTACTGTGATCTGATACTTTGTTACGACTGTATAGTATACTATGCATTCCTTCTGGTACAATAACAATAACATAGTGTAATTATAAACTACATTGTCACCTGATTAAAGTTTCAATAGGGTTGATCAGTAAGGAAAAATATTAATTAATGCACATATTTTTATCATGCGGTTTGTTGCTAGTATATTTTTTCATCACTATGGTGATGCTAATTGCATGATTTTTCTTTGTGCATATTTTTTCTGGACTTGCAGCAATGCAGTGACAGTGCCTTGGAAAACAGGTTTAGACAGTATACACATTGTTTTCAAACATGATGGACATTAACAGTGGGTAAGATATGCAATTAAACATTAATATAATTTTATATAAACGTCTATTTTTTCATCATTGAGCAGCACTTTTTGTCTCAATGCTAGTATATTTTTTCATCACTGCAGTGATGCTAATTGCATGTTTTTTCTTTGTGCATATTTTTTCTAGACTTGCAATAATGCAGTGACAGTGCCTTGGAAAACAGGTTTAGACAGTATATATAGTGTTTTCAAACACGATGGAGATTAACAGTGGGTAAGATATACAATCGAAAATATTAATATAATTTTCCATATCTATGTTTTCTTCATTGAGCAACAATTATGCCTCAGTGAGATTAAAACGGAGGAGCAAGGGTGCAGTGAATCACGGGGCACTGTGAATAACAAACTTCTTTGGATGGTGAATGGCAATATTTATAATGTTCATTTTTTTGATCTATTTGACGCAGGGTATAAAATAAGAAAATTTGATCACTGCAAATTTTGTCTTGTGCAAACTGAGGGTGATCAATTGGCGTTCTCAAGTGCCAGCGTTCATGCATGGCTCAGTTGAAAAATGAAATATTCTCATCTAAAATTATGAAATGAAATATCATTTCATTTGTCTAAACAGCTCACTGATGGGCTTTTGCATATCTCATTTTTTTTATTGTGTCTGCTTGAGCTGTACTGCTTACATTTCTATACTTCTGAAGTACATAATTATAAAGGAACAAACTGTCTTTCTTCTCTAGTTAACTAAATGCCAGTCCAAAGTTTAAGATGACAGGTCTTCAGTTGAATAATTTATACAGAAGTCTCTTGATCACCATTTGTTTGGATAAAAATTGAGGAGATACATATATTTATGAAACCGTTTGGAAGCTCAGAGAAAATAACAACTTATGTTACAGGAGCTATAGAAGACTATTGGTATTTTGTAATTCTGTGTCTTTTCAGGAGATTTCAGAAAATTTTCCCACTCGACTGATTGAGAATGCCTTGAAAATTTACCAGAATCAAGGTTTCTCACCAGAAAGCAGAAATCCCAAGTGATACAGCTTGAATAGTTTCTCTGGAAAAAATTCATGAAAATTTGAGTGTATTGTCAACCTTGGTGTGTCTGTAGTGGTGATGAGCACCAGTGGCTGCAGTCTAATGCTGAAGTGTTGTGAATAATTGTAGTGCCTGTGCTCTAGGGCAGTGTTTCGAGACTAATGTATTTGGCAAAAATATATATTCTTCTTACATTGTATCTAAAAAATCGAATGAACGACAAACCAGTGACTCAGGACTGTCTTTGAGTTATCAAGCAGTACAAATTGCCGATTTAAACTATATCGTCAGGTGGGCAAAAGTATTACATTTGTTGAACATATATTGTGTGGATTATGCAGTTCACCATAATTTTGCATTAAAGGGTGAATTTGATCACTACACAAATTATTTATTCAGATTGATCACTGCAAATTTTAGATTGATCACTATACATTTTGGGATCGTTGCATGCTTATTTTATACCCTGATTTGACGAGTGCTCAACGGGGCACAGCGAATTGCCCATGGAAGCCATTCAGGGTACCATGATCACCTTATTTTCTGTAGTAATGACAAGCAACTCTTGGTACTACGGGGTGTTGTTTGCAGAAAAAAACGTTGTGGAACCTGGTGGAAATACAGTTTAAATACCTTAGTTATTCTGTAGGTGGGAAAACATTTTTAAGAGTTTCATTTTTCCAAAACGGCACTGATTCACTGTACCCTCCCACCACAAAGTACCTACAGTGAATCCATACTTCACCTTTTATGTAACTTCCTCTAAGCCATTCCCAATGAAAATTAAATTGCAACTCTTGAACATTGGCTATAATACGCTTATACAATTCTGTATTATTTGTTGCAGGCTTACGTATAAAAGTAAGGAATGAAGATAAAATTCTCTGCAAATTGACATCATATTCTCGACATTGACCACTGAAGAATCATAGGTGAGTGTTTATCTAGTGCAGTTGCATATTTGCAGATGTAGATTATAATATGTAATAATATAAAATATTACTCTTGATTTTTCCTTTTTGATAACAGTTCTTTTCTTTTGTTAAAGTGATATTCTAATTGTAATACTTTATATTTTCAGGTTACTGGTGTGCTATAATTTTGTTCTGGAAGAGCTGAGGAATTAAATGTACCCAAAGAGACTACAAATAATTCCAGCAAGTACCTGGCTCTAAAATTAAGGTGAGTTTGTTTTTTTAAACAGTGTACCTGTTTTATATAAGTGTATTATTTGGAATAATGACAAATTATGAGTTAAAACATTAACATTGTTTTGCCGATCAGTAAATTGTATTTGCGTGCTTGCTGTATTGTAGCTGAGCTGTAAAGTCTCAATAAACTGCTTAAAAACATATACCTTTTTGTGCAAGCAAACTTGCGCAACACTACAAATAAAAACATATTATTTACTTTCAGGAAGTCATTGCTAAACTGCCACCTCTTATTAATAGTCTTCAAAAGGACGCTGATGTGATGACAGCTTTTTTATTCCTGTGAAGGAAACAGTGCTTTTGGGAACGGTATGTGAGAGGAAAAATTATAAATGTTTTATTAGTTTACATGTACAAGGTAAATAAAACAGATCAGCAAAGATATTCCCTTGCATATAAACTTGAATATCTCAAAGGCATTGTGTTTAATTTATAGTAGCCCTACTGCATTTTGAAAAAGAATCTAATGTTTGGGGTCTGATGTTTTAATTCCAAGGAGGGGTGGGGGTTGGAGTCGTACTCAGCGGGAAATCATTTATTTCACAGCGACAGCAGTAACTCTTTATTTTGAGCGCTCCAAGTGGGAGAATGTTCATTCCTCAAACAAGTAACACCTTGTTAAGGAATGCCCCTACCAAAAAGTATTTATTTCAAGACTGGTCAAAAAGAATTAATTTATTTCAGCAAAACAGAGCAAGAAATTATTAATTTAAAAAATAACTCCGACCCTATTCCTGTTTTGAAAAAAATCTGAGTCTTTCAAATGGATATGACCATTTACCATGAGGGGGAGCCACCAACTGGCCAATTTTTCAATCCTGTGACTAGTGAAAATTTAATTTTTGATACTATTTAGTCAACAACTGTATTCTTCTCTTGTAGCCTGCTATTTGGCCTCTTCTGGTGAGATCAGAGAAATTATTTGGATTGAGGATGTTCTGGTAATTGTAACTTAAAGATTTTTTAAATAAAGGTACTCCCACGCAGGGTATACTGGTGCAGATAAAAATGATGCAACCAAACTGAAAATACATACAATGGTCACATTGTTATGTCTGGTGGTGCAAATTCTTTGCTGAGGAATGATAAATAACTGCACAGAATATGTACTGGTTGAATTGAAAATTAATTTAATTAAAGCATCATAGCCTGTCAATGAGGCTCTGGATGGGGGGTTATCGGGGACTGGGAATTCAAAAGTAAAATGGCCAAGGAACATGGACCAAAAGACCCCATCCAGAGCTGAGGGACAGAGAATTCAAAATTCCATTAAACAAATTTCAGACAGGACAGGGAATTCAAAAGTAAAATGGCCAAGGAGCCTCATCAATAAAATACTAGTAATTTCAATTTTTTTTAAATTTCCGTTTAATTGACCAGATTCTAACTGATTTCATTTTTGTATTTCCAGACTGATGATCTCTACTATTGCATAGCTTGTGTGTGTTCTGTCCTGCTCCGGAAATCTAGTTGCGCATATTTAGAACATCACATGGTCAATCAGCATTTTTACATGTTCCCTCCATTAAACTTTGCTGGAACTATTGATTCTCTGGACCAGGCCCCTACCAGATAACCTGGATATCATCAGTGCCCTGCAAGATTCATCATTGTTTGGTCTTATTTATTTAAATCATTATTTAACTTTAATTAAGAAATTAGAATGTATCACTTACAATATTATGTGTCATGCAGATGTTCAATGTCGACTTTATTTAGTTAACTGTGGTCTATTAATGGGAAGAGCATTGCACCATCAATCCTCCTGTCAATAGTAAAAGCGTTAATCGATGCAAATTCATGACTATGTTATGGCTCTCCTGCCTGAGGCCTGAGCCCATTAATTATGATATATCCCTGCTAGTTAAACAACCTGAAATATTTTCCTTTCAGACTGCCTAATAGAAAACCATCAATGATATTTTTCTATTCAACAACAGATTTCTTGTTTCTAATTTATTCTCTACTTGCAGTTGGATTTGTGATGAACTTTCACTTTTTTTTATTTTCTTGTCGAATTCAACAATAAAGCTTTAATAAATTCATAATTGATTTGTACTGTTACTATTGGTATAAATTGTTGTTTTAATACCCTCAGGAAATTGATATTGGATTTGTTTTGCACATCAATCTTCGAGCATGAAAAGTGGACTTACTGCTGTGATCTCTTACGTTTCCTTCCAGTACAAGAGACCAAAATCCTAAATTCTGGATCAAAATTTTTATGGTAGATATATTTAGCTAGATGAGACATAAATTGTTTATTAAGGACGTCACAAGTCTTAGTGTCATCTTTCTAGATCTGGTTCACACATTTTACCAAATTAAAAGATTTGCAGTTTTACTGGGTAGGCCTGTGATCCATCCTCCTCCAAATTGCCATTCCATTCCATGTTTCCTGCTCAATACATTTTATACACATTAAATTAAGGCAAACATCCCATTTTAAATGAAGAAAGCCCGTATCCAGTTGAATTACAATCCAAGGAGCTGCTGCCCCCTTGTGTATTAGTTTATAACTGATTATGGAAATGAAGCCATGAAGTCAAAGACAAATTAAGCAAATTTATAAAATATAATAATATTTACTACAGAAAATTCAATCTTCATGAAATAAAGTTATCAGAAATATCCCCTACTGAAACATGAGTAACTAAACCCTTCATTTCAGACAATGCATTAAATAAGTGCCAATTCAAATACACAAAAAATTAAGAAGTATTTTAATTTGTGATTTTAATGACCACTTATTTTTGGCAAATCTCAAGTTCTCAACTGCAATACTTCTAACAGATATAGATCTGTCAGCGGCATGTGCAGGACACAATGTACCATTGGGTTGTAAATTTTTTGTGACTTTTTTAAAAATACAAATGTTAAGTATTGAATATATCCACATTTAGGGAATGGGTGCACGTCGACTCAGCCCAACAACCCCACTCCCTCCCCCGCCCCCACCTTCAACATGGAATTGGCTATGTGTAATTTTGTGCCATTTTATTGCTGATGGTGTTAGCACATGACTGTGTCATTGAAATTGTTTTGTCTCTATTTTAGTGGATCTATTTTAATCCCTTTACAGTTTTCTTTTTTTTTTGTCTTTGTGTTTAGCAGTGGTATAAAGACATCTGTAATTGCTTTGCTAAATGCTATTTAAACATAGCATCATTCTTATGACCAATGCAAACTTATGAACTTTAGTCTTCCACACACACTCCTTATATAGTCCTTAATTAACATGCATACATAAGGTAAATCAATCATTTGACTGGATCCAGGGGCCAATCCTGATGATTCAGTAAATACCAGCTGACCTCCTTCTTATGCTGCCTTGCTACCAATGATAAACAGAAGAATGAAGACTGATTTTGGACACTTAGAAGGTATTTGAAACCATTGAAAGTGTTTGGAATGTTAGATTATAAGCAAATCTTGGGCTTATGTGCCTGTGGAATGCATAGGATATTGCTGAAGCAGTTATTTCAGCTCATTTCTGACTTGGAATCAACCCACGACCAGTGAAGCATGACTCCAATATCCCACCCTTATCTTTACTATGTTGAAGATTGGCATCATGAAATTAGAACAAGTGAAAGACATTTATCTTTCATGTTGGTTAGGCCCGTGGCTGGCTGCCCCCGGGTTGGCGTTTCTGTGGCAACTAAAAAGTGATTTTAAAAATATTTCCTGCAGGCATGATATTTCAAAATAGATAATGAAACACGTGAAAATACTAAATTTCTTTCAGCAACTTCGAAGAGAAAGTTCTGCCAAAAAATTGGTCAGAACGTTTTGAATTCCCCTCATGTCAGGGTGCAAAGTGGAGCCTCTTATAACATTGTCAAGTTAAGGCTGTATAAGTCAGCGGATTCTATGTAAAATTCCCCTTGCAGTTAAAGATGATAAATTTATACGTCATAAATGAAACTTTACACAATTTAGGTATAGTTGTAGCCAGTGATGGGCACAATTCAGCTATGTGCAATTCAATTCAATTCAATTCAATTGGGCATCAGTGCCAATTCAATTCAACTCAATTCAATTAACTTGTTTTTTGGAATGAGGTCAATTCAATTCAATTCAATTCATAGGGGTAGCATAGGGGTTGTCAATTCAATTAAATTCAATTCATTTTGTCGCACAACTGGAAGTGATAAATTTCGTTAAAAAAATAACCTAAGCACCTGGTGTTCGGATGAGTTAAATACAAAATTAAATTTCTTACTAACCCATCATAGACTTACAGATATACATGTAATATATGTCAATGCAGTGGCTGTTGTTATAGCTTGATCACGAAATGTTCAAGATTGTCATGACACAGATGTATGTCACAAGTACGAAAAAAGTTGGTTTATAATTTTGTTCTCATATTAAAGTTGATCATGCAACGATCTCCACAGACGTTATAAGTATATAAGCAGACAAACTAACATTTCCACTTTTTATTTTTATCATAGCATAATACGTTATCTATAACAATATCTTAATGCCCTTTGTAGAAAAAAAATCATCAATATTAAAATAAAACAGAAATATTAATTAAACATGTGAGTCATGATTTTATCATCATTATTAAAGTGAAGACTGAAGTGTAAATATATGCAAGTGCCGAAATTTGGATTCATTGTAAATGATATTGTTAGATAAATAATTTAAACTGGAAGATCATGCAATAATTCCAAAAATCCAAACAAAAGGTAAATTCTCACTTGATTGCTAGGACAAAGTTTTCTTCTGTCTATTCTTTGAAGTATGTCAAATAACTTCAATAGGTCTGTCTCCATTTTGTAGTTCTGAATTTATGGACAGGTGGTGTCTCCAAGCAATAGGAGCTCAGATGGAATCCCCTTCGCCTTTCAGCAAGGTGATTGGTGTTGTTGACCAAGCTAAGTAGTCTCACTTAATGAGTTTGTTTGTTGAATGTTTGATTGTTTGGGTCAGCTACACTGTATTGGTTATGTTCCCAAAACATCAGTTCAACAGAAAAGAGTGTTGTTATCGTACAGATTGGGGGATTATAGAGGTATATATTTTTCACTATTTGGCATGTACATGAATTTGTAAAGCTGCAAAAACGAACATATACACGAATTTAGCATTCGTGTAAGTGTGAAATGTTGCCATTCACGAATTTGTGTATGTGTAATTACGAACATTGCAATCTTAAACTTGGCTAAAACTAACTCTAAACCTAATTTTAACACTAAACCCTAATTATATAGCACTTCCACGAATGTTAGTATTGGCAGATTCACGAATGAATAATAAAGCACATTCACGAGTGTTAGTTTTTACATGTACACAAGCTCCTATGCTCGTTTTTTCATGTCCACGAATTCGTACATGCTCGTTTTTTCACCTCCACGAATTCGTGAACATGCCAAATAATGAAAAATATATACATGGATTATAACATGTTAACAACCGGATTATTATTAACTGTCGGTCACGGGATTTCACTCACTTTGCTAACAAACCAGATAATATGTCATCAGGTGGGCTTCCCCAAGACAAAAATAGCACTCCCCCCTTATCATTGCACCACCTACCGATAATACCTGTCGTAATCCCCATATGGAGACAGACCTATTGCACTTCGCATTTTGGTCATTGCTTTAATCAATTTGACCATTGTCAATTTGTCTTGATTCATTGGTCAATATGGAAGCCACTCACTAATAATTGTAATTTGGACATGTAGAACTTTGCCCTTATTCTGTTATATTATACCAAGGTGTATTCCTCAAGCTCCCCCTATGGGAAAATGACAGTCGTCGTGTGCGGTCATATTTGAGGAAGTTGCCATAAATAGTATTTTTGGGATATCCCATGGCCACCAGGCCTGTTTTGTGGTGGCTGGGAAACAGGCTATAGTATGCTCACCAAAGGGCAGACTGAGGTTCCAATTTAATCAAGAGATGGCTCTGTGGTCTCCTAAATTCTTATTGGCTGTCAAAGGGAATTCCCTTGTGATGTATGCTAGGGTGCATCGTCTGCCCATATATCTTCAAAAGATCATGCACTTTTGCGTGATTGTTCCCTTGTATCATAAAAGAAGCCCTGCAAAATTTTAGGAGAAAATTCTAATGCCAAAGGGTGGCACAACAGCCTTGAAATTTCAGTAAAAGGTCAAATTTTAGCAATTCGCGGTTATAAATAAAATCGTCAATTTTAAATGAAATGATTTTTGAACGGCACAGTTAGATTCCTTAGAAAGAGAGCTTTAATTTGAATACCAACATCAATGGTTTCCATTCAGTAGAAGTCAAAATTGAGTGGAGATATTTTCTTTTTTATTGGGTAAAATGTGATAAATCAAAAAAAGGATGTTAATATGACTTTCGGAAGTCAAAGAAGTCTACAAAGAGAAAATATGGTCTACCACATCATCAGATAAAACGTTGATTGCATTATGTTGTAGTCAGAAGAAAAAGTGAGGCAGAACGGTGTCTCAACAAACTTTTGCATTTCTCATATTTACATGTAATTTATTAAAATTTGCACATTTGAATTTGAAGAATAACTATTTAGAAAAAAAATTCAATTTCCTACTTTCTTCAGCAAAGTGTTCCTTATGTTTTATTCTAACAATTACGTCAAAGTTAGGCAGAAGTTGAGCTTTTAAGTTGATTTTTCCAAACATTTTGTCAAAATAGTCAGAAACTTGCGGTTTTCCAAAAAACTTAGGTATGAGAAATTTTCAGAAATATGGCTTTCTACCATTCAAATTAAAGGCAATTTTCTTCTGAGAATAATGGTATATGAATTGAAATCATACAGCCAACCATAAGCTAGATATTTCTAACCGCGACTTTTCAAAGCATCATTTTTTGACAATTTTGGACTCGACTTTGACACAAAAGTGCCACCCTAAAGCCACATCGGATCTTATTGAAATTTTGCAGTATGTGTTTCTACGGGCAAAGGTACAATATGACAAAAGTGCAAATGAATATTTCAATTTTTTCATTTTTAGGGGGCAGACGATGCACCCTAATGTATGCTGATATGGGTGCACACATGGGTAAGATCAGCCATAAAAGGTTTAATGCGTGTCTAAATGCAGTGTAGTGGGTGAAAATCATCTCTAAGTGTAGCTGAGAGACTATTATCTCACAGAACCAACAAGAATGTTGTGAAAGGCTGCTCCTTGAGCAATTTTAATCAATTTTCTATATTTGCACTCCACCAGGTGGCACTTGAGCCATACACCTTCCTCTCTATCTCTAGAACTGCTAAGCCATTGTCATCATTCCGCCTGTGCAGCAACCAAAATATTTATTAAAATGACAAGATACTTTTAACAAAACAATATTGTTACGGGTCAGCAGCAATGAACAACAAACACAGATAGTTAAAGTTTACAAATTTTAGTAAAACAACAAATATATTTACAGTTACAAAATTCACAAATTTACTGCAAATTAACTAATTGTGACCCAGAGTAATTTTATACCACTTATCTGTGTTAGCCTATGGCTAAATGTCCATAGAGAATATTCCAGAAGCCGGATATCCGTTTGTGTTTCGAAATGTCCCATAAAGTCCGTGTGAACTATAATCCACTGAAAATAGCGTCCGTGTAAAAATAATCCAGAGTCCTGAGTCCTTGTATGGTGGGATCCAGTAAATCCAGTATAATATCCAGTGTAATAATGTCCAACAGTGTGATCCTCAATGTCCAGTCTATGATGTGCACCATTCAGCGATTTGGTAGAAAGTGACCGACTATGTCAGCTCCCGGTCATATTTACGCATCAAAACCTTCTAGCATGTTCCAGTCCTTCTGGTTGCCTCTAAATAGCCCACACTGGTGCTGATGGGGCGTAAAACACAAACTCACTCACTCACTCCAGTCCTTCTGGAATGCATGACTCTTCATCCAACATGTTCCAGATATATTATTTCTTCTACAGAACATTCCATTTGTTTCCACATTCAAATAAACAACTTAACTGGGTCACAATGTCAACACAATTGTTTATCAACTGATTATGTAATCATAATAGAATAGCAATTCAGTGCTAATTGGTGTTGCATAACAACCATGCAATGTTAATGTAAACAATCATACACAATAGCAAATCATTGTAAACAATGATAATATACAGAAATACATGAAATATACAGTATGATTGACATAAAATACACATACCATTATATTAGTAATATTCATATGATAATAACTGTATACAGTAGGAATGATATAAAATATCCATTACTGAGTTTACATGTCATTCACAAAATTTTTCATACATCACAATATAAATAATCCTCCAAAGGTTCAGAGTTACTCTAAGGTGTAAATTCATCACTGTTGGAGTTTTTTTTTATGAGGGACGATCAATTATATATTCTGGTTGAATTGAAAATGAATCGAATTAAAAGCTCAATTCAAAGCCAATCTCAATTCAATTCAATTCAACACATTCCGACATGGTCAATTAAATTCAATTCAATTCATCAGCTTTTGAAATTTTAAATTAATTCAATTCATGAATTGAATTGTGCCCATCACTGGTTGTAGCCTACTATGTTATAAGTTCATTAAATATATTGTTCGAATGCGTTCTTCGACTAACACCTTTATACTGAGTCTATGCAAACTTCAATTGTGTGACAATTTGTGTCAAGATATGTCTCTATTATCACATAAAACTATGTCGAATGAAACATAATAAACAAATTTTAAAAGTGAAATAGCGGTTTGGTGTCATTTCAAAGATGTATGTAGAGTAGCGCGGGGCATGCAGTCCCCCTTAACTTCGAGGTGTGATTTGACCTACTTTTTATGGTCGATTATTTGAATGCTTATGCTGTCAGGATCACTTGACTTTACTTATAACTAGTGAAACAAATGTCTACCAATTTAAATAAAGGAGTTACAGCCATTTTTGTAAAAAATTGCAAATGGCCTTCTTACCCCACCCATCGGGCAAGAAGCCCCCCTATTATAATCCTATGGCAATTTTTTTTGCTAGCACATTCAGCTTAAAAGTTATTTCTTGGGTTTCTTCTATCATTTTAAAGGCATTCTATTTACTTTTTCTGAATTTTTCTGTTCATATTTTATTGGGAGGGCGATCGCTTTCCCCTAATGATTGCAGCTGAAATTGACAGGTTGTGTTCTCCGCAATTAAACTTGCACTACATACCTATTTGGATTATTGAACTGCTGTCAATTTAGGCACAAGGATCTTGCCTTACCAATGGTTGCATTTCTACGTGGTTGTTGTTAATGTGGCAATGACAGCCTGACCACTGGTCACTCCTCTTGTCCAAGAAAAGTTTCTCCGACATTGCAAATAATGGGCAGAGTGGGCTGAGGACAGGGGGGGACTGCACATTGTAAACAAAACTAGATTTGTGTCGCAAGCGGAACACATGCGAGTTCTATGTGTATGTTGTTTTGCCAGATAGATAGATAAGGGGGCGACCATTTAATATCTACTAAGGATAAGGGGGCGACCATTTAATATCTCCTAAGAATAAGGGGGCAACCATTTAATATCTAGTAAGGTGCTAAGATAACAAGATAGATAGATACATAGATACATAGATATCGGGGACATGGGGACGTAACCCCCGGGGACATGGGGACGTAACCCCCGGGGACATGGGGACGTAACCCCCGGGGACATGGGGACGTAACCCCTGGGGTCATGGGGACGTAACCCCGGGGACATGGGGACGTAACCCCCGGGGACATGGGGACACACCCCCGGGGACATGCCTTCAAGTGTAAGCTTATGAAGCACACTATTTTGAATAATGTAAAATATTGACCTACTCCTGCGTTTTTAGCTGCACTGTGGATATTGTAAATAGTTGAAACTTTTATCAAACACTGGATTTTATCTGGCACGATATGAGCATGCGCACCTCGCACCCGGCACGTGATACGCCACCCAGGCGGACTGTGCTGTATTTTTGAAGAAGAAGAAGAAGAAGACACATCCCCGGGGACATGGGGACACACCCCCGGGGACATGGGGACACACCCCCGGGGACATGGGGACACACCCCCGGGGACATGGGGACACACCCCCGGGGACATGGGGACATACCCCCGGGGACATGGGGACAGTTATGACTGAATATCAAGACTTTATTTTTCTTCAAAATGATAGATTGCAAAACAACAACAATTTATTAGAATTTTTTATTATAGGCCTATATAGGCCTACAAGAAATCGAAATAAAAAATATGGAAACTTGTTTTATTCAACTCAGAAAAGTGGAAAAACATAAATGTCTCCTAGTAATTGAGTGGATTAGTTCACTCGAAGATGACACCTGACCTATTGCTGTATGTTGAGGAAGTTCAATAATCAATGGCAATTTAAAACAATCGACATGGGGACACTGCCCTTCTTAAAAAGTGACACAGTGACACTGGCCCTCTTAAAAATTGAGAGACACTGACAGATTGACAAATAAAAAGTGACAAACATTTGATACATTTCTTTATCATTTATGCTTCGATAAAATGGGACATGAGACATTCATTTTTCCTTTAAATTCCAACATTTGACACCCCATCTGTTTTTGAGACCCATGTATACCCCTATCAACAAAGTTTATTTCAAGAAGGCTATACAAATTTTGTTTTTGCAGGCTGTATAATTATAATCTAGAATTTCATCCAATCGAGGTTGTTTCTATTAATTGCATTTAAGCCATCATCAATGATTTCCACTCTCTGTAATCCACAGTTGATTACAAGACCCTGCCTTTGGGACATGAGACATTCATTTTTCCTTTAAATTCCAACATTTGACACTCCATCTGTTTTTGAGACCCATGTATACCCCTATCAACAAAGTTTATTTCAAGAAGGCTATACAAATTTTGTTTTTGCAGCCTGTATAATCTAGAATTTCATCCAATCGAGGTTGTTTCTATTAATTGCATTTAAGCCATCATCAATGATTTCCACTCTCTGTAATCCACAGTTGATTACAAGACCCTGCCTTAAAATAATAAAATCCAGTCTTTTAAGTGGTAGTTAAAAAAAAAGGTAATGAGCATAAATAACCAAGAATTTTTCTAGGAGATTAGGAGAATGCAGACCAAAATTCTCATCATGCAGGCCAAATGCTGACCAAATGCAGACCATTCTATATATATACTTTCGGAAAAATGCCAAATACAGTGCAAAAACTAGTCCCGGGTGCTTTGTTACTGATGCTGCATATATGCAACAGAGTCACAGTTCGCTACATTGAAATATATCTAATGAAAGATACACACTATTTCTTTTAATACTCATTCCCAGTGACGAAAAGGTGACATCAACCTAACTACACCACGCCCACTCGACGTGCGAGAGCTCTCCCTTCGCATCGGTCCCGATCGAAACTCTAGTTTTTAAATATTTTTTCCCCTTTTTCAATTTCAGCCAAATTTTTTTCTATTTTAATTAGCTATTCTATCAAGACTTAAGGTAAAGTACACATTATTAAATGGTTCCTGAAGCAGCTTCGAGGCCCCAGTGAAGGGGGCCTCATGCCCAATACCATCGTGGGGCCTCTCTCCCCAAACACACATATTTTAATTTGACCTCTATATTTTGAACTAAAATGCAAAAAACATGATCCAAATCATATTTATATGATGATCATAAAGTGAAGCAATGCAGATATCCATTATACTTTTAAATATTTCCAAAGTTATTTCTGACAACCCCTTTCAAAGAATTACTCAAAGTTACAAAAACCATGCATATTTTTTTGTTTCTTTAATTTCTGCTATGGTTTAGTGCTGTTTGCCCTGAAAATTTGTTACATCACCTAAAACGCCTCTAGCTTCAATCCTATCAATAAGAAAACGCACCAAAAATGTAAGTTTAGATATAACCCTTGGGGGGCCTCTCACCTAACCCGGGCTTCTTGCTCCGACCTGCTTTACATATAGACAAAAAGGCGTTTGCCATGGCAATTTAATATTTACTTTGGTACAACATAACAATAATTACTAAATCTTAACAAAATATCATGCCTGTAGCTTCATTATTTTTGGAGAAATATCCACTGATGATGTATGCAGCTTTAATAGAATGGGCTGCACTCACTTGTCCACCCCCAGCACACAAAATCAGAGAGACTAGTTGATCTCGAATCATCTGATGTAGTTAATACCTGTCTTTTGGGTGTGTGGTCAACCAGGCGACAGACAACCAGGCGACACTATGCCACTACCAACTAGGCTACACAAATTTTTGAAAACACCAACCACTTCCATCCAGGCGACAGACACTTCCATCCAGGCGACACAGTACTTCCATCCAGGCGACAAACTTTTTCACTAGGCGACAACCACTTTTTACTGAGTGACAAACAGTTTACAGTACTTAAGCGACAAACACCACAAATTGACTGGGAGACAGTCCAGCACAAATCTCAGAAGACACATCATCGCTTAGACAGGCGGCCATGCCACCTGGTGCTAGCTCAGGTGCCCTTCAGAATCAATGATCTGCATCAATCACAGATCAAAAAAAATATGCAGTAGCACAAACCTGAATATTTTAAATAAATACAGGTGTTTAAATCATATTTCTATTCCTTTATGATTGAAAACAACAAATTTCAGGAGAAAGAGTTGCACTATCTGTGCCCCCTCTGGTGTGAATTTCGTAAAGCGCTCTTCAACTGTAAACATCCTGTCTGATGGATCAAGGAATGAAAAAATTAAAGTTTGTCGCCTGGATTCGGGAATGTGTGTCACCTGGTTGGTACTTGTTGTCGCCTGGCTGGTCAAAACGTGTCACCTGGCTGGTAGTGCTGTGTCGCCTGGATGGTTGTCGCCTGGTTGGTACTGATGTCGCCTGGTTGTCTGTCGCCTGGTTGACTGGCAATCGTCTTTTGATATCAAATATGAACCGTTATTCTAAAAATTACCGAAAAGTGCCTTTCTCAACCATACGCTTTTGATGCAAAAGGTTCTTTATGGTAAGGGGAACCGGGGCACATTGGGACGCAGGGCTATATGGGACGCTGGGGTGTTCTTGGTTCCTGGCCTTCGGTGCTCGGGATATACTGGATCTTGGGTGACCATACCAGGGATATACTGCCTCCACCCATGGTATAACCTTTTTATACCATGCATGGCTAGCCAACTTTAGTCCCGAACACATGTGCAGTTTATTTTGATGCAGCAGTTTGTGAAATGAAATTTTTCCGACCTGACCAATGGCCGAAAAAAGTGCCGTACGGCAAAAATGAAAAACAACAGACAAACACTGACAACTGGAGCCAATAGAACTGGTTGCAGGGTACCTAAAACATTTTTTGGGACGAAATTTGGTTGAGAATTGACCGAGCAGAGACGCAAAATGTCCATGTCAGTTTATTTTGAAGCATCAGCAGTCTTTACTCACTGCAGCTAAGACAAAAACACAAGTTTGAATGCATTTGCGAGCAGAACGACCGTCGGAAAATGCGTCGGACGGAAAAACTAAAGCCTGACAGACCAGATAGATAGATAGATAGATTGCACTGACAACTGTGTAATGCAAATCTGTGTTAAATTTGGATCTATTATGTTAAATTGTTGATGTTACATAACTGAGATCAATAAAACCATAGCTATTCAGAGATGGCTGTTTACTATCAGACTGCTAACATAATTTGTTGATAGCTATAGTTAATGAAGATTATGTAACCTTAGGTGTTGTTATGATTTCTTACTTGGTGAGCCATTTAAGTCATTAACTTTTGTGTTGACTTTTAATTCTCAGTCACTTCTTACCATCAGGGGTGTGGAAATAATTATTTCCAATTTTGATACACATGTTGATTAAAATCCTTGAAATATTTCATTTGAGGTTGTTATATGACAAGACTGAAATTTTAAAGCCTATTTTGGAAGATATTTGAGGTATTTTAATTATTTACCAAACTAAACTCCGACTAAACTACTAGCTCCAGTTTTATGGCAACTGCAGACACTTCCTGTCCAGACAGTCACTGTAGACAGGAGCAGCAAACAGAATGAGCTGTCCTTGTGCTAAGTGAGCTTCGCTCATTGCTGCCTTCGGCAGCCATGAGCTGCGCTCATATAAGACATGTTATCCCATGTCTAGCAAACTTTTGTCCCTGAAACTGAGTTTTTCCCAGGTAAATACCAAATCAGAGAGGGAAATAAGTGAGTATTGAGAGGGACAAATATCAGTACACCCAATCAGAGCTCTTCAATAAATTAGCTGAGAGGGATATATATACTAATTTATTCATTAGATGGCAGGGATATATTGAAACTGACAAATCAGAAAACAGCATTGCCTCATTTGCATATCACAATCAACAAAAAGACGTTGTACATGACCCTCTGTATACCTTAGACAGACTTTCCCAAACTCGTCGGACCGACGGTCATTTCCGATGTATTTACGATCGGTCCGACTGAATTACGAACCTCCTCGGACCGTCTAACCGACTGCCTTGTCAATACAGTAAACATAGTATTGAAAAAACCCCTATTATCGCCGATATGAACGATGAGCTGCTACCCATCATCACCAGTATTGTCAACACCTCTCTGAATACAGGAACAATGCCTAAAAACTTAAAACATGCAATTATAAGACCTCTGTTGAAACAATCAAACTTAAAAACGGAACTGAAAAATTATAGGCCAGTTTCCAACATGCAATTCCTCGGTAAAATTATCGAGAGTGCTGTAATCAAACAGTACTCTGAGCATATATCAAAAAACAGCTTGGAAGATGAAAAACAGTCCGCCTATAGGAAATTTCACAGTACAGAAACCCTCCTTACAAAAATACATAGTGACATTATGTCAAGCATCAGCGAAGGAGAGATTGTAATGCTTGTGCTGTTGGACTTGTCTGCAGCATTTGATACTATTGACCACGATATCCTACTTGAAAGACTACACCTACAGTATGGGGTTGATGGAATAGCCCTAAAATGGTTTAAATCATACTTATCTCATAGAACTCAGGCTATAAAGATCAATAGCAGTGAATCGGACTCAAAACCGCTGCAGTCTGGGGTCCCACAAGGCTCTAAACTCGGACCAATTCTCTTCAACTCTTATCTTGCACCAGTGAGCAAAATCGCGCATGAAAATGGTGTAAGAGATGAGAAATATGCTGATGACCATCAACTGATATTGTCTTTCAAACCTCGTCACAAAGCAAACCTTGAAAATGCTAGGCTCCAAATGGAGAACTGCATTTCACAAATACGGTCTTTCCTCCGGGATAACAAACTATTCAACAATGCGGACAAAACAGAATTCATTCTCTTGAGCTCCCCAAAACAACTGCAGGAAGGATATAGCAGCTCTATTAATGTCAATGGAGTAGAGATTGAAGCAGCCACTTTTGTCAAAAATCTGGGAGTCTTACTAGACAAACATATGGTCATGGAAAAACAGGTTAATTTTATGTGCAAAAAAGTATACTGCAACATCAAGAATATTGCCAATATTCACAGCAGTATAATCTGGACGACACAAAGACTGTGGTGAATGCTCTCGTGACGCCTCATCTGGACTATGGTAACAGCCTCCTGAAAGGTATCAAAAAGTCTATATTAAATAAGCTTCAGATTGCTCAGAACTCGGCTGCCAGACTAATATACAAGGTAAATCGGCGTGAACACATTACCAAAATAAGAAAAGATCTACATTGGCTGCCTATACCTGCTAGAATCGACTTCAAAATTCTGACACTAACTTGGAAGGCTCTAAATAGTCAAGCTCCTGTGCATCTATGCAACCTAATTAAGGTGACTCAACCGTGGTACACTGCACATACTTCTGAGCAGCCTGGTTGCCTAGCAACATAGCGTCACCACTGCTGCAGGCCCTGAAAAAGTTGTGACGTTACCATTTTCTGCTCTCTTTTTTTTAACAGCATGGCAGCCAGTAATTTGCTATTTAAATGAGATCCAATGCAGATAGAAGCATAATTATTTTTTTATTGAATGCAGTAACACCTATTCTATACTAATTCAAAGTTTCAGCTTCTCGCCTTTATCAAAAGAATTTTCTCGACTAATTTCAGTCAACTGTGTCTAAAATTGTCTTTATTTCTTTAAATTGACATTGGCATAGTCATGGTACTGTAGTTAAAAAACGACTCGGTGAATTTTTTATTTTTGGACATTTGTTTGACAATAACCTGTTTATGATATATGCCAATTTAAAAAAAATCTCTATGATCGTTTTCCTAAAATTTGATTACTGCCAAAATTGATGCATGCAAAATCTGCAATTAATTAGTGTGTCTGTGCCCTTTGAGCTCTTACAGAAAAATGTGTTTTAACCTTTTTCTTCAAATTTGTGGCAAATGTATTGGTTTACATCCATGGGAAGACATTTCTGACATTCTTGTGTGACAAATGCATGTAATGCTTTATTCTGTGGTACATAACCAAAAACTCAATTTATAACTTTTAAGCAGTCATCAGGCCAGATATGCTGTTACCATGGCAACCAAACGAGTCGGTGAAATTTTTTTATTTTTCATTTTTGGAATGTATGGGTCCCATAGACTACCTGTGCAAAATTTTAGAAAAATCTGCATGATCAAACTACCACGCTTGAGTCACCTTAAACTGAGAAACAGTGGACTAAACCTCAGGGATAACCTTCTACTGGACATGCCAAATAGTCGGAATTGCACAGGTGACCGTGCCTTTGTGAGATGTGCACCATCCCTGTGGAATAAGATTCCTTACCAAGTAAGAAATGCAAACACTTTGCAAACCTTCAAACAAAGACTGAAAACGCATCTTTTTACCTTCAGCGAACGAAGTTCGAAGAAGGTATTGTAATCACTTGGGTAAAAATGTTGTCCGTCCGCCGGGCGGGCGGGCGGGTGGGCGGGCGGGCGGTCGGGCGGCGGGCGGATAGATCGTTTCCGGGCCAGCACTCGGCCTCTATTGAGTGTACATGGATGAAATTTGGTACACATATAGCCTGTATGGTCTAGTTGTGCCTTTTGATGGTCTAATTGATAGATATTCAATACCTTTTGAAATAATTGAGAAAATATAAAAATTATTTTTGTTCGTTTCCGGGCCAAATCTCAGTCACTATTGCATGTGCACTCATGAAATTTGGTACAGATGTGGCCTATATGGTCTAGTTGTGCCTTTTGATGGTCTCATTGATGGATATTTTATACTTTTTGCAAAAATTTGAAAAATAGAAAAATATGTATTTTTTGGTTCTTTGGGCTAAGACTCGGTCACTATTGCATGTAAGTGGATAAGGTTTGGTACACACATGGCCCATAAGGTCTTGTTGTGCCCTTTGAAAGGTCTGGTGGAAAATATTAAATGCTATTTGAAATATTTAAAAAAAAAGAGAAAAAATAATTTTTTTGTTTCTGGCCCAAGACTTGGTCACTATTGCATGTCCATGGATAAAGTTTGGTACACATATGACTTATGTGGTATAGTTGTGCCTTTTCATGGTCTGACTGATACATATTCTATACTTTTTTTAATATTAAGAAAAAATATTAAAAATACTTATTTTCTTATTGGAGCCAAAACGTGCCCACTATTGCATATACAGCAATACCATTTCCTACACGTGATTATCACCTATAAAATGTAGCAGTGCTTTTTGACTTGTATTTAACACTTTTTGAATGATTGGAAAAACTTTGTACATGCATAAAACCGTACCATAATATAAGTAAATTAGTAAAATAAGGCCTTTCCCTGCTTTTACAAACCCTGGCAAGCACCCTGGCAAGCACACAGGTAGATCGCAGGGCAGCAGGCAAATAACAAATAATAGAACGCCATTACTCGACCACTGTTGCATACCTATAATATACGGTATTTTGGTAAACACACCAATTTTATGATGTAATGTAATCTTCTAAATGTGTTATTTGCTGAAGGTTTGCTGCTGCGCAGCCTATGTTTAAAATATACTATGATGCAATCCAGTAGCCTTCAGCTACTGAAATAGCGCTGATGAGCAATGTTATCATTGGAATCGGCGCTATATAAATGTCTAATTGTTATTATTATTATTCTGATTGCACTTTGCTATGTAACTTTGATTAGGCCTACAGGCCTGCACTTGTCATTGAAATCTTAATTCTCTCTGGATTGAAATCAATTGATAAATGAATAAATAGTCTTTTGCTTTATGCACTTAAATATTATCTTTTAGTCAGACTAGTCATTTGCCATTTGACTTAGTATGGCCTAGGCCTGGGCCTATGAGTTGATATCCAAGGATTTAATAGCTCACTGTGCATGTCTAATAATTGGTCATATCTAAACCCTTGTTTTTATGTGCATTACATTAAAAGCTTAAAAAGTCTTCTTTTTTTTTTCAGTTTTTAAAAATATAGATGATCAAATTTTGTCCTTTGCTCAACAGCATTTTTCGGTCCTGGGAAAAGTCTTTCGGTCCTGCTGAAATTGACAGCTAGCAGGACCGAATGTCCTGTAACATCTGATTGACTTTGGGAAAGTCTGATACCATGTTTATTAACATAACAAACCAGCATATTTTTTGATTGTTATGATTTAAGGCAATTTAGTACTGCCAATAATGATTATTGAATTTTTTGTAACACAGCTGCATTCACATTAAGTGATTCAATCTGTTTTACATGAATAAAATAAAAGTATTAAAAAAAACAAGACATGGGATAAAAAGGTTACATCATGGGTGGGGGCAGTATATCCCTGTATAGTCACCCTCGACCCAGTATATCCCTCGACCCTTCGGGTCTCGGGATATACTGGGTCTTGGCTATAATAGGGATATACTGCCCCCACCCATGATATAACCTCATAGTAGTGCCATCATATCTTGTAATTTCACATCCTGAAGTTTCTATCGTTTTGATAATAAACTAAAGCCACCTGCAGAACTACTACTAAAGTAAACATGGACGGGTTCAATTCGAACCATTCTGTGGACAAACCATGAACAATGAGGCTTTCTCAGTGCTTGTATGAATTTGATATATATCGTAA
The DNA here is from genome assembly GCA_026936325.1 of Platynereis dumerilii. NCBI lineage: Eukaryota > Metazoa > Annelida > Polychaeta > Phyllodocida > Nereididae > Platynereis > Platynereis dumerilii. The sequence goes on from JAPTHN010000004.1 coordinate 4,860,748, forward strand.
TGAACAGTTATGAATTGCTATCATGATAAACACACTCACTGGTGCCTGAGAAATTAGCATTTTGGTGTAAAAGTTATATCAGGGCTCACTGGGACAGTGAATTCGGGGCACATTGGAATGCACTTAATATGGCAGAACTTAAGTGTCCACAGTGAATAGATACATTGTGGATTGCCATGCTCTGTGAACGAATTTATTGCAAAGCACTGTCTGTTACTTACCAGATGTCCGCACCCAGGACAGTTTATGTTAAATGTTTAAAACTGTTTAAATTATTAACTATTGGCACTACAAGGTGTTAATGCACTGTATATTGTCTTACGCACTACTTATATGTAATATCTATTACACATGCAGTGTTAAAATGATTTTTTAAATGATGTCCCAATGTGCCCCGGCTGATGTCCCAATGTGCCTAACCGTGGCACATTGGGACAGTCACTTTTATGACTCACATTTTGCTGTCTGGCTGCAAAAGGGTAGGAGCAGTCTAGTTTAATATGCCTTGCATTTAAGCTCAATAGTATTGGTGATATTCATGCAAACTTCTGAGTTCTTCAGTGCTTTCATCATTGAGCAAAATTAGTAGACGTTAAAAGCGTCCCGGTTCCCCCTATATACAAAGAACCCACAGCTGAAAAAAGGTTCTAAATCTATTTAGGGTTCAATTGAATTGAAAAGGTTCAATACTTGGTAGGAAGGCCCTGTGATAGGACCATTTTGCTCCCAACTTGAGAGAAAGGGGTTCCATTGTGGGAGTTCAGTGCAGCTGGATTATCTAATTGTTGTTTTTGTTTGCTGTTGGAACCTTTTTAAGTTGAGTAATGAATCTTTTAGGGTTCCTTATCTATAGCAGCTTATAGAACCCTTAAAGGTTCCATATAAAACCTTTTTGTTAAGAGTGTATCCCTTAAGCATAACAGCTGAGGGAAGGTCCTTGCTTTTATTTGATGTACTATTTTTAAATTTATTTTAAATTTATGTATTTAATCTAACTATCTCTAGGTACTATTTTAACAAGCTTGTTGCACTTTTTTTATATAATTTTAGGAAGAAATGTCTACACGTTCGGAATCCCTACTCGGGATCTGGGTTGACAAAGACGAACCTCACGGAGAAAAGATAACCAGATTCTTCCAAAGGGAGTTTGGAAAAGTTACCATCAAAGCCGATGTGGAGAATTTGAAGGTGGATATGAGCTTTCTTCTTTTTTTATGTGCCGAGAAAATATTTTTAGTGTCATGTGTTGATCAAAGTTTTTTTTTTCACCAAAAAATATTGTGCCCTCCCCCGGAATAATCCAGTAAAATGTACATTTACTATGTATATTACCCGCAAAGCTGAGATGTGGGATACCATAATGTAAAAATAGACCTATATCACTGAATGGCCTGAACATTGACCACAAATAACTGTTTTGCAAATCAACATTTCTTAATTTGCTTTTTACACGCATGAGATGTATATACTCTAAATCCAAAGACACAACTTTCAAAATTTAAACTGAAATAATGATCAATTTAAGTTAAAATAAAATGCACTAAAAATACTCAAGCTTGCAGGCACCTTGGCTCAACCAATCAGAGGCAAGGGTGGGATAGCTACTAGCCAATGGGAAATGAGTATTCACCACTTTTCCCCTAGTGCTAAGGTGACTCAAGCGTGGTACACTGCGCATACTTCTGAGCAGCCTGGTTGCCTTGCAACATAGCGGCACGACTGCTGCAGGCCCTGAAACAGTAACTGTTGTGACGTTACCGTTTTCTGCTTTATTTTTTTTAACGGCATGGCAGCCAGTAATTTGCTATTTAAATGAAATATGATGCAACTTGAAGCATAATTATTTTTTTGTTGAATGCTGTAACCTCCATTCTATATTTTTTTTACAGTTTCAGCCCCTCAGCTTAATTCATAAATTTTCTAAATTGATTTCTGTGAACTGTGTCTAAATTTAACCTTTATTTCTTTAAATTGAGATTGGCACAGTCATGTGACTGTAGTACAGACTCAGTGAAAACATTTTATTTTCAAACATTTGTTTGAAAATAACCTGTTTATGATGTATGCCAATTAATAAAAAAATTTATCTGATCGTTTTCTTACAGGGTGAGGAAGGAAATTTTTCAAAATTTTGAATATTTCAAATTTCAGTCGAAATGAAAGGTTTTGTTAAGTCATAACAAATTCATATTTCCAGGCCTTAGAAACAAGACAAGAAAGATCCTTTTTGTGAAGTTTGACGTGTATTATCTCCAATCAAAAATTCAATATGGCCGTCTAAACTTGGTGATGCTTTAAAAAAAAGCGCCTTCATATTTTGTAGCCGTGAGCCATGCAGACAGTAAGGAGGACAACAACATCGTAGTGACAGGTCCTGCTGACCAACTATTCTAAGATGCCCCACACGGAAAATTAAGGGAAATTAAGGTCCGAGCTGGAGAAGGGCCAGAAGTTGGTCGGCCAGAAGTCTCTGAAATTTCTTTAAGTGGACATCCTGAACTTTCTTGGCCATAAGGCATGGGGAACCATCCTGAGTCTGCCTAAAGTTGCAATTGGGGTAATTCACATCCAGCCATGGCAAAACATAACATCACTGGACCTAGTAGTATGCATCAGGTTCGTCCCCCTTTACTCACATGAAAAAGAAATAAAGCATAATTTTTCTATCTGAAGTCATGACTCCCGAAACCATTGCCTGAGCTGGATACTTTGCCCTGAATGTCCCATCAACATCTTCTATTGATTTTATATAGAATTTGCCATTTCTTTTGTTGACAATAGAATCCACAACCAAACGTTTATAGTTTGAAAAAAAAATTGAATATCGAGCCATGCTTCCTAATGTAGCCCATCATTTTTTCACCATTTCTATCTTCTGGCCTTCATGGAATAGGCCAAATGGTGTCTTTGGGGTCCTGACTTATGATTTCAGGCCAAAATTATTTTGCATAGCTGCTCTGGCAGCCTTGACGTCCACCTAAAGTTCTTCAACCAACTCTCTCATGGAGGTTGCAGGTACCTTGTCAGTTTTGTCGTCAGTGACTCCAGGAATGCTCCATTCCTCTCCTAATTCTCTCCACAAACTCCCAGACTTCCCTCTTATTCCTTTCCCATCATTGATTGCCTTCATGATATTGTATTCCGGTTGTGAGGTCACTCCGACTATGTCAGGGATTGTGTTTTAGTCTATTTGGCACTAAAGCAAATCTGACCACCTCTTCCCTTTTGTCTCCTGCGGAGTCATTTTTAATCACAGCTCATTCTAACCTTCCACAGGTATGGCTGATACCTTAATGATTATGCTGTATTGTTTTCACAATTTTCCTGTAGATGTGAGATGCTGTTTTAGCACAAGGAAGTTCATGGAAAATTTTGGTTCCCCACCATGTACATTTTGATTATTGCCAAAATTGACGCATACCAAATCTGTAATTAATCAGTGGGCGTCTGCACTTTGATGTCTCACAGAATTAAGTATTTTACCAATGTTTTTCAGGTTTAGGGCAAATGTATTAGTGTACATCCACGGGAATACATTTAATACAAACTGATGTTTTTGAGTGACTAATGCATGGGATGCTTTATTCTGCAAGGCATAATCAAAACTCAATTTATGACTTTCAAGCAGTCAACAGGCTAAACATACCTGTTACCATGGCAACAAAACCAGTCGGTGTAATTTTTTTGTTTTTCGTTTTCGGAATGTACAGGTCCCATAGAGTGTCTGTGCAAAATTATGGAAAAATCTATCGGATCTAACCTCCACGCTTGAGTCACCTTAACTGGGAGAACCATCCGTGAAATTGGTCTATTGTGATAAAACTAATTGTCATCATTTAATATCCAGGGGAGGAGGGCTTGGAGTTTTTGTCCCCCCTTACACTTTAGTGTAAGAGGGGGATACTGTTTTGAACATAACACCGGGTCATGTCGTGGACGCTCTATTGCGTTGCGTGGTGGACGCGTGGTGGACGCTCTCAATATAGCTAAAATGTTACAATGTGTGGTGGACAGTCTACATTAATAGGTGCCCCTCCCCTTAGGTGCCCTCTCCCCACCAATGTGCCCTCTCCCCACACATGTGCCCCCTCCCTACCAATGTGCCCCCTCCCTATCAATGTGCCCCTCTCCACCAATGTGCCCCCCTCCCTGCCAATGTGCCCCTCTCCCCACCAATGTGCCCTCTCCCCACACATGTGCCCCCACCAATGTGCCCCCTCCCTACCAATGTACCCCCTCCCTATCAATGTGCCCCTCCCCACCAATGTGCCCCTCCCTGCCAATGTGCCCTCCTCCCCGCCAATGTGCCCCCCTCCCCACCAATGTGCCCCTCCCTACCAATGTGCCCCTCCCCAGTAATGTGCCCCCCTCCCCAGCAATGTGCCTTTCCCACCAATGTGCCCCCTCCCCACCAATGTGCTACCTCCAATGTGCCCCCTGACCAAAATTTGCCTTCTAGTTTATTTTATTTCTCTACAGACAAAATAAATGTTAACATTGTACAATTTTGATTTACTTTTTTTTGGTTAGTGATTAAATGTGAAAATAGGGGGGACAATTAAGTCCCTTTGGGACAGCATTACATGCATCGAACGATCCCCTATCCTGTGCTGCATGTAGTTAAAAAACTATTTCTTGCTCAGTTTTGGTGAAATGAATAAACATATTTTCGGGCAATCTTTAAATAATTTCTGTTAAGGGGTATTTCTGAACAAGGTGTTGTTTAATTTAGGTATGATAATTGGCTAAGTTCTCAGTGTGACGCCAAATTGAGGCTACCACATTGCTACATTTTAGTCTGTTCTCTTGTGTAGCTAAACTGGTTCCCGTGAAAATGTCATGTTAAAATTTGCAATCCTGGTGTTTCTAGACCAGAATTTTGTGTAGAATTCAAAAATCGATGATTGCATTTTTTCAGATCACATCTTCCCACTCAAATTCAATATGGCGGACAAGATGGCGGTTGATGCTGTAAACAGTCATATTTTTCAGAAAATCTATTCTTTTTTCCAAACTTTGGATTGATTTTATGTATTTTACCTGGCTTTGTGTTAAGAAATGAAAAACCACCTTAATTTACAGAAAGTAATGATAATTTCAATGCAAAAAAGAATAATCATATCGATACATACAGTACGACGGCGATCAAAAAAGTGTCCAAACAGAAATACACTTTATCCGAAGCGAAAGCTGTCATCATGAACCATTTAACTATAATCTGACGTATACTGCATAATACAATGTGATATAGTCCTACATATTTTTAAAATGGTCTACAGAACAGAACAAATAATAATTAAATCATCCAAACAATCCTTTATTTTATGATTAGATGACATAATTATTACATACGAAATTACAACTGAGTTATCAAGTGACTAAAGCTATCAATGTACATTGTATAGTGCAGGACTTCTCATAAGGAAATACCACAACAATAATTATCAGAATTGATGTAATAAACCAATTTCTTAAAAGTATCATCTTCATCAGACGAAGTGTCATCATGAGATACAGTGTCAGTGTTAGTGCCTACCTCTTCATCGGCTGCACAAAGACAGACGTCAGTTTACACAAGATCATTCTTGCGGCATGAACACCAACTTGCACAATTGTTCTTTTTGCATCCACATTTAACCAATTGAACAACAGCATCAGGGGCAGGACGAAGCAAAGTTGTAACCGGAAGCTATTTTCCATTTTCAAATGTCCAGCCAAATTCAGAGGGATCCAATTTGGCTGGCCTTGGCATAATGTCATTTTGCCAAACTATTACTTGGTACTGGGCTCTGAGAACAGCTTGTTGAAGAGCTCCTTTCATTGGTGGTAGTTTTTGCCCTTGGGATTCGGTTTTCTTGAACTTGAAGCACTGTTAGCATGTCTTTGCAACATCTTTTATTTTTGTTTGTCGATCATACAATTGGCAAACATGGTTTTGAAGTCCTGCTTGGATGGATCCTTCAGGTTTGCCGTGTTAACCAGGAACCTGGGAAAATTGTATCACTCATTAACCTTACAGAAGACCTTCTAGCATGTAAATTAGCCCTTTGTTGCAAAATATCCAGTTATGTCTGCACCTGAGAAAGCATCCTGGCTGTGTTGCAGCCTTTTCCTCCCCCAGCATTTCATGGATCTGGTTGACCGATATAGCTCTTCGTTTTGCTCCAGCACCTGTTACAAAGTTTGTTTCTTTGACAAGCTGTGGATGTGTCTTAAAAGCCAGTACAAGAACATCAGTGTCTTGAGAGAAGATGTCCACAATATCAGCACCACTTTTAGCTGCATCTGCCGCATGCAAGATTAAACGACCATCCACCTCCTCATGTGTGCATTCAAGATGTTGGACATTTCGGCCAGCTGACATTACTTTTTCCCTTGAAGTTACTATGAATGTATTATCTTATTCTGAAAGTAACTGAAGCACTTTTTGCTTGGTCACAAGTGAGTTCATCTTTGGTTTTGGAACTTGACGGGAATTGCCTCATGCTCACATTGGCAATAGATGTTCTGTCATCAACATTAAAGTTAATTAGCGGCACTGTCCCGACTCTTTTTTTTTTTGGATGGAATCTTTTAAGGAGTGTGCATTGATAGCATAGTTGTCTAACACAGGATGCTCTTCTTGGTGCCCTCGGAAATTTGTCTAGACGACCAGTACAAATGTTCTGGAAAAATGCTCACATGTCCGAAATTCCAAGGGCTTGAACTACCTTCATTCCATCTTGTACAGTAGCTTTAACAGGACATTCTGGTAAGGCCTGAGACTCTCTTTCCTAATTTAATGTTTGCTCCAGACGAGGCATTAGCTTGCTCTTTTCAGTACACATAGCGAAAGATTCATCTGACAGAAAGAGAGATTTTGGTATGGAGTGAAATCACAAGATCCAATTGCATATTGCAAATCAAACCAAGTTTTGTCATTCGAAACCAGATATTAATGGAGCCTGTATTGTTCCTTGTTGCAACAAATTCAACTGCTTTGGCCCGTTTCATCAGGTGAACATATGCATCAAAGTGGCTCTTCACAGCTGGTGTAAGTTCATGATGCTTACCCCTCTGAGCACAAAGCAATCCGAGCGTGTCACAAGCTTCCTCAGACAATTATGCCATCTCAGGAGCTGCGAGGAAAAATCTGTCAAGAGCATTGTAATTGAGCGTAATCCCCACTGATCCTCCATGACCTTTCAACCATTTATTCAGATGCTCTATACCATGGTCTGTCCCAATTTGCACAGAATGGTGTTTGATTTTTGTTGACACTGAAATTTTCATCTGCAAACTCCCGCCAGATCATTGGATTCGATGACATTGTGTTCAAAGAATTCATTTCTGCCGGATGGAGTGGCACCATCCTGGCATACTTCTGCCGGTTATGTGCAAAAAACTATTTGCACAACCGATCAAGTGACTCGATGGAGTTTCCAATCGCATTCACGAGTTGCTCTCACAAACTTGGGGATGCATGGGCTTCGAGCATGTACTTCCGAATGAACTTGATCAGGCTCGATGCGGACTCCTTATCTTGGTCAAATTCATTTAGGCCTTCTAGAATTTGATTTGCTTCCAGGAAGGCTACAAATTGGTCAGTTGCTATTTTGATGTCCTGCAAGGATGACTCTTGGCAAGCATGTGCAATTTCATTGGGAAAGTCAAGGCATTTGATGGTGTTTGGATGCAATTCGACAAATTCTGCCCTGTATAATTCAAACAGTGCTTGCTGAGTGGTTTGGTGAGCTATTAAAGCTTGTTTCATATGATTTCCATCAAGGATCTGTATTGTAGTCTGTGACCCATAAAGGCCAGACAAAATAAAAGCCTCATCAATGCCACTGTCTTCCACATAAGCTCCCAATGCTCTCAATCAGGCCATGACGGTGCACAACTCACCAATGCGAAGAATCATTTGTCTCCGTATTTTGGATATGACAACTGCAACTTTTTGGCCTTTTCATAGGTCTGCATGTCTAAAGTAATAACAGTTTTATTGTTTGCACCCACTATTGCTGTATTGATGTTCTGAGCTTGCTTTAAAATGGTAAGTAATCTCTGCCAGTCATGTGGGGCCTCAGGAATCAATGGCGGTGCATTCACAATTGTGGTTGGCTTTTCAAAGCCTGTCAGTGAATTGAATGCAGCCCAAGTGGGAATGTCTTTTGGAGATGGATCACCATCAGAGATTAGCAACACAGTTCAGTAAGTCAGCCAGGACAGGTCTTTGAGGGCCAAGGGTTGCAGTATTTGTGAGGGTTTGTAATCTTCATACACTTGATCAGTGATGTCAAAATCCTGCAGATGGCCTACTTCTGATTGTGCTGCCACTTATTTATTATGTAGCCAATTAAAAAAATTTTAGTTACCATCATGGATAAAAATGCATCAAATATTACTTTTATGGCTTTGAAACCTACAAAAATGAATTCCTTGACCCTAAAAATACAGAAAGTGACCTGTCACTTGTTAAGCTATGTTAAATATGGACCGAAATAGGTAAAAAATGCTTCTCGGCAGTCATCTTGGCGGCCATCTTGGATTTTACAGGAAGTTCCATCCGAAAAAAATGCAATCATTCAAAAATGTGTTCTATGCACCCAAATCTACAAGAAAATGCATGTTTGCCAATTTTAACATGCAAGTCCCACGGAATTACACAAGAGAACAGACTATTTTGTGTAAAAGAAAAAATAAATTTTTGACCAGGTGCCTTAAATTTGACATGTGGAACTTATATTGGACCACCTATTTCCTGATATTGGACCAGTGGTCAAATTTTGGGACAACTGGCATTGGAAAGCCTTAAAGCTGAAGTCGCTTCCTTCCCAAATTTCTTGTGGTTGCCTCAAACCTAGCCATAATGTTCAATTAATTTCCTTCCCTTTATTGAACCAAGAGACCCAATATTGACCAGTGGTCCAATATTCGGCACCAATAGTGGTCCAATATTAGGCTGTCATCAAATTATAGTTCTTGCACATATTCCGAAAAATAGCAATGCCATTTCTATATCTGAATGGCGTCATTCTAACTGCATGGCGTCAGTTTTTGTAACATAGAAGACCTACCCTATGCATACCCTGCTATTTCAGCTATTGCTGTATATTTGACTTCCGGACATGCCTGCCATTTCATGGATTTTTACAAGAAATATGGTAAAACTCCATTAATCCCCCTCATTTTCCATGTTTTCCACCTAGAAACTTTATGTACCAAATATGAGCTAATATGGAAGTTAGTGTTCTTGAAATGCCTCACGTGATTTAATGCATCACCCAATTGGGAAATACAGCGGAGGTCCAATTTAAGGACCGGCCAATATAGGTACACTTTCCCTAATATATACTTGTTTACCATTATTTAGGGTACTCCAAATTACTCCGGTTATTTTGCGGTGATTTCGAAGGAGTCACTTAATAACTACAAATTCATGCTGTACCTGCACATAACCCTGTGGCATGTGTACAACAAGAACAAAGAAGCTTCCTTCGTGTTAGTGGTTGTAGATGCAGGAATCTACTCTGAGGACCAGAATGAAACTTGTTTGAAGACTGAAGGACCACCTGTGTATTCGCCGATTAACCTGAGCTCCGTTCCCACAGTTGTGGCAGTTCCTGGCCTAAATGACTACTGCCTTCATCAGATCATACGAAAACTTCAAGGTATATTTTGTTTTTCTTTAAATTTCAATATTACAAATTATTTATCTCCATCTTCAACAATATTATGTGGCCCATTCGATTCCATCATTGTTTGACATGGTGTTCATGCAGTCTGGTGAAAATGAGAACTGCATGCTGCTGCCACCTGGCACAAAAGTTGATTTTGTACGCTACAGCATTGCTGTCCCAAGAAATAGTTCCAATTTCATTGCACATTCACAAAATTTCTATTCAACATTGATGTATACCAGAGTCAGACTCGGCAATCACATTCTCTAAGGAAGTAGACATGGCCATCAGCACAATCAGAAACAGCTCCGGTTTCTTCCCAACAAAATTTTGTGAGATCCTCAGACTGAAATGATGTGGACCGCTTGCAGGAGCTTGCGGAATAGCACACTAGTCACTAGGTGGCAACACATGACAGCATATGTTCTGATTTGCCAAGGCTGGAAAAAGAAGTGGCAATGTAACATCGGTCCACTGGTAGGCAGGCGTTCATGTTTTATTGTTCAACAGTTACAGAGCACTGGGTTGTTGTTTCGTTTTGATTGATATTATTATTTTTCAATGCTTGGGCATTAATGATTTTACTGCCCTCGGCTGCCAGTCATTAATCCCTGGTAATGCCCTCCAAAAAAACATTATTGTATAATTAACGCCCGCGATCTGGGCGTTAATGGCCAGACAATGCCCTCCAAAATGATAATAATATACAGTTATTGCAGAGCACCGAGTGGCAGTGCAATATCAGTTTTTATGGCACCGAGGTGACTAAAAACTGATATTGCATGAGGTGATGTGCAATAACTGTTATATCATATGGTTTCTGTGGCAAATTGCGAAGAAAAGGGCTGGAATTCTGATGTCTAGACTCTTTTTTAGCCTTTTTTTTCTTTTGACCCACACATATTTAAAATGTATCTCATCAAAATTCAATAAATATTTCACCCAAAAAAAAATGCTTCACTCTTTTGGAATCCATAAATGATATATACTTGATGATGGGTCTTCTTTAAATTTATTTTCTCTTTTTTTTAGCAGACTTTAGATCTCTCAACACAACGAAGTTTCTGAAACTGGGAGGAAAAGGTTTTTCAGACTCTTCATGCTTTACAGGCCTACTGATTAAAAAAACAACATAAACAATACAAAAAGTTGATATCCACTTAGCCCTTTAATATACGCATCTTTTGCCAACCCAATCATTTTCCTGTCTATTTCCATTGCTGGGTGGTGATTTATTTCTTACTAAAACCAAGAAACGGTCTTGTGCTGCTGCAAGATTTTGTGTTTCTTTTGCACCACATATTTAAAATGTATCTCATCATAAATCAGTAACTATTTCACTCACCAAAAATATTTTCACACTACGGGAATCAAAAAATTATATACTTGATGATGGATTTGATTTTTGATTTTTTTCCGAAACTTTATAGCAGACTTTAGACCTCCAAGCACAAAAATCACTGAAAAAATCGGCAAAAATGCTGTTTTTCGGTCACTTATTGCTTTATTTTGATAAAACAAATAATATAATCAGTACAAAAAGTTTATCCTAATAGCCCATTAATAGACGCATCTTTTGCCGCAAAAACCAGCTTTCTAACTGCCTCCGTTGCTGTGCAGTGAATCATTTAGTAAAATTTGTAGAAAAACACTCTTGTTGTCAGCTAGAGTCAAGTATGGTAAATCCGTCCAGGATGGTAATTCCGTCCACCCCCTTATATAGGCATACAATTAAATTTATTACAGTTGTGGAAGTTTTAAATGCAAGATAAACTCGTTCATCAAGTAATTTTGCCGTTTTTATTGTGATAACAGTATTTTAAATGATATTTCTACTCCATTTAAAAACAAAAGGGAAAATACAATGAAATCCTGTGACGTCATCACAGCCATTTTCTGAATTACATGTAGGCCTATATTAATTAACAAAAAACGTATTGAAGGTAAAAAATAGTTGAATAAGATGTAGAATTTCGTTATTCTTGTAGGATCTGCTAAATAATTTAATGCAGTATACCTAGAAAGGAGACACAATGGAAATAAAAGTAGACGGAATTACCATCACTATTTTAAAACTGGCTTGACAAGGTGATTGCAAATCCGTCCACCCACTTCAAATAGGGTTTTAAAGTACAGTAGTCAACTTTTGAAGTGGATCAAGAATTTACATCGTAGCAATTCTGACATCAATTGTTGTTGCTGCATAATTTTGCGTGAAATGTTAACTTTGATATCTTGGTAATGTGCTTGAACGAGATTGTTAGGTTTCAGTGACTTTGATGGTCACCAGACACGATTGTTTGAAGCTAGGTGCAAAATGACTTGTCACACATTAGTGAATACACTGTAGCAGCACCAAAATAGAGTGGTGATTTCAGAGCCTTGGTCACTCAAACAATGTCGAATTGGACTGAAGGAACCTAAACTGTGAAAATGTTAAAAAAAGAAGTCCTCAATTGTCTACTAAATATGATTGAAAAACAAATTTTCTCCTGTCACTTGATGAAGTATGCCCCAGCCGGTGGCTCCCCCACTCGGTGAAATTTTTCATATCCATTGGAAAAGCCACAGATTTTTGAAAACAGTGAATCAAATCAAAAGTTGAGCTCAATTGAGTTAAAAAAACAATCCCTGGTTTATTGCACAGTTACAAATGAAATGATAACTTGTTTTCAATTAAGGTCGCCATTGCTTATTAGTGTTACAGACAATTTTGCACCTTGTGACAAACAATCATCGTTTTGAAGGGTAAAAAATTTGTGAAGTATGAAGTTTTGTCGGCCAAAACATTGCCAAGACATCACACCAACATACTGCACTAATATCATTTACTCATACTTTTTTGTGTTAATATAAATTATATGTAAATTCTTGATCCACTTCAAAAGTTGACTACTGTACTTTAATGATTTCTAATATCTATAAATGGAATAAAACTCATTAAAGAAACTAGGTTGAGCAATTAGAACCCTTGATTGGGCTAAAAGAGTTCTTCAATCATACTTTATTTAGGTCAATTGAAATTGTTGATAACAAACTTAACCTCTCTTATCTATTCTTCTATTATAAGTGGAATAAGCATGCTTTTATTCTGCAATCCACATAAAGTCCTCTACAAGTGTTAATCAATTGCAACAATTGAAAAATAACAAGATATGATAAGTTTTGTGCTGGTTTATGCCCTGTGGACGGATTTACCATCTTTGCTGGACGGATTTACAAGCAGGGTGGACGGATTTAGGTGCCCCAACCTTCAATTTTTGTTGCCATGGTTTCAGCAAAAAATATTTGAATATTTGAATTTTTTGGGTTGCTGATGATAGTATGGAACAAACCCCTTCCAAAGGACTAATTTTTATTTTCATATCAACTGCCATTGTCCTGGAAATATAGTATTAGCCAAAAGTGGACGGATTTACCCTCCTTGACTCTAGTGGCTGCAGCAGCACTTTTCTTGTCTTGTCCAATCTGGGCTCCACGACATTTCATGACCTTAGGTAGCTAGTACAGCTTTCTATGATTTGATTGGTCGAGACAACAATGTAATCAACATCCGCTCATTCACACTGATATGTGGACAGGCACGAGTCAGGTCTTGTCTTGTCTCATATCGAGCACCCCTGTAGGTCAGGGAACATTGTTATTTGAGGCAACATTTTTGGCTTATAATACTAATCTAGCTTTGTGCAGTCTGTGGCATAACTGGTTGGCAATAATGTTGATGCTGTAATTTTCATCATTGGCTGGGCCATTCAGAAGTAGTCTCACTGTGTCCGGCAAATCCAAGGTCAATGTGTATCCATTTCTGCGCAGGTAGGGGAGAGCGGGGCACAGTGAGACACTTTTTTTATTTTCAAGTGTTCAAAAATGTTGACAGTAACGAGTTAAATGAGATCATGTCCACATTATAGATAATGATGTTGGGTATATTGTCCAGTAGTTTCAGGTTCCTACCTTTTACAGGTTTGGAGAAATTTTGAGTTACGTCCATGCTCGTTAAGTGTCTCACTGTGCCCCGTGGGCGGGGCACAGTGAGACAGCAGGCGTGGCACAGTGAGACAGGGCATCTGCTGCCATAACCGCTGATCCTCAGGACCGGCGGAATTGTTCTATCAATTGTTGCTACAGAAACTAATGTACTGTTTTAAAAACAGCTGGCTAGGTGATTTTTTAGGTCCTTTTTTTAGCATATTACAAAACTTCATCGCACAGGACACATGCACGACTTATTTAACCTGCCGCACCTGTTACATTCTAATCAAAATTATTTTCGGATGCTTCCCTTTGGATATAACTCACTAAAATCAGTAGTTTACAGCAGGCATTTTGTTTTTTAATAGTGAATTGTGAGCTATGCATTACATTCAGGTCGTTTCGAGTGCATTTTGTGATGTCTCACTGTGCCCGGCTCAAACTGTCTCACTGTGCCCCTGGCAGCTCTCTTTATAAATTTTTTGAATCCTGCGGACCTGATGCCTGCGTTGTGGCTCATCATCTCACTAAACAAAGACAAATAATCAAGGTTTGAATCTCTGGCAATTGATTTGAGTTAAACCATTTTTCTTGGGAATTATTACAAAAAGTCGTTTGGCAAAATTATTTACTTTTACTGGCTAAAAACAAAAATATTGAAATTCCACTCTCAATATGCTGTGTAGGCATTCAGGATATAGGACAGTCTCTCACTTTCTTACTTTTTGTACTATACGAAAGAGGGTTGATCTGTAAACAGTACCAGCTAGACGCTACGGGCTTTGTCTCACTGTGCCCGCCATCTCACTGTGCCCCGCTCTCCCCTATTTCAAGGCGCTACTCTCTCTACGTGTAGTGCAGGGCATCTGAGTAGAAAGTGCTGTACATCTTCTTTACCATTATTGCAGATGGGACACGTTGGTTCCTCGGTTTTCCTGTTGAACTAGGCTTTTCTTTCTTGGGCCATGAAGGTCCCTGTTAGGAGCTTTGCTCTAATCATCGCTCCTGGAACGTGTCTTGAGTTGAGCTGGCATGAAGTCCACACAGGGTGTCCTTGCAGTGCACTCAGATGGCTGCAGTCTATCCATTTAGTTGATGTCTTGTTCCCTAGTCCTTCTATCATCTGGTTGGCTTAGTGGTCTTTAACCGCAGTACTCACATATTCTTTCCATGTATTCTTTCTCCAGGGGAGGACAGTCCTTTGAGTTGAGATGTTGATGTTGTATTTGTGTGAAAGCAGTAGTACATGGTGGAACCAGCTGTCTTTGTTATCAAGGGCCGACTGTCTGGTCAGTAGCGTCCTTAAGGCTTGGTTTTCTTCTACGCGGCAGATCACACCATGGAGTGTGAGGACTCATGTATCGAGTTCCGCCTCCACTGGAAGTTGGCCTAGGAGTAGATAGATGGCTTCTGTGGCCGTGTTGGTCGGTAGACCCTGGATTCTTCTGATTAGATTCCTATGAAATGTATTTAGCTCATCCAGTTGTTTCCAGCTGAGTATGACTGCTTCCAGGCCGTAGAGGAGTCTAGGTGTCACGTACGTCCTGATGATATGTCTGGAGGTCATCGGACTTAAGACGTTCTTGCCGTGAAGTCCCGTACCCATCAGAGCATAGACAGTGTTTCTGGCAATTTTCACTCGTCCTTCGATGTTCGGTCCCAATTTGTTCTGCTGCCATTCTAGTCCAAGGTGGGAGAAGGCGTTTGTTGTTGACATTTCCTCACTGCCTACGTGCCAGGTGTTGCTGTCCTCTATATTTATGTTCAACATTGGGGTAACTGTACTTTTGCTTGGATGGATAGTATACTGGTGTTCACTGGCATATACTTCGCATACTCTGCACACAAAGAGTTCATATTTTACATCATGCATAAGAGACAGCAGCAGTGAGCTGCCACCGGCAGTGAACTCTGCCTGATTTCAGATGCAGTAACGACCTCTTTTTTTAAGTGAAGTGCAGTAACGACTTGGTCTGTTGATCTTTGGTGTGACAGACCCATGGTTGAGCGGTCACAGAGAGTGGTCATGCTTTATGTGGCTCTAACATTTTATGAGATTATACATATTTCCTAAGTGTTTACGATCCTAGGAATCTGTCAAAAGTGGTCTACTGCCACCAAGACTACACTGTGGGACTTTCAAAAAAATCTGGATCTTTAAACGGATTTAGTCAGCAAATTAACATTTTTCCATTGAACTCAATTGGAAAATCCATTGCAAAATCACTGGACCATGGATTATTTTCTATTATAACATATAGAAGCACAATCTAACATGTTACCTTGACAAATTCATGGCTTTTAGCATGTGATAAGCTGACAAAAACAACAGCCCTGATGAATGTGAGATAGACAATTATAGACAGCAAAGACACCAGCTCACAGTTATAACTAATAGTTGGCAGCTTGACCAGGTGATTTACATTCCATCTACTGTACAGTCATCAATCAGCTGGAGCAATTGCAAACACTGTTGAAATATCACCCACTTGACTTGATAATGACAAGGGGAGGAAGAAACAACAAGGGGAAGCAAACGTCACCCAAAGCTCCAGGCAACCCCACTGAAGCAGCTGGAAGCATGGATCCCTTATTGATGGAAGAGATGAAGGCCGAGATGGCAGATTTGAAGAGAAGTTTGCTGGAAACAGTGCGAAATGAGATCAAGTCTGCAATGAACTCCATGACTGCAGAGATAAAAACAGTCACAACTAGCCTGGAAGAAGCCTACCGCAGAATTGATGACCTGGACAAAGTTAAAGCTGATCTCGAGAAGAAAGTAAGTGATCTCACTCAAGAACTTGATCAATGTAAACAAAGAGATCTTATGCTCACATCTCGATTAGAAAAGTTATAAGTGAGACAGATAGCCAGTGAGACCTACAGCAGGAGAGACAATCTTCTAATTTATGGTTTGCCACAGCAGAATGAAGAAACGTGCCTGACTGAGGTGAAGCACTTTATGGTTCAGCATCTCAAGCTTCCCAGGGTGATTGCAGAATCCATCAAAATCCAAAGGTGCCACAGCTTGAAGATCAGAATGACCCCTCAACCTATCTTATGCCGTTTCCATTACTTCCCCGATCGTATGACAGTCTGGAATGCCAAACAGAAGCTCAAACACACCCAGTTCTCCATGAGCGAAGATTTTCCACCCGAGGTAGTAGCAAGGAGGAAAGTGCTCTATCCCATCTTTAAAGCTGGCAAGAGTGATAAGAAGGAATGCAGGCTGATTGTAGACAAACTCGATCTGGAAGGGAAGATATACACTGTGCATGACTTGAGTGACTCCCCCCCCCACATTATAATCCAGCAAGGCTTGCAACACAAGAGAAAAATGGCATCACTGCATTTTTCACAAAAGCCTCACCGTTATCAAATTTCCACCCCTGCAATTTTGAGATTGATAGTGTTAAGTATACATGTGTGGAGCAATTCTATCAGGAGCAGAAGGCGGTGTTTGGTGGTAAACTTGATATTGCTGCTAAGATTCGATCAACAATGGATCCAGCCAGATGCAAAGCGATGGGTGAAGCAGTCAATGTGAAGGATGAAGAGTGGCTTCCCGAAGCAGTCCGAGCCATGAGAATGGCATGTTGGGAGAAGTTCTCAAATGACAACACGTTGAAAGACTTCCTTTTGCGGACCAAGGACACCATAATTGCGGAGACAAGTCGTGACAAGGTCTGGGGTATAGGACGAAATCTCTCAGATCCAAAAGTCCACATCGAAAATGAGTTCCAAGGTAAAAATCGCCTTGGTAATCTGTTAATGGACATAAGACGTCAATTGGAAGCCAATATGTAAACAAAGACATCAATGAAGTGATTAATTACACAACCAAATGCAAACATATTGAATGAAATGAACTTTGAGTGGAATACTCCATAATGTTATTTTAATCTTTTCGTAACTTGTTAATGACTATAATGCAGTCAAACTTGTAAGTTGAGTACATATGTCAATTATTGACTCTGAAACTTAACATTGAAATGCAGCTGGAAAGTCAACTGATACAATATGTTCTGTTAATGGACATAAGACTCCAATTGGAAACAAAGACTTTAATAATATGATTAATGACTTATTTAAATGCAAACATATTGAATGAAATGAACTTTGAATGGAACACTCCAGAATATCATAGAAATCTTTTCGTTACTTTTTAATGACTACAATGCAGTCAAACTTGTAATTTGTGTAATATTATTGACTCTGAAATTTAAGATTGAAATGCAGCTGGTTATTCAACTGCTATAATATGTTCTGCTTTGCTATACTAATACCTTACCTATTGCTGATGCGTCTATCTTCAATATCTCATATGTCAATTTTACTATTTCTGTTTATCTCACTAATGGTATAGTTAATCTATAAAGTAGCCTTTTGTTAAAAAAAAAATCACAATGCTTAAGCCATACAGATTTGTTTAACTTGCAATGTCTCATTCGCTCTCATTTTCCTGTTATTGCAGCTCGTACCATCCTCTTGTTATGCTTTTTTCAATTGGCGCCGGTCGGAATGTTGATGTCTATGGTGGTTTGTATATGATAGTTCCAATTGATAATGGATAACAATTCTGATACACATAATACAATGCTGGACAATAGTACTTCTCTAGTTGACTTGCTGGAGGGCAGTGGCTTGGATGCTGCAAGTGACACCAATGAACCTACTCTCTTTAAAAATTCACCTTACTACAGTAACTGCCAATTTAAAGATTTCTTGTCCAATAATAATGATGCCTTTACAGTTCTTAGTCTAAATTCTCAATCTCTAAATGCGAAATATGATTGTCTAAAGACGTATGTTGAAATGTTAAAAGGTAATAACTCGAAATTATGTGCTATCTCTTTGCAGGAAACATGGCTCTCAGCAGACAGCGACACCTCACTTCTTCAATTGGAAGGATACAACTTTATCCACAAAGCTAAGTCGTGTAGTGCACATGGAGGGGTGGGCATTTATTTACATGAAAGTTTCCAATATGAAATCCTGGAGGTAAATATTAATTCAGAAATATGGGATGGACTATTTATAAAGGTATTTGTTGAAAATAACATACAAAATAATTATAAAACATTGATCTTGGGAAGTATCTACCGACCACCAAGACCTACCGTTACAAACATTACCACATTTATTAACGAAATGGACCAACTAGGTAATCTTGATCTTCTGAAATGTAAAGAAAATAATAATATCAATGACTTTCTTGAATCTATGATATCGAACGGCTATTTTCCTCTAATATCATTCCCAACTCGCTTAACTAATAGGCAAGGGACTTTAATTGATAATTTCTTTTTAAAAATGAACAATTATTTCACAAACACAACCTCAGGTATTTTACTAGCTGAAATTTCAGACCACTTGCCGTACTTTACAGCTCTTGATTCTGTGCAGCCACCCAAACACCAACCAAAGCACATTAAGTTTGTGTCATCTGATGCTAGATCTTATGAAAACTTTTTAAAAGACTTAAAGAGTGAAACCCTGCAACAGAAGTTAAATGACTCCTTATCTACTGAAGCAGATATAATAATTTTAATGGTATTATGCAACATCTTGATAAACATTTTCCGGTTAAGAACATCAGATTTAACAAATACAAACACAAGAAGTCGCCATGGATATCCCAAGGTATCTTAAAATCCATACTATACAAAGACAAACTCTATGTTAAACTGAAGTCAATTCCAATAACTCATGAAAATTATATAGAAAATCTAATTAATTTCAGGACGTACAGCAGAATTTTAAAACAAATGATTAAATCAGCAAAGAAAATGTATTACCAGAATACCTTTGAAAAATTCAAATGTGATATTAAAAAACATGGGCATGTATCAATGGTATCCTAAATAGAAACAAAAATAAACAAAACTTCCCTAAATATTTTGAAATTGATGGAAAACCTGTATCAGACCAAAATGCTATTGCAAACAAATTTAACAATTACTTCATTAATGTAGGTCCAACTCTGGCTGAAACCACAATTTGCCCCTCAGATGTATCCTATAAAGATTACTTAATCTCGCCAATTACAAATCAATTCAAATTTAAGAATGTCACGCCAGAAATCATTATAGAAGTTATTAATTCCCTGAAGCCGAAAACTAGTTGCAACTTAGATAGGATCTCCAGTAAACTGCTCAAATATGTAAAAAATGAATTAGCGCTCCCTTTAAGCAAAATTTTCAACCAATCAGTCAGTCAGAGCATTTTTCCAGAAATGCAGAAACATGCTATAATCATGCCTATTTATAAAAGTAAAGAAAATTACCTTTTCTGTAATTATAGGCCCATCTCAATATTGTCAAGTGTATCAAAGGTCTTTGAAAAAATAATGTTTAATCAAATGTCTGAATATTTTTCTGAACTGAAAGTGTTTTATAGCAGTCAATATGGTTTTAGAAAATTTCACTCAACCGAATTTGCAACATTAGAGCTCATAGATAGAATAACTTACTCAATGGACAAAAACCAATTACCCATTAACATTTATCTTGATCTTTCAAAGGCATTTGATACACTTGACCATGAAATTTTACTTGATAAACTGCAATACTATGGCATTCACGGCAAACAACTTTCATTCTTAAAAAGTTATTCAACAAACAGAACTCAACAACTGAAATACAATGATGTGATCTCCAATCCGTTGACCATCAAATGCGGTGTCCCTCAAGGCTCTATACTGGGTCCGTTATTGTTCATAGTATATATGAATGATATCACATTTGCGAGCAAATTCTTCTACCCGATACTGTATGCAGATGACACAACTTTGTGTGCCACCCTAAATAGCACATATTATGATTCTGACACTGATAGACTAAATAATGATCTAACTTCAATAACTAATTGGTTAAAAGCAAACAAATTATCACTTAATGCAGCTAAAACGAAGGCTATATTATTTCACACCCCACAGAGACGTGTACAGTATCTAGAGCTGTATATTGATAACATACAAGTAAATTTTGTTGATAATTTTAACTTCTTAGGTATTACGCTCAATAATAATCTAAAGTGGAACTCTCATGTCGATATCATACCTAAAAAAAATTCAAAAACATTAGGAATTATGAAAAAATTAAGATATGTATTGCCACCAAATGCACTTCTTAATATTTATAATGCACTAATCTTGTCTCACCTAAACTATGGAAATATCATGTGGGGGCATCAGGGAGGGAAACTTTTTATATTACAGAAAAAAGCAGTAAGGATAATTACAAATAGCAAGTATAATTCCCATACTACTCCATTATTTAAAATGTTACGCATGTTAAAACTGCCTGATTTATGTGCACTACACGACTTGAAATTCTGTTACAAGTTTGGCAATAATTTGCTTCCTGACTATTTTTCCTCAAGTATGTTCTTTAGATTTCCCGATTTCCTTCAACGACAAACTCGCAATAGTAAATCCCTTCGTCTTCCTGCTGTGAGCCATGATTTCGCAAAGAATAGCATCACCTAGAAGTTTCCCAAAACCTTTAACAACATTGATGTAAGTATAAAAATGAAAATTGACACTCACAGTTTTGATGGATTTAAAAACTTTGCTAAGCTAAAATTTCTAGAAAAATACTCTTCTAATTGCAATGTTATTAATTGTTATATTTGTCAAAATTGATCCTCTGGTCTCTCTTGTGACAATCACTCCAAGTCCACTGCCCGACAGCTTAAGATAAACTTTCAATTTCTAAAATTTTCTTATTGTTTGTTACTGTTTATTTCTTTCAACTAAGTACCTCCAGTATGTACTAAATCATAACGTCCAGTAAGTATTATACCCCTTTAAATTATTTGAAAAATGGATAAAGCCATTAACATCAACCTTCACCACTGACCATCTGATGTTCCGGCCGGCACCAACAACTATTAATATTATTCTATTCTCATATCAACAGGGTGGCCACTCGACAGCGATGCCTTGGCATCATAGAGTGGTCACCCTGCTCAATCTAGTAAAATAATCTCTTTTGTATGAACGGTAATGCTCGCAGATGTAAAGAGCAAATAAATGATTTGAATTGAAATTGAATTGAATTGAATAATTAACTGTTTCAGATCTCTCAAAGCAATTGAATGAATGCTTTAGTTTTTCATTGTTGTCTGTGTTGTTTTAATTAGTTTCTTTGGAGAAAACCATAAACTATCATTTAAATCATGCTGGAAAAAGCTGTTAAAGGATTTGAAATCTTCAGAATTTTATGGTGCTCATTGGCAGTGCATGTGCACTCAATGATCGTTTAACATTGTTGATTACAATTTGTTTATGTCTTGCTGGCTGCGTGTATGAGCAAAAGTGATGAGGTCCCTCTACCTGGACATGCCCTGACCTACTTGAATATTGATAAATGTGTCAGCTGGAGGTCATCCGATTTCTGGCAGACTCTCCAGCTGCGCTGTTCGTTTAGAGTCTGTGAGCAGACTGTACTTCGCAGGTGTTGATCATTGCCTTGGTTTCTGTCTTGCTTCTTGCAATTAGTAGAATGTTTTCAGTGCATGTAGGATTGCCTATGTACTCGGGGCCGAGGTTTATACCATTCACACTTGTCTTCATGATCTTCATTAGGTTGTTCACATAAAGCTTATATAAATTTGTAGACGTCGCCGCTCCTTGCCTAACGCCTTTGGAGACTTGAAAACGTCTGCTATAACTTCCTTTCCATTTGACATATCCGCTGATTTCACTGTAGTGGCTGTATAGTAGTGCCCAGGGGTGGCTCCTTACTCCCTCTATGAAGAGCTTCTGCTTGAGTTTGGACTGGATCACTACGTCGAACGCTTTCTGCGCATCAAGGGCGGTGACGTAAAGTAAACTGAACCAAATAAAAAACGCAAAACTATTTCTAGGGCTTTATTTGTCTAGATATACTTCATATGGGCTGTTGAGTGTATATGCTTCTTTGTAAGCAGGTGTCAAAGGACTCGGTTGCATGAAATCACTCAAGTTTGACCATTTTTCGCATGTCTGTTGCCAAGTTTATCACATTGGGGTATGGTGAGTGGACAGGGGTATTAGGCACCCTATAGGGCAAATCTAATGATTTCATGTTGAAGCTTGAAGAAAATGATGCAAAAGGCCACACAATTCACTTCATTTAGTGCCACCTGACTTGCTAAAAAATTAGTTTTTTAAGAAGTCAGGTGAAAGTTTTCCACACACAATGATATTCCAATGGAACAATGCAACTATGGAAACAGGTCCTCAAACAGCCTAAACAATAGCTATGAAGTGAAAAACGATTGGAGTTTATCTGAAAGACTTCAAACAACCAGTTTGTCAGCTGCAGAGGTAAACATCAACACTTTCTGTGCCCTCCTTTTGCCATTCTCACAACCACACATCTGCCCAGAAAGAAAAGCATAAGAAGGCCACAAATTTTGTCCTACAGATGCCATACTGGTTGTTAGAGGTCTTTTTGACAGACCCTAGGCCTTTTTCACTCAGTTGCATTTGTATAGGCCATTCCTTGACCTGTTTCCATAGTTGCAGTATTTCACTGCAATATCATTGTGTGTGACAAACTCTGACCTGACTTCTCGAACAACAACATTTTAACAAGTTAAGAGGCACTAACTAAAACCAAATTGTTTGGCCTTATTCATCATTTTCTTCAAGCTTTCACACTAAATCATGAGTTTTGCCCTTTTGAGTGCCTAATACCCCCGTCCAGTCACCATACCCCAGCGTGATAAACCTCGCCACAGGTTAGGATACAAAGGTCAGAATTTAACAATTTTATAGAACTGAGTCATATGACACCTGATTATACATATGCATTAACTCAACAGTCCATCTGACTGATATACAGAAAAAAACTGCCCTGGAAATAGTTTTGCGTTTTTTATTTGGTTCAGTTTAGTTTCTACTCTCTCTTTGCCTCTGTAATTGCCTCAGTCAGGCATAAAGTTGCCATCGCAGGAGCCAGACCTCTCGTAAATCCGAATTGAAGAGGGCTCGCGCCTCGGCTAAGTTTGACATCTGTGATTCCCTGCAGCAGGGTTTCGATAACCTTCCCAACCAAAGCTGTCACAGTAATTCCACGTCAATTTCCCTGCACCTGTGAATCCTTTCCTTTCTTAGGGAGTGGTATTTTGTAACCGGACTTGCACTCTGTGGGGGCATGACCTTCTTTGAAAATGTTGTTGATAATGCTGGTGAGGATGTTGATCACATCAGAGGTGGCATGGAGCAGGTGTTCTGCGACGAGCCCGTCCTTGTCTTGGGCCTTGTTCCTATTGAGTGTCTTGACTGCATTTTCTACTTCTGTGCTTGTGAAGAATGGAACATCAGTGTGATTCATCAAAGATGAGTTGTAGGGGAGAGCGGGGCACAGTGAGACACTTTTTTTATTTTCAAGTGTTCAAAAATGTTGACAGTAACGAGTTAAATGAGATCATGTCCACATTATAGATAATGATGTTGGGTATTTTGTCCAGTAGTTTCAGGTTCCTACCTTTTACAGGTTTGGAGAAATTTTGAGTTACGTCCATGCTCGTTAAGTGTCTCACTGTGCCCCGTGGGCGGGGCACAGTGAGACAGCAGGCGGGGCACAGTGAGACAGGGCATCTGCTGCCATAACCGCTGAACCTCAGGACCGGCGGAATTGTTCTATCAATTGTTGCTACAGAAACTAATGTACTGTTTTAAAAACAGCTGGCTAGGTGATTTTTTAGGTCCTTTTTTTAGCATATTACAAAACTTCACCGCACAGGACACATGCACGACTTATTTAACCTGCCGCACCTGTTACATTCTAATCAAAATTATTTTCGGATGCTTCCCTTTGGATATAACTCACTAAAATCAGTAGTTTACAGCAGGCATTTTGTTTTTTAATAGTGAATTGTGAGCTATGCATTACATTCAGGTCGTTTCGAGTGCATTTTGTGATGTCTCACTGTGCCCGGCTCAAACTGTCTCACTGTGCCCCTGGCAGCTCTCTTTATAAATTTTTTGAATCCTGCGGACCTGATGCCTGCGTTGTGGCTCATCATCTCACTAAACAAAGACAAATAATCAAGGTTTGAATCCCTGGCAATTGATTTGAGTTAAACCATTTTTCTTGGGAATTATAACAAAAAGTCGTTTGGCAAAATTATTTACTTTTACTGGCTAAAAACCAAAATATTGAAATTCCACTCTCAATATGCTGTGTAGGCATTCAAGATATAGGACAGTCTCTCACTTTCTTACTTTTTGTACTATACGAAAGAGGGTTGATCTGTAAACAGTACCAGCTAGACGCTACGGGCTTTGTCTCACTGTGCCCGCCGTCTCACTGTGCCCCGCTCTCCCCTACTCCCTCATGATGCTGATGTTCTGCAGGTCCGTGTTCATGTCAGGGTAGTCCTGCTGGTCGGAAAGTTTCTCGAAGTAGTTGGCCCACATGTTGAGCTGTGTAGACTTGTCTGAAATCAGAGTATCTCCATCTCTCTATTTCGCTTAGGAAGCCTTGGCGTCTCTCAGCCAGTTCCTGTCGCTGGGCCCTTCGGACTTGCTTTGATGCTTCTTGTTTTGCCGTCGCCAGGTGGTGTGGCCAGGGTGGCCTCCCGCTCAGCTTCCAGATCCAGAATTGGTGCTTGGCCTTCTTTGTTGCTGTGTCAATGTTTTCACTCCAGAATTTCTTCTTCCTTCTCTTCTTGCCCATTCCTGTTCTATTCCTTTTTTCAGTGCTAGCTTGTTTTGCTGACTCTTTCAGTATGTTGTTATATAGCTGTAAAGCCTTACTGGCTTTCATATTACCTCGCAGCTAAGGATGTCCTGGTAGAGTTCCTTGTTCACCTTGTCCCAGCAGACTCGGTCATTTGTTGCCATGCTTCGGTTAGGCCCCCTTGACGGCCGTCGTCCAAGTGTTACTGGAGCTCCGGTCGTGATCGGCATGTGTGTAGACGTATTCAAGCTGCCATTTGTTGAGTTATTATCCAGGATTGAAGTTTCTTCCCAGGGTGTTCTGCCAACAGTGAGGAAGTAGTCGAGGTGGGAAGCATGCCCCATGGCATGGTATATGTAGGTCCACTGGTGCCCTATGTTGTCATTCAGATTCTTTAGCTGGTGTTCTTCTATGAAGCTCTTCAGCATTTTTTCTTTTCTGTTGCTTCTGTTCATGATGTCGGCATTCAGGTCGCCTGCGACAATAACGTTATGCGAGTCACTGCATTTTGCAGTGACTCGCACAGCCTCGGGGACATGGGGACATGGCCCCGGGGCATGGGGACAAGGCCCCCGGGCATGGGGACACGGCCCCGGGGACATGGGGACACGGCCCCGGGGACAAGGGGACAGACCCCCTGGGACATGGGGACACAGCCTCGGGGACATGGGGACATGGCCCCGGGACATGCGGACACACCCCCGGTGACATGGGGACACGGCCCCGGGGACATGGGACACGGCCCCGGGGACATGGGACATGGCCCCGAGGACATGGGACACGGCCCCGAGGACATGGGACACGGACCCTGGGACATGGGGACAGACCCCTAGGGACATGGGGACACGCCCCTGGGGACATGGCGACACGGCCCTGGGGATATGGGGACACGGCCCCGGGGTCATGGGGACACGGCCCCGGGGTCATGGGGACACGGCCCCGGGGTCATGGGGACACATGGGGACACGGCCCCGGGGTCATGGGGACACACCCCTGCGGATCCCCCTTTCTGCTGCTAGGGTGCCTCCCCCCTGGGGTGCCCAACCTCCTCGGCTTCCCCAGTTAACATGGACACGGCCCCGGGGACATGGGGACACGGCCCCGGGGACATGGGGACACGGCCCCGGGGCATGGGGACACGGCCCCGGGGACATGGGGACACGGCCCCGGGGACATGGGAACACAACCCCGGGGACATGGGGACACGGCCCCGGGGACATGGGGACATGGCCCCGGGGACATGGGGACAGACCCCCGGGGACATGGGGACACGGCCCTGGGGACATGGGACACAGCCTCGGGGACATGGGACACGGCCCCGAGGACATGGGACACGGCTCCGAGGACATGGGACACGGACCCTGGGACATGGGGACACGCCCCTGGGGACATGGCGACACGCCCCTGGGGACATGGGGACACGGCCCCGGGGTCATGGGAACACGGCCCCGGGATCATGGGGACACATGGGGACACGACCCCGGGGACATGGGGACACACCCCTGAGGATCCCCCTTTCTGCTGCTAGGGTGCCTCCCCCCTGGGGTGCCCAACCTCCTCGGCTTCCCCAGTTAACATGGACACGGCCCCGGGGACATGGGGACACGGCCCCGGGCATGGGGACACGGCCCCGGGGACATGGGGACAAGGCCCCGGGAACATGGGGACACAACCCTGAGGACATGGGGACACGGCCCCGGGGACATGGGAACACAACCCCGGGGACATGGGGACACGGCCCCGGGGACATGGGGACATGGCCCCGGGGACATGGGGACAGACCCCCGGGGACATGGGGACACGGCCCTGGGGACATGGGACACAGCCTCGGGGACATGGGACACGGCCCCGAGGACATGGGACACGGCCCCGAGGACATGGGACACGGACCCTGGGACATGGGGACACGCCCCTGGGGACATGGCGACACGCCCCTGGGGACATGGGGACACGGCCCCGGGGTCATGGGAACACGGCCCCGGGATCATGGGGACACATGGGGACACGACCCCGGGGACATGGGGACACACCCCTGAGGATCCCCCTTTCTGCTGCTAGGGTGCCTCCCCCCTGGGGTGCCCAACCTCCTCGGCTGCCCCACTTAACATGGTGTCGTGTACTGGTAGCAGAGCTCTGTTTGTGCATCTCATGCATACCATTCTAGTTCTGTGTTGTGACTTTCTTAGAATTTGTAAGTTACAGTGACTCGGATGAATGATCTGATTATAATAAAGCAAGCTTTGCAGGTATGAACAATGTGCAGAAGACCTTCTCTAGCACTAAAGTAAATACATAAAAGCTATCATTGTTCTGCAAATATGTGACTTTTAATTGGCTGACACATTGTTAAATATTTTAATTGAGCAATTCATTACAAAATCAAGAAAACGTTTTCAAATGCAATTGTAAAGAAAAAAGGGTATCTCTAGCAAATAGTAATCAACAGATTACAACAAAAAAATCCTGTATACCTTTCCCATTTACATTTTGGGCCATGGAGGAACATATAACCAAGTTTCTCACTATTATCACATTTAATTATTTTATGATTTAATGGCAAATTCTCACTGCATGCCACGAGGTCTGCTTTAAAGTGCCTTGTGCACGTTATGTTTTTGTTGAATATCATCAGACGGTGGTGACTGTGGAAGTGCTGTCAATCTGTCGCCCAGAATTCTGTTCATCTCTAGGAGTTGGTTGACCTGTCCTTCCAGGGCTGCAATGTGGACTTTGGACAGAGCAGTATTCCACCAGATTCATGTATTGTGCTGCCTTTATACTGAGGTCCCTCTCTCTTTGGACCAGCGCTCTTTCCTGTATCCTGTGCTTTCTCTGTAGGGACTGCATTTCTCCTTCGAGGATCCGTAGCTGGATTCTGAGGTTGTGACAGTCATGACATGGATTACTTGATGACGCAGGTTCTTCAATATGGAGCTCAGACGCATCTGTGTGGCGGTCTCCCTGGTCACTGGTCCCCATGTCCCCTTGGTTGGTTTTGGTGTTAACATGGATCATTCGGTTGTCCGGAAAGAAGTTTGTGTTATTTGTTATAGTAAGGTGTCAAGATTAATAAGTTCAACTGACATTAAAGCAATTCAGACCTTTTTATTAAACATTTCGCTCTGAAAACTATAGTAAATGAAAATAAAAGTGGTAACAAAACCACATAAAGGCCGTATTACAACTGTTTTTCAAATGAACCAGTGTTGAAGGGAAAATTTGAGCCATCAATCCCCTGTTCTTGTATAGTTCCTCCTCCTGCACAGTGCACTGCATATTAAGTTGGGGATTGTGAATATAATCTATTCTGAATTGAAGAACTCTTCCCAGATCTTGATAATTGGCCGGAGGTTCTTTGTAAACATCCAAAAGGAGCAGCACAATGGAGGTACATTTGAGGGTAACGAGTGAGCACTACAAGTTCCTTGCAAACCTTGAAATGCTGAGCAACATGTTACCTCAACACTTCATGAAGTTCTACACTGCTTTTGTCCCACTTTGTGATGCTCTTCAAGCCTCATTAGGCTTTACAATTGATGATGTTTACCAAGGCAACATTGCAAAATTTGAAAGAGCATACCAAGAATTAGGGATTTCTTTCACTACTAAAGTTCATATCCTTCTCCGTCGTGTGCCAGAGTTAATTGAACAGATGAAGAAGGCACTGGACCTCTTTTCTGAGCAGGTTGTCAAGAGCTGTCACTCAAAATTTGACAGACTCTTCTTCAACAGCTACCGAATCAAGAACATCAATCTTCCCAATTATGCATAATCTCTGTCGTACCATCATGCATTTCAATTCATATCGTATATAGGCTATCATACAAGTAAGCTGGCAGGCAGTAAGATTCTCTTTTACCAAAAAATATGATCACACTCCATTCTATATTTATCACATAAGTGCCATTTAAATGATTTCTTCAGTTAGATTTCAATGAAATGGCATATTAAACATGTAAAGCTACAAATTTACTGCATTATTAAATTGTTAGGTGATTTATTGGGTGATACTGAGTGATAATGATGTAAATTAAAGGTGTGTGATAAATCAAAAAATTAAAACTCAAATATCTCAAAATTTTCCCAACAGAATATTTTAGTTTTTACATCGATACAAAGCTGAGACCTTCTACTTTCATGCTGCCTTCGCAGCTTTTTCCGTAAATTTTGAAGTTCTTGCATTTTATTCAGGAGCGCTTTGTACAGTTTGTTAGTCCCAACAGTTTTATTTTGACCTACACAATGTGTAATCTTCTTGTTTGACAGAGCTCAGCCTCATCAGACTGACTAATTAATATTGATGACTGTCATATAATGTCGCACAAGCATATAGATATGGTTATTCTGGACACTATACATCATAATTATTCTAACACTGCATCACCTGTCTACAAGTTGACCGCTGTTTCATAGCAACGGCTATTTTCAGCCTTGGCAGAACATATGCTGGCACGTGCCACCTAGTGTACAATTCCACAAGCTTCAGCGAGCGGTCCACATAAACTAAGTATGAGAAACTAACTAAATTTTGTCTGGAAGAAACCAGGGCAGTATGCAGATGGCCTTATCTACTTCCTTAGAGAATGTGATTGCCGAGTCTCGCTCGGGTTTACCTCAGTGTTGAACTGAAACTTCATGGATGTGCCATGAAATTTTAACTATTTCTTGGAAGTAACAATGCTGCATACAAAACTGACTTTGTGCCAGGTGGCAGAAGCATGCAGTTCTCAGTTTCACCAGACTGCTGCATCACACTGCACCAAAGTCAATCCCAAAGCCCCATCAGTATGAGACAACATACCAATTTGATAGATTTTCATATTCTACGCACTTTCTTGAAGGATAGTAACAGCATCTATCAGCTGTTTCTTAGCAGCTCTTAGATGATTTTGTACCAATGATTTCCTTCCTTCCACAGGACCACCACTGCGCGAAACCGCTTTCCTTTATGTTGGTAATGTTGGGATTGGAATGGCATACAGCTATTTCTATGGATATTTGGCCCATATTCTGAAAGGTCAGTACATCTATATACATATTACAATTGCGCACGTGACATGACGTCATCCCAGCTCACCTTTTCTATGTGCCTGTATTCCACCTCTGCCACTTCTCTTCCAACTTCTCATACACATGTCTTCCTATTTCCTCCATACCTTTCATATCTGCCGCCTTTAAGCCACCTTCCTCATCAACTTTACTGCTCGATTCACCTGTTCATTCCAGTGTACTTGCCACCATCCCATAATAGTTTTGTTTACTATCCCTGCCACCTACCATGTAACCACTGCACTAGCGCCAATACCATTCACGAGACAGACAGGGAGCACCAAGCAACATAACAGTGTTGATAAAGCAATACATAACACTGTTCTAAAACTTCTAATGGCAATTGACTATAACCATACGCCACATGCTCCAAATTGTGTAATTACATACAAGGGGGTTTCTTCTTTGTCAAATACTCAAGGTCTGCATTTCATTCAGTGCACCTGCCACTTTTGCTTGGTGTCACATTGTACTTATAAATGAGTGAACAACTAATTCTTTTCAATCCTCTATGTACAATAACTGCCACACCCAAAATGGTCTCCCAATGGATTCATTTGGTCTCTAAATATATATACAGTTTTATTTTGACAATCTGGATATACAAAACATACATGTGTCAATTTAAATGTCACTGGGAGAATACCATTTCCTGAAAGTTATTGTTACAGTGGATTTATTAATACACAATACACGCACTGGTAATGTCTGTATCGTATATAATATTACACTAGCGCACGTGACATGACGTCATCCCAGCTCACCTTTTCTTTGTGCCTGCAAGGCAACTCCTGTACCTTTCTCTGCATCTCTCATGCACCTTTCTTCCTATTTTGTCCGTCTTTCTCTTATCTGCACCTTTCCAGCTACCTCCACCCTCCAATTTCCCCATCGCTTCCACCCTTCGCTCGCATGTTATGCATCGTAGTTCACCTACTGCTCACATATTTTTCGTGGCGCCACCGTTGCCCTTCCCGCCAAAACGATCCACACAGTGCACACCACCCTCCTGCACAGTCAGCCTGCTAAATCAGGCCATGCTTTCAACTAATACAAGACAAGTCACGGCTACCTCCTGCACAGTCACCTTGCTTTCAATAAAAGCGACGGGTATTTCAACTGTACTGCACTAGGCTGCAAGCTGCCTCATATTGCCAGTACTCTCACTTGCCCTCAATTAATTTCCTCTACAATTTTGGAAGTATGTAAGTGTATGTATATAGCATTTCTTTGCAAGTCACATCTTACAAACAATAAATGCATTCACTCCCACGCCCTCCTCATAGCCCAGCTAACTCCAGCTTTAGGGTGTCAGTGGACACAATATGTCATATAGGCATCTCCGACTCTGACCCTGAAATGGGTATTTTCTAGTCATACTATAATTCAGGGATTCCTCATGCCACTCTAGCCAAACCTGTCCAATAATGATACTGTGCAAGCAACTTTCCTACACTGCTCACAAGGTCCTAAGCACTGCTAAGTCGGCCTTGGTGTGGGGAATTACAGTCACAGAAATAGAAGTGATGCTTTTTATGTTCTCCCCTCCCCTGCCATCTTTTCACAGCTGTTATGCTTTGATTTGTTGCTTACATTTTGCAACAAAAGTACTCAAAGCTCAAGTGAAGCACAACTTGCACCAAATCTCTCCACTCACATGCAATATGATGCAACGATCCATGTATAATATATACACAACAATTGTGCTTTAAATTTTTTTTTTCATTGCGTACTTTCAAATCGGCCCTTTCCAATGGTTAATTCTTCTGAATCGAAATCTTACAGCTTACTCAAATTCTTCATTCCAATTCTTCCATTTTAATGAGTATTTTCTAGTGTAGCAATGTTCTTCATCTGTGGCATTTTAAGAAGAATCGGTATGGGTTCTGGCTGATCATTAATTTTTTTTACTGTGTACGTTCCTTCAGTGACATTAGAAATCCTTAGAGTGGAGGTTGAGTACCTTTTACTCTTAAATAAGCCTAATACGAGTGAATTACTTTTGTTTTCAGGCATTGCTGACACGATAAAGACCGAAAACCCTGGAAAGATACCCCTATATTTCATTATCGTTGTTCTACAGTCCTGTCAATTACCGGAAAAATTCAGTGAAATTGACCAACAAATTTCCACCTCGAATGTACCTTTGGGAGAGAGCATCAAAATAGATAGAGCTGGAAAATGTCGTTCTTTTGAAATTTACGTTCATGAGATAAATCGCAACCAGGTAGTTGCATTATTAACAATCTTATTTCCAAAGTTCTAGTTTACAGATGATTTCATAATTGTAGAAACTGAGACTAAATGTGCATTTTTTTCTTGGACATGTATTCTATAGGGATAAGCGACATCAAAAAACATCACTTTTCCCTATAGAATTCATGTCCTAGAAACAAGAAAATTTTTTCAACAAAAAATACTGCCGATTTTAAGCCATTTAGTAGATTGATGAAAGTTACTGATACTTCAGTTATTAAAGTACCCACCAAACAATTTCATGTGACTATAAGGTTATGCCAATATTAGCCGCTAAGTTACGATAATATTAGTTGCCAATCTTAGGATCACCTTTTCCAGGAAACTTCCCAATTTATGTCACAATGTTAGCATATAACATTACCTCATAATCAGGAGGTAAGGTTAGGATAAAGTTATAACATAACATTAGCATGTAATGTTAGCATAACGTTTTTGAGGAAACTTCCCATTTCCTTCTCAGAATATTAGCATATAATATTACTTCAATTTACTTGATAATAAAGGTGTAAGGTTGAGATACTGGTTGATATGGAGTGGTAATTGGTTTTAAGATGATGTTACTGGATGACATACACAGGTAATATTCAGCTGATATTGTCATAATCATAACAGTTCACATGCAATGTTCTGTTCATATGACCCTGACATCACAGAAATATTACAGATGAGACACAGATTGCGCACTTAAAAAATATTTTATACAGCACATGCAGAGAGAGATAGCAGTTATATCACACAATCAGTTGGCTTCAAGTGAGGAACTTTCCCAGGAGCCAGAATGAGCTGGATGGGCTTCTCTGCAGCCCATTGTAATTGTGCTGTTTCCAGAGGTCCTCCAAGCATGGACTTCTGTGTCCAACCAATGTAATGCTTGGAACTGGCCAGAGGTTTCTGTCTTTCACTATCCACGGTAACTGCAGCCAGGGTAAATGAAGATGCGGCATCCCTGTCTGGAATTGAAAAGATAGAAAGTTGTAAGAAGAAGTCACAGACAAACAGATAAAAATACACATTAAGTAAAGGATTAGTGAGTTAGTAATAAAAGAGAAATGAAAATAAAAAGTGAGAGACCAGGCCTAGCAAATTGCCAGGTCACCAAAATTATCAGCTTGTTCTTTTTACAGAACAGCCCAAGTCTCTCTGGTGATGCTGATACACTCACCTTGGAGGGTGTCATGCATTTCCAGGATCAATCTTTGTGGTCAAGGAAGAACATATCTCTCTCAGCTTCTTGCTACCATAGATTTTTTATTACACACTTCCAAGCAATCGATATCAATATCAATTGACATATTTACCTAGTTCGTAGGCATGATGCAATAAAAAATTCAGTAAATTTGTTATCTTTTAATTAATTATACATTTTACACTCGATTGTGATACTGGTAAACATTTGGACTGAGCATGGAGCAAGTGCTGAGCGCAGGCCATGTGGCTCCATCTATAAATTGACACTTCAACACTTTTCATTTTCATCTCTCTCAAGAGTAATTTGTGGGAGTAATTAGATGCATGCTTTTTCACACACGTCAATCAACATTTCCAAGTCAGAGTATGTTCAAATATAGGCATATACATGTAGCATACCATACCAACTCAGATGAGCCTCAGGCCATTGGGATTTCTTCACAAGAAATTAATTTCTAAATTATCCTTGTGATACAATGGCCTGTGTTGAATGCAAGGATCTGGAACAGCCGCAAGGCTGTTGATCGTCCGTGGATCCCAAAGATCTACAACTTCACTCTTCGTTCGAACGCATCTTGGGCATGTTTAGGATGTGCTAAAATGAAGCACACTGGATCAGATGGATCCCCTTGAAAGATCACAGCAATATTTTTGGATTATTACCCACATTCATAGTAACTTTATAAGAAGGATATCACAAATAAAAACCAAAAGCAACTTAAAATAAATCACAACAGGTCAATATTTTGAATATTTTGAGTTTTCTCAGCTTGAAAGCCGAAGTCAACACAGCTCAGTATTTTGAGTTTTCTCAATTCAAAACATTTTAAAATCTGTGTCAGCTCAATCAACTTGTGCAACCATCTCACTCAATCGATTGAGCTGAATCAGTGCCTCCAATATTACAGTGTATCTCAACCTTACCTCTTCATATACGGTAACATTAATATGCCAATATTCTGACAAGGAAATGGGAAGTTTCCTCAGAAACGTTGTACTAACATTACCTGCTAATGTTATAACATAACATTATCCTAACCTTGCCTCCTCATTATGATGTTATGTTTTATGATAACATTGTGAAATACAGCGAGAAGTTTCCTGGAGAAGGTTATGCTAATGATTAGCCACTAATATTATTGTCACTTAGCACTGATAACGTTATGCTAAAATTACCAGAATATTGGACAAATCATCTTATTTCTAACACTTCCTTAAGATCCTGGTCAGGTTAATATAACATTATTAGAATATCATCAGTGTCATATTACCTTGTAACACCCTGCTCAGAAACTGGTGATGTTACGGAAATGTTAGCTGTTTGGTGGGCAGTGATTCTTAAGGCTATCTTTCTTCACTTCAGTTTTTTTTTTTTTAAGAAAGCAGAGTTACCAATTATTGGTGCAGAGTATTTTGGTTTTGCCTTTGAGTTTCTTGAGTGTTGAATGTGAAGGGTTTGCCAAGTAGTCAGACAATGTGAAATTTAGCAAAAGTTGTTATAGTCAAAATTTGATCTATAATTCATTCAGAGTGACTTTCGGCTATTCTGTCATTTATTATTTTCATATTTGGTGCCTGATAGCATTTTCACACTGCAGCATTTTGGCTGTTTACTTACATGCTTGTGCCATGTTAGTAGATTAGGCTGACCAGGGGTGGCGGAAGAAAACGAGGGCAGCAGGGGCGGTCGATCGAGAAAGAGCAAATCTAATTCGCGCGACAAAAATTTAATGTAGCGGCAATAATTTTTAAAGCATTTACTTATATAAATTGATCTTAGCCTAAATTAACTGTAAATTAAGGCCTAATAATGTTTTTCTTGGAGATGAAAAGAGTATCCTTGCCCCCCTTGCCCCTCCTGGCCAAGGGCAGGGGGGCAATTGCCCCCCCCCTGCCCCTCTGTTTCGGCACCCTTGAGATTAGCATTGCCCCCAGGAACAGCTATTATTGATTAATGCAGTTTCTTTTGAATATATTTGTTTTTCCCTTTATTCATATGATAAACAGAACAAGAAACTGACCCAAGATAGAGAATTTAATAGGGAAAAAAGAGATGTCCAGTAGTATCAATCTGGACTACATTTGTTGCGTTTCGCTTGCGACACGAATTCTAGTTATGGTTTGTTTTTGTTTTTTTTTCAATTGATTGCAGTGCCATGATGTGGTGAAACAGGGAACTAAGTAGCATGGCTAGCATGGCTAACAGTGGCAAAACAACAGTAAAACTGCAATAAACAATCAGTTTTAGGAGTTCTCTGAGGCAGAATGCAATAAAACAGCAGAAGACAGGCCTGTGGAGAAGGTGATTAGCAATAAACATGCCATGAGGGAGGATGACCCCAGGTGACCTCTGTAGCTCTCATTTGCATAGGAGTACTCAAACAGATGTAAAACAGCAAGAAACAGGAGCTGTTTGCTTGCATGTGAAGCAGAAGAGTAGAAAAAAGAGAAAGTTTATTAACATTTCAGAGGAATGACAGGTCTATGGAGTGAGTTTTAGCCACAAACAGGTCTGTGACCTGAGGTGACCTCATTTGCATCATGTAATTTGCATATCTTAGTGCATGTGCACACATTCTGATGATGTTGTTCAGCAGCCAGAGGGAAAGGATCCTAGAAATTTTTAAAAGGTTAAATTAAGTCAATTTCAGCTCTGACAATAATGAGAATGTTATAAATACAAACAAATCATTAAATATGATGACAGAAAGTTCTTGTAGTCCTTTCAGTTCTTTCAGACTTTTAAAAAATTACAAAATTAAGGGTTTTGGTCACTCAAGCTCCATCTTGTGAGCACCCTGTATTCACCTATCTCTTCCTCTTTGCTAAAACAGATATGTAATAAATAATCATCTGTGCCTGGCTGAGGCATCGGCAGAAAAAAAAACTCACATTCAGTCTCAGTGTGCACAAATATGAAATCATCTGCAATGTTTTTTAGCTATGATGCATTGCATATATGGTTAAAAAGTGTAATTTGGTGCCTGTTTCTCAACAGTCCACACTCCAAATTCTGCCCCCCTTCTTCTGGTACACCCCTTCTTGGTCTCTTGCAACTATAAAGTTGGAGGGACACTACCAAAAAAAGAATTGATGAATGAGGGGGCACTATCAAAAAATAATTCCACTCAGCTGCAGTGGATTGCACACTGCAGGCAGTTTGTATGGGGGACCCTCTAGTTATTCATCCATTTCGCACTATCAACTTCCGTCATGAAATAAACCTTTAAAAAATGCTTCATTTTTTAATTCACAGCAGGACTGCTATCGCTTTTGTGGTGAATTCGCAACTCCCATTATGGCCCTAATCAAAATGCTGGAAGCTGGGGAACTGAATGAAATTGAACTGAAAAAACAAGTTGCTGTGTTCACCCACACGCTGAGGGCAATCCTTGAGAGGCATCCCCTCTGCCAAAATAAGGCTTTGGTTGTCAGCTATGATGATCGAAAAGCAGGTTTTTCACTCGCAGATGAGCTGTGTCAACTGATCGAGCTAAACCTTCAGGTAAGGGACCATTTAATAATCAGGGGAGGGCTTGGAGTTTTCCTCAACTGGAAATTATCTATTTTGTTGTTATGATGACCGAATTAGGGACCGTTCACTGCATACTAGTGCATAGTTGTACAGGACAGCCATTTCGTGGGGGCTGTCGCTATTTTACCCTGAAATTTTAACATTGTATGGATTTGACCAGGGCAATGGGTCTGCCCTGATATTGGTCAGGATTTGCCCTGATATCCCATTTGCCCTGATGCCAGGGGGGGCTGCAGCCCCCCCTGACCCTATGGGCAATACGCCTATGCCGTTCAGAAGTTAGGCCTTGGGGATGGGAGTTTTGTCAGAAGTTGCCATTAAAAATGTGTGCCCCCTTAGGTTTTATGTGATTTTTTCGAACCCTTCCCCGCCCTTAGGGTCGGTGCAGATTTTTAGTACCGCCAGACATACAAAGCAATGCACACATTGGAGTTTTTTGTTCCATGTAATATATAATTTCTTGCTCAGTTTTGGTGAAATAAATGAATTCTTTTTAGGCAGTCTTGAAATAAGCAATTTCTGCTTGGGCTATTTCACAACAGGGTGTTGATTGATTTAGGAACAAATATTTGGGGGTGTCGCATGCTCAAAATAAATGATTACTCTCACCATTACAGTGAAAACTTTAAAATTAGGTGGTCCCCGCTACGTCGATTTTATTTATGCCAGGATTAACTTGAAACTGGTGACAATGCCAGTTCATCAAGATGAATCTTTTTTTTTATTTACACTGAGTGGATAATGCCATATTATAATCATCTGACATAGATTTTCCAAATGTATGTGAAATTGTCCATTAGTACAATCATCAGGTGGCCCTCCAGCAGCGACAATATTTTCGTCTTTGGTGGGTCTCCTCATCCGTGTTACAACTCATCTCATTACAAACCAAAGTAAAATATGACTACCTCAGCAGGAAGGAAGAATCAGCCACTACTTTACCCTTTCACACATTTTTAACTCATGTAGATGTGTAGATGGTTGTAGATGGTTGGGGACAAAACCTGTCGGTTGTTGTCCCATCAATTTTTCCTGGAATAATAAATCAGGCTCTCTTCTTAGGTGGATCCTCTCCGTAGATGTGCATTGGCGTCACTTCCTTTTTCTCTGGTATTCCGAATTGAAGCTTTTATGCTTGATTCGATGAAGTGGTTTATGAAATAATGTAAGGTGTTAGAGGCCCTGAATTGACCACTTTATCTACTATGGTATGCAATAAATGCAAACGTGGAATAAATACAAACATACGAATAAATAACTTAATCAATAAATAACATAAATAAGTAAGTATGTACAACAGAACATCAACTATGCATATGACAAATGATTCTTGTAACCCTTGAAAGATACCTTGGTTAATATTGATATTTGTAAAAATAAATATACATATATATATATATTTTTTTTTTTTGTCTTTCTAATTCTTTTATTTCTATTTTTTTTTCTGTGGTTAGGGTCGCATTGACCACTACCCCTAATTTGATGTATTGTGGGTCTTGATTCTCAAAAATAAATTTCTACCTATTTTTTCCCTGGGTCGCATAGACCAGGAGGCCTAACATTTTCCCTCGGTCCAATTCACCACAAACCTACATTTTCCTTGGGTCCAATAGACCACAAGGCCTAACATGTTCCTTGGGTCCAATAGACCACAAGGTCTGATATCAACATAATACTGGGTTTCTAGGGTCCAAGAGACCACTAGTCTATTATATATAGGTTTTTATTGACTTAAACATATGTCACATTTGACCAAAAAGTCAGTTACAAGAGATATCAATACACAGGTTAAAAACAAGAACAGAAACAGATTCTAATACTAACACACTAAAGATATAAAAGTCTAAAGCTACTTCTATATAAATAAATGAAACATTAATCACAGTAGCAATAATACATTTTAAAATCACATACTGGCAATATTTAGCACTGAGACGGCTTAAGTTATTTCTACATAGTACATACAGAGATAAACATTAATCAAAGTAGCAATAATAATATATTTAAATCATACTGGCGATATTTAGCACTGAGGCGGTACAGAACCATAGTATATAGCACCAACATACACAAATGTATGAGGGATGAAACAATAGAGAATTGAAGTCAATGAAAAACGTTCAGGTTAATGAATATAATATATGAAACACAATTACATAAATGCGCTATTTTACAAATGGGCATGGTAGTAACATTAATATGCATACAGATACAAGGTATATATTCACAAACAAATTATTGCAAGCAAATCACACGTGAAAACAATGTGACAGTGCCATTAGCCACCCTGACCTTGTGGGCTGATTTAATTAATTAAAATTAATTACATTAAGTGCTATTATCAGTTTTAATGACAATGTTTAAGAATTTGCCTAATGCAGAGTTTATTTCAGATGACCTATTTGCTAGTACTTTAATAAATTGAGATTGAGGACTTAAAACGGAGAAGTTTTCTATTGTTTTGGCTGCCTAACAAATAGTACTGCTCTGTTGTCTTTCCAAAAATCACAAATCATAAGACAGTGAAATTCATCCTCTACAAGTCCTGATGTACATCTTTTGCAAAATCTTTCATCAGCAGGTATGTTGCCTCTAAATAGCCCACACCGGTGCTGATGGGGCGTAAAACACAAACTCACTCACTCACTCATCAGCAGGTACATGTAGGGGCGTTTTTGTCTCCCCAGCTCTATCTTTAAATTTTGAGAGCTAAGCCTGAATCTGGCTACACTGCGATATAAACATACATAGGTAAGCTAAAATTTAAATATGGTTCAATGCGTAAGTCTGTTTTAAATAGTTTATATGTTCTTAGTTTTGGGTTTTTATCACTATCGTTTATGTCAGCCAACATATCTTTCCCTGCTTTTTTATATAACGAGGATGCCATTTCACTGGGCTTCATTTCAAAATCACCAATTCCATAAGCAATGAGTACTTGTTGTATTCTAGACAACCAACAAGGCAACTTTTTGTGGTTCAGAACCACTTGGATTTCATAACATTTACGAAGTAGTTTTGGACAGTTTTCCATTTTTAATTTATGCCAGTAGTTAATTGCAGGTATTTTTTGTCTATAGACTAATGGGAAACTGCCAGTATCTACTGAAATTGCTAAAGTTGAAGTCTGACTTCGAACCCCAAGAAGATTTTTGAGAAATTTAAGTTGTATTTTTTCCAAAGAGTCACTTAGTTGGGAACCAGATTTCACTGTTATATTCTAGAATAGGCACTATGTGGGTATCAAACATTTTAAGACTAAGATTAGGCGAGAGATGTCCAACTGTAGATTTTACTCTCTCTTTCAAGGCATGCATTGCTTTTTGGGCTTGTGATGCCAAGTGTTCATACATCAAGCTGTGAGTGTTTGTTTTATTACTAATTATATGCCCTAGATACTTTTATGAATCTACAACGAGTTGCTCATTATCAACCACAAACTGCTGCTGTGTATTCTCAGATTTATATCTAACTCTAGGCTGTATTATCATCACTTTACTCTTTTGTGAGTAAATAAATTAATAAGTAAGTGCCATTTTCTGCAGTAAGTTGCCAAGTTATCTAATTAATAGGATTTGCATACCTGTAGCTCTCTCTGATATAAGTACTAAGTCATCTGCATATAACAAATGGGTAAAAGTTGTGCCATCGATTGTTAGGCCCTGAGTTTGATCAAAGTATTCTCCCATATCAGAAAGAAACAAGTTAAATAATTTTGGGCTAATAATACCTCCTTGTAGGAGCCCATAATATGTACTTTCTATCTTTGAGGAAAGCTGGCCCTCCCACGTTACTTGGCACTGGAGTTAGAAAACAGACTTTGAATAATATTTAGAAGTTTACCACGGTAACCTTGTTTTATCAATTTATAGTACAAGAATGAGCGGTTGATGAAGTCAAATGCTTTTGAAAAATCAACGAAAGTAATAAAAAGTGTTTTTTTCTTAGAAGCTTGGTATGACATCAATGTATCCAAAATAAATACATTATCACTAGTTCTGCAGCCTTTGCAGAAGCCAAATTGATTTGGGTCAGCTGAATCGGTGGCCTCCGTTTGGAAGATTAACCTTTTATTTACAATTGATTCAAATATTTTCCCCACACATGCCATAAGGGTTAATTTACGATAATTGTCTGGTTCACTGTGACTACCTTTTTTATGCAATGGTTGAATTATGCCTTCAGACCATTTCTCAGGATAGATCCCTTTATCCCAAATATAATTGAAAAGGATAGTTAGAGGCTGGATCATCTATTCAGATAAATATTTATAAAATTCATAGCTTATACCATCGATGCCAGGTGCTTTACCTAACTTAAGACTCTTTAATTCAATCTCTACTTCATGAGTAGTGATGGGCGCATCAGTCATAACTGGATCATTAGATAAGGAATTATCATAGTTTCGTACAAACTCCTTGATTTCTCCAAGAAACTGAGTATCAAATTTTAGATTAGCATTTTCAGGTGGACATTGTATACTCTTGAAGTATTCTTCAAATGATTCAAGGGAGATAACACCAGTTATAGAGCCCGAAGAGTTTTTCTTTAATCTATCCCAGTATTTTCAATACTCAACTGGGTTATTAGTTTGAATCTCACACAGAAGTTCTCTTATACTAGTTTGATACAGTCTCTTTTTCTTCTGAGTTAAAGCCCTATACTCCTTCTTTAACTTACAGTACTGGTCGAGATTGCTCTCTATACTAAGATCATTATTTTTTGAGAAATAGTTCACAGCACGCTTGAGTGTCTTGCACTTGTCATCAAACCATTCATTTTTGGGAAATGTATCTCCTTGACTCTTTTGATATTTTCGTTTGAAATTTTTTGCAATAGCAGTATCAAGCAAGCAGTACATATTGTCAATGACATTGTCAACTCCCTTATCAGAAACAATATTATGCATAAATTCATCATGCAATGATTCACACAAGTTACCATTTAATGATCTTATGAGGCCGGATGCTTTCTCCATATCAAATACATATCTAAAGAATTTATTGCTGGATTTACATTGTTTCTTACTTGTAGGGGCGGTTTGTTTGCCCCTTGTGAGCTTGGGGGAGAATAACAAAGGTCTGTGATCAGAATCTGAATTTAAGGGATCAATTGTAAATGAAATCAATTTCCTAAAACAGTATGTGTCGCATATCAAGTAGTCAATCAAGCTTTTTCCATTGGCTTTATAGCAGGTACACATTCCAGTAGTATTATTGAAATAACCATTCATTATACGCATATCTGAAGATTTACATAATTCCAATAATTCCTTGCCATACTTGTTAACCTTGGAATCACCGAATGTCGTGCATTTTGAGGAAAATCACACGGGGCATTGTTACAAAAAGCATTGTACATATCATGACTATCTTTGCCTGCAGTTAGTATAAAATCAGATTGATTACCTGTCCTGGCATTGAAGTCACCACATATTAAAACATTACCCACAGTGCTAAAATGGGTTATCTCATCTTGCAATAAATGAAAAGCATTATTGTCTTGAAAACTAGAAATTGTAGATGTGGAATCTAATGGGGGAATGTAGACGCTACCCAAGTAAATGTCGGGACCATTAATTTGTTTAATTCTAAGCCACACTGCAAAATCAGAGTTTTTAACGACAGATACAGTTCCATCTTCCAATAATTTACTGCGAACCAATATTCCTATACCTCCTGCAGGTTTCCTCGCACGTGAATGTTGAAATTTTCTTTGGTAATGTATAAATTCAGTTTTTCACAATTGGTTTAAAGGTGTCCAGTTTCATTGTTTCGAGAAATACTACTAGATCATGATTGTTAATATATCCTATAAATTCCTGTCCACTGAGTTTATCACCTAGACCATTAATATTCCATACCATTATTTTCAAGTCTTCATGAGAGATAATGTCATGTAATACTGAATCATCAGAATGATATTGATTGCCATTCAGAGTGTCATTTGTGACACTGCATCTTATATTAGAATAGTTTGCATTATTTAGAAGACTGTTTGACACTCTATCATTTATCATATCATTTACAAGCACGGCATCTTGCTTTTGATTACAATCGTTTAGATTCACATTAACAGTTATATTTACAGAATTCTCTATGTTAGCATTGTTGGTAACATTTGCATTTTGATGATCTTTAGCAATAATATTGATATCAGACAATCCACAAGGAATCATGGTGGCAGGCACAACACTAAACACACTGCTTCACAATGTCAGCAGCTGCATATATAAGTGATATTCTGGGTCACAGTGACCACAAAAGTATATTTGGAATATGGCAAATTGTTCTGGGTCGGTATTGACCACAGCAAATTTTCAAAGCTGTTGTTGAGTGAGGGCCCATACAAATGAATGGCTTCATACGAGTGCTGCACAATACATTTTCAGTGCATAAAATAAATACCGAAATCGGAAGATAGCTGGAAGATAATATGCCAAGGTATGTCGGGAGTATATTTGTGTACACATTTGGATTTCTTTTTAATTTCTCTGGGTCTGTATCGACCACAGAAGATGGTAATACTACACAATTTTGCATTTCCGGGTCTGTAGCAACCACAGGGCTGCAGCGACTAGTACCAAATGGTTGTTAATAATAAAAAAAAGAGAAATATAGGTGAATAACCAGAAAACAGATTAATACAACAAGGAAAAAGAAAATCCTGAAGTACTGAAGTATTTTACCTTCCGGGTCTGTAGCGACCACAGAACTGCCACAACGAGAACATAGTGAGTGTTAATTGAAATAAAATGGAAATAATAACTAGAGGTCAACATGATAGGGGCATAGGAAAAGCGTACGTAACACTAATGGGTACGGGATACACTGCAGCAATTAG
This sequence comes from Platynereis dumerilii, assembly GCA_026936325.1. Taxonomy (NCBI): domain Eukaryota; kingdom Metazoa; phylum Annelida; class Polychaeta; order Phyllodocida; family Nereididae; genus Platynereis; species Platynereis dumerilii. The sequence continues at coordinate 4,904,931 of JAPTHN010000004.1, forward strand.
GTGCCTCTTATACAAACTGCTTGCAGTGTGTGATTCACTGCAGTTATTTTACCTGCCTTTTTGGACGGAGCCAATGAAGTACTGCTGCTTCTTGTCATTCAGCCTTGTATCAAGGGTAGCTTAAAATATACTGACAGTTGTGTGTGTTTCAAAATTGACACACAGAGCTGTGGAAGCCTAATTGATAAATTGAACTAAGAACTTAGTCTGACTGAACAAAATAATGAATCCCCCAGGAAGTGATACAATCAATGGTTTATCAAGAAAAGCAGTGAAATGTGAAAAATTCAAGAGAGAATATATCTATAAGTTAATTCTTTGGTGTTTTGACTTGCATTCTTCAGTTGGTGTCACACTTTCTGTCTTTCAGTTTTAGCATTGCCATGTTTTGATTGTGGAGGGCCAAAACTTATTTATTTATTTCACCAAAATTGAGAAAGAAATTATTTATTTGAAAGAAACTCCAAGTCCAAGCGTCCCCCCCCCCCCCCGGTTATTAAATGATCTCCCCCCCTATGTGATCAGGTAACCAACAATAAAACTTTTATTCATTTATTTTTTGCAAAATATGGCTTGATACTATTGATAGTAGGATTCATGTCTTCATGGGTTTTATACTAGTTTTTAAAATTAAAGAAGTGTACTGAGAATGAAATGATTGAAATAAAAAAAATTTAAATTTGTGTTTTATTATCTATAGAAATTGCCCATTATAAAAATGTAATGATGGAGAGCGCTATCTATATGTAAATGGCTATCTTTGTATTTTTGTGTGTATTGATCTATGTATATATGTTAATGAAGATATCAATGATCTGTCGAGCTATCTGTCTATCTGCCTATGTAGCTATATGTGTGTGTGCATGTAAGGCATTATGAGCATACATATATATCTGTATTATTAGACCAATTAGGTAATTGATATTGTATGTAGCATGGGTATTTGTGTTATCTGTACGTAGGATGTGTTCCATGTATCGTATGCCTATATAGATAGGCATAGAGGTTGAGGCATTTATTGAGAAATGAACGTAGAAATGGCAACATGAAGGAATGTGTGATTTGATTGAAGTTGTATGATGTTGTAACTTTAAATATGCTGTGAAAAAGTGTGAAAGTGCATTGATGCGGAGGGCCTTATAAGGTGAATAGAAGGGCTTAGTTGATAATTGACGAATAGACCTGTGGCAGTTGTGTATTGGAAATGGAAAAAAAAAAAAGGTGCATAATGGTTAAATCATGAGTGATTTAACTTGGTTGTAAGATTATTGGCTGGTGTGAAGAGAGGGCCAAGCAGACACAGCAGCATGGAGAAGTATGAAGGTGGTAGGGCTTGAAAAGAGCTTTAAAATGAGGGTAAGATGATAAAGATACGATGAGTAGAAGTGGGTGAGCCAGTGGGCAGTGGTGAGCAGCTGGTGGCAGTGTTCCATGTGGATCTTTTGGCGGGAAGAGGGACCTGTGGCGGCAGTCGCAAACGTGAGCAAAAGTGGAACTACAACGTAGTCACAGGCGCTCCTTACGGACCAAAACACCAGAGGCAGAATTCGTAAATAACAGAGCAATCAGAAGGTTATTTGCTGGTATCAGAAAGACAGGAGGGAAAAAAGATGACAGGTGGATAGTTTGGGTGAGTGAGAAGGTCAGGAAAGGTGTTTTTAACTGTGGCAGGAGTGGTGACTTGAGCAATGATTTTTGCATCTTATACCCGGCAGGGATAGTGATCTACTGAAGTATATTTATAGAATATATTTTATAATTAACTTATATAAAAGGGGTCTATGTGATATGTCATTGACTCAAAAGACAGATTTTTGAAAAAGTATTGCTAAAATGGCCAAAATTAGTAAATTCCTAGTTTACCATTTATTGCCACATTAGATAAAAAAACTTAGTGCCAGTTAAGTCTAAAGAAGTAAAATGTAAAAGCTGAAAACGTAATGAAATAGATTGTTTACAAAGTTTTCCACCAGGTGGAGTTCGGTATAAAGTCCTACTGCATGCCACCTGTGCTGATGTAAACAAAACCATGTGACAGGCTTTATAGTAGAGGAAACAGAAGCCAAAAAGTCCAATATTTAAGGAGATACCCTGCACGGAAGTACAACAGGCCGAATCATATACCAAAATGTTTGCCAGAATGTCAGCTATCTGAATCCGGCTAAGAAAATTACTGGTTTCGGGTACTAACTGAGGGAGAGCTGTTGCCATGGCAACAAATTTATTAAAATTATAATTTGCAAATAATTCATTTTTAATGCTTTTCTTCAACACAAAAGTTCACATACAAGGTTTTTGTGCGTGGTCAAACTATAGTTGAGACAGACTTCCCACTGGCAGACCAATTTTGCTATTGCATTGTAGTGGTTGCCATGGAAACAAGAAGTCATAAGAAGTTTGAAGTTTCCAGTCATTATCGCTCATTTTGACATCTTACACTCCAAAATAATTTCATTAAACCCGCTAGTGTTGTACATGGAAATGTTGCTGAGAGTGTCCTCTTTCAAAACCTGTGCGAGATTTTTATGTCTAGTTATTGCACTAAAATGGTTTCCAAGGCAATAAGTCAGGACAAACAAGTTTACAAGAATTTTGGAATTTATCAATATCTCAACTAATAGACATGCCATAGTGCTCATTTTTGGACATAATCATTGTGGCAGGATGACCTTCAGAAAAGTGAACCCTCGGATGTGTGGAATGGTCCTGGTTGCCATGGAGACAGGATATCATAACAAATTTGAAGTTCTGGCCATAATTAACACACTTTGAACTCTTATACTCTAAAATTATCTCATAAAACCTGCAGTTGTGCTTCATGAAAATGCTTGTGAGAGTGTCCTCTTTCCAAATATGGGTATAATTTGTATCTTTCATGGAAATTTATTTCATTAAAACTATTTCCAAGGCAACATATCGGGTCAAATAATTTGGATGAGGTTGAGACATTATCAATATCTCAACTAATAGACATGACATCTTGCTCATTTCTGAATATAATCATTGCGGAAGGATCAACTTCAGAACAGTGAACCCTCCATGACATTTTATTACAAGTATTGGTTACCATGGAAACAATAAATCACAACAATCATGACGTTTCGAGGCGATTCATAATTAACACACTTTGGTCTCTATCACTCAAAAATAACTAGAATCGCAAGCGATAATAATAAGTCCAGCCAGTGGGTGATAAACCCAGAGCTGGACATGAGGAACACAGATGTCTTTTTAAAAGATATCTGTGATCCTCATGTCCAGCTCTGGGTTTATCACCCACTGGCTGGACTTATTATTATCGCTTGCGATTCTAGTTTTAATACAACTCATTCCACCAAAAGAATATTATTCAGTTTTTTCTTTCGTATAGAGTATGGCTTCAAGGTATAAACATTTAGAGCTTCCAAGAATAAGAAGAGATGAATTAATCTATTCATCTCTTCTTATTGAAGCAATTGATGCATTGTTTTTATTCTCCTTTCTGTAATTTATATTGAGTTTACAGAACAAAAAATGAATAAACTTAGATGCTGGATAATTTTTCTATTCTGGTAAGATATTAACAACAATACAGGGAAAGGAGGGGGGGGGGCTCAGGAATATATCCTTAATTTCCTAAGAGAACTGACACAGGCTTAACTCCCCCCCCCCCTTGTCTGAACTCTGGCCTAGGGCTGCACGGTATTTGGACCAATATGCGTAATGCATGGGCATTTTGCAGGATATATGGCCAATTAGCCCCTCAACAATAGGGCATTGTGAGGGTGGCATCAAAACATTGATCACCTACGGCCATGTCCAGCAATTGCCTATTACTTTCATCCAAATAGTACGATTTTGGTAGAAGGAATCAAATATGCAGTTTTTGAGTATTAGTCAGGCTGACTTGAATATATGTTCTTGCTTCACACAATGCAGTAGGTCCAAAGCAGATTGGTTGACCATGCAAATAACAGCATACCAATAAACCCAAAATGCCAGCAGCAGCTCATGAAGCCCCTTTCCCTCTGGACACGTTGGCCTGCGTTTGCTGAGGCGGCTTGAAAACGCAATGGATCCGCTAATGGCTCATGCAGTGATAGGCAGTGCTATGCAAGGGTATGCAGGCAAAGGTACGCAAACGTGTATAACCACGCAGTGAAGGTAAAAAAAGTAAACATGCTTAATTTTAACGCAACATGGCTGCGTTTTGTTCCTGTATGCAAAGCTATGCATACCCCATTTGCAGGCCTGTGTCAACAAACGTATTGCAGCATAATGCGACAATATGTTATGCCTATGCACTGACATGCGTAGATATGCATCCATACACAAGTAAACTGGGGTTACAGTGCTAATTTCTTGAATTTTCGGTGATGATGTAAGAGGCTGTTTGTCTGAACAAAAGACTGCATATGTGGTCATAGGTAAAAATGTGTGTGGATACACAGTCTATTTGCAGTGGCATTCCTGGCCTATGCCAAGCAAATGCATAGCTATGCATCCTTCTGCAACTCTACGTAATACACTAATCAACATTTAATTAGAAACGTGCGCACTTGTGCGTTTGAACACAGTTTAAAATTTTTGTCATTCTGCAATGAAACGTGGCTGTATGCATCTAGTGGGAAAGGGCCTACAAGTGTCACTGTTAGGAGTCTACATGGGTACCCTAAAAAGGAGGCTGTGTCCCATGTCCCTATTTAAGGAAATATCCAGTGTCTTGTGTCACTTTAAAAAAAAAATGATAGTGTCACATGTCACTCTTTAAAACATAACATGCAAAAGGCACTATCTATCTATCTATCTATCTATATATCCATCTATCTATCTATCTATCTATCTATCTATCTACCTACCTTTATTTATATCGATCTATCTGTCTATCTATCTTTCTATCTTTCTATCTATCTATCTATTTATCTATATATCTATCTGTTTCTCTAGCCTCTATCTGTCTGTCTATCTACATGTCATCTATCATAGATCTATCTATCCATCTATATGTGTCTAACTGTCCTTCATCTATTATCTATCTATTATCTATCTATTATCTATATATTATTTATCTATAATCTATCTATAATCTATCTATAATCTATCTATTATCTATCTATTATCTATCTATTATCTATCTATTATCTATCTATTATCTATCTATTATCTATCTATTATCTATCTGTTATCTATCTATTATCTATCTATTGTCTATCTATTATCTATCTATTATCTATCTATTATCTATCTATTATCTATCTATCATCTATCTATTATCAATCCATTATATATCCATTATATATCCATTATCTATCCATTACCAATCCATTATCTGTCTATTATCTATCTTTTATCTTTATTATCTATCATCTATACTATCCATCTGTCTAACCATCTAGCATCTATATTTTACTATTATCATTCTGTCTATTATTTATGTCTATCTGTCTATCTGTCTGTCTATCTGTCTATCCATCTAATGCTACATATTGGTTTATCTATCTTCCTTTCTTTTTCTTTTTTTCACTGTTTTTCTTCTGATCTTAAATGCAGTACAAAGCATGAATTAAATCCAATTTATGTTTCATTGCTTAACCTTGTAAATTCAGTTTGAAGTTCTTTGAACTGCCTATATTTTATTGACATGAAACATAGAACAGTTTGAAGAAAGATGGCAAATATATTTCTGTAAATAAAGTGTGAGCTTGCATTGAATGCAGCAACAGAAATATATTAAGTGTGTCTGTCATTGCATTGAATGCAGCAACACTATGACCAGTATAGAGGGTGCTGCTTGTGACAATGTCTCTACTACCATTGTGTCTAATATCAAATAGTGCTTCTCAAAAGACTTTGGACATTCCAAATAGCACTATGAGGATATTTGAAAAGGTCAAATATCCTCCAAGACGCTATTTGGATATTTCATCAGACCCTATTTCATCAGATGATATTCCATCTTAAGCTTTGGCTGACCGTATGGATCTTTGGCAGACCATATGGAGCTTTGGTAGCTGCCAATTATTCTCTGGGTCCTATTTTTGGTTCCAAAATATCCAGCAGAGGGGGCTTCAACTTCAGAGGCCCTGGATACATGCTGCACTTCATTTACATTGAAGTGCCCTCTTTTGTTGTAGAAGAGATGGCCGTGCATGACAGCCCAAAGTTCTAACAAATAGTGTCCGAATAGTTCCTAACCATGAGACACTATTTGGTCACTATTTGATGTAGAAGAGATGGCTGTCAATATACTATGACAAAGTTTCTAACATAGCACATTAGAACTTTTGGAAAGGTTCAGTAGAAAATGTGGCTTGGTTGCACTTTTTGGATATTTCGTTAGGGATATTGGCAAAGCATGGTGAGGGGAGTAGATATTGTGACAGAGACCTATTTGAGTGTCTGGCATGCAAAAAGCAGCCCGATTTGCAAATCGGGCATGTAGATCTTTCGGCTGTAACAGGTGCCACCTGTCTCTTGAATGGAGCTTTTGTTGAGTGCTGCACAGGTGAATTTAATTTTTACAAATCTCATTTCCAAATTGGCCAGTGACCATAAAACTTGACATGAACATTGAGAACAGTATATTAAAGAAGATGACAAAGCTTATTTGGTTGAAAGTAGCTTTGTCTTGAAATGACAGCGGAATTTGAGGCAGCCCAAAAAGAAACAAAAAGTAGCAGGTTAGTTCTCTTGATATCAAGTAAATTACTCAGCAACCTGCCTTTCTTGTGGGAGAGGCCTGAGAAGGCTCAGCACTGAACTTCTCTGATAATTTGAAGGTGACTGGATTGAGAGCAGATATATCGTGACCCGATGTGCAAGTCTGGCTCTTCCAGCTGCCAAAATGTCAGAAATTCTGTCACTTGTGTATTCCTTGTGGTTCTTTTTACTGCATAGATCTGCAGCAGGCTGGCAGCACGTCGCGCTTCAGTGGTTAACAGTGTCTGTTAAATAATGACGATGAAATATCACGATGAACATGGCAATGCACAGGCGAAAACAAATAAGGTAGGGGGGTGCGACTGATAAATCCTGAATCACAGAAATCTATAAAAGGCCTTACTATTTAATGATTTAGTGACCTGACACGTTACAGTATGCCAATGGAATTACAGACATGCAGCTTAATGTGTGCATGGAGTCTCCAGAATGCTGTGATCCTGGCGTAAAAATCGATGAATAATCCTACGACCTGTAAAAGTCAAGCCAGCTGGCTGGCTGGACTTAATTACATATAACCAGCAAGTGTTGAAAATTAAATTGTATAGTGAGAATGTCCTCTTTCTGAACCTAGGCAAGATGTTTATGTAGAACCTGGGCAAGATGTTCATGTATTACGTAAAATTTATCCACTAAACAGTTTTCAAGACAATGGAATAGGTAAAGACTATTGAAGGATTTTTTGAATTCATCAATATCTTAACTGATACACTTGACAACTTGCTCATTTTATGACATAATCATTGTGTATATATCTCCTTCAGAAAAGTGAATCCTCCATGGGACATTGCAGTCTTGTTTGTAATCGAAACACATACATATTATTGATATCATAGATAACTATCATAACTTATTAACCATGTATCATTTCAATTTACTTCACAAATTGTCACCGGAGTCACGTTGCTAGAGTCAAATAATTTTTAGTGGCACTAAGCATCCGCTTTGCTATTTAGATGCCTGGAAAGCTTGTTAGCACGTTTCAGGTCATCCTATCACTAATCTAATTTAAGCTTAACATAGTCTCAACAAATAAGTACTCGTGCTCCAGTCCTGCATTGAATTAAATGTTTGTAGGGGTATCCTTAATATTTTAGATACCATTGAGGTAGATAGGAAGACCCTCTTGGACAGTGCAGCTGTCAAGGATGGGAAACAAAGCATAGGTAAAGTACAACAGTTGCGACAAGGTATCTTGTCGCAGCTGTTTTGGGGCTGTTTTGAGGCTGTTTTGAGTCTAAAGAGAGGTATGACTTTGTAGAAAATGCTTTAAAACATATATTCTGTGAACATTTCAAGACATTCCTGCAATTTTAAGTGTCAAAATTGGCTGATTTTCACTGATTTACTCGCTGAAATGATGCAGATTCTCAGTTTAAAGGTGATGGAATTGCATATATAATGTGATAACTCTTGATCTGCAAGTTTTTCATGTTTCATAATTGTTTACCCAGACAATCTACTGAAGTGAAACTTTGCAAACCTAAACTGAAGCAGTGACATCTTGCATTACACATTTGATGCCAGTCTCTTGTAATCCCCCACTCTCCTTGAAAGGCTCCAAAAATTGACCAAACTGATCTTAAAATGCCATGTCATAATAAACATGGATACCTTCATGATCAAGTAATAAAAATTATACAATTGCATTGGAAAACCATTGGAAGTACCATTTTTCAAAAACAGAAGTCCATCTTGCTGTCAAAACACGTCATATCACAGCAAATTATCCTTAGAATGTGTCTAAAGTTAGGAACCTTCTTTAGTCCTGTGTGACGAACCATCAAATCCTGCATCTCTCGGAAACATAATGGCAAATGGAAAATTCCCAGTTTTCTTTCCAATAGGATAGTATTGTCAAATCAGATGAGCTCCATAAATTTCAAGAAATTTTCAATTGCATGGCTACTGGCCAGTCATTGTTGCAATATGATGTTCTTTGGTTAGGGGTGAGCTCTCAACCTAAGGAAAGCAAGGTATAAGTTTGATAATGGTTTCATATTTTGTCTGGCTTACATGATTTTTTTCATTGCAATAAATTGCAATTTCAATGCTATGTCAATGCAGGATAGTTGTATGTTTTTTTGATCATGAATTCATCCATGGTTGAAATGATGGTTCTACATTTCACTAAGTGTTATGAGGTTAACATTCATGGTATTTTATGATCAATTGGATAGATTTTTGGTGCTTTTTGGGGGAATTTGAAGAAATTGCATAATAAGTGTGAACACCAAAAACTTGACTGTTTGTCACAATGCCTCATTGAACTGTCATGTTTTGACAAATTTGGTGTATTGGCTCCATGGCACACATAGGACCATGTGTAAAACATATCCAAATGGTAGTTCTTAATTTGGAGATACAATGAAAAAACACGAGTACATAATAGGTCGGACACATTGGAATCAAAAAATGCCTAATTATGTACTAATGCATTGTTGATTGGAAATTCATTGATCTCACAAAATTTAATTTGATAAACTCTCAAAATTACCTATAATATCTAAAGATTTATGCATTTCCATGGCAACAAAGACCACAATATCCCATGGAGGGTAACTTTTCTGACGGTCATTGCTACATAATGGTTTGTCATAAAATTGAACATGATGGTTAGGATATAGGTTGTGATATTGATAAATTACAAAATTCAAATATATTGTTTGCCTTGACTTGTTGTCTCAGAAACAATTTTGTAAGATAAATTAAATAAAACGTGCAAATTTTGTCTATGTTTTGAAAGAGGACACACTTGCAGACATTTAGATTCACAACACTTTTAGGTTTTATGAATAACTTCAGTGCCCAAGAGACCAAAGTGTGTTATTTATGAATCAAAGGGAAACTTCAAATTTGTTTTGACTTCTTGTTTCCATAGCAACCAAGACACATGACATGGAAGGTTCCCTGTTCTGAAGGTCATCCTTCCACAATGATTATATCCAAATGAGCAAGGTGGCATATCAGATTCTATGATCTGAGATATTCAGACATTCCAAAATTCATCAAAATTGTGTGACCCGATATGTTGCCTTGGAAATAGTTATAATGAAATAAATTTCCAAGAAATATACAAATCTAACCCATATTTGGAAAGAGGGCACTCTCCCAAACATTTTCATGTATCACACCTGCAGGTTTTAAGAGATCATTTTAGAAATATAAGAGCTCTAAATGTGTCAATTATGACCAGGATTTCAAATTTGTTATGATATCCTGTTTCCATGGCAACCAATACCATGCAAAACATCTGAGTGTTCACTTTTCTGAAGGTCATTCCTGCCACAATGATTATGTCCAAAAATGAGCACTATGGCATGTCTATTAGTTGAGATATTAATAAATTCAAAAATTCTTATAAACTTGTTTGTCCTGACTTATTGCCTTGGAAACCAATGTAGTGCAATAACTAGACATAAAACATAAAAATCTCGCACAGGTTTTGAAAGAGGACACTCTCAGCAACATTTCCATATACAACACTAGCGGGTTTAATGAGATAATTTTAGAGTGTAAGATATCAAAGTGTATGACAATGACAGGAAACATCAAACTTGTTATGATTTCTTGTTTCCATGGCAACCAATACAATGTACAAGCAAAATTGGTCTGCCAGTGGGAAGTCTGTCTCAACTATAGTTTGATCAGGCACAAAAACCTCACCTGTGAACTTTGGTGTTTAAGAAAAGCATTAAAAATGAATAATTTTGAGAATTACAATTTTGATAAATCCGTTGCCATGGCAACAGCTCTCCCTTAGTTAGTACCCGGAACCAGTAATTTTCTTAGCCAGATTCAGATAGCTGATATTCTGGCGAACATTTTGGTATATGATTCGGCCTGTTGTACTTCCGTGCGGGGTCATCATCAAAAATGAGCTCATATTTCCTCTACTATTATGGTAATGAGCCATTTGCAGCCCTGATTGGGCAGTCCTGGAGAAGGGGCGGGCTTTATATTCATGATTGAGGTAAGAGGGGGTGTATGAAAAAGGAGGGGGCAGAATTAGGACCATGGAAGAAATGACAGTGGAGAAATATTCAGGGAAAATCACAATTATTTTACCCATTTATGGAAAAGTGAGTGACAATGCATTTTGCAAGCCTACACATTGAAAGGGTGCATCTTGGGAAACATATTGAAAGGGGAACCCTGTAAGTGACTGTAGGGTGAAGCAGCACTGTCAAGAAATTTCCAAAGTGTGTAAGTTTTCTTTCCAAGGAAAACTATATCACTGCTTCAGCAAGCGGAACTGCAGTGATAATAAGTACTCAGAAAAACGGGTTAATGAAAACATGTGTAGGAACAGGACAAACTACACTAGGGTCCGTAGCAACCACTATATATAGCCGTACGGTACATAATTTAATCCTCCAATACTCTGTTCGAGTTAAGTCTCATGGTGTTGTTTAATGATTTACAAAAATCCCTGAGTAATTTGTCTGATTGGTGACACAACCATCAACTAGGAGGTTGTATTTGGCGCTGCCATTTCGTGCCTTGCCCTGTGATGGTACAAGCATAATATTTATTTATATCTAGCTGGGGAGTTTTTACTTTGAAGGTCCTATTTGAAGTGGTGATAGCCTCATTAACTTGGTCTACCAAGAAATGCAGATTAGCTTGCATTTCAATGTAACTGTCTGCTTGGCATAGGACCGTAGTTTTTCCCTGGTTTAGACGTTGTTGGTTCCAGTCCCCTATACTCATGGGATAAATAGTACAAATGACTGGTATGGCCGGTCCCTTGCCCAGAAATGCACGTTTGGAGGTCATTTATAGCATTGATAGTGGACTGAATGGTCTCGTCTGAATTCTCCTCTGGCAACATTCCTACTTCATCTATAACATCCCCCGCGTATTCTCTTTTCGACCTAGGCCTATTGGTGAGGTTATAAATTCCGGCTGATACATATATGTTAATGGAGGCTAATCCAAATTTTTAATAATAGTACTCAGCTGTCGCTAAATAGTGCCATTACATGTAAATCCTCAAATTTAGCCCCAGATATTCTCCACGATCTGGACACCGGTAAATTATTGGGGCTAGGTGCCTGACCCTGCTGTCCCCTAGTATGAATGTGGTGCCATATTACCATAATGATTGGGAAATGAGAAGTCTGTTCAAATATAACAAGAGGTAACAAAGAGCAATTTTAGTGTAATTGTTGCATGGATAATAGGAGAAAATACATTTGAATTGGTTAAGAGATAATGTCAGTCTTATAGTCATGTATAAGTCCAGGTATTTGTCAGGGTGGTTCACCCACTCTCTCGCCAATGCACTCTTAAAGGAGTTCAGGGTTTTACAGTCGATAGTAGCTTGCACTGAAAAAAAAAATTGTAAAATTTACGGTAAAATAGCTGGCAGTTTTGGGTGCCAACAAGTTGCTGTGAAATTTACAGACTAAAGCCGTAAATATGTAGCGTCATTGAAACCGTACATTTTACATGTTTTTACTGTAACTTCAACAATTCAAGCGTTACTATAGAGGGTGAGCAGTCCGTAATGCTTACTGGAATATGCCTGTAATATTGGCAGCCCCCTCATGCTGCCATTTTGAGCAATGTTTAACTCTTGTTAAAAAAACATAATTATGACCCAGAGCAATTACTGTTTATCAGTGGAGTGTTCTAAATCACAATTCAATAGAATAGATGCTTTTTAATGTTATATCTGTATATAGGGATTTTTTTTATAATTAGGAAAATAGCTATATCAACACCTTTTCTCATTCAGTATATTAATGGTTCAACACTGTCTACATTATAGGAAATATAATTTTCCTCGTTTTCTTAATTTTTTCCTTAAAGCATCGGATTTGCAAGCCTCAAATTTTTGATAGAACATGACTACCATTATTCCAAAAGTGTTATCAAGTCACAGATCTAAATTTTGAAAAATTAATTTTAAATTAAAAACAACAATAACATCATGCTTGATTTTAAAATTTTTATTAGCAATTTTCATCACATCGTTTTTGGCACAGAGCAAAATATATGAATATCACTAAAATTACCAACTCCTGGTTTGACCACCTCAATTTATCCATGGCAATTTCTCCGCAGTGAATCTTAACCATCATGTAGTTTTAAAAAGTTTATACTTCCACGAGTCCTGCTGGATACAGAATGTACTGTGTAGCTTGTACATATGATAATGAACAAGCAAAGCCTGCAGGGAAGCTTTTTGAGGAATCACATCCTTCAAATTTGCAAAATGGTAAAATCCTGTGTGTTGAAAAGCAAATCAATTTTATTTTCGAAGTATGATCTGTAGAGATTATGTTGGTCTTCTTCGTTCTCTTCCTTGTCTTGGTGTTTCAGTGTATTCAGAATAAAGCACCTGAAGAGAAAAATGGTCAATTGAGATATTTTCAAAAACATTAATGCATTCTTTTTTGATAAAATGAATTGATACTGTTGGTGTCAGGAAGGAAGAACATCTTACCTTAAAAGGAATTCTTGTTAGTTGCAGGTTCTATATTGAGGAGGACTGATGTTGTGGCATACAAAAAGATCCACATGGTGTGGCAGTATAAAATATTTCATGTCTGAAAAGAAAGAGAAATTTATAATAATTTGTGTTAGGTCAAGTAATGTTAAATTTATCACGCATTTTACACTTATAAACAAACGAGCAGTCACAGAGAGTTAAGAAAGACAGGGTTTGCATTTGCGCATTGCTAGGATTAGTTGCATTGGTACGATTGCCCAGCTGGATATGATAGCTTAGGAGATGACCGTTTAATATGCAAGCGGGGGTTAGGAGTTTTTTGAAATTGATAATTTCTTGGCCAGTTTTGGTGAAATAAATAAATTCATTTTTGGCAGTCTTGAAATAAATAATTTCTGCTTGGGGTGTTTCTAATCAATATACGGGGAATTGGCACGCTGAAATAATTCGCCTTAATAGTGAAATAAACAATTTCCCGCAAATGAAAACTCCAAGCCCCCCTGGTTATTAAATGGTGGCCTCCTTATACCACTACTAGCTTTTTTCTGCCAATCAGAAACCAGGATTTTGCTGTGATATATATATATATTTTTATTTGAAACTTTCAACGGCCCAAGACATGGCATGCTTGATTGATCATAAGTTTCGAAATTGGATCAAAATTGACAAACAAGGGAATAAAAAAAACACACACAAAAATAGCAAACAGATTGGAAGAGTAAATAAAATATAATTTGTCACTATACACAGGGAAAATTAGTAAAATGTTCAGTAATTTTATGCTGAATATTTCAACCGTCATCAATGGTTTATGAATAAGTAATAAAGATGCCTTATTTGCAATATATACCCATATCCATGTACATATACCTCAATTAAGTTCCAAATTTAAGACCATTCCATTTCTGTGTTATTACGGTGCCAATGCCCCTGAGTCCCCTCTAACTTTTTTATTTTATAACTTAATTTTTGGAAATTATGTTTCTCATCCCGCAAACTTTTAACACAAATATGTGTTATGAAGCAGTCAAATCTGTAGCACCTTGAAAGGACCCAGAACTTGTCAATAAATGAACAGCCCCTTGAACCAATGTCTTATCTGAGCTGGGAAAGTAAAAGAGCCCCAACATGTGTTTTGGGCTTCAGAGTTTCCTCCTGAAGTATCTGTTTCTTATAATAATGCAGAATTCTGCAGGAAGATGCAGTTTCTTAAAGATTCTGAAGCTGCCTGCAGAATTTCACCAATTCTGCTGCTGCCAGCAGAATTCTGTAGTTTCTTAAAAAAATCTACAGGAAGCAGCAGAATTCTGCAGTTCTGCAGCTCCCTGCAGGATTTTTGAAGCTCTGCTGTCATCCAGCTTGTTGCAATGCATCTGCAAAGTTCAGAACTCTTTGACAAGGTCTTGTCGTAGAGGTATAGGGGTCGGGTTAGGGGGTCGGGGGGTTGTGGTGCTCGTCTGTCCCAGCAGGGTTTCTGAAAAGTTTCTGCAGCAAAATCTGTAATAATTATTCTATAGGTAAGGAGTTATGCAGCTTGGGAGGTTTTATGCAATTCTGCAGCTGTCTTCAGAATTTGTAAGCTGCCTGCAGAATTCTGCAGTTTCTTAGAACTCTGAAGAATTCTGCAGTTCTGCAGCTCCCTGTAGGATTTCTGAACCTCTGTTACTTCATATAGCATATTGTTATGCATCTGCAAAGTTCAGAACTCTCAAGATCTTGCCACTATAACCTGGAAATGTCAGTTTGGGTGGGGGGGGGGGGGGATTGTGGCAGGGTTGCAAAAAAAAATTGGATTTAAATTTTAAAAAATCTAAAAATCGGATTTATTTGATTTAAATCAGATTTTTTTTATTATAAGCGGTATGGGGGGGGGGGGATCAGGTGTTTTTCTGCAAAATTTTCAGATGATCAAATGATTTAAATCAAGTAACCCTGGGGGGTTTTTATGCACTGTGAGGGTCATGTGTTATTGTGTTCATCTGTCCCAGTGGCGTTTCTGAAAATTTTTGCAGCAAAATCTGTAATCCTGTAGGAGTTATGCACCTTTGGAGGTTTTATGCACCTTTGTTTTGTTTTGTTTGTTTGTGTTTTACGCCTCTGCAGCACCTTAGTGGGCTATATCGAGGCAGGCAATCACCGTATGATGATGAGATGAGAAGACTGTGAGTCTGGCACGTACCCTATTAATTCAGGGATGCCCAGGGTCTTTCAGTTGCCCCAGCATAGAACACTGGATACAACCCGCCTCCATTTAATGTCCCATGGGCTCGGGACTAAAGTGAGTTCCCGGGATGAGATTTGAACCCACGCCCTCAAAGCCAGTAGACAAGCGCACTTACCAGTTAGGCCACAGGGGAACTTTTATGCACCTTTGCAACTAGCTCCAGAATTCTGCAGTTTCTTAAAAAATCTGCAGCTTCCTGCAGAATTTCACCAATTCTACAGCTGCCTTCAGAATTCTGCAGTTTCTTAAAAAACTCTGTAGGAAGCTGCATAATTCTGAACCTCTGTTGCTTCAAAAATACTGCAGGGAGCTGCAGAACTGCAGAATTCTGCAGCTTCCTTCAGAATTTTTGAAATTCTGCAGATAGCTGCAGAAGTGCATAAAAACCTCCCAAGTTGCATAACTCCTACAGAATAACAGATTTTGCTGTATAAACTTTTCAGAAACGCTGCTGGGACAGACGAGCACCGAAACCCCCAACCCTACCCCAAGCCACTATCCCACCCCCCCCCCCCCCACCGTTTCGTGGGTAGCGTCAAGACCTTGTCAAAGACTTCTGAACTTTGCAGATTGCATTGCAATTTGCAACAAGCTGGATGACGTAACACACAGAGCTTCAAAAATCCTGCAGATTGTTTTTAGAAATTACAGAATTCTGAAGGCAACTGTAGAATTGGTGAAGTTCTGCAGGAAGCTGCAAATTATTTAAATACTGCCACTTAGTGCAGAACTCTGCAGCTCCCTGTAGAATTCTGGAGCTGCAGATGTGCATAAAAACCTCCAAACCTGCATTACTCCTACAGAATTACAGATTTTGCTACAGAAACTTTTCAAAAATGCTGCAGTGACAGAGGACCACCAAAGCTGCTGACCCCCTGGTGACCCCCAAACCACTACACCCCCAAATCAACGTTTCCTGGGTAGTGGCAAAATACTTGTCAAAGAGGTCTGAACTCTGCAGATGCATGGCAATAAGCAGAAAGAAGCAACAGCAGTTCAGAAATCTTGCAGGGAACTGCAGAACTGCAGAATTCTGCAGCTGCCTGCAGGATTTTTAAGAAACTGCAGAATTCTGCCGACAGCTGCCAAAGTGCATAAAAATTCCCGAGCTGCATAACAAAATTGCAGATTTTCCTGCAGAAACATTTCAGAAACCATGCAGTGACAGAGGACCACTATTTCTGAAGTTCTGCATGTTGCTACACCCTGTAGGAAAAAAAGGCAGGTTTTATTAGAAACTAAACATAATTGAAAGTTTATCCACTCCTGGAGAGAATTCTTATATTAAGTGGAAATGAACATAAAGTAACTTGTAAAAGTAGCTTACCCTAAGTTAGTATACAACATGGCTGGGGACCAGTGGGGAGTTGAAATAACAGGAAAGAGCAGAGCTGAGTTCATGTTTTTAGTTATTGAAAAATAAAACATTTACTAAAGCCATTATATTATTTACATCACTTAATTTTGTCTCATGAAAGGAAACAGACTGAGGTACTCTAGAGATATGGAAACTTTTCTAAAAAGTCATAATTTATTTGCAAATTGATTTGCGAGATTCCCAACCAATGACTGCACCGAGGGAAAGTATTTTTCAAAAGTTTCGATACGTTTAGCCAAATGCTATAAACGTTCATCCAGATTATATTATGGTTGCCCTTGAAAGTAAGCACACCACTGGATGATTCACCTTCTAATTCCGCATTGAGAATTTGAAATTTCACAACATATCTAAGGAAGTATGAAATGTTTACAAAAGAAAAGTCATAAAACATGCATAGAGCAGGCTGCCGAAGTAAACACCCCCCTGGAGCGGTCTTCCATTTCTTGTAATATCTTCCTTCTAGAATACATCATCAATCTCATACTTCTACATGCTCATACTGACCTCTTTTGCAACAGATATACACAATAAAATACAGAGTGATCAGGCATAGAAGAGTAGATAAAATTTAATCAGTGATAGTGTGTGTTGCCAAAGTAAAAACCCCCCATGTGAGTTGTGATGTTCTTTATTGATAAAGCTCTATGTTGTTTTGACCTGATGAAGTAAAAATTATGATATATAAATTTGATCCCTGATTTGTGTTTGGCATTTATGCATTTTGAATTGTTTTACCCTATACTTGTAAGGTTTGTGGATGGACAGTATCACAAAATTGACCAACTTTAATAAAATTTAACAAGAATCTGCTGATTCAATTGGTGTCAAAAACGGCTGCAAAGAGATTTGATTAAGTTTATCGTAATGTGGAATACTTGAACCAAATTTCATAACTCTAAGGGAAATATTGAGGTCACAAATGGACAGTTAAAGAATAACGAAAGGTGGCTGCCAAAATGGCTGTCACAAATTGGCCTTCATCTTGAATTTATCGTCATGTTTCCAATCAATACCCATAGGCCAAGGTCGCATTTGGCAGTTCAGGAATCAAGAAAGATGGCTGATAAAGTGCCCGCTATCTTGGATTTCTTACATGTGCCAGTACAGGAATGAAGAAAGATGGCTGCTAAAGTGCCCCCTATCTTCGATTTCTCAACATGTTCCCAATACCTGTACTAAATTTCATAACTAGAAGCCAGATATAAAGGTCACAGTGGGCAGATCAAGAATGGTCGCCATTTGGGAGTGGCCATTTTTGCAGCCATCTTGGATTTCTAAGAAAGCAGAAGAATGAAAAGGTGTGCACTTGTTGTAAGTAGTAAAAAAAATTATTGAGTAGCCTACCCCTCTGAGGTGACCCCCAGCCTGGTAGTATAACTTAGAAATAGAAAATTCCGCGAGGATTTCAGGTCACCCCCTCGGGCCCTGTAAAATATGCAATTTTAAAAGTACATCTGCCAAAGGTGACCAAAAGTCTAGCAATATAAATAGCCAAAAAAAAAATTTTTTGTTAGTACCCCCCAAGAGATGACCCCCTTGGATTTTGTTGAATAAAGTACCTCTGTCCAAGGTAACCTCCTGCCTAGCAATAAAACTAGCCCAAAAAAAAATTTTTTTTGCAAGTACCCCCTGGAAATGACACCTCGGGCTCGTAAAATATAATTTTTGAAGTACCTCCCTCTGAGGTGACACCACCTAATAACTAGCAAAAAAAATTTTGTGACTATCCCCCCTGCCGCCCCCGAGGTGACCCCCGCAGGTCTTGTAAAAACTAAAATTTTAAAAGTACCTCCCTCTGAGGTGACAATATAACTGGCAATATAACTAGCAAAAAATAATGTTTTTTTTGAGAATCCCCCCTCTGAGTTCACTTCCCTCCAGCCTTCTATAAAATATAAAATTTTGTTCCCCTACATGAGTGATAAAATATATAAAAGTACCTCTCCCTGAGGTGACCCTTAGCGAATACCTCCTGAGGTGACAACCCCCCCCTGAAAAAATTGCTTCCCCCCAGGAGTATCCAGGCCTAGTAATACGACTAGCAAAAAAAAAAAACAATTTTTTTGCAAGTACCCCCCCCCCCCTTTAGATGACCCAACTGTTCGAAACATGTACAGTTGAGGTCAAAAATTTGCATACAGATGGACAGGAAATAGTTGAAGCTGTATTATGTAAGTGCAGATGGGCCTACATATTTAGCAATTTTATTTCTCGTTTCTTACATATTGAACTTATGAATTTGACTATAATTGGTCCGTTTGACCAAATCCCCTTGAAAATACTCGGCATTAATCTGTGAGTCGTCCAGAGTTGATGGGTCAGAAGTTTGCATACACTCCGGGACCATGGTTGCATTATGCAATATTTATGCCTCTAATTGAAATTTTTTTCATTTTTCTATCCTAGTTTGTAGAAAATAATCTCAAATGTATTATTCTCAGAGTTCTGTTGAAAAAAATTGGTAAATTATGTCCATACAGTAGAGGCCCCGGACACAATCTTTCACTTTCTCCGTGAATCTCCATGGGATCATGCAAACAGTATGGAGAAGATAAAAAGATGCAAATTATATGAATGCACAATATTGGGTGTCATAGGGAGCAATTGGGAAGCATTTTAAATTGCTGTATCCTCAGTACAGCACATAGTTGGTCATTTTAAGACCCACAAGTTCATCGGTTCACTGCAGAGAACTGGAAGAAGAGCCAAACTGGTGGCGACTGACAATAGAAAAATCCTCCTCCACGTAATGTCCACATCTATGCGTTGGTGGACACCTTCACCCCAGCCACCCTCAGATCATTGCATATTTCATTTTTAGTCACCCTTGGATTCTGTTTAGCCATTCTGATGATTTTTATGTAAAGTACACATTATTAAATGGTTCCTGAAGCAGCTTCGAGGCCTCAGTGAAGGGGGCCCCATGCCCCATACCATGTGGGGCCTCTCGCCCCAAACCCACATATTTTAATTTGACCTCTATATTTTGAGCTAAAATGCAAAAAACATGATCCAAATCATATTTATGTGATGGTCATAAAGTGAAGCAATGCAGATATCCATTATACTTTTAAAAATTTGCAAAGGTATTTCTGACAACCACTTTCAAAGAATTAATCAAAGTTACAAAAACCATGCACCTTTTTTTGTTTCTTTAATTAGGGGAGACCGGGGCTGGTTGTCACAGGGGCAGGTTGTCACACTGTGTAAAACTTAAACATGCTACTATTGCTATATAAATCATGCAGGAGCACTGCCATCCTGTATGAATGGCAAAAGGGGAGTGACTTAAACATATCTGGTGAATATATATCAATATCATTCGAAATCTAGATGTCCTATTGGACATTTTTTAAAATTCAGAATTCGGGGCAGGTTGTCACATTTTCGGGGCAGGTTGTCACACTCTCGGGCAGGTTGTCACACTTTTGGTTATGAGCTCGAATGCTGGAAGTGGAACTCTGCAGGGCAGATCTTGACCAAGAAAAATTATTTTAGACATATGAGGAATCCTTTACTTGCCCAGTGAAGACCTTAACAAACATTATACTGTGTACAAGGGTGCTACAAATGAAGGCTTACCAATCAGCAGGAAAGCATTCTGTTCTGGAGTAGGATTTTTACGATTTAAAAAAAAAAATTTACATATAAATTTGAAATCGCTTTATTTAAACACAATGCAATATCTGCATACATCTTCAGTCATCAATAGCATGTATAAAGCACACATTTATATTTGTGTTAGTTTTTTGGTTTAAAAGCCTGGTCCTAATAGGTAACAACCAGCTCCAAAAAGTGTGACAACCTGCCCCGCCTTTTTGTGACAACCTGCCCCGATTGATGAAAATTCCAAAAACGGGTGACCAAGGCCGTTGCTATCAAAATTTTCACTATTGGTTCTAATTATGATTTAAAGAAATGTTTATAGGGTAAGTGTATTAACTGTACCATTTTCAACAACTATTTGATAAAGACTAGCATTTTATGCAAGCTGAAGATAAAAAATTACTTTTTGTGACAGTAAATTTTTAACAGACCGTGTGCCTACCAGACTCCCTTCCAGGGGTCAAGATTTTTCGAAAAGACTCCAGTGGGTTATAAAAGCAGTAAACAATGATTGGTTGAGCTGTGTGACTCCATAGTTTAGTGCAATAAAAATTGTGACAACCTGCCCCTGTGACAACCAGCCCCGGTCTCCCCTACGACTATGCTTTGGTGCTGAATGCCTTGAAAATTTGTGATGTCACCTAAAAAGCCTCTATCTTCAATCCTATCAATAAGAAAAAGCACCAAAAATGTAAGTTTAGAAATAACCCTGGGGGGCTTCTCACCTAACCAGGGCTTCTTGCCCCGACCCACTCTATATACAATGTTTTTCAAATGACGGTGATGAAATGAACGAATTTGTCTATCTGTCTGTCTATCCGTCTGTCCTCAGTACTGTACTAATTAATTTTCAGGGACCCATTCCTACATTTATGGAAGACTGTGCATCTAGTTTCCCTTCTACATTATTACAAAAGGGCACTGTACATATAGTCAACGGAGAAGACGGAGAAATATTGGCTGGCGACTTAGAAAAATTGTGTGAGGATCTCCAAGAAATTTCTGTGCGACATGATTCATTGAAGAACCTACTTTCCACAGAAGTTAATCCCAGCGGCACAGATGAGAAGAAAACAGCAAGTGAAAAGCTTTTGATCATTGTGACAGAATCGTCCAAAGATAAAGTGGCAGAGGTTTTTTTTGACCTGATTCAACACACCTATTGGTTTCCCAGAACAACCTTCATCATTGATATGCAAGGTCACACTCCGGATATGCAAAGTCGATCTCTGGGATGGCTCGAAAAGACTGGCGCAGATTACATCATTGAAACGCAGAAAGTGGGACATCTGTGGAACAGAATCTTCGGCTCTCTCTTTGGTTAGTGCAATGTTGTCATTAATTTTTTTGAGGTGATGCTTCACCAATTCGCGGATATATGCTTAGTTATTCTATCTGGCGCCATTTGTTGCCTCTGATTAGATGGCCACAGCCCTCCTGATAGGAGGCCAGAGGCCAAATCTGGAAAATGTGGCTAACGGTGTACATAGTAAAATTAAGTTAGAAAAAATTCTAATGGCATGACGCCTGTTGGATATGGTCCTAAAGGACATGCAGATTGCATAACTGAAAACGAGAAAAAATCTGTTGGGAATTTTTTGAGAAAATCACATTTTTATGTAGCAGCCATTTTGAAATGTGATAAACTCACTCCGTTAAAGGGTTCTCGAGAGCATCAAAACTCATTTTGATGGCATGAAACCTGCTCAATACAATCCATAAGGATGTGCAGATTACTATTCTTTTAACAGGAAAAAAGTCGAAAAGAATTTTTTTAAGAAAATCAGATTTTTATGTTATAAACAATTCAGGGTGTGATAAACTCCATAAAAAAGTAAGAAATGCATTAAAAAGTGATGTCATGCAGGAAATAGCCTGAAAGGACATGCTGATTACATATCTGATTATTGAAAAATCCGTGGGGATTTTTTTCAGAAAAACATAAAAAAAATTTTATGTTGCAGCTATTTTACCACGTGATAAACTTTATTAACTTAGTTCCTTGTACCTTCAGCGACTTGTGTCTAAATTTTCTTGAGGATGTCCTTGAGCCATCTCAGTTTGAGCGTCTTCAAGAAGATATATCGAAAGAAAGCAACCATGCAGACATCTTCCAGAATATGCCAAACTAAGGACATAGCTAACATTAGAAAACCTATGCAGAAAGGCCAAGATGCTACAGGAATGATGAGGAACAAAGGGAATCCAAGCAAACAACATCCAGATGTTTTCCAGAATGCACAGACACCATGCAAGAAGTACAATGTACAATGTACAAGAAAGAACTAAAATATATTTCGAAGTGTGTAAAACAGCTCAGTACAAGATATCTCAAGAAAAATCCGATCTTTGCACACAGTCTATCAACAAGTAACATTTTCTCATTTTGTCGGCATAATGCCTGGGCCTCATCCTGATAGTCCTAGACTATTCTTTTATCCCTCATGGAGCGTTTCTAGACATACTTGCATTAACCCGGCATGATCATGGGTATCCAACACTCTGTCTGATTTCAAACAAAATGCCTAAGTTCCTGGCTATGAAAAAAATCCTGTATCCTGTCTCTGATGCTGAGAGTATGCTGAAATGATCAAATCTGTCTCCTGAGTCCTTCCTGGCATTGCCTTGGCCCATGTGGATGCCCTGCCAGCCCTTTAATAAATGAAAATTGCTTCACATATATCAAGAATTATAATTTGGGTCCTATTTGATGTTATAGTGAGTATTGTTGTATTTCACTTAAAAGTGTGTGTCCTCTGTTTTCGGGAAGGAGGTCACTCAATCCTGGACAGACCATATACAATGTAATAATCAGTGTAGACACTATCCAAGTGCTGATAACTGGAGATGTGCCCATCACAAACATGTTTCTTTGTGCTTATAATTACTGGTATACATGTTTGTGATGGGCTACTGTACCTGCAATCATAGCACACTAAGATTCAGTATGATTCTGACTGCATGCAAATAACATAATCGCAGATTGACCTTTTCATGGAGTTTATCACATCGAAACATGTTTTTCAAATAAAGATGTGTTTTTCTTCAAAAATTACTAGAAATGTTTTTCCTGTTAATAGAAATGTAATATTTATGAGTCAGGTGAAGTTGGCTCCCTGGATTTGGCTCCCTGGCAGATCCCTGGCAGCTCCCTGAGAAAGTGAAGATAGCTCCCTGAACTAGCTCCCTGGCAGCTCCCTAGGTGCTCCCTGGAAATTGTGAACCCGGCTCCCTGAACTAGCTCCCTGATGGCTCCCTCACAGCTCCCTGGAACTTTTAACTGAAAATAAACCCAGCATGGGGGCTACTCACTTCATGCTGATTATCGTAAAAGTTTATCTATACAGTGAGAAGTGCCACCAAACCAGTCATTGTCAGTGACGGCATTTCGGATTATAAATAAGTCTAAAAACCTTACTTGGCCATGTTAATGATAATGACCAGTAAATGACTAAATTGTTTTTACAGGGTACTTGCTTTTTTAATGCATTTGTATACAATTATATTTAATCTCCGTTAATTTCATGATTAATTTTCAGTTGTTTTTTTTTTGTGAAATAAGCTTAAAATATCATGTATCTCTTCATTTTTGAAGGTAAGTCACAGCAAAAGTGATCATGAACAAATAATTAAAATAAAGTGAAATTTTGATTTCTAATCTACATTTCTTTGATTTCTAATCTACATTTCTTTAATCAATGTACCTGATGGTAGATGGATAAAGAATGAGAGAATATTTATAAACATGAAATCAGCTGAAGAGAAGGAAGTGAATTTCGAAAGGCAGGAAGGAAGGACGGATTCGCAGGAGAGAAAATTGGCGAGGCGCCCAACTTTTCTTGATGCACCCAAACTACATATTATATTTCTTTGTGCTTGAAAAAGGTTCCCTCAGCTTTTTAACAAACTTTTCAGTTCTAACCAGAAATCAGATCCTTGTGCACTTCTTTATTGTTTAAAATACTCTTACCATTTCCATATTTCTAGAAAATATTATTTAAAAAGTTTAAAAAAAATGTGGTCCTAAGTTTAAAATATTTACTCTACTTTCACATAATTATTACATATTGAGGGATCAATGGACGGGCTTTTATGTCATGTATATCTGGACTTGATGGGAAAGTGTTTTGTAAGGAATACAGATAGGATGAAGGGCTTGCATGTGTCGAGCCCTGGTGGAAATCGAGGGAAATGCACGCTGCATGAAGTTAGAGGAAGAATTGGGGAAGACTAAGAGGTTGTGAGAAGAAGAAAGAGTGGGATGATGTTTGAAGGCCTTCATTTGATGAATACATAAGAGGTGATCGCTGTTGAACAGCTGGGAAGGTGAGAAGAGACTGTTATAGGTTAAAGACCTTGGACAACCTAATGCATTTGGCCAGTTTTGAACAGCTCATGTTACAGTTTTATTTAAGTAGATTTCCTCATTGGCAGAGATTCAGAATCCAGAGAAATCCATCATCACAGCTCCTCCAAGTCCTTCAGTGACTAGGCCTAACTTAAGACATAAATTGTATTTGGCTTCTCATTTTGTATCACGATGTGGAATCGTAAAGTTTTTCACATTTGCTTCACTTTGTTAATACTTGGACTATTTTATCAAGTGTTAGCATATCTATTGATCAGATAAACTTGCTGTTCAGGGAGCTGGTTCAGGGAGCCAGCTTCCCCAGGGTCCATCTATGTGAAGTTGGCTCCCTGGATCTGGCTCCCCGGCAGCTCCCTGGCAGCTCCCTGAACAAGAGGTCATGAACAAATTGAAAAAACACAAGAATGAATGCTTCACATGGAGACAGAACATGACTTAATGACCTTATATAGGAAAATTATACACAGTTAAAGTTATATTTATTTATATATGACAGGGGCAGATCAAGAAAGTGTTGGGGGGGGGGGGCATCGGTTAAACAGTGCTGTCATAGCTGCAAACATATATGAGAGATGACTTTGTGAACATTCTTAAAACCGTACATGTTCATTTTAATGATAATGAGCATAGGAGAAACCAGGGGGCAGCAGGGGCAGCTGCCCCCCTAAAAATTCAGTAACCTTAAAAATTGACATAGAATTAGGGCAAAGATTTGAAAAATTCGGACAGAAAGCTCCATGTGGCCAATTGTGAACTGCCAACCTAAAAGACCACCTCTCCAACGCCTTACAATGAGCAGCAAGTAACTAAACTTAATTAACAGTGAACCTGCTTTCTTAATGCATTTGTATACAATGGCATTTTAAATCTACCCTGATTTTAAGATTTCATTCCTGGTTGTTTAAGAATGACTTTAAACCACACCTAATAAATTTTAGTGAGAGAATTGCCTCTTTTAAAACAATTAAATTAATATTAAAATAAATTTTTAAAATAATTTAGCATCCACATGGATGACAAGAGTCTGGTGAAAAAATTAAATTCCCCGCGATGAAAAGATAACCAGAATTTGAACAATTTACTCTACTTGCACATATATTTCCCCATTAACAGATATTTAGAATACAGAGAACTGCATCTTTACAGCTCTTTCGGTGACCATGCCTAATTAGATGTGGCTTTCAGTTTCATATCACGTTGTGAAAGTGTAAATTCATTCAAATTCACCTATCTGAATTAATACTTTCCCAAATTCATCTGAAAAACTTGCTGTTCAGGGAGCTGGTTCAGGGAGCCAACTTCCCCAGGGCCCATATATCGATGGTGAAAGTGCAAAACCTCGTATGTCAAAATTTTGCTATTTTTAGATTTTTGGTGGAATGACTATTTTAATATCCAATACACGTTGTCAGTTGATTACCTTGCCAGTTTGCTATTTTTGGAAGCTGTAACACACTGGTAACAGAATGATTTCACCAAACCTTGTATGTCGATATGTTTCAAAAAGTGAAAGTGCAAAACCTTGTAACTCAAATCAGAACTTTGAAGCACATATTGTGGGATATTTCAACTTTTTTTGAAAAACAATTACTGTGTTACTTTTTTATGACTCCCAGCAAGTTTCCTGATTAAAAAAATTTTACCTCCCTGTATTTGTTTTGGTGATGTAGGCTATTGAAAAAGAGAGTGCACGAAAATTTGAAAAAAATGTCATTTTCCTCATTCTTGCCATTGTAGCCACTCAATAAAAGTTGTTATTGCAATCTGTCATAGGCAAATTATAATTTTCACTGTATATACATAGATTGAAAGTATATTCAATGCTGCAAGTTGCTTTAAAGTGTGATAAATGATCGAGTTACAAGGTTTTGCACGTCTAGAAAGTGAAAGTGCAAAACCTCGTAAGTCAACATTTTCAATCACATCTGATGGTAACATCAATGCAAGGGGTAAACAACCTCTGACAAAAAATTAGCTACCACAGGGTGTCACTTTCTATGTATCTAGTTGGCCATAACTCACTTATTAATAAACATTACCTTAAAAAAAGACACTTGACAGTTTTTTTCAATTTCTGAAAAACTGCTTTTTTTTACTTACGAGGTTTTGCACTTTCACCATCGATATGTGAAGTTGGCTCCCTGGATCTGGCTCCCTGGCAGCTCCCTGGCAGCTCCCTGAACAAGAGGTCATGAACAAATTGAAAAAAAAAAACACAAAAAGGAATTGCAAAATGTTTCACATGGAAACAGAACATGTCTTATGACGTTATTTAGGCTAATTTCACAGTCCATAATCATGCACATATAAAATTATATTTATTTATGTGTATGACAGAGGCGAATACAGAAAGTGTTGGGCGGGGGGTTTAAACAGTGCTGTCAGACCTGCAAGTATGAAAGATGGCTTTGTGAACATTCTTAAAACCGTACTTGTTTATTTTAATGATAATAATCATAGGTGTAGAAACTGGAGGACAGCTGGGGTAGTTGCCACCCTAAAAACATTTTGCAGTTCATTCTTGTGTTTTTTTCAATTTGTTCATGACCTCTTGTTCAGGGAGCTGCCAGGGAGCCAGATCCAGGGAGACAACTTCACATAGATGGACCCTGAGGAAGTTGGCTCCCTGAACCAGCTCCCTGAACAGCAAGTTTATCTGATCAATAGATATGCTAACACTTGAGTCCCAAGTATTATTAAAGTGAAGCAAATGTGAAAAACTTTACGATTCCACATCGTGATACAAAATGAGAAGGCAAATACAATGAATGTCTTAAGTTAGGCCTTTTCACTGAAGGACTTGGAGGAGCTGTGATGATTTATTTCTCTGGATTCTGAATCTCTGCCAATGAGGAAATATGTAATTATGTGAAAGTAGAGTAAACTTTTTAAACTTAGGACCACATTTTATTAAAACTTTTTTAATAATATTTTCTAGAAATGGAAATGGTTATTTTAAACAATAAAGAAGTGCACAAGGATCTGATTTCTGGTAAGAACTGAAAAGTTTGTTAAAAAAGCTGAGGGAACTTTTTCAAGCACAAAGAAATATAATATATGTAGTTTGGGTGCATCAAGAAAAGTTGGGCGCCTCGCCAATCTTCTCTCCTGCGAATCCATCCTTCCTTCCTTTCCAAATTCACTTCTTTCTCTTCTTCAGCTGATTTTGTGTTTATATTCTCTCATTCTTTATCCATCTACCATCAGGTACATTGATTAAAGAAATGTAGATTAGAAATCAAAATTTCACTTTTATTTTAATTATTTGTTCATGATCACTTTTGCTGCGACTTACCTCAAAAATGAAGAGCTACATGATATTTAAAGCTCTTTTCACAAAAAAAACCCTGAAAATGAAATTAACCTAGATTAAATATAATTGTATACAAAAAAAAGCAATTACCCTGTAAAAGCAATTTAGTCAATTACTGGTCATTATCATTAACATAGCCAAGTAAGGTTTTTAGACATGTATCCGAAATGCCGTCACTGACAATGACTGGTTTGGTGGCACTTCTCACGGTATGGATGAACTTTTACGATAATCAGCATGAAGTGAGTAGCCCCCATGCTGGGTTTATTTTCAGTTAAAAGTTCCAGGGAGCTGTGAGGGAGCCATCAGGGAGCTAGTTCAGGGAGCCGGGTTCACAATTTCCAGGGAGCTCCTAGGGAGCTGCCAGGGAGCTAGTTCAGGGAGCTTTCTTCACTTTCTCAGGGAGCTGCCAGGGAGCTGCCAGGGAGCTGCCAGGGAGCTGCCAGGGAGCTGCCAGGGAGCTGCCAGGGAGCTGCCAGGGAGCTGCCAGGGAGCTGCCAGGGAGCTGCCAGGGAGCTGCCAGGGAGCTGCCAGGGAGCTGCCAGGGAGCCAAATCCAGGGAGCCAACTTCACCTGACTATATTTATGTTCTTGTTCATTCGGTCGACGCGAATATATCTCGACTGCAGGGATTTTTTTGTCGCCACAATGGTATTTGCCCGTTTATCCCTGATACTAGCCCGTGATTTTCACTGAAAAGTAGCATCGCGATTTGAAAAAAGTTCATAACCAAATTTAGGGGCCAACTCCAGGAATTATGCCAGATTTTTAGACCCAACTTTAGGAATTTTTCAGTTGAAAAAGGGGGCATACTGAGCCGAGCATAGGTGTACACTTGAACATAGTGAGTACCCCCCCCCCCCCCCCAGGTGGCAATGCTCTCTTTCTCTCTTGGATCATAGAATTTCTAAATTTAATTTGCAAACTTCACCAAGTGGCAAACTTTAAGCCTATACCAGCCATACAAAGATTTTATGCTGGTTCCATTGGGCTGTAAAAAAAGATGTATTATGGCATATCCTGAGCCATTATACCAGCATTTTTACCTCGTCACCCCATGGTGAAAAGTGTCAACAGTGCTTGCCTTCCACCCCACTGACCAGGGTTCAATTCTAGGCTGGGCCATAACATTTTCAAATTCATTGAAAAATGGTCTTTCAGATACTTCTAACCAAATAGTTTTTGACTGAACACCAAAATATAAGGGCTTTTTCTCTACTGTCTTTTTTTAAATATTTATAGAGAAGAATGTTATATTAGATGTCTCATTACTAATCTATCAATATGATGAAGCAAAGCACACAATTTACATCACTGATTAAAATTATATTGACTGTGCATATTTTCTAGTATTTATAATGTTTAAATTTATATATATATTTGTCAAATAAAAAGGCCAACTTGGAAAAAAAAAAAAAAATTTCAAGTTTAAAATATATCATTGCTACAGCACAACCAGCATATCTTTTTTTTTAAAGATTTTCTTGTTGCAGGTCTGTCTTCAATTAAGGGCCAAGAAGATGACGAATGGAAACAGGGTCAAGGTAATATATAGTGCGTTCATGTGCATGAATACTATAATACCATTACAAAACATCACTAGAGCATGTATAGTAGGCCTAACTCGAAATGGGAGATTGGAGAAGCAGGGCTTGCAAATCATACACAGATATGGTGTGCATCAAATAGTTGACATTGTGCGTCTCACTTATTTTGATAACGTTGTGGCATACAAATAATTTTCTCTACTTTAATATCAGCATATATCTTGAAGACATAAATTGCTAGTGGGAGCCTATTCCGAAATCACATGAAAAGTTCTTCTTTACATACATCAATAGCTATGATCACAAACTGTTATTACAATTAATATGTAAATGTCGATTGCCGAAGCATGAAGACGGGACTAAATTAATTTTAAAGACTCGAAATTGTAATTATCTAAATTATTTGAGAAAAAAAATTGGAACAAAGAGAAATAGGGTGTAAAGGTAATATTCTAAAAGAAACATTTTATTTTTTCGGAAATCTTTTTTCCGGAGTTTTTTTTTTTAACAAGAGGCGGAAAATAATTTCAGAAGAAGAAGAAGGTAGTCACGCGTGATGAGAAAAAAGTGCCAGGATCATATTATGGGATGTCTGAATCACTTTTTTTGATTGAACCATCTGGCTCACTCCTCGCATGTTTGCCATAAGGGACGAGACGGTGGCTCTGTCCAGTCTATTATTAGTACATATTTTCGTAGGATAACTCAATCAGCAAAACTGTTTTTCGTTGAGGTCCTTACTGGTAAAAGAAAAAAAAGAAAAATGAAATTTCACTGAAAGAAAGCTTTGTTAAAAATAGTCAAAATGAATGTTATCTGGCGTCCATCAAAAATGTTGTCTAAATCAGGCAAAATGTTTATGTGAAACAGCGAAGGAAGTTGTCCTGAACAAATTTTTCTGACCATAGAAAAGATTCAGAGAATAAGCAAAGCTATTGTCTAATTTCAGACGAAGAGTTTGGATGGACACTAGCTAACATTTGGTTGGTCAATTTTATAAAACAAACCTTTTTTGTATCTATGTCTTAACCTGTAAGAATTCTTACATGTAAAATGTTTGTTACAATTCAAGATACTACCAAACCAAATTGCTCAATGCTCAATGGTGAAATTTGTTCCACGAAAAACGTCATGGATAGATGTGTTAATATGCCTCAGAGCCCCTGATAAATATTCTGAGACCTGTTCAGAGACATCTAGTGGATTGTATTTTGGGTCAGAATTGTGAAGAAAAACGGCGATTTCCAGGGATGCAATGTGTCAGAAAATCATAGATATTTTTAACTAAATCAACTGGTAACAGTCACTTTGATGGATTCACATTTAAGGTTTCATTTGTATGAAATTGTTTCAATAGAGCAGGCTGCTCATGAATGTTTGACAAGACAGGAAGGAAACAGTTGATTTTGACGGGTGACAGTAATGTCGTCAAAGGTGCAACTCACCAGTTGGTGAAGTCGTCCCGTGCTTGGTGAGGTCGTCAAAGGAAGCTAGTAAGGTCGTCAAAGACCATAGTCAAAGACCATAGTGAACTCGTCAAAGATTGGTCAAACTAAACAGGTCATCAAAAATGCTAGTAAGGTCGTCAAAAGATCTGATATAGTCGTCAAAGGAACACATTTTTGATAGCTATGATAATCAGATAAAGGCTAGTTTTAAGATATAAATAGGGAGACAGACATACAGATAGAATACATGGAGTATACAGATAGATAGATCGATAGATAGATGAATCACAAAGGATCATTCAAGTATGAATATGGAATGTTGGCCATTGCTTTGGATTTTGATTGAAGACTGATTTAAGCTATACCTCAATTTATTGACTGAATGGTTTATAGTCTTAAATAATATAAAAATTATGACATTTCAAGTCTTTTTTTCCATACTCGTTCATGCCTGACAATGCAGTCACATTTACACCGTTGATATTTTTAGATTTAGTTCTGGAACAATAATGACGGTAAATCAAATTTTAATGTGATATTGTAGAGTCTATTTGTTGTTTTTCTTAAAATCTAAATATATTCGCCCAGCAGCCTTTTTCAATTGCAATTATCAGATCTGGTTTAGCCAATGGTGTGTCGCTATTTTGGATTTTGTGCCTTTGAAGTTTGAATTTAATTGCAATTGTCCCATATAGACAGTTATTTGCAAAAATAAAACATGCTAGAAGTACTGAAATACATTTAGATATTAAAAAATACACAGATTGCAAAAATTCACACAGTGCCTTGCATCATTACATAATCAAGTGATATTTTACATATTTGTTTTCAAAGTTTAGATATAATTCCGCTACAACCCTATATGAGAGGCTGTAGTAGACTACAGCTGTAAGTGATCAAAAGCCTGAGATCTATCTAACTAGTACTTTAATTACACACAAATAGGGCTATGACAACTTCACCATGTTCTTTGACGACTTCACCAGGCAATCTGGCCAGTTTTGACGAGTTCATTAAAATCTTTGACGAGTCCACTAACTCTTTTGACGAGTCTACCAGCCTTTTGACGAGTCTACCAGCTCTTTTGACGAGTCTACCAGGTCTTTTGACGAGTCTACCAGCTCTTTTGACGAGTCTACTACCTCTTTTGACGACCTTACTAACTGGCGAGTTTACCTATTGATGACTATACCAACATTCATTTTGACATGGACTGCAAGTTCCTACCCTCTGATTGGTGCATTTTACAAAAATATAGTGCAGGTAAAGCAATCAGAATTTAAAATTATGGTTTAGGAAATGCATTCTTTAAAGTATAACTTT
The DNA here is from genome assembly GCA_026936325.1 of Platynereis dumerilii. Classification (NCBI taxonomy): domain Eukaryota; kingdom Metazoa; phylum Annelida; class Polychaeta; order Phyllodocida; family Nereididae; genus Platynereis; species Platynereis dumerilii. The sequence goes on from JAPTHN010000004.1 coordinate 4,937,301, forward strand.
GTATCAGTTTTGATAGCCCATGTTTTTCTTTTTTTTTTGAGAGAGAGACTACCTTAGGAGAGGACTCAAGCAAAGTAAAAATTGACACGATCCAACAAGACTCGAATTTACTAAAAATTGGCACCCAACAAGACTCAACTTTATAGCAATTAAGTAAGAACTTATCAGTCAGAAATGGTCCTTTTGTTATATGGTCAAAATTTTGAGTTTGAATCATGACTTTTGATGGAATTTTTACCTCTAATTGTCCGATTTTCAAGTTGTTGTTTTTTTTTCACGGGCGAAAAAGGGGGCAACATGATTATATCTTTTTTTGCAAAAAAAAATCGTAAAAATCGTCCTACAGATCAGAATGCTTACCTGCTGATTGGTAAACCTTCATTTGTAGCACCCTTGTACACAGTAGCGTGTTTGTTAAGGTCTTCACTGGGCAGGTAAAGGATTCCTCATATGTCCAAAATAACTTTTCGTGGTCAAGAGCTGCCCTACAGAGTTTCACTTCCTGCATCCGAGCTCTTAACCAAAAGTGTGACAACTTGCCCAAAGAGTGTGACAACCTGCCCCGAAAATGTGACAACCTGCCCCGAATTCTGCAGTTTAAAAGAATGTCCAATAGAACATCAAGATCTCGAATGATATAGGTATATACTCACCAGATAGGTTTAAGTAACTCCGCTTTAGCCATTCATATAGAATGGCAGTGCTCCTGCATGCTTTATATAGAAATAGTAGCATGTTTAAGTTTTGCACACTGTGACTACCTGCCCCTGTGACCCTGTGACAACCAGCCCCGGTCTCCCCTATCCCCGGGATGAACTTCTTTTCTTTTTTTTGCTCTCTAAGCGTCGATGAACAATTTTTTCGCATCCAATCCTGCAAAAAACTTTTTTATTGCAATTTTTTATTTATTAACTTAATTAAATTAACTTCTATTTTCATGTCTGAACAAACTTTCTTTTCAGTGTGAAGTGGGAAACATACTTTTTTTTCACCAAAAATCCACAGCCTCAAAGATCATCTGGTCAGCTTCTAACAAGTGCTGAGCATTTGGAGAAAATTATTGGAGAAAATTATTTTGACAATCAATTTTCATATTTGATAGAATCTGTAACAAATATATTACAGCCTGTCATTTTTATATAGAAAAAAATAAGGATCAGTTCACTGTGAAAAATGCATTTTGTGACTCATGATAGCCAATGAAGTGTCATCTTCCCTACTTTCAACATGGGAAATAGAGGCTGTTTGATTAGTCATGATCAAGAGAAGGCCATTTGACTTGTCATAACTGATTTTAGAGTGAAAATCAGCTGCATAATCCCTTCGTTTGGCTGTCACGAACAATCAGTTTAATTCAATTGTAATTACAGTTTATAAAATTGTATATACGTATACATGAGCTACAAATAAAGCATCTGAATCTGAATCTGAATTTAACAAGGAAGTATTGGGTATGATGATGACAAATCATCAGTATGACGACACACGAAGTGCCATTTTCACAGTGCAACAGTCCACCCTTTTTCTATATCAGAGTGACAGACTCTAATACACACAATGTCAGGGGCATGTTGGCCAATATTCCTTTGATTTTTCAGATGCACTGAATTGATAAGCATGCTCTCCAGTATCATGTCAATCAATGTCTGGTAGGCTACTTCCGTCCGTGATGATGTGACATTTTCCTAAAGCTGTATAATGTTTATATAATATTGACCTACCCTTTCTTTCGCATTGTTTTGTGCTAATTCTCTGTTTATTTCGCATTACATGTATTTTCTTGTAGTCACCAGACAGCTGAACTTTCCACTTGTGAATGTGGCGAAAGGTCTTGCCTGGGGATACTACTACAATTATCTAAAATTCATCGGACCAAGTGAGAAAATATTTACCTTTACCCAATATATATTCTCTCTACATGATGTTTCTCATTATAAGTCCTCGTGTTCATTGAGTCCCAGAGCATTTTTTAAGGATTTACGACTGGGAGACCAACAGTACTCAGTAGCCTCGTGATGGCCGACATTTGTCATTCAGCTGAAGATCCATATGATATATTTATTAAATGACATGCCTGCAAAAGGGACTCAGAACTGATGAGCTGACTGCTAATTTAATTTCACAGGCAGGGGGTAGTCCTACTACGGTCTCATACACCTCAGCTGTCAGTAAATCAAAATGTGGCGAGAATGAACCAGTGCATTTTTTAACATAGTAACTGGGAGACCAAATGGTCTCCCAGTGGACAAATTTGGTCTCCTAGTCATTGCCAAATTGGGATCACTGGGAGACCAATTTTCCAAGAACTCTGATCAATTTCACATTTGGTTTGTCATGATTTGTAGTTCTTGAGTGCATTTGAAAGTGAGGCATCTTCTTTTCATACCAAAAATATTATATTCTTCACTGTCTGTATACAATTATACTTCTGCTGATGCCATCTTTCTGATTTCCAATTTTCATAAATTTAATATATCTGTCATACTTGTTTTGATGGAATTTGGCCGACATCCTAAATTAGCAGTCTGCTCATCAGTTCTGAGTCCCTTTTGCAAGCATGTCATTTTAAAAATATATCATATGGATCTTCAGCTGAATGACAAATGTCGGCCATCACGAGGCTACAGAGTACCGTTGGTCTCCCAGTCGTAAATCCTTAAAAATGCTCTGAATTATGAGTATCCAAAGTGACTCAGCAGTGACATTTGGTAAACGTGCGTTCTCGATCGAGGGACCAGCATTGCATTATGGAATGGACTGCCTGTTCATATTAGACCAGCATCTTCTTACAGCCAGTTTAAATCAAAACTTAAAACTCATTTGTTCACTTCATATTTTATTTAATTTTAGAACGTTTGATTTTATACGTAAATTGTTTTTAAACTTTTCAAATTCTGAGATGATTTGTGCTCATGCTATGACAGAAAAAGGCCCAATTTTGTCTTTATTCACCCATATTACAGTATGTTTTGTTAAATACGAAACTGAATCATTGATAAGAAGCTGGACCCACTTGACTTAGTTCCTGCTGTGGACTGTTGATGTTGAGACCATCACTGCACAGATTTTCGAGTCCTTTCCTGTGCTCAAATCACTGCATGAATATCAAATCACTGCATGAATATTATGTTTTCCATTGCAGAAGTGGCAAAAAAGATTGGAGATGCAGCATCATATTGCCAGAACAAAGTGCCGAGAAAGTTGTTTATTTTGCTGCCTCACTCATGCCGCTGGTAAATGGACTTACGGACAACCATTAGGTATATACAGTAGTCAACTTTTGAAGTGGATCAAGAATTTACATCGTAGCAATTCTGACATCAAATGTTGTTGCTGCATAATTTTGCGTGAAATGTTAACTTTGATATCTTGGTAATGTGCTTGAACGAGATTGTTAGGTTTCAGTGACTTTGATGGTCACCAGACACGATTGTTTGAAGCTAGGTGCAAAGTGACTTGTCACACATTAGTGAATACACTGTAGCAGCACCAAAATAGAGTGGTGATTTCAGAGCCTTGGTCACTCAAACAATGTCGAATTGGACTGAAGGAACCTAAACACTGAAAATGTTAAAAAAAGAAGTCCTCAATTGTCTACTAAATATGATTGAAAAAAAATTTTCTCCAGTCACTTGATGAAGTATGCCCCAGCCGGTGGCTCCCCCACTCGGTGAAATTTTTCATATCCATTGGAAAAGCCACAGATTTTTGAAAACAGTGAATCAAATCAAAAGTTGAGCTCAATTGAGTTAAAAAAACAATCCCTGGTTTATTGCACAGTTACAAAAGAAATGATAACTTGTTTTCAATTAAGGTCACCATTTCTTATTAGTGTTACAGACAATTTTGCACCTTGTGACAAACAATCATCGTTTTGAAGGGTAAAAAATTTGTGAAGTATGAAGTTTTGTCGGCCAAAACATTGCCAAGACATCACACCAACATACTGCACTAATATCATTTACTCATACTTTTTTGTGTTAATATAAATTATATGTAAATTCTTGATCCACTCCAAAAGTTGACTACTGTAGTTGGGGCTTGGAGGTTTAAAAAAAAAAGTATTCTTGTCCAGTTTTGGTGACCATCTTGGCAATCTTGAAGGAAAATATACTTTCGGTGGATTTCTTAACACTGTATGTTGTTCAATCTAGAAAAATATATATATGTTTTGACATCACAAGCTTGAAATAAATAATTGTGTCTGGTGGTTCTGTGAAACAAATCATTTCCCGTCGAGGAAAGCTCCTAGCCCCTCCTAGAATATCTAATGTTTATATCTATCTATCTAGATCTAGCTATCTGTCTAACCGTGTATCTATCTATCTGTGTATCTATCTATATCTATCTATCTATCAATCTATATATTAATCTATCTATCTATCTATCTATCTATCTATCTATCTATCTATCTATCTATCTATCTATCTATCTATCTATCTGTCTATCTATCTGTCTCTCTATCTGTCCATCCATCTGTCTATCTATCTATCTGTCTATCTCTCTCTCTCTATCTATCTACACTCCTGCTCATAAATATGGAATATATCAAAAATAACAAGAAAGCCTGTTTTATTTTTTTATCCTTGTGTTGAGTGAGTCCAGATTTATAAATCAACTTGAATATGCTGAGTGGAGGCTCAACTAGAGCAATATGAGTGGCTGGAGTGAATCATGCTTCATTTGAGTTTTTCAGAAAAAAATGGTGATAAACAAACTTCAATAATTGTGATAAACTCTCAATTGAAAACAGCCAAAACTATTTCTAGCTGACATTATAGTACATTTCGGTGGAGCCTACATTGGGGGTAAAATTGTATGTCAATAAAATGTTCCTTGTTATTACGTGATTTTAGAAATTGAAAATGTAAAAAACTGCTCCATTCGCCCAAGCATAAATATGACCCATTTTGTTTGTGCTATGATTATTTGTTGCGGAGGTTTCACATGCCAATTAATAACCATTGAATTGACTCATTTAAAGGTTTATCTTTCCTTTGGTGCCAGTAATTTTCAGAAATCAACAGTGTTGGAAGAAACCTTAAATAAAATGCTTATTTTGGCTATTTTTGCATCGTTTGTTCACTTAACTCCTGCCTCCAAAACTTTCAAAGATTTAGCCAAATATTCAAGTGAGGACTTCACGTAACTCTTTAGGAATGCACTCAGGTTCTTAAAAATGTGATTTTGACCATTGAATTCAAATGGGGTAGCCACAATTCCATGGGTGTTTTCCTGTTTTCCTATATTCCATATTTATGAGCAAGAGTGTATCTATCAGCCAATTATCTAATTCTCAAAATTCCCATTGATACACAGCTGCCCAACTTTGGAAGAAACTGCACAGCTTAAAGAGACTCTGACGGTTGTCAAGAAAAACATTGCTGGCAACGAACGCAAATATACCGCTGCCATATACGAAATTCTAGGGGTAAGTAAGATATATAATATATGTCACTAATCTCTCTTTTGATTTCTTTAAAATTTGCGACAATATAACTTTTTTAAAGCTAATATGTCAGGAGATCGAACCAAAATTTTTCAAACTTTCCTATTGATGTATTCTACTTACAAGTAGCTAACGTATTTTATAATTAACGAGAAAAGATTAATTATGTCTATTCTGGAACCTGGAAGCAATTAAACAGCTTCTACAAAACTGAGTGTACAAAACAAATTTGTCAACCGTTACGGTGTCATTACTCAAATAGTAACTCCATGAAACTCAGGATCTTATTATGAGCACTTGAAAGACAATAAAGTTACGAAAATTCTTATCCAAAAAGTTTGAAAATTGGTTAATGTTTGAGGTAGATACGGTCAAAAGTGTCACACAACATCACGTTTAAAATTTCCCCATTGACAACTTTTCTTACGAAAATTCACTTCAAAATATCTGTTTTTTGTAAGCATAGCATACAAAATATAAGGCTCTCACACTATTTTCTATAATATTTTATGGAGAATCCATACTTGCTTTGTTTGCAAGCATTTAGCCTGGAAAGGAGGCATTCTCCATCTAATTTCTTGAAATTACAGGCCAATATCAAAATGTTGTAATCATTACGCAATTGCGAAAAAGAACATAGTGCCATGGATGAATGGCTAAAACACAGTTATAATACTCAAGTGGGATTAATTTCTTTTAACCGGTTATTTCCATGCAATTTGTAAAACTAATACATTACATATAGGGGAGAGCGGGGCACTGTGAGCCGCTTTTCTCATTTTAAGCTCCTGAGCCTAAAGTTTCAATGGTAAATAGCTGGTTGCTTTACATAATCAAGACTTCGTGGCTACAATATTCAGTGTTGTTGCATTATATTCTTAATTTTTAAATAGTCAAAACATCGCCTTTAAAAAATGTTGTCTAGCGGCTCATCGTGCCCGGACCCTGGGGCACCAGGAGCATGGGGGGCTGTTTACATACATGTATTATCCTTCTCATTCAACTGTAAAGAACTGATACCTCATAAACCAGATGATTTACCTGAAATTTTCCCTTGGCATAGGCCTATACCACAATATGGATCAGATGGATTTTGCATATTTTTCTATGAAAATAGCACAAATGTGTCCTAAACAGCTGCTGATGTCTTGCACTATAGTTCTGGACTTACAACAGTAGAGTTGTTGCTACAATTCAGCTTTAATTGCAAGAAGGAGGTACATTAAAACTTTATTGAAACTGGCTCATGGTGCCCCATCTCCAAGTGGCTCATGGTCCCCCATTTAAAATTTCATCTGTTAATGCATATCACCATTTTCCAGTTTATCATGGTATCAATGTGATGACATCATCCTAGCACATGCCTTACCTTCTCTATTCAAAGACCTAGTTTTATGAAGATGCTGGAAATAGTTAAAGTACCAGAAGAAAAAGTTCCACCGCTCAATATTTTACTTTTCACTCGTCAAAAGTATTTCTTTAAATTCTTGGTCCTAGATTGAACAGAAAGATTACGATTGCTACCCTAGCTAATTCTGCTATAATAAAGGAATATATGGTCTTCCTGTCGAGCAGTTCTATCCTGCCGTTTGTTTTGTAGGGGCCATGGCAAAATTCTCAAAAAGAAATGACACTATTTGGATATCCTTTGCACACAATGACATGTGTACAATGAAACAAATATTCAGCAACTTTTGTCCAATTCCGTTGTTTCAATTAGTAGTAGGGTGCATCGTCTGCCCTTAAATTGTCTTATTCATTTGCACTTTTGCCATATTATTCCATTGCCAGCAAAAAGACATTCTGCAAAATTTCATAAGATCGGTCGTGGCCTTTGGGTGACACAATTGCATTAAAGCTTGGTCCAAAAATGACAAAAAGTGATGTTTTGTATAATCGCGGCTAGAAATATCAAGCTTAACGTTAGATTTTGGAATTTCATTCATACACCATTGTTCTCAGAAGTAAATAAGCTTCAATTTGAATGCTAGAAAGCTATATTTCTGAATTTTTTTCACTTTGAGGAAATTCCGAAATTAGAAAGTTTCGGACTATGGTGAAAAAATGTTTTGAAAGAACTGCCTAAAAGGTCTCTTTTTGCACAACTGTCACATCTTCATTGGAATAAAGTATAAGGCACACTTTGGTGAAGAAAGTAAGAATTTCAACATGTTTTTCAAATATCTAGTCAACAATATTCTAAATTATACACATTTGCATTAAATACATGTAAACATGAGAAATAAATCACTTAAAAGCAACGTTGCTCTGCCATGTCTTTTTCTTTTGACTGCATTATAATTCCATCAAGGTTTATTAAATGATGTGGTAGATCACTTCCTCAGTTTAGAGACTTCTCTGAGTTCCGAAAGTCATATTAACATTGTTTTTTAGATTATCGCATTTCAATAATTCAAAAAGAAAATATCACTGCACAAACACAACTTCTCCTGAGTGGAAACCATTGATGTTGGTATTCAAATTGAAGCTCTTTTTCTAAGAAATCTAACTGCACCATCTATAAGTCAATAAAATAAAAACTGAAAATATTATTCACAACCACGAAACGGCAAAATAATACCTAATGCTCAAATTTCAAGGCTGTAGTGCCACCCTTAGACATTTGAATGTTTTCAAAAAAATATACAGGGCTACTTTTGTGATATTAAGGAACAACACTGCAAAAGTGCATGAAATTTTGAAGATATAAAGTGCAGACGATGCGCCCTACTTAGTAGTTATAATCAGGTTTTGGGGTGTTCCCAATTATGAAGCAATTTCTTTGAAGAGCATCAGTTTCCCCACTAAATCAACAAAGTTGGTTATGAAATGATATTAGAATATATCTCATAACACTAGATAAAAAATGGAACCAGCATTTCAAACATAGATGCCTTCACAAGCAAGAAATCAATATAATACAAAATTGGAAAACCATTGAAATTGGCTTTTTTCTCAATAAAGAAGCCTCCAATGCTCTTCAAAAATTTTATATAAATATAATTTCGGCTCAGAATATATCTTTGGCACCCTACGGTCATACTGTGCGATGATACATCAAATTCGATATCTTTACAAAATGCAACATCAAATCAAAAACTCACACTTCTGCTTCCCATTGGAATTGCACTGGCAATTGGATGCGCTCAATTCATTTCAAGATATTTTTCAAGTATCTTAGTGCAACTTGATTGTCATTGGTTTACAGGAGAGTTCTAACCCTAAGAGAAGTTGAAAATGGGTAAGGTAATCGTTGTGCATTTATTCCAGCTAACACTAACAGAGGCTTTTTATTGCAATAAAACAGTGATTTCAGTGCTATTTCAATGAAGGAGAATAACATGGATTTCGTGGATATGAATGTGTCTATGTTTGAAATGATGGTTATACTTTTCCTTTTGTGTTATGGGGTATATGTTGATGGCATCTTCAGATCAGTTTGAGTGATTTTGAGTGGCTATTGATGATTTTCCAAGAATTTCCATAATAATTGGGAACACCTTAAAACCTCATTATATACTATAACTCCCAACTGAGCCAAAGGAATTGGACAAAATTGACAATATATTGGCTCCATGGTACATTTACCAGAATGTGTAAGGGATAACTAAATAGGGTAAATTCTTTTTGAGATATCATAATTAAGCATGGTTGCATAATAATTGGGAACGCAGTGAAGCTTTTGGCCTTGTACAGAGGAATACCTGAAGTTAGAGATATATAATATTTACAGGGATTGTGCAACTTATTAACCTCTAAAATTGCGTTAACCTTGGATGACCTTAGGGGAGAGTTGGGTAATATGAGCATACTTTTTTCTCGTGGCTCTAGCCATAAGCATAAATGTGAAGAATGCAGCATTCCTGCTTTGTAAGACGAAGTTGGAATATGGCTGAAACGTGAAGGTAATTTTAGAACATTTGGTCAATTTGTTTTTTAATAATATCGCTACGAAAAAAATTTTAAAATTGCCCATATTAAACTGATAGAGCATTTTATGGGCACCTTAGAGGTATAATATGAGCACTCGGATAACTGCTATTATACAGTTATCGCACAGCACCGAGTGCAATATTAGTCACCGAGGTGCCATAAAAACTGATATTGCATGAGGTGAATAACTGTTATATCATATGTTTGTTTGTGGCAAATGCACAGAAAAGGGCTGGAATTCCTTGTCCAAACTCGTTTTGTGTTTCTTTTGACATGCTTGTTTAAAATGTATCTCGTCAAAAATCAAAAACTATTTCACTCACAAAATGTTTTTTCACACTATTGGAATCCACAAATGATATACTTGATGATGGATTTTTTTCAGATTTTTTTCTTAAACTTTATAGCAGACTTTAGACCTCTAAACACAACAAAATCACTGAAAAAACGCCCAAAAAGCTGTTTTTCGGCCACTTAAAGCTCTATTCTGATGCCACAAATAACATAACCAGAACAAAAACTTAATATCCTTTTAGCCCTTTATTAGGCGCATCTTTTGCCGCCAAAACCATCTTCCTATCTGCCTCCGTTGCCGTGCAGTTCATGTTTTAGTAAAATTGAAAAACACAATATTTTTGTTGGCTTGTGGCTGCAGCAGCATGAAAACATGGTGCTTCCTCTCAGGTCCGTCCAATCTTTTACATGTTAAAATGAGCGTGCAATAACATGCGTGCAATATCGTAGAATATTGCACGGCTGTCGACCAATCAGCAGTGAGTATTCTGGCTTACCATATGATATTCTTGAAGATGACAGTATGTTGTAATAGACAATAGCACACAAGGAGTCCATAACAACATCTTTAGAATTTTTCAAATTTTGTGGGATACCATTATCTACATATTATGCACTAAAGGCAGTCCTCAACAATAGGGTCAGTACAAGTAGTCGAAAACTAAGTATGCTGTAGGATAATATGAGCAGTGAGCATCCCTGCTGGACATGCCCATATAAGCAGACAAACATTTTGCGCAATAAATACAGAAGCACCCATATGCCCATAAAATCAGACAAACAACATGCTCATATTAACCTACGACACATCATGCTGTATTTTGGTGCATCACAAATATCTGATATTATGGGCAGCCACTTTCCACACTTCATAGTCAAGGGAAGAGTATCTCTAACCAAATTTACATCACTTCAAGGCATCTTCTACAGTCAACAACATACTAGAGGCAATTTCCCAAAGCAAAAATGACGAAAGAAATTATAACCAAATGTTCCAGTGACAATACCTTGAATATCATGGCAGCAATCAAGACACTGTCTGAGAAAATGATCAGGTTCAAAAGACTTACAAATTCCAACAGAGGTCAGCACCTACCAGCATTAGTTTTCTTACTGCAAAGGGTGCTCATATTAAACTACTGCCCATATTACCCTACTTTCCCTAAGACACAGTTCAAGCACTGAGTTACATTTATGTGTCATCCGTGTAAAAAAAATCCTGTGTCGCCAAAAATGCAAATATCTGGACGAAACTTGCTTTATCTGATGCAGAAAATAGTTGGCTTCCATAATAGTATCACTTTTGTGGTGTGTATATAGACTTTCTAGGTACGATTAACTAAAATAGGACAAAAAACAGGCAAAAATCGCCGATTTTGGGTGACAAAAAAAATGACACCTTGATGTTTAACGCTTCATATTTTGGACACAGCGAGCTTGAACAAACTTTGGGGTTAAAAAAATTGACCAAGAAAACGGTTAGCGCAGTGATGTAGAGGAAGGTCAGACGAACATTTTGATGTATCAAACTAAAAAATCTGTTGGGAATTTTTTGAGTTATTGGAGTTTTATTATTTTTATTTATCACACCCTATTCTTAGCATGAAATCTCCATCAAAGAATGCTCAGAACTACCTATTTTTCCTGTTTAGTAATATCTAAGGTGAAAGTCATTATTCAAAAGTAGAAATATGCAGTCATTGTCTCTACTGAAAGTATGTACCACCTCATCAAGACTGACAGGGTGTGACAAACATATAACCGTAAACATTTCGGGCTAGAGGTGCGAGAAAATGTATGAAATGCCAGGTTGTGTTTGTTTCATAATTCTGGTAAGTTATTTTAGCAGATTTAGTGTCATCATATCATTTCATCAAGCTTTGTTGAGTTTTTTGCGCATTTTATCACAAATTTTGTCACTGTGAAACAAACATTTCGTGACTCGGTAAAAGGATAGACAAAGTTAATTCAATTTTTGGACAACCCATGGTTGGAATGTTGGTAAGTATCTACTTCACTATGAAGCTGAATCCCCTGACATTACATCAAAAGTCTTTGCAATTTGACAATATACACAAATAACATTAAAAACTACTAATAAACAGTAATTTTCAAGCTTAATGTATTTTGGGTACTTAAAATTGGTGTTAAGATGTTTAATATTGTTGTAGGTTATCTGGCATCCAAAATCAATGAATCTTTAATAGTACAGAACAACAAAAATATCATAAATTCAGAAAATCAGGTGAAAATGTAGTTAATGCAAAAATGTACAACAACTGCATTTCTGACATGTGATATCAAAGGATTCTACTTCATACTTAACTAAATGCTTACAAAGACTCTTTCCAGGCGTTTTCTGATGATTCACTCGACAAAGGCTACACTTAACATGGTTGCAAAGTACATGTTTCACAGTGGTGAAATTTCTCATAAAAACACCTAAAAACCTCAATAATACACCTATATATATATAGTTCAAAAGTGAGGTAGATTCTACTACAATTATTCAACAGTATGATGAAACTTAGGACTAGCTGGCAAAAAAAAACATATTTTAAACATTTGCCAAGAAGTGTTTACAGTTATAGGTTTATCACACTCTGTCTGTCTAGATGAAGAGGTATTTACTTTCTGCTGTTACAATGACTGCATATTTTAAATTCTGAATAATGACTTTTATCTTAGATAGTACCTAGCAGGAAAAATTGGTGATTCTAAACACTTTTTGATGGAGATTCCATGCTAAGAATAGGGTGTGATAAATAAAAAAATTCAAAACTCAAATATCTCAAAAAATTCCCAACAGATTTTTTAATTTGATACATCAAAATGTTCGTCTAACCTTCCTCCACATCACTGCGCTAACCGTTTTCTTGGACAATTTTTTTAATCCCAAAGTTTGCTGAGGCTCGCTGTGTGGATGATAACGGGTTTTTTTACCAAATTTTTTCCTTGAGGCTCTCCCTAAGTTTCTTACCTACCGTATGATATACATATTTTGCCGATTATGGCAATTATTATGAAGAAAAATATCAAAAAGCGATGCAGGGTAGGATTACAATTTTGTTGTGATTTTCTCACCTCTCAAGGAATAGTCAATTTTAATGTGACAATTGTGGCTCTAATTTTGAAGACAGAAAGTTTACATTTCACAGAAATATTCTTTATTATGTAATAGGACTTATGCTAGCTTTGATTGTCTGTATCATGTGTCAAAACGACAAAATAAAATAGCTTACCAATGATGGTCCTGTCAGTTCAGGACATGTCAAAAACATATAAGTGCTCCGTAAAAAAAACTTAATCTCAAAAAGTTCTCAAGATAATGCGATGAAAATCAAACTTCGTTTGCCCAACTAAATTGGTTACAAGCAGTTTATATTGGCAGAGCCCAGTTTTGGATAGTTTTTGAGATTAAGTTTTTTTTATGACAAAATTTTATATGAAATTTTTTAGAAGTCGTATTTTATTTTCTGAATTTCGTCTAATTTGGAGTATTGATGAATCTTCTTAACAGATATGGTTGTAGCAGGCACTATGAACATAAATGAACCTCCAAAAATTATGTTTTGATGAAAATAAGGCCCTTATTCTTTGGGGTTTTTATATATAGGTTGCAGGTTCTATAAGGTCATATAACTCCCATATACTGGTAAATAGCATGTCTAAAACTACTCAAATATAGTAAAATTTACTCACACACCACATTTATTAATAGTTTTGTGCCTATCTGGTCAAAAATGCAGTCATATTTAAAGTTACAGTTTACTCCTTCCACCAAGGTGATGCCAAGAATTGGCTCTGCCACTTCTGCTGCATTAAAAAGGCATTCAAAAAATTTTACCAGACACCCTAACATGCAGGCATCAATTGGAGATTATTGAGAGTAAAAATATTTGAATATCGTATTGATTTCTGCTGTTGGTTCCAGCAAAAAGTGGTTGATACAACTTGGTGATGTCGGTCTGACCTTTCTAGCAAAAATAGTGTTTAAATTGGCTTCAACTGACTTAATAACATGCCAAAGTATGAAATAAATAATATTTTGTGTTGAAGGACTAAAATTCAAAATGAAGTAACTTTTAAGTGCTGTGGTTCCAAATTTTTATCAGATTTTTAGACAAGCATGAGGCCCCCCCATTAATTGTGAATAACTTTTTAACGGTTAAATATTTTGCATTGATTCTTACATATTATTAATCCTCACATTTTTTCACATATATCCCATGCACTTTAATCGCAAAATATGATGTTTTATTTTTTAGCCCCTACGACACCCAAATGTAACTCAGACCTCGAACGGTGTCCTAACCTGTTTTCCATGGTTGTCAGGACCCAAACTAAGAAAGACCGTGTTTTAGTATTGTTCTTTGCTATACAAGTTGTTTTTGCATTGAAAAATAAGTATTTGTTACAATGAGGGCCATCCAAAAATTATTCATAAGTGTAAAGTTTTTTTTTGACTACCCTGTAAGTGATGAAGCTGGGAGACTAAATGAAGAAATGAATGCAATGAAGACCAGACAAGCAACAATGGAGCAGGACATAAAGCATAAAACATGGCAAACCTTCAGGAATAAAAAGTCCATGTTGATAGGGGATTCACTCATACGGGATATAGATGACGAAAAACTTGTCAGGACTGTTGTTAAAAGTGTCCCAGGTGTCAAAGTTGCTGAGATGCGAAGTCAGTATCTTGAAGATCTTGTCATCAGTGAAGAACCACTGTCACAAATTTTCATTTGTGTGGGAACTAATGACTGTGTATAGACAATGATTTTGATGTTAAAAAAGTTGTGGAATCGTATGAGTCAATAGTCACTGAGATGCAGAAGATGGTTAGTAAGCCGTCTGATGTCACGGTGTCCAGTATTCCTCCCAGATGTGAAAAATCTGAGTACCAAGAGTATGTTGAAGCCCAAAACACTGCTGTCCGTGACATGGCCAGGAATGAATCCCTGTATGTTGACAATGACCTGTCATTTAATCTTGCCAATGGGGAGGTTAATGATGGTTATTTGATGACGTCTGACAGCCTGCGCTTGACAAAGCAGGGTAGAGTTCTCGCACCATGACTTGACTTGAGTGCTTCGTGACTTGACTTGAAAGACTTTCATGACTTGGACTTTACCATGACTTGAGTGTTTCGTGACTTGACTCAACCAAAGCGTCTTGATGAAACCAACTTAAGTGACTTACAGCCCTCGAATTATGAGTAGGCCTACTTATAGTCATACACCAAAATGCTCCTTATAAGGTAACATGACTCAATCACATCCCTATATATTGCTATGGCTCATTTTCATTCACCCTACCAACAAGTACTATAAAATTCTGAAGTTTTCAAATCCTTTAACAGTCTTTTTCCGGCATTATTTGAATAATTGTTTATGGTTTTCTACAAAGAAACTAATTGAAACAACTAACAGGCAACAATGAAACACTCAACAATCCATTCAATCGCTTGTAGAGATCTCAAACTGATAATTATGTCTGTCACACCGGAGGAGAGTTAAATCTTTTTGTTACATTACTTCACAAAACAGTGCATGTTGTGATCAGGGTAAGGTTTCACAAGCTTACACTGAGAAGTGAGGATGGTTTTAGAGGTAATTTGTGAATCTCTGAAATTTCATGATTTAATCATTATTTCAACTGGCTGTATCTCCGGTCCTAATTAAGTTACAGAAATCATATAAATATCAATGGAAAGCTAAGAATTTCTTCTTTCTTGTGAGTGGTACTGAATGTTTGTATAATTTATAACGTAAATGATCACAAGACCCTCAAAATTCCATGTTTTCAGTCATAAACAATACCATTTTTCAATAGGAACAAAAACAGTTTGTGCGAAAATATTTAGGGACAAAATGTCCAAGATATGAATAAATACTTAGATGTTGTACGGACAGAAGTAATGATTGTAGATCAAATGACAACTACAAATATTTTATAGTAAGAATTAAATATGGCACTAATATGACTTTTCAAAAGCTTCTTTTAAATTGGGAGACAATATATATAAAATTTATATATATATATATATATGCATAGCTTAAAGACATTTTCTCTTATACTTGTGCAGACTGATTACCTCGCCTGTGTGGAGTACTGCACTCCTGTTCTGGTCCTGTATCAAATGGAAGCTGAGCAACTGGGAGGATTGTCACCGCAACAGAAAGATGCAGAACGCAAAGCATTCTACGAAGAACTCAACAAGATTCTGACCCGGGATGGGGCTCCCAACTTCTGTCGCAACATCAGGTTGATTCAATATGATGATGGTAGGACTTTGTCATTATACTTTTCATGCATAATAGATTCAAGTTGGTTCAATTCTAATCATTCAATTTACCAAGAAATGGCATTTAGCTATAGTATGTGGACAACACACCAATATGGCAATATTATCTAATAATGTTATTCTTATTTTCAGATAATACCATACACATATGTATAATGAAAGCAAATTTTATGTGATGTTGAATTGCTGAGGAAATTTAATGAAGTGTACCGTAAAACAGGATTACTTTGGCCGTTCTGTACTACTTTGGCCATCAGATGAGAAAAATATTCAGTGTCCTGTGTCTCAAAAACCAATATAGATATCTGGACATTTCTTATTGCATCTGCTAGAGTTACTTGTCTACTTTTTATGTACATTAATTTTGTTTCAATGTCATGATACCAGTGCTTCATGTGAAGGTCATTCTGGGAAAAAGCAAATTTGCAAAAAAATGTGATTTTGCAGGGAAGTGTGTACTTTGTTCTGGGTGGATCAAGTACAAGCTTATGCAATGAAAATTACCGACGCTTTTTAAAGATAATATATCACAGTTTCAAACTACACAGGATTTGTTTGTATGTTATACAATTTAGTGAGTTTAGGGCTATGGCCAATGTTACCCCAAATCTCCAAGTCAGTGTCGGGGTTACTTTGGCCACCCCTGGAAATGGCAATTGGCAAGAGTTGGAACAGTTAGTAGTTGTACCCGGAGGAAAACAGAGTATGTTCGCAGCTCAGAAACATTAAAAAATCAGTATATCCCATATAATATTATGGTATTGTAGTACATCAGAAGCACAAAAGTAGTACATTGCGCAACGATGATTTGTATGGTTGAGAGATTTTTTCACACAAAATTTGCATTTGAAGTACAAATGTAGTACATTCGAAGTACAAATGCGCCACTTTTGCAGCACATTTACAGTAGAAAAGGAGCACATTTGAAGCGCTCGAATTATTTAAATTATGCTCCATTTATACTCCCGATATGCAAATCCATACGCTCCAAAAATACTCCCTTGCAGGGAGTATAAAAAGAGCATACCGACTGTTCATGCTAGCAGGAAGTATTTTTGCAGTACAATTGGAGTACATTTGAAGTATCTAAAAATCAATGCTTCATTAATTTTATAGGCCACATATAGATAGATAGATAGACTTTATTCAACACATTAAAAAGAGGGTACAGACACGTAAAATGATAACAGGCAGTTTTGTTTGTTTGTTTGTTTGTATTTTACGCCTCTGCAGCACCTTAGTGGGCTATATCGAGGCAGGCGACCGCCGTATGATGATGATGAGATGAGAAGACTGAGAGTCTGGTACATACCCTATTAATTCAGGGATGCCCAGGGTCTTTCAGTTGCCCCAGCATAGAATACTGGATACAACCCGCCTCCATTTAAAGTCCCATGAGCTCGGACTAAAGTGAGTTCCCGGGGTGAGATTTGAACCCACGCCCTCAAAGCCAGTTGACGATAACAGGCAGTACATTGTTGTTATGCGGTTCAGATTGCACACAAAAGTTTAAAACTTATTTCCAGTGTGGTCCAGACAACAAAGTGACGTCAAGAGGCACTAAAGGCTATCCACACTGCTAGTAACATTTATACAATATGAAAAAATATTATATTAGTTCCTCAGCCAAATCAATGTAATTAAAATAACTACGCATAATTACTTAAGCTTAGAGAAAAGAAAAGAAGGTTTGTATAATTTTACATCAGATTTGTACTTTTTGCCGCTTTCAGTAGTAAAACATTTGTATTTAACACAACGGAAATTATGCTAGTAATTCAATGTATATTGTAATTAAAAAATTGGACACACCTGCACATTTTCAGAGTTCTGGAAGTGAACATAACCCTAATGTGACTGAATTTAAGCAGCCTGAGTCATAGAAGTATAAATGCAGTACACAAAATCTTCAAATGAAATTTAAAATTTAGAGGAGCACATAATATTATGCAGTAGGGGCCTACATGATTATTCGCACATATGGCCTAGTTCAAAAATAATGAAGCCACACAGCATATTTTCTGTAGGGGTCTCAAAATATTAGAATGGCTGTACGTGACAACTTAATGGTACACCATTGCTTTAAGTACACTCTTGTGCAAATTTCCTGAACATTTCACGACATTCTGGCTCATAGTTATTGAGATTGAAAAACAAGCATTTTTTCACTAAAAAAACGTGACATAACATCTTTGACCACTTGAATTCTTTCAGTTTTACAAATTTGGATGTATTCTAAGACAATTTCCTAACACATTTTGGAATCTCTACATCCTTAGGCTTCATCAATCCATCAAATCAAGTACTTTTATTTGCCTGTGTTGACATTATTGAGCTATTTGTACTCGAAGGTTGACTTCCAAAAATTAAGTCAAATTTGACGCTTACTGATCTGGGTTGCTCTAGTGTCCCTTTGACATGTGTCAGTTGAATCTTTTGGCCTCTGAGACCTAGTCTTATATCTGCTTGCCCATTTGGGAGCTCCTTATGGTTGTGGAAAATTTATTTCACTAAAAAATTCCGGTGAATAGCAGGGTAGGTGAATCCGTCGCAAGCGTAACACCCAGAATACTTTGTAGTGCCAAAGAGCAAAAAAAGCTCCGTTTTAATTCTGGTTTGGCTTGTAATATTGCAAAATCTGTGTAGTTTTGAGTAACAATCAAGTAATCCAGGTTCGCAGCTGGTTTCTGGTGGTAAAATACAAAGATTTCTTATATGGGGCTTTGTCGCAAGCGTAACGCTATGGAAAATATTGATCATATTTTCATGGTTTTCTTGTAAGGAGTAAAGCAATCATTCTAGTATTACTAGTAGTGATAATCAACACAATATTTCAGTAGTTGGAGTATGTTTCAATGTTTAATTATCAAAATTTTGCTCTTTATGAAGCTTTTCTCAAAATATGTGGCAAATTTGTCCAAAAAGGCAATAACCAATACAAATATCACTTTAATTTCGTAATTACTGCTATGCTTCATCCAGTTATTACTGATAATGCATATAAAATCAATTTGGGTGGAAATCTGGAAACAGTTTTTAGTCACGCCATTGCTCAAAATGGGCTTTTTTACTGGAAAAAAGGTTTAAAAAAACACGCTTCTATCATCATTTGCTCGGTTCGTATTCACTTCAGTGGCACTTATTTGGTACCAACTCGAAGCCCACATACGGGCGCATAACACAGGACAGGTGAAATCATTTTAGAGGAAAATATGTACAGCTGGGGGGAAAATATGTAAGTTTTTTCTTTATTATTGCAAATAATTTCTAAAAATACTGTTTTCATCATAAGATATATGGTGAATTCGGATGAAAAATGCCATGGACACCTAAGAGTATATGAGTTTTGTCATCCAACACAAAACTTCGAGTTAATTTGAAGATAAGTAACCATTTGGTCTACTTTTCTTTCACGGCCATGGAAATAAAAAGTAAATAAAATTTGGTAATATTCGGCTTTTATCAGTTATTTCCACAAACCACAGCAAAATGGTAAATAGAGTTTCTAGAACTTAGACATGTTTGTTACAATATTATGTGGTCATTTGATACATATAAACATTTTAAAATTTTGATGGGCATGTCACACTTTGGCTTCATTATTTTTGAAATAGGCCATATATATATATATTACAGTACGTGATTATTCAAATTGTGTCAATAGAAGTATAAAATCAGTATGCAACTTGCATAGAAGCTCAAAATCAGTATAATGGAGTACATATGTAGCGTGGGTCCTCGTACTGTTTTTGTATTGATTATGTACTTCCTCACTGAGAGGCTGTACTGCTTTTATGGTATAAACCTTGATTTGACAAACAGGTGTATGCCCCTGAAAATTATATTGACTGCATTGATACTTAAAAAAATACCATAAATGGTCCAATGCAATAACTGCAATTTGCGTCATTTGACAAGCATAACATAGCAATGATGTACTGGCTGCTAGGGAAGCTGTGAACCACTGTAGACATAAGATTTCATCCAAAATAGCATTTGACAGATATTTCATCTTGGATTATTTTTTATGGTGTTTGTCAATATAATGTTACATCGATGAATTACACAAAAAAATTGAAAATTAGAATAGAAATGTAAAATGACATATGATAGATAAACTTGTTTTAAAATGACTTTTTTTATGACTAGTAGCATATCTTACATTCTTGTGACCAAAAAACAGGGGTATGTTCTGACTGACAAGCCAGTCTGCTGTATAAGCGAGCGAGCGAGGCTGCAGACTGGCGAAATTCAGATCGAATTGGGTATCGAATTGGCATCTAGGTCAGTGGGAGTGCTGCCCCTAAAGTCCGCGCTGCTGCCTGTCAGGTCTGCGCTCAGCAGAACACAGCAGAACTATGCTGGGCTGCTTCAGAAATTCATGTAAGCGAGGACGTGAAATAGAGCACCAGCAGTGAAATGTTGTAGCCTGCTCGCTGACGCTCGCAACTGATTTAGCAGGCTACTGTAGCCTGGGGTTTGTTTGCACTATGTCATTCTGAAGTAGGAGGCAGTAGTACACAGAGTGTGGTACACGTATCAATACTTAATTTTGTTCAGAAATCTGCGAATGAGTCACAACTCATTCTAGATTACAAAAATACATTCCTCGGCTTGTTGGGTGGCCAAAATAACATAACTAATTAAATTCTACTGCGGTACATGGTATTACATGCTCAAAATCTAAGGCGGCCAAAGTTACCCCAACTTAATTATGTAATAAAACATGGAACCATCATAGATTTTTGGAAAGATTTTTGACAGATTAAAACCTCTGTACTGGCAGTGTTATGGCACAAAACTGTTGATATTCAACAAACAGTTTTTCTCAGAACACAAATTTGGTGCTCTGAAACGGCCAAAGTAACCCTTTTTTTACGGTACCTCAGTAACCAGTGACACGCCAGCATTGTTAACAAATTCATGATTTAAAAAATTGAGTCATATGGTTATCAGGCAAGATTATGAGGCCAGATATATTGATTACATAGGCCTAGTACGTAATGTTCGCGTCAGTTGTGTTTTGACTGAACGAACATAAATTATGCTTTCAGATTCCCAAGGTGCTGAAAAGACGCTCTCTGAGATACTGGTTGAGGCAATAGAAGAAAGCCTGCAGGAGGACAACCTAATCTGAAAGATTCAGACACGGCAGGTATATATTCTTCATTACTTAGCATGTGCACATACTTTTGAGGGTGATGTTTAAATAAGAACAATATTAGAACATCTATTAATTGAGTTCCTATAGCCTTATGGTTAGAGCGCTTGACTAAAAATTCACTAGCACAAGGAGACATGGGTTCAAACTCAGTCCTAGAACTCAATCGGAGTGAGCTGGAGGTGTTTGTGGCCGGGGAGGGTGGTCGCAGGCCACTTGCGTAGGTGCATAGCAGCAACACCTCCAGCCAGACTCCTCTGGACTAGATAACTGGACCAGCAATGTGAAATGCCACAACAAGGAAAGAGTTGTCACCAGGAGTGCTGGAGTCCTCCTGTCATCACACATAGTGAAGTCAATTTTAAACACCAGGTTGACGTGGAAGATTAGTGGTATATTATACATGAACAGTCAGAACAGATAATGACAACAATAATATATATATATATAGATTTTATTGACAACTGGATATCAAACAGTGATACATGTGTCTTTCAATATATATGAAGCAGAAAATAGAACTACAGCTACAGACTACAAATATTGGTGTATTGAATATGGGTTTACTTAAAATAATGGTATGTTTTATGCAATTCGGAAATGTTCAAGAGTCTTTGAGAGTCCATTCAAGAGATTCATTAATCATGTCTATAATTTAGATAAATACACATGAAATGTTTGTAAAATGAGGTGAATTGTCAGAAACAGTATTTATAGAGAATAAGCTTTGAGATTAGTTGAATATTACACGGTCCCAGCTTTACGAGATAGGCAATAGCATATAAATATATACAGTAATACTGATAGTATAAAACCACATAATAGTAATGTCTACAAGGTACAGAAACGTATCTATGACTATTTGGCACATTTACTAAATAATTGATTGAACAAACAATTTTTAACATTAATGAAAACATACTGCATAGAACAGATCATACATTAAATATACATTGCAATGCTTAAGTGATATCTCTTTGGGGCTCAGTGTGTTCAGCTGTGCTTGTTCGTTCTATCTTTTAAAATTGAATGCAAAGTTTTTTTTGTATTTTTGGCATTAACGTTAAAGTGTAAGTTGCTATTTTCTATTTTCTCTATATTATTCATTAATTTATACGTGTTGATTTTTTACATTTATATATATATATATATATTCTTTAAGCAAGTTTTTCGGTTTAGATTACTTGATTTAGGAAATTGCCAAGGGCTTTTAGGATGATTGGATCCCTGGATCTCATAATGGTTACAAATTTGTCTTTTTGGTTAAGATTGTTAAAGTTGGGCAATATGCTAACCACAGCTTGAAAGAGATTGGAACGTTGACTGTTGTGGGATTGACAGGTTATGAGACAGTGCAGTTCATCTTCAACTTCATTTGACGTACATTTTTCACAGATTCTACTTTCAGCTGGTATTACTGGGCGTTCATGTCTGCCAGTCTCAATTTTTAGGCTATGGGAACTACACCTGAACCTAGCAATTTTTGTGTAAATCTTTTTATTAGTGTTTTGAGTTAAGTAAGGTTCTAATCTAAAATCAGTCTTAAATTCTTTGTATGTTCTTAATTTAGGATATAGGGAGCTATCATTTATACCCGACAGTATTTTATCTTGTTCTGCCATGTACATTGCCAGTTTAGCAGAAGCTACTCTTTGATCAGAAGTCATATTTTCATTTATCGTTATGTTGTAATAATTTTCATTTATCGTTATGTTGTAATAATGTTAACCCTCCTACAGTCCAAGGGGGCCTAGAAGAAATATAACATTAGCCTTTAAAAATACTCCCAACCTCACCAAAAGCACTAATTCACTCACATAACTCGTTGCAGTAAATGTTCCATGAAGTCCTCCAAACAAAGGTCTATGAAAGCATTTCGGTCATCCAACCTTTTCTCATCCAGTATCTGGAACTATAGCCGAGCCCCAAGGACTAAAGTAAGGGAAAACCAAGTCTTATGTATAGCAACATGTCACCGGAATAACTGGGATGGATAATTCTGTCCATTTGGAGCTATTTGGGTCTCTTTTTCATACCAGTGAATCCATGCTTTCACAAGTCCTTATGTACCAGGGAAACACACAATTATATTTCTTGTGTCAAATATTGTCAACCTCACTAAGACTAGTGATAGAGAGAGGTCTCTCACAGCCAAAATTCATTGGCTTTCTTGGTTTCAGTATTACCTGCCCCACCTAGCTGAACTTTCAGTTTCCATGGCAACCACAGAATGACTTTAAAATGTCCAAATTGTGAAAAATTCATTGTTCTAGATTGAATAAAAGCGTCCGTACAAAATAAAAGCAAACTTTCTGAACACCCCTCATGGTAGGGTTAAAAAATTTGTATTCTAAACAGAATGTGTCAGATCATCTATGTAAAACTATCCATGGACAAATTTTGAATTCTGGTAAAACAGATGTGCAATATGCTTGAAATAACCAACACTATTTATAATTTATAATGTCTGTCGTATTTTTTCAATTTGCAGGATGGTAATCAAATTGGCGCGATACGAAGATAACTTAGAATCCCAAATTGGGCAACAAGCTCGGCAATGCCCATATATAGGGCCTATACACTCTTGCTCATAAATTTGGAATTGAGTATAGAAATTTTGTAACACCATTTTGTGATTGGAGCTGCAAACAGACTTCCTACTATTTTTCTAGATGAATATGGGTCGATTCAACATCACAAAGTGAAAATTTTATGAAATTGGAGAAAATCTTGAAAACTGGGGTCAATTGTGGAAATACTGAAAAAACAACAAATATTCCAGATTTTTGAAGGGTTGGAATGACATGAAATATCGTTGATACATGAAAATAATTGTTACCAAAAGAATAATTAGGGTCCAAATAAGTTAATAACATAAATTAGTTTATATTGGAAATAATACCCTCTAGGGGTAATCAGGACTATGATCTAAAAGGCACACAACATTTTGTTGTGATTTGTGAATTTCTATCTTTCTAAAAGGACTTAAGCTCTGAAATTTTATGGGATAAAAGGAAGAGTTCTTCCAAATGGTACTATGGCTTCCACCAGTCTGAGACCAGACTGCTTCCCCCCCCCCCCTTGCTTGAACAAAAAGCACCACATCATAAGGTTCCATCATTTGGGGTGCTCCTTACACAGAAGGGAAGTCCAATGGGAAGAAGAAGAAGCTCCCTCAGATAATGAAGGCTTAATATGCGGAGGGACAGGTACATTCTGGGCTTCAACTGAAAAAAAATTTAATCGCTCGCTATTGACTGTTTGTCACAACACAACAATGTCAATTTAATACTGCAATAATTGATAGTAGCCAAAAAATCATGAATCACTGAGTGGATTCATAGAAAATATTGCAAAAGGTCATCTTTGCAAATGCATCACACATAGGCCTGGCTAGAAGAGATTTTGTATATGTTAGGTGAGTGATCCGCTATCATGGTAAACAAATCATTGCTGTGTTGTGATAAACAGTTGATAGCGAGCAATGCAATCAATTTCCAGCAAGAATGATGGTGTCATGTGGAAAAAATGTTCTTTGGTGTACTTTCCTAGCCCTGAGACCCTGCGTGTAGCGCAGGGGTCATGAATCACTACATAGTAAAAACTTGAGATTTCAGCATACCCTTCAGGAGGATCAGAATGGTGTCATTGTTGTGGCTCTATTGATCATTGTGTTTATCTCACAATAATCTCCATGTATTTCGCTGCTGATAGCACATCATTTCAGCCCAGAACGTCCGCACATACGCTGTAGACAACAGTTTTAAATTTTCTAAGCCCCATAAAAACTGTCTCCTCAATAAAGTAAAATGGCTGCTCAACAGTGATTGGTCTAAACAGAGCAGCAGCACTGTTATGATGTCATAAACACTGGTGACGTCACAATCTCTGGTGATGTCATAGCGATTGTGTAAACAATCATGTTGTGACATCACCATGCAGCTGTCACTCTCTCTTAGCCAATCAGAGCGCAGTTTCACTACAATGTATAAGAAAAAATCATTAAGCTCAACTTCAATGCCTTTGTATTGTAGGTATCAGTGTTCTCACAAAATTGAAAATATGTGCTATCAGCAAAAATTGTCTATTTTTAATATACCAACACACAATATTAGTAATTCATTGAAAACTTAGCTACAGCCATTCCCCTAAACCCTTGTTGAAAATCTCAAGTTTTTCCAATGTAGCGACCCATGACCCACGTGCTAGCACACGTGGGTCCCAGGGCTAGTACTTTCCAGTACATCCAAAGTGGTTTCTCATAATCACACTGTTCAAAAATTTCAAATTTTCAAGAAATAGTCAGAATTACCAGATTGTCATATTTCCTGCATCCAAATCAAGCATAGTTGAGACAAATGAAATTGTGCATCCAGCATATCTACCCTCGGCCTTCAACCCCTTAAAATTTCAGAGCTAAAGCTCTGTTAGAAAGAAAAATATTCAACAAATCAAGGAAAAAATAGGTGTGCCATTCAAATCGAAGTCTAGATTGCCCCTAGAGGATATTTTCCCAATATGGACTATGTTACTAACTGCTTTTGACCCCAATTATTCTTTTGCTGTCATTTATTTTCATATTTCATGTGATATCAACCTGTTGAAAAAGTTGGAATATTTGTTGCTTTGTTTTTTTTAAGCATTTCCATTATTGGCCCCAGTTGTCAAGATTTTCTCCAAATTCATAAAATTTTCACTTTGTGATGTTGAGTGGACCCATATTTATCTAGAAAAATTGTTGGAAGTCTGTTCGCAGCTCCCATCACGAAATGGTGTTGCCAACTTTCTACTCACTTTTTGACATGTGCCTATATTCCATATTTATGAGCAATAGTGTATATATGTGATTGTTCTTAATTTGTGCCGAATATTATTCTGCTTATTGTCATCATATAATATGTATCATATATAACCCAGATTGTTAACCAATTTTGATCCTGGAGGGGGTGAGTACACTCTAAAAAATGTCGGGACAAAATTGTTTTTTAGATTCTAAATGTTTTTTGAAAAACCAAATTTCAATGCAAAAAACCAACATGGATTTTTTTTTTAATTTCAATGCAAAAAACCAACATGGATTTTTTTTAAAATCCATGTTGGTTTTGCATTGAAATGTGGTTTTTCAAAAAACCATTTTGAATCTAAAAAAGCAATTTTGTCTGAAATTTTTTAGAGTGTAATCAAAACTCCTTGGAATTTCAAACTCTCCTCCTGACAGCAATAACTGAAATATATACTATTCCTGTTTTTGCTATGATATTCATGCAATTGTATCCTAAATTGTTATTGATGTCAAAATAAATCTATGTATTATGTGCAGAAATTGGTTGTCATTTTGTAAGTTTATTTGGTTTTGATATTTCAACAAATGTATGATATTTGATATTTGACATTTCGATAATAAAGTTAACATATTTTATTAGTACCTATTGCATTGCTGCTCTGTTTTCATGTCTTTAGCATTTTATTTCACCGTCACATGCTCTCACAGCGTTGCAGTGACATTGTTCATTGGCGTAGGAGGCCAAATTTTTTGAGGTGCTGCCCAATAAAATATTGCCCAAATTGCCGTGAAAATCTCAATTCAAAAAAGTGTTTACCCAAAACTCCATGAAAATTGCGTTTGCAAAATTTTTTGGGGGCACCCCCTGCCTCCTATGTCTATGAATCCATGTCACTGTTTGCTGTGCTGAAAATCTTTTTGACTACCTGTTTTTGCTATGATGTCCATGCAATTGTATCCTAAATTGTTATTGATAGTCAAAACAAACATATATATATTGTATCATGTATTATATGCAGAAATTAGTTATCATTTTATAAGTCTATTTCATTTGATATTTCAACAAATGTATTATATTTGATATTTGACATTTCGATAATAAAGTTAACATTATTTTATAAGTACCTATTGCATTGCTGTTCTATTTTCATGTCTTTAGCATTATATGGTAGAGTCAAGGATGGTAAATCCGTCCACTTTTGGCTATAACTGTATTTTAAGGAAAATGGTATTAGATGCAAAAATAAAAATTTGCACATTGGAAGGGGCATTTTCCGTAGTACCACTAGCAGCTAAAAGAGTAAAATATTCAAATAAGTTTTGCTGAAACCATAGCAACAAAGATTGAAGGTTAGGGCCTCTAAATCCGTCCAGGTTGCTTCTAAATCCGTCCAGCAAGGATGGTAAATCCGTCCACAGGGTATTATGCAGCACATGCCTATCATATCTTGTGATTTTTAAATTTTTTGCAATATATTTACTGTCACAAAGGATTTTCTGTCAATATTAAAACATTGAGGTGCTGATTGCACTTATAATAGGAGAATCAAGTAACAAAGGTCAAGTGAACTATAAAGAATTTCAATTGACGGCCTCAATCATAATTAAGAAAACCCTTTTAACCCAATCAAGTGGTATAATTGCTCAATCTAATTTCTTTTTTGCCATTTATAACTAATAAAAGTCATAAAAGTATTTTTATAGTTTGAAGTAGGTGGACGGATTTACAATCACTCAGTTAAGTCAGTTTAAAAATAATGATGGTAAATCCGTCCACTTTTATTTCCTTTGTATCTCCTTTACAAGTGTTGGAATTCAGTTATTTAAAAAATCCTATAAGAATAATAAAATTAATCGTCCCGTGCTTCAATTATTTACCTGTGATGACGTCACAGGATTTCATTGTGTTTTGTCTTCAACTTTTAAATGGACCTGAATATCATGTAAAATGCTGTAAAAACCATAAAAACGGCAAAATTAGTTGAAAAACGAGTTTCTCTTGCTTTTACAACTCACACAACTGTAACAATTATAATTATATGCCTATATCAGGGGGTGGACGGATTTACCATCCTGGACGGATTTGCCATACTTGACTCTATGGTATGGTATGGTATTATTTTTCATTTGAGTGACACATGTGTACATTTACAACAAATTCAAAATAAGATCAAATCAACACACTCAAACCAAACCTAGGTTCATGTCAATATTAATATAACAAAGAAAAATATTATCCAATACATCAATAACAACAAATACAACAAATAAACAATAGAAAATAAAAGTTAATGAGCACAGCAAAGAATCTTTGTCAGCAAATAACAAATAAGAGCAAACCTAAGGAAAACAGAAAAGGCAACATAAATCGAAAATGTTGAATGACACACCATAGTCGATTCCCTTTTACATTATTAAAAAGAACATCAAATTAACTTAGACTAATTGACACAGTATACATGTATATATATTTTATAAATTATTTTACGTTCAGTGGATGACACGCTCACTCAATTTAATAGCACTAACTGCGACATTTCATATATGGAAAGGAAATATACTTTTACAACACTAATTTGATGAGATAAACACACTACACCAAACAGCTCTCATAGACTCAACACTTAGAGGAAAATCACAGGCTGCGCTAGAGTAGATTTCATAGAGAACTTTTTTTTATGAGATTCACATACTCATGAGCACACATTTCAATATCATGAATTGTAGCTTGGATGAGACCCACACACTGGGGCAAGTCTACTCTTTTCACGAGCCCAGTTAGTGATAGCAAACACTGGTAAACATACTCTGCAGTGTCTTTTACAAATTCCTTAGACATCAGAAGTAGCATCTTTTGATCAGCATTTAGATCTTGCCAGTCTGGATGGAAATGTCCTAATTTATCGAAAAACCTCTGCCGAATGTCATCATATAGATTTATATGTCACTGTCACACTGTCACACTGTCACAGGCTCTCACACAAGGGCTTCCCAGCATATTTGAGTCCGTTACCATTATATATCAGGGGAATGCAAATAGAATGCAACCTCTAACTAAATGGTACAATTTGCATTGATATGAATATGATAAAAAATATGCATTAATGCATACTTTAGTTACTTACTCACCTTAACTCTGAAAAGTGTCAAAACTATGTTCTGGGATGTTTCTGTTGAGATATCAAGCCAGGTAATTGAGCAGGAAAAGTTTGCAGGCTGTGGGTGACAGAGCAAAAGGAAGTAGTTGACCCAAGGTCAAGGAAATCTAGGTATTTTTTTAAGGATAACAAAATTCGCTAGACTGGCATTTTATAACACAAGGAATTTCCATAAATTATTTAAAATAATAATTATAATTTTATGAGCTTGATGCCAGAAATTATGTCAAGATATGCTTTCATTTTTGCTAATTGACCCAATCTACTGTCTAAATTATAAATTGTTACCTCAAGAGGATCAAGTTGTTTCTACCTGAGGAATTTGTGAAGCTGTGAATAACATTCTCATCAGTTTGATAATCGATGTGCCATTGTTTTCTAAACATTCTAACTGACTGAGTTGAATAAAACTGTGAGAAACTCATTGAAATAAAATAACCTTCTCAAAACAATATTGCTCTGTCCAAATAAAAAGAAATACAAAAATGTATTTGTCATACATATCACTTAACTGAGGGACAATCAGAAATATTTGTAGGCTAAAAGTATAATTAAATAGGTGAAAAAGGTTATCGCTGGTTTGATAATTGGCAATTATGTTGCATAAAAACACAAGCCTGGGTCAAATTTTTCACTATCTTTGGGAAAACAGCAGGGCAGTACCATCATGCTGCAAGGTCACATATCAAAATATATAATTATCCTTCATGCAGCAAATAACAGGTTCAGAGCAAATATATATTATCTCAGCAGTACAAGATTCAGCAAAAAAGTGAATGCATTTCATGTCCTACACTGTAATATGTATGTTTTTCTTTCTTGAAGGAAAAAATAAATATAACATAAGGAAATTTCTTTCAGTCCATCAAAACGCCCTGCAATATGATGTGATCGAAGAAGCTGGTGTGAGTAGGGTCACCAGGAGGTGTAGCCACCTACATTAGGATAGTTGAATCATTACAAGTAGTCAGTAATGCAATACAAGTTATAAAATAATATAAGGACAGGCTATACATTTCTATCAGCAATGTTTTTGTCACAATATCATAACATGAGATGTAAAAGAAGGACCTGGTCATTCTCCTCTTAAAAATGATATGGCATATTAATAATATACACAGTACATCTGTACTACATGTTATTGAATTTGCATATAATATTAATGTGATTTCTGGCAAGTGGGTAAATAGTTTGTCAAATGTTGAATGCATCAATTAGGATTTTTTCTTCAAATTGTAGTTAGAAAGCCTATATATATCAATGTTAAAAGAAATCTATTCTGTGGGCCTGACTCTCTGTCAGATGAGTATTATTGTGAAAATTAGATAGTTTTTAATGGTTTGATATTTGTTTGTGGCTGTTTCTGTTTTGCACAGCTAACAATCACAATAGGATCAGCAAATGCCTCATCAGTGATACCAATTGAATGCTTTGTCAAAGCAGTCAGTGGAGCATGACATTCCACAGTACCTATAAATCAGTTATGACAAATCAAATGGCCTTGATCATTACTACAATCAAACAGCCTCTAGATGTTTCCCATGTTTAATGTGGAGAAGATGACACTTCACCATCTGGCAAATCATGAGTCACAACGTGCCATTTTCACAGCACAACAGTCCGCTCTGTTTGCCTATCAAATTTACAGACTCTATAGCACAATTGAGGGAGAGTGTTGTGCTATTTCATAATAAAATATTTTTTCGGCATTTTTGGCCTGTCGTAAAAAATTTGAGCTTGTTTACAAACTTTGTTGACATTTTTAGTATGGACAGGATGACCTCTAACCTGGCAACAAGCTTTTCCAAAAATGCCGGTGCAAGTCTGGAGCCGTGCTATGTCCTAATGGACGGAAGAGCGTTACAGAAGAAGAAGCCCCATGTGACGTCATGACAACGGTTGTGAAGCAATGAGTCTATTGAGTAATTTTTGTGGAGTCACACTGGAACTTCTAAGTTCTTATCCATATATATCGGACTTGAGCCAAAATGCTTTAGGTACTATATAGCTGGCGCCATGGATCCCATGGTGCTGCTAAAAACAGTTCTTAGTGGCTTCCCCAGGGGTGCCGGAAGGAAACGAGGGCGGCAGGGGCGGTCGGTCGAGAAAGGGCAAATCTAATTCGCACAACAAAAATTCAATGTAGCGCCAGTAATAATTTTAATATATACTTACAGATTTTTGCCTAAATTAACTGTAACTTAAGGCCTAACAAGGCCTAATAATGTTTTTTCTCTGAGATGAAAGGGGCAACCTTGCCCCCCTTGCCCCTCCTGGCCAAGGGCAGGAGGGGCAATTGCCCCCCCTGCCCCCCCTGTTCCGGCACCCTTGGGCTTTCCCGATGGCAACGGCAATGTGCAGAAACCCGTAGATAATATAGATGGTGAGGAAGCATTCAGTGTCCTCCGCAGATATATATAAACATGGATACACAACAGCTATCGATAAGTTGGTCAAGTAAAGGTAGTTCTTTGTTCCAATAAAGACCACCCAGTAGAAAAGGATGAGCAGGATGAAGACTGTAAGCAGGGCACCCATCTTGATGAATATTATGTAAATGCCGACGCTCACAAGAATTTGAAACCCAGCTGTCAATAATAGGTCCATCTCTGCACCTTCGGCCATGTTCTGCAAGACAATAAAGTCACATGTACGTATATAATTTATAAGGTTATACGATGTGCATAACATGGCTGTTTTAGAACAATTCTTCATTCAAAAAGTAATTTGGTCAATAGCCATGGCTGAATATCAAATCTGAGGGCTTCAAATGATCTAATCTAAGTGGGGGGTTAAAATCAAGTGGCACAGCACTATGAAAACTGTCCTTATCATTCATGGTAATATTTGATCCATTATCACCCAAAAGTGAGCTACATAACGTTCACTGATCAGACCCACACCAAAATATTCCTTACAAAATTTAGATTAATATGAGCCTTGTCTGATGAGTGAACCCCATGTAGCTTGTAGTGAAAACTGGCCTTAAAAGATTGAATCAGGAAATTTCAAAATGGCCAACATCTGTTATTGCTCTCTGCACATGCTCAATATGTCTGAGCATGCTCAGTGGAATCAGGTCACTCCCGGGCATGCTCAGTGCCAAATTAGGTCAGATCAAATTTTCCATTGCATTTCTATAGTGCACAGTACCTGTCTACAAGTTGACCGCTATTTGCTGCCACCTGGGGTGCAAATTCGCGAGCTCCTGTGAGCGGTCAACAGAATTTCAATCTCTGGAAGAAACCAGGACAGTGAGGAAGAAACCAGGACAGTTCCAACATTTAGTGATGGTCTAGTTCATTTCAAAAAACTCTGCAGGTGTCTAATCTGACTTTGGTTGGCTTCAATTTTAAGCAGACAGCTTGTAAATACCAAAATAAGTTGGAACTATTTTTTATCATGGAGGATGTATACATTGTAGCTCACATGTAATGCCAGTATAGAGGGGGCCACTTGTGGCATGGACAAGACATTTTGTTGAGTGTTACACAGCTTTTATGAAATTGTAAATTATATTCTTGTCCTAGTTAATAAATCTCCATAAAGTAACAGAATAAATACAATTGAGCATTTTTGATATCACAAAGCAACAACATTGGCTTTGTATGGACACATGAATAAGTGAGAGAGCATTCTTTCTGGACACTTTTTTCACCACAATTTAACATGTGCTAAATGGAATAAGTACATTGAATACCATCAAACTTCTGATGAGTAAAATCATCAATTTCACAGGCAAAATTTATGCTAAAGCTTTAAAACTTTCTTTTTGTCTCATGATTTCCAAACATTTTCATTCAAAGCAGTGGACTGGGTCTTTGCCAGCAAGCATGCTTTGTGAAGGTAGTTTGGCGTAGTAATATGGACAGCTGTTGTGCGGCCTGGTCTTGTGGTCTGTCCGAAACAGATCAAATTATTGTTGACCCAATTCGATTTTCCAGGGACTGTAAGCATTCTGCTGCCACTTGTCAGTCCCGAACAGAGACAGGCACAGTACGCTGCCCAGTAGTTACTTCTGAAGGGCAGACCAGATTATACTTGCGGCAGAGGGGGGGGGGCGAAAAAGAAATTACTTCAACAACAAACGGCCCTGCAAAGGAAGTTGTTTGTTCAGCACATGATGATAAAAAAAGAGTTCTTTAGCTACGATGTACCGTATAATGTTGAAATTATAGAAAAAGCAAATAATTGATGTCTATTGAAGGCAAAAATGATTTTCCTGGGGGTAAAATTCATAAACCCCCCCCCCCCCCCCAGCATCATCTGGTTGGCCCCTGATGTCATTTTGTATGCATGTATCCATGACTGCATTGACAGGTTGAAGTATATGCAATTGATTTTTACTGTACATTTTAGATTAATAATTCATGGCAGCATAAAAAAAATCTCACTAATGGCTATCAAGGCATCAGAACTCCACATTTGAGAACAAAAACTGTACATCGTGTACCGGTATAGATCTATTTGTGTGTGTAATGGACGAAAATTGTTCAAAAATAGGACTTATTAATGCAAAACAGAGTGAAATCAGGCTTCAAAATATTTAACAAATTCGGAACCTGTGCACGTCTGTGCTGACAGGGACCTCAGAAGTGCAGACAGTGAAACTGCAAAGAGTTATGCTAAGATCTCACGGCACGTTACGGAGAACTTTTTTACCACTGAGGGGTAGCTTCAGTTGAATTATAGGAAAAAAATAACCATCCCGGCGACATACAATGTTTATAAAATTATTATATATAATTAATTAAAAGCATATCACGGCGGGATAAGATCGTATATCGGCGGGATAACATCATATCCCTGTGGGAAAGATCTAAATGCCTGGGGGGCAAGATATAAATGCCTGTGGGATGTCAAAGATCGATCGTCGGCGGGATGTCAAAAGACCATCGTTGGGATGTCAAAAGACCGTCGGTGGGATGTCAAAAGACCATCGACGGGATGTCAAAAACTGCCGGCGAGGCTGCAAATGTCTCCCCAGGGGCAGGAGAGGTCCCCGCAGGGGCAGGAGAGGTCCCCGCAGGGGCAGGAGAGGTCCCCTCAGGGGCAGGGGATGTCCTAATATCCCGCCGGAGATGTTTTTGAGACGTTCTCACTAAAAAAATCCCCGCCGGACATCCAAAAATCAAGAAAATTTTGGGCTCTGTTCCGCCTTCATAAAAAAAAGTTTGAACCTGTTGAATCTTTTTTGACATCCACGGCGCAGTTTTCCCATATCTAGGAACCCCTGAGGGGAACAAAAATTACCCCTGGGGGATGTGAAAAGTCGACGGCGGATCACCCTAATTCATCCAAATTTCCAGGAAATACGATCCCGCCGACGCCTAAAGTTCTCCGTAACGTGCCGTGAGATCTTAGCAAGAGAGGGAGGGAATTCAGAAATAAAAAGGCCAAGGGACATGACAACCTACACAAAACCCCTCCAGAGCCTAGATCAATTCCAGAAAATTTCCTCTTTAAAGGAAACAGGAACAAAAAACTCAAATGTAATATGGGGCCTGTGGCTAAACAACGGATGAACTCAATGGTGTGAACTCAATGGTTGCCATGGTGTTCACTTGCAATTGCGGGATATTATAACAAAACAACCCAAGTCAGGGTCACTGAGTAACAATATCACGAGCTGTTGTGTGAATTAATATCACTCGAGCCCGCAGGGCGAGAGTGATATTAATTCACACAACAGCGAGTGATATTGTACGAAGTGCCCTGACGCGTGGTTGTTTTGTTTTTATCACCTGGTTTTACCTCAAATTTTCAATTTTTAAGAGGGACTATTTTCTGCCATTACAAAAATGTGACGTAACCATGGAGCAACAATGGAGGTGACGTCACAATCCTATTGTTTTTGCCATTGCTTGGTTTGTGACATCATCAGGCATCTGAAATGCCGTGATGTCATAACCATTGTTAAAAAATATCGCCCTTGAAGGGTGGTATTTTTTACAATATCATAGGCCCTGATATTTTGACTGTAAAGAGTGATATTCACAGCCAACCAGGTGATAAAACACTTTTATCACCTGGTTGGCTGTGAATATCACTGTTTACAGTCAAAATATCAGGGCCTATGATATTGTAAAAAATACCACCCTTCAAGGGCGATATTTTTTAACAATGGTTATGACATCACCAGCATTTCAGCTGGCTGATGATGTCACAAACCAAACAAGGGCCAGAATAATGGGATTGTGACGTCATGTCCATTGTTGCTCCATGGTGACGTCACATTTTTGTAATGGTAGAAAATAGTCCCTCTTTATGACTGAAAATTTGAGGTAAAACCAGGTGATAAAAACAAAACAACTGCGCGTCAGGGCACTTCGTACAATATCACTCGCTGTTGTGTGAATTAATATCACTCTTGCCCTGCGGGCTCGAGCAGGGTATAAAATAAGCGTGCAACGATCCCAAAATGTGCAGTGATCAATCCAAAATGTGCAGTGATCAATCTGAATTTGTGCAGTGATCAAATTCACCCTTTTATGCTAAATTATAGTCAACTGCATTATCCCCAAAATAATTGTTAGACAAATATAATACTTTTGCCCGCCTGATGACAGTTTTGGCAATTTGTGCTGCTTGATAACTCAAAGACAGTCCTGAGTCACTGTTTTCTCGTTCATTAGATTTTCCAGATACAATATAGGAAGAATACGAATATTCTTGCTCATGAGTACGTAGCTAAATATATAAATCTTGAAACACTGCTTCAGATCAGAGGCATTACAATCATTCACAACACTACTGCATTACACCACAGCCACTGGTGCTCATCACCACCACAGACACACCAAGGTTGGCAAATCCATCTGAATCGATCACCCTGCTGAAATATTGTGCTTAAGGGGTACAGCCATGCGGGGTTTTGATTTGAGGGAATTGTCCAGACTCGCACACTTTCCTTGGATGTTTAAGGAGGTAAGCATCGTGCCGCCATACAGCAGGATGGCTGGCAAATGATCAGAATGCTTGTGCCCGAGAGGTGGCAGGAAATTTTCCCTGGATAACTTTATCTGATTCTAGTTCAGTAGTTGCAACTGCTTTGAAACCATACTCCTGAAAACTATGCAATTGAGAGTAAACCTTGCAGTTCATGAATTTTAAAATAGTCATTAGCCGGCCATGTTATTGTTCTTATTGATCTGCTGAGGGGCAACATATGGCAAGCTAAACAGATCAGGGTTCAGTATAATAGACAAAAAAAATAAGACCCCACAACATAACTTCATGTGACACAAAATTTTGATTTTTAGAATATGTTCCTTAATGGTAAGTCTCTAGGTAGACTAGATTTTACACTGATTGAGTCACATGCCTTCAAATTTCTGGACTTATACAATTTTGACAAAAAACTCGAATTCTTCATAAATTTTTTTCAAAGAAACTATTCAAGGTATCTCTGTATCATTTAGGATTTGTGCTTTCTGGAGAGGAATTTTCAAGGCATTCTGAAATCTGAATCAGTCGAGTTGGAAAAATTTTCTGAAATTTGATGAAATGACACAGAATTACCCATTGTCTTTCAATGGCTATGTTGTCATTTTCTGTGCGCATCCACACGGTTTTGTCAATAAATGTATCTCCTCAATTTTTTACTGGAACAAATGGTGATCAAAAGACTTCTGTAGGCCTACAATAAATTCAACTAAAGGCCAGTCATGTTCAATTTTTGACTGGCACTACGTTACAGGTGTTTTCATTTCCATGCGATTCTTGTCATTCACACTTGGCTGTGAGGAATCAATGCTAAACCAGCACTTACTACGTCTGCTAAATCAAATGTGTGACGTTCTGTTGTTTCTAATCCAATCAGATTAAATAAAAAAGACATGTATTTGGTGGGTCTAGAACCTAAGAATCACGTACAAATGAAATCACCTGTAACTACAGAAGAAAGACAGTTTGTTGCTTTATTAACTTCAGAAGTATAGAAATGTGACGAGTGGAGCTCAATCAGGCACAATTAAAAAATTAAGATAAGTAAAAGCCATATAGACACATGTACAGATATTTCATTCTATAATTTTATATATATATGATGATTTTCTTTTTTCAATTGAGCTATGCATGGACACTGGCACTTGAGGCACTTGAGAACGCCGATTGGTCACACCAAGTTCGCACGAGACAATATGTGCAGTGATCAAATTTTCTTATTTTATACCCTGGGCTCGAGTGATATTAATTCACACAACAGCTCGTGATATTGTTACTCAGTGACCCTGACTTGGGTTGTTTTGTTATAAAATCTAGTATAACTGCTGTTGAGATGTTTTACCTTTTCTGGAGATCTTGTCCTTCCTGATCCTGATGCAGCAAGTGGCGTTGGTTGCTGTCTTCAAATTTCGAAATTAAACTCTTTGAGATTGTCCACTCCACAGCTAAAGGCCTAAATCTATAATTTTCCCAGAAATTGCACAACACAGGTCACATTAACATAATATATTGTCAATTCCCAGAAATATGCTGCAGCTATCCCCATGACTTGTGACAATATCTGTGTTGCTGTTCGAGATACTCAAGGGTGTTTTTGATTTGAAGAACTCACCTCAAGCTCATTTTACATTCTCTTGGTGCTCTGCTCAGGTCGGGTTAATATACAGGCAGACATCAGATCGTAACAGTGCCATATTATGTAAATTTATGGCATTTAAAAAATATCTGCAAGTCTATTCTGGGAAGATAAGCCGATCAATCAGTGAGAGAATTTGCATGGTCCGCCTGCACTCCGCACCAGGCTTCAAGTTTGGATCAATAACAGTGGCAGAAACAGGAGGGGCCTGGAGGCCCGGGCCCCCTCTAGACCACCACGATTAATAGTAGCATTTTGAAGAAAAATTGCAATAACGCGGGCCCGCGTATTCCGAAACACGTCCGGGGCCCCCTAGACTATCGTGTCTGGATCCGCCACTGCATACATTGTTCTTTCCCAAAAATAAGCTGCAGCTATCCCCATGACATGTGACAATATATTATCTGTGTCGCTCTTCGAGATACTCAAGTGTGTTTTCTGATTCTTGAAGAACTCACCTCAAGCTCATTTTACATTCTCTTGGTGCACAAGTCCGGATAATAAAAAGGAAGACATCAGGCCGTAACAGTGCTCTATATATCTTAATGGCATTTTAAAAATGTCTGCAAATCTATACGGGAGGGTTAGCCGATCAATCAGTGAGAGAATTTGCATGGTCCGCCTGCACTCCGCACCAGGCTTCAAGTTTGGATCAATAACTTCTATGACTAGTATTGACTACAAAACAAGAGGAATAAACAGGAAACATATTAAACTTTTTTTCATAAATTATAGTTCTGAAACAATATAGCAAGACAGAATTTGTTATTACTTTGTCATCTGTTTCAAAAAAATAGTGCGGAACGATATAATGAAATAAAAAAGCGGGACCAATAACTCTTGAAATTTATATAAATAAAGATTTTTCCCGTTGCAGAAATTAGACATAAAATAGAAATAGGAATATATTCGCCATGCATTGAGAGCCAAATCATCAAATCATGCATTAAGAAGACAGTCCATCACATATAAATCATTAATGCATCAAACCATTTTGTCTTCATCTTTATCAGAAGTCGAATTATTAGAAAAGGAGCGTCAACTTTAAAATTATCAAAATTAAGAAAAACGTCCTGTATTTATGCACTTGGTAGGACAGGAGGAGGACAGGGCAATGAGGCAAAGGATGACGAAACAGCCATCCAACATAGGTCCAGGTTACCCCATAAGAGCTTGATTCGAACCCTGGTTCAAGCGATTGGCAGCCTGGCATTAGGGTGGCCGAAAAAAAAAAATGTCTTTAATTCATATCGCATACCCCTTCATTTTCTGCGAAATGGTAAAATAAACACGCTTTAAAAATTTAAGAAAGAGCCTTCAAGTCTAAGTGGTCCCCCAAAGCCATTCGGTTTCTGCCCAATATTTTCGAAAAATGTCCTTTTGCGAAATTGCGGTTATAAATATCTCGCTTATTATTCGACATACAATGATAATATTTATACCATTGATCTCAGGAGAAAATAAGCTTCAATTTGAGTACCAGGAAGCTATACTTACAATGACATTTGAGCTTGCAGGATTTCAGAAAACTCAAAATTTCATGTTGTCAAGCTAAACAGCTGAAATAATTCATCTAAATTTTCAAATTTTGCAAAATTGAATCCTACTTTCAAATAAGGCATACTTCTATGATATTAAAAATTCAAAATATAATGCATAACCATGAATGACCAAAATAAGGCACATCTCAAAAAACTTCAAAGCTGTAAGGCAATCTTAGATTTTCGAATTTTTAAGAAAAATGTTACAGAGCTTCCAGTATGGCACAAGGGAATAATACAATGAAAGCATGTGATGTTTTGAAAAATGAGGGGCAGACAATAATCCTCAGGGTGCGTTGTCTGTCAAGTGTTTGGTGATAGGGTTTTACATCCTGCATTACTGCACCAAGCTTACTTGGAGGGGCAGGGACCGCATAACATGTTTTTTCCTCATATTGCCTGTAAGATCTTAATGACCCATATTTACAAAGATGGTGAGTATTAATTTGAAGAAGAGATGCAGCATCTGGACAATAATCCTTAGGGTGCATAGAATTATTAATAGTTTGGCTGGATTTGTGAGAAAGAGAACTTTAAAGTGAATGCCAACTTGATTATTTTCTGCCACAAACGACTGTGCACTAGACCTGTTCAAAAAAGACTTTCTATTTTATTTTAATGCAGGATGCAGTGATCCCCATTCTCCAAGCTATAGAATGACCAAATATGACATTTTTTTCAATTTTGAACTTTTGGAATGCCTGCCTCATGAGCCATGAAGTTTTAATGTTTAATTTCATTAAAAACGCCAAAAATATCAGAGGGGGGTGTTATATTTCTCCTCATATCTTTATCAAAATTCATTGTAGAGCAACATGGATGGTGTTATATGAAAGCTTGTTAAATCATCTTTCAAATGAGACCAATAACTTGGTATTTGAGACACTTTCAGTTCTCTTCAAAGCAGAAATGTGTAAATTTTAGGGAAATTTTGTTATCGATTACTGTATTCAGCCTCATATGCTAATCCAAATTGATCATAGAGCAGCATGAGTGGTATCATTCAAATGCCTGTAAAGTTGTCTTTAAATGGACACCATTTTAAAAATTATTTAGATAGTTCTCATTGTGTCTGAAGCAAAAATGCCTGCAGTTCAAGGAGCTCCCTGCCCGATCTAATTCATTGCAGCACTGCATTGACCAGAAAGTTTACAAAATCTTTTGTCTTATTAAATAATTTCATTGATATTGTTTCCAAGTGATTGGGACATTTTAGAAATTCTTTTCCATGTCCTTAAAATGACTTTCTATTGAGGAACTACATTGTTGGATTTGTGCTGAATCGAAATTACCTTAGCACATTCTTGGAACAAATGTGCGACATATTTTTAGAAAAATGCAGTTAAACTTGACTTAACATTTTGAGCAACAGCATGCCACAGTTTTCAATTCTCATAATTATGCTATAAGTAACTTCTTGTGCCACTGAATTAATAATGACTTTAATTATGTTTGAGGTTTAAATAGAAAGTCATTTTAAGGTTTTTTTTAAAACTAACTTTGAGTGCTTACAAGACTCAATTTTAGCAATGAAAGGTTTTTTATTGAAATTCGGGATTTGATGAGTGTGTGCCTTTAAATATTGCACTTTTTGGCCTCCAGCTGCTCTACTAAAGAGGGTATGGTAATCTCTGTCTGTGAGCCAATACAAACAAAAGCCTGATTGCTGTTCATGTCTTGCTTGAAGAGCTGAATTGGCTATACATGTAATTATGTTTCAATGACAATTTAGGTGTCAAGGCTGATTGGCATTCCAGTGACAAATCCGAAGTGCAATTATGCTTTCAGATCTGTACTCTCTTGGTATATATAGGCAACATACTCACACTGTAAGGGGAGTGTAAGGCAGTAATTGATACTCCATGGATAGCTATCAATCCAATCACGCATATAGACAGATTGATAGATAGATAGATCGATAGATAGATAGATACATACATACATACACTGTTATCCCCCTCCTTCCTAACATTGAGGTGGTGAATGGATTAATAGCTATTAAACGAGGAGGCATGCCGAAGGGGAGGAAGTGCATCATCATGCATATAAATGTGTGCCTGAAACAATGTAGGGGGATGGAGGAGGGAAGCAACCTAGGAGCAGAGAAGAAGATAAAAAAAGGAGACTATGGAGGAGGGAGAGGGGGACAAATGCAAGGATGCTGGAACAGGGGCGGAAGGAGGGGGGGGCAATTGCCCCTCCTGCCCTTGCCCAAGGGGGGCAATTGCCCCTCCTGCCCTTGGCAAGGAGGGGCAAGGTTGCCCTTTTAATCTAAAATATAAAAAATTATTAAGCCTTAATTCGTTGTGAATTGAGGCAAAAAAAAAAGTTTTTACCACTGCAATAATTTTTTTTCCTTTCTCGACCGTCGCCTCTGCACCCTCGTTTCCTTCCAGCACCCCTACAACATTTCATTGGTTGTGGTGCCAGTCAGGACTGCCCTTACATGTGTTTTTGGGCTATTCCTGTACTGTTCTGCCAGGCACATTCCTGATAGGCAACTGGTCTAGTGCCCTAGATTCAAATTTGAGACTCAGTTTAACTTGGAGTTTGTTAGTCTGCAGCCAAACTGTGTTCAGCAGACTATTGTCAGTCAGGTGGAGCAGACTATGAGAGAGGAGACTGAAAGGAAGAGACAAAGGAGTAGGAATGGATAGACTATGAGGGACAGACTAAGAGGGACGTAATAAGATTGAGAGATGGACAAGGAGGGACACTATGGAGATGGATACTAAGACAAATTAGAATTGAGAGTAGGAAGGAGAGACTGAGAGGGGGGAATCATGGAAAGAGGAGACTAGGGACCAGTGAAACAGGAGACTAATGTAGAACAGTGACTATGTAGGGGGAGGGGGCATGGAGAGTTGAGAGCAGGAGGGAATGGAAAGACAAGCATTGGTAGGGTATGGAAGGAAGAGATAGTGGACAAGGAGACAAAAAAAAGAACAGACAAGGAGAAAGTGAAGCAAAAAAGTTGAACAGAGACAAGTTTTCTGCTGAGTTTCTGCTCGAATCAATTACTTAATCATATTACAGGTATGTCACTGCAGTAAAGTAGCCAGTGGTTGTGCAAATGGAGTGAGCAGGCCGCAACATTTCATTGATGGTGCTGTATTTGAAGTCAATGAACACATACATGAAGCATAGTGCTTGCTCCATTCGGCCTAATTTGGACTGCTGTTTCAATCATCCTTCGCCTCATTTCTATGTCCTCCTCCTGTTCTAATTAGCCTACCAAGTGAATAAATATGGGAAGTAAATCCCCAATCATCCATCCATCTTGCTCTATTCTGCAAGGCATGTACCTGAGCAGCAGTATCTGGGCATTCTGGGATTCCCATTCGATAGACTCAGTCTACAGCTTTGCTGCTGCTAAACAGCAATGTCATGGTAGTAAAAAAACTGATTGATATTGCAAAGCAAAGAGTGCCATGTATCAACATAGCTGCTCTGACATTAGTCATCAGTATGTTATACCGCTGATTAGGAGCATGCATGTCTATGAGCTTGAACTATACCTGTAAATTTGCTTTACAACGATACAGACAACTATCTTTACCCTAAACATGTCAACCACATAGGCCTATACATTGGGCCTGTCAGCTGCTTCTACCATGTAACTGTCAGGTTCTAGTTCTAGTGACTGAGCCTGGCAATCAAGTATTGGTTTGTTGGCAATCTGAAGTGTAGACTTGCAGTGAATCACAATGCTTGTCTCTTTTCTAATTTAGCTGACCTGGAAATATGTGTAGTTCCTTTTATATTGTTGCCACTCACCTTGGAACATACTTATTGAGGACCATTCCATCAGAAGGTGGTACAAATCCATAAAGATATGAGGTCCAGTCAGAGGTGTCAATGTGGCATTGCAGTGAGAATTTATGGCTTAATTTCTGCAAATATGTTAGTTGCCAGGTTAATAAACAAATGCTGGACCTTGGTAATTCCCTATCAACGTGCCTCGGCGGTCCAACGTCG
The DNA here is from genome assembly GCA_026936325.1 of Platynereis dumerilii. NCBI lineage: Eukaryota > Metazoa > Annelida > Polychaeta > Phyllodocida > Nereididae > Platynereis > Platynereis dumerilii. The sequence continues at coordinate 4,980,486 of JAPTHN010000004.1, forward strand.
GCCCGAAGCTGGTCCGATGCTACTGACATTGGACTGACGCTGGGCCGACGTTGGACCACCGAGGCATGCTGACAGGGATTAATCAACTAAAATTCAAATATTTTGATGATGAACCTTGAATAGCATTTTCCACAATCAAATTTCTAAATATTCCCCCATGCAAACAGAGACTAAAATTCAGAATCATCGGATGTTTTCTTCAAAATTGCATACTTTTGTTGATTTGGTGCATGGTCTCCATGGCAAACAGTTTAATCCTATAACCATTTTGATATTCTTGGAGTACATGGACCACCCTCTGATGACAAAAAATGTAATTGAGTTCCTTGTTCTAAATTTGTTGGATAACCCAACTGGAGGTGAATCTCTCTTCAAAAATGATGTAGTGGTGATACAAAACACCAAACAGTAAATCTCTGATCAAATGTGACAAGAAATATGGCTGAGCTGTCCAGACTGAGGCATGCCAATACCACCAAAATGTAAATATTTATCAGTTGCTAAGGTAATAAACAAATGCTGAACCTTGGTAACCAAGTGAAATTCAAATGTTTTAATGATAAATTTTCCATACACAAATTTTTCAATACTTCTTCATGCAAAATGAAACACAAACTCAGAATCATGAGGTTCTTTTCTCAAAATGGTGTATTTTTGCCAATTTGATTGTTTCCATGGCAACCAATTTGATCATCAGTTAATAATTTTAACATTTTTAAAGTATCCCTCACACATGGACCACCCTCTGATGACAAAAAATTTGAATTGAATTGCTTGTTCTTCTATACTGCGGAAATTGTGAGCTTACTGGTGGATTCGAATTTGTTTACTTGGGTTACTTTGGTAACACTTTGTGTCAAGGGTATTAAACCGACAGAGAAAAGAAAGATATCACCAGAAAGCCGAGAAAAAGGGCTTTCAGATGCATGTAATTGAAATCCTAAAAATTTGTAAATTTCCTTAGTTTTAGAGAAGTTATCATTGACTTTCAGAAAAAAATTAACTGTTTTTAAGAATTCCCGGTTGTCATGGCAACCATATAAACAATGGGTGTCAATGATTTTCTCAGTCTGCTCACCCATTCTCTGATTTACCATAATGTGAAGTCAGATTTCATTTATCACTAATTGTCTCTGTTTTATGCAGTATTTAGTGAAACAAGTATTGCGGTAAATTTAAATGAATCCGTTGCCATGGAAACCTGTACTGCCAAGTTCGCACACAATTTCAGCATTTTTTAGTAGCATTACCCAAAACTAGAGAATTTTCCGCACATTTTGGTATATGAAACTTGCTGTTGTACTTCCGTGCGGGGTATCTTCTTAAAGGGCCACAATCATGGACTTTTTTTATTCGATCTATTAATCAAACCTTATTTTTATATGCATTGACACAGTCACTCATGCATTTATGCAAACAAAAGTCCAATAAAGCAGATATTTATTCTTGATCTTTGGCCTGAGAGATGGCACAATTAAAAGCGACCCCTTGTGAACTATTGGCAAGCTGCCATGTCAGGCTGGGTAAAAAGTATACAAAATGGCAATTAATAAAATGCAAGAGATGGCAGCAGCTTACAGTTGATGACCACAAGAGACCAACAGACACAGGTATGATTGCCATGCATGGCCAGTGGTCACTCTTGACTGACTGGGCTTGAGGAGGGGGGGACCCAGCCTTACGTCATGCAAAGTGAATGAGCCAGCTGAATGGCAGTCCACCAAGAAGGTCCGAAACCACTATTTCACAGGTCCTTTGCAGGCATTTTTTGCTTCAGACACAATGAGAACTATCTAAATAATTTTAAAAATGGTGTCCATTTGAAGACAACTTTACAGGCATTTGAATGATACCACTCATGCTGCTCTATGATCAATTTGGATTAGCATATGAGGCAGAATACACCAATCGACATCAAAATTTTCCCTAAAATTTACACATTTCTGCTTTGAAGAGAACTGAAAGTGTCTCAAATACCAAGTTATTGGTCTCATTTGAAAGATGATTTAACAAGCTTTCATATAACACCATCCATGTTGCTCTACAATGAATTTTGATAAAGATATGAAGAGAAATATAACACCCCCCTCTGATATTTTTGGCGTTTTTAATTAAATTAAACATTAAAACTTCATGGCTCATGAGGCAGGCATTCCCAAAGTTCAAAATTGAAAAAAATGTCATATTTGGTCATTCTATAGCTTGGAGAATGGGAATCACTGCATCCTGCATTAAAATAAAATAGAAGGTCTTTTTTGAACAGGTCTACTGTGCACCAAATGTTGTTTAATTGCTGTTGTGAAATTTTAAGATGTGAAGATTAAATATCAGTATGGCTCTAAGACTATAAAGTATGATCCTAAATGTGGAATTGGTTTTCAGGATCATAAATTACAACCTCCATTGAAATTTGGTGGCGTCTGAAAATGGCAATGTGTGAAAAATTTATATTTAACTAGCAGTGTACCCGTCTTACGACGGGTAGAGTTTTAATACAATCTAGGACGAGTTTGTCCTAGAATACAATGAAAAATGAACTATCATTATTAATTGTTTCTTACCTCGGTCTTTGGTTATTGTAATTTTTTTTTAAATATCAGGATGAGTATGGCCCTTTATTGCCCGCATCATCTTGACTCATTAATTTCGCCCCTCAAAACGTGTGCCCTTCATGGAACCTCTTCTAGCCTCCATAATAAATCACCTCAATCTTGACCCTATCTTGTCCCTCTTGTTTACTCCCCTAATCTTGGTCTCTGATCATTTGAAAATCATAATCTGCCTCTTCATAGGCGTACGGCGCGTGCGATTTTTGGGGGGGGCGAGCGACATTTGCCCGAATTTCACGATCTAAATTTATAAACATTTCAAGTTTAATTGCCTGGAAATCATTAATTTTCAGTAGTTTTTATTTAATCATCTGCCCAAATTTTTTAGCCTTTTTGCTCGAATCTAACTGTTTCCCCAACTTTTGGGGGGGCGATCGCCCCCCCTGCCCCCCCTCCGATACGCCTATGCGCCTCTTTTTATATGTCCTTTCTAACATTGTCCAGCGGCCCATGTTTTTTAAATGTCACTTGGCCACTGGGCAGTGGTCAACAAATATATTATACAAAGATAAGTCTCATATGTGCCTTAATGGGCATTTCTAGTTTGACTGTCACAGTGCATTGGAAATATGCAATGCCTCTTATTAGACAAACTCTGTCCACAGAGCCTACTGATTCACTGTGCTGATTGTGGTGCTGCAGCTGTTGCCTAAGTTGCAGCCAAGTGATCCCAGACCTGTGCTTCTTTATGTTATGAGGTACTGAGTATACTTATTAGTAGAGCAGCCAGGTAACCTGCATGTAGCTTAATTGCCAATAGTATTTCTGACTGCAAGTTCAGTAGATTTAGAGAAAATCGTTATTAAACAGAACACTACAATGACAGGTCTTCACTCAATGGTGTCTTGCACCCGACTGATGGACCTTGAACCACTTTCATAGTGTATTACGCAATGCCACTGGCTTACCATATTTGCTTGATAAATATAAGCCCACTCTAAATATCTCAGTGGCATATTGATGTGTTGCTTGCTTGTTTTCTGTTGTTGCTATCACTATTACATGATTTGAATGTTTTCAGTCACAATCTATACACTGCATGTAGCTACAGTCATGTGTCACAGGAATTTTGTGTTTCTCAGCAATTTTAGGTTTAGTTTAAGGGAAACTTTCCTTTGAAGATAAGAACTATACAGCCACCTTTACCCAATGGTGCCTTGCACCCAACTGAAGAGTATTTGACCTTGAGCCAATTCATAAGAGGTATTGCGCAATGACCTTGGATTCCCGTATTTGCTTGATATATATGGGCTCTGTAATTTTCTAAATGGCTGAAGCTAAAAAAATATAAATTCACATTTTATGCATCCAAATAGCCCTATATAAGTCTAGATTTAGGAACATGTGGAAATTTACCCCTCTAGTGACAGTACCATAATAACACTATGCCATTCCCATGGTAGTGTTCATTATCACCTGGTTGGCTGTGAATATCACTGTTTACAGTCAAAATATCAGGGCCTATGATATTGTAAAAAATACCACCCTTCAAGGGCGATATTTATTAACAATGGTTATGACATCACCGGCATTTCAGATGCCTGATGACGTCACAAACCAAGCAATGGCCAAAACAATAGGATTGTGACGTCACCTCCATTGTTGCTCCATGGTGACGTCACATTTTTGTAATGGCAGAAAATAGTCCCTCTTTATAATTGAAAATTTGAGGTAAAACCAGGTGATAAAAACAAAACAACCACGCGTCAGGGCACTTCGTACAATATCACTCGCTGTTGTGTGAATTAATATCACTCTCACCCTGCGGGCTCGAGTGATATTAATTCACACAACAGCTCGTGATATTGTTACTCAGTGACCCTGACTTGGGTTGTTTTGTTATACAGTTTATCCATTAATTCCATTTGATGACGTGACGTCTCCATGGAGCGGGGTCTATTCTCAAAGTGAGGTTGAATGGAGCAATAGGTCAATTGTTTTTCCGGCTGGGTTCACTTATTTTATAAAAAGTGTCGTTAAAGGAGAGAATACAGTCACATCACGCTTATGAGGTGGCAAAACACAGATCAAACATATTTAGAATGTCTGGCAGAGTTTCAGGCAAGTCAGGTAAGCAACAGCTGAGATCCTGCGTTACAAAGCACAGGCCTGCACAAATATATGGTTATAAAGATTGCCATATATACAGTGCACATTTGTGTGTCTCTTCAGCAAGGCTTTCACACCATGAAAACCTGTCAATATTCTCACTTTCAACAGGAATTTGTTCCTTATGTACTTTATTCTTAGTAGGAATTTTAAGTCAGCTAAATTTGACAATATAAACTAATGATTAGAGCTATTTGGCTTGACAACATGAAATTTTGAGTTTTCTCAAAATCCTGCCAGCTTCAAAGTTATCATAGATATAGCTTCCTGGTACTCAAATTGAAGCTAATTTTCTCCTGAGATCAATGGTATAAATATTATCATTGTATGTCCAATAATAAGCGAGATATTTAAAACCGCGATTACGCAAAAATGAATTATTTGTAAATATTGGCCTGAAACCGAGTGGCTTTGGGGGACCACTTAGACTCGAAGGATCTTTCTAAAATTTTAGCAGAGTGCTTATTTTACCATCCGCATAAAATGAAGGGGTATGCGATATGAATTTCAGAAATTGGTCTTTTTTCCGGCCACCCTACCTGGCATGCTAGAGCTAGACCAACCCTCGCCACCCCTAAGATTGCAGATTAAGAAGGAGACTATCATGGGTTGGATGACGTGCATCAATTTTATAAACATATATAATACAATCAAAATAAATATTACACATAATTACTAAAATTGACAAAATTTAATACTATTCATCCATAAACATTTTTAAAAAACAATCCTGAAATACATCACAAACTAGAGCACATGGTGCAGGAGATGCGTCAGAGCAATAGCGATGTGCAGAAAGCCATAGATATTATAGACAGCGAGGAATCGATCACTGTCTTCAGCCGACAGTAATGGGTACACCACGGCGATCATCAAGTTGGTCAAATACAAATAATTCTTGGTGGTGATGAAGATGAACCAGTAGAAGACAGTGAATAAGATGTAGAGGGTGAACATTGCACCCAGTTTGATGAACAAAAGGTAAATAATGGTACTCAGAAGAAGTCGGAAACAGGCTTCGGCCAGTAGTTCACATTCCGCATTGAAGGGGGCGCCTATGGCCTGCAAGAGATGTGAGAGGCATATAATATAGAAAATAATGGCCCGTGATAATGGATTGCATGAAAGGTAATGACTTTACTCTTCTAACTTTCAAATTAATCGCTCAAGAATACAAAATACAATAAATTAAAGCAGTAGACTACATTTCTGTCAAACCACGGCCATTTTCCAAGTTGCAGTAACAGACCAATCAGCATTTGCCATTAGATCTCCAGGGGGAGACTTGGAGTATTTTTAAATTAATGAGTAAAGAGTCAAGATCTTAATTAATCCCATCAAAACTAATCTTCTAAATCGACTGAATGTCTAAATATAAAATGTATTCATGCCAAAAATTCTGAGGCAAGAATTCTTACCCAAGTTCTTGGCAATTTGGCAATTAATGCGTTGGACGACATTTTCATCTTCATCAGAATTAATAAAAACAGCTAAGTCTCTGGTGTGGCAACAGTGTACAGCTGATCTGAAATGAAAGTGCAAGAAAACAAAAAAAATAAAAATAAAAAATTTATAAGCCCCCCCCCCCTTACAATCTCAGAATTCACGCCCTGTGTTCCGTGACCGTGAGGCTAGCAATATTGTACCGAATTCAATAATCCAGATTTCACACCGGTTCAAAAACGTATGCTCTCAAAATTCAACAAACGACAAGAACGCAATTTTTGCTATATTTACCCCTCCTAGGCTCCCCTCCTTGATGTTATGCAATTTTTGAACAGCCCCTTAAATAAAACACAATGTAAACAAAATAATTATCTTACCTCATTGAGCTGACGCATCTAGCTTTGATGTTGTAAACAGTTGTTCTTGATGTTTTAAATATCAAAGCTGACACAAGGCATCACAACACTCACATTCAAAATGAGGCTGCATACAAGTAGCCGTCATGGACACAGCAGTCCAACACTAGCGCTCCAGGTGATCTCGTTATAAATTGGATTCATTTGGTGACGTTCATCATGACGACATGTCAACAAAAATCAGCAGATGTTTTTCTACTGACTTCATGATCGAATTTGGGTCTTGCAACATCAAAGTAGTTGTTGAAAGCAGTAGAGACTTTGTGAACGTTTTCTGCAAATATTTGTGACAATTGAAGCTGAAAACTATTGAATCTGGCGGCGTAGGGTGACACCTTGCTATTTCAGGGAGAATTTCACTGAAACAGGAGAAATTCAAGAATCAGAGGAGGCCTTATTCTGGCTCTTAGCAACGAATGCCATTTTGAATTTTGAAATCCAAGACTCATACTTCTCACAAGACATCAACTTTCAAGCAGCCCCACAGTAGTAAAAACAGCTGAAAACGATTGAATCTGGCGGCGTAGGGTGACACCTCGCTATTTCAGGGAGAATTTCATTCTCCCTGAATCAATTTTAAAAAGTTCATATGACCGCGTTCTGAAAAGGGTTAAATAAGAAGAAGAAGTTTGTTATAAATAGGAATAAAAAATATTTTTATCCCTGTTATTTATTAATTTTGCAATATTTATTTCTAACAACTGTAATATATGCCCAATATCCGCTTTTGACACATTTACGGAATTTAGGGGTGCATTGTATGTAAAAACAGAAATTATGTTTTTAAATTATGTCTGGCCAATAAGTGGCCATCCCGTACACTTGCAATTTGCCTTGTAGGCCTAGTAATGGCAAAGTGGAAAAACATCAGTATGGTGGGCCGTGCAATATTTGGCAAGTGAAAACAATTGTACGTGTTTCCATGGTTAAATTATCTTTTCAACATAACTAAAACTTACTGTTTTTGATGACGTTGTTACTTTTTGCATCAAGGAATACTGAATCCCCGGCATAGCTCCGGGTAACCATTTATCGTTCTCACTCATCCATAGTATAGTTGTGAGAAGCTATATTATGCAAAATGTATAAAATTACCGTTGTATTTTCTTGACTTTAATCGTCAAGTTTTAGAGCCAAAAAATCATGGTTTGGTTCAAGTCTAATAAAAGGACCAAACAGATCCATGGTGTAACAACAAGTGTGTTGTTTGGTCGGTGACGTCATCATAACAAACATCTCAGCCAATGAGTGGGGGGCGGCAGCCCCCATGTGACCAGTGCACGCAAAAGCAAATTGACTGTTCAATTCGATTTTGGGCTAAAACCACGGAGGAGATGCAACGCTAATTGTTCTGTGACATCACAGATCATACTGTCATAGGTTGCTAGGGTGACGAAAACAGTTATTACACAAGTTTGCCTCTTTTTAGTAGTGACGTCACCTGGTGTGAAGCCTGCACCAATCACAGAGCAATAAAATTTAAACAGTAAGCAGCTAGTGTAAAAAATGAGCATTCTGAGAGGCACGTTGCACCTTCTCTTAGTATATATAATCTTACCAGTACCTTCAAGCGCATGGGATCTTCGTGGCTAAAGCTTCAAAACCAACGAAGAACTGTGCGCTGTGTTTAATACCATTTTTCCCTTACAATACAATTCTGAGTCTAACTTTTGCTTCTTTTATGACATTATGATTTGCATTTCATCCAGCGTTCTTGATCAGTCCACTTGTTCGTTTCTCTCAAAATGGAGAATCCTGCTGGCTGCCAACTGTCGCTAGCGAGGATATCTGCGAATCTGAGGCGTAAGACCTCGAACGATGGTGTATTTTCTTCTCTGTACGTCATCTCAACTCTGCCATAGTCTTCTTCAAAGTAATTGACCTCAAATGTCATATTGCCAACATATTTCCTGTCCTGCAAATGATGATTTAGCTTCATTGACTTTTTCAAGGAAAGAAATATATAAATATATATATAGAAGAGATTAAAAGAGTAGGTTATAATATATATACGTATACAACGGTAACATGAGATGCACTCTTGAAACCTTGAATAACTTAACAAATAACAGGGCCAAGACCCAGAGACATACATGTAATGTCTGTCTTTGTAAAGGCCTAGTAAATTTGTATGCTATAACAAAACAACCAAGCATCTCATTCTCAGTTTTCTAAAGTTCAGTTTGCCGTTCTTTCTAACCTAGAGCCCATTTTGGGTCACACTTCTATTTGGGTTCCAGGAAAGGAGAGATTTTCGGGCCTGGCCTCGAATCGCCGGCATGTATGTTATTTTTCTGTGATTAAGTTTTCTTACATTGTGAATTCATTGTTGATTCATTGTGGATTCTCTATTTTTTGTGAAAAAGACAACCTTGTCCAGTATCCAAGCTCTATAGGTCCATCATATCCCTATTTTTGTGTTTGAAACAATGTGTTACACGTAAAACTGTTCTTACATCCCTCTTTCCAGTGAGAAACAAGCTCCTTGACTCCTCAGGGAGGACGGGCAGTGACGCGAGAGACCGTCTTGCTCCGACTAAGTTGATGACATACTTGTAATGATAGGATCCATAAGAACTTCTGCTTGTCTCCTTGTATTCAAGCAGGACCATCCGGCATTTTCCTGATGAGTACAACAGCACAAAACGAAAAAGAGCCAGATTGCAAAAAAAGTCTATATATAATACAGTGGTCCCTGCGTTATAAGATGTGACCGCCTTCCTCCTGCACTTAGTAGTAGTTTTAGTGCATTTTGCACCCTGAAGAGAGACCGCACCCCCACGAGAGACAGCTTCATGACTGCAGAAGGGGCGGTCTTATAATGCAGGGACCATTGTATACAAATAATATACATATCATTTGATCAATTGCAAAAAAGTAATTACACTCTAAAAAACATTTCATTCAAAAACCCGATTCGGTTTTTTAGTTTGTCCTCCATATCATATAGCTCCTAACTAAGGTCCGTCCCATAGGTCCTACCAAAAGTGGAGGGGGTTGTATCCAGTGTTCTATGTTGGGGCAACTGAAAGACCCTATTAGTTTAGGATGTCTAAACTAATAGGGCATGTAGCAGACTCACAGCCTTACCATCCAGGGTATAAAATAAGAAAATTTGATCACTGCGCGTATTGTCTCGTGCGAACTATGGACTACCAATCGGGTTGCTACAGTCTGATTCATCTACGATGTGAACAGGCTTGAAACACTAGGGGTGCCATTATACAATGTCACAGCCACGTACAGGTGATTCTGTCATTACGTCATTAATGACAATGTCCAGATCTCAGAAGTGCGTCTGATATCACCGAAAATAGGGAAAAAAAAACCATCGCCGAAACATCTCGAAAATATATCAGCAAGTTAACAGCAAAAAAACAAAAAGTATGTAATGAAGGAATTTTGTTCACAGGGCTTCTGGTTGCTGAGATATCAGCAGAAAAGAGTGTTCACGATTGAATTGACATTGCCGGTAAGTGCCAGCGTTGTGATATCAAGCAATACAATTTGCAAAAGGTGACTATCATCAGGCATGCAGGCAAAATAATGTAAAATTGGTTGAAATATAACATATATATTGTAGGAATTCTACAGTTCACCATAGTTTAGCACAGAAAGGGTGAATTTGATCACTGCACAAATTCAGATTGATCACTGCACATTTTAGATTGATCACTGCACATTTTGGGATCGTTGCACGCTTATTTTATACCCTGTGTAATACCATCACTCATCATACGGCGGTCACCTTGCTTGCATAGGCAAATATGTGGTCTCCTAGCATTTTAAAAACAAAATAAGAAAATAAGATAAGACACTTACCAGCCTTTTCTTGACGATTACATGATTCACATCCAAGCAAGAAGAGAGAGCCAAGAAGAATTCTTAATGTCATCCCCATTCTGATGTCTAGATATTGATGATTCAGTTGTTTACCATTTGTGTTGACACAATTTGTAAACAGTGTGTCACAGAAACATTTTGTGAATGACTAGATTGTCAGTATGCCTAGTCCAGGCTGCCCCATATAATATCCCATTCCCAAATATGAGGGTACTGTTATCAGTGTTCGAAATAAGGGGGGTCAATGGGGTTTTGACCCCCCAAATGTTATAACGACCCTCTCAAATACATTTTTTAGAGGGACCCAGGGGGGGGGGGTCCTGAAAAAACCCCCTCAGTTACTAAATGTGCAAGAGTACTTCAATCCTTTGAATTCTCAATCTGGAAAATAAATGATAAGCAACTCCCTTGCTACTTAGCTATTATCTATCGTCCGCCATACAGTAAACAGCACCCAGTAACTACTTCCGTCTTCCTAGAAGAATTTCCACAATTTGTTACAACTTCACTAGCTGAATACAATCATGAGTTAATTATAACTGGAGACTTTAATATTCACTTTGACGACCATGAAAACAACATAACCCGCTCCTTTGAGGAAAACTTGGAAAGTCTTGGACTTACACAACATGTCAAGCATTCGACACATATAAATGGACACATACTTGATTACATCATCACTTATGAAAACAGCAAAATTAACATTAGTCCTCCCACCTCTCAATACTTCATATCCGACCACTGCTTTGTGTCTACATTTATCAACATCGAAAGACCTCCAATTGTAAACAAGTCAATAACATACAGAAAGATTAAAGACATCAATAAACAAGAACTCGCCATCGACTTCAAATCTGCTGCTGAAAAGATTGTAACATCTGACGTCAATGACACTGACAGTCTGGTTGATGCTTACAATCAATCCTTCAAGGCTGTCCTGGATAAACATGCACCAGTAACCAGTAAGAAGATTTCAACAAGAAAAAAGGTTCCATGGTTTGATTCTGTCGCCCTGGAACTAAAACGTCACCGTCGTAAATTAGAAAGGATATGGAGAGTTTCAAAAACCGCTGAGAACAAAAATCTGTACATCGATGCCTGTAACAACTACAAAACACACCTGAACAAATCAAAAGATCTTCATCTAAACAGCCTCATTTCTCAATGTGGAATTGACTCTAAAAAACTTTTCAATGTTGTGAAACAACTCACGGGTGTTTCAAAAGAGGTCACTTGACCAACAGCAGTCTCCGATGAACACCTTGCAAATGATTTCTGCAAATTCTTCCTTAGTAAGATCTCTAATATTCGTGAAAAGCTAGATCATTTTGATCACTTTAATCCAAAAGTGTCATGTAACAATACGTTTGAAAAGTTCAATAAAGTTTCTGATGCCACGGTGAGAAATCTCCTTCGATCCTCTAAACCTGCTAGCTGTGATTCGGATCCAGTGCCTACTACACTAGTTAAAGAATACATTGACATCTTCTCCCAACCAATCACTCGGATTGTCAACTCATCGCTCTCTACTTATACTTTTGCAGACTGCTGGAAGAATGCCATCATCTGTCCACTTATAAAGAAACCAAGCCTATAAGAATACCCTTTCTAATTACCGTCCAATCAGTAACCTAAGCTTCCTCTCCAAAATTACCGAAAAATCTGTCCTGTCCCAGATCTGTCCATATCTTGAGGCAAACGACCTTCTACCATCATACCAAAGTGCCTATAGAAAATACTTCAGCACTGAGACAGCCATTATTAAAGTCATCAACGACATCCTCTGGAACATGGAGAATCAGAAAATAACCAGTCTGGTCGCTATGGACCTTAGTGCCGCTTTTGACACTGTCGACCATTCAACCCTACTGAAAGTGCTGCAGAACTGTTTTGGAATAACAGGTGATGCACTTCAATGGATGAGTTCCTATCTGCGACCAAGGTCTATGCATGTAAAAATCAACAATTCCAAATCTGAATTCCTCAATCTACCATTTTCTGTCCCTCAAGGAAGTGCTGCTGGTCCCATTCTATACACAGCACATGCAAGCACGATGCAACTCGTAATTGCTAATTACGACACCAAGATCAGTGGATACGCGGATGACCATATCATCTATAGCAGTTTCTCGTCTGGTACTACACAAGCCGAGTCAAAATGTTTAAATGATCAGCAAAAGTGTGTCAAGGACATACGTATATGGATGAATGAGAATCGTCTAAAAATGAATGATCATAAAACAGAATTTATCTTCTGTGGCCATAGAACCCAGCTTAAGAAGTGTCACAGCTCATTTTTATCAGTTGGTGATGCAAAAATTGATAGAGCCACAAGCATTAAATATCTGGGTGTAGTGATAAATGCAGAACTCAACCTTAAATCCCATATTCAACAAAAGTGCAAACTGGCATCACTAAACCTCAGGAACATCAAATCTATTCGAAAACATCTAAGTGTCGATTCTTGCAAAACGCTAATTCAGGCACTAGTCATCTCACACCTTGATTACAGCAACACGATCCTATGCGATCTTCCTGAATCCACACTAAAACCAGCTCAACTCGTACAAAATCATGCTGCAAGGGTAATTCTCGGTCGCAAGAAACATGACAGCGCGACATCTGCTTTGCGTGACCTTCATTGGCTACCGATTAGACAGCGCTGTAAATTCAAATTGCTCCTTATGGTCTTCAAATGTCTTCATGATACAGCACCATCATACCTGAGTAACCTGCTCGTCACACAAAAAACACCAGCACGCATAACAAGATCTTCCTCTGACACCGGCATTAAACTGATAGTACCAAAAACAACTCGAGCAACCTTCGCAAAGAGAAGTTTCTCAGTCGCAGGCCCACATCATTGGAACAATCTACCATCAGAACTACGCGAATGTAATAATATTGACTCCTTCAGAAAGAAACTAAAAACTCAACTATTCAATGAATATTTTAATAAATAACTGACCCATAGGCAACAAACGTGGCCAGTGGGTTTATCATATTTTCATCCCTGTTTTCATATTATGTGCGTTAAGTCTACCCTTCACTTCAATCAATTATTTTGTTAATATTTATTTATAAACTTAGTTTTTATCATCTTACCAATTTATGTTTTTAACGTGGTAAAATTATCTTTAGTAATTAATTTATTTTAGTCATTATCATGTTTTTACATTATCATGTTTTTACATTTCTTTATATATTTTAATCTATCATAATCCTTATTTATTGTACAGCGCCCTAGAATGTTTTTTCAAATAGGAGCGCTATATAAATTAATAAATTCAATTCAATTCAATTCAATTCAATTCAATTCAATAAATTCAATTCAATTCAATTCAATTTAATCCATAATTTGTTTTTTTTAAACTAATTTTCTGAGATAAAACCATGCTTTGTACACTCGGGATTCATTTCATGTACTTTTTTTTTGTCAAGGTAGTCCTTTCTGAAAACCATCAGCTTAATCTGCGGGTCTCTGGTGGCCCGAGAACCGCCGACCTCAAAAGTTTCAGCCCTTTGGTCCCTTACCACTGACAGACCCCCCCCCCCCCCAAGTGACATGGGCTATTTCGACCACTGACTGTTATCCATATCAGAGCCATTCTCAAATTTCGGGACAAAGTGCCCTGGAAAATGTGGTAACAGAGTGAACTTTTGATGCAAAAAATCTGCTTTCTGGGCAATTAAAAAATGAAAAAACTGACTTTCTGCCAATGAAAAGATTAAAAAACCAGTTTGCACAATTTTATTTATTTGATTGATTTATGTAATAAAAAATTGAGACTGCATCATAGGTTGAATCCATCAGAAATTTTATGGTGTTAATAGGTTAAATTAGCACATCATAATAAAGTTAGAATAGCATATAATTGGTGAAATGAGAAGTACGTAACAACTATGCACTATAAACCCTGATCTGCACAGAGGAGTAACGCGTGCCAAGGGCGTTGGAAGCTGCGCACTGATACATGCCAGCGTCCTTCTCATTGACATCTTTTATGGTGAGGCGCATGCCAGAAATGGTGAATCTTTCTCGGTCCTCGGGACTCAAAGAGTCCGCTGTCAAGACTTGGGAGTTCTTCAACCACTTGTATTGAACATAGGGATTGCCCTGAGCCGCACAGCGCAAGGAGATTTCGTCACCCAGGCTGACTGATTGATCCTCCGGGGTAATACGGAATTGTGGAATGCCTGAAATTAAAATTAAAATAGTAACTTAACACCAATAAGGCATGATATGAGTGCAATTTTAAATGTATTTGCATGACCACTATGCTTCCAATATAGTTCCATTCTTCAGCAGAAACAGACATTGTGTTTTTTGGAGAAGAAATATTATATATACTGCGGTCCAGTCTTCAAACGAGGTGGCAGGAAGGGACTACTCACCCAGAACTACCATTAGCTCAGATCCCTCATCATACCGGCCATTCACTTTGGATATTTTGCAGTCGTATGTCCCGCTGTCACTGTCTTGCACGTTGGGAATATTGAGGACTCTCCCGTTTTCAGTGATCTTGGCGTTAGAAGGCATCCGTGCATCTGGCTTGGACCATTCATACGTCAAATTACCCCTGTGAGAAGCAAATAGAACCATATATCAAAACTCCAGAAAATGCTACATGAGAAGAAAGTAGAACGATTTATTTGAAAACGCAAGAAACTGCTAGGAAATGCTGGGGCCTGGGGGAGACCGGGGCCAGTTGTCAAAAGGTCTTATACATAGTCACAGGCACATTTTTAAGCTTTTATGAATCAACTATGACTCTCTCTCAAAGTTTTGTGTCACCTGTGACAACCTGCCAAGCAGTGTGACAAACTGCCCCTGCGACAACCAGCCCCGGTCTCCTCCCTGTCAAAAGTAAATTAGAACATTTTTGATTTCAAAACTCCAGGTATAGTAACCAGATATAATGATGGAGTGTACTCTGGACGTAGTTGATCTTTGCCTCCTCCGGTTTCCTTGAGGCACTCTTTCTTGGGTCGTTCTCGTTAGTGGGACGAAAAAAAAAACTGTAATCTAAATTTAAAATGTGGGTAATCAAAATTTGCTCTTCCATCGGTAGAAAATTTTTCTGGCCGGTCGATCAGTGAAGCTAAAAACTAATGATGCACAACTTTCAACAGAAGTGGGCGTGCTTTTATTGACCTTTACAATCAGGGATGGAAATGGAAAATTTTAATCAAGGGAGCTCTCAGGTAGCGTTGCCAAAAAAACTGTGTAAATCAGAGTATATTTTGGCTAATAGTACCTGGAGGCTGTCTACAAGTGGACTGCTCTTGCATTGCCACAGGTCAGAACATATGCTGTCTTGTGTTGCCACCTAGTGACTAGTGTGCTATTACGCGAGCTTCTGCGAGCGTCCACATACTTTCAACCAGAGAAACACACACAATTTTGTCTGGAAGACACCGGGGCTGTTTCTGAGTGTGCTGATGGCCTTGTCTACTTCCTTAGAGAATGTGATTGCCGAGTCTGACTCTGGTATACATCAATGTTGAATAGAAATTTTGTGAATGTGCAATGAAATTGGAACTATTTCTTGGGACAGCAATGCTGTAGCATAGAAAATTAACTTTTGTGCCAGGTGGCAGCAGCATGCAGTTCTCATTTTCACCAGACTGACCTGGAGGATTGAGAAAGCTAACAAGATAATTATATATATCTATGACCGATGATTGGAGGAGCTGTAGCAGGTCATAGCCCCCCCAGTTTTTTTATAACCGGAGCTCCCCCCCCCCTTCCATTGCCATCACTGATTGCAATGAGGGGTCTTCTTCTTCAGTAACACTCTTCAATCCTTTTCAGAACATAGCACGGCTCTTATGAACCATGACTTTTTTTAATCTATTCAGGGCGAATGAAATTCTTTCTGAAATAGAGAGGAGTCACCCTACGCAGCCGGCTTCAATAGTTTTCAGCTGTTTTTTCTACTGTGGGGCTGCTTGAAAGTTGATGTTTTGTGAAAAATATGAGTCTGGGCCTTCAAAATTCACAATGGCATTCATTGCTAAGAGCCAGAAAGGAGCCTCCCATTCTTGAATTTCTCTTGTTGCAGTGCCTTCAATTGTCACAAATATTAGCAGAAAACGTTTACAAAGTCTTTACTGCTTTCGACAACACACTTTAATGTTGCAAGACCCGAATTAGATCATGAAGTCAGTAGAAAAACATCTGCTGATTTTTGTTGACATGTCGTCATGATGAACGGCGCCATGCACATGTTCATCAATGAGGAGTCAAGACCTTTCACTCTCAAATAACGTAAAAGGTTAGTCTATTGATGGTATTTATAAAGCTCCCACAACTGAAAAATAGTTCTCAATTTTTTGAATGGTTCAACTGAATTGAAAAGGTTCCATACCTGGTGGGAAGGCCCTTGATAGGGCCCTATGCTCCCAACTTGAGAGAAAGAGGTTCCACAGTAGAGGTTCAGTGCAGCTGGATTATCTAAGTTTTGTTTTTGTTTGCAGTTGGAAGTCATTTGGAACCCTTTTAAAAGTAGCATAATGAACCTTTATGATTCCTTATCTATACCAGCCAAAAGAACCCTTAAAGGTTTCATATACAACATTTTTTGTTGAGAGAGTCGAATTTGAAGCTTGGTAAAATTAATTAATATTAATGAGTATTACTCACGGTTCGTAATATCCTGTTGCAAAGCATTCAATTCGGACATCATCTCCTCGTTCTGGAGGATACGGGAACACCTTTGGAAATCCCCTCGCAATCCAGGCCCCCCTTTTACTTGAAACTGAAGGAAAGGACAAAGGTGAGGTCAAAGGTCAAAGGTCAAAGGTCAAAGGTGAGGTCAAAGGTCAAAGGTGAGGTCAAAGGTCAAAGGTCAAAGGTCAAAGGTGAGGTCAAAGGTCAAAGGTCAAAGGTGAGGTCAAAGGTCAAAGGTCAAAGGTCAAAGGTGAGGTCAAAGGTCAAAGACTCAAAGGTGAGAACTATGTTGAATCAGACTCGAATTGCATTTCTAAATCACAATCAGTTTCTATAAATGATAAAATCGGACAAATCTGACAAAAAAGAAAGGATAGAAATAAATAAGGAGGCGACCATTTAGAAATCATTTATTTCAAGCATGCGAAGTCCGCGAATATTCATTCCCAAATCAAGCAACACCTTGTTAAGAAATACCCTCACCAGAAATCATTTATTTCAAGATGCCCAAAATAATTTATTTATTTCACCAAAACTGAGTAAGAAATTATTTATTTAAAAAAACTGCAAGCCCCCCCTTGAGATTAAATGGTGGCCCTAAAACATCATATTTGTCTGACACCACAAGTAGGGGTCATCAAAATTTTCTTTCACCTTTCAGTGACACAAATTAATATTTCAGAAGTAGGCCATACTACAAAGTAGGACAAAAATAAACCTATCAATTTCCATTTAAAATTGATTTGCTTCACTGTAACTAAAATATTGACTGTAGTTCAAAGCTAAGAGTGACTTTGACCTTGGATGTGATGTATTCAAAATTTTTGTTTTTTTCTGCTATTTTCAAATATACTGGAGTGATAGGCAACTGGGTCACTTCTAGGCATGTTCAGTGGCAACTGGGTCACTTTTGGGCGTGCTTAGAGGCAACTGGGTCACTTCTAGGCATGTTCAGTGGCAACTGGGTCACTTCTAGGCATGCCCAGTGGCAACTGGATCACTTTTAGGCATGCCCAGTGAAACTCCGGGTCACTTTTGGGGGTGCCCAGTCTGGTGTCGAAAGGGAAAACCTAGTAAGTCACATTTAGGACATTCTGAGAAAACTGACTTTTAAACTCCAGTCCTTGCAGTAATAGATGGACTTACTGGGATTTGTCAGTGTCATCCTGGAGTAATAGGTCACTTCTTGAAAATCTAAACTTAATAGATATATAGAAACATGTCTCAGAAGTCCTATTTTATTTAACTCAATTTGGCCCAAAATGTGACTTACTAGATTTTCCCTTTGGACGCTAGCAGTGAAAACTGGGTCTCCTTCTAGATATGCCCAGTGACAACTGGATAACTGCTGGGCATGTCCAGTGGCAACTGGGTCACTTCTGGGCATGCTCAGTGACAACTGGGTCACTTCTGGGCATGCCCATTGCCCATAGGCCGTGATAGTGGAACTCTCCTTTTTCCAGCTCTCCTGTGTTGACGAGCAGAATAAAACTATTTCTGCATATATATTTATTGTCACATTTGACACATTCAGGAGTGCTCCCAAGCGCACTTTCAAGCGCTTGAATGTGCGTTCCAGCGCATCTTTCTCCTGGGGATGCTATCACTCGCACCCCTGAGTGTGTCATGGAGCGCACTCTTGAGCATGTCTTCCCTCGCACTCTTGGGGGTGTCATTCATTACCTCGAGTGGCTATGCCATACATGGCACTCCTGGTAGTGCGACTCTTGATACTTCGAGTGAGCGCACCCTGTCAGGAGTCGTGGGAGTGGGATCAAGCGCACCCTTGGCAATGTCATCCAGCGCACATTTGGCAGTGGGTTCCAGGGCACCTTCTCATCATAAAACTATTATATCTTTCTATCTGTCCATCTATATATCTATCCATCTATCTATCTATCTGTCTGTGCTTCTATTATCTATCTATCTATCTATCTATCTATCTATCTATCTATCTATCTATCTATCTATCTATCTATCTATCTGTCTATCTACCTATCTGTCTATCTATCTATCTATCTATCTATCTATCTATCTATCTATCTATCTATCTATCTATCTAGTTGTCTAACAGTCTGACTGTCTCTCTTTCTGTCAATCTACCTGCATAGGCCAACTTAGGATCTGATACGTTATCCATATGCCTACAATTTTCCTCTTAATATACCATCAAAAAATGATATATAGGCCTAAATCATTCATCCCCCCCTGCCAATTATCCAGGTATAACATTGCAGGACAACATATGTGGCCAAAATAGCTCCATCGAAGTGTGACCCTTCTTACCCCCACCCCCTGCCAAACGCAAGATTATCAAATGAGCAACTGTAGATAGATAGATAGATAGATAGATAGATAGATAGATACATAGATACATAGATACATAGATACATAGATAGATACACATAGATAGATAGGGCTAGATAGATAGATAGATAGATAGGGCTAGATAGATAGGGCTAGAAATATAGGGCTAGATAGATAGATAGATAGATAGATAGATAGATAGATAGATAGATAGATAGATAGATAGATAGATAGATAGCTAGATAGATAGATAGAAAAACAGACCTATAGAAAAAAACATGTAATCAGACTAACAGATAGATTAATTGATAGATAGATAGATAGATAGATAGATGGATAAAAATGTATAACATGATAAACTTTTAAAAATTGAAGGGAGGTGCTCAGGATGACACCGTCAGTAGTGCTCCTGAAAACACCCTCAGTAGTGCGCTGGATGACACATTGCAGCACCGTGACTGTGTATTCAGTAGCACTCCTGAGCTGTCAATATCATCCGCGTGGGAGCCTAAAGGTGCGCTGGATAGCATAGCCACGCATGCTATTAGGTGCGCTGGATAGCATAGCCAAGCCTCACGCGTGCGAGTGAAAGCATACCCACGCGCGTGGCTGTACACTATCTAGCAAGCCCACGCTTCCCACACGCGTGAGGGTGCAATCTGTGACCGCGTGAGGGTGTTCTCACTCGCAATAAATATACCTCATTTCCGGGAACAAGCTGCCATTTTGTACCATTGCTGAGTCAGTGGAGCTGGCATTCCAGGCCCCAGGGCACTTTTAATCCATTGAAAACATTACGGATTTGCATTGCCGAGTCTTAAATGGAATGTTTAGCATGGATTGCCACCATATTCCAGTACTGTCAGGCTGATTAAACTTTGTTACGGACCTTAGAAACCCCGGCTCCATTGTAAATTCCCAGGCTGATGTTTCCGGAAATAGTTTTATGCTGCTCGTCAACACAGGAGAGCTGGAAAAAGGAGAGTTCCACTAACGCCTGCTATTGGCAACTGGATCACTTTTAGGCATGCCCAGTGGAACCCGGGGTCACTTTTGGGGATGCTTAGAGGCAACTAAGTAACTTCTCTTATAATACATATAGTAGGTGGCAACTCACCGACTTGATCTCTTCTGGGCATGCTAATAGTGGAAACTAGATCAGACAAATTCCATAAATATATTGCAATAAATATGCATAGTATTGTATCGTATCTTGGTAACAATTTTCAATATTCTGTAGTGTCAGCACCAGATCATTCACTTTGAAATAAAGTATAATAAAATATATGAGTTCCTCCGTGGCCTAATGGTTAAGAGTGCTTGTTTGCACAACCACTGGCTCTGAGGGCGTGGGTTCGAATCCCACCCCGGAACTCAATTTAGTCCGAGCCCATGGGACATTAAATGGAGGCGGGTTGTATCCAGTGTTCTATGCTGGGGCAACTGAAAGACCCTGGGCATCCCTGAATTAATAGGGTATGTACCAGACTCACAGTCTTCTCATCTCATCATCATACGGCGATCGCCTGCCTCGATATAGCCCACTAAGGTGCTGCTGAGGCGTAAAACACAAACAAACAAACAAACAAACATAATAAAATACATGACAGTACTCACAGCTCGGTCTGACATTGAGCCGAATGGGCATACTTGCTTTTACCACACCAGTGACCCCGGCTGTCGCATGAACCAAGCAGTGATAATCCCCTTCATCTTCTTTTGTTACAGAAGAAAAATAAAGGTTTCCGTCGTTGGAGATGAATGTGTGTGGTTTTTGGTCCGGCTTCACGAAGTTGGTGCCGTTGTCTTTCTTAGCCCAGAAGTAGCGCACCTCTGAAATCACACAATGCAATAGGTCAGGAAAAGGGAATGTTACTAAAATGGTGACAATACATTTGTTATATCATTGATGCAATCAATGTCTTCGGCAGACTTGGGATAATTTTTTCTTTTTTATACATCACAAATCGATTGATGATGATATCATGAAATGTTGTCTCATTAATTTATTGTCCTTTTTCTCGTCCAAAATCGGTGAAAAATCACAAAATTGTTAATTTGTATTGACACCCTTGTCCATCATGTTGAAACAGGTTCCTTATCTATGCCAACTTATAGAACCCTTAAAGGTTCCATATAGAACCTTTTTGTTATGAGTGTTATGGTTGCCCCTTACCTGGGTGGTGTTTTGGAGCTTTGCAAGCAATACTCGCTCCCTTGTGAACACGAGCAGTCACAGGAGCGCGATTGGCTTTTGGGAAATCTTCCACATACAGGAAACTGAGCGACACAGCATTGCTGAGAATGGACCCTGCGGAGTTCTCAATCCTGCACTGGTATTCACCGCCGTCCCGGGACTTCTTAGGGACAAGGATCGTCAGTTTCCCTTTATCCAATGTGTATCGAGGCTCCTCCATGGGATCAATCTTGACCGTGCTACCATTCTAAAACAAAATAAAAGGTCAAAAATGTAAACACCCCAGCATCTCTGGAGTCTGGAGCCATTCAAAACATCTCTGGAGCCATTCAAAACATCTCTGGAGCCATTCAAAACATCTCTGGAGCCATTCAAAACATCTCTGGAGTCATTCAAAACATCTCAGGAGCCATTCAAACATCTCTGGAGCCGTTCGAAACATCTCAGGAGCCATTCAAACATCTCTGGAGCCATTCATAACATCTTTGGATCATGGAACCATTAAAAACATCTCTGGAGCCATTCAAAACATCTCTGGAGCCATTCAAAACATCTCTAGAGCCATTCAAAACATCTCAGGAGCCATTCAAAACATCTCAGGAGCCATTCGAAACATCTCTGGAGCCATTCAAAACATCTTAGGAGCCATTCAAACATCTCTGGAGCCGTTCGAAACATCTCAGGAGCCATTCAAACATCTCTGGAGCCATTCATAACATCTTTGGATCATGGAACCATTAAAAACATCTCTGGAGCCATTCAAAACATCTCTGGAGCCATTCAAAACATCTCTGGAGCCATTCAAAACATCTCTGGAGCCATTCAAAACATCTCTGGAGCCATTCAAAACATCTCTGGAGCCATTCAAAACATCTCAGGAGCCATTCAAACGTCTCTGGAGCCATTCGAAACATCTCAGGAGCCATTCAAAACATCTCAGGAGACATTCAAACATCTCTGGAGCCGTTCAAAACATCTCTGGAGCCATTCAAAACATCTCAGGAGCCATTCAAAACATCTCTGGAGCCATTCAAAACATCTCAGGAGCCATTCAAAACATCTCTGGAGCCATTCAAAACATCTCTGGAGCCATTCAAAACATCTCAGGAGCCATTCAAAACATCTCTGGAGCCATTCAAAACATCTCTGGAGCCATACAAAACATCTCTGGAGCCGTTCAAAACATCTCCGGAGCCGTTCAAAACATCTCTGGAGCCATTCAAAACATCTCAGGAGCCATTCAAAACATCTCTGGAGCCATTCAAAACATCTCTGGAGCCATTCAAAACATCTCCGGAGCCATTCAAAACATCTCTGGACAGGAGCCATTCAAAACATCTCTGGAGCCGTTCGAAACATCTCTGGAGCCGTTCAAAACATCTCTGGAGCCGTTCAATACATCTCAGGAGCCATTCAAAACATCTCTGGAGCCATTCAAAACATCTTTGGAGCCATTAAAAACATCTCAGGAGCCATTAAAAACATCTCAGGAGCCATTCAAAACATCTCTGGAGCCATTCAAAACATCTCTGGAGCCATTCAAAACATCTCTGGAGCCATTCAAAACATCTCAGGAGCCATTCAAAACATCTCAGGAGCCATTCAAAACATCTCTGGAGCCATTCAAAACATCTCTGGAGCCATTCAAAACATCTCTGGAGCCATTCAAAACATCTCAGGAGTCATTCAAAACATAACCTGGAGCCATTCAAGAATTATATAAAGAATTCTTTTTTCATCGGCCTACACCACCCGCCCCCCCCCCCTTCCCCCTAGTAACAGCCCATAACACTAGCCCATATTCCTCTCCCTGTCACATAACACAATTCAGGGGCAGACCGGCGACATTTAGGACCCCGTGGCAAATAAGTTGATGGGCCCCCACTTTCCAATTTACGGCATTAAGCCATTTATTCCAAGGCGGAAGGGCGCTTTCCTATCATATTGTGAGTTTAAGCATTGAGTAGTAAATGAAATTGTAAGTTAAATTGATAACAGAATAAATATAGAAACATGTTGTATTGTAAAGATACTGGACTTGCTGGAGACTTGAGTGTAAAGACATTAGATGAAGCAATTATCATTCATCTCAACCCGGAACTTGTGTTCCGTCAATCGGGACTTTCTGTGTGCGTAACAGGGAATCCCACTGATTTACTGTTACCATACAAAAAAGCCTGTCTTCCAGCAGGACAGTCAGTTTGATTCAGTTTGACAGTTAGATTCAGTTGGATTCAGTTCCATGTTGTGTTGACTACATGTATGTTATCTTGCTCCTTGGAAATATGGATGAACCTTTTTGTATCAACTTTTGGATTAATAAACAACGCATTATTTAACCTCTCACATGCGAGTGCTGAGTGTCATTTCCCCATATAACATTTGGTGGAGAATCTAAACACGATGTTTTGGTTGGACTATGCACATTCTTTCGACTTGTTTGAAAATGATGGATTATTTTTCTGAAAATATGAAGAGAAGACAACCAAGGAGAACTTTTATGAAGTGTGTTCGAACATTGTAACTATTATTGAAATGAAAAGGAAGTCAAAAACACAATGAACATTTGCATGCTTGTGCAGCATCCCATGTGCTGAACTGTTCACCAGCCTACAGCTGCCTGCTACTGCCGAAGGATGTTGGTGAGTTAACCAATCAATAATCCATGCTGTGAAGAATCATCACAAGACTCTACATGTTGCTACAGTGACTTTTAAATATGGATAAAGTGATGTATCCTCCAGTGTTCTTCTCTGGGCATCATAATGAAGATCCAGTGCTGTTCCTTGAAAACCTTACAGCTTATGCGGCCCTGCAGAAACTACAGAGCCCAAAGGAACTGCTTCCATTGGCCCTCCAAGAAAGTGCCAGAACTTGGTTTTTCAATTTGTCGCCAAATATTAAAAATGACTTGGAAAAATTCAGAACATTATTTGTGAAAAGATAATGGGCCTCCAGAACTTTTAGGCTTCAAGACTGTTAGTGAAGTTTTCAAAATGCAACAGGATATAGAAGAACCAGTAAGGGACTACATCTCCCGAGTGCAGTACAAATGCACTCAAGCACGACTGGACGAAGACATCGCTGTAAATGCCTTGCTTAATGGCCTACGTTCGGACATTAGGAGTCAAGTTCTCCAGGATACGCCAAAAACCATTGACGAGGTTGAGGAACTTGCAGTAAAAGCTGAACACATCCTGCCAAAAAAGGAAAATATCTTGTCATGTGCGATTGACAAGCTTCGATCAGAAGTAAGAAGATACGCTAACCAGCCTAGTCATGCTGCCAGCCGTGAGCAGACTCGTTACTCGCAGAAGAGTTGGAAATTAGTGCCACCTCGAGGACACAAGCGCTCCAGAATGAAGAACAATCGCTGCTTCAGATGTCAAAGAATTGGACATTTCAAGAAAGTATGTACTTCTAAAATTTCTATGGTTAAATAGGATCAGTCACCTTCCTGTGGGAAAGCCCAGTTTAAATCCAAGCCCACAGTTAGGTCGACAAATGCTAGCTATTTTGAGAAAAGAAACTTGAATGGCTCAAAGTCGTGTGCAAATATTTCTACCTGTACCAAATTAGATAACAATAGAATTGTTGGTTTTGTAAAAGGTCAAAGAGTAAGCTTTCTTGTAGATACAGGTGCTTCAATCAGCTGTGTATCAGTAGAATTTCTTGCAAAACTTAGATTACTCTCGAATATTGTTTACAAGGTTAAGAATGAGCAGAAATTCAGGAATGTAAATGGTGAAGTGCTTGATGTTATGGGACAAATAGACTTGCCAGTTAAAATACAAGGTCTTATTCTGTATCACACATTCATAGTATTTCCAAACCTTTTCACACCAGTCATATTGGGTATGGACTTTCTTACAGCAAATCATGCAGAAATTAATCTCAAAGACAAATTCCTTACCTTAAAAGATGGCATGGCTTGCATAGCTATGATTACCAAAACTGAAAAGAATTTGACAGCCAAAACAAACAGTCGGGTTGTTGTGCCAGCAAAAAGCCAATGCATAATCCCTCTAAAGCTCAAAAAGTGTGAACCTAGAACCAACTTCATGTTACAACCAGTTGACAAATTAGCACATAAATACAATATTCTCGGATCTAAATGTGTCATAAATCCAAAGAAAGACTTTATTGTTCCATATCTGTTGATTAATCCCACACAAGAGGCTGTGACGATCCCTGCTGACACTGTTGTGGCATCACTATGTCCAGTCAGTCAGCTGATTCCATATGACTCACTTGCTGCAGCTCCTGCAGCGCATGTGCCAGAAAACCCTAGAAGCCCTTCTCCAGCCAAAGTTGCTGAGACCTTAGGTATTGATTTTTCAGCTTCAGCGCTAACAACTCAGCAAAAAGAGAAGTTATTGCATTTAATTGGCACACATCGAGATGCTTTTGCAGTTAACAGTAGTGAATTATGTAACAAATCATGTAATATCCACTTTCACCGCATTGAAACAAATAATGCAAGACCAATTACTCAGAGATTTTATAGACAAACACCGAAAGATAGAGAGGAAACCCGCAGACAAATACAGCAGATGCTTAAAGATGATATCATTGAACCTTCAGTGAGCCCATGGTGTTCACCCGTTGTGCTTATTAAGAAGCGTGATGGCAGTTATAGATTTGCATGTGACTACAGAAAATTGAACAAAGTTACAGAGCCCATGATTTTCCCATTGCCACGAATTGATGATATGATTGACTCAATCGGTGAAAGCAAAGCAACTATATTTTCAAGCTTAGACTTGAGGTCAGGGTTTCATCAGTTGAAACTAGATCCTGAAACCGCTCACAAAACAGCTTTCATAACACCTGAAGGCATCTATCAATACAAGAGACTACCATTTGGTCTAAAGAATGCTCCAATGAGTTTTCAGATGGTTATGTCACAAGTTTTCCGATCAATGACTTACAAAAACGTTTTGGTATACCTAGATGATTTGTTGTTATATTCAAAAGACTTTGACACTCATTTAAAAGATTTAGATGAAGTTTTCACTAGATTACGAAATGCAAACTTGAAATTGTCTCCTCAGAAATGCACTTTTGCAGCCAAAAGCATCAAATACTTGGGTCATGTGATCAGTAAACATGGCATCACCGTCAATCCAGAGAAAACCAAAGCCTTGTTGACATATCCACAACCGAAAAACATGAAAGATGTTCGTAGTTTCTTAGGCTCATGTAATTATTTCAGAAGATTTATCAAAAATTATGCAGCCAGAGCGGCCCCATTGAATACCTTGTTGAAACAAGACACAAAATTTGAGTGGACTCAAAATTGTCAAAAAGCTTTTGATGATTTGAAGACAGCCCTTACATCTCCGCCTGTATTAGCATATCCAGATTTCAATAAGAAGTTTTCCTTGTCAACTGATAGCTCAGGATTTGCTATAGGCTATGTGTTGGAACAGCCAGATGAAAATGGCAAAATGAAACCAATTGCATATGGTGGTCGTGCCCTTCGAGCACATGAAATGAAATACCCAATCACTCAATTGGAGTGTTTAGCTGTTGTCGAGGCAATCAAATGTTATCATCACTTCCTTGCTCATGGTCATTTTGATGTCTACACTGACCATGCCGCTTTGAAATGGCTTCAGAATACAAAATTATCGACAGGTAGACTTGCACGTTGGTCTCTACTATTGCAAGGATATTCATTTGATATATTTCATAGACCAGGCAAACTAAATCAAGTGGCAGATGCATTGTCCCGCAGACAATACAAACCTGAAGATGAAACAGTGCCAGACAAACCAGAATTTACAGTGGCTAGCATGGTGTCCCATTCCGAAAGTGAATGTAATGTACAAGCCGTGTTTGAGTATAGTCACAATGATGATATTAGTACAGATTTACCAGTAGGTGCTGTGAGTGAAGCACAAAATGCTCATGATTTCAGTGACAAAGTTATTTCAGCAGTAGGAGATGATTTAGAAATGGCACAAAGAACTTCACGAGATTTCAAAGATATTATTCAGTATCTAGAGAAAAGAGAACTCCCTGCAGATAAAAAGACTGCAAACAGAGTGATTGCAGAGTCTCAATATTATGTTATTGTCGACAATATCCTCTATCACCTCTATTATCATGGTTCGAGAGGTGTTCCAAAAGGAGAAAGGCTAGTAAGACAACTAGCAGTGCCCGAGAGCTATAGGGTACAAGCTCTGGAAGCATATCATGACGCTCTCGCAGGAGGAGGTCATGCAGGTATTGAGAAAACATACCACAATTTACGATTGAAGTATTATTGGCCAAAAATGTACAAAGATGTATATGAACATGTGCATACATGTCCAGAATGCCAGTCAGCCAAAAGAGATTACAAAGCCAAGCCAGCTCCATTACATCCATTACCAATAGCTGATATATTTACAAGATGGCATATTGATATTTTAGGCCCATTACCAGAAACTGCAGCCAAGGAAAAGTATGTCCTTGTGTTAGTTGATAGCTTTACAAAGTGGGTTGAGGCATATCCTTTGAAAAACCAAACTAGTGCTGAGATTAAAAAGTGTCTTTTTGATACTTTTGCAAGGTTTGGTGCACCTGAGTGTATTGTTTCTGACCGTGGTGCAAACTTTCTGTCCAAGATAGTTGCTGCCCTGTGCGAGCTATTCCAAGTGAAAAGAGTACACACAAGTGCTTACCATCCTCAAACTAACTCCTCAGTTGAAAGAATGAATGCAGTGATTGCTCAAGGCATTCGTACATATCTTGATAAGCATCAAGAAAAATGGTCCACTTACTTACCTGGTGTCCTTATGGCGCATAGAGCAGCCCCAGCAACACAATCTACTAAATTTAGTCCGTATTTCATGGTATTTGGAAGAGAAATGACATTACCTTTAGACGTTGCATTAAAACCAAAGGAATCTTTAGGCAAAACTGTACAAGAACATCTCAAAGAAATAATAAATAATTTGGAAGAAGCTAGAGAAATTGCCAAAGCAAACATGGAAAAAGCTCAAACTCGCTACAAACATTACTATGACAGAAATGTTAAAACTCCAACCTATGCCCCAGGTGATCAGGTATTAGTTCACAATCCTCATGTTCCAAAGGGAAAAGTTTCTAAACTTTGGAAAAAGTGGACAGGTCCTTATTATGTCAGACAAGTAGGACCAAATCATACATTCAAATTACGCCTCTGTGCTGACAACAAACCCTTAAAAGCTTTAGTGCATGCCAATAGGCTGAAACCCTACTTTGGTAGAGAGTCATTGGATGATATTAATGATGATGCTCCGTCTTTAACTCAGGAAGACACTCCGGTAGCATCCCAAAACCAGCCCGCATCACAAGCAGCACAACCTGATAGGGTGCCATCAGCACAACAATCCCAGAATAGCCCGACTCAACAAAAACAGACAGATCAATGGCATGAAGTTGACAAAATTATTGCATGTAAAAGAAAAGGCAAAGACTTGTGGTATAGAATCAAATGGGTTAATACACCTGGAACAGAATGGATAAATGGCCAAGACTTAAATGATATAGCAAAGCAGGAGTTTCATAATACAAGAACTGCCAGTGGTAAACTGCGAAAAAGACCACTGAAGAGACACAAGTTCTTCAAGTGAATTTGATTTTCAGTGACAATCCTAGAGAGAATATGCAATTTGCTGATAGGATAGGATCTTTGTCCCACTTGCATTTGAAGCTTGATTCATGCCAAAATAAATTGACTCAAAATTGTGGCCACATTTTCAATTCTGGAACTAATGCAGAATCATTCATATTGCAACACCACCGGCGCCGTGGTAATACAAAGTCCGTCATGTCCTAACATTAAAGCAAAAAGTTGAAAGCACTCTCTTAGGTAGGACGATGTCACATACAAAGCACTGATACATAGATGACGTACTGTGAAGAAGTTAGAGAAATGGAACAAAAGAGGTTTCTGCATATATATATAAAGCATGAGAAAATGCTGAAATGATATATAAAGCATGAGAAAACATTGAAATGATGTAACACAGTGAAGATGGTTCACTATTCAAAAGGAATAATAAAATTCCACAGTTAGTATACCAGTCCAAGATTGGATTGTAAGGTTTGGAACTGCTAACTAGGTGTGAATTGATGAATACAACGAAATGTGATGCAATGATGCATAGATGACAAGGATACAAATAATTGTGGTCACCACAGTAGAGTGACACAGATGTATCATGAGATTATGAGATACTTTATAAAGGAGTTAAACAATTACAATACTGGGCTGAAAAGTTTCTTGCAAATATGCTCCTGCAAGCACAATGCTAAGTTATGTAAACTGAAATTGCCAACATTGAGAGGATGAAGAAATCTGTATTCAGATATCGCGATACTGTAAATATGATTGTATACCATGGTATTGAATATTGAGTATTGAATATTGAATATTGATGTATTTATTATTGAGTGTTTGAAGACATTGTACGTACGATTATTGATGACATGTAAATTGCTATGAATACATGAAATGGTGTAACGTTTCTTGTGTACTGTTGTGTCTCATACAATTGCAGTGTAATATGACAATTTATTGCAAACGTAGATTGCTATTAATGTATTACATGTTGTGATGGTTGCTAAACCATTACCATTGAGTATAAATAAGTATTGTATATGTAACTTACATGTTAACTTTAACATTTTAACTTTACATGTGTATGTCGTATATTGTGCTGTATGTTGTGATAGTGATGGTAGATTAATAATGGTAGATTACCCTAAAATTTGATCTATATATATATAGCATATTCGTCTGTATTCAAAAGTTCTAACAAACAAAAAATTAGAGGTATGTTAACATTTTCTTTGTAATAGTTTCGGGGACGAAACTTCTTTAACCAGGAGGGATATTATCATATTGTGAGTTTAAGCATTGAGTAGTAAATGAAATTGTAAGTTAAATTGATAACAGAATAAATATAGAAACATGTTGTATTGTAAAGATACTGGACTTGCTGGAGACTTGAGTGTAAAGACATTAGATGAAGCAATTATCATTCATCTCAACCCGGAACTTGTGTTCCGTCAATCGGGACTTTCTGTGTGCGTAACAGGGAATCCCACTGATTCACTGTTACCATATAAAAGCCTGTCTTCCAGCAGGACAGTCAGTTGGATACAGTTTGACAGTTAGATTCAGTTGGATTCAGTTCCATGTTGTGTTGACTACATGTATGTTATGTTGCTCCTTGGAAATATGGATGAACCTTTTTGTATCAACTTTTGGATTAATAAACAACGCATTATTTAACCTCTCACATGCGAGTGCTGAGTGTCATTTCCCCATATAACACCTATACAGTGCCACCTGTAAATAAGTGAAAAGCTAGCATGATTTTGTGCCATTGCATCAATGTTAAACATCCTCAACCGAACTGCTTGTGGAGGCATAAATTCTCATCCGATGAGAGGAAAACATATTGGGTCATAAAGGCCGATATGTGAGGCATGTGGAATAACAATGGCAGCCAATTTGTATCATGGCTCCTCCTCACATATCGGCCTTTATGACCCAATATGTTTTCCTCTCATCGGATGAGAATTCATGCTTCAATAAGCATTTTTGCTGAGGATGTTTAGCATTGATGCAATGGCACCATTTCATGCGCTTCACTTACTTACAGGCGGCACTGCACAGTACTCCTCTCAAATTGGGACCCTAACCTGTATCATGCAGTCATGAACTTGGTCCCCCAGATAGATATTTTGACTTTTTCTAGATTTTTGACTTATGGTGCCTTGCATGGGCCCCCTGTCAGCAACCACTCTGCCACATAGGTGCGCCCGGGCTGCATGGCATTGGTCTATTCGATATAGATGGCTATCGTTATGGATAGGACTGTCAATATCATGGATCTAAAATTCTACATGTCATGTACCATGTCATTATTTTTGTTTTATTACCATTGTTTTGAACCAGGTGTAGGTGACTTCTGGATTACCGTCTGCAATGCACTCCAGTTCGACAAAATTCTTCCCGCTTTGTTCGTCATGAATGACATCAGTAGGCTGCTTTTTAACCACAGGACCGGTCACATATGCGGCGCGGTTGGTTTCAGCAAAACTATGACCTGGAAAACAGATTACATAAAAAATCACAGTCTATATCACCTATGCAAAGGAAGTATAGGTACAGGTAGACTGAATCAGATCATCGCATCAGGGGGGGATCCAGAAAATTCCGGTGGGGGGGTCTATTGGGCTATCGCGTCGCGAATCGCATAGCTCGCGACTTAACGTGACTACGCGCTGATGAAATTAACATGTAAAAATATATAAATTTTGGTCTGGTGGGGGGGGGATATAACAGATCGACTAGGAATCACCAGTTTCCAATCCAATGCACCAAGGCTTTAATTCCAATCCATAAATAAAACCCTGCAATATACATGAATTTATAAGTCATGTGTTCACCCACAAAATATATATAATAAAAATATCATAATTGCATTTATCACAAATACTAGACCCACCTGAGCTTGGTCAGGGTTTACACTTGTATAGCACAATATTGAATATCCACAGCATGGATCCCAGAACTGGAAAATTACCAAGACTAAATATACCATGTGTTCTAACATAATTTCTGAATTAAACCAAACCAATAATTAATTCACAAATACAACCATATTGAATTTAGGCTAACAATAATATAAATTCAACTCACCTAATTAGCAAGTATTAATATCTTCAAACATCTCAAAGCAGGCCACATGCTTCTCACATGGCTTCTGTGTCAAAAAGTGAGTGGCAAATTATTCACTAGCACCACCTAGCTGCCAGCAGTTTCAACTAGAAACTGCTGCCCTCTTGTGTTACAAATTTTACTGTACAGTGGGGACACCTGTCACCCTGTTACACCCTCCCCCCTGTTAAAATAATACTGTTCTACTAAGTCAAACCATCATGACTGAAGTTCCGAACATGAAACGCAATAATCAAATTTGCAATTATAAACATTCAAAACTTATCAACATACTAAATTGCAAACAGTACTCATCAATAGTCAATACATGTATTTATCAACAATTGGTTACACAAACAATAGGCAAACAAAATTCTTGAAGACATCATTTATCGGCAATAGGTTAACCAACAAAAAGTTGCACATATTCCTAACTATCTAACTATCTCAATATCTACTTATTCAGAAAAGTAATCAAATCTTGTGCGATCTTCAGCTTCTTAGCTGAAAGCGACATGACAGCCTCATATCGATCCGGGGGATGACGTTCCCTCTGAGGATAACGTCGGGCGGGAGCTCCATCTTCATCTCCACTCTCCTCTTCTTCATCCTGTTCAGTAGGTTGATCCTCAGCTGCTATAGCTGAATCTTCCTCCTCAACAGTCCCATCTGGATCCTGCTCTGAAGCAACATCCGGACCTTCTAGTGCGTCGTCTCCATCCGAATCTTCATGCTCCGAAGAATCCACTGTAGATGCAACATCCTCAACTTGAGTCTCCGCAGTATCCACCACAGAATCAGATCTAGCATCTAAGCTCAACATATCTCCAACATGCAACAAGTGGTTGCGGTGCAAGGTGCGTCTGCGCCTTCTCCCCCCCTTCTTGACATCAGGCTCAACAACATAAACAGGAATATCCGGGTTAGGTTTCTCAATCACAACATATACATCAGGTTCCCAAACATCGGCTAACTTGTGCTTTCCTTGAAAAGCCAGTTGCCGCACTAGAACTTTGTCGCCTATCTCCAGGGTAGCGGCACGACATCTAACATCTTTCAGGTGTTTGTGACGAAGCTTTGCAGACTCCGAAGACTTTCGTGCAAGAGCATAGGACTTGAGAAGCCTGGACTTGAGGCTTGAGACGTAGTGATGACTGTCATCAGGTTCAGACCGAGTGATCCCCATTGCCACATCTATAGGTAGATTAGGATGCCGTCCGAACATGAGATAATAAGGACTAAAGCCAGTGGCTGTGTGCGGAGTAGAATTGTAGGCATGGACCATGGGAGCAACATGTGATTTCCAATCAGCCTTGTTCTGATTTGGAAGGGTTCCTAACATCTGTAGCAAGCTGCGATTAAATCTCTCAGTGACAGGATTTCCAGACGGGTGATAGGGAGTTGTCCTGGATTTCTTCATATTTAACATGTCACACAGTTCCTTGAGTAGACGACTCTCAAAGGCACCTCCTTGATCCGAGTGTATGCGACTGGGAATGCCATAGTGCACAATGAAATGCTCAAAGAATGCTTTGGCAGTTGTAAGCGCTAACAGGTTACGGACGGGTACAGCTACTGCATAGCGTGTGAATAAATCGGTGATCACCAAGATGTACGGATATCCTCCTTTTGAGTTTTCAAGCGACAGGTGGTCCATGCTGACAACTTCTAATGGGTAGGAAGTGGGAATGGGAACTAGAGGTGCAGAAGATGGTGGTCTTTTCCTCTGTATACAACGCTGACACTTTGACACATATGTTTCAACATCTGACATCATCTTGGGCCAATAAAATCTTTCCTTGCACAAGCTCAGAGTCTTATCACGACCTTGATGTCCCAAATGATCATGTAATGATCGAAGAGCTTCAGCTTTCAAGCAGACCGGTAGCAAAATCTGTTTCACCTCCTGATCATTAATGGTTACACACCTGTACATGGCTCCATTTTCAATACGAAGTCTGGGGAACTCACGAAGTAGTGGTAAAGCAGCTGAAGGAACTAGCGACTTCTCAGGTGATAATTGCTGTGCAACAAATGGGAAGAGAGGTCCTATAGCTGGGTCGGAACGTTGAGCCTCCTTCCATCCAGTAAAGGAGCTAGAAGCAAATGCAAATGTGGGCTCTGCAGGAGCGTCCTGATGCTGCAACAGATAACCTGCACAATGTAATTGACATACTGACTTCAAAACATCCTGCCTAATCTCCACAGGCAGTCTGGAGAGTGCGTCGGCATCACGATTCTGTTGTCCACTGATGTACTTAATGGTGAAATCATAAGCAGCTAAAGCAGCAAGCCAACGATGTCCAGTAGCATCCAACTTGGCGTTTGTTAGGACGTATGTCAATGGGTTATTGTCTGAAAGTACTTTAAACTTGGCACCGTACAAATAGTCATGGAATTTCTCGGTGATCGCCCATTTAAGAGCAAGAAATTCAATCTTATGAGCAGAGTAGTTGGCTTCTGACGGGCTGAGTGAACGGCTGCCATAAGCGATGACTCTAAGAACTCCATCCTGCTTCTGATAGAGCACACCTCCAAGAGCAGTGCGGCTCCCATCAATATGAAGCTCAAAATCAAGGTTCCCATCTGCAAAGGCAAGCACTGGAGGGTGTGTCAGGTAATACTTCAAATCAGTGAAGGCCTTCTGATGCTCACTATTCCAAATCCACGCAGATGATTCAGCTCTGGTTTTCTTGTTACCACACAATAACTGGGTCAATGGCCTGGCGATGCGAGCATAGTCCTTTACATAACGGCGATAATAATTTGCAAATCCAGTGAATCGTTGCAAATCAACATGGTTTTGGGGAGTAGGCCAGTCTCTCACTTTATCTGTCTTTTCAGGGTCCACGGCCACTCCTTCGGCACTGACTACATGTCCTAAGTACCGAACAGATCTCTGAAAAAGTTTGCACTTTTTCGGAGCAAGCTTCAAATTAAAGTCACAAAGTCTTTGGAACACAGATTCTAAATGTTGCAAATGTTCAGTAAAACTCCTTGAAAACACAATAACATCATCTAAGTAAACTTGAACAAAATTAGGAGAGAAGTCAGCAAACATGGCGTCCATAAGTCTCTGGTAGGTTGCAGGGCTGTTAGAGAGGCCAAAAGCAAGACGGCGGAATTCCCAATGTCCGAGTGGTCCTGCGGTGAAGGCTGTCTTATGAATATCATCAGGGTGTACTGGAACTTGGTGATAACCAGATTTCATGTCTAGGACGCTGAAGTAAGTGGAGCCTGAGAGGTAATCAAAGATATCGGTGATTCGTGGCAAAGCATAAGCATCTTTCTTGCTTATCCTGTTCAATTGTCTAAAGTCAATACACAGGCGAAGTGAATTATTCTTCTTCCTAGCCAGCACCATATTAGAGGCATAAGGGCTACATGATGGTCTAATTATGCCTGCATTGTACAATTGTTGCAAGTGATCGCGTACCTCCTTGGTCATGGCAGGTGGAATTTTGCGGTAACCCTGCTTGAATGGCCGGTCATCAAGAAGATCTATCCTATGCTGCACAACATCCGTATATCCCACATCTGTATCACCCTTGGAGAACACATGCTGCCAGTTGTCAAGTAGTCCCATGGCGCTGGTAGACTCTTGGGACGACAAGTGCTGCAGGTCAAATTTGAATGCAGGTGCTGTAGCAGAAGTTGGCTCTTCGCATTGTACTGGTTCCACATCAGCAACTTCAAGTTGGGCACACAAGGCTTTGGACTGCAGGGTAACAGGCCGGCTGCTGTAATTGGCTATCTTCACTGAAATGGTGTCACAAGGCACAACATGGTGGTAAAGCATAGGCAGAACATCAAGTCCATTGGGAAATTTACTACCTGGTGATGAATCAACAATAACTGCACCAGTAAATGCAACATCATTTACAACAGAACAATCAATTGTGGTGACCATATTAGCTGGAATGGTGGTAGGCTGGTCACAATGGAGTGATGCTATCCGTCCTTTGGTGCGTCGAAGTCTCCTTGCGTTCAAACTCAGGGTGCGGAAAACCATATGCCAGGCACTTGGAATGCGGCGTTGTCCTCTGAGGTGGTTGAGTCTTGACAACACATTAGTACCAATGATCACAGGTACCCTCTTGCCATATTCTGTGTCTTCCACAACAAGCAATAAACTAGTGAGTGATTCAGAAATGTCTAGAGCATCAGGCACAATAGAAACTTGAATATAACCAAAGTAAGGTAAAGAATGTCCATCGGCTACTTCTACATTCATAGCAGAGTCAATCGGAACAATAGGCAGATTAGCGAAATGTTTCATATAATATGAATGAACAATTGTGGAGATGGTAGCACCAGTATCAAGAAGAACTGAAGTCTTGATTCCTTGGATGGTTAAGGTGCTTTCACAACTCTGTCCAATTAATCCTTCTGGGGCGCTGGGTTGTGCGGCCAACAGTTGCCCCTCTCTGCTGGTCTGTACTGGTTTAAAGGCTGGTTGAGGTTGCGACACACAGATTGGACATGCCCAATTTTTCCACACCGCCAGCACTTAGGTGGTTTCCTTGTAGTCAACAAGTTCATTTGCGTCGATAGTTCCGCAATCTGTGCCTGAAGTTGAATCAAAGTGGGTGCCGAAGTGGTGGATTCTGCTTCCGGAGTCTCGGTGTCTGCTGCCTGATGAACAAACTGTTTCGCTTTAGCTTTTGACTTGCTCTCCGCTTCAAGAGACTTCTCAATCTTTCTCACTTCCACCAATAAATCTTCATAATTATCGATGCTGTCAAATTTGTGGCTGGAGAGTTCCTTCAGTGGATGTTTGAGGCCGCCCCAAAACTTGTTTCTCAATGGCTCCTTTGCTGAGTCCTTGGTGAAGAGTTTTTCTTTTATGGCTGGTGTAATGAGATCCTCCAGTCTCCCAGACCAGGTGACAACATCTTCATCCGGGTACTGAGTGGCAGAGTAGAATCTGGCTAGTAAATCTTCTCCACTATCAATGGTGCCATACAAATGTTCCATCTTGCCCACGAGTTGTTCAATGGTGACGTCTGGGCCAAGGCGCACTGCAACCTTGCTGGCATCCCCGCGAAGTGACATCCTTGCGGCACTAAGGATTGCCGTTTTAGTGAAGCGCTGCTGGTTCATGAGACACTGTAACTCATAAAGCCAAACTTCAAAGGGCACATGATCCGACTTGACAGGTGGGTCTCCTGAAAAGATGGGGACTTTCGGTAGAATTTCCTTTTTAGGCTGCTGATCATTAGTGTTGACTACTTCAGGCTTGTCATCTCCTCCGCCTCCTTCACCTGGTTCCAACCCCTTGACGTAGTCCTTCATCCAATTGACAAGGTCATCCTTGGAGTCAAACTTCGGCTTAGCCCCCAACTGCTTGCAGACTTCCACCAACTGGTTCTTCTCCTCCTCTGAGAATTCCATGGTTGTATGTAACAATAGTGGCTAACTAATTCAATGACTATGGTAGCTATGAACAATAGTAACTATTACCTATGATAACTACCAACAATTGTAACTATCAACAATGCTAACAGTGAACAAGGATAACCAACTACTAAACAATATCAATGAAACTTCAAAATATTTCTAAGTCCAAGTACTATTCTAAAATAAGGCAAATCTGTGAAAAATTAAATATCTAAGTTCACAATACGCAATATCACAATCAAACAATAATGTCACAACATAAGCAAAACATTCATCAATTCAATAACCATCAACAATCATCAATGCAATCAATGGTCAACAAGAAATAAACAATCCCCACAATGTTCACATTCAACAAGCATAAGTAAATTTTCAATCCACAAAAAATTGTAAAGTCCAAATAAATTCTCAAACGATCAAAAGTTGGTGAAAAATAATTCTGAAATTCAGAGCATAAATCCACAGGCAGCTGCAATCACGTAGTAATGTCAGTATTATAATTAAATTATTTTAAAAGTGTTAAAGTTGAAGAAAATGTCCAAATTCTTCAAATTACTGCAGATCAGCTGAGTTTGACAGTTCATGTAAACAATAATATGGGCCAGGTCAGGTCATTCAGCATGTAAACAACTGGATTACTCAATGTTGCATAAGATTGCACAAGTCTATTAAAGTTCAGTGCTTTGACCTTCCACAGTTTTCACAGTTATATACTGGCCTTAACAACTTTTGCTCCTGAGGATTAGCAGCCCTTAAGTCCTTAAGTGAAGTTTAGATGCAGTCTAATTTGCAGTGTAATCTTGATCTAGCCAGCTGATGACTCCTTGTAGATTCTGCCAGTTCAATGGAATCCCCTGGAATGCTTCTTCTGGAGCGATGAGGGAATCCCGGACGAGCCCAGTTTAACAGATCGACTAGGAATCACCAGTTTCCAATCCAATGCACCAAGGCTTTAATTCCAATCCATAAATAAAACCCTGCAATATACATGAATTTATAAGTCATGTGTTCACCCACAAAATATATATAATAAAAATATCATAATTGCATTTATCACAAATACTAGACCCACCTGAGCTTGGTCAGGGTTTACACTTGTATAGCACAATATTGAATATCCACAGCATGGATCCCAGAACTGGAAAATTACCAAGACTAAATATACCATGTGTTCTAACATAATTTCTGAATTAAACCAAACCAATAATTAATTCACAAATACAACCATATTGAATTTAGGCTAACAATAATATAAATTCAACTCACCTAATTAGCAAGTATTTTAAAATATCTTCAAACATCACAAAGCAGGCCACACGCTTCTCACATGGCTTCTGCATCAAAAAGTGAGTGGCAAATTATTCACTAGCACCACCTAGCTGCCAGCAGTTTCAACTAGAAACTGCTGCCCTCTTGTGTTACAAATTTTACTGTACAGTGGGGACACCTGTCACCCTGTTACAGGGATGTATCCCCCCCATCCCCCCCCCCTGCGTCCGTCCCTGCATCGCATGACAAGATTTACATGGAAGAACCAGCGCTTTTGTGTCGGAGCAATCTTTGGTCGGAGTCAGAGACTTGGAGTCGTGGAGTCAGAGGTTTTTGGGTGGAGTCAGAGTCGGAGTCAAACTTTGATTTTCGGGTGGAGTGAGAGTCTGAGTCGAAAATTAATTGTCGACTACAGACTCCTAAAAATAATTAATATAATTTACAACAACACAGTTTTAAAAAAAACATGAAATGCATCCCATATTGTAAACAAAACTCCCTAAACTAACTTGTGTTCCAGTACAAAATCCTATGAAAAAAATAGATTTTCTCCCCTCTTAACTACATAGTAATATTAATGCCGATGACTCAAGCCGGGAGTCGGAGTCGTAATTCTGGAGATCTA
Organism: Platynereis dumerilii; assembly: GCA_026936325.1. Lineage (NCBI taxonomy): Eukaryota > Metazoa > Annelida > Polychaeta > Phyllodocida > Nereididae > Platynereis > Platynereis dumerilii. The sequence continues at coordinate 5,020,085 of JAPTHN010000004.1, forward strand.
AGGAGTCAGAGTCAGAGTCAGAGTCACTTTTCAGAAAGCGGAAGGAGTCAGGAGTCAGAGTCAGTTCACTACTTGACTACGAAGCCATGGGAAGAACCAGGGTATAAAATAAGAAAATTTGATCACTGCACATATTGTCTCGTGCGAACTTGGTGTGACCAATCGGCGTTCTCAAGTGCCTCAAGTGCCAGTGTCCATGCATAGCTCAATTGAAAAAAGAAAATCATCATATATATATAAAATTATAGAATGAAATATCTGTACATGTGTCTATATGGCTTTTACTTATCTTAATTTTTTAATTGTGCCTGATTGAGCTCCACTCGTCACATTTCTATACTTCTGAAGTTAATAAAGCAACAAACTGCCTTTCTTCTGTAGTTACAGGTGATTTCATTTGTACGTGATTCTTAGGTTCTAGACCCACCAAATACATGTCTTTTTTAGTTAATCTGATTGGATTAGAAACAACAGAACGTCACACATTTGATTTAGCAGACGTAGTAAGTGCTGGTTTAGCATTGATTCCTCACAGCCAAGTGTGAATGACAAGAATCGCATGGAAATGAAAACACCTGTAACGTAGTGCCAGTCAAAAATTGAACATGACTGGCCTTTAGTTGAATTTATTGTAGGCCTACAGAAGTCTTTTGATCACCATTTGTTCCAGTAAAAATTGAGGAGATACATTTATTGACAAAACCGTGTAGATGCACACAGAAAATGACAACATAGCCATTGAAAGACAATGGGTAATTCTGTGTCATTTCATCAAATTTCAGAAAATTTTTCCAACTCGACTGATTCAGATTTCAGAATGCCTTGAAAATTCCTCTCCAGAAAGCACAAATCCTAAATGATACAGAGATACCTTGAATAGTTTCTTTGAAAAAAATTGATGAAGAATTCGAGTTTTTTGTCAAAATTGTATAAGTCCAGAAATTTGAAGGCATGTGACTCAATCAGTGTAAAATCTAGTCTACCTAGAGACTTACCATTAAGGAACATATTCTAAAAATCAAAATTTTGTGTCACATGAAGTTATGTTGTGGGGTCTTATTTTTTTTGTCTATTATACTGAACCCTGATCTGTTTAGCTTGCCATATGTTGCCCCTCAGCAGATCAATAAGAACAATAACATGGCCGGCTAATGACTATTTTAAAATTCATGAACTGCAAGGTTTACTCTCAATTGCATAGTTTTCAGGAGTATGGTTTCAAAGCAGTTGCAACTGCTGAACTAGAATCAGATAAAGTTATCCAGGGAAAATTTCCTGCCACCTCTCGGGCACAAGCATTCTGATCATTTGCCAGCCATCCTGCTGTATGGCCGGCACGATGCTTACCTCCTTAAACGTCCAAGGAAAGTGTGCGAGTCTGGACAATTCCCTCAAATCAAAACCCCGCATGGCTGTACCCCATAAGCACAATATTTCAGCAGGGTGATCGATTCAGGTGGATTTGCCAACCTTGGTGTGTCTGTGGTGGTGATGAGCACCAGTGGCTGTGGTGTAATGCAGTAGTGTTGTGAATGATTGTAATGCCTCTGATCTGAAGCAGTGTTTCAAGATTTATATATTTAGCTACGTACTCATGAGCAAGAATATTCGTATTCTTCCTATATTGTATCTGGAAAATCTAATGAACGAGAAAACAGTGACTCAGGACTGTCTTTGAGTTATCAAGCAGCACAAATTGCCAAAACTGTCATCAGGCGGGCAAAAGTATTATATTTGTCTAACAATTATTTTGGGTATAATGCAGTTGACTATAATTTAGCATAAAAGGGTGAATTTGATCACTGCACAAATTCAGATTGATCACTGCACATTTTGGATTGATCACTGCACATTTTGGGATCGTTGCACGCTTATTTTATACCCTGGGAAGAACAATGTCGATCTTCAGATTCCATAAAACAAATTGTTGTCAAGTTTTCTTGCACATGTATAAAGTATAAAAATAATGTGCAAGCACTTTAAGAGATGCTTGTATATAGGCTGCCCTTGATGGTATCTACCCCTTTGCCAGTCACCTGCTCAAGGGTATCAGGCATGTGAGACCTGCACAAGGGTATTTATCACTAAGACCTGCTGCTGCAGCCAATCTCTAAATCGTGCCCAATTTTAAAATCGGGCATAACTATTTCTCCTTTTGGCAAACTATTTCAACTATTGGCAAATTATTTCCCCTTTGGACAAAATCCTTCAACTATGCCCAAAGGAGCAATTGGCTATTCTAACTATCGGCACACTATTCTAACTATTGGAGGACTTCATTTGCCAATCTCTAAATATCTTTTCGGGTCACTTAGAACATTAACAAATAGTTAAATCGTGCCCATTCCTGCAATTATCGCCCACTTTCGATATTAAAATGCGGGGCACGGCCGCGGAAATCCCGCAAATGCGGGATTCAGTGTTTTGCGATTTGCGCGACTTCTAGTAAGGAAACAGACTTCACTTTTTCACCATTAAATGCGGGTTGAAATTAGCTATTTTTTAACATCAAGTTTATCTCTGTAGCTTGCCTAGAAAATTTCCGAGAATTTTTGTTAGTGTCCTAAACTTTAAAAAAAAATTAATTATTCATGTGATTTTATATCATCAAATTCCAAACAAAATGCCTAATGGACAGCTTTACATGGGTTAGAATATTACTACGGAGATATATCCCAGCCTACTGAAAAGATCTATCCAATACAAAAAAAGTCACAGCTCCATCATTATCAGAAGTCCTCCAAAAAAAATAGAAAATCCTCCCTGGTCATGCAGACGGCATACAATAAGATTATTTTACAGATTAAATTAATTTAACATGCCTCATAGCCATAGTCATAGGTTATACATGTAGGCCTATTATAGTATTAACCAAAAAAAAACTATGGAAGTATAGGCCTATGGAAAAAAATAACACTGGCATTTGAAATTCTGGTTGTAGGCCTAAACCCTTACCTCCCCGCTCAGCCTGACTCAGTGACATGCACCACCAAAACTAACTTTATAAGTTGATAAAGTTAAATTTAATAAAATGTTTAATATGATTGGCCCAGTCAATATCATTGATGGAGATAGGTAGATAGGTAGATAGATAGATAGATAGATAGATACATAGATACATAGATACATAGAAAATAAAACATATCTTTCTCTATCATATTTTCTTGGAATTTTCTTATAAAGCTACGAATATATAACCAAGCCAATTGAACACATCTCTCCACGACAAATCTTACAGTGAAAAAATTACGATCCTATCATTACTAGAAGTGCTTCAAATAAAATAAAGCCAGATAGGCAACTCAGGGCCTAATTCTGAAAAAAATATGAGAATCCCGCGATCCCGCATCCCGCAGCCGCGTCCCGCATTTCAGAAAAGACTTGATGGGCGATAATTGCAGGATTGGGCTTAAATTAAATTATCTATTTGTGAATGTTTTAAGTGGCCCGAAAAGACATCAATGAGCGATAATTGCAGAGATGGGCATGGTTATTTCTTTGCCAATATCTAAATCAAGTCCTTTTTAGTCTTTTGACTATTTGAAGATTGGCAATTTAGAGATTGGTTGATGCACCTGCTGGAGGTAATCTGGCCTGTGGCCTACTTTTGGTGATTGACCTTTGACCTGCAGAAACTCAGCCTGTTTGTTTTCTTTATTAATTTCTTCATCTCAGAAAGACACCAAAAAATTTATCAACGCAAGATAAACACTATTGAGTCTGTATGCAAAGTTTTTATGACAGCGATAAAACAGCATGACCAAAGCAGTTGTCATAAGTTTCAGAGCCATCCTCCCACAATAGAGATGACGCTTACAAGCAAGCAAGCATCTCTAAAAAGAATTTAAAAAAATTAATGACACTTACCATTATTCACAGCCAGGCATGATATCCTCCCTTGGAGTAATAATACACAGAAAAATAAAAATCCAGTGAGCTTCATTTTTGCTGCTGATATCGATGAGGACACACAAAGTATCTCCTGTGAACTGACTGGATATATATATGTAGGCCTATTAGGCCAGACTTTTTAATTTTTAGCTTCTCGGATTGACCGACCCAACAGATTTTCTGCCTACGGAAAAAAAAAATTGTGTATCACCAGAATTTTTATCAAATAGACATTATAAAACAATTTGATTTACCTTTTTTTTTTCTTCGTCCTACGAACTGACCAGGGGTGCCGGAAGGAAACGAGGGCGGCAGGGGCGGTCGGTCGAGAAAGGGCAAATCTAATTCGCACAACAAAAATTCAATGTAGCGCCAATAATAATTTTAATATATACTTACAGATTTTTGCCTAAATTAACTGTAACTTAAGGCCTAACAAGGCCTAATAATGTTTTTTCTCTGAGATGAAAGGGGCAACCTTGCCCCCCTTGCCCCTCCTGGCCAAGGGCAGGAGGGGCAATTGCGCCCCCTGCCCCCCCTGTTCCGGCACCCTTGCTTATGATTCACATGGTCACTCTTCTGAATGATGTTCATTAGGCCAGACATAATTGATTTTTAGTTTCTCGGATCTTCTCAAGGCACTTTTTTCTAAGGTCGTTTGGTAGGTCAGAAAAAAAAATGAAAAATAATTTTTTATCATGTAAATAGTGTTCATAGGACCCATTAGTTTTTCAAATCTCGCCACATGATTATGTGTGAATTTGCGCTGTTGCTGTGATTTTGGGAACACGCCGCCATTTTGTACCATTCCCGAGTCAATGGAGCCGGGTTTTCGGTCTCTATAACATAGTTAAATTAGCCTGACAACCCTGGATATAGACTCACCGAGTCTACTTCTGTACCTAATCCATGGACCCCGCCAGTTTTACGAGACCTACCTGTTGTTTATCCAGATATAATGCCTGCTGAAGTCCGTCTGGCTGATCCCCGCCACATTTTACCGACTTCGCCGGGCCATAACTGAAGTTATGCGTCATCAATCAACTGGATACGGGTGGGAATCCATGGCAAACATTCCATTTAAGAGATTCTGGGATGCATATCCGTAGTGTCGGAATGGTTTATTAGCTCTACCGGACCTTGGAACACGAGCTCCCATTGACAATGTACAAGCCTAATGGCAGCTGAGGTTTCCGGAAATAGCTTTAATGTGCCTGGGAAGGCAGGAGAACTGGAAAAAGGAGAGTTCCACTAACTATCAGGGAACTATCAAATATTGGGAAAGAATTGTGGGTGAGGTAATTTTTTTCCACAGGCAAAAAATCTCTTGGGTCTGTTGATCCGAGAAGCTAAAATTCTATTATGTTTGACCTAAAGCGTTTTGGCACAATTAAAAATGCATACATGGCAGAATGTTAACATGGATTTGTTAGAGCAGTATGTCAGTATACCAGCAAATAAGTTGACCTGAAACCATGCACTCTAAAAAATTTCAGACAAAATTGGTTTTTTGGATTCAAAATGGTTTTTTGAAAAACCAAATTTCAATGCAAAAAATCCATGCTGGTTTTGCATTGAAATTTGGTTTTTCAAAAAACCAATTTTGTCCCGACATTTTTTAGAGTGCATAGTTGTGTAACTACCACTGTTTGTAGTCACAATGGGCATTCCACATAATAAATAGGCCTAAGCCATTTGTGACATGCTCCACCACAATTTTTGCGAAATGGGCAAGAAATTTTATCATATTTGAATCGGGCATCATTTTGGGCATTCTCAGGTTATTAGCTGCTCGAGGTCAGGTCATGCAAGGGGCCTCATAGTGGGGTTCAGCCTAATCTAATATATTAATATGGAACCTGGGATACATGACGTCACATCATTCACATCATGGATTTCCCTTTATTTTGGCCTTATAACTTCATTTCCGTGCATTTTGACATAGCCCTGCAGATGCATTATCATTTTCTCTATGCATACAAACCATACATCATCCAATTACACCTGTATCTTTTACGATACCTCAACGATGCGTTTTCTATCGAGACGACTGCCGCCATTTTATTTGTTGTGATCCAGGCAGCTTTGCTCCCTCCCAGCGTCATGTAACCTGCCTATTGAAATCTCTGTCTGTCAGTCAGTACAAACAAAACCCTGATTGCGCTTTCATGTGTTATTGACCTCAATTGCCTGCATGTAATTATGTTTCAATGACACATTATGTGTTAAGGCTGATTGGCATTGGAGTGTCAATTAAATCCGAAGTGCAATTATGCTTTTAGATCTGCTTTCACATCTGTGTTTGTCAAATATAAAGTTTAAATATGTACTCTCAAGATTCGTATATAGCCCTAATATTACTCATGCCCTCAATGCTTTTAAACTGTTAAACTTCTTACGGTAGCCTATGTATCACACACACAATGACTGTGCTACACGACAGACTCCTATTAGTCAGTAACACAATCAAGCTGTAAGGCAGTGATACTCCATGGATAGCTATACATCAAAGCACTTACAAATAGATAGATACCCTATCAGCGTGCCTCGGCGGTCCAACGTCGGCCCGAAGCTGGTCCGATGCAACTGACATCGGACTGACGCTGTGCCGACATTGGACCGCCGAGGCTTGCTGACAGGGTAGATAGATAGACAGATAGACAGATAGATAGATAGATAGATAGATAGATAGATAGATAGATAGATAGATAGATAGATAGATAGATAGATTAGATAGATAGATACATAGATAGATAACAACCGATGGCCACATCCATGAAGTCTTCATTGCTTTCCCCACAGGAATCTTCTCTCTCACACATGTATACTAACACAACACCTTCATTCTGCACATGACCACATTGCCATTTCTTTTACTTTATCCTCTATCACGGGTAAATGCTAGTGTTAATTAATCCGGCCCTGTGTCTATCTATCTATTGTTTTCCATTCCACTCAATTACATCCATTCAATTCTAGTTTTTCTATTAATGGTGTATGGCAAGCGGGCCTAATTTGACCTATGAATATGTATTGGTAGCAGGGCCGGATTAAGGTAGCATGAGGCCCTAGGCTGAACTCCACTACGAGGCCCCTTGCATGACTTGACCTGAACAGCTTATCACCTTCTCTTCATCAGCTGACCAATGTCGCCAAACCAACGCTATTTTCTTGAATTATGATGTTTCACTGGGGCTGACATTGAATTTGTTTTGGTGGAACAGGTCACATTATTTATTGTATTAATTGAAATAATCCTTCAGCATGGTGACATTGAATTTGTTTTGGTGGAACAGGTCACATTAATTAATTTATTAATTGAAATAATCCTTCAGCATGGTGACTCGTAATCACTGAATCATGATTATTATTCGAAGGCTTAACTCTTTTAAGTAAACTCAGCAACATTAAAAACGCACACTTTTAAAAAGGCTCAAAATGGTACTTCTTCTAAAGATATCAGGATGAAAATTTACACACTTCTAGAAGTTGCCATCAGGTACATTCCCGAACAATTTCAAGTCTCTGAGTGCAGTACTTTTGTGTCAAATTAAATCGTCGTGGTCACTGTCGAAAATGGAAGTCACAAAATATCAATTTCCTCTGATCATTAATTTCAACAACTTAGCTGTTCTTTCCACAAACTTTTTTGATAAACCAGGAAAGTTTATAATTTTCCTTGCTTGATGAGTCAGGGAAAGAGGATATTTGACCCAACCACAATTAAAGAGGATGACTTTAATAAAAATTAAGTGTCAATGCTGACACGCCCCCTACTGGAGCCTTTTGTCAAAACCTTAAAAAATGATGTTTTATTCAGATTTTTGAGACAATTGAAATGGAATGATTGTCTGTGTGTGTGTTTCTACCTTGTGCATGCATAAAACCCCCATTATTTAACAGTTCTGGTTCACATGCTTCATTTGAAGATGCAAACTCGTTAATTTTTGAGTTTTTAATTCAAAATCTGCTTTATCATTGACTTTTTTTTCAAAAACTTACGTGGGACCTCTTTTGGAAGTCGTGTGCCTCTTATGTGAAAATTTCATGAGATTAATCCCATCCAGTATGCCACAAAACCAATATTTCCAATGGTGCGTTTTGTGTTGAAGTGCAGTTTGTGACTTCCATTTTCGACAGTGACCACGACGATTTAATTTGACACAAAAGTACTGCACTTAGAGATTTGAAAATTTTCGTCAATGTACCTGATGGCAACTACTAAGAGTGTGCAAAGTTTCGTCTTGATACTTTAAGGGGAAGTACTATTTTAAGACTTTTTAGAATAGTGCGTTTTTAATGTTGCTGAGTTTAGTTCAAAAAGTACTGATTGCCATGACTGAGCCAGCACTGGACACATCTTTACTTTGAAGTGGTGCACCAATAGTGGTGTATCAGTTGTTACAGCCAAAAGGATTGACTCTTTGATTGCATGATCTGGCATCCTTTGTCCAGGCCCATGCATTGACAAGTGCTTCTCCACAGCCTTAACTAGGCCCTAACTGTTGAGGTGACTGAACATTGACTTGCTGCCTGGAATCCTAACTTTGACCTCGCTATAATCAACTTAGAGGGTGTCTAAATAATGTTCAGGCACTTTAATTAAGCGGTGCTTATAATTTTTCACTGATGGAGCAGTATTTTAATAAATAGGTGGAAAATAATCAAGAATAAGATAAAATAAAAGGCTGCCATATTTTAGTAATGTATTTAAATAGCAAGTTAGGTCATCAAAAGTTTTTCATCTCAAGTTAAAATAGAGTTGAGACTGTATGCTAAATTTGAATGAGATTGGTGTGATAGGACGACCTGCAAAGTGTTCAGAAAATTTAACAAAATTATTTTGGTAATAGCTGGTGCTACGCACCGATAATAAAAATTACAGCAACTGAAAGATTTTTTATCACTTTCTGTAGACTCACAATTTATTTCATAATAATGCGACAATTAAGATACACAATTTTCAAATTGAGCGTTTTTTAAAGTTTTTGCTAAAAAATCCTGAGTGCATACAAATTATGTTATCATGTTTTGAGATTTTTGCACATAGAAAGTTACAAACTTCCAATAAAAATGTTGATATTAATCACAATATAGCATATTTGTTAATGTCTTCCGTTTCCGGGATTCATGATATATTGAGAATGAGTTAGTAATAGCCTAGTATGTAATACAATTCTTTTATGTAACACAAAAGAAATATTCATAAGCACCCTCTGGAATAATTAATGCCACCCAGTATTTTCAATACCAAATATTTTCGGAAAACTTTTTTTTAGATGTTCCCATCTCTTATTATTGTTCTATGGGGATTTATGGTGGCCATTTTGGATAACCTCTGAAGGTTAAAATGGCGCTTTATTCACATTGTTGTCACTCTCTGTGCTTGAGCTGCTTTTGCTCCCCGGGCCTCACAGTTTATGCAAGTGGAGCAACTTGCAAGTGATATTGCACTGTCTCTGATTTCAGTGTTGGAGTCAGCGAGCCGGCCCCGGAGCCATATTTTGATGGCCTCGGACTAGATAGGATTTTTTAATTCTTTGTCATTTGTGACCTGCTCCACCAAAATGAGTTCAAAGTAGGCGTTATATATTTCTCAGAAATTAGCAAAATGTGTCAAAAGGTCACATTTTGATGTTTTTTAGCTGTTGGTACCACGTTTTAGCAAAAGTAATTTTCTTTGAATATTTAAGACCATTTAACCAAAAATTGATTTTAAATTATCAAAATTGGATGTCCTTTTTGATTTTCTTAGTTCTTTCATTGCAACGGCGGGAAATTCAAATGCCATTTTCTCATTGTTTGATGTTTCGTATCATCGATGTTTGAGGTGCCATATCTTTGGATTGAATGCAGATATCAAAACATACTAAACATCATTTTAAAGCTCAAGTCCAGTAGAATATAGCCCTGGACCCCTGGGGACAGGGGTCATGGATCCTCCCATTGGAAAATTGTGAGATTTGAAAGACAGGGTTTGGAAGAATCAAGATATCTCAAAATGTATGTAAAGCATGCTCATTCCATTTATACCACCTAAAAGTTTATAAAATTCCCTACCGACGGCACCTATTTATACATCTCTACATGTAAAAATAACTGAACACTCACCCCGTGAAGTTCAAGAAATGATTTGTTTCGTTATACATTGAACAAATTGCGTCTTCCCATTGGGTGAGAGAGAGTGATGTCATAACAAACGTTTATGATGTCATAGGATATTTTAGTGACGTCACAATGGTGACATCACACTACAAAGTGAGGCTGGTGGCTGTCTCTCAATTATTTTGACATTTCTCTAATTTAAAAGTAATTTTCATCATGCCAATCGTTGCGAAAACGCCACCAAAACTAGTGCCGTCAGTAGTAAAATATGTGGACTGCTCAAATCCAAAATTTCATAAAATTCTGATAAGAATTGTTTAATCTGGACCACTTCTCCTGATACCATGTCAAAATCTCAAGATTTTGAATGGGACAACCCATGACCCATGCTACGCATGGGTCCCAGGGCTAAGTAGAATACAGTTATTTTCATACCTAAATATGACAGGAGGCCGACTTTGAACCCATTTTGGTGGAGCAGGTCACATTTACTTCCAAAAATAGTGGGGAATAATATGATAATACAGACAACCCTTTCTACCACACTAGAAATTGATATACAATTCATTTTTCATTACCAAGCCATTTTTGAGAAATTAGACCTGCTTGAGTAAAATCGCCTGTAAAAATGTTCTGTTCTGAGTATCAAGCTGAAACTCCGGCAGCTTGTAGTACATCTAGTGCTCCAAACGGGAAGTCTCTATCCCCAATAGAAGTGGCGCAATTGCAAACGAAGCGGCCGACACTTGAAATTCTCAGAATTAAAAAAAGATGACAGCACAGATCAGCTTCAATGGTGACGTTACGATAGATGGGGCCTGCCTGGCTGCGCGTGAATGTGCGCTAACTACCACTTCGCATGAGTAGCGAGCCACCTTAAGGTGACTCGAGCATGGTGGTTCGATCATACAGATTTTTCTAAAATTTTGTACAGGTACTCTATGGGACCTATACATTTCAAAAATGAAAAATAAAGAAATTTCACCGACTCGTTTGGTTGCCATGGTAACGGCATGTTTTGCCTGATGACTGCTTAAAAGTCATAAATTCAGTTTTTGGTTATGTACCACAGAATAAAGCATTACATGCATTTGTCACACAAAAACGTCAGAAATGTCTTCCCAAGGATATACATCAATACATTTGCCATAAATTTGAAGAAAAAGGTTAAAATATTTTTTTCTGTAAGAGCTCAAAGGGCTCCAACACACTAATTAATTGCAGATTTTGCATGCATCAATTTTGGCAGTAATCAAATTTTAGGAAAACGATCATACAGATTTTTCTAAAAATTTGCATATATCATAAACAAGTTATTGTCAAACAAATGGCAAAAAATAAAAAAATTTCACCGAGTCATTTTTATACTGCAGTACCATGACTGTGCCAATGTCAATTTAAGGAAATAAAGTCAATTTTTGACACAGTGGACTGAAATTAACTGAGAAATTTTTTGGAGAAAGCTGAGAAGCTGAAACTTTAAAGTAGCATAGAATAGATGTTACTGCTTTCAATAAAAAAATAATTATGCTTCTAGCTGCATTAGATCTCATTTAAATAGCAAATTACTGGCTGCCATGCTGTTAAAAAAAAGAGAACAGAAAATGGTAACGTCACAACTGTTTCAGGGCCTGCAGCAGTTGTGACGCTATGTTGCTAGGCAACCAGGCTGCTCAGAAGTATGTGCAGTGTACCACGCTTGAGTCACCTTAACTCATGTAATCTGGCATTTGGGTCATAGGACAATTATTTGCTTTTAAAAGCCTACTGGCTTTAGAGCATATTCACAATTTCACATGATAATATCACTTCTAGTCTGCCCTAAATCCAAAATTTGATTCTGAATTTAGAATTTCTGGAGAGGTTCGTAAAGACCTTCCATGCCTTCGTACACCGTATCGGGATTCTGATGCGTCACATAATAAGGTTGCAGTGGTTCAACACCAGAGGGCGTTGGGTCCAGATAAGGTTCCGCATTTTGGAAACTCCCAGGACCTTGCCTTGTATCCATGTGTTGCATCATCGGAGGGGGCGTAGGTAAAGACATTGTAGGTGCACTAACTGGAGAGGGTGGGGAAAAAGTATTGCCTTTCGGTGGAGTAAGGTATTGACCGAAACCTTCATCAACACCAGGTGGCTGGTTGAAATTACCACCAGGTGGAGTGAGTGAGTGAGGCGAAAAACGAACAGGAGGAAGAACCCCAGATGGGCCGAGGGTCGGGTAGGCTATGTAGCTCACTTCATGAGGCATCGGGGGCAGGGCCGGATCTAGGGTGTGGGAGGCCCTGGGCACAATGAGGCAATGAGGCCCCCATCTTCCATCTGGTTGTAAAGTTAGAATTGACCAAAAGTTTGAAAGAGTAGATTTCAGGAAATAATCATTAGAAATTTATATCTGAGACAGGACAGTAATTTATATCTGAGTTCTCCAGCACTAAAACTTTGTGATAGTCATTGACCAAACTGCTATTATAAAGCTATTAGCCTACTGCTGATAATGACGGTTAATCAGAAAAATAAAAGGACTCAGGCACGGCCCTGGACACAGGCGACACTCCATGCTTACTGTCAGTGCTCAAAGACTATGTATACAAAACTCATTTTGGATCCCAGGCCTGTGTGATGGCAATCAGTCTGGCACAAGAATTAAAAGTTTAAAACGTGCACTGTAGTGGTAGATTCTGGCCATGATGACACATTGTCTCTGTTTGACCATGCTGGTAAAAATATTGTTTAAGAAGTATTTGAACAGTAAATTGGAATACTTTAAGTAAATCTTTACTGAACTGTAGATGAATGCAGTCATAAATTTGTTTCATCTATTTACCAAAACAGCATAGAATTAAGATATGCTGAGAAACTTCATTAAAATAGATAGCCTACAAATATGCTCGTGTGGTGTGCATTCATTATGATCATGACTTCAACCCTCCCTAGGGTACAACTTTTTTTTTGCACAAGCAGTCCACATGGATCTCAGAGACTCATCTTTATTTATGCTCAGAAGTCAGAAGCCCCATAAATTGAGACACACCTTGTAGGCCTACAAGGAAATTTAATTGTATTCTTTTAATTCCTGTCACTGTCTCATCATTTATGATCATTATGAAACCCTCGTGCATAAGACTATTGTACTTTACTTTAAATGGTGAGTTTGAGTATTGATAGCTCTTGAGTTTCATTAAATGAAAACAAATAGCATGCACTAATTCACTTTGTTTATATGTATCTATCTGTGATTTGAAATATCAACAAGTAAAAATGGAAGAAATTATCAGGGGAGGGGCTCTCAGAGGCCCCTGTGTGGGTCAGTTTTTAAGGTTATTAAAAAATAAATGCTGGTCTTACAGGAAAGTGATGATTTCAATGGCATGTGATTCAGGGATTGATTAGTTAATATATAATGCCAATCACTTGGTGTTTGAAGGACAGAGCACCAAGGCCCATGTAGACCATTGACGTTGATTATTGTAAAAGCGCGGAGTGCCCTTTTCCTTGACTTGTGATCTTCTTTTTCAAAACTTTGTGAGGCCCCCCTTGCCTTGTGAGGCCCTGGGCACAGTGCCCACTGTGCCCTATGGATAATCCGGCCCTGATCGGGGGTTTTTCAGATGGATTTGCCTCTGCGGATGACGATTCTTTCTGTTTCTTCAGTGCAGTTGTGTCTTTGCTTTGTTGTGTTTTGGTTTTTGTCTTGTTATCACTGGTCGTTGTCTTGTTCCTTGGATTGGTATCTGTTTTTGCGTCAGTCTTAGAATTTTTGACGTTATGACTGGCAGCAGTGATTTTAGAACCTGATTTAGAAGATTTCTCTTCAGTTTTCTTCGATTTATGATCCGCTTTCTGAGCTGACGGTGTTTCAGCCTGACTGCGCATCTGATTGACCTGTAATAAATATATTCCATTTAAATGTACACATTGTAAAAATTAATTATTTTCTTTTTCTGTCACAATTTGCATGCATGATGGTATTCATAGAAAATATTTACATATTATCCAAATTGTACTTTTTACAGCCTGGTGTAAGTAAGGCTCGACATCGTATATCATCACTATTTATCTGAATGATTGCATTGATGAATCCTCATACATGTACGATGTAGGCATTGTAGGGTGGTCAATGAAGCCTATGTACAGATGATTTACTTCTGTCGTACTCAATACAGGCTAGCATTAAATTTTGTTTTGGTGCCATCTCCAAAAAAAGACAAGCACTTCACAGTCTCCATACAACTGCTGTAAAATTCAATCTCACCTGCACTACAGGTGGCGTAGAGTAACGGTCCAACTTTTCATCCTCTTTGCCTTTGGAAGTCTTGTTTTGTTCCAAACCGGAATACAGTTCACCTTGTGGTTTCTTTCTGCAACTGCGTCTAAATTTATCAAAAACTCAAATTGAGAGAATAGTTTCTTGCAGTAACGGATGGCAAATGATAATGAGGCTCTCGATGGGGTTTTGCGTCCTCCTGTCCTTTTGCCATTTTGCATTTAAATTCCTTGTCCCCCTGTCCCCTGATCAGCTTACGTTTCAATTCCCTGTCCTCCCATGGACCCCCCCCCCTCCAATCTAGAGCCTCTCGAAAGAAGATATGGAAGAATTGAAACAAAATGTCAATGAAATAAATTCAAAAATTGACAATGCTATTGAAACCTCCCAGAAAGCAATGGATGCTGTTGAGTTGCTGGGTTTCCAAGCCAAACAAAGGGATGATAGCATAACAGCGCTTGAAGAAAAATTGAACACTGTGCAAGATAAATATGAAGCTTCATCCAAAATGTGCAGTTCCTTGAAAGAAAAAATCAACAAATTGGAAACTTACAACAGAAGAGAAAATTTATTATTTGAGGGAATTCCTGAAACCCCCAAGGAAAACTGCAGAAATGTGATCTTATCATTATTCAAAGATACTCTCAAAATTCCAGATGCAGATAGTATGCTCTTCCAGAGAGTGCACAGGTTGCCTACTCTTGGGAAGAAAATTGACCCGATCATATGTCGCTTTGCCCTTTTTGACGACAGGCAAAAAGTATGGGGAGCCAAAAAATTGTTGAAAGGGTCAAACATGTTCATCTCTGAGGATTTCCCAATAGATTATATCAACAGGAGGCGAGTTCTTCAGCCTGTGATGATGAAGGCCAGACAACAACGCAAGTTGGCGTACTTGAGGGATGACTGTCTTGTAATTGATGGCAGTTACTACACCGTGAATGACCTCGAAAAACTACCAGCCGACCTTCATCCTGCAGCAGTTGCAACCAAACGACTTGATGGAAACGTAACAGCCTTTTTTACAAGTGCCTCACCGCTTTCCAACTTTTACCCCGCCAATATTATCATTGATGACGTACCATTTTCCTCAACCGAGCAGTATCTTCACTGGTGCAAAGCCAAACATACAAATAAGCGTGACATCATGGAGAAAATCCTGCAGGCTGCAAATCCAATGCAGTGTAAGCGTCTTGGAGACAGTATCAAAATGCAAAATGATGAGTGGCAACCTCTCGCAGAAGAAGCACTTCGAAAGGCCTGTGCTATTAAATTTACAGAATGTGAAATTCCCAGAAGATTCCTACTTGACACAAAAGATGGCCGGATAATCGAAGCCAGCAGAGACCTGACCTGGGGCATAGGAGTTGGAATCTATGACAAAAAACTTACTGATCAATCAAAGTGGGTTGGAAACAATGCTATGGGTAAGATCCTGATGGCAGTGCGGGACGAGGTTCAGTGACTATCAAATAATTATGAAATCCATACTTGGAAAGCCTCATATTTTTAAAGAAATGAACAATGAGTCAAATCTATATTAATTATAATGTTTGTTTTTTTGTTGTTTTTTTTCTTTTTTTCAATGATTTTTCAATTATTTAAAACTTTGGTGACAATTTCATAATGATGAATTTTCCTAATGTTTAATTTATCCGTAAATAATCTGCTTCACTGTTTGTACATAATACTTGTGTTATCAGATTGCATTGATAACTTGATTTGTGTGTTATTGTTTTAATTGTCTTAAACACACATTACAACATTACATTAATTTCATTGTCAGCTGAGCTGGTATGTTTAACTGTTATAATATCTTTAAACTAACACATTAAAGTCAAAAGAAACTGTCAGAAACATGAATTAGACTTGTTATAAGTGCTAGAAATAATTGTTGCCCTTGATTCTCAGCCTGGAAGCTCAGTGTAGCTTCACTTTTTTGTATTTTTTTTGTGTAAAATCTTACTTAATATTAAAGAAATGTTAACTTGTAACTTATCTCTTTTTGATAAGTATTATAATTTCAGACAGAATTTATTAGACAGCTTTTTCCAACGCCTTTATATCATAATATTTTCTTATGAGATGATGAGGAACTTGACAAAATATTTAATCTCTTTCACAGTTTATGACTTCAAACAGTGTGGAATCTCAAACACAAGTGGACTTGGGAAATGACATGAACCTGGTCAATCTTCTGGAGAGCGGTGACCTGGAAAGTGACAACAATGAACCAACACTGATATTGAATTCACCTTACTTTGATGACACAGGTTTCAAAGATATACTTAAAAACAAAAACAAAAGTTTAACAATCATAAGCCTTAATTGCCAGTCACTTAATGCCAAATTTGAACAGTTAAAATTGTATATTGAAAATTATAATTCTGTTGAACATGTCATAAGTGCCATTTGCTTGCAGGAGACATGGCTCACAGCGGACAGCGACCTCACACTACTGCAACTGGAGGGATACACCCTTATATCATCACCAAGATCCTGCAGTGCACATTCAGGGGTAGCTATATATATACATGAAAGCTTTAACTATAAAATAATTGGACATGATGTTAACTCTGCCATTTTTGACTACCAGGTCATGGAGATTAGTGTAAATGATGCATTTCAAGAAACCAAAAAAGTTACACTGATAAACTTATACAGACCGCCAAGGCAAAATGTTGAAAATTTAGAAAACTTTTCACTGGAATTAAACAACATACTCAATGATTTTAAAAATAGCAAAGAAGTTCTTGTCTGTGGGGACTTTAATATAGACCTTTTGAAATATAAAGTTAATTCACACTTCAATAATTTCTTAGAAATGATGATCTCAAATGGATATTTACCACGTATCACTCTACCTACCCGCCTTACTTATCATTCAGGAACTCTAATTGATAACTTCTTTGTAAAAGCCACAAATAATTTTGCTTATACTACCTCTGGTGTTTTGTTAAACCAATTGTCTGATCATTTACCATATTTCATAATATTTGACAGTTATTCTCATAATAGACCAAAATATAAATATGTAAATTATACCGTAAACAATGAAAAAGCACTAAATGATTTCAAGGAAGCATTAATACAACAGAACCTCACGGAGATGCTCTCCCCTCTGACAGGAAATCCTAATAACAGCTATAACAAATTTAAAGAAATTTTAGATAATCTAATGTCAGAACATTTACCAATCAAGCAAGCAAGATTTAATAAATACAAGCATAAAAAGACTAAATGGATTACTAAAGGTATACTGAAATCGATTTCATTTCGAGATAAATTATATTCAAAATTGCAAAATACTCCTATGGACCACGAACACTTTGAGACTTATAAAACTAACTTTAGAACATATAACCGAATCCTCAAGCAAAGTATTAGAATTGCCAAAAAGAACTACTATAGAAATTATTTTGAAACTTTTAGAAATAACATTAAAAAAACTTGGGAAACTATTAACGAAATAATGGGTAGAAATAAAAGTGATAGTCTTTCTGAATTTTTTCTTGTTGATGGTAACCGTATTACTGACCCCAAGATTATAGCAAATGAGTTTAATAAATATTTCACAAACATTGGGACCAATCTGGCTGAACAAATACACACTCCAGAAAATAGATCTTTTAAAGATTACCTCAATTCTCCTGTTTCTGATAATCACGCTAGTTTCAAATTTCAGTTGATAACTTCAGATATAGTATTAAAAACGATTGATTCCTTAAAACCTAAAACAAGTTCTGGTCATGACAGGATAAATAACAAGTTACTTAAATTTACCAAACATCAATTGGCGGAACCATTGGCATTTATAATAAATCATTCAATAAATGAAGGTATTTTCCCAGATCAACTTAAAATAGCAAAAGTTCTGCCACTGCACAAGAAGAAAGATAAATATTTATTTGATAATTACCGACCAATTTCTATATTACCCAGTGTGTCAAAAGTTTTTGAGAGAATCATGCATAACCAGCTATATGAATATTTTTCTGTCCATTCACTCTTTTTTAACAGTCAATATGGATTTCGACAAGAGCATTCTACTGAATTTGCTGCAATAGAATTAATAGACAGAATAATCACACAAATGGACAATAACTATCTTCCAATAAATATTTTCCTAGACTTATCAAAAGCTTTTGACACACTGGACCATAATATTTTGCTTCACAAACTTGACTATTACGGCATAAAAGGCAAGTCTTTAGAACTCTTAAAAAGTTACCTAACACACAGATTTCAATTTGTAGATTTCCAGAGTACCTGTTCCAACTACTTAGAGCTCAAATGTGGGGTTCCACAGGGCTCTATTTTAGGCCCCTTACTTTTCATCATCTACATTAATGATTTAAATTCAGCTACTACTAACCTACATCCTTTAATTTATGCAGATGACACCACTCTATGTACTAATCTCACATTTTTTTTTTTTAATCAAAATTACGAAGCAGTCCTTAATAACGAACTAGAGTCAGTCAATAGATGGTTAAAACTCAACAAATTATCATTAAATATAAGCAAAACTAGAGTTATGCAATTCCATAACCCTCAAAGAAATATAACTTATCCAAATTTACATATAGAAAGACATGAAATTGAATTTGTGTCAGAGTTTAATTTTTTAGGTATCATAATTGACCATCATTTAAAATGGAACAATCACATAGATATGGTGTCAAAGAAAATTTCTAAAACCACGGGCATTTTGAACAAACTAAAAAATACTTTGCCCTTACCTGCCATGCTCAACATTTATAACTCCTTAATACTCTCACATCTCTCTTATGGGCTACTTTTATGGGGTTGGAAAAGCCATAAATTATTTAAATTACAAAAAAAGGCCATTCGTATTATTACCAATAGTAACTTTAGGTCTCACACCAGTGGTTTATTCAAGGAGTTACGTACTCTAAAAATTATGGACTTATGTGCACTGCAGGATTTCAAACTTTGTTATAAATATGAAAATAATTTACTCCCAGTATATTTGAAAAATATCATTAATAGTGAAGCCATCCATTACCATTTCACCCGACAGAGCACAAGTGTGAGGCTCCACCTGCCTGCTGTGAGACATGACTTTGCAAGGAATGGTATATCTTATCGACTTCCTAATATATTTAATTCCATGGAACCTATCATTAAAGACAAAATCTACACACATAGTTTTCAAGGTTATAAAATGTATATTAAAGAAAAGTTTTTGGAAAGTTACCCGATAGATTGTCTAATCCCAAATTGTTATATTTGCAATTCATAATTTATCTCTAGGTCAATTCTCGTGTCACCGCTCCCACTACGACCGGGTTCATTATTTTTCCAGGTTCCTTGTGACAAAAATTTAATATATAATTTCTAACAATTTTTTTCCATACTAATATCTCATCTTCTCATCTGATTTACTTTGAATAATTGGTAAATTTGCTTTCCTGAATTATATGCACATTAACTTTCTTTCAAATTATTCATATAATGATTCATTCATAGGTATAACGATTATTAATTCTTTATCTTATTTTATTTTATTTTTTTTATGGTGGCCTCTCGATAGCGGTAATTTTTTTATCTTGGAGAGGTCATCCATGCCTTAATTAAATGTATTTCATTAGAACTCTTTATCATGTATATAATTGTTGGCAAAATAAAACTGTCTGAGTCTGAGTCTGAGTCTGAATATACAACATTTCTCTGATCGCAGCTAACACGCAACAAATTTTTATACGCCAGAGCTTGACGTTATTGAGGTAGAAGGCTAGAAGCATATCCTTGACTGTCATCCAAGAGGTCAGAAGTGGAAGCTAAACATTGGCAAATATATATCTGTCAAGAGTGTTCATTGACGTGTAGAAGGTAAACAAAGAAAGTTTTTCCAAAAGGACATGGAAAAAGTGCCTATGTTCAAGGTAAATGAAAAAGAGGAGAATATTTGTATAACAAGCGTTGAATACATGCTTCTGGACACCAGACATATTGAACAAATTCATTAGTCTTACTGGAATCCTATATTAAATTTGAAGGTTTTGCCCGCACCTCATTTCTTTATGCACATCGCCAATTCTCCATGGATTTGGCCATGCTATACATCAACCTTCATGTTTTCAAAAATTCTACAGATTTTTGTCTTTACAGAACTGTCTGTTAACTCTAACAATCTATCCACACCTTTATGCAATCCACACATCTCTATTCACGTGGCTACAGTATGGTAGTGGTAGTGAATTGTTCTCCCTGGGCTCCAAAAAGGGAGCCATCAAAATTTCAAACTTTTGCAGATTGTCGACATAACAGCTTATTGTTGAACTTCACTTACTTCACTTCATGAAATATGACTAACAATACATCATTTCATTTCATTTCTTTTGCTTTACAGAACTTTGCAAAGCCATTTCCACACACTTTGAAACACAATATTCACATGTTTCTTCACAACTCCAAAGTTCCCTTTCAAAACCTGACTCCTCTTTTTTCACAGAAGGCTTCCCTGCAATTTCTCCTTTCTACCATGCCTTGGACAGCCGCGGGGGGGGGGGGGGACTCTTTTTTTCCCCTTTCTCATGCCATACACAATACACGTATGGGATGGCCATTCGGTGGGGGGGGAGGCCTGTTGCTATTCTCACATTTTTACAAGAAACGCCAGTACATTTGCCCTCGCTTGCAATTTCCTCTGAAATATCTCTATGTCTCATGGGAAGTTCTAGTATATTATATTAATCAGTGTTGGAGTCGAGGCCAGGACTTCGGAGACCAAGGCAAGACCAAGGATTTGGCATCCGGGACCGAGCCAAGGCCGAGGCCATCAAAATATGGCCTGGAGGACGAGGCCGGCCTCAAGGTCCAACATTGATATTAATACACAATAATAATAGATAAAATGGATAATATATTTTAGATATGAAGATTTTCGTATAGTCCCATATCAGCAAAATATTCAAATAAAAAATATATGAATTGAAAGGCTTAGAATTCAAGATGAAAGATCATGCTAATATTATATTTGCTGCACCAACTCTAGTTTGCATAGAACATTCAAACAATGCACTGAAAACAACTTACTTGCATAAAAGTACGAAGGCAACAACCGCATTGACAAATAAAGAGACGCCCAACAAACCACCAAGGATCTTAACAACTGAAAACATAAAATGTGATATATGATGTGTTAATAAAAATAATATGTACAATTTTGTGAATAAATTAACAACAAAACAAAACCTACCGATCTCAAGAAAGTTTGTTTTCTCATCCATCTGACCTCTTTCGGAATAGGCAATGGTTCCTGCAATAAAACATACATTTTCTTCAACTTCTCAGATCATAAATTTAGATTTGAACACAGAAATGTGCATAGCTCAAGATTATGGCGAATGTTTCAATGGTTTAGTCTGGATTTACAAAGAGATACTGATTTAAATTGTTCTGGCGTTCAGTTTTCATATTTACACAACTGTACCATTTTGACAGAAGGCCAGCCTTGCCCTGGAACATTCCGCGTCCTTCCATTTGGAGTTTGTCTCGTCAATCATCAGACAACTCTCGTCGCCTGAATCTGGGTGATTGCTATGCCAGTTGGTCAACTTCATCTGGGAATCATCTGAAATATTGCAAAAATACACATGATGTCAACTTCATCTGGGAATTATCTGAAATATTACAAAAATACACATGATGTCAACTTCATCTGGGAATTATCTGAAATATTGCAAAAATACACATGATGTCAACTTCATCTGGGAATTATCTGAAATATTGCAAAAATACACATGATGTCAACTTCATCTGGGAACTATCTGAAATATTGCAAAAATACACATACATAGATCTAAAAATGATAAGTGTAAACTTAGAGCTCAATGAGCACTGCAACATGGAACTTCAAAAGTTTTGCTTCTTTCATCTACTCAGGCACTTGAAGAAAAGTTGCTAAACAATGCTTGAAGGCTTGAAGGCTTGAAGCCTCATAAAATACATTTCACAGGTTATCTCGGGATACATTTGAAATAAGACCTATCAAATATTTCGAGAAGATCTGCAGCATGGTCAAACAACCACAGGTACAGAATTCACATTGAAATTGGTGCACTCTACTGACCTGAGGTTTGAGACAATGATTACAACATGACTAATTAACAAGACAAGGTAAGAAAATTCTCCTATGGCCATGTCAACACAGAATTATTTTCCAACTGACATTGAAACTGTGGAGGCAGTTAATCAAATATCAAGGTACTTTGCATAGGTTTGTTCTACAGTGACTACATATTACACAGTTCCTAGTGGTTTTCTATAGCTGACAGCTTTTTGATTTTATATGAATTGACTTTTTCCGAAACATGTGCCTTTTCAGAGCCAATGTTTTGATCAAACGGGAAATCATCTTCATAGCAGCTTCCTCATTGTTGCAGTAGTGTCAGTGTAGGTGGAGCTGGAAAATTTTTAGAGAAGGCTTCAGCGAAATTTGCACACCACTTTAAAATTAAACTGAGGCCCCTGCGTTGTTGAAACGTGCTGCAGATGGGACAAGGAAGTACACTGCCAGTGCACTTCTCAAGTAAAAATCAGGTATTTGTGAAAACTGGACTAGATTCGCAATATTTGAAAAAATAATTCCTCATACTGACAATACATGCAAGCTAATATTACATGTGTTTATTTAGAAATAGCAATAAATCTTATTATGCACAGTGCAATTAATTTATTATTTGATTTTTAGAATTGAATAAATTGCAATTTTACCATTCCAGAGCCATAACCTGGAGACCAATCCGATGTATATCCGACTGCCAAAAGGGAGATTTCTCAGTGATGGTTCCAACTCACTCCAAAATGTTTGCTCATTATTGCTGAGGTAAAATAAATCCCCGCCCCTTCTTGCACACTCAGACCTCGCTTCGAACCAAGACAATTTGGCAGGATTGACTCTCAAACAATCTGCTGGTTTTTGGCAGTTTTCTGAAAATAAAGTGGATTGAGAACTATAAAGGAAGTCCAGTGAGCCACAGAGTGTTTTCGAGATGTGACGTTGGTCATATCATTGGTTATGGATGTTTTAAGAAGGTTGATGTTACACATAGCAACATGATACGGGTTGCCGATGTTTTAAGAAGGTTGATGTTACACATAGCAACATGATACGGGTTGCCGATGTTTTAAGAAAGGTTGATGTTACACATAGCAACATGATACGGGTTGCCGATGTTTTAAGAAAGGTTGATGTTACACATAGCAACATGATACGGTTGCTGATGTTTTAAGAAGGTTGATGTTACACATAGCAACATGATACGGGTTGCCGATGTTTTAAGAAAGGTTGATGTTACACATAGCAACATGATACGGGTTGCCGATGTTTTAAGAAAGGTTGATGTTACACATAGCAACATGATACGGGTTGCCGATGTTTTAAGAAGGTTGATGTTACACATAGCAACATGATACGGGTTGCCGATGTTTTAAGAAAGGTTGATGTTACACATAGCAACATGATACGGGTTGCCGATGTTTTAAGAAAGGTTGATGTTACACATAGCAACATGATACGGGTTGCCGATGTTTTAAGAAAGGTTGATGTTACACATAGCAACATGATACGGGTTGCCGATGTTTTAAGAAAGATTGATGTTACACATAGCAACATGATACGGGTTGCCGATGTTTTAAGAAAAGTTGATGTTACACATAGCAACATGACATGGGTTACGGATGTTTTAAGAAAGGTTGATGTTACTCATAGCAACATGACATGGGTTACGGATGTTTTAAGAAGGTTTATGTTACACATAGCAACGTGACATGGGTTACGGATGTTTTAAGAAAGATTGATGTTACTCATAGCAACATGACATGGGTTACGGATGTTTTAAGAAGGTTTATGTTACACATAGCAACGTGACATGGGTTACGGATGTTTTAAGAAGGTTTATGTTACACATAGCAACATGACTTGGGTTACGGATGTTTTAAGAAAGGTTGATGTTACTCATAGCAACATGACGTGGGTTACGGATGTTTTAAGAAAGGTTGATGTTACTCATAGCAACATGACATGGGTTACGGATGTTTTAAGAAAGGTTGATGTTACTCACAGCAACATGACATGGGTTACGGATATTTTCAGACTCAGACTCAGACTCAGACTAAGACAATATTTATTAAGACTCAATAAAAAAGTAACAGAGCCAGGAGACCCCTCAAAGGTTTTTAAAAAAACCGCTAGCGAGTGGCCACCTTTCAATAGATACATATAATTCGTATTATATATAAGTCAGTCAAATTACCAATATTAATTACATGCATATAAATTATTATACTGAAACAGCAAAGAAGAAGGGAAGAGAGAAAAAAAAAATTGTTATAAGAAAAAAAAAAAAAAATCATTGGCTATTGAAATATTATGTTGACTGGCAAAGTCGTAGTGTGACCAGAGGAGCAGGTGCGCGTGACGCAGCGTGAAACAAAGTATCATTTTAAAATACTACAAATAACAATGAGTGAATGTTTACTGTATAATCATGTGAAATAAGTAAATTAATAATAATAATCAACAACAAAAAAAAAAAAAAAAAAAAGTTAATTTCGAAGACATATATAACAGTTAGTGATGCTACAATCTGTACTATAATTTTTAATTAAAAAATTTTTCACATATATTTTAAACCCTATAAAACTATGAGTAAAAATTTTATCCCTAATTGTTTTGTTCATGGCGTTGAAAATGCTCGGTAATTTATACGAAAAACTTTGAGTTGCAAATTCATGTCTTACTCGCGGAACAGGTAAGAGTTGCTGATCTGTCAACCTGGTTGCATACCTTGGATGAGTTTGCTCATTGCATCCTACCAAGGACAGCAGCGACTCCGGAAGTACTCCATTGAAAAATTTGAAAAGTAATTTGTAGTCATGCAGTGCGCACATGTCATCAAATTTGAGAATTTTTAAGTTCTTGAAAATTGTACTAATGTGAGAATTGTATCTACTTCTAGTTAATACTCTTATTGCCTTCTTTTGTAAAACATTTATCTGTTTTGAGTGTCTTCCCGAAGAAACATCCCGTAGTTAAGATGGGATAAAATGAGGGAGTTATAAATATGTAAAAGTACCTGTGGAGGGAGAATGTTTTTTAATCTATTTAATACACCAATTGTTTTCGATATTTTCATACTGACGCTACTAGAATGGGCTTTCCAGTTAAGGTTTTCATCAATTATTATACCCAAAAAGTTAAATTGTTTTACAAATTCAATCTCATGGTTATTAATGTGAATTTTAGGCATATCAACTTTTCTTTGTTTTGTGTGAAATATCATTGCCTTGGTTCACTATTTAATGATAATTTATTTAACTTCAACCATGTACTAATCTTTGAGAGTTCATTACTTAATATCTCATCAACATTCATATGTTGATCAATAAGCTTGACCGTTTTTAATGTTGTAAACAAAGTGGAGTCATCTGCATACGTTATTGGATAGAAAATATTTGATGCTTTTGCTATATCATTAACATAAATAAGAAATAAAAAGGGGGCCTAAAATGGATCCTTGTGGCACTCCTGTTGTTATGTGTAGTAAATCTGACTTGATTCCATTAAATCCTACATACTGTGTTCTATTTGAAAGATAGTTAGTTAGTAAGTTAATAGCCATGTCTTTAATGCCGTAAATTTGTAATTTTTCTAGTAATATGGTGTGGTCAAGCGTATCAAAGGCCTTCGAAAGATCCAAGTATATGTTAATAGGAATTTCATTGTTGTCCATTTCTGATTTCTGAAAGGCTGATGTTGCTCATAGCAACATGACATGGGTTACGGATATTTTAAGAAAGGTTGATGTTGCTCATAGCAACATGTCATGGTTTAAGGATGTTTTAAGAAAGGTTGATGTTACACATAGCAACATGACATGGGTTACGGATGTTTTAAGAAAGGTTGATGTTACTCATAGCAACATGACATGGGTTACGGATGTTTTAAGAAGGTTTATGTTACACATCGCAACGTGACATGGGTTACGGATGTTTTAAGGAAGATTGATGTTACTCATAGCAACATGACATGGGTTACGGATGTTTTAAGAAAGGTTGATGTGACTCATAGCAGCATGACATGGGTTACGGATGTTTTAAGAAAGGTTGATGTTACCAACATGACATGGGTTACGGATGTTTTAAGAAAGGTTGATGTTACTCATAGCAACATGACATGGGTTACGGATGTTTTAAGAAAGGTTGATGTTACTCATAGCAACATGACATGGGTTACGGATGTTTTAAGAAAGGTTGATGTTACTCATAGCAACATGACATGGGTTACGGATGTTTTAAGAAAGGTTGATGTTACTCATAGCAACATGACATGGGTAACGGATATTTTCAGAAAGGCTGATGTTGCTCATAGCAACATGACATGGGTTACGGATATTTTAAGAAAGGTTGATGTTGCTCATAGCAACATGACATGGTTTAAGGATGTTTTAAGAAAGGTTGATGTTACTCATAGCAACATGACATGGGTTACGGATGTTTTAAGAAAGGTTGATGTGACTCATAGCAGCATGACATGGGTTACGGATGTTTTAAGAAAGGTTGATGTTACTCATAGCAACATGTCATGGTTTAAGGATGTTTTAAGAAAGGTTGATGTTACTCATAGCAACATGACATGGGTTACGGATTTTTAAGAAAGGTTGATGTTACTCATAGCAGCATGACATGGGTTACGGATGTTTTAAGAAAGGTTGATGTTACTCATAGCAACATGTCATGGTTTAAGGATGTTTTAAGAAAGGTAAATGTTACTCATAGCAACATGACATGGGTTACGGATGTTTTAAGAAAGGTTGATGTGACTCATAGCAGCATGACATGGTTTAAGGATATTTTCAAAAAGGCTGATGTAGCTCATTGCAACATAGCATTGGTTACCGATATTTTCAGAAAGGCTGATGTTGCTCATAGCAATGTTACATGGACTATGCATGTTTTCAGAGAGGCTGATGTTGCTCATTCATAAAAAAACACAAATCACTCGTGTCCAAAAAGTTTTTGTTGTTTTCTATAAATTAACATTCATTCACAAAATTAATCGAAAGTCTCTTACCAATTCTGCATAAGCTGACTGCTCTATTCCTGCACTCCTGCGTGTCCATTTGCAAAGTGTCAGAGTAAACAAATCCGCACTGGGTATAATTTCCTGTAAGCCAAATGACAAAAATGTAGAGTCCATAGAGTCAAAGTCCTTACTTACGAAATTAATCAAAAAATGTTTTTTTGGTTTCCAAAATCAAATTTTTTCAGTCAGTGTTTTTTTTTATTTTTAGGTGATTTAAATTGCAGACCTGTGACCCAAACAGATGTATAATATATAATGTTCCATATTATCCAAATATCATTTCAAAGATGATGAATTACTGGTATTGAGAACATTTATAAAAATAAAAAACACTGACCCTGTTGACTGTAAGTTATTCTTCCATCGATGAACTCTTCTCCGCCATTTCCTTTCACAAATTGCCATCCGTTCAAATTTTTTGACCGCCCTCCAAGCCAAAGGCCACTCCCAGCAACATAGTAGTCTAGATCTTGAAAAAGGTCACGTACGAACAAACTGTCATACAAAGTAGCAGTCGAAGGCTGAGCCATGGTAAGTCCTTGTCGCTTGCAGAAGTCCCGGTTTTCCTGCCAGCTCGTCAGGGTTTTCGGAAACAGGTAGAAGCAAGAGCCGCCATTTTGTTTTGTGCGACATGTGCCCGAAGATACGCAAGTGTGCGTGCAATCATCTCCTAAAAGAAAATAAAACACGAACAGGAGCATGTTTAGATTCTTCCCTTCTTTGATGGCTGATTTTGGTTCTACGTACTTTTAAAAATCCATGTTGGTTTTTTGCATTGAAATTTGGTTTTTCAAAAAACCATTTTGAATCTAAAAAAACAATTTTGTCTGAAATTTTTTAGAGTGTACTGTAATTAGCCTATGCATACGGTATTCCAAATCATAGGCAGATCTGTGGGGGTATACAATGCACTCCCCTGCCATCAGATAAATCCTTCATATTGCTAATTAATTTTTTTTTTTTAAATCCGACAGACTCCAATTTTATAAATTTATATTGCTGCCCCCTTTCGAAAAATCCAGGATACGCCCCTGCAGTGATTATGGTAGAACTTAGAAGGACAACGGAAAGAGGTGAAAGGATGACTGAAGTACCCCATCCTCCTCACGCAAGCCCTGCTAAAATGGCCAGGGCTTTCTGCTATTTCCAACCTCTTCTGTGATTGGCTGCTTATTTAGGTCATAAGCATTTTGCATGCAGATTTAGTCCGATTATGGACACTTAGAGGATTACTGGCAACTAAGAAAAACAGTGTAAAACAAGCAAACTTTCAAACAGTTTCATTTCAGAACTGTGAAAATACATAATTCAATAGATTTTCGGAACTGTGATAGCACCTTTCAACAATACACAATTGTTCCATTTGTAACTGTGTGAAACAGAAGCAACAATTTCAAACTGTGATGTAGCAGTCCCTGATCTGCTGAGCCAAAACTGGGCCAGTTAATTAAGTATTCATGAATTAGCAAAGGTTATGGGCCATTTTGTCATGGTATGACTTGGGATGATGAAGTACCCTTGAAGTGATTCTTTCCAACATAATCCAAGCTAGGACCGGAATCAAACCTTGAATGAATGTAAATATGCAACAGAAACTGAGAACTCCTAAAAAAGGTGCACAAGCAAAATTTATTTAGTTTCTCATTACAACCTAAGACAGGACCAAATTTTGAGTGTCTGACATTATTGTGTGAAATACAAACACAAATTGAAATAGGAAACAATATCAAATTTTATCTGTAATGTTACAGATAGCTGCCTCAAAGATTATTCTAGTGAAAATATTTTCTTTGTTACAATAAGTACATGATTATGGTGTCGCGTGGAAATTCAATAGAGCACACAAATGTTCAGATAACTTCTTGAGGGCTCAAACAATTTTTGCTGCGGACAAAATGTTCTGGCAACTTTATACAGAGTTAGAACTACTTTTGATTGGTGAGACAATGCTCAGGTAATTCTAGGTATACAATTGGTTTAAACATATTTATTAGTCACTTTACCAACGAGCCAAAGGCTCAATTACAGGCTCAGTGGGTTAGTAGAGAAAAAAAAAATAGTAGTACCTATTTCTGATTGGCACAGAAATGATCAGAAACTTCATGCAAACTAATGTTCAGAGCATTTTCTACATATTCAATCTGATTTTCATACAGCCTTCAAACCAAATTTTTGGTTGCAGACTAAAATGGGGTAACTTCATACGAAGTTCAAATTAATTTTTGGCTGCAAACCAATGTTCAGGTTACTTTATACAGCCTTCAAAACTAATTGTTGGTTGCAAACTAATATTAAGGTTACTTCACACAAAGTTCAAATTAATTTTTGGCTGCAAACTGGTGTTAAGATAACATTATACTCCCTTCAAAACTATTTTTTGTGCAAACTAATATTGAGCTTACTTCATACAAAGTTTAATCTAATTTTAGGTAGCAAACCAATGTTCAGATAACTTTTCACAGCCTTCAAAATTAATTTTTGGTGGCAAACTAATATTGAGATAACTTCACACAAATTCAGACTAATTTATGGTTGCAAACCAATATTGCTCAAGGTAACTTCACACGAAGTTCAAGCAAATTTTTGGTAGCAAACTAATGTTGAGATAACTTCATACAAATTCAAACTAATTTATGGTTGCGAACTAATATTGAGGTAACTTCATACAAAGTTCAAACTAACTTAAGGTAGCAAACCAATGTTCAAATAACTATATATACATACAACCTTCAAAACTAATTTTTGGTTGCAAACTAATATTCATGTTACTATATATACAGCCTTCAAACTCATTTTTTGTCAACAGACAAATGTTTATAGATAAATTATGCAGAGTTTAAACTAATTTTGGTTGGCACACAATATTCAGATAAACTTGCACAGTTCCAATTACTTGTGATTGGCTCACGAATATTCAGATAATTTAAATTATTTTACCAAGAGCCAAATAGGTTTTCATTGGTTATGAAGATAAATAATTTCACACAAGTTTTTGGCTGTTTTGCAAATTCTGAGTGATCAGTACATAATCTCTCTATGTAACTAGCTTTTGGGTGATAGGGAATATACCCATTTATGTATAAACCAATAAATGAACAACTTACCTGAGTTCCCATCCGATTTCACTGAGAATAACACTACCAGAAACAAAATGGTCACCAATGGTATTCTTCCATGTCTTCCATGCACTGCCATGTTGAAAAATGATTCCAAAAATAGATACAAGAAGAGAGTATACATTCAAAGTACTCACTTCCTGGATCCACTAGAGGGTGACTTCAAAAATAAAAACGAAATATATTGGAATGATATATCTACCAGGCCTCGAAATTGCTGACCCATGCAGTGGAATAATGCAAAGCATAAATGGGACATTTTTTAAAAGTGGGACATAAAAATGAATCTTTGTTTTTTGTTTTTTTAAAAATCCATGTTGGTTTTGCATTGAAATTTGGTTTTTTCAAAAAACCATTTTGAATCTAAAAAACCAATTTTGTCCCGACATTTTTTAGAGTGACTTATCTCATGAGTCAAACTGGAAAATCCTGGATTTCCTGCAAACAAGGAATGCATGAAAGTTCAATTTGTTCTTGTTTGAACTTTGAACACCGCTGAGCAGCAAGTGAAGTGACTGAACTAAAGACATGACACTATATAGGGTTTGACACAGCTATTTCAAGTTCAGCGACAACACTCAAATACATTGTACTGTCCTTAGTTGCCGGTAAATTCTTTAAAGTCATATCTAACACAGATATCGATATCCAAAGGTGTTCTTCAGCACATGAAACTGGAAAAAAGGTGCATGCATGAAACAAAAAAAAAATTGTTTCTACCTTTAGCTGGGGTTCCAATATAATGTGATACTGGAAAAAAAGAAGGTTTTTTCCGTCAATTTTTTTTTTACCATGCTATATGAGAAATTTATACATATCAAATGTCAAAAGGCACTCACTACTCACGATTTTATGATCCATTTATTGCCTGATTTCCTGGAATGGGGTATACCCAACCGGCAAAAAAATCTCTGTTTGCATTCTTTGATATTTTGAAAGAAAATGATATTGTTATTGTCCAACTTATTTTCTTGGTCTGTAACACTCATTAACACAGAAATGAAAAAGTAAAGTAAATTGGACAATTTTGGGTGCTTGAGGGACACAAAGCTGTCATGAGGAACATCTACACAAACGGTCTTGAGGAACAGGGACACACAACTGTCATAAGGGAGAGGGACACAAAACTGTCATTAGGGAGAGGGACACAAAACTGTCATGAGGAACATCTACACAAACGGTCTTGAGGGACAGGGACACAAAATGTCATAAGGGAGAGGGACACGAAACTGTCATGATGGTCAGGGACACAATACTGTCCCACGGGACAGGGTAAAAAGACTGTAATGACTCTCTAGTGATAGAGACACAAAACTGTCTTGTAGGGGAAGAGGGGGTGAAAAGTCACAGGGGTAAAAAGTCACAGGGGTAAAAAGTCACAGGGGTAAAAAGTCACAGGCCTTTTTGACCAACTTGCAGTGACCTAATTCTTAAGCTTAAATCATAATTTGGGACACTTTTATGAGAAGAAGGTCTGCAGGGAATATGAAAATTATACTCATTGTGCAAAGTGGGTTTTTACCCACCTCACACATTTTTGGTGTCCCAAACTGGTTTTATTGATTCTGAACTTTCTCTATTAATGTCTGGTCACTGTGACATAGGAAGTTGTGCTAGTGTTTCAAGGTCTTTTGGATAATTGTCTTTCATGCTGTTAACCCATTTTTGGCCATTTGGTCACCAAGTTGCCATCATCATGTGTTGAATTTAAAAAACAGCTGAGGGGTGAAATGTCACACTGTGACATTTCACCCCAGCACTGTGATATTTTACCATAGGGTGCCGGAAAGTCAGTATTCTGTGCTAAGGGAAGTAAAATATTCCACACTAGAAACTTTTAGCTCACAATGTTATCATCATCCATCATCAATAATACTGATGAGAGAGCATTGCAGCAAAATTTAATTTCGCAAACTTTGGGCAATTTCTGACGCTGGCTTCGCTGATGGTGCATTGCCATTGCATGCCGATAGCTTTGGAAGGCTCGCTATAAATTTCATGCACAAGGATGACTATCAAGTCTAGGTCTGCATATTACCTCATATTGTGTTGTATGTTCACAACAATTGCATGTGACTTGTTACCCCACGGTTGTGACTTCTTGACCCTTGCATGGGGTAAAAAGTCACATCAGACTTTTGCCTGAAATAATTGCGAACTGACTAAAGCATATTTACAGCACAGCAGCTATCATGTGATACAACTACAGTCAACTAAATACTGCATAATTGTGCCAAAGGTCATTCAGGTCTAACAAACACCTGCTCTGTTCTGGAGCTTTTTCTGAATTTTGTGACTTCTGACCCCCGCCTCCCCTATGATAGGGACACAAAACTGTCATTAGGGACAGGGACACAAAACTGTCATTAGGGACAGGGACACAAAACTGTCATGAGGGACAGGGACACAAAACTGTCATGAGGGACAGGGACACAAAACTGTCATCAGGGACAGAGACCCTAAATTATTTTGAGAGGCAGGATGCATTTGATAATGAGACTTCTTCTTTCATATAAAAAATATTCTTTACTGTATTTATACTATTTAGTACAATTATAGCCTTCTTCTACCAACGTCATCATTCTAATTCGCAATTTTAATAAATTTAATTTTTGTTTACTTTTTTTTAGTCTACATCAGCCAAAGTCAACTGTTCAAAGTCCCTTTTGCAAGCATGTTATTTCATAATTATATATATCTAACGGATCTTCAGCCAATCGAAAAAAAATTCTCCTAGTCAAAAATCCTTTAAAAAATGCCCTGTTATAAGCTGTTACAGGAGAAGAGGGCGTACAAAATAATGAGCTTTTTCGTGTTATATATTATTTTAATGGCTTCCAACCCAGTGGCATCCCTATTGAGGGCACAGGGGGACACATGCCCCCCTCATATTGGACCTGTGCCCCCAAGGCCCCCAGCCCCCATATGAACTTTCCAACTCTGGCTAAAATACACACATTTTAAGTAGCCCTACAGTGGGTGCCCCCCCCCCCCCATAGAATCGAATTCCCCCCCCCCCCAGGTGCCGCCCCCGCTCAAGACCCCTGAGTATGCTCCAACGTTGGGATGCTGAGATTTTATCTTCTTTTTTTTTCTTTTTTTTTTTATTACGACAACGAAAATGTCACTCCTGACACATTTGTCAATAGAATAGAATAGAATAGAATAGAATATACTTTTATTCGTCCATTCATAATGTTACAAACAGAAACTTTCAGTGGATTTGAGCACATTCACACACACATTCATATAATCACAGTAGGCAATAAGTTAATACATACAAGAGATAATAAATAGTAGTAAAAAGAGAATTATTTTGACTTAGATGAAAACACAGCTAGAAAATAAGAAAATAATAATACAAACATACAATAAATGGAGCATAATCAATTTCAACCTTACAATATATCAATAAAATTTAAGGTTCCTGCCAATTAAATTTTTTTTTTCTGTCTCGTTCAGCTGGGAAAATCACAATGCACGCAGCCACTGCTTTTTTATAGAATTTCGTAGTGTATCTTTTAGCATTAAAATTTCCCGTTCGCACGAGTTGGCGCTACTGCCCCAATCAAATACCACTCACCTGACTCTGCCAGTCTGCGTCCCCGTGTACAACTCCCCAAGTGCCCCCCCCCGGTAATTACTCCCCCCCCCCGGTGCTACGAGTGCTACTGACATTAGATATAAATTTACCACTTACCTTAAGCAAAGTTCTATAGTTCAGTTGCTGGGAATTTGTCTCCAGTTTGGTTGCAAATTTAAGGGATTTGCTGCCATGCAATCTACTTTTATTTTTACATTGTGTATAGACGGAGCCACCTGCAAGAAAAAATTTTAGTTTTCATGTTTAACGCCAGGTTCGTCGCAGTCGCCGAATTTTGACCAATGAGAATCGAGGAAATCATTCAGCTCTGAAGACCAATACAAGAAAATGGCAGTGTTTCGCTTTGATCCTTGTGGAATAACCTGTCTTTTTATAACCTATTTGTGCCTCGTCTACGCCGATTATGTTGTTGTCTGGCATCTCGTCATCCCCACAATGTCTGAGACGTAAGTTTAGCTGCTTGACAAGTCTGTCATTATCCTAATTTAACCAGAAAAGTGACTTTAATTGTCTCAATTTTTCTTCCCTCATCAAGTTTCCGAGATGAAAGTGATGTCATTGGTCTCAAGATAGTAATCATTTCTGAACTTTGTGACAAATTGTGTGATGTCTCAATTTTGGCATCCCCCTTTCAACTCAATGAAGCATGAATACATTGTAGAATTTTGGCAGCAAGCTCCTGGCCATGCATCCATGCAGAAGATCTAAATCTTCAAAATCTGCAGTTGAAGAGTCAAAATCATGATTCATGTGCAGACCTGTCCATTCACTGATTGGCACTAGCAGTTCAGGGAAGTTGGTACTCTGAGTCTGAGCAATGCTACAAGAATAATTAAAGAAAGTGAGTTTACTAAACCAACGTTTCTTTATCTTTCAGATTGTGGGGGGCGCTTAACGTGGTTGTCTTCAACACGATCATGTTTCTCCTTGTCGTGGCTCATATGAGGGCTGTTCTCTCAGATCCTGGCATCGTCCCCTTGCCCAAGAACAGCCTCGACTTCTCCGATCTCCACTCGCAGAAAAAACACGAGAAGGTGCGTTTCAGATATTAGCTGTTATTTTACATCCTGGTTTGTGTTTGGCTGAGCATTATAATCACCACATGGTTGTCATGGATACTTCATCAGGGTTCCTGCGGTCCTTTCAATTTCCTTAGAAGTCCTTTTAAAAAGGTTGTCTTGAAAAGTTCTTGACAACTGAAAAAAAATGTCTTTGAAAATCGATTGTTGCGTAATTGGCGGTAGATGAATGTTTTATCATGTGCCAAATGTGTACCTTGCCCCATGACCGTAGTCACTTCTTCTCCGATGAAGCTGTCAGAGTGCAAAGATACAGGAAGTAAACCCTATCCAACACATACTTGAGTTTGCGCATTGTTAAGATTTTGTGTAGGTTTAGTTGTCTTTATGTCGTTAAAATTGGTCATTATCAATTTTCAGGAACATAATGGCTGGTCGGTGTGTATAAAATGCGAGACATATCGTCCCCCCAGGGCGCACCACTGTAGGATCTGCAGACGCTGTGTGCGACGGATGGACCACCACTGTCCTTGGTTAGTACAAGAACTTGCCTGAGAGGGTTAAATATATATATCGTTTTATTGACATTTTCAATATCAAATAGATACATTTGTCAGTAGAAAACAATGAAATCGAAAACTACTCTACATCTACACACAATACAAGAAAATCCAATACAATTTTAAGTACATCAGTTTACAGTTAATTAAATATTAAATATCGGTCCCAGTTCTAATTGTTAATGTATAAAAGTCAGTAAAATGCAAGTAAATTCAAATTATAAATTGTTCATGTATCAAGAGTCTGTCCAAGGTATTCAAGTGTCTTTTTAGTCACTGTGATTTTTGTCGAGAGCTGAAAAACGCAAGCTAGCGGCAACCGCTACAATGACTGCGTGATCCAGTCCTGACAGGTCCATACTGATAGTGACCATACAAATGAGTTCATTCATAACAATAATAATACAGTAAAATACATTCAAGTCAGTTGGCTCGGCAGATAGAGAGGCTACTTCCGATATTTTAGTCCGGACATAAATTTTTTTTTTGCAGTTTTTTAAATATTTATTTTACCTTAATTGATTCATTCAGTTTCTTATTTAATTTCCTATTCTATGATTATCCCCTAATCTTGTTGACGTACAAGCCTAATGCGTGTATCATTTCAGGTCTTTTATCTGACATAATTAATGTAAATTGTTGAGTTTTATCAAGATTTTTAAAGTTAGGGATTAGGCTACAGGCTTTACAAAGGAGGTCATTTCTGGGTACGGCATTATTTCTGCAAATTAATAGGCTGTGCATTTCATCTTCTATGTCACCTGTGTTGCATTTATCACATTTTCTTTGTTCTATTGGTGCTTTAGGTATACTATGTCTGCCTGTCTCAATTTTTAAATTATGAGAGCTTACTCTGAAACGGGCAATATTGCTGCATGTTTTCTTTGAGAAGTTTTGAGTTAAATATGGTTCCAGACAGTAACTATTCTTGAACAATTTATATGTGCGCAGCTTTGGCAACTTATCAGAGTCCTTTATTTTTTCTAAAATATTGGCCTGTTCTTCCGTATATAAGTTTTGTTTCTATTAATAAGGAATTTGGTTCCTTAGTTACCCAGTCTGAAATGTTAGCATCATTCATTATTTTCTCTATTTTACTGTACCAGTTAGTCTGACCAGCATGGTGAAGCTTTTCTTGAATAGAGAGGCATTTATTCAGAATATCATGCTTTGGCAGATTTCTAATTTTACTCCAGTAATTTATCGTGACTAGTTGCTGCCTTAATCTTAAGGGAAATCTACCTGTCTCTGCATAAACAGCAAGTGTAGGAGTTTGTCTCCTTACACTTAGGATGTGTTTAAGATAGCCAGTCTGTATTTTCTCAATTTTAACCATTTCTTTTGTGCTGGACCAAAAGGTACTGTTATATTCCAAGATGGGGAGTTAAACTGTACACTATGTAACATTATGCATAATTGTCTACCTTTGCAAAGAGATTCAAAGTAAATGTCAAATACTAATAACAAGAATCCTGGGATTCAAAGCATTACAAATATGCTATGTACTCTGAGAAGTACAGTGAAGGATACAGAGGGGGGGGGCTAGGGAGCCCGAGCCCCCTCTACCACCAAGATAAATAGAAGCATTTTGAAGAAATAATGCGATAACGCCGGTCCGCGAATGCCAACTTTAGCACGTCCAGGCCCCCCCCCTAGACTATTGTGTTTTGATCCGCCACTGAAGTTGCTGTTGATAGGCCGTGATAGTGGAACTCTCCTTTTTCCAGCTCTCCTGTGTTGACGAGCAGAATAAAACTATTTCCGGGAACAAGCTGCCATTTTGTACCATTGCTGAGTCAGTGGAGCTTGCATTCCAGGCCCCAGGGCACTTTTAATCCATTGAAAACATTACGGATTTGCATTACCGAGTCTTAAATGGAATGTTTAGCATGGATTGCCACCATATTCTAGTACTTTCAGGCTGATTAGACTTTGTTACGGACATTAGAAACCCCGGCTCCATTGTAAATTCCCGGCTGATGTTTCCGGAAATAGTTTTATTCTGCTCGTCAACACAGGAGAGCTGGAAAAAGGAGAGTTCCACTAACGCCCGCTATTGAGCTGTAAACTTGTAGTGCTCTGTCAGATTTATAGAAGAGGAAGTGCTGGAAACAGACTAACAGACTTCATCTCAAAATTTTTCTCTCTTAGTTAAAATTAATCAATTTCATTTCAACATGACAATTTTACAAATGCAAAGAAATTCTCCCCTTTTCAGGATAAACAATTGTGTCGGAGAATTCAACCAGAAGTTTTTCATCCAGTTTTTATTTTACGTTGGTGAGTATGACTGCATTTCTCCTGATAATTTGGTGTTCAAATGTAAATAAAAATTACAAAGAAAATGTGAAAAGTCTCTAATGGTTTCATATGTCAAAGATAGCACTTAGCAGGAGATTGTTAAAATAGCTAATTTATGCATTTTGTCTTGTATACAAATATGTATTTTTACAATTCAGTGATGCTGCAGAAAGTTATCTTCTGTGTTTCCTACAAACTCATTAGATTAATCCGGCACTCCAAAGTCACTTGAGAAATATATATAAAAACTTAGTGCGATTTCTATGAAATATAAATTCATTCCTGTGTGTTTTCTTTTATAGGCTTTGTAAGCTTATACTCGATCAGTCTGGTGATAGCCGCATGGGTACTAGACCCTAAGGGGAAGAGCTATGAAACGCGCCACGCTCGAATGTAAGTATATCAAGGTCAATCGGTCATTCCAGGTTTTTTTCTTGTAATGTGTTTTCATGACCGGGCAAAAAACATTCACTACAGTGATGTAGTCGAGGCCAGGACATCCAAGACCGAGACCGAGGCATGAGCCTCCCGAGGCCAAGGAGAGGCCGAGGCCATCAAAATGTGGCCTCTAGGCCGCTATCACTGACCCAAAGACGCCTGAGACCGAGGCAAGGCCAAGGATTTGGCATCCGAGACCGAGCCAAGGCCGAGGCCACCAAAATATGGCCTCGAGACCTCCAACACTGATTCACTAAAATTATTTTTCAAATTGGTCGTCTTGAAAACCTAATGGAAAATTAAACAACATAAGATCTCATAAAGGCATACAGTTATTAAGGATAGAGATTATTAAATTATAATTAACTGAATTTTATTGCTGTCATGGCTGAATAGCATTAACCTCAATGTAAATTTGATTTCTCATTCTCTTATTCCAGAGTTCACTCGATAGTTCTTCTGGTAGAGTCCATTCTCTTCGGTTTGTTTGTCATTGCAATCGGGTGTGACCAGGTGAGTTTATCTGTCTGTTTATAAATCTATCTGTTTATCTATCTGTCGGACTCTCTACATATCTTCCCTTCTAAACTGTGTCAAGTTAATCAATTTGTCTTTAAATCTTGCCTCTAAATAGCCCACACTGGTGCTGATGGGACGTAAAACACAAACTCTTACTTTAAATCTTTAGATCTATATCAAGTCAATCCATCGACTTGATTTTCAGCCTCCCAGAGTAGAGAGCTCATCAACCTTTTTCTCCAAGTTGCTCGAAATTGGTTGCAAATAACATTTTCGTTATTTTGTCAGTCTTTATTTACTTTCCACATATATAGGAGATCTTAGGCATTCAATAGAAAACTTGTCATTCGATTATCTTGAGGTATTCTGATCAAGTCACCTGATGAGGAAATGAGGAAGCTTCCATGAAATTGGTTGATTATCTTCTGACATGTCACGTTCCTTATTGCTGTGTCCTCCTTCTGTCTCGAAACTCTTAATTGGTCTACCAAGTGTGTAAACACAGGACATAAAGCACCAATCACCCACCCATTTATCAGTCAGAAGTTTAGTCTGTTTTTACCTGTTATTTAAGGGGGAGGGTTGGTCTAGTGGTAGCGTGCTGAGCTGCAAATTGCTGGTTTCAGGGTTCGAATCCTGCTCTTGTCGGGTCACCTGGGCCTACATGTATGTTAGATGGCAGTTTCAATCATCAATTGTTTCATTGCCT
Organism: Platynereis dumerilii; assembly: GCA_026936325.1. NCBI lineage: Eukaryota > Metazoa > Annelida > Polychaeta > Phyllodocida > Nereididae > Platynereis > Platynereis dumerilii. The sequence goes on from JAPTHN010000004.1 coordinate 5,059,728, forward strand.
TGTCCTCCTCCTGCCTAATTAGCCTACCAAGTGCTTAAATGCAGGACATAAAGCCCCAATCATCCATCCATCCACCTGTTTCTTTAATGTCTGTCTTTGTAGCTTCTAATTATGTTCGTCTTCTTCAGATGCAAGCCATCTTCTCCGATGAGACGGCCGTTGAACAAGTTCAAAAGAGAGGGCCGTACAGAGCACCCAAGCCCAAGATGGAACTCATGGCTGACGTTTTTGGACGAGGTAAATATCACTTTCATCTGTTATAAAATTTTCTTTAGGTGATGAGTTGTGGGTGATTATAGCAGAAAATGTATTTTGAAGCTTTTGAAATGAAAACTGGAACTGCGAAAAAGGGAAAAGGTTTTAAAGGTCACAGGTTCAGTTCTAGTTTGAAGCAATTTATTACATTCATGCTGGGGTAATACTCTGATGAAAAGTGGTATTGAACTTTCAGACTGACATCTAAGATTTCTAATTTAAATTCAGGATGAGCTGTACATTGCATTCCTTCCTCTGGCTCTTCACCAAGATCCTGTCCTCACAGACAGACAGACAATGAAGTTTATTTACATAACGGATCATACATAATTTAGCATACCTATTTTCAAAAAGCTACAAATAATACATTGATCGTTATGAGGGAGACCCATCTAAGGCCAAAATTGACCGGTATCATTGGCCACCCACCTATATGTTGGCATGCATCCATGTGTAAAATTTATGTAAATTGTTTTGCAGGACCCCCTCTCCTGTGGTTCTGCCCGCTGCAGTTCCGCTCGACCTCCCTCAGTCCGCTAGACGACTATCCGACAGTATGACAGACGGAGAAGGGGGAGGCCGCCACTGAGGCCAGCAACAACAACCACTTGGCCCCTGGATCCACCCCTGGACAGGACCCTGGATTGACCCCTGGATTGACCCCTGGACAGATGGAAGCCCAGTTACAGAGCCCTGCAGAGGGAGCCACTGATATATGTAGCACAGTCGTCATGGAAACGGAACTCAATTCACCAGAGGGCGACACCAAGCAGTCAAACAAGATCCTAGTGAGAAGCGTCAGCAACGGAGTGGTCACGGAGATCGTGACGGATCTAGAAGCACCCGTGAAGTTGTCTGATGGTGTAAATGATGATGTAAATGGTAATGCAAATGATTTGAGTGATGTAAATGATGATGAAGTTGATAAAAGGAGCACCGATCAATTAATCGATCCAGAAACCGGCACCCCTGTTACTCCCCCTCATGTTACGCGACATCGAATGATGTCTCAGGGTCTGATTGCCGAAAATACAACTGCAGACACAGCCTCAGAAACAAATACAACTGCAAATTCAAATACAGCCTCAGTCACTAATACAGCCTCAAATTCAAATACAGCCACACAATCAAATACAGCTACGGAATCTGACACAGCTGCTATTTCAAATCCAGCTGCAAATGCGGACACAACAAATAGTACAGCTGAAAACACAAATCCAGCTGGAATGGCGTCACCAGAGACGCATTCTTCAACACCAGGGGGCCGCTCCATGTCTCCTGTAGATGGCAGCAGCAGTAGTTCCGCAGATAACAATGCTGTTCACACAATTGTATCAATTAGTGATGGAGCGGGTGCCGTCAATGTCTCCTGTCTTCAATCTGGTCAGATAGCATTGTAAGAACTGATTGAACGAAACTGCCAATTATTAACAGTTAACGAACCTGCCAATTAATACCAATAAAAATGTCTATTGTAGGTCAGGCCTTCATTGTGATTATCTGTGTGTTGAGTGGTATTTGAATGGCCTCTGTGCTGTGTTCAGGGTTGGGTGGACCCCGTCTTTGGGAGATAAAGAGAAGTCTCAGATATTATGCGGGATTGGTCTAACAGTACTGGTATTTTTCTGGACTGACGGATAACCAATTTTCTAACTGATTGATAGCTAATTAAACTTATTCTAATTAACCATACAAAATATTGTGGAACGGGGTAAAGTTGGCAATCCGGGGTAAAGTTGGCATGCTATTTTGACCCTCTTAATGGAAGAAGTGCCAACTTTCCTCACTGACAAAGTTACCATACGTGTCAGGGATGGAAAGATGGTATTTCTGCCATTAAGTGGGTCAAAATAGCGTGCAAACTTTACCCTGGATTGCCAACTTTACCCCGTTTTACGGTATTACAAATGACCGGTTTAAAAGCCAATAACCAAACAATTGTGTAATTTGAAATAAATTATTTCTACACACTGTGACCAGATTGATGCGGCCTGATTGTGATTGTGTATTGGTTTCTAAACACGCTGATATCGTGGGGCTGCAAACTGATTAACATTCATGTATTTGTTGTCTGTACAGTTATTTATTGTGTCAGTGGCTGACACCTGGAGTGGAACTGTAGGAATTACTCGATACTGTCTCTTTTAATACCTTTAAAAAAATTGTGGTCGCCTTCTTGTCATGTAAGCCGGTATTTGTCTTGAATAAGATAATATTGAATTAGATAATATTGTCTGAATTAGTAGGCCTATCATCTCTTCATATTTTGTCTGATTATGATATCTTTCAAATTAATGTCTAAACTGATGTTGTATTTTCCGAAAGTTGTATCGAGTGATATTATTTTCTGGTTATTTTCCTGAATTGGAAATATCATTTCCGATCATTTAACTTAGAGTATACTTTTCAGTCTTTCGATATCATAATATCTCATTCAGTAGTTGCCAAAACTGGTATTATCTTTTCCGAAAATATCTGAACTTGCTACTTAACTGGCAACTTGGCTCGTAAGTCTGGCCTGATAATTCTTGTTATTGTCTGGACTTTATTTATTATTAATGAATGTTACTCGTGTGATAAATATCTAAGTCTACTGTGACTGATATTATCTTCTGTATATTCTGTGTATTTATTTGAATATCGAATATAATCGGGCGTGTGACCATGACTGGTATTTTCATAGCATGACATTTCATCACATTATTCATTTAATGCAAGTATACAAACACAGGCCAATGCTTGAATAGTGTCTTGAATTTATTTGTCTGTAGTAGATTCTAGTGATGCAGGGATAGTGTAAATAGCCGGATACTGGATAATCCGGCAACTCCAACTGCCGGATACCGGATAAGAACTGGATAGTTGAAACTGGATAATAAACATACGAAAAAGCAGTTTTTCAGCGTTCGCGGTTGATTATAAATATGTTTTTGTGTGAGCCGAGAGATATCTGTCCGGCAGGAGGACTGTTCCTTTGACGAAATGTTTTTCGTTATGTTCTGTAACTGAATTTAAATTTTGAAGATAGTTCTTTTATTTATTAACAAAGTTTTTTTTAGCTTTTCACTTATTTTTGAGCATCTCAGATATCCGGTTCTGACACCCTAATTCTGCCGGATACCGGATATCCTGCAATTCCAATATCCGACCGGATACCTTGCCGGATATCCGTGCATCCCTAGTATATTCAAAGGTGTCTTGCTCTGACTGGGCCTGTAACTTCATCTGGACAGAATGTAGGTCACGCTTGGAATCGGCCAATCAGAGAAGTCCTTGGAAAGATTGTGTTTGTAAGAGTCTCTCTGATTGGTCGAGTTAAAAAGTGACCTAGTTACTTTCCACTAGAAAAAATAGGTCACTCTTGGAATCGGCCAATCAGAAAAGTCCTTGGAAAGATTGTATTTGTAAGAATCTCTCTGATTGGTCGAGTTCAAATGTGACCTAGTTTCTTTCCACGGAGCATTGTACCTTTGTATTTATTAGCGACAATTAAGACTAGACTTTAGGATTGGCCTGTGGTATAAGTAATGTAATTTGTAAAAAGATATTACGACTGTTAATCATTTCATTGCATACTGTTCATCCTTCATATATATTTCACTTTTGTACTCATTTGTCCTGTCTTTCCATGCCTTGTGGTGATGTGTATGTATAAATACAACTACTATTAAATTTGTATAAATATCTATTAATTCATGGTGATATTTGGAATTCCGTAAAATCCAATTTACAGAATTGACACTTTAGCAGCTTGTGTAGCCCTACCGTTGCATCTCTGCTATTTCATTGTTAAACAGGGATGAGGCCAGGTAATAGGGGTATCAGACAAGCAATCAACCAAAGCTACAAGTGCAACATGAGCTTAGCTACAAGGCAAAATGTCAGCGTATCGGAGGTACTCACACAATGTATGTCCGACACAATGAAATAGCTGAGGTGTAATGGCTTGTCTGATACCCCTATTACCTGGTCTCATCCCGGTTTAAAAATGAAATAGCTGAGGTGCAATGGTAGGGCTACACAAGCTGGCAAAGTGTCAAACCTGCAAATCGAACTTTACGGAATTGCCCATGTGTAGAAGTTAATGATCACAAATATTCTGACTCCTTGCTGATACTAGTGATTTCAATCTTGTCAAACTAGATTTGAATATGGTTATTATCATGATTTTTTGCCATTTATCATTAAAGATTCATAACTTTACAATACCTATTAAAAAAACTTCTAATGATACCCAAATGATACACAAATGATTTAATCCACTATTTGCAATTTCATCCCTAAAGTACCGAGTTCCTAAATAATTGTGACTATAGAAAATTCCTCAATAATTCTGTCTGTAGAAAATCTATGATAATATTGCATGCAATATGACAGCATATAACCATTTTGAAAATTGTGTGGAAGTGACTGATGATATTACATATTTTACCACTTTGAATAAACATGATATTGTAATATCAACGACCTATAATATTGCATATTTTATGGCAATGTATGATAATATTCATAATATTGTATATTAATCAGCAATGAACAATTATCTTGCATAAATAAATAATATATATTGTAAAACAGTGTATATCTACAAACAGTGTAGCTTTTTCACCGGTACATTTTGTAAGTTAGATAACAATTAGTTGTTGGAATTTCATACAGTAACCTCTCTCTCTGAAGAAATTTTGTTGTTCATAATAACAGGTTCGTCTGTTTGTAAGTTGAAATTTACAGAATTATTACAGTGGATACTACCCAATGATAGATATTGTATTGTCTTGATAGTCATCTTTGGGTAAAATTTGTTTATGACAACTTTATGTATAAATATGTCATGAGTGGGTATTCAATTTGAATTATTCTTTGGTTTCATTCATAGCATTTCCTTTTGAGTAGAGTGAATTTTTTAGAACAACATTTGTAGGCCTAATTATGACGTGCCATTTGTAAATTATAATTGTAATAAATACATATATTTAATTTATATATTTTATCATGTATAAATCCAATGACCAATAGTGTAAAGTCACTCACCATATTTTCCTATAGCGTGTGGTTTCAGCTTTACAAATTTTGATTGATCTTCCGTATAATGAATACATTCAACATCTTCAGTTGCCATGACAACTTGACACTTCATTATTTGCTCCGTAGTTGCTATGGCAACTTGGTTTATTCTTTGGTTGCCGTGGTAACACTATTTACAAAATGGCTACCACAACAATATTTTTACACTACATGGTGCAAGCAAGAGTGTACATTTGTGTTTACTCTGTTGCAGTTACCATGACAACCAAATTTTGCTCCTTAATTACTTAATGGTTGCTATACATGTAGAAACGTTTGCTGCATAGTTACTGCAGCCAATGGTGTGACGTAAATTCTTATGGAGTGCAGTAAAATACCTCAGAGCGTCAGAGTTATATATTATGTTGGGCGGTTTACCCTCGTCATATAATAATGTCTTCTATCAATGGTGAAGTGCAATTTCAAAGTTCTTCTAAACTTTTTACGTTGGGGCGTTGTAAATTACGGACTGTTAATTCTCATTAGGCCATTATGTACTTAAAAGTAATTTGATTTGTAGCTTAGATTAAAGTCAATAAGGTATTGAATGTGTATTTATATTTGTGTTGCAGTAAAGTGTCTGTGCATTGCCGGTTCGAAACCAAACATTTGAATTATTGTTATATCTGTTAAATTGTTAATTGTTACAAATAATGTAAAAGTTAATTTAAGTGTCTGAATATTAGGAATACTGAAAAGGTGCATTTGAACCTATGATTGCCAACCTGAGAGACATGGTAACCACTGAGCCAATTATTGGTGCGTTTGCTTAGTGTTCCATTTCTTCGAGCTAGATTGAGATAAGCATGGGGAACCACGGACGTGGTTGTAAAATGAAAAAAGATTTTTTTCATGTATGCCGCGGTCCTGATGTCCGTAAAGAATGAAGGATTTTTGTCAAGAGAGTGATTTTGTTAAGATTTGTAATTCATTAACTGATTAACTGATCATATGTGCGAAACTAACTGATTTCATCATGCTTGCTTAGATTATTTAGTAGTTCATATATTTTTGTAAATAAATCATCAGTTGAATGTTCGTATCATTTTCGTGATATAATACGCCATCTGTATTATGAAGTAAATGTTTAATATAATTTATTACGACTAAGATTAAGTTGAACGAAATCCGGTTATGAAACCAGTAATTCTTGAGAAAATACAATACTATACTTGGTTTGTTTGTTATTGTATTATTTGTCTTGTGTTGAAGTGCAACTAGTTATGGTTTGAATCTTTTTAAATATTTTTTTTTTGGAAGTGAAATTTCAAAGGCCAGTGTTAGCACCAAGGTCTGAAAAGAGGGGGGAAAGGGTGGAAGAAGGGAAAGAAGGGGGGAGGGAGAAGGTAGAAAGAAAGAGAGGGGAAGGAAGGAGAGGGAGAGGAGGAGAGAAGGAGAGAAGGAAAGAGAAGAACAGGAGGGGGACAGGAGGAGGGAAGAAAGAACGAGAGGGAGAGAAAGAGACAGGAGAGTAGGAGAGGGGAGAAAGAAGAGGTAGAAGGGGAAGAGTCATGAGGTAGGGAGAGAAGGAGGGGGGAGGAGGAGAGTAGGAGAGGGAAGCAGAAGAAGGAGGAGGGGGAGAGAGGAGGAGGGGGAGAGAGGAGGAGGGGGAGAGAGGAGGAGGGGGAGAGAGGAGGAGGGGGAGAGAGGAGGAGGGGGAGAGAGGAGGAGGGGGAGAATGAGGCAACAGATCTGTAGGGGTAAAACCGTAAAAGAGAGCAAGAGAAAGAGAATAATTATGAGATAGATAGGATAGGATAAGGATAGGATAATCTTGATTTTATTCATGATTTAAAAACAACCAGTAAAGCATTAGCCCAAGGCTATTACATGAAAAAGATAGTGAGAGAGTGAGAGAAAGTGGGGGAGCCATGGGGTGGAAGAGAGGATGAGGAGAGAAAGAGAGAGAAGGGGACAGCAGGAAGGAGGGAAAGGAATACGCCCAATAAGATAAGATGGGGAAAGACAAAATTGAAAGAGAAATGGAGGGAAGGGAGTGGGGGACTAATAGAAGGGAAGAAATACAGGGAAAGAAAGAGGGGAAATTAAGATGGCGGAGAAAGAGGGAGAAGAGGAAGTGACAGGAGGAGGAAGAGGAAGAGAGAGGGGACGACGATAGAGAAGGGAAGAGACAGGAAAGGACTTGTCGAAAGTTTTTCTAGCATTTATCAGTATAATTCCCCCCCCCCCGGAAAAGATCTGGGTTGACCACTGGCAATGATCAATAGTTGAGCACCCCACCTTAAGTAGTGACCGTACAATTGTCACAACAGTGTGACACTGAACCTCATATCACGTGTCAATTATGTATGAATCATTTAGTCAGGATTAAACATTTCTTCTGTGTTTGATATATATATATTATAATTATTTTGTTCGTTTCTCTCTGTTCGCTGGCACTTAGTGTGTTATGTTTAGCATTTTGTTAATTTTTCTGTTAGTGACGCCCACAGCCTCTGCACGTGCAATTTTTATGATATATTTATTATGTTTAGATATGGAGTATGTTTCACTTTCGTTATGTTACAGATTAATTAAGCAACGCTATATGTCTAGGTATTTGCCAGTTTGTTGATGTTTATACGCTGATATTTCATATTTTAATATCAAATTATTGTAAATAAAACATTGTGCTTCTTCATGGCTGGAGATACAGTAAATAAACTGGTGTATTGATAATATAAAAAGATGTTTGTCTCTTTTTTTTTTTTGAGAGAGAGAGATTTGAAAATCGCAACCACTGTCTGGGATGTTTTGTGAGACTCAGTAGCAAGGGAACTCTTGTGTCGAGTGGATGTGCAAACTTGTGTAGAAATATTTCTGACGTAAGTACGTCTTTTTTCAAATGCCTTTTTCAAAATGGTTGTTTTCTGTTCAAATTATCCCTTTTCAGTTTTGAGTTTCAATTTCATATATAAAATGTTATGGCAAAATAACACGTGAATCTCATTCAAAACAGTGACGAAGTTGAGAATATCTTGTACTCCTTGAGAGGAGAGGTTTGTCAACTAATGTAGATGAAGTCTGGTGAAAATGAAAACTGCATGCTGCTGGCAGAAAGTTAGTTTTGTATGCTTCAGTATTGCAGCTCAAGAGAAACAGTCCCATTCCATGGCACATTCACAAAGTTTCTATTCAACATAGACATTGTAGAGGAAAACCAAAATAAGACTCGGCAATCAAATTATTTAAGGAAGTAGACAATGGAATAATGATGGAACTACAGACAGCCATGTGCTTGCAAGATGGAATCCTTTATTTTCGTAATCAACACTAGAGGTCGCCAGCAGTACAATACATAAACAGACAGAGGGCAGCACGAGCCAGTGCAGTTTATCACATCTTCATTACATCTCCCTTTTTAACAAGCTCTAACTACGAATACACAACTTCATCAAAACAGCAACTGTTATAAACTACAACTGCTAAGTTAACTCACATCAGACAAAACCTTCACCAAATTACAGTTAACTTTATATACCAACTTATAACTAAATATCATCTCTAGACATTACAGAACCATGTATATTAACTTTTATCAAGATGGCATTAAACTTTAAAGTCCGAGCATATTTGAAATTACTATTCTTTAGACCGATATTTATGAATAGCATATCATTAGATTACACAATATCAATTCTGACATTTAAGAATAGCATGAGTCAATATCAATTCTAACTTTTCAGAATAGCATGACATTAGATTACAGAATATCAATTCTGACAATCAAGAATAGCATGAGATCCAATAATACATGTTGTAACCATCCAAAACAATAGAAATTCACAACGGGAATTCAAATACACAAATGAATATTCAGAAATACACAACTTGTATTTAAAACACTTAATGAGGCCTTAAAAGTCTTTGCCTGCTTGACATTTCTCAGTCTTTACTTTAACACATAATCCCTGTATCTTGCAGGAACAGACTTTGCTCTTCGCATTCTGCCAGCTGGTTGTTGTTGTACTGGATTATTGTTCACTTGACGTTGAACATTTCTGTTCACATTCCTGTTCACTTGGTTATTGGTTACGGGCACAAATTTAACCAATCTTGATTGCTTTCGATTGCTTTCAGGACTGAGTCTTTCAGAGTCTTTTCTCTCCTTTCTTTCAGAGTCTTTTCTCTCTTTTCTTTCTGTAGTTAGATCGAGCTTAAGATGTTGTCGGGCTCGTCTGAGTCTTTTACCATTTTCAGTTTCAATGACATACGAGCGAGGCGCAAAACACTGAACAATAATTGCTCGCAGCCATTTTCCAGATAATCCTTCAGTTTTGTACCACACTTTGTTGCCAACTTGTAGAGGCTTCATAACATGAGCACTCCGATCGTAATATTCCTTTTGCTGGGAACGGGCTTTGTCGACTTGGTTTTGAGCCTTAATGACCTTGGGCACCAGCAACGCTTCTTTCATCGGCAATGGGGTACGAAGTCTACGACTATAAAGTCGTTGGGCCGGAGACGCAATTTCACTTGACCTGGGGGTATTGCGATAAGCCAATAGAGCCAAATATGGATCCCGGTCGTCTTTGACCGCTTTCTCAATCAACTGTTTTACAGTCCCAACTGCTCTTTCAGCTAGGCCATTAGCATGTTGGTTGTATGGACTTGACGTTTTGTGTGTGAACTTGTAGGTCTTAGCGAACTGTCCAAATGTCTCTGAGCTGAATTGAGGTCCATTGTCTGAATGAACTATTTCAGGTATGCCATGGCGCGCAAATTGAGACTTGCATCTCAGAATCACTTGTTGGGCTGACAGGTTTGTCAACAAATCAATTTCTACGAATCCAGAATAATGATCCACTAAGAGCAAATAATGCTTTCCACTGATTTCGAATAAATCCGCAGCAACATGAGACCAAGGTTTGGATGGACACGGAGTACTAACGAGTGGTTCCTTGGCATTGTTGTTGCTCGTAGATTGACACACAGCACAAGTTTTCACAAGGTTCTCAATGTCTCGGCTGAGACCTGGCCAGAAAATAGATTCTCGGGCACGAGATTGAGTGAGGGTAACTCCAAGGTGAGGGTAATGCAACTCATCTAAACACTGTTGCTTCAGCGACTTCGGAACAACGATTCTGTCACCTTTGAAGATAATTCCATTGAGAACGGTAAGTTCATCACGAATGTGGAAGTACGCTCGTCCGTCTTCCGAAACTTCTTTGGCACTCGAAGGCCATCCATGGTTGATGAAACTTGTGATTTCAGACAGGACTGCATCTTCGGCAGTTTTCGAGGCTATTTCCTGCAAATCACCTTGGGAATGTGACAATGCAAGAAACACTTTAAACTCATCCGTCAAAAGTTCTTTCTGTGGAGAACGACTTAGGTGATCAGGTATCACCAATTCTTTCCCTGGTTTCCATTTGACTGAGAGGTCGTACTTGCCTAATTTCATCATCATAATTTGCAATCTTGCAGGAATTTGATTCAGCTGCTTCTTGAATATTGCTTCAAGTGGTTTGTGGTCTGATTCAACGATAACTGATTTTCCATATATGTATTGATGGAACCGTTCGCACCCAAAACAGATTGCCAACATTTCTTTCTCGATTTGGGGGTAGTTTTTCTGTGATTTCGTGAGTGATTTTGACGCATAGGCAATTGGTTTGCCATCTTGTAGGAGTACAGCGCCTACTCCGTAGGAGCTACTATCTACTGACACAACACACTCTTTCTGGACATCGTAGTAAGCTAGCACAGGAGAATCACAAATCAATTTTTTCAAGCGTTTGAAACTGTCTTGCTGAGGCTTACCCCAGTCAAAGTCTACGTCTTTCTCCAACAACTGACGCATTGGTGCTGTTTCCTGTGACATATTTGGAATGAACTTGGCGAGGTAAGTAGCAACACCAAGAACTCTCTGTAATTCTTCCTTGTTCGTAGGATCCGACATTTCACCAACGGCTTTCACTTTGTTCGGGTCAGCTTTCAAACCGTCACTAGACAACACATGTCCAACATACGAAAGTTCAGTGAGACCAAATGCAAATTTCTTGACATTTAACTTGAGGTTCACTTCACGGCATCTCTCCAAGAATTTCCGAGATAGCATTTCAAGCTCTTCTAGAGAACTTGCCGCTTGGATTACGTCATCAACTATGACGAAAGTTTTTTCTAATCCGCAGATAACTTGATCCATCACCCGTTGGAAAATCTCTGGGGCTGATTTTATGCCATAAGGCATACGTGTGAATCGGTACCTTCCAAACGGAGTGGCAAACGTACAAAGCATACTGCTCTCTTCAGTGAGCGGTATTTGGTAGAATCCTTGAGAAGCATCATATTTCGCAAAATACTTGGCACCAGGAATCTGTCGAACTACCTCCTCGATAGTGTGCATCGGATGTTGTTCTCTCCTTATCGCCCTGTTCAGATGTGTGGGGTCGATACAGAGACGAACCTTCTGTGGCGAAACGACAGCCACCAAGTTTGACACCCACGGAGTGAATTCATCAACCTTCTTTATCACTCCGTCCATTTCCAGTTTATTCAGTTCTGTGTGAACTCGATCTTTGATAGCAATCGGGATACTTCGTGCGGGACATACTTTCGGAGGCACATTTGGGTCGGTTTCGATCGCATATTCATAAGGCAATTTCCCTAAACCATGAAACACATCCTTGAACTCGTTTTGCAGCTTGACTGCAGCCGGTGTTTCCGAAATTGCATTCACGGAATTTACTTCCGGTTTGTTGAACGAGATTAAGTTCATTTTCACACAGTCACTTCGTCCCAACAAAGTAGGGCTTTCTCCTTTGACGACCTTGAACAATACATTGTACACAGTTCCCTGATAATGTATCGGGATGACCTGTTCACCAACAGGCTTCAGCTTTGTGTTGGGGTAACCAACCAACACTGACTTACTTGGCTGGAGCGGTGTGTCCATGACCTCTTGATACTGCGCTAAGGACATGACACTACAATCTGCACCTGTGTCTAATTTTAACATCAAGGGCTTGTCGTGAACTGTGACGCCAACAGTCCAAGCACTGTTTTTACTTGACACATTTCCAACAAACAAATTGTCTTCATAACTTTCATCATAACTGTCATCAAAACTATCATCAAATTGTTCAACGGCATGCACAGATTTCTTCTTGAAGTTTCGTGGGGCGTTGCGATTGAACTTGAACTGCTTGTTGCTTGATTTCGACTGCGACTGCGACTTACTGTTGTTCGTAAATTGCAATTTTCGACAAACTGACTTGAAATGTCCGGGACTCTTGCAATAGTTACAAATTTGCCCTCTCGCTGGGCAGCGACCTTGATCGTGTGACGTTCCACAATTTTCACAAGAATCTTCAGGTGGGGGGTCATACGAGTGAGACTTCTGGAAATTCGGTTGTCTCGGCTTTGACCATTGCGACGACGACTTGTTCGGATTACGTGACTTCGAATATTGGTAATTCCTCGAGGGATTTTTCAGAGCTGCGATGTTTTGGGTGTTCTCAGACGATGAGCCGGAAGCACCGTACTGTTTAGCTTGGTCTTTGGAAATTTCAGTAGCTCTACAGATTTTCACAGCAGATTCCAAAGTTAATTTCTTTGGCCCATCACAATCTTCATTCAACAATCTGAGCCTGAGCTTTTGGTCTTTGATACCACGAATCAACTGAGTCAAAATTAGTCCATCTGTTAAATCTCCAAAGTCACATGATGAAGCTAAGTTCCTGAGCTCTGATACGTAACTGTCTATAGAATTGGAACTGTCTTGAAGTTGCTCAAAAAACACATGTCTCTCAAACACCACATTTGCTTTTGGATCACAATACTCCTCAAATTTCTTTAACAATACATTGTAACTTGCTTTGTCTTCCCCAGCAGCATACACAAATCCTTCCACAGTCTTTTGCCAGTCTTCTAGTCCGACACATGACATAAACAAACTTGTCTTGATAGAGTCTGATTTCGTGTCATATTCACATGCAATCATGAAATGGCGCATGGCAGTCTTGAAATTTCTCCAGTTCTTGCTCAAATTTCCGGATTTCGACAGGGGTCCTGGCTGTTGTAATTGCAGAGCCATGATCTCGAATATTCTGCAAACGTTTTGCACTGTAGTCCACCTCAAAATTCGTTTTGGTTCCTTATAAATCCCAGTCTGACATCATGGAATAATGATGGAACTACAGACAGCCATGTGCTTGCAAGATGGAATCCTTTATTTTCGTAATCAACACTAGAGGTCGCCAGCAGTACAATACATAAACAGACAGAGGGCAGCACGAGCCAGTGCAGTTTATCACATCTTCATTACAGACAAGGCCATCAGCATACTCAGAAACACAAAAGTTTGTCTGGAACAAACCAGGGCTGAGTCCTCAAACTCAGTTTATGTGGACCGCTCGCTGGGACTCGTGGAATTGCACACTAGCCACTAGGTGGCAACACATGCCAGCGTATGTTCTGCCAAGGCTGGAAAAAGCAATGGCAATGAAACAGCGACTTGCAGACAGCTGCAGATGCACGTGTTAAAGCGATTTGTCCCTTTTGAGTAATATTGAGACCAATATGACTTCTAAAATGTTGTGGCATCAGTGGCGTCAGTGTAGGTGGGGCTGGTGGGGCATTTGCCCCACCACTTTTTGGCCAAAAAATGGGTGTTTTTTTTAGCAAAAAATTTAGACTTTCCCTGGGACACACTTCCCTGATGGCTTTGGCCCCATTTGCCCCAACACTTTAAAATGAAACTGACGCCCCTGTGTGGCATAATAGTAAGCTGATCTCATTCAAAACACATTAATGAATAAATTTATTTATGAGATAGATATAAACTTTTTCTACACATCAGGTATTTCTCACCTTGGTAGCTTATAACCTCAACCTAAGGCCTAAATAGTCCAACTGAATGGAGGCGGGAAATGGAGATGTGATGTCATTCATTGGGGAATCACATAGATGAAGTTATTGATATCCTGGATTAGAAGGATGAAGCTTGTCTTTTTGGATGCTGATATTCAAGCTATTTCTGGTTCGAATTGATCTCTTTTTCAGTAATGTTGAGAACTTGAGACCGATTTGGCATCTAAAATGTTCTGGCAAAATTATAAGTGAATTTCACTTGTGGCTTCGCCTACACTCTGAAAGTTTGCCATTTATGGCTTCAGCAGCACTTAGAAAGTAAACCACTCGTGGCTTCAGCTACACTTTGAAAGTTAGCCACTTGTGGCTTCAACTACTCTTTGAAAGTTAGCCACTTGTAGATTCGGCTATGCTTTGAATGTTGGCCACTTGTGGCTTCAGCTACGCCTTGAATGTTAACCACTTGTGGCTTCAGCTACGCTTTGAATGTTAGCCACTTGGAGCTTCAGCTACACTTTGAATGTTAGCAACTTGTGGCTTCAGCTACACTTTGAATGTTAGCCACTCGTGGCTTCAGCTACACTTTGAATGTTAGCCACTTGTGGCTTCAGCTACACTTTGAATGTTAGCCACTTGTGGCTTCAGATTCACTTTGAAAGATAGTCACTTGTGGCTTCAGCTACACTTTGAAAGTTAGCCACTTGTGGCTTCAGCTATGCTTTGAATGTTAGCCACTTGTGGCTTCAGCTACACTTTGAAAGTTAGCCACTTGTGGCTTCAGCTACACTTTTAATGTTAGCCACTTGTGGCTTCAGCTACACTTTGAAAGATAGTCACTTGTGGCTTCAGCTACGCTTTGAAAGTTAGCCACTTGTGGCTTCAGCTATGCTTTGAAAGTTAGCCACTTGTGGCTTCAGCTATGCTTTGAATGTTAGCCACTTGTGGCTTCAGCTACACTTTGAAAGTTAGCCACTTGTGGCTTCAGCTATGCTTTGAATGTTAGCCACTCGTGGCTTCACTTACAGTTTGAATGTTAGCCACTTCTAGCTTAAGCTACACTTTGAAAGTTAGCCACTTCTGGCTTCACCTACGCTTTGAATGTTAGCCACTTGTGGCTTCAGCTACACTTTGAAAATTAGCCACTTGTGGCTTCAGCTACACTTTGAATGTTAGCCACTTGTGGCTTCAGCTACACTTTTAATGTTAGCCACTTGTGGCTTCAGCTACACTTTGAATGTTAGCCACTCGTGGCTTCAACTACACTTTTAATTTTTGTGGCTCATCTCTACTTAAAGGCAAACATAGTACTTGTGAGAATAACATAGTTCCTTCAAAGAAATGTACTTTTCCTGCCTGTTACTCTACAACATTATCCTAATTTGTTATTGAATCGTGTGTATACTAAGCCGGTGGTAACATTTTTGGTTCTTGACCCTCAGTGGATATTTTTATTGTAGAACCAGGAAGGAAAATTGGTTTCTTACTAAATAGTAGCTAGTTTACAGAAATAGTTTTATTTGCGAATCTGATATTTTTCCTTCCTTATCAGATGCTTCACTCTGTCTCGGGTCGGGACTGACGAGTCAAGGAAGACACAGAGAAGAAGAAGAAGACTGAAAGCTTGCGAATTTTCCAGGAGGCAGCACATGTATGTAAAAATTGCATGCAAGGTGGTAGCACTCCATCTGTCAATGATGAAACTCACTGCTGGCAATGAAAGAGCGGTCAACTTGTAGACAGTGCTTCACTTCAGTATCAATCCTTTCTCTGAAATAGGCTTCCAGTGTGGAAGAAAATATTGTGTATTATTGAAAAATCCAGCTACAACTGAGTCTGGTTTCGCGTGGTTTGGATAGTAGACAACCTCTCCCCCGGCTAAGTATGCAGCCCACCAGCTAAAAGTTCCAACGCTCATGATGGTGTGATCACACAATGTTAATAAAGCTAATTCTAGTAAGTCATCTTCTGCCGTGGAGTATATAACATCTTCACCGATGATGTTTTCCTCAGCCCAATTTTTGTCTTCAGAAACGACGACAAAATAAACTTTCCTAAACTTCTTGCGAAAATAGTCCATTGCATTTTCAAAGTATGACCTTTCAGGTAATAGCCATCCGCGTCCTCCCTTGACTTTGTCTCCTCGGCGAATTTGAATCCCAACAAGTGGGGTAATCCCATCTGCCGACTTTCGTGACGTTCCTTGTCTGAGATTTTTAATCTGAGCTTGGAAGTTTTCATGACCATTTGAAATCTGCATCAAATAACTCCTAGCTTGTATTTGTAACTCCTCAGATACAACCAGTAACTCCTTAATCTCTTTCTCATATTTTGGATACCAGTATGTTGGAACACCTGCAAAAGAGTTGAATTGAAATACAACAACAAGGAAATTATATCTGTGATAATAGCGATACTGTTCCATATCATGATTAGTTGGACGGCTGTTTCAATCATCCTTCACCTAAGATAAGATAAGATAAGATAAGATAAAACTTTATTTAACGTCGGTGGTGACAATTAAAACAATCAACATAAGCTATAAGCTTTTTACCGACAAGTTAAAATAACAAAACAAGTTGAAATTATGAAGTTATGTACAAATGAAAAATGAGTGAAATGTAGTTGCCATTCTGTTGTTATTTACTCATATAAATTGTTGCAATAATATTCATGACATAAATATATCAATTACAATGAGTTTCTCAGACATAATATACAAGTTCCACAATCGCATTGATTGAAGTAGTTGCCTTTCCGTAAGGCGAACTTGAAGGACCCAATGTCTTCTGAACATTTTACATGAGAGGGCAGAACATTCCATAATGAAGGACCTTGATAACTAATTGACTTCTTGCCATATTGAATCGTGTTAAATGTTGGTTGGACCAATTTGTTATTGTCTCGCATATTGTATGAAGTAATTTGTTTATCAAAAAATGAGGTATCCAAAGGGGGTGCAAGGCCATTTAGTACCTTAAAAACAAACTCAACAATGTTGTTTTTAGAAGTTACATACAACATCCTTTTATCTGTTTTAACCAATAGGTCATTATATGTACTTTCATAATCATTGTGAACAAGTCTTAAAGCTCTTTTATTTAGTTTTTCAATTTTTCTATCGTGTCCAAGTGAGTAGGTTTGGTAGACTATTGAACAATAGATAAAGTTTGAAGCTACAAAAGCCTCATATATCCTAAGTCGTCCTTCATAGTCAACATATTTACATAATCTTTGGAGCGCATTTATTTGCCTTGCGGCCTTTTTGCAGATAAGTGATAAATGATGATTGAAGTTTAATTTATTATCTATGTGTATACCTAACAGTTTCACTACATTTTCTGATTTAACTGCTTTGTCATCAATTTTGAATTCAATTTCGGTGTTGTTTCTACTGATACATATGGCCTGAAACTTTGATGGGTTAGCCTTCATGTAATTGACTTGAAACCAAGTAATAGCCTGTTCAGCAGCCTTCTCGAGTGTATCTTTAACTTTTACTTTATCCCTATGAGCATAAGATAATGTGTTATCATCAGCATAATTGTAAACATCACAAGTTTTCATGAGGGCAAATAAGAAATCATTGATAAAGATGTTGAAAAGAAGCGGCCCCATGATTGATCCCTGTGGGACACCTGTTTTCAGATTTAACCATTCACTCCTAATATTTCCTAACTTTACAGCTTGTTTCCTATTCTTTAAGTAACTCATAATAAATGAGCAGGCTCCTAATGAGACTCCGTAAGCATGTAATTTTGCTATTAGAAGTCCATGTGGTAAACTGTCAAAAGCTTTGGAGAGATCTATTAATATACATCCCACATAACAGTTGGTATCTAGAGCTCTTCTCCAATTTTCAATACATTTAACAAGTACATTATTACAGCTATACTGTTTTCGGTACGCAGACAGGTCATTTGACAAGTAAGTTAGCATAAAATCTAGTAGTTGATCACAAAGTACTTTCTCAAATATCTTTGAAGTGGAGGGGAGTACACTTAAGGGTCGATAATTTTCTTTAGCCAGCTGATCTGACTTTTTATAAAGTGGTGTCACTTCTGCTTTTTTATTGTTTTCTGGGAATTTACCAGTTTCTATGCTTTTATTTATTATTGATGTAAGAGAGTTGCTAATATTATTTGAGCCTAATTTTAGAAATTTTGGAGAAATTTGATCATAACCAGTTGCTTTGTTTGGCTGAAGTTGTTTAAGTTTGCTGAGTACTGTTGATTGACTGATTGTTGTGAAATTAAACTGTTGTTCGTTTTGTGCAAATTGTTGTTCATTGTTTGCATACTCATTGATCAGTTTCACACTTGGGTGGTCTTTGTAATGGTCAATGACCTCATCAGCTGACATTTGTTTCACCTCTTCAGATTCACAGAGATCATTTGTGACATTAATGAAATATTCATTGAATGTGTTGCTTACATCTATTGGCTTGCTAATCAAGGCATCATTTTCATACAAGGTGATATTTTGGTTAATTTGTTTAACATTGTTAGTCATAAAAGGTTTAACAATTTCCCAAAAGTGTTTTTCTTTACCTTTTTTGGAATAACAATTATGTTCAAAATATTTTATCAAGGATGTTCTTTTTAGCTTATTGACAAGATTTCTCTGTTTTTTTAAATTTTGCCATGATTCCCGACTTTTACTTATTTGAAATTTTCTTCTCATTGTGGCTTTTACATTGATAGCTTTTCTCAAGTTGTCATTCATATAAGGTAGCTGTTTGTACTTTACAATTTTTTGTTTTTTAGGAGCATTCTTGTTAACAATATCTAATAGTAAAGTATTATGAAACCATAGTTGATCATCAACATCGTCAAATAACTGAGAGACATGGAATGGCGCAAATTCTAAATCTTTCTGATATGATTCTTCATTAAAATGCTTAAATGTTCTATAATGTATTATCCTAGGCTGGTCAGAGGGGCGAGTTAGCTTAGTTGCAGCACTGATATAGTTGTGAAAGTCACTAATTCCTAGAGAAATATTTAATGATTGCCTTATTGATTTTGGACGATTCGTTAAAATTACATCAAGAAGTGTGGGGTTGCCCACATTTTTAAAGCATGTTGGATTTTTTACCAATTGTTTGAGGTCATATATTTCACAGACATTAGTTAATTGATTCGATTTTTGAAGGAAATTCACGTTAAGATCTCCTATTACATAAACACAGTCACTCTCTGAGAGACACTTATTCAACATAGTTTCTATAGCAGAGTCAAGTCTATAAATGTTTATATTTGGTGGCCTATAGATGTGAAGGAAAAACATGTTTTTCTGGTCTGTTTTGACTTGAATAACTATACTCTCTATTCCAAACTCATTTACAGCGATATCAGATCTGTTTTTATGTGGAATTGTGTCTTTGACGTAACATAGCAGTCCGCCACCATGAGTATTTCTATCGATTCTGTGGATCAAAAACTTGTCAATATGGAATTGTGCATTAGGGAAGGAGTTATCTAGTTTGGTTTCTGATAGAAATAGAATGTCGCTGTGACCTTTAGTCATTATATCATGTATCTCCATAAACTTACTTGACAGGCTGTTAATATTTAAGTGAGAGAAAATTAGATTTTTAGCATTACTTTTGGCAAATTTAGCAAGGTCCTCATATGGATCTTCTACACAATCACTTGAATTTTCAGTACAATCATTTGAGTTTACAGTACAATAATTTGAGTTTTCAGGACAATAATTTGAGTTTTCTGCACAATCATTTGAATTTTCCACAAAAATATTGGAGTTTTCTGGACAATGGTACTCTGATATATTTCTCATTAGCGGGATAGCACCTTCTGTTACATTACAATTTTGCGATAAATTACAATGTGTTCTAGTACAGTTTGCATTAGGGATGAAACAGTTGTTATTTCCTGATCTATTTGATATTGTCTCATTGCTTATGGTAAAAACATCATCAATATTGACATCACAAGTATTATCAGTAAAATCATCAGTAAAATCGTCAGTAAAATCATCAGTGAAATTATCAGTAAAATCATCAGTACAATCATCACAGTCATTAAAAGTCACTGAGTTATTTACATTCCTGCAAGGACCGGCCACCTCTCCCTGGCCTGATCTTTAATGGGACTGTTCACAAAATTTCCTCTTGTGGCCGAGTCCGTTGCAGGAGTAACAACGAAGGGGAGAGTTATGTCGACATGTGGCCTTCGTGTGAGATGCTTCCCCACAGTTGAAGCATCTCGGTTGCTGTTGTCTTGAATGGGGTTGGGTACGTCCGTAAGAGGTACGAGGGGGGAATACGGATGGGCGAGGCGTGAAGTTCCTGGGTTGGTGTTTCGGATGGGACAGCTCAGACCTCAACATCATGAGTAAGCGTCCAAGCATGTTGAGGCCTTCCCCATCGTGCCCTCTGCCCCAGTAGACATTGGGAGTGTTCTCTATGAGAGGGCGGTTTCCGGAATTGCGAAGGGCGGCAGAGAACTTCGGGCATTGTCTTGCTTTGCTCTTGAGTATTTCGTACATAGCCCCTTGTTGAATGTCCTCCCATTGCTTGTTCGTAGTTAGGGCATCTCCGATTCGTTTTGCTGCGAGGGGTGTGGGGGAACGCATGATGTTTGCTGCAGCAGTCTTGTCTCCCATAGCAATGCTCTTGCGATACTGGAAAGCATGTTCCGAGCTTTCAAAGTTCAAATTCCAGATCGCTATGGGAGTTGGAAAGAAGTTACTCAGAGGTGAACCACCACCTCTGAAGTAGACCGGGGACTCAGCCATATCTGGTATCAGCTGCTCTGGGGAAGGATCGACCGAGATGGACATCAGGGGTGTTGGGGGTGCGGGGATCGTGGGGGGCTTCGCACGGCTCCAATCCTGCTCAGCTTTCCTTGCTGGTGGTCGGTTGCCAGACCTATGCTTAGCCTTGTCCGTAAGGGCTAAGTTTGACAACAGTTTCTTCACCCCTTCTGAAGACAGATGGAGCTGGACGGGCAACAGAAGGGCAGAATCGACAGAGTTATTACGGAAACGAACATTGTCATCATGGTTAACAAATTGGACATCAAGTTCATTAGCAAGTGTTACCATGAGCTGATTGATGTTTTCAATCTTACTGCTGTCGCCTCGGTTGTCATTACGTGGAGGGATGCTCGAGAGGACGACAGTTGCGCCAAGTCCTTTTGCCACCTCGAGAGTGGACTTACAGTCACTAGCAATCTTGTCAGCAGGGCGCTGAGTCGTACTGTCGTTGGTGCCTGCGACAATTACGACACGGTCGTATCGTTTCTTCTTCGGATTTATCGCCTTCAGCTTCCTTCGGACATCTGGAAAACGAGCACCGCTGGTGGAATCAACAGTCAGGGCATCCGTGGTTGGCTCAACGTCTCTGAGGAGGGAGTCACCGATCACCAGGGTACCTTCATACTCAGCGTCGGGCTCGTCATCATCATCAGAATCAGCATCTGGAAGTAATTTTGAAAGGGCAGTGATCTGGGAACAAACTGGTATGAGAGAGTTTAACAAAATTTGCTGCTGATTTATAGTGTCAATGAGACCCTTGTTCTGCGATAACACAGAATCCAACTTGACATGGAGGCTCTTCACTTCAGCAGCGAGGTCTCTACAAATGGGACATGCCCAAAAAGAAAGTACATCAATGGGAAAATTTATACAATCTTTGTGATAAGAATGAAGACATAATGAGCATAATACATGACCTGCTATCCTTGCAGCAGCGGTTGACTTTCCATCATATTTACAGGTTGTCAAGCACACTCTGTCTGGATCCTGACTCTTCTGAGGCACATGTACATCAGGGGATTCAGCTGAGGATCCTGCTGTCGTTGGTGACTCTTGTTGTCCAGTAACTGCAGAGTCATCTGAGTCACCAGGAAGCATGCTTAATTTCTGAAATTACAATAGTACTTGGAACAATATCTGGGGTTCACAATTTTGCTAACTCTAGTAATAACACTGCTGCATATTATTCAATTACCAGTAAATCAAACTGAGTCTCTCTGAACCTTGATGTAAACAAAGTCGGAGACTGCCCTGAAACTGGTCTGAAAATGCAGTAAATTTCTAAAATAAAGTGGTAATTAGAAGGGCACAAAAGAACAGGATGTAGAGGAACAAAAACGGGACTTAGGGTGAAGTTTTATGCAGTATTATGCCGTTTTTAGGACGTATTTACGTGGGCGATAATGGGTGATTTCAATGTCGGCAATTCAGGCTTGTGCTAAGGAGGTGAGTAAGTTAGAAAATGGGCAAAAACAACCGTTGAAATCGGTCAAAAACTAGAAACGGGGCTAGATTAGTGTCTAATCTTACTGCTTGACAAGTATCAAGACATAAAACGGTAAATTGAAAGGAAAAACTTATCTTTTTTGTGGAGCTTCTGCAATACACGTCTTCTCTCTCTGCCACTAGGGGCGCAATCCTCATTGCTGTGTCCTCTTCCTGTCCTAATTAGCCTACCAATTGCATAAATACAGGACATAAAGCCCCAGTCATCCATCCATATCATAATTATAACATAATTAGCATTACAAATAAACAGATCTCGCCCCTCACTGTGTGACAACTAGACCAGGACAGGCACTTACATGACTTTGATATTGATGTATTTCGAAAACTTCTGATATTGTTGTATTTCGAAAACTTCTGACAACTTCAAGTGTTTAAAAAGAGTGTTAAAAAATGTGCATAAAAAGCTAATTGGCCACAGTTTTCTCGATTGATAATGTCACAATGGATGTTAATAGATATGAACTCACATAAAAATCCACGTAAATACACATCTTGAGGTGCCGCTGATATGTCGTCAGTTGTCTTTTTGTTGTACTTGCTCGGACCAGGTTCATTGATTCTTATCAAATGCTGAGGATGTTTTTCTATCTCATTGATGAGGTTCTCCAAATTCGGGAAAAATCTGATCAGTCTTCCAGCTTGACGGGGCCTATAGCCTATGTATTGTGTAAAAAACATCTTATTACAGTTTGCGGCTAAAGTCATGCTATATACAGCTGCAAACTGAAAAATTACATTTCCGAAACCTCCTATGAAAGTCGCATAGATGTCCTTGGTCCGGTTAGTGAGGGTTCCATTTTTGTTGATATTCGGACGTGGTGTCAATGTTTCCTAGGAGAAACCTCCCCTGAAGGTTGCAAAGATGTCTTTGGTCCGGTTAGTAAGGGTTCCATTTTTATTGATATCCGGACATGGTGTCAAGGTTTCCTTGGAGAAACCTCCTGTGTAGGTGGCAAAGATGTCTTTGGTCCGGTTAGTGAGGGTTCCATTTTTGTTGATATTCGGACGTGGTGTCAATGTTTCCTAGGAGAAACCTCCCCTGAAGGTTGCAAAGACGTCTTTGGTCCGGTTTGTGAGAGCTCCATTTTTATTTATATCCGGACATGGTGTCAATGTTTCCTTGGAGGAACCTCCCGAGAAGGTTGCAAAGACGTCTTTGGTCCGGTTTGTCTGATTTCCATTTTTATTGATATTCGGACGTGGTGTCAAGGTTTCCTTGAATAAATATTCATACGTGATATAAGCCATGACAGCATATATCAGGAGATACATGAAACGCCTTCTATGCTCTACCATCGTTGTTAAATCTCGCAACATTGCACATTTTTGCAAGCTCTTCAAGCTTACAGTAGGTCACACCATTTTTTGTTCCTACCAAACAGAGATAAGTTATCGGAGACGCTACTAAAGATAGTTGAATACTAATGATTAATGAGCAACAAAGGCAAAGTCCAACATTTTCATGAGAGGAATCTCAGTGATAAGTTGAGCTCACAGGGACATTATTCAAATACATGTGCAAGAAAAGCCCGTCGGGGCACATGCATTGTTAAGTTAATAGGGTGTATAGACATCTGTCCATGAACAAACAATTAGGCAACTGTAGCAAAATTTGTGGAAAAATTGGAAACATTTTTAAAAGCAGAAGAATGGCCATATCTGTCAAAAATAAACAAATTCAAGTAGGCAGAATACTAGTGCAGACGAGTGAGGGTCAAAGCATGTGACATTCAACGTGGTATGGTGATGTTTTTCACTTGTACACATCAAGATTTAGTTGACATTGTATGTTCATGTTGAAATTTAGTGTCTATCTTGTTGTGCCGTGATGTAATTTTTGTAATTTTTAAATAAAAATTATAAATTTTTCCAAGCCACCCAGTGAAAGGATTCAAGTATTGCTGAGCCTAAAAAAATAATTTATAATGTAAAATATACCTTAATCTAAAGTCTGAGCAAACCTTTGCACTGCCATATATTCAATGGCCAATTTTAGAATATTGCAGCTGACTCTACCATTTGAAAATCCTAATTATTCCAGCATTTTGATCAACAGTGTACATTAAAATCATAATTTTTATAAAATTGAATTGATTTATTTTATTTAAACAGTGATTTTAAGCATAATTTAGATAAATAATATAATAATAAATTTATTTCTGTAGTCTGTAGAGTGCATAACATCATAAAACATAATCTCAATGCACTTTGACAGTAAAAATGTATCATGCAAGAATTTTCACAGAAACTGTATATATGTAAACGTCTAAAAACCTTGACGTAGAATAAAACCATAAAACAATTTTAAAATGACTTGATTTAAAAAAATTCAGGGCTTTGGAGTCGGGTGATAATTGAACCGACTCCGACTCCCGACTCCTTTGACTTTCTGAAAAGCGACTCCGACTCCGACTCCTTGGGTCTCCTGAATTACGACTCCGACTCCCGACTCCACTTACCGGCATTTTTGCACATTAATATTACATGATTAACAGAGAAGAAAAAGTCATTCTACAAAGTTTTCATAGGATTTTGTACATAAATACTTGCTTAGGAAGTTTTATGTAAACTTTGGGGTTCATTTCACATTTTTGTAACTGTGTTTTTGTAAATCATATCAATTATTTTTAGGAGTCAGGAGTCACCACTTTAATTTTCGACTCCGACTCCGACTCCGACTCCACCTGAAAATCAAAGTTCGACTCCGACTCCACCCAAAAACCTCCGACTCCACGACTCCCGACTCCCGACTCCGACTCCAAAGCCCTGTTTAAAATCATGTGAACCCTGGGATTGAGGTGTTGTGGCTGCACCCTAAGCAACCCTTCTTCTCTCTATCTCAAATACAACATGTATGTTTTAAAGTTTCATTGCAGAAATGCATATATAGATAATATATAGCAATCCTCGTGTAAAAATTAAAGAGAAGGCTGAAATTCGCACAGAGACATTTTCGGAAAAGTCACAGCTCTCCTTAGATTGCAGATTTTCATTAACCACCCCCCCCCCCCCACACTATACTAGATTACTAGTGAATCACATACGTAAATGCGTATTTTTGAGAAAGCTGCAGCCTCCAAAATTTAATAAAAATAAACATCTTTTAATGGATGTAACATACTTGGCTAATTTGCTTGTCATGATCTTTACAGAGAAGAAAATTCGAATTTTGACGAAAAACATAAAACTGAGCCATGTTATGAGTTTTTAATTGTCTGTCAGACAACAAGGACTGAGAAAATTTTCTCTGGCATGCTTGATAGGCTTGAATATTCAGTTGTTATTGACGTATTTTGGAAAATTATCAGACAACCAGTTTTGTCATAATTGGGATTAAGAAAAAAATGGTGGAATGGGGGAGAGTTGGGACAGTGCCACGACTATCCCCACATGTGTTGCATTTACCCAGATTAATTTTTATTAAGACAGAAGAACTTGCCAAGAACAATTTTCAACAGAGACTGAATATTTTAAGGCCGTATTACATTTCATGGTCCAATAAAATTAAATATCAGGAAATCTAGATGGGGAGAGTTGGGCCGTCCGGCCGCGGTTTAAGTCTGACAGCAAACTAGTTTTGCAAGAGGCCTCAATTCTGGATTAATGACTTCTATGACCACAATATTACAGATTAAAAATATATGACCCTCAACTTGGCCTCAAGTACAGCTTTACTGAACCAGACATATTACAATGGCCCAAGTCTCCCTCTGAATGGTTCAAGTCTCCCACTTCATGGGCAGAGTTCGGCCAAAGTTTTTACAATTTTCATAGGGCTGTAGCTCATATGTCCTTGCGCATATATCAATGCAATCCTACAGATATATTCTTGAATATTTCTAGATGCAATACATGCATTGTACAAATTGATACAAATTTCACACAAGAACTTTTCAGTTACTTTGGCCCTCTAAGTGCAATTTGCTTATCACAATATCAACAAACAAATTAAGTTTAAAAAGACAAAAAACCAAGTTCACAAGTGTGAATTCCAAGCAAAAATTTACGTTTGTACAAATTCCAAGCATGAAAATGCATATATGAAATACACATCATTTCGTTTCCCTGCAGTGACAAGGTAAATGTCAATAAATGCATCAAATAGTCAATTCAATAATTTTGCAATAAGTAAACTAGGTCAGTCAATATTACTCAATAAGTTACTTGATGCAGTTTATAGTTAATCTTTGCTTATTAATTTGCAATACCCATTTGTCACTACCTCTGAGATATCAATAATCCTGAATGTAACAGAATAATGTTGATTTCTTCCAACAAGTTAGAAGATTATGTTTTTCTGGGCCTAACATCCACGTGCATGTATACCAACTAGAATCTATGAGTTTCATGAAACCACTGCAGACACACCTACCAAATCAGTTACACTGTCATTTTTTTTTTTACTATAACCAAAATATATGATCAAGGAAATATAATGTATTTGCTTCATAGAAAGTTTTTTTAACTAAAAATTTAGTCTGTTTCACATCGTATATAACGGGATAAGAAGAGGAGATAGACAAAAAGTAACTTTGCCAGCAACACGGTCGGCTTTTGTAGATCATTTTAGTTTTTTAAATTGTTAGAATCCGTTGATTTTTGGTTGAGTTACAGTAATTTAAAATAATAAGGTGGGTGCCAAGGGTTAGCTGCAGCACATTTTCTGTGTGAAAATCTTCTGTGCTGGAGGCAGAAATGCTGGCTGGACGGATTTTTAAATGTATTTTTGGCGCGAAAATAATCTTCTGGATTCACATTCTGGATCGTGAGGGGGAACCAAGGACATGGAGGACCAAATTAAGAATGTTACACATTGGAAAAGCTGTATATCTAACACGTGTGAAAAGAACAGGGCTGGATTTGGCTTGTAGAAAAAGCCTTGTGAAATAAAAATTTGAGACAAGTGTGTAAGAGATTTCGTATGAAATGTAGAAACCACTGCAGCAGCAGAGCTGCAGTGGTTTAATAATGCCCCATAAGACAAGACAAGCGTATGAAATTCGAATTTGGAGATTGCAGAAGAAGAAGTCTGGGGTCCAACCAGCAAAAAGGCGCATATTTAAAAAGTTTTTGCCCCCGATTTTTATATAAAGAAATTTGGTGTCGTTGGATAGGTAACAATTTGAGCTTTCAGAATCTGCTAGGTGTCGCTCTGAGACCATTCGCATAAGGTTGCTATGGCAACCAAAACATAATAAAAGTGGTTATTTTAGTATTTCATCAATATTTTACAAAATATCGAATAACAGGAGAACTTTTAATGCTACATTCACAAAATTTTGGAAATATTTCCAGATTTGGGAGTTTTTTATGACTGCTTGGTTGTTTTGACAATAAATTTTAAAAACCTTCCATTTTTGGGTGAAAATAACTTTCAAATACCCCTTTTTCCACTATGTGCTATATTTCAAACTCTGCAGCTCAACCATATATCATTATATATTCAACTTTTGTTGTGCATTAGAATGCCCTGGAAGTGGGCTACACATTTGCCATATAATAGCCTAGCCAAGCCTTTGCATTTCTGTTGCCACGGCAACATAACATTATAATTCAAAATGTCCAACTCGAAAGCATGAAATGTGACATAACTCAAAGACTAGGGCGTCTATCCGCATGAAATTTGGCAAATGTATGTATTTATTAATTGTCCATCAGGTAATATAACAATCTGATAACTTTCCTTTTAAAAAGTTCCATTTTTAGGTGAATTAAACACATAAATACCCCTTTTTTCCTCAATTTACTAAATTTCCAGCACTGCCATCAAGCAAATTTTGATTTTATATTAAATTTTTATTGTCCATTAGGATGGCCTAAGAAAAGGCTGAAAATCTGATATATTATGGTCAAGCCAAGCTGTTGCATTTCTGTTGCCAAGGCAACATAACATTATAATTCAGAATTCAAAAGGTTCAACTCTAAAGTACAAAATGTGACATAACACGAAGACCAGTGTATATATCCTCATGAAATTTAGTAAAAGTGTGTAATAATGAATATTCCTTCCATGGATACAACATTCAGGTGACTGTCATTCACAAAACATTCTATTTTGGGGTAAATATTACCCAAAGATACCCTTTTTGAAATAACATTTTGTATTTCAAACCCTGTTGTTGAGCCATTGTATCATATATATATCAAATCTATTTTGAGATACACATTGCCCTGAAAGTGGGCTATATATTTGACATATATTAGTTGCGCAAAGAAATTGCATTTCTGTTACCATGGCAGCCAAACAATATATTTGAATATTCAAAACTTCAAACTATTAAGCATCAAATATGGCATAACTCAAAAGCTGGTTCATGGATCTTCATGAGATTTGGCAAGAATATATGTAAAAAAGAATAATTCAACAGCTTACACTCAATTTCTATAACTGTCATATGAAAACATTCCATTGCAGGGTGAATTAGATCAAAAAAATAAAATCTATATAAATAAAAGTGTAAGGCCAGGGGCACATTCAGCAGGTGGGGTCCCACCTCTTACCTCATAAAAATCATCCCATTTTCACCTCCTTCCCATTCAAACACCCCCATATGTCTCAAAACATTATAACTTGCCATATCAACATCACCAAATCACCCATACCACTCTTATTTCTCATTTCAACAATATCCATTTCAGCCCCCTGCCCCAATCTGGATCTGCCTCTGGCTGCCCTCCCTGTCATACGTTGTCCAAGGTATACAAGTCCTCTGACAATCCTCACCACATCTATTATACTCATTCCCTCTTTTTTCATACATGGCTTTCTGATGAACACACTTCCTCATCAATCCATGGTGAACTTTTCCCTTCGATTCAAATGTCCATGCAGTGTTAGAACAAGCAATGCCACAGCAAGCACGCCATTCCTTCGTGATTATACTTCCGGTCTGAACAGTCTGTCTGCTTTGTTGTGATCCAGGAGGATCCAGCATTTCGCGCCGTTTCTAATTCACAGCAAGCAAACTAAACACAAATAAGATTGTCATTCTCTGTCCAATTAGGCCTATGTGTCAATCAATGGCCATTACTTTTCTTCTACTCGCCATTCAATTGCTACTTTCTTCAATTGGATTGAATTTTGCATACACTGCATGCAGCACCCAACTTTTCATTGGTGACACTTGGAAGTGCACTTAAGGTAATTAAACATTTATGGCCATTTCCACCTTGATAAAGGAACCATAAATAGATACATAGATAGATAGATAGGTAGATAGATAGATAGATAGACAGACAGATAGATAGATAGATAGATAGATAGATAGATAGCCATAGGCCCACAGCCAATTAGCCATAGATACAGTCACACATATAGGTAGATAAACGACATATATATAAACAGAAAGCCAGATAGATAGATAGACAGATAGATTTAGATTTATAGACAGATATCGATAGCCATAGGCCCATAACCATACATGTATACAGTGATTACAGTCACACACATGTAGAAAACAAGATATAAAACAGAAAGCCAGACAGATAGATAGATAGATAGATAGATAGATAGATAGATCGCTAGACATCACATCTTGCCCACTCTCTCTCACAGGGCTGCCATTTGGCATGTCCTGGCCACATCACTGTGTCTCAGCAACATTACCGACCCCCCCCCCCCAAAAAAAATACAGTTGCAGTCCTCCTCCTTTATTTATTTATCACTGGGTAATTCTAGTGTTTTATAATGACTTAATAAGTCTTATAAGTCATTGTAAACTCTTCCAATCAACCATACTTCATATCATATGAACTTTGTTTTAAGAATCAGAATGCTTGAAAGTTGGCTATAAATGTGACATTCAAGAGTCAAGCAAAGCCAGTATGTTACCATGGTAATCAAATATATTTCAAAATAAACAAGTGTTAAACAGAAGCCTGGCTATATTTGAATCTTAGGATATATCCGTTTGAAATTTGGCAAGTAGGGTCTACATAATGGTATCATTCTGACTAATAATCGGATAATTAAACATTTGAATGACTGTCATTGGCAAAAAACATTCTGTTTTGGGTGAATGAGACACATAAATGACATAATGTATAAACAATCAGAAGCCTTGGTCCTCATATTATTTTTCTGACCACTTTGCAGAACTTTTCCAATTAAGCTGGTGCTTCAAGAATCAAACCACTTCTCAACAACAGTGTTGAGCCAACCTTCTCTTTGCAAATGTCCCATGTTTTCATACATGTTGTCGGTCTGTTCATTGCTTATAGTCAAGCGCGACCTCTCCTTATGGGTGGAAGGAGGTTTGTTCCTATCCCTTTCTTTCATAATAATCCTAATCGATACAGCGATACACTTTTATTGTCAATCCAGATGCATTGTATTACAAACGCCATAGTTCAACTTGCCCATTTTTTATTTGAAGTAATTATAGTCTATTGGGAGCGAAATATTTGCTCACCAAAGCTTTCAGCCACTTGTTGAGCAATAGTTAGTTTGGTATGGAAAGATGATTGCAGAGAGTAGTCAGCACTGCATCTTGGTTCGAAGCTGGTTTGATGGACATACTGCTGCCTGCTGTGAGACATGAGTTTGCAAGAAATGGCATAAAATACAAATTTACCAAATTATTTAATGACATGCAAGAAAATTTCAAGACTAAGATTTTTACACATAGTTTTAATGGATACAAAAACTACATCAAAATTAAATTATTAGATAGTTATGATCCAAATTGTTCAATTCCTCATTGTTATATATGTAACAGAAATTAATTTTATTACAAGATAGTCCCTTCTTCACTGTTGCAGACCCTCTTGTCTCAGCCCGTCAGCTCTAAAACTGTGTGTTTTATTTTCTATACTTGATCTATGATTCTTCCTTTTTTTGTCTCTTTCTTACCCATCATATTGGATTGATAAGTTCGAGCCATCTGCTGTGCCTTGATACTTTTCTCAACATTGGGGATCCTCAGCAGCGGCGATTTTTTTGCCATCGAGGGTTCCCTTTGCTCTTTATTCTTATTTTGTATATTGGTAATATATGTGTTTTGTTTATTTTATGAGCAAAAAATAAACGAGTCTGAGTCTGAGTCTGAGTCTGAGTCTGAGTCTTCCTTGAATCATTCAGACCCCATTAACATGTAACTCAACAGTGGCATAACAAAGAGGGGGCATGTGCCACCCAATCTGTCAGGTGCACCCAAGAAAAAAGTGTAATAAACACACACAGTACAAAATGTATGTGTGTGCCCCTCCGCCTCCCCCCCCCCAAAAAAAAATTGCATGAATCCCAAGTTGCACTCGTTTGCTCCCTATGCATTTCTCCACCTCCCCCACACTCAAGACCCCTAGATATGCATGACCTTGTCATTTGGATTTTCAATAAGAAGTACAGTGGTCCCTGAGGCGTAAGTTATATTTCATATACAATTACAAGAGAAAAGGTAACAAATTGTCTGGTGCACTACAAAGTGTTGAGATCCCAGAACCTGACCTGGCAAAGGGCAGAGGAACTAAACCAAAACAAACCTAAGTCAGGTGTAAGGAGATGTGAGACTTAGGACTCACATGTGATGTTAAGGCCTTTAAGGACGTCCAACCTTCCATCTCCTCCCACACAAGACCCTGAAATGGTCTAATTCACACAATAATGGAATATTTTTATGTGACAGTTATAGAAATTGTGTATAAACTGTTGAATTATTAATTTTTACATATACTTGCCAAATCTCATAAAGATCCATGAACCAGCCTTTGAGTTATGCCATATTTGATGCTTAATAGTTTGAAATTTTGACCTTCAAAATAAATTGTTTTGTTTCCATGGCAACAGAAATGCAATTTCTTTGCTCAACCAATATATGTCAAATATATAGCCCACTTTCAGGGCAATGTGTATCTCAAAATAGATTTGACATATATATATGACACGATAGCTCAACAACAGGGTTTGAAATACAAAAATGTTCCTTCAAAAAGGGTATCCATGGGTATATTAACCCCCAAAATAGACTGTTGTTTAAATGACAGTCACCTGAATGTTGTATCCATGGAAGGACTATTCATTATTACACACTTTTGCCAAATTTAATGAGGATATATAGACCAGTCTTCATGTTATGTCACATTTTGTACTTTAGAGTTAGACCTTTTGAGTTCTGAATTATAATGTTATGTTGCCTTGGCAACAGAAATGCAACATGTTGGCTTGACCATAATATATCAGATTTTCAGCCTTGTCTCAGGGCATCCTAATGCATAATAAAACTTTAATATAAAATCAAAATTTGGTTTATCGGCAGTGTTGAAAATATAGTAAATTGTGGAAAAAAGGGGTATTTATGGGTTTAATTCACCTAAAAATGGAACTTTTTAAAAAGAAAGTTATCAGATTGTTATATTACCTGATGGACAATTAATAATTACATATATTTGCCAAATTTCATGGGGATAGAAGCCCTAGTCTTTGAGTTATTTCACATTTTATGCTTTCGAGTTGGACATTTTGAATTTTGAATTATAATGTTATGTTGCCGTGGCAACAGAAATGCAAAGGCTTGGCTTGGCTATTATATGGCAAATGTGTAGCCCACTTCCAGGGCATTCTAATGCAAAACAAAAGTTGAATATATAATGATATATGGTTGAGCTGCAGAGTTTGAAATATAGCACATAGTGGAAAAAGGGATATTTGAAGGTTATTTTCACCCAAAAATGGAAGGTTTTTAAAATTTATTGTCAAAACAACCAAGTAGTCATAAAAAACTCCCAAATCTGAAAATATTTCCAAAATTTTGTGAATGTAGCATTAAAAGTTCTTCTGTTATTCAATATTTTGTAAAATATTGATGAAATACTAAAATAACCACTTTTATTATGTTTTGGTTGCCATAGCAACCTTATGCGAATGGTCTCAGAGCGACACCAAGCAGATTCTGAAAGCTCAACTTGTTACCTATCCAACGACACCAAATTTCCTTATATAAAAATCGGGGGCAAACTTTTTCCCAATTTGAGATGTGGATCCCAGACTAAAGAGCCATTTTGCAAATAACACACAGATATGGTGCAAATGCAATAGTTGACCTTGTACATCTCACTTATTTTGATAAAGTTCTGCCATGCAAAGTATTTTCTCTTTTATAGTATTTGCACATTTTGAAGAAATACAAAACTAGTGGGAGCCTATTCCAAAGTCACATGACAAATTCCAATTAGAATTCAACCATAGCAGTGATTACAAACTGTTAGGCCTATACATTGTTTGTAACTATGTGTGCTTTTACCAGTTAGACTTGAGATAAAAATATATAAGAATCTGCTAGTTATAGAACTAACAACACCCAACAATAACAGTGAATTTTGAGAAAATGTTTTTCATAGTCAACTGTCAAATTTGTAGAATCTGTGACAAATATATCAAATGTCCAGGGCATTTCTTGGACTTGTCATATGCTAGTATATGGATGGATTAAATCGATCTACAAGCCCTGATATACCATGTCTATCAATTACTGGTACTTCCGCTCGTGCTAACATCTCTTTGTACACTCTATAGCCCCGCGCACTCTGAGACCTTAAGCATAGTTTCCCCACCTGCATCTTGCCAATAACTTTCAGGGATAGATGCAGGGGGGGATGCTTCCCCCCCCCCCCCCCCACCAGACCAAAATTTTATGTTAATTTTATCGGCGTGCATTCATGTTATGTTGTGAGCTATTCGTTCCGCGACACAAAAGCCCGGTAGACTCCCCCCTCCCCCCACGCACTAGAATTCAATGACTCATCAATTCCACAATATGAAGGAGGTAAAGTTATCATTGGGGGATCCGGAACTTTCTGGATCCCCCACTGATAACTTTATCCCCCTTCATATTGTGGAATTGATGACTCATTGATTGAATTCTAGTGTAAGAGTATTGTGTGCTGGCAGAAGTGTTGAAAGATTCCATTAAGCTTACATTAAAAAGCATGCATGTGGGCCTAAACATACTTGCTACAGGCATAGGAGACACAGTTGGTAACAGCCAAAAATGTGGTTTTCTGAATCCCTTGTCAGCCATATATTAACAAAAACTTTTCTCGATTTAATGATTTGTTCTTTGTGACCCTATTTTTCAGTGCCTTACACCATGGAACCGTCATTGACCATACCCGTTTAGCATCTTGGATGCACATCATACATCCCGCTGATGGTTTTTTTGCAAATCGGCGGGTTCCTAGAAATTGGGGGAACTCCGCCATGGATGTCAAAAAATATTCAGCTAGTTGAAACTTTTTTTTCAAGCCGCCAGAAAGAGCCAAAGTTTTTCTCAGGTTTTGGATGTCCGGCGGGCATTTTTTTTCGAGTGAGAACCAGTGAAAAACATGACTGGGGGGATATAGGGACATCCCCTGCCCCGGTGGAACATATGTTCTGCCCCAGCGGGACATCTGCAGCCTCGTCTGCGGTTTTCGCAGCCTCGTCGGTTGTTTTTGCAGCCTCGCCAACACTTTTTGCAGCCTAGCAGGTGGATATAATCTTGACCCACAGATGTATAATCTTGCCTCGCATATATATAATCCTGCACTGCTGATTTAAGATCTTATTCCGCCGATTTATGATCTTATTCCCCTGATTTATTTATGTTGCGGAGTTAGCCATTTTTCTCCTAGAAATCATCTTAAGCTGTCCCACAGAGGTAGACTTTCGACAGTTCTACGGTTCTCGTCGTGAGAATGGGCCATTAGAGTTTGGAGTAGACGGATTTGGAGGCATTTAGATTCAGGAGTCATCTACAAATTACTACATTTAATGGAGTCGAGACTAGGAGTCGAGACTAGGAGTCGAGACTAGGAGTCGAGACTAGGAGTCGAGACTAGGAGTCGAGACTAGGAGTCGAGACTAGGAGTCGAGACTAGGAGTCGAGACTAGGAGTCGAGATAGGAGTCGAGACTAGGAGTCGAGACTAGGAGTCGAGATAGGAGTCGAGATAGGAGTCGAGACAGTTGACCCCATATCACTCATCCCTTTCGGTGGCTCCATTACTGGACACCATTAAGTGCAATTCAATATTGTTGCCAAAATATTTCGCTGTAAGTCAATGAAAAATACAGACATATGTCATGCATATTTGATATGTAACTCCGAAACCAAGGATGATATTTGTTATTAGGCCAAATCCATATGCGGATGACAATTGTCGTTACACAGTCAATACGAAAGACACTGCGATGAGGATAACTTGGATAAAATTACTGTTCCTAGCGATTTTTTGTGACTTAACATTCGTATTAACAAAAGCAGGTAAGTGAGAATATGAATAGAATTTAAAGAAAATCATAGATCACAATAATTAAGAGCATAAGTGTACACAAAATACGTCTTTAATATTGGCATCCATTGTTATTTATTAAATTACCCTCTTATGAGTGGACGCTATAAATAAAGGACAGGGGCTGCAGTAGCGGGCGTTAGTGAAACTCTCCTTTTTCCTGCTCTCCGGCATCCCCACGCACATTAAAACTACTTCCTGAAACATCCACCATTTTGTCGGCCTGTACAATGCAATGGGACTGGGATTTTCAGAGGTCCATAACAATGTTTAATCAGCCTGACATCAGTGGATTAGCCCAAAACATTCGAATTCTGTATCTAGTCAATGGATCCTGCCAGTTTTACGAGACATACCTATGATTAATCCGGATATTTCGCCCGATGAAGTCCGTCAGGCCGATTCCCGCCACATTTTTCTGCCTTCATCTCGTCATAATTGAAGACATACATCGTCAATCTATTGGATAATGGTCGGAATTCAAGGTAAACATTCCATTTAAGGCTCGGCGATACAATCCGTAGTGTTCCAGTGGTTTTAGAACTGTCCTGGAGCCCGGAATCCAAGCGTCCATCGTCTTCGCAATGGTACAAAATGGCGGCGTATTCCCGGAAAAAGTTTATTTGTGCGCCCAGACGCCGGAGAGCAGTAAAAAGGCGAGTTCCACTTACAACCCGTGTTTTTGACCACAAAACTTTCGAATCTTTTGTAACTGTTTATTTGGCTGAACATCCACAGCTATCCAAAACTGAAGAAAAATACTAGAAGTGCCAACAAAAATCACTTTTTTAGACTTGAATATAAAATCCGTTCCATCAACTTTTTTCTTTAAAAAAACTCTATTATGATGTTTGCACATTTAGCTCGATAAATTAGGGAAATAAAAAAGTTGGGTCACCAAATTAATTTTTGCTCTAGGCCCATGATTTGTTTATTTGATTTAAAACTTCTTTGAATGTATTTATGAGATAGGGTTTGAACTCTTTCCACATATATCATTCTCATCTCAGTAGAAACTGAATTTAGGCGATTAGGGAGACCCAGTTCGATGTCATAAATTTACTGGGAAATTCTTAAATTTTTTTTTTAGTAATTACCTTCAAATTTGTCTCCGTTCAAATTTTAATGTCGTTAGAATACATTTGCGTCCCTTATTCCTACCTCATTATCATTTTTTTTAATTAAAATATTATGCAGATGTATTCCATTGTAAAATGCAACCTGTGAATAAGCTACTTCCCTTAATTTACTGATGTGTATTGATTTGGCATACGAGTGCAATAAAGTAGACGCTAAACAGGAAATAATATAATCATTGCCACCATAGAAACCTAAATGTCATACACATAATTATTAAAAGTTTGATAGGTTTAATTGCATTATGACATTTTGCTTCATAACCTCCTTGATCATTAAATGTTTGAGTACAGCATCGTCCCACACATATTATACAATTATGGACTTCGTTTGAGAGCAATATCAGGTTTTACGAACCTGACCGGTGATATAGATCAGGTCTGTACACTGAAAATGTTTTCGACTAGCTACCCGAGTCAAAATGACAAATTAGGTTAGTCATTTGATGGCGCCTTAAATTTTTAGTCATGCTAGTCAAGTTAGTAATTTAATTAGTCAGTTCACTCAGTTGACTAAGTCAATTACTACACAGAGAGCCATTTGAAAAAAAAAGTTCCTTGTGAGGCTTGAACAATCAACTTTTAACTCAGGTTCAAAGCTGTAAGACTGTACTATAGAAACACAGCACATTACCACTGTGCCACAGAGACCAACTGCTTGAGTAGGTGTTGAGATTAATTAATAATATAAGACAACATTAGACCTATAAATAGAATGTGGCTCTTTAGCGCCACCAAAACATCTAAAAAAATTCTAAGTCCATGACCAACTAAATTAGTCAGATCACCACTTAAATTAACTAGATGGCTAATTAAATTAGTCAAATTGACCAACTAAATTAGTCAATATGACTAATTGACTGAGTGAAAAGACTAACTTACTAAGTCAAAAGACAAACTAAATTAGTAAAAATGACTAACTTTATTGATCAACTGAAGTATGATAATGACTAACTTAAGTAGTCAAAAGTCTAACTACATCTGTAACTTGACTAAGTCAGACATTTAACTAATTTTTGGTGTTTGACTAACTTAATTCGTCAAAAAGATTTTCAGTGTAAAAACCTGATATTGACCGAAACTGAAGTCCACAATTGTTTTGTTCCATGATAATTTTATTTTGTGGAATGATTATTTTTTTCAAAAATTATTTTTTATAATTTTTGTTCGGAATTTATTCTGGAATTTTTTTTTTTGCTCCTTTTTTAGGGAGATTTTTTCTTTTTTGCAGGATAATCTAAATTTTTTTTGTTGTTGTTGGAACATTTTGAGGTTGAGTCATGAACCTTTCAGGGTTCCTTATCTATACCAGCTCATAGAACCCTTAAAGGTTCCAAATAAAACCTTTTCGTTAACAGTGTAACTGATATTAATAAAATCAGCCATGCTTGTCCAATAGAAACAAATTGTCTCAACATGCTGCTTGCATGGATGTGATAATAGACAATTATAAACACTGAAAACTGAAAGAAAAATATTATTGTAGTGAGTGAGTGAGTGCGTGAGTGAGTTTGTGTTTTACGCCCCATCAGCACCAGTGCGGGCAATTTAGAGGCAACATATTATTGTAGTATCAACAGGTTGTATTTTTGGTAACTATTATAATTAATTCAATTGAGAATATCAATGTAGCTATAGTGACTGAGAGCCAGTGAATGTCAAACAACTCAGTGCACAAAGACAAACAGGACGATTCAATCATTGATTTTAAAAAGAAGTCTTACAAAAGAATCATTACATTTTGTCATGGTGTTGAAAGAAAAATTGAAAAGAGAATCATCCTATTGTCTGTTTTCTATCTTTTTTTTGTATTTTTACTTAAGGACAATTTAGGGCTACAGATGAGCCTAAAAAATCTTCCATCAATTTCTTTTTATATATTCCCTGTCCCTTTGCAAATTTTCTAATTATCTACTGCTCGGCTGCAGTGGTTATAGTTTTCGTATGAAAGAATTTACACACTTTATAAGATTTCCAGACAGCGCTGCTTCCCTTCCTATGTTCCCCTTTCAATGGATTTCCCAAGATACCTTTCCCCAATGTGTAAGACCTTAAAATACTTTTTCAGAGACCAAAATTTTCGATGAATGGTTAAAAAGTGTAATTTTGCTGCATGTTTCTCCAATGTCCACACTCCAAATTCTGCCCGCCTCATTTCGGCACACCCCCTCTTGGCCTCTTGGAGCCATAATGGGAGGGGGGCACTACCAATAAAAGACATTTTTGATGAATGAGGGGGGGCAATATTTAGAAAAAAATTCTATACAAATTTAATGACCTGTCCCTCAGCTTTGGATGATGTTTTATGTCCCCCAAATGCTTCCCCCTCCCCCCCCCCCCCGTTTCTTGGACATTTTACTGTTAGATTCCCATCTTTCACAAAGACCCATAGTCTAGCAAACACAAAGGTTAATTTAGTTGATATTTGCTCTACGTTTCAGAGGTGAATATTGCGCTGAATAAATCAACAGCGTCCAGTCCTAAGGCCAATTTGGGGTATGCCAGCAAAGCCACGGATGGAATCACAGTGCAAGGAGGCTGTGTGACACTTAGTCAGCAAGGTTGGTTATATTCACCGTTAACAATATCATTTACATCAATTACATGTAATGATCGATTATTATTGTCTCGTCAATTTTGATTTTGTTGTTTTTTGGTGATTTTTGTTGCACATAATATAAAATGAATAATTGTGGGAAGTTAGATATATATCATATGTATATGGTGCTTGTGACAATGCCTCTACTGCCATTGTGTCTAATAGCAAAAAGTGCTTTTCAAAAGACTTTGGATATTCCAAATAGCACTATGAGGATATTTGAAAAGATCAAATATCCCCCAAGATGCTATTTGGATATTTCATCAGTCCCTTTTTCATCAGATGATATTCCATCAGATGCTTTGCCTTACCATCTGAAGCTTTGGCTGGCCGTATGGTACTTTGGCTTCTGCCAATTATTCTCTGGATCCTATTGTGACGTTACCATGCTATGCAGTAGAGTTGCTGTTCTTTTTCAGGAAAAACGTGTGATGTTTGCAGCCCTGACACTCGCTTATGACTAGCAGGAAAATTATGAAACTTTGGGGATATGTCAGTCAATACCTGAATTTTTTCACCTGATTTTCAAAATTCATCTATGATTTTTTTAGGAGTCAATAAGGACATTTTTTTAAACATAAAAGATCGCGATTTTCACGTGCGTCATGCTGCTAAATTTTTTGCGAAACATACAATGTTCAAAAACCTGACACTCAAATACCAAGAGCAGGAAAATTATGAAAGTTGGAAAATATTTCAGTAAATACCTGAATTTTATCACCTGACTTTCAGAATTTATCTACGATTTTTTTAGCAGTCAATAAGGCCATTTACTTAAACATAAAAGATCGCAATTTTCATTTGCGTCATGCTGCTAACTTTTTTGCAAAACATACAATGTTTAGAGACCTGAAACTCAAATACCATGAATTAGAAAATTAAAAAAGTTGGCAAATAATTTAGTTAATACCTGAATTTTATCACCTGATTTTCAGAATTTATCTACCATTTATGTAGCAGTCATTAGGGCCATTTCTTTAAACATAAAAGATCGCGATTTTCATGTGCGTCATGCTGCTAACTTTTTTGCAAAACATGCAATGTTCAGAGACCTGACACTCAAATACTATGAGCAGGAAAATTATGAAAGTTGGAAAATATTTCAGTAAATATCTGAAGTTTATCACCTGTCTTTCAGAATTTATCTACGATTTTTTTGAGCAGTCAATAAGGACATTTTTTTAAACATAAAAGATCGCGATTTTCATGTGCGTCATGCTGCTAACTTTTCTGCAAAACATACAATGTTCAAAGACCTGAGACTCAAATACTATGAATAGGAAAATTATGAAAGTTGGGAAATATTTCAGTCAATATCTGAAATTTATCATCTGGTTTTCAGAAATTTTCTACAATTCATTTTGTGGCCAAAAACGTCTAATGTCGTTTGTATAAACACAAAAGATCGCAAATTTCAGATCCGAAACAGCTTATTTCTTGGTTGCAAAACCTGCCATGTTTAGAGCCATGGCACTCACAGACTATCAATAGGAAAATCATGGAAGCAAGGGAATACTTGAGTCAATACTTGAATATTGTCACCTGGCTTTCAGAATTTGTTTAAGAATTTTATAGCAGCCGAAAACTTCATTTGTTTAAATACAAAACATCTCGAATTTCAGATCCGAAAAAGCTTATTTCTCTGTTGCAAAACATAGGCCTACCATGTTCAGAGCCGTGAAACTCACAGACTATCAATAGGAAAATCATGAAAGCCAGTGAATACTTAGGAAATAATTTTTTGATGAATCTGGACATATAATTATTATCAATATAGATCTACTCCAAGGAGAGGGGCCTGTGACTTCTGTACTAGATTGTATCTACGAGTGGGTTAACTCTAGCCTGTGTTAGTGAATTTCTGTGTTAGTTAACCGGATTTACAAAATTGGCTTGTGCTGTGTCAACAAATAACTGGTTAAGGTCTTTTTATTGTTATGAGGGACAATTAACCCAATTTTTATGTTTCCTGGGGTTTCCCAAAAATATTCGCATCATTTGACATGGAAAAAAAAGACAGAAAAAAACTATTTCCATGACAGTAAAAATGACCTCGCTCCCTCAATTTTGCAGTTAAAGCCTTGAAATTGATAAAGCACCTTCCTGGGTACTTCTTGCGTCTTCGCTGAACACGGCATTAATTTCGGGTCAACCGTTTGTTTAATACGGCACTCTGACCACGGAAAAACAAATTTTTCACATGTCTAAATTTAGAGGGCTGGCGAATAAAATTTGTTCGATGTATCTTCACGCCCTTTGCAGCGTCGATGCAAACATCACTTGGCTACATCTTGTAGCAGTTTCATGACAATTGCATTAAACTGCAATTTTTTAAGAAAGGATTTTCTGCACCAAGAAGATTTTGGCTTTACGACTTTTTGCCATACATGAACTGGCCAACCTGTGCTGTCATCAAATGACATCATCAAGTGACGTCATGGCCTGACGTCACTTCGTTTGCAATGACTGTTTTTGTTTGCAAGCGTTTTCAGTGCCTTTTGTTTGCTTGCTGTTCAATATTATTGGATTAACATCCCCTTAAAAAAATTAATTTTCACGTCATTTGGGAAATAATTTTTAATGAATCTGGACAGAAATTATCAATATCTGCTTCACTGAACTAGAACTCAACCCATCCCTGGCAGTTCAGATTGACAATGACTTGACTTCCTTTGAGAAAAGATCAGGAATTTCATGAGACAGGCTAATTTAAGTAAATTTGGCTAAATAGATGTCATTTCACCGCCTGTCACCAGGTGTCTCTCCTGTGCCTGCACACTTGAGGAGTGCTGCCCCCTTGTGTAGAAGAAAATATGGCAGTGCTTGACAGCCATCTCTTCTACAAATAGTGTCAAAATAGTTTCTAACCATGAGGCACTATTTGGTCACTATTTGATGTAGAAGAGATGGCAGTCAAATATATTAGGACAAAGTTTCTAACATAGCACATTAGAACTTATGGAAAAGTTCAGTAGAAAATGTGGCTTGGTTGCACTTTTTGGATATTTTGTAGGGATATTGGCAAAGCATGGTGAGGGGAGTAGATATTATGACAAAGACCTATTTTAGTGTCTGGCATGCAAAAGGCAGCCCGATTTGCAAATCGGGCATGTAGACCTAACGGCTGTAACAGATGGTGGAGAATCCAGGTACTGAATGCCACCTAGTGTTAATTTGGTGTACTAATGTTGACGCCACCTGCAGTACGATTTTTTTTAAAATTCTGTTTGCTCCAAAATGTGCTGTTACATGAGACATTTACATTGTTGTTGCATCATAGATGCGTCTCAGCACAAAAGCATTCCAATGTTTTAAATTAATTATGTCTGACCTGTAATGTCTGGTGTACAGTTGTGCTTGAAAGTTTCTGAACCCCTGGAACTTCTTACCTTATTTGTGCACATCTCCCTAACAAATGCAGGAACAGCTCTTAAATTGGGTTAATAATAAAGCAGAACACATTATTTTTTATGTAAACATATATTCATAGCCAATAATGACATTTAAATATGATTTTATGATGAAAGTCTCCAAAACTGCATGTTCAAAAGTTTCTGAACCCTTTTGAAATGTGCACAATCAACAATTTGTATGGCCCCCCTTTTCCAAAATAAATGCTTCCAAACACTTCTTATGGCTATGGACTACCAATTGGCAGATTTTCTGTGGGATTTTTGACCATTTTTCAAGAGAGAATTTTCTTAACCCTCGTAAGCTGGTGGGTCGTCTGACGTGGACTGCTTTGTCAAATCTGAGCAAGGCATATCTAGTTTTCTGTGATTGGGAACTGGTCCAGGCAATGCCAGAGCCATGAATTTGACTGATTTTAATCAATTTTTAGTGGATTTGCTTGTATACTTTTGGTAATGTTCTCCTGGAAGACCCATTTGCGGCCAAGTTTCATGCTTGTAAGTGAAAGCTTTACGTTTTCTAAGTGCATATCTTGATATTTGTCAGAATTTGTTATGCTATTAACAACAGTACTTTCTCCTGTCCCATTTATAGCAAAACAACCCCATACCATGATGGAGCCAACATTATCTGTCATAGTTGGGAGGATGTTATGTTCCTTGAATGTAGCACCTTCAGGACGCCAGATTTGGAAATATTGACTGAGACCAAAAGGTTTGATTTTTAATTAGTCTGTTCACAGGACATCGTTCAAATAATCATACAATCCATCAAGATGGTTTTTAGTGAAGTACAGTCAGGTTTCTTTGTGCTTTTGGCCACAATCAAAACAGATATGTCGGACATCCGGAAGGTCAAGGAACATAACACCCATTCAACTATGAAAGATAATGGTGGCCCCTTTATGGTATGGACTTGTTTTCCTATAAATGGGACAGAAAAATGAACTATTGTTAATATCATAAGAAATTCTGGGAAGTAGGGTGGCCTAAAAATGTACAGGAAAATTTTTTTTTCTGAAATTCACATCGCATACCCCCTCATTTTAGGAGAAATGGTGAAAAAAGCACCTTGTTAAAATTTCATGAAAATCAGTCAAGTCTAAGTGGTCTCTCAAGGCCCCTCAATTATCACCAAAAAGAAACATTTCAACCATTTTCGCCAATACGCGGTTAGCCACAACTTTGTGAATTTTTAATGAACAACATTCTAATTGCAATGGTTGGAAAGGTATCAAAATTAGCTTCAATTTGCATACCAACATTAATGGTCTAGGATGATATCTTGACTCCCATGGACTCTTCAGCTGACAGTGCTAATGTGCGAAAGTGTTTACTGAATGACTAAACCTGTTCAAGAAAAGATTTCCATTAAATTTCACTGTCAATTAACATGTTCTTATTCTCCAAAAGGCAGGATGACCCGATAAAGCATAAAACTTTTTTTTTTACCATGGAGAAACCCGCTTTATGAGCTGTAAAGTTTTAATGTTAGATTTTGTCAAAAGTGCTGAAAACATCGGAGAGGGGCTGTTGCATTTCATAGTTTAACTTCATAAGAGTTAAATATAGGACAACATAATCTATATCATGTGAAACATAAGAATATTGTCTTTCAAGTGGTACCCATCATGGTGCCCTGTAATAAATTTGGATGAAGATATGAATTTGAAATACTACGATTCCCGACTGCTATTTTATGTGTTTGCGACAAACTTCAACATAAAATTTCATCACTCATAAACCGGGCATTCCCATGGTCAAATATCTTTTCTTTTTAAATATTTGGTCATTCTTGAACTGCGAAAATAAGAATCATGGCAATTTAAAGCAAAAAAAAAAAAAAGCCTGGCTTTTATCAGGATCGGTCGTTCAGCAACAATTTCATTCACGAAAAGTGTAAACTGAAAAGACCATGGGAGTTGAGATATTATCTTAGACCAATAATGTTGGTATGCAAATTGAAGCTCTTTTTTAGCCCTATCCAACCATGGTATTGGAAATGCAGTACTGTACAAATTGACTAAGTTATGAGGAACCGCGTATTTGCGA
Source organism: Platynereis dumerilii (assembly GCA_026936325.1). NCBI lineage: Eukaryota > Metazoa > Annelida > Polychaeta > Phyllodocida > Nereididae > Platynereis > Platynereis dumerilii. Next base: position 5,104,609 of record JAPTHN010000004.1, read on the forward strand.
AAATGGTTGAAATTTTCCTTTTTGCTAAGAATGGAGGGGCCTTGAGAGACCCCTAAGACTTAACCGATTTTCTTGAAATTTTTACAGGGTGCTTTTTTCACAATTTCTCCTAAAATGAGGGGGTATGCGAATAGAAAATCAAAAATTTTGTTTTTTGGGCCACCCTACTGGGAAGTATCAAGATATATGCTTAGAAAATGTAAAGCTTTCACTTATAAGCCTGAAAGTTGGCCGCCAGTGAGTCTTCCAGAAGAACAATTACCCAAGTGCACAAGCAAATCCACGAAAAATTGAATAAAATCCCTCAAATTTAGGGTTCTGGAATGGCCTGGACAGTTTCCCAATCAAAACTGATCAGATATGCCTGGGTCAGATATGACAAAGTAGTTCTCGACAGACGACCCACCAGCTTACGAGGGTTAAGAAAATTCTCTCTTGAAAAATGGTCAAAAATCCCACAGAAAATCTGCCAATTGGTAGTCCATAGCCATAAGAGGTGTTTGGAAGCAATTATTTTGGCAAAAGGGGGCCATACAAATTGTTGATTGAATACGTTTCAGAAGGGTTCAGAAACTTTTGAACATGCAGTTTTGGAGACTTTCATCATAAAATCACATTTAAATGTCATTATTTGCTATGAATATATGTTTACATAAAAAATATGGTGTTCTGCTTTATTATTAACCCAATTTAAAAGCTGTTCCTGCATTTGTTTGAGAGATGTGCACAAATAAGGTAAGACGTGCCAGGGGTTCAGAAACTTTCAAGCACAACTGTAACTCATAATGTGTAATGTATTATCAGATGCAATTTGGAAATGTCAGGTGTAGCTTAAAATGTCATGTATAACTTAAATTGTCTGTTATAGGGGAGAGTGGGGCACGTTGGACCTCGGGGCACGTTGGACCATTGCCAATATTTTTTAAATAAAACATGCGCAGTTATCCAAATCCCCGATGAAGAGACCTTTAGTGGTATTCCTTTTATCCAAAAAATTTCATGAGCATTGAAGGAAAAGTGTGAGTTCTATTTCAGGTTTCTTGATTTTCGGCATAAAAAGTGACTTTTTCCAAGTCTCGATGGCTAGTTTACCCTTCTTAAAATATGGGGGATCTAGTCAGACAAGTCTCATAAATTGAAACCAAAGTTTGATATAAGTTTCCCGAGTTCACATTCAACCTTGTCAGTGAGAAATGCACATTTTCATAAGAGGTTGGGACGGGGCAGGTTGGACCAGCATGGCCGGGGCACGTTGGACCATTAAAAACTGGATTGACTGACAAAAAGTTATCGGCAAAATGTCAGCTGTGTAATTTTTAACATCAATAGAGCACCTGAGTCATTCCTGTACAATATTAGGGTAAAATCAATTCATTTGGCTAATCTGCCAGCCCTTCTAGCTGAAACAAGACTTTTTTAAATTATCTGGGTAAATATTCTGATATAATCATTCTGCCATGACACAAAAGTGCGTGTTGTGATCTGTGAGAATAAAATGTGGTTTTTGCTTACTTTCTTCTACTTTTCTAGATTTTTATTCCGTGGTCCAACGTGCCCCACATGGCGGTCCAACGTGCCCCGGGTCCGGGGCACGTTGGACCAGAAAAAAAAAAATTTTCAAACTTATTTTTCTCCACAACTATAGAAGGTAGGTCAACTTGGTTTGGCATAAGGGTAGTGTAGATGTTTAGAAGTCAGTCAGTAAAAAGATTTTTCAAATATTTAGAGAAGTGTTTGATTGAGAGCCAAAAAATAAAAAAGCGGACAACGTGCCCCACTCTCCCCTAACTTAAATTGTTGGGGGTAGCTTAATTCAATTCAATTGAATTTTCAATTCATTCTTATTATTCCGGAAAAGTAGAAACAATTCCATACACACCATACTGAGAAATACTTAAATTTTCTACTGTTAACCCTTGTAGCCGCAACGGATTTTGGGTACGCAAAGCCGCAATGGGGGCCTCTGAGGCCCCCTCCCTTTCTCAGCTCTCAAATATACAATGGTTTAGAAATTTTACATCAAAAGTAGTATTAGTATATTAAATCAAGTCAAAATGGAGGATAGTGGCAGTGAACTTGGGAAAAAATTAAATCTTATTGCTAAGAATATGAAATAATGTTCCGTTAAATTTTTGCAATTTTGTGCCAATTTGATTCATTGTTGGAATATTTAGTATTTTTATTAGTTTTTAAGACCAAACTGTTCTGTAAAGTATTGGGATTGTCTTTTGATTTCATCACAAACCATTTTGTGCCCTAAAAATTGCAAGAGATGAGAAAATGAGCACTGAAAATGGAAATTTTGGCACTTCCCCATCAAGATCCATTCGTTCAGGGGTCCCTTTCGGGCCAGTTTTTTTGTGAGAAAAAAGACCCTGCACTTCTATCATACCAGCTACATTTACAAAATCATCACTGAAGGAGTTTTTGATGATGATGAATCCATTTTTGTAGGTTTCAGATCAATAAAAGATCAATGTTGCCTGATTTTAGGTAAATTAATCCAAATTTTACTCAAAATGCAAATAAATATCATTTTAATTGTGTTGAAATGGGCTGACAGGCGTATATCAGCCCTCCAAACATACTAAAGTGACTCTATTAACCATAATTTGATCTGTCATAAGTTTAAGCACAATTGCAGTATTTTTCAACAACTCATATGACATGCACAAGGGTGGGGGCCTACGAGGCCCCCATTGCGGCTTTGTGTCAAAAAAACGCTCAAACTATCGCCAGTGACCATGTTCAATATCTATAAATTCACAACTTTTGGATGTTGTTTAAGATTAGTTGGACTAGGATTACATGAAATCTGAATGCGGTTTGATCAAATATTGTGTAAGTTATTAAAGCGAAAAGTCCCAGGGGGGCCTCTGAGGCCACCCAAAATTTTCTAATGTAACTTAAATTGTCTGGTGTAACTTAAATTGCTATTATAATTTTAGAAATTCTTTGACGTAACCCAATTGTCTATTGTAACTTAAATTGTCTTGTGTAACTTCAATGTTTCAGTTCTGCCGTGGATTTCCATAGATCTGCAAAACAGCTATTATATCAAGAAGGTGAAGATTTACAACAGGGCCACATCCAGTGAGTTATCGGCAGGTTCATATAGCCTCATGGTCCAAGGGACACACAACATTATTTTAGTATATTGCCCAGGACTATTGCCTTCCTAATTTTTTTTTTCCAAAATTTTATTTTTTCTAAGAAACTTTTCAAAAATTTTTTTTTTCAACAAATATTTTTCTCCAAAATGTTTTTCCAAATGTGTCTGCTTATCTATTCGGAAAAATAAAACACTTGTGTCTGTAAGAAAAGCTATTTCCCTTGGCCTTCGGCCTCGTGGAATAGTTTTCGCTTACACAGTACACACCCTCGAGGGAAATAGATTTGACTAATGCCCTCGAAATCAGTCAATATTAGTATACTAATTGGTGGAGGCATAGGAGGGTCAAAATTTGAAAACGTTGAAATTTCAGCTGAAAAAATTTTGAACATTTTTTTCTCCAGAAACGCCTTTTTAAAGTTTGCATTGGATGGGTCAAACAATCATCTATCACTGCACTTTCATGTCCAAGGGTCCCAATGCTCGGCTGATCTGCACTGAGGTGATAAACACAGCTGCAGTGTTTTTGACTGACATTAAAATCACACTTATAACTAAAAAATCCTGACCACCTTCAGCTGAACAATCTATTGCCAATGATTAGGCAAGTTGCTTGCACATTTTGGGCCAAGTTCCAGGTCTCTAGTGCAATTTTTTTGAGAAATTATTTTGATCAATTAAAATACCGAATATGTGTGTCATCAGCATCATGCCTATAACTTGAAATCCTTACCACTTAGAGCTGAAGAATGTATTACCAACGTATGGGAAAGTGGCTATTCTGCACACATTGAGCTACATATCAGGTCTCTATGACACAATAGTTATTGAGATAGAACAAACACAAACAAAAATGCTGTTTTCATCAATAGTTTGGATTCTAAATAACAAAGATGATCTCCGCTACTCCCTCCAGCGCCCAATGTCTTTGCTAAACCATATTTCAGATGCTAGGCAATGATGAAATGTTACTTGCACCCTTATTTGATTAGTAGTTTCAGAGAAGCATCAAACTTCATACTAAGCATGTTAGGAAAGTGCAAAAATTTCACGTAATATTCTGTTGAAACATTTATTGATAATACACGTTCAACTCATTTCAACTCCAGTCCCCTGCAACAAAATTTTAGTGAGATAAAGGCAATAAGCCATTTTTGACATGATGCTAATGACAGTGTGATGCTAATGATAGTTAAACTAAAAATCTTTGTAGAGACCAGTGCAAAACTGGTAGTCTGGCAATGTGTGCAAGACCCATGTTCACAGTGATTTTGGTCCAGAAATATGCTGTCAAAATAAAGTAGCAAGGTGTTTGCTAATGACAAATTATAGGACAACTGACGTGCCAACAGAGATACTATAATTTTTTGGTTTACATAAATGATAGAGCTACAGATAGTTCAGTTCTTTTCTAGGGTTCTCAGACAATGTCAGACACAAGGCTTTCTCATAGAATGTGTGTCCCTTTCACTTTTATTGAGAAACAAATCCCGTGTGATGCTAATGACGTGATATTGGAGACACTGACACAACAACCTCCTGCTCTTATACAGAATATTATTTCAGCTATTGGTGACCAGATTTTAGAAGACTGACAGTCAAGTTTTCATGAATGGAAGAGTTTAATTGAATCAGGATCCTGTACTAGATTTTTTGATGAGATCTTTCAAAGAAAATGTTGGTGTAGACAGGCCATTTTTAGGGGGGATGGCCACTTCAATGCTATTTATGGATGGGATAAACATATTCTGCCACGTATGTTTTGTTTCATAAGTTTTGCTAATATCCTTGTCTATGACAAATGACAACAGGGGGTCCTACATGTGCCTTCCTGCCCTCATGAATTATTGCTAAACGCTGGAGACAAGAATTTCAGACTTATCAAATTTTGGCCCAGGAGCTCATAGGCCAAGACCAAGACTTAAATAGAATCTTGTCTTTGTTTGTCTCTAGTTGATTCTAAGGCAACATGCTTCATCTTGACAGAAAATTGGTCACTTTTGGAAGCAGACAATCAGAAAAGTTCTAGGAAATGTTATGTTGTAAGAACCTCTCTGATTGGTCGAGTTCAAGGTTCCATGCTCTTTTTGAGTCTACTAACCTGGACAGAAAATATGTTGCTTTTGGTATCAGCCAATCAGAAAAATTCTGGGAAAGATTTGATTTGTATGAACCTCTCTGATTGGTCGAGTTCAAGGTTCCATGCTCTTTTTGAGTCTACTAACCTGGACAGAAAATATGTTGCTTTTGGTATCAGCCAATCAGAAAAATTCTGGGAAAGATTTGATTTGTAAGAACCTCTCTGATTGGTCGAGTTCAAGGTTCCATGCTCTTTTTGAGTCTACTAACCTGGACAGAAAATATGTTGCTTTTGGTATCAGCCAATCAGAAAAATTCTGGGAAAGATTTGATTTGTATGAACCTCTCTGATTGGTCGAGTTCAAGGTTCCATGCTCTTTTTGAGTCTACTAACCTGGACAGAAAATATGTTGCTTTTGGTATCAGCCAATCAGAAAAATTCTGGGAAAGATTTGATTTGTATGAACCTCTCTGATTGGTCGAGTTCAAAGGTGACCTATTTTCTGTCCAGGTGAAGTTGCAGGCACAATCAAAGCATGGTAAATTAAGTTGTTTTTCAGGTGAGCGATTACATGATTATGACGTCTTAGTAAGTGACGAAGGACCTCAATTTCAAAGCAATAACGATGGAAGATACAAGTTGTGTCACCACCATACCGGAATATCAGTATCAGGCGGAATGGAGCAGTACTGTATCAGCCCAACGCTGGGGAGATACGTATACTTGACCATCAACACCAGTCAGAGCGAATACCTCGAGTTTTGTGAAATAGAAATATATGGTAGGCCTACGTATCATTATCATATTTGTACTAACTGGAAAACGTGTATTGTTGTCAATCTTTGTCACAATGACATGTTTTGATTTTTGGGTCAAGTAAACTTTATTTCAGACCAAAGATCCATATGTTTACAACAAGTGGCAGGTGTAACTGGCTCTCTTCAAACAGTTTTAGACATCACCGAGATACGTACACAGAAATTTTACAATTTAGCAATAGCACAGTTTGAAGGACCTCGGAGATTGCTTCAGGACACGGGTTACACTGATTAAAATTGGCTTTAAATGCAGGAGAAAAACTTTGACCGGGAGAAAACTTTGACGGATACTGTCAGGCAGCCAAATAATCCTGATTAACCAATGCCACAGTAAATCATGTGATTATTTACAATCCTATGATTATTTACAAGCCTAGACACTAGAATTTCTGTTAAAATATCGAGCTGCACTGGGTGCTCTGACCTTTTGTTTCCATGGCAACAAAAAAGCAATTTAAACAATTTCAAAAGGTACCATATTGTCAAGACAGATATATATACCTGAAATTAATTCCTTGACAATTTCAGTCAGCTACTTCAAATAGCAAGGTCTGCCAAAAAATTGGTCAAAACTTTTGGGACACCCCTCGTATAAATGTGTAAACATTGTACAATCATTGGACACAAAAGTTTTGATGGCATGATTGTCTACAATAGGCCGTGATGGCGGAACTCTCCTTTTTACTGCTCTCTTGCGTCACGGAGCAGAATAAAACTGTTTCCGGTAACATTGACCTGGACGTTGTCAAAGAGGCCTGGTTTTCCGTGGTCCATAACACAGTTTAATCAGCCTGACAGTACTGGAATATGGGGGCAATCAATGCTAAACATTCCATTTAAGATTCAGCAATGCAAATCCGTAGCATTTTGAATGGATTAAAAGTGTTGTAGAGCCTTGAATACCAGCACCACTGACTCGGCTAAGGTACAAAATGGCGGCTTGTTCCCGGGATAAAATGTTTGCGCAAGGCGATGCCAGAGAGCTGAAAAAAGGAGAGTTCCACTATCACGGCCTATGGAATAAAATTTAAGCATCTTGAACTGCTTCCTATCTTGAATCCAATCTATCTACTTTCAGAATTTCTTCCCATGGCTTCTAAGTACCTGTCGTGTACTCAAGGAAAAACGGGATCGGATGGTAACCCTGTCAACTTGAAATCTTGTTACCGCTCCAACTGCGCTTTCAAATGCGTCGGGACATATGACTGCAATGCTTTTAACTTTAATGAAAGGCTATGCCAATGTGAAATCATAAATTCAACATCATCAAGTACAATTAATTCATCAGTTGATGATATGCACTGTATATTACAATAGTGACCACTAATTAGGGCGTGATCAATTTTAACAATTCATGTCCATTTCAACATGTACTATTTATATGACGTGAAGCACCCGAGAGCATTTTTAAAATGAAGGAACAAATTTTGCAAAATAAATATAAACAAAAATAAAAAAAGTACCTGCTCTATACATTTAAAGATTGTTAGAAGTAGATATGTTTAGTGCTGGGCTTCAGATGAATATCAAAGACAACCCTAGAGATGGGCATGCTATAGATACATCAATCTTCATGTTTTAAAACCGTCTAATGACGACTCACCTCTCATTGAACATTCTTCTGGATATTCCATTTGATTATACAAAATTTTCTTTCAATATAATCCAAGCTGATTTTTTACTTGTGGAGACTTTCACCAATCGACTCTGGATGGCTTCCTCAGTACAAATGGTGTTGTTCCTGTGGAATGATTGTGTCATAAACGTTTGAAAGCTCATAACTGCCAGATTTTCTGTTTATGGCCCCCTCGGTCGTCCTGATCTGTATGGCCTCCTTTACTTGTCTGTGTTTCTAGTGAGGTTTATTCACGATTGACCATATGGCAAAACACCTTTTTGAGTTGTGTCACAGTTATTGCAATTTTATTGTATTTGACCACTGTTTGAAAACTCTCTTTTATTTTGACCACTAGCAGTTTGGTGTACAGTCATGCCTGGTTACTTTAAAGATATAACCAAGAGACAGCCCAGATTTGTGTGATTGCCAAACCTCAAGGATTAGAACTTGCTTTTATTCAACATTCAGGGAGCAAAGTTCATATCAAGGGTGGGGGGGCTTGGGAGTTGTTTTTTTTTTTTAATAAATACTTTCTGTTCAGTTTTCGTGTCCTGTCTGGACAACCAATGATGGATCTATAAATGTTCCGTCGGTACCAAGAGTGGTACATAACATCTTACTACTGTGTACTGCACCCTGCTGTTCCAATAAAATCAAGTAGTGCTGGATGTCAAGGCCTATCAGTCTATCATCCATCCTACCCCAACCCCTCTCAACAGCCCTTGTGCCGACATAGTGTAATGCCCAATGCACACTGCTATTATTTCTGCGATGGCATCGTATGCTAGGCTGTTGCAACCCCAACTACCTCAGTGTGCACCAACTTGCGATGCTATTTAATTGACTTGCCGTCACAGCAGGGCTTGATTTTACCCCATTTTTAATTTGGGGCTGCCACAAGTTGGTAGGCAGATAATACAGTGTGCACCAACTTACGATCCTGGGTTGCAACAGCATTGCATCCGATGGGATCGCATGCGATTCTAGTGTGCACTGGGCATTACAGGGTAACCACTGTGATGATTGGGTAACCAGCGGTCGTTGAGGGATACAGAGAGTAAAGCTGGGGGTAATTGAGTTGAGCTGAGTTTAGTTGAGTGAGGGACTAGTTGATGGTATTTGAGGCCAGGTGAGGGAATTTAAGGTAAGATGAGGGAATTTGAGGCTACGTGAGGATAAGAGAGGTTTAGGTTAGGGAATTTGTGGATTGGTGAGTGTGTGGCAGTGTAGGCCTATCCTACCATGAGGTCTCTTAATTGTTTCTAACATACAGGGCATAATATGAGAAAATTTAATTCTAAAAATTGCTCATTTTGCCTCACATGAACTATGAGTAATTTTTGGCAAGTCCCAGCATTCATGCAGGTTGCTACAGAATGAAAATATATTATGATCTGTGATTATGAAAAGAGAGAGTCAGTTCATATGAATTTTTTAAAATTTGTGACAAGCTCTGGTTTGGATTTTTTTTAAAATAAAAAATGAATAAACTCTTTCTGGTCATTCTTTAAATAAATATTTCTGTGGGTATTTTAGTAACGGGGTGTTGCTTGATTTAGAAGTGAAAATTTTGGGATGTGGGATGCTTGAAAAATAAATAATTAATGTCGCTGTTACCACAAAATAAAATATAATTTCCCATTGAGGAAAAATTCCAAGGCCCTCCCCCCCCTGAAAATCTGGATGTTCAGCTCAATTCCAATCAATGCCCACCATCCCATTGTAAGAAATTTGTTGTTTGTCATTGTTCTGTGACTGAAACAAAACTGAGCCAGAAGTGGTCAAATACAAAAGAAGAATTGAAGCTGTGAAGTGAACTGGCAGTTGATAACACCTGAAGCTGTGAATCTGTGTCTTGACCATATGGTCAATCGTGAATAAACCTCAGTGTGACTCTTTGTCTATAATCTGGCAGTTACGAGCTTTCACAGTTTATGACACAATCATTCCACAGGAATAACACCACCATTTGTACTGAGGAAGCCATCCAGAGTGGATTGGTGAAAGTCTCTACAGGTAAAAAATCAGTGTCTGATGACGAATCTTTACAGAACTATCTGTTACGTTTAGTGGTGTCTCTACGGGGGCATGGGGGCAGGTACCCCTTCCCCATATGAACTTTCTGACTTGGCTAAAATATTAAGTTAGTAGGGCTATATTGGGTCCCCCCAAGAGAATCGCGTGCCTCCCAGGTGCCTCCCAGGCACCCCCCCTTGAGATCCCCAAGTCCCACCTTATGCCACTGGTTACCTCCATCATGCACTCTTTCCCCAAGTGCAGTCACCTTGCATGTATGTTTGTGATGAGCTTGTGATGATTAGATATATCTGCTTCTTTCTCTTTCTTTCTCAAATCTTTCCTTCGTCCCCTTCCTGATGGGGAATTCTAGTAGAGAATATATTTGGCCCGCACGTTTCAAGTTTTTTGTCTATACTTTTATTGAATAACCAGCAATTTTATAAAACTTTTCACAGGATTTAATAATTGAGGCCTCATCGCCTGGACCGAGTTTCTTTTTCCAGGCATATGCAGTGGCCGTTGAGTTTTTCCTTCGCGTGTCAAAAGCTTCTTCAGATTTCAGGTTGCTCCCAGAGTTGGCTTTTGCTATCCACTTTTTAACACGAGAGGGCACTGTGGTTTCCCCTGAAAAATATTCAAATTTAAGACACTGTTACACTGTTCAACAACATTAGTCCCAGCAGCGGGCGTCTCTCCAGTGAACATCAGCTATTCATCGAGTGAAGGCCTGTTAAACCTTTCAAAAATTGAAACTTTATGTTACATTTTTTTGCAATATTTCAAGTACTCATATGACGAACAAAGTACTTTTAAACAGCCATTAAATGAACTAGCATAGTACCCGTGAGAATGCATATATAAGGGCCAGTCTTTGAAGACAGTGGGCCCTCCCTGGCTCCCTCCCTCCAGTGGAGTCCAGGGAAAACAGAACAGCAATCAGAACTACGTGAGAGAAGATTGATAGTGGTGCATAAATGACAAAAAAAGTGCACTGGTAATACGCATAATATGAACAGTTTGAGAAACCACACCCACTTATGGTTGTTGTAACGTGTGAAATAAAGTTGCTTGCAAATTTTGAGTTGTGGGCATTGAGTAGTTTGGGAGGAGTAGCGTAAAGCATCCATGAATTAAGGGTATGATGATGATGATGATGATGATTAATTGTAGAATTCCTTTATTATTTAGACTATGTACAATAGTTTTGTCACTTTTATGTAGGCCCGGTACATTTTACAAGGTCACTTCAAAGACACAATATTTCACCCACAGAATATAATCTTGGCTGAAGTGAATTTTTTATCATCATGTGCACGCTTCAAACAAGCGAGAGATTTTTTCTTATACATTTATAAGTAAACTCACCTATTTTGTTATATATCCATTCGGCAACAGCCGAAGGATTTCGGACTACGTCTTCATATTTCAGATCGATAATTTTACCAGGATACATTTTTTGCAGTTCAGTTTTGAGTACATAATCTTCGTACATCTTGGCACATAATTGCGTAGCTTCAGATCTGATATCAGGGTTGCTTAATAACCGAACTTTTTTCCTTGACAATAATATTCCTCTGGGGTCCCTTATGTAATGAATGATATATGTGTTGTTGTGGAGTTTCAATAAATTTGGTAAAAGATCCAAGTAATTTCCTCGTATAAATTTTGCTGTCATAATTTTTTTCGATTTGCACATTTGTATTGATTTTAGTGCGCATTTGGGTACCGTCATCCTTGAGCTTTTCATACAGTCACGATATTTTGTAAAAACCGTCCGATTGTCTGGTTTTATATTTGTAGTGTCAAGGCGAGAATGTGTTCTAATTTTAGCAATATCCATGCTTTTCTTTGTCCACCATTTTGAATTTTGTTTACATCTGATATTATTCTGTGGTTGTGCTGCCCTCTTCTGATAATCAATGAAATCATGAATAATTCCATTCACCAAAGTATTATTCTGCGCCTTAGCCATGAAAAAATGACAACAATTGAGCAGATTTTGGTCTGCATGCACTCCACAGGCCTGGAAGGGGAAGAGAAAGGTAAATTTAAGAAAATCCGAAAAAATAGACGTCTGCAATTTGGAGACTCGATAAATGATATTCTCAAAGTATTGTGAAGTATCTTTCAATCAATAAGAATATGGTAGGTTTTGACTTGAAGTTTATATTTTCGAGTTTGGAGGGAGGAAAACCTTTTTAAATCATAACCATCCTTCACAACATGACTTCATGACTTTTCTTCATGAATTTCTTTCCGAACTTTCCTTCAAAACTTTCTTAAAGTAGCTTCTCGGATCTTTTCAAGGCACATTATCTAGGGTCGGCCGGTAGGACGGGGAATAAAGGCTGAAATCTCACTTTTTTGTACTGTCAATTTGATAAAAATTACAGGTGAGCTCTACTAATTTTGGCCAATCAGCATCGCTCTAGCATAGTGGTCATGTAATAATATATTTTTTTGTAGGCAGAAAATCTGTTTTTGGCAGTTGATAAAAGAAGCTAGAAATTAAATATGTCAGGTCTTATTAGAAATTCAATACTTGGTATTCATACTTACTTTTACATTTTGACATTTTCCCAAAGAAGGGGCTGGCTTTGAGCATTTAACCAGTTCCTTGGTTGTTCGCGATCTGTTCATGAAGCTGCCCATCAACGCTTCTGCCGGTATTCCTCCAAAGTCACATGACAGGATCCGAGAAAGGAACGTCAAGACGTAGACCGTTTCATAGGAAGTTAAATTCCTGAAATACATTGACAGTATGGTGACAGTGTCAAGTTTATCTTTTTCTCATTTTCCAGACATCATCCTATTTTTCTTATTTTCCAACCAGAAATACCAAAAAATCCTATATGCCAATGTTAAACCAAGATAAGGCCACACATAATTGATTTTTAGCTTCTCGGATTCGTCTCAAGGCACTTTTTCTAGGGTCGGACGGTAGGACAAAAAAAAGAAAAAGGTGAAAAAACAGTTTTTTATGATGTCAAAAAAAATTTTTTTTAATTTTTTTAAATTTTTTTTTTTCCATTGGCAGGTAATCTATGGGTTGTTTTTCAGTCGGGGTACGCTCTGGAAAGTCACACAATATCTAAAATACCAGAAATTCCATGTGTATATGTGGAAAAAACGTAACACTGAATGATTTAACACACTGAGACGGACCTACAGTATAGTGAAAGAATTATTAAAATAGGTTGATAACTGCTAGAAAAAAATTGATTTGTGTGATTTTGACCAAAATTGACTGTCTCATTTGCAAATTAGGCAAATATCAATGCAGATTTTTCAGTCCTGAGTATCCAGTAAGTTTAAACCAAAGTGCAAACGCTTTCAATATGGTCTCAGAAGTTCAACTGTACAATTACATGCAACAACTATGATTAGTCTCTTCAGAATCCTGCATTGAATACTTAAAGGTCAATTCCGTCAAATATTGTCCTCTCCGAAATTGGGTCGGCTAAAACAGCAATAACATCAAATTCATAGTATTTTTATTTTATAGAAATACTCCTTCAATAGATCAGACAAAGTTTCTGTAAGTGTTTCATTTCAGTTGTAGAAACTGTGCGATGCTTGTAGTGCAGAAAACACCAAAAACAGCTTTCCGTCAAATCGTGTCCTCTCCGAATAACTGGAAAAAATGGCTGTTATTTCCAAACAAAAGGACATGCCCAACTTTTAAGACATCAAAACTGTAGTGCTAATAGTGCTTGAGACACTGACAGAGCACATCTTCACAACATTGATGCTTATGCTGAATTGAGCCTGTCAAATGTCAATGTCCTCTCCGAACCAAAAGTCGGTATTTTTGTGGTGTCATATGTAAGGGTATTATCTTGCTAATTGTTATCCCTAACCATTGATATTTGGTATGTGTACACTTACTGATATAATTTATCTTTGTAAACAGAACAAATACTCAATTGCCACTTCCTATGGACACTTCAAGGGAGATTTAAACAGCTATTACCTTGGAAATTTCTGATGATTGTGTTGTCTTTGTTATATCCTTTTCAGTTGGGTCCATATATTTAATATCATCAGTACTTAATACAGCGGATTACAGCCTTACACTTGAAATAAGGCACTTTACTATACAAGTCGGAGAGGACAAATATTTGACAGGAAAAGCAATGTACTTTTTTGCTTTTTATTTTTGTATTGAAGTAGATGTACTGCATGGAACCATATCTTTTTACAAAATTATTGTGGTGGTGGCGTTTCTGTTGATATGCCATTAATGATGTGGTGTAGGAGGAGCCTTGGCCATTTCCATGTGCACTGTGCAGCCAGATAGCCTCAAACTAAATGCAAATGAAATTGACATTGCCAATTTATCAAGAACATCCTTGGTGGTATCAATAAATAGTGTTTCAAGTTCTGATTTACCCAAAACAGCTAGAAGTATGCCATACAGACTTTATATTCTAAATACTGTCATGTCAAAATAAGTGTCCTCTCCGAATGAACTATATTTGTTAAATTCAGCTGGCCATACCACGACTATCATTAGGAATAAACCAATGAAATTTGGTGGAGTTGTGCTCATAGTTCTTCCAGAGCGGCCAGTCTGTGAAAATGATGGGTCATTGGGTCAATGGCAGATAGGGATTGCTATGAAGAGATATTGTATTAGTGTTGCAAAAATTGGTTCCCAAAATGTCTGTTTTCCTTGAAGCGGGCAAAGTGCTTGTAGCGGGGCAGATTTGTCATGAATAGGGGAGTAATATTTCATTTACACATAGAAGCATGAAACTTGGCACATCGTTTAAAAACATCTTAAAGAATAAATTTAGATAGGGAGCCACTTCAGATTTGACCTGGCTGAGCCATGGCAGCCATTTTCCAAAATGGCGGCTAATTCTCTCATTTTCCTGCTTTCTGTGAAGTGCCTACAGTTTGACCATATGAAAAAAGTGGTCATTATTTCTTCTAAAGATCTAAAAAACACTATCAATTGATTCCTGGGTTGAACTAAGGAATTTTAGGGTGGTCAGGGTCCATTTTGTTATAACTGTTGAAGAAAATGCAGCATTTTCGCGGTTTTCCATAATTCTATGGAATCTCAATTAATATTTAAATAGACCACATATTTGAATTCCTCGGAAGAAGAGCTTTCAAATGAATGGTCGCATCACTAGTTTCCGTGAATTCTTTGTCAAAATGAACCTCAGAACTAGGGTTTGCTAATTTCCCGGTTTTCCTAGAAACCGGGAAACTGGGAAATGAAGTACCCAGAACTGGGAGTCCCGGGAATCCCAGTTTCGGTTTTGGTCATAATCAAATCTTGAAATCCATGGGACGTTTTGCCAAATTAATCTTTTTTTTTTCATCAAAATTAACAATTCATGAGCAAAGGAAGTTATGGATGGCCTACTGCACAAATAGGGTGTTAATAGGTATTCATACATGCCTATGTGTGTGACTGTGATTCATCACTGCAGTAGAAATATATTTTGAGTCGTTACAAACTGTTGTCTTGTGCATTTTCCCATAAAACGGCTTCAGATATTTTACAAAGTATCATCTAATATTACTTTAAGACCCTTAAGAAAATTAATATGATGCAAATTGAAATGCTTTATTGAGCAATAATGCCAATAAATTATTACATTTGTGTGTACCAAATGATTATTCTTGGAAGAAGGACTTGTAATAAAATAAAATTTCTGGCCATTAAACAGAAAATTTTGCTTAGGCAAGACAAAATATAATATTTTTAGAATAGAGCAAACTAGAAAATATCTTGAAATAAGAATTTTTTGCAGAAACAGGGCATGGCATCAGATATTATGACAATTTAATGACTTTATTGTGTTAAAAATTACAAGACCAGTCCAAAACTTTGTCCGCAAATGGAGTGACTGTTCATGAACAACAAAGTTCTATGTCAGTGTGAAATGCTCCACTGTGGCCTGATGCAATAACTTATAATTTTTTCATTACTCTACATCACTGATATTCTAATTTTTAAGAAAAAGGAATCAATTTTTTTTTTCTTGAAATAAAAAAACAATTGCTGAAAAAAAAACCATGCCATCAGATCTTGTTGGCATATTTAGAAATCCTTATGACAATTTAATTACTTTTCATGTTGAAAATTACAAGGCCAGCCCAAAATTTTGTCTCCAACAGTCACTGTAGCGATTGGTCATGGACAATAAAGTTCTATGTCCATGTAAAATACTCCACTGTTGCCAGACACAATAAATTATAACTTTTTTGCCACTCTTCATCACTGAAAATCAAATTATTTTAATAAACAAGGAATTAATTTTTTCCATTTTTTCCAAAACGCTGTATCCAGTCCCGGTTTGTATTTCCCGGTTTGTATTTCCCGGTTCTCCCGGTTTCAGTTTTTTGCCCATTTCCCGGGAATTTCCCGTTCCCGGGAGTCCCGGGAACAAACCCTACTCAGAACCAAAATCTTAAAAAAACTTAAAATTTAATTTTTTCCATTTCCACTCCAAATTTACGAAACCCATTAATGCGGGTACTCATTTGAAAGCTCTTTTTGTAAGGAATTCAAATATGCAACTTATTTTTATATTCATTTAGAATTGGCGAAACCACGCAAAACCGCGAAAATACAGTATTTGAGTTGATAATTCTACCAAAATGGATTCTAGAAAGCCTGAAAATAGTTGAGGCTACTAAAAACGTTGTAGTAATGTTCTGAATACCTAGAGAAGGAATAAAAAACACTATTTGCATGCATTCTATTCATAGGAACTACACAGAAAGCAGCAAAATGGAAGAATTGGCAGCCATTTTGGAAAATGGCTGCCAGTAGCCATCTATGCTAAATCTGAGGTGGCTCCCTATCCAATTATATTTGTAGAGATGTTTTTTAAGTGTGCGCAAAGTTTCATGCTTCTATGTATAAATGCACTATTTTTTTATATTCCTGCCCCGCTATTGGCCAAAATTAGGCAAGTAAGATGATTTTTCATTGTCATGTATCTATCTATCATCTCAGCACAAGCCGATACAACTAGGGGTTCTATACTTCCAATAAGAGAGGGATGAACGGAATAGTTGACCTTGATCATATTTAGCAATAACATGACACAAAAAGTCAAATTAAAAAAAAATCAGAACACTTGTAGCCCTAAAATTTTCAGAAATACAAGGCACGATATATTGCAACGGAAAAAAGTTAATTTGGCCAGAAAAAAAGGACCCTTATTTTTGACCCCCTTGAGACAAAACCATGTACCCCGATTGAAAAACAACCCCTATTGTTTCGGCGGGTCCGCGAAGATAAGAATCAATTATGTGTGGCCTAAGCATTGATTTTGCCATCATTTAGCAGCATGCAAACAGCTTTGACCCAGACCAAAATTAACACGTCTCCACCATTGGTTATAATTTAGACGTTTTATGCTTTATGCATGACAAGACTATTTTGAGAGTTTTGTTAGTGTTTACCAGTGCTTCAGTGTCGAGTAGCAAGTGAACTGACTCCCGACTCCTTCTACTTCCTGAAAAAATGACTCAGACTCCTTAGACCTTCTCTGTGCCGACTCCGTCTGCTCTTTTCAGCATTATTGCACACAAGTTTCATGTAGTTAGAAAAAAAAATAATAATGACTTCATTGCTTTTTTTACCTTAATATTATTCTCAGATTTTTTGTGTGAATGATCTTTAAAGTTAGACACAGTTCACATTGTTTAATTTTGTGTTTTGTCAATTATGCACAATTTGCACATCATATTTAGCAGTCTGGAGCCGTCTGATTAATTTCCGACTCCCCTGAAAACCAAAGTTCAATTTCGACTCCTGACACCACCTGAAAACCCCTTTTTTTTAGTATGCCCAGGATGCCCAATCCAGTCCTGATATTCTTTCTGACTTACAAAGTTTCATAGCAGGTCAGCATAGATATAACATAGGTTAACTATCAAGCCTTTTTCATAAAAACTTGGAAATATTTCACTTACTGTGAATAATAAATAAAAGATAACACCCAGATATTACTTTGCCATGCCAATTTTATCATTCACTAAAAAATCTGGAAAAAATATCCACTTTTGAGTAAGATCTGGGAAATTAAAAAATTTTTCTGTTGCGCGAATTAGGAATTGCATCACAAAATTCTAGGGCTTTGTGCCACCTCTAAATATTAACTGATTTGGCTGATATTTTGCATGTGTCTGTTTTACTTATGTGGTCATCATTTTCCACTTTCAAATTGGGGGTTTTAGGAGATTTGAGTTTTCCCATTGAAATGTGGACCACCCTAATGACCATACTCCTCAATTTCACATCACCATTTGTCATTCTTCTTGTGTTATTTTTAAACAAGTGAAATATCAAATTTTCTGCAAGTAGCGTAACATTAGCAATGGTTTTCCAAAAAAGTCCTATTTTTGTGTTTATTTGCTAATATAGTTACTAATTTTCGAGGACAAAATCCTATTTTTTCAGGGTCATTGCTACTTGACACTCATATCGAAAAAAGATCATCCACGCCTCAAACAAACACTATGAAGTGGCATGAGTACTTGATGAGCACTTGAAGACACTATTTGTCCATACATGATAAAGGAGTTACTGAATGACACAAAAGTGATAAATATATAAATGCGCATGTTTCAGGAAATCCTTATCAGCTAGGGGAAACCCGAGCTAGAAGTCACAGGAGCAGGTTGTCACAGGAGCAGGTCAATTTGTTTGGAAAACGGTATTTCCTCAGTGGATTCATCTTCAACTCGCTTTGAAAAGTTTTTATTTTTAGATTATTCACCCTACCTTGGCTTTCCTTCAACAGTGTAGTACATCCTCAGTGGATTCAACTTGGCCCCCATCATGCTGATGTAAATATTGAAAATTGGTTCGAACCAATAAAATACATCATCATTTTCATCGAAAAAAGCCCCGAGATACGTTGAGCCACCTCTCATGTAGGTATTCAGTACCACCCACTTTTGATGCTGCAACGAGATATAATAAAGAAGATCAGTTTCTAATACCGTTTTCCAGTTGAAGAATAAAAATACACTTTAAAATAGCAAGGGCTTCAGCTAGAAGTTTGTCACCCTTCCAAAGTTGAGCTAGCAGACGGTTACACTCATCATCATCATGATATAATTACTCACTTCATTATCATCACATAATTACTCTCATCATCATCATCATATAATTACTCACTTCATTATCATCACATAATTACTCTCATCATCATCATCATATAATTACTCTCATCATCATCATCGATCATATAATTACTGTCATCATCATCACCGTCATAAACTACTCTCATCATCGTCATCACATAATTACTGTCATCATCGTTGTTACATAATTACTCTCATCATCATCGTCATTATGACGATGTCATATAATTACTCTCATCATCGTCATCATATAATTACTCTCATCATCATCATCATCATATAATTACTCTCATCATCATCGTCATATAATTACTCTCATCATCATTATCATATAATCATCAGACAATGGCAGACATTGTTTTTCTTCTACTGCATAAAAAATATATTTACAAAGTATATGTTTAAAAAAATTGTTGCTGATTACACTTACAATGTCCTGTCTGACATTGGGGCAGAAGTTTAGCATTGTTTGTACAATCCATAAAAGTTAACACAATGAGATTTATGGTTCTGCTGATACAAACTTGACTAGAAGTTATGCTAGGTTCTCACGGCAATGATTCAGGGGTTTTTTGCCACGGTGATCCTTCATTTTCCAAGAAGGTAGGAGATGATTTAACTAATTTCAACAATTCGGCCACGATAATTTCATCTACAACACATCATAAAATGCCTCAGTCAAAGTTCTTGGAAATCACATGACAAGTGAGTGAAGCAAAAATTTTGCCTCACTGAAGATTCAGCAAACATCAATGATGCAAAAGGCATGAAAATATAATAAGAGCCTAAAAGTACTTGGGCGAAGCTACTGATTGCCTGGGCGAGACTACGGACTGCTTGGGCAATGGTACTCATCATTGATTCAATAGAGAGGTCTTGCTATGCGTTTCCGTGTGACGTGAACGTGGGGTTGCCATGAAAACAATGTAATTAGATAGCACTTGCACACGTATACGTCACATATGAACGTGTAGCAAAACCTCTCTAATACAACTTTGGCGACGCACCTGAACAACTCGCAGACGCAAAGATTCAGATGAACTAATTGTCGTGATCTGTTGGGTGCCTGGGCGAGGTTACAGGCTGCTTGGGTGATGCTAGTTTAACACTGAAGCGACGGAACTTCACCGAAGCTCCTGTACAACTCGTCGACACATTTCTCTTCCTCGCTGGGGGTTGCTTCGGCACCAATTACGAGCAATTCGACGTGGAAAACAAGTGCCCCATCGTCCTAGGATCCACTCACGATGATGTATAACCTTTTTGAAATTGATTATATAACTGTCCAAAATTGCCTTAAAACACCGAAATAGCCCTTCCCGGCACCCTGACATCCTCGACCCTCTTTGTCGATGCAAAACCACTGCCGTGAGAATTTAGCATTATATACAAGTCTTTGTGTATTATATTGGTTGCGCCACAAATGTAAATATTGTGCAAAATTGGACAGCCAGTGTCATAAATTGGCGAAAACTGGACTAAACACATCAAAACATCACAGAAACATGATATTCGTATTACAACAAAGCTAAGCTACACATAGGTGGGTGCCTTTCTGCTGTAGGACTTCTGGTTTCTGAGAAATCTGGCCAAACGTCAGTCCTCTGCATGACAAGTCAAACCAGGGGCGTAGATCCTGGGGGGATGCATCCCCCCCTAGGATGAACCTGGGGGGGATGAATCCCCCCTAGAATTTCAAATTATTAATACTTGGGTGTTGACAATTACCTGTCATATTTAGCAATTTCCCATGATGCCAGAAAAACTAACCTTCGATAATCTATGATCAATACATTGGCTTTTGGGCCCTAGAATGGCCCTTGAAATCTACCGCTGCGTGACTTTCGGCCCTGTTTGGCCACGCGCGAGGTTTGCGGTCCTCGAAATCATCCCCCCCCCCCCACAAAAATGAAAAATCTACGCCCCTGAGTCAAACTGTAATTCAACTTTTTTTTTTCACTCTATAACTTGTTGAATCTTTAGCTGAATGGGCTAATGTGTTGGTTTTTTGAGAATTTGACAATTATATATTAGCCAACATATATTTACCGGTTTCACATGGTTAGCAACTTCTCTCCTCAGCTTATCAACAGTCTGGTCAAGATGATCAGCCTTTATGCCAAAAAAATATACGAATTTATAAATTCATTAGTTTTATTGATCTGATATTGTTAACAGAAAATACTACAGCCTAAATACTAAAGCTATAGCATGTTTGAATTTGCAAACTCAGAAAGTTCACAACATCATGAACTGTTCAGAATTTATGACTTCATCCCCCTAAAAGTGTGCCTCATGGCCATTTCTATGTTTGTTATAATACATGTATGCACACACTGGACGATTGCGAGTACAGATTCGCAGATTTTTCCGCTTGTTTTATGTCCTTCTGACATTCCAATTTCATAACCATCCTTAGACAAGTTTTACACTCTTAACAAAAAGGTTTTATATGGAACCTTTAAGGGTTCTATAATCTGGAATACATAGGGAACCATAAAAGGTTCATTACTCAACTTTAAAAAGGTTCCAACAGCAAACAAAAACAACCTTTAGGTAATTCAGCTGTACTGAACTCCCACAATTTTAGAAACCTCTTTCTCTCAAATTCGGAGCATAGGCTCCCATCATAGGTTCTTCTGACTAGTATTGAACCTTTTAAATTCAATTGAGCCTAAAACATTTAGAACCTTTTTTCAGCAGTGGGTTCTTTATACATATATAACACAAAGAACCCCCACTCCCAAGTCGTAAATTCTGAATTGCTCCTAATAATGGGGGTCTTCGATGCATCAGGGGTAACCATTAGATAGTGAGTAAACAATGGTGATGTCATCAATTGTGTCATTGTTGCAGTTGTGACGGTGACACAGTGACTCTCTAGCACAGTAGCGCCACCACCAGCCAATGAGAAGTCTCCCATTGACCGGCAATCAGATCAGTCATGAGGACTCACCAGAGGCATTTTCAATGACGAGTATTCTCCTTGAACATTTCTCAGCACCGTGAAG
Organism: Platynereis dumerilii; assembly: GCA_026936325.1. Classification (NCBI taxonomy): domain Eukaryota; kingdom Metazoa; phylum Annelida; class Polychaeta; order Phyllodocida; family Nereididae; genus Platynereis; species Platynereis dumerilii. The sequence continues at coordinate 5,126,390 of JAPTHN010000004.1, forward strand.
TTTTCAAACCTCAGATAGTGGCCTAAATAATATTGAAAAAATAATAATATTGAAACTAAATTTATCACATTACAGTATTACAAAAAACAAAAACTATTTACATGGTACTCTGTTTAAAATTATGGTCAATATTCATTGATCACAAATTATTCAGTAAATATTAATTGGTCAGGAATTATTCAGTAAATTCCAATATCCAGCCGGATGCCGGATACTGTGCCTGATATTCCATGTATCCCTAGTTGCATTTTATATAAAAATTTGCATATGGTATGTATTAAATACCCAAGATTTGTCCTTTGGGGGTCTCAATACTCTGAGAAAAACTGACTGACGTAAATTCATTAAAAATGTGATAAATTATGAATTTTTTAAACCTGCATTATTCAGTCAATTTTGCAGCTACGTCTATGAAATATTCCAAATAGGTGTATAAATTATAGCTCTTTAATCATCTCAACTCAGTTGGAATGTTTATCATATTATTGTTTTATGAAAAACAAAAACCAGAAAAAATCAGGATTTTGCCAATTTGCCAACTTTTCTGTCTGAAACGCCAAGATAGGCCTAATCATGATTGAATTTATAGCATATTATAGTTAAACATACAATAAAAGAATAGTCACAGCCGCTGAATGAATTTTGAAAATTTAAGATTTAAAAAGCAAAAAAATTGCTCAAATGTCTACTTACTCCACAATTTCATTTCTGATGTCATACCATGCTTTTGAATATTTAGCAAAATAAACATGACAGTGTATCACATCATCATGATGCTAATTTTGAGCTATATGAATCTTTTTAATTCATACCAGAGGTCAATATTTGCAAAATTTAATAAATATTACGGATTTTCAGATTATCACATATCAGTCAATTTTTGCATGGTAAGCCAAAATTTCTACAAACATGTCTTAATTTGAATTTTTACTATTCTTTATCAAATATCATCAATTGGAAACATGTAAGTGGATTTTATAGCATTAAGAAAACAATGAAACATGCATTTGCTTGTTACTATTTAAAGATTTTTACACCTGATATCCCTATTTTAACCTTCTGTATCATGCCAAATAATTTTCTTTAATTACCCTGTATTCAGTGGTCTAATTCCTAAGCCTCTCTGTCTAATTTGTTCATATTTAATTTTCATGAAAAAAAAATCAAAAGAAAAGTAGGCTGACATTTCTTTATTTTTTATTAAATTCAATATCACCAAGGTTAGATTTTAAGCCATACTCTATTTCTGCAAATTTCAATATATAATTTTACATCTTAAGATATTATTTAGATAAATCTGTCTTTTAATTATTAATTCCAAGACTCCTCCCAATTTATTTTAGCATTTTGAAGAGAACAAATATCTTCATTGGTCAGGTAGGGGGTAGAGTATTTGTTGAATGGAGCCCTGGTGCCAGGGAGTCTGCATTACATAACATAATAATAATAATAATAATAATAATAATTTATTGACCACATAAAAAACAATTCACAATTACACAATTTGACAAGAATTAATATGACGTGGTTGGCGACACCAGATAGGTGTATTTGCCATTACCAGTTAATGAAACAAAGTGTTGCAAGAATAATACTTAAAAGTTAACATAATCGAGTTACAAAATTAAATTCAAGAAAAAGAAAAAAAGGGAAAAAAAATGAACTAGAATTTTATAGCTTATATTAGTGAATCCTGGGTTAACACTCGAAAAAATTTAGATTATGATAATGAATGATAATGTGATATTAACAAATGACCATGATGTAACCTTGACGTGAAGTTTACAAAAACTTCTTGATCTTCATGAATCAACAACTCTGAATGAACTCTATGTGTGGGTAAGTACTTTATCCTCCTAACTGGAAACAGGAGGACTGGGGAATACCTACAACCACACTAGAGCCATTGTGTAATATCTGTTCTAAATGCTGACCAGCAACAAAGCAATGAGATAAAAAGAAATTATAATAAATATATAATAATATATGTAGTTTTTGTTCTGACATTATCAGCTGAGATTTAGTCATTAATGTCATCAATAAATTGGGATTTCAGTCTCCTTTTGAAAGTGTGGACACTACAAAGTCTATCCATATTGATACATTTAGCATTCCACAATTTAGCTCCATGTATTTTCATTGTTTTTGCATAAAGACTAGATTGGTAGCGAGGTATATATAGCAGGGATTTCTGCCGTGTTGTTCTTTGGGCAATGCACCTGTTTTGAACAAAGAAATCATTGAAGATATTCGGCAGCAAGCCTTTCAGAAATTTGAATATAAACATCAGTGTAAAAATAGAGTGTATTTGTTCCAATTTCAGCAGTTTCATTTTTCTAAATAATTGAGCACTTGGATGTTTCACAGGCACTGATCTGATAATTTTAATGGTCTTTTTTTGAAGTCGAAACAGTGAGATTATAGGCACTGCAGATGCATGGCCCCAAACTTCAATACAATATGTGAGATGTGGATAAATGATACTGTAATACAGCGTTATAAGGCTTTCTGTATTCAGGTTTTTCTTAGCCTTGCAAATTATTCCAAGAGACCTTGCAACTTTTCCTTTAACATGTGAAATATGTTTTTGCCATGATAAAGATGAGTCAATTATGTCTCCCAAAAATTTGGTATTCTCAACCTTTTCAATGGCCACTCCATTTATATTCAAGCAATTATTTGCATAAGAGCGACGTTGGTGAGATCGAAATACCATGTAATGAGTTTTTTTAACATTTAATGACAATTTATTGGCACTCAGCCAATCAACAATCTTCTGTAGCTCATCATTCATAAGGTTAATCATCTCATCTAGGGACTTTCCACTAAGGAAAATGTTAGTGTCATCTGCAAATAATACAGGCATCAAAGAATCTGAAATATTTACAAGGTCATTAACGTATAATAAAAAAAGCAAGGGCCCCAAGATGGAACCCTGGGGAACTCCACATCTAATTGTGTTTTTATCAGATTTTGTGTTTGCAAATAAGACATATTGTTGCCTTTGAGTAAGATAATCTTTCAACCATAAATAGGCAGTACCTCGTATACCATATTTGGATAACTTCTTAAGTAGAGTTTCATGGTTAACCGTATCAAAAGCCTTTTGAAAATCTAAAAAAACTCCCAATACAAGTTCACCCTTATCAATCGCTGCAGCAATTTTATCCATCAAGAGTATCATTGCCATATTTGCACTATGATTTTTACGAAAACCAAATTGATATTTATAAAGTATCTCATGCTTGTTAATGAATGACATGAGTCTGTTATACATCAAGCGTTCAAGAATTTTAGAGAAAAGTGGCAGAATAGAAACAGGTCTATAATTTGAAATTTTCATTGCATCACCAGATTTATATAAAGGAATTACTTTGGCTGTCTTCATGGCATTTGGAAACAAGAACGAACACTCAGAGAGTGTATACGTAGGCCTGCCAGCCTGCCGAGGCATAGGCCTATCTATCTATCTATCTATCTATCTATCATTCTATCTATCTATCTATCTATCTATCTATCTATCTATCTATCTATCTATCTACCTATCTGTCTCTCTAGCTCTCTGTCTCGCTACCTCTCTAACTCTCTGTCTCTCTATCTATCCATCTATCCATCTATCCATCTATCCATCTATCCATCTATCTATCTATCTATCTGTCTATGTATCTGTCTATCTATACATCTATCTATCTAATCATTCGATACCTATGTATTGTATAAGTCAGAATCGTATCTATAAATTTACTCAGGTATCTATCTGACTTTTTATCAATATGTCCCCTAACTTCTACTCTAATAAATTGTTAATCAAGCAGGGTTTGGTAAATGCATTGAATATAATGAATTATAGCAAAGCATATACTACTGCTGAAAAATTACAATACTTTGCTGAAAAATTTCAGGAATTGGACGAACATTTTGCTGGTTGTATGTAGCTTTTGGGGGCCTTAATATTGGGAATAACACATAAACGAAAATGTGAACTAACACGTCTTTTAAACATCTAAAACAAATATTTTTATGATCTACATCTATTTATCTTCTTTCTTCCTACCTTCCTTCCTTCCTTCCTTCCTTTGTTCCTTCCCTACTTACTTCTTTCCTTCCTTCCTTCCTGCCTTTCTTCCTTCCTTCCTTCCTTCCTGCCTTCCTTCATTCCCTCCTCCCTTCCTCCCTTCCTTCTTTCTCCTCCCTTTCTTTCTCCTCCCGTTCTTTGCCTTCCTTCCTTTTCCTTCTTTCCTTTTCCTTCTTTCTTCCCTTCTTTCTTTCTTTCCTTCTTTCTTTTCCTTCTTTCTTCCCTTCTTTCTTTCTTTCCTGCTTTCTTTCCTACTTCCTTTCCTTTTTTCTTTCTCGCCTTTATTAATAAATCTGTAAACACTTGCTGTAAATAATGGCTCGAAAAATGGACACTGTGCAGAATGGTACAGGTATATTTTCAATTAAATAACCAAATAAGTGACGGAGACCAGCCAAATTCGAAAAGAGCCTTCAATGACCCACAATCAAGGATACTTCAAAGAATCAGATTCATACAATGCTTATTTTTGGCAGGATCTTGTGCACAGCGTCATACAGATAGAGAGAGCTTGACTCGTCACATAAGCCCTGCTGCAGGCAGGCCTAAAAAGCCTTGTCTGATGGATAGATTCAGTACGTGTACAAGTGGTTCAAGAAAAAAGGGGTAGCTTGCCTTGACTATTTTTGCATGTATGCCATCATATCCAGCACTAGCATTTTTCAATGATTTAATGATCTTTTCAACCTCAACACAGTCAACATCTGATAGATAAATTGATTCTGGTACAGATGTTTGAATATATGATACAGGATCCAGATCTGTTGCAGGTATTTTTGATGCAAGGTCATGACCAATATTTGTGAAATACTGATTGAACCTTTGAGCAATGACCTTGTGATCAGTTTCAACTTTATCGTTTATAACAAATTGTTTTGGAATGCAGTTTGTTTTTCTTTTGTTTATAACGTCTTTAAGAATAGACCACATTTTCTTGGAATTGTTCTTATTTTCTTGGAGCAGAGTTGCATAATGGCATCTCTCAGCTTTCCTCAGAACTCTATTTAATTCTCTTTCGTATTCTTTGTAAGTTTCTTTATTTGAGTCACTGGGATTCCTTGTTTGCCTTAGGTACAAAAGATTTTTCGGTTTTATTGATTTCTTCAAACCTTCTGAAAGCCATGGTTTCTTATTGCTATAAGAAGGTTTTATTGTTTGTATTGGGAATGACTTATCATAGAGATGGCAGTATTTGCTGTAAAAAGCATCAAATGCCACAGTTCCATTGTCATTACTAGTGACCTCACTCCAATTGACCAATTTCAAATTACTTTCAAATGTTTTGATATTCCTGGATGACAATACTCTGTCTTTTCTCAATTTTGAGACATTATTGAGAACCAAGTCGGAAATGATAGTAAAAATAGGGAAATGATCAGAAATATCTGAAAATAGAATTCCATTTATTGCATTAACCAGACTGATGTCATTGAGAAAAATATTGTCTATAAGAGTCGATGTATCATGAGTAATCCTCGTAGGTTTGGTAATCAAAGGAAATAAAGAATATGAATACAATGCTTCGAGGCACTCAGAACTTGGTAAATGACGGTCAAGTTCTAAAAGATTAATATTAAAATCACCCATGAGGTAAAGTAACTTATTTTCCTGTTTTATGACTTGCAAAATCTCAACCAGCGATTCATTGAATTTCATGATGTCCTGATTAGGAGGGCGATAAATCATGCCAATCACTGTATCTTTAGAAAACCCTGTTTCAAATTTTGAAATTTCAATAAAAACACATTCAATATGCGATTCCATTTTGTTAAATTCAGAGCGACACTTAAATGATAAGGAATCTTTCACGTATAATGAAACTCCTCCTCCAGATCTATTATTTCTACATAATCCAACGTGGCTGTAGTCATTTAAAGAGTAACAGTTCTTATTAGTTTCACTCAACCATGTTTCTGAGATTCCTATGACAGTAAAAGAATGACTTAGACCAGCTAAATAGTTCTCAAAATTGCTCAGATTTTTTGGTATACTCCTTATATTAAGCTGAACAAGAGAGAAACAATTTTTCAGGGACAAGGTTTCACATTTCTTTGAAAAGGTATCCTCTGTGTAATATCTACAGTTTGACACATTTTCAAGATGTGTTTGGTCATTGTAGTATTGCAAATCAGGGTCAGCATCTGACAATTGAAATAAGTCATTGTCGTCATTAATTTCAAACGGATTGAACTCCAGAGTTTCTAACTGGTCTAAAGTATTTCTTGTTCCAATCTGATAGTTCTCAGAAATGGCAAACTTAAATTGAATGTCATCACTTATATTATTGAAAGGAAACAAATCTTCTGAGCAAACAGAACATAACCATTTACTTGTAAGCCTATCAGTGTAGATGCTGTCAGAGGAGTTAACATTTGGCAGGCATTGGATGTGAACATCACTATTACAAGCAAAGCATGTCAACTTTCGCGAGTGACTCAAGACTCGCTTAAAACATATTTTACATTTCGTCATTGGATTTCAATGTTTCAAGAATTGTTGTGTAAGGACAGCGTTGATTCAATTGTAAATCTTTCACATGACAAAGTTTACGATCAAAATGGTCATTGTAGATGAGGTGAGACATGGTCATGAGGTTGATGAAGGGATAAAATGTTAGAGAACAGATGACTGTTGAATTTAAGGTGCAGACATTAGAATACAATGTGCAGGGAATAATTGACAACATGTAGGAAACACAAGATAATGGTATGCAAATAGGCATAACGCGAACTATATACATGATGATGCCGAGTAAATAGCAGGGAATTGCAGTCTTTTAATTTGAAGAGAGTTCAGTCCTAAGCTCCATGAGTAGTTCACCAAGTTTATTCTGTCCTGGCCATGTGTTAGAAAGCCTCTTTCCCATTCCAGCCCCAGTACCCCAAAATTTGTCCGTAGGACTAGCCTCTGCAAGGTGAGCGTCTCCAGTCTGCAAAAGAAAGTCTCTGAGATCCGGATTTTGGCCAAACTTCTCTTGAAGAGCCTTCTTCATGGTGGCTACCTCATGTTGTCTCCACAGGTTTTTGTCACATTTAATAGAGTAGCCAATACCTTTGCATTGAGCTGGACTTGTAGCTTTTCTAATCTTTTCTATGGCCGCCAAGTCATTGGAAAGTTCAGCTTTCTTGTGAAAGAAAAATTCTTCCACCCAGCGAAATCTGCGTCCCTCACAGAAGAAGGGTGAGTCATGAAAATTTGACAGGGGGCATAGAAAACCAAAAAAATACAGAAAATTGTCTATCTTTTGAGTTGTGACATATCTTGAATCAAGATCAGGTGGTAAACGATCAAGTTCATCAGCACCATATATATCACGTACATCACTGTCAATGATATGTAGCTTATCAACAACAAGAAAGGCTGTAAGGCCTTTCCTCTTCGCTGCATACATAATTGGCGTCAGTGTCTTTCGTCGGTCCACTATATCCTTCGGAAAATCTTCAGAGATGTGGAAGTTAGATCCTTTCAGTTGTTTACGGCTCCCCCAGACTGACTCCCTGTCTCTGTACCAATGGAACTTAACAAAGATAGTCCTTGGACGAACTTGGGGCCCAGAGCCGGAACTAGTACTCGGAGGACGACCTAACCTATAGCAACGAGCAATACGATGATGTCAGAGGCTATTGTCTGCCCTGCTGATCCTCTCCCATGACCAAAACCAAGAGGGTGCCTACAATCAGTTACATAACATCCTCAACTTTCTAACAAAATTTCCCCCTTTTAAAGAAATGAGTCCAAACTGCAATGATTTCACCTTAGTTTTTTACATTTTGAACATGAAATTAAATTTGAAATTTGAATCACAACACTGGGCCAAGTAGATGCTGAGATATGACTTTTGATTATCAAGCCCATATGAGGCTTATGGGTTATGTAACATTGTGCAACCAAAGTGTTGGTTACAGAATTGTGGAAGAAGGAAAAAGTAATTATTTAACAATTTTACTTAAAACACATCTTTATGTTATCTGTGTGTCAGCAGTGCCATTAGTGTCATTTTGTATAGACAGTTCAGGTATGGTTCTTTTGTTTTTTTTCTTTTCAGCTATTGTTATGCCCTTATTGTGTTACCCCCATGACCATGTTTAAACAACATTTAACCCACTTTAGTGCATGCTAATATTTTCAAATTTATCAGTTATTGATACAAATTAAGTTAAAAATAGTAATGTTAAAGTATGTATTATGGGCTTATACATCTTTTTAGTGTTAATACTAAAATAGATTGAATAGGTAGACAGCCTAGCCACTATTTCTGTTAGTCATAATCTTATTCGTAATTTATGATAGAAATGGGTAAATATATAGATCTATATAGATAGAAAGATAGATTGATTAGACAGATAGATAGACAGTCAGATAAATAGATAAGTTTATTGTTTGATATACTGATTGAATGATTGCTTAATTGATTGTTTGACTGACTGATCCAATATGAATTTGCTTGTGCAAAATTAATCTCTCTATTGCTGTGTAGTGAGAATCATAGCTGTATGAGTTATGGCTTTATCCCAGTTAAATGGGCAAATTGCTGTCTAAAAAAAGTGAAAAAGTGACCATCACGGAAATAAGAATATTGCTGAATATCTTTCATATATTGTCAAAAGCAGCAGTTTCTGTAATATCTTTCAATAATCTAAAGTTTTATTTTTGAACTTTCCAATGCAATTTTACAGGTTAAAATCAGAAATGGTAACATAATTTACACAGTTAATAGTTTGGAACAAATTTACACACATTTGCACAGTTTTTCCCTTCTCAGTGGAAAAACAATTATCACAAATTCATAAGATTTGCCACATCATCTCAGACATTAAAGGCAAACTGAAATGCAAAATAATTGCTTTCTACCTTTATTGGTCTTTCCTGTATGGCATGGTAACTTAATTTACATTGAAAAACGACAAAATCACTTTTATACCTTCTTTGGCCTCCTGGGAATAGAGTTCTCAATATTTTGCAAAACCGTAAATTGAACCAAAAACTAGACTTTTCAAACTTGTTTAAAAAGTTCTTAATTTTTACAATCCGCAAATATTAATATGATTAAAATGGCCCTGAATCTTATCTTAATTTACAAGAATTATGTGACTTTTCTACTTGACCTTATGACTTTTTCTATAGGAAGGCCATTATTGTTGGGTACATTTCCATGCTCTTCTAAAGTTAATACCTGCAAAATTGGTGACACAGCAATTGATTTATATGAAACCCCTCAGTGACCATCATGTGCTATTTTTCCGTTTTTCGGGAATTTAACATGGAATTTAGCCCAGTTGCTATCACAAATTATATGTATATTGTATATGACTGTATTTCTACATATGTTTTCTAAATTACTGCCAAATTTTACAATTGTGAAATCATTCTACTTGAAATGACAGCCAACAATCTTCAAACATTCTTTCTTTTTGGAATTTGCCCATTTAACTAGGATTGAGCCTTATGTGCTCGAATCAGCAAATTCCGCCTCGTCTGCATAACATGTACTAAGGCCTGTTCAGCTGCTGATTAGCCGAGGGTATGCTGCCGCGCAGCCTATGTTTTTATTTGCTATGCAATCTTTGTCACAATCTTACAAAATTGTGTGTTGTTTTTTTTTAAGCCAGGATATTTCTGCAGACACTCATTATCTTTCGCCATGCAGTTAATAACAACCTGTTATTTGAGTATTCTACAACAGTACAATTTCAGTCAATTTTAAAAAGTGTGCATTTTTTAGTGTGAGCAGTTTACAATATATTACATACCGATGCTTCATTTAATATTACATTTTCATCACCAAAAAAAGAAATATTTCACTCACCGGTGCCCATCACCATCAATACCACAATAAACAATAAAAATATCCATTCTTTCGATTTGCGCTTCTGCTTTTCTCTTGTATGAAATCCATTTAATTCAGCCATGGCGTTTCACCTGAGCATTTCTACGATAATCATATCAATGTTTTTTAAGAGATTTAATTATGCCATTTTCGTTTGCACCTGCGCAACATCGAATAATGACGATAGCTAAGATAAAACAAGTAACGGTGAAAATCTAGATAAGGAATTATAAAGCACGATTTCAAAGCATTTCGTGATATCAGTATCAGTCTGTAAATATCACCCGGGTGGTACAAGTTGCTTTTAATACCATTTAGAATGTCAATGAGAGTTCTTCCAAATGAGGCATGCAATCTTGACTAAAAATTCGACCTAAATGTTCTATTTGTCTTCTTTGGAATTTTTCCTCGTTTCAACAGACCAATCAAAAATGGCTAATTGTCTCTGTGATGTTTTTGAAAAGATACAAAAAGGTTTTCAGGGTCTAATTTAATTATTATTGTGTATAGACTGAATAGAAAATGAAGTTTGTATGTTAGTAAGGGGGCAACCATTACACATCTGGCGGGGGGGGGGGGGGCTTAGAATTGGTGTTGCTTTTTATTCCTGACCAGGTTCGGAGAAATAATTTTAATTCTTTCTTGGCAGTCTTGAAGTAAATATTTTCTTGATAATTCCTTGTTGTGGAATCCCGTGGATTTCTTAGTAGTAGAGCAGCTGGAGACCGATTTCCAGGATGAACCCCGCACGGAAGTACAACAGCAAGTTTCATATACCAAATTGTGGGGAAAATTATCTAGTTTTAGGAAATGCTATTAAAAAATGCTGATTTTGTGTGTGAACTTGGCAGTGCTGGTTACCGTGGCAACGGATTTAGAAAAATGATTTCAAGAATTGTTTTACAAAATACTACATAAAACAGAGACAATCAGTGATAAATGCAATCTGATTTCACTTTATGTTAGAATGGAGAATGGGCAAGCAGACTGGGAAAATCAGTGATGTTCATTGTTTACATTGTTGCCATGGCAACTGGGAATTCATAAAAGCTGTTCTTTTTTTTCTGAAAGTTAATCATAACTTCTCTAAAATTAAGGAAATTTACATTTTTCTAGGATTTTAATTACATGAATATGAAAGCCCTTTTTCTTGGCTTTCTGGTGATGTCTTTCTTTTCTCTGTAGGTTTAATACTCTTGATACAAAGTGCTACCAAAGTAACCCAAGTAAATAAATTTGAATTTACTGGAAAGCTCACAATTTCCGCAGCATAGAAGAACATGCAACTCAATCTAAACTTTCTGTCATCAGAGGGTGGTCCATGTTGAGGAATCCCTAAAAAAAGTTAAAATAATTAACTGAAGATCAAATTGGTTGCCATGGAAACAATAAAATAAACAAAATACGCCATTTTGAGAAAAGAACCTGATGAGTCTGAGTTTGTTTGTCATTTTGCATGAAGAAATGTTGAAAAATTTGTGTACCCAAAATTTATCATTAAAACATTTGAATTAACTTTGTTACCAAGGCTCAGAATTTGTTTATTACCTTAGCAACTGATAAATAATTACATACTGGTGGTATTGGCATGCCTCAGTCTGGACAGCTCAGACATAATTCTTGTCACGTTTGAGTACAGATTCACTGTTTGGTATTCTGTATCACCACTACATCATTTTTGAAGAGAGATTCACCTCCAATTGGGTTACCCAACATTTTTAGAGAACCTTGATGAGCAAGATCCCAGCTGGATGTCATGTGGAAGGGGCTGCACTTATGGCACTATACATTAGGGTGCATCATCTGCCCCTATATCTTCAAAACATCATGCACTTTTGAATGATTGTTCCCTTGTATCATAAAAGAAGCCCTGCAAAATTTTAGGAAAAAATTCTAATGCCAAAGGGTGGCACAACAGCCTTGAAATTTCAGTATTAGGTCATATTTTAGCGATTCGCGGTTATAAATAATATTGTCAATTTTAAATGAAATGATTTTTGAATGGCACAGTTAGATTCCTTATAAAGAGAGCTTTAATTTGAATACCAACATGAATGGTTTCCATTCAGTAGAAGTCAAAATTGAGTGGAGATATTTTCTTTTTTATTGGGTAAAATGTGATAAATCAAAAAAAGGATGTTAATATGACTTTGGGAAGTCAAAGAAGTCTGCAAAGTGGAAATATGGTCTACTACATCATCTGATAAAACCTTGATTGCATTATGATGTAGTCAGAATAAAAAAAAAGATGCAGAACGGTGTCTTAAAGAACTGTTGCATTTCTCATATTTACATGTAATTTATGAAAATTTGCACCTTTGAATTTGATGAATAACTATCTAGAAAAATTTTTCAATTTCCTAATTTCTTCAGAAAAGTCTTCCTTACGTTTTATTCCAACTATATTGTCAAAGTTAGACAGAAATTGAGCTCTTAAGTTGATTTTTCCAAACATTTTGTCATAATAGTCACAAACTTTCGGCTTTCCAAAATACTTAGGCATGAGAAATTTTCGGAAATATAGCTTTCTACCATTCAAATTAAAGACAATTTTCTTCTGAGAATAATGGTATATGAATTGGAATCATACAGTAAACCATAAGCTAGATATTTCTAACCGCGACTTTTCAAAGCATCATTTTTTGACAATTTTGGACTGAACTTTGACACAAAAGTGCCACTCTAAAGCCACATCGGATCTTATTGAAATTTTGCAGGATGTGTTTCTATGGGCATAGGTACAATATGGCAAAAGTGCAAATGAATATTCCAATTTTTTCATTTTTAGGGGGCAGACGATGCACCCTACTATACATGTATCTATCTAATTATCTATTAGTTTACATTCCATATCTATAGTCACAATACTCTTACAAGTTAATGTTTAGTCTCACTATCATTCCAGCTGCAACTACCTATGAACTGTGTAGCCTGTAAGTGTTTGTCTGTACTGTTTTTCACATTTTCTTTGATTCAGTTACAAAGGAATTCAATCTTAGGAGATGTGAGCACCGAGCAGTCACTGCTGCAAATCGTTGTGTCATTACTACAGGCCTCAGATTTTGGTTTCTAAAGAGAGTGTCTATCAGTTTAAATTAATGCGGGTGATGGCAAGTTCTTGACAGCAACAGTAGTATTATGCTATTCAACATAAATTGTGGGGACAAAAATGGACTGCAGCCCGACTTTGGAGGAGGGATCATCCTTGGTTGAGAATTAATTGGGTTTTCTCATGATTTTGCAGCTATCCAGAGTGTTACATCTGACCTAGGCCCAAGCCCTATAGAGGGGAGAAATATTGGAAGTATAGGCCTAGTAGGTTGAGACCAGGGAAAGGAAGCTTTTTAAAAGGAAAGTAGGCTAAGAATAATTTGTGTTTGGCCACAAGTGGAATAGATGATGGGAGCAGAGGGGAAAATTTAAGGCTAGAACGACAGACAGCGGAACATGAAGAAAGGGTGATGGGAGGGTGCAGACAATGACATATGGAGGACACTCTGAGTAAGGAGGAGGGAGAAGGCTAAGATTTACTCCTCTTCCTTGCCGCTCCCTCCCTCACACCCTATATACCCCCCCCCCCCCCCCCACCAATGGCTGGGTCGCTCAGACCTACCTGTATGTTGTATGGTATAGTTTCAGACAAATTTCAATCATCCTTTGTCTCATTGCTGTCTCTTTCTTCCATCCCAATTATTTTACCAAAGCCATATATTTCAAATGAGAAGTACCAATCACAGATCATCTTTCCCCCTCTGCCTCTTCCTGTACAACTTCCTGATCTCACACAGTCTGATTCTGCTCTTATCTGCTACCTCCCTCCACACATCATTCTTCAAATCCTCAAAAGTTCACTATAGCCACAGCTCTCCTTGTTGTCCCCGCCCCTGTTATCCCCTTCCTTCCTAACATTGAGGTGGTGAATGGATTAATGGAGGAGGCATGCCGCATTGGAGAAGAAAGATTCTTGTAGAGAGGAACCCCGAGGAAGTGCTTCATACATATAAATGTACCTGAAACAATGCAGGGGGAAGGTGGAGGGAAGCAACCTTGGAGCAGGGAAGAAGATAACACAGAGACTATGTAGGAGGGAGAGGGGGACACATACAAGGGTGCTGGAAGAGTGGGTGGTAAGGGGGGGGTGGTAATTGCCCCTCCTGCCTTAGGCCAAAGGGGCAAGGTTGCCCTTTTGATCTCATAGAAAAAACGTTATTAGTGAATTGAGGCAAACATAAACTGTTATTGCCCCTACAATAAAATTTATGCCATTTCTCACCGATCGCCCCTGCACCCTCGTGTCCTTCCGTCACCCCTACAACATTTCATTGGTAGTGCTGCCAGTCAGGACCACGCTTAAATTTGTTTTTGAGCTATTCCTGAACTGTTCTGTGGGGGCACATTCCTGATAGGCACTGCTCTAGTACCCTAGATTCAAATTTGAGACCCAGTCCGACTTGAATTTTGTTAGTCTGCAGCCAAACTGTGTTCAGCAGACTAAACATTGTCAGTCAGGTGGAGCAGACTATAAGAGAGGAGACTGAAAAGAAGACACAAAGGAGTAGGAATGGATAGACTATGAGGGAAAGACCAAGAGGGACATAATAAGATTGAGAGATGGACGAGGAGACTTGGAGGGAAGACACCTATTGGCGTGGGGTGGACACTACGGAGGTGCTGTATTTGAAGTCAATGCACACATTAAGCACAGTTCCTGCTCCGTTCAGCCTAATTTGGACTGTTGTTTCAATCCGCCTTTGCCTCATTTCTATGTCCTCCTCCTGTCCTAATTAGCCTACTAAGTGAATGAATATATAGGAAGTAAAGCCCCAATCACTCACCAATCTTGCTCTGTTCTGCGAGGCATGGAGCTGAGAGGCAGTATATGGGTGTCCTCTATTCCGATTCGATAGACTCAGTCTACAGCTTCGCTCCTGCTAAGAGCAATGTCATGTAGTAAAATACTGATTTATATTGCAAAGTAAAGAGTGCTGTGCATCAACATAGCTGCTCTATTAGTTTTCAGTATGTTATACCGCTGCTTAGAAACATGCATCTCTATGAGTTTGAACCACACCTGTAAGTTATGCTTTACCACAATCCAGACAACTATCTTTCACGAGCCCTAAACACGTCAACCGCGTAGGCCTACATATAACGTTGGGCCTGTCAGCTGATTCTCCCATGTAACTGTCAGGTTCTAGTTCTTGTGACTAAGCCTGGCAATCAAGTATTGGTTTGCTGGCTATCAGAAGTGCAGAAATGCAGTGAATCACAATGCTTGTCTCTTTTCTACTTAACCTGACCTGGAAATACTTGTAGTTCCTTTTCTATTGTTGCCACTTACCTTGGAACATACTTATTGAGGACTATTTCATAGAATAAATGTAATATATATTTATATTATCTCAACATAACTTATCAGCCTGATTTCACCAATCTGTTTACAACAGTCTAATTGCCTAGGACAAGTCAAAAGTGAGAAATCTTGAACATTTCACAATCCTGTAACAAGTCCAGGCCAAACTACCCAATTTGTGCGTATAAATGATATGCAAGCTGAAGAAATACTAGCAGCCCCAGAATTTTAAAGGTATATTTTTCCAAAGTTTTGGATCTCTGATGACCTATAAATCAACATATTTGTCAAATAATGATGTATATTCTTACTATTTTTTTTTTAAATTTGCATTTACAAATTATGCTTTTTACAAATGCATGAATAAATGATATATATAGAGTACTGCGGGGCATGCAGCCCCCCTTAACTTCGAGGAGTGATTTGACCTACTTTTTATGGCCGATTATTTGAAAGCTTATGCTGTCAGGAAGGGATCACTTGACTCTACTTATAACTAGTGAAACAAATGTCTACCAATTTTGATAAAGGAGTTACAGCCATTTTTGTAAAAAATTGCAAACGGCCTTCTTACCCCACCCATCGGGCAAGAAGTCTATGGCAATTTTTTTTGCGAGTGCATTCAGCTTGAAAGTTATTTCTTGGGGTTCTTCTATCATTTTTAAGGCATTCTATTTACTTTTTCTGAATTTCTGAATTTTCCAGTTCATACTTTCACTTTTTAATATTTTTTGCCCTTTTTCAATTGCGGCCATTTTTTCTATTTTAATTAGCTATTATATAAAAATTTAAGGTAAAGTAGGCCTACAAATTATTAAATGGTTCCTGAAGCAACTTCGAGGCCCCAGTGAAGGGGGCCTCATGCCCCAAACACACATATTTTCATTTGACCTCTATATTTTGAACTAAAATGCAAAAAACATGATCCAAATCATATTTATATGATGGTCATAAAGTGAAGCAATGCAGATATCCATTATACTTTTAAATATTTCCAAGTTATTTCTGACAACCCCTTTCAAAGAATTACTCAAAGTTACCAAAACCATGCATATTTTTTTGTTTCTTTAATTCTTACTATGGTTTGGTGCTGTTTGCCCTGAAAATTTGTGACATCACCTAGAAAGCCTCTAGCTTCAATCTTATAAATAAGAAAACGCATCAAAAATGTTAGTTCAGATATAACCCTGTGGGGCCTCTCACCTAAACCGGGCTTCTTGTCCTGACCTACTCTATATATATTGGAAAAACTTACAATTCCAAGAATTTTTGGTGGGCAATAGTTGACAACCTCACAATTTTGGATTTTGCATGAAACATGGTTTTCCATATTTGAAGATCGATTACCAGTATTTTATAAAGCTCTCACGAAACCATGGCTTCATGCAGTCTTCATAGTGTCCGGGTATACCCGATATACATATTTATGTTTTTCAGGAAACACAGACATTTCACTGTCCCAGGTGGTACCAATCCATAAAAATATGAGGTCCAGCAAGTGGACTACGGTCCCAGAGGCGTCAATGTGACATTGCAGTGAGAATTTGTGGCTTAATTTCAGCAAATATGTTGGTTGCTAGGTTAATAAACAAATGCTGAACCTTGGTAACCAACTAAAATTCAAATATTTTAATAATGAAACTCATATGGCATTTTCCAAACTCAAATTTCTCAATATTTCCCCATGCAAACAGAATCATCTAATTTTTTTCTCAAAATTGCGTACTTTTGTTGATTTGGTGGTCTCCATGGCAACCGTTTGATCTTAGGTTAACCATTTTAATATTCTTGAAGCATTCCTCACACATGGACCTCTCTCTGATGACAAAAAGTTTGAATTGAATTGCTTGTCCTTCAATACTTAAGAAATTGTGAGCTTTCCAGGCATTCAAATTTGTTTACTTTAGTTAGTTTGATAACACTTTGTATCAAGGGTATTAAACCTACATAGAAAAGAAAGACATCACCAGAAAGCCTGGAGAAAGGGCTTTCAGATGCATGTAATTCAAATCCTAAAAATATGTAAATTTCCTTAGTTTTAGAGAAGTTTTCATTGACTTTCAGAAAAAAATTAACTGTTTTTAAGAATTCTTGGTTGTCATGGCAACAATATAAACAATGGGCATCAATGATTTTCTCAGTCTGCTCACCCATTCTCCGTATTACCATAATGTGAAGTCAGATTGCATTTATCACTAATTGTCTTTGTTTTATGCAGTATTTTGTAAAACAAGTATTGGAATAAATTTTACTGAATCCGTTGCCATGGAAACCTGCACTGCCAAGTTCGCACACAATTTCAGCATTTTTTAGTAGCATTACCAGAAACTAGAGAATTTTCCGCACATTTTGGTATATGAAACTTGCTGTTGTACTTTCGTGCGGGGTATCTTCTTAAATATTGCACTTTTTGGCCTCCAGCTGCTCTACTATAGTGTGTTGTTAGCCCTGGACCCCTGTGGGACAGGGGTCATGAATCGTCGCATTGAAAAATCATGAGATTTTACAGAAAGGGTCTGGGAGAATTTAGATTGCTCTCTTAGTTTTATAGTCATGGCAAAACCAAAATCATTATTTGAAAATAGACAACACTTCCTACTGACGGCACCTATTTCGATATTTCTACATGTTGAAATAAATGAAGACTCACCCTGTGAAGTTAAAGAAATGATTTTTTTCTTTAAACATTGAAGAAATGGCGTCTCCTCATTGGGTGAGAGAGTGTGATGTCACAACAAAGGTTTATGATGTCATAGGTATTTTTGGTGACGTCACAATGGTGACATCAAACATAAAAGTGAGACTGATAGCTGTTTCTCACAATTTGTTGGCAATTCTCTCATTTAAAATCAAGTTTTACAGTACAAACTTTTGTGGAAATGCTTTCAAAAGTGGTGCCGTCAGCAGTAAAATATGTAGGCTACCCAAATCCAAAATTTCATTAAATTTGGAGAAAAACTGTTTAATATAGACCAATTCTCCTGATGCCATGTTGAAATCTCAAGATTTTGAATGGGGACGACCCATGACCCATGCTACGCATGGGTCCCAGGGCTAGTGTGTTGTATGATTTAGACCTGCGCCACCAAAATGAGTGCAAAGTATGCAATTGATATTTCCCAGAAATGAGCAAAATGTGTCAAAAGGTCACATTTTGATGTTTTTTAGCTCTTGGTACCATTTTTTACCAAAAGTTATTTTCTTTGAATAATTAAGATCATTTTTACCAGAAATGATTTTAAATTATCTAAATTGGGCATTCTTCATGATTTTCTTAGTTCTTTTATTGTTTTGGCGGGAAATTCAAATGCCATTTTTGCATAAAGTTTGATGTATCGTATCCTCAATGTTTGAGGTGCCATATCTTTGGTTAGGATGGATATTTCAAAACATAATATTATGAACCATCATTTTAAAGCCCAATTCCTATAGAATTGAGTAATTTTCACAACTAAATAAGATGGAAGGCCGACTTTGAACTCATTTTAATGGAGCAGGTCAATTTAATTTAATAGCAGGTGTTAGTGGAACTCTCCTTTTTCTCGCTCTCTGGCGTCCCCGACTCCCCGCGCACATTAAAACTATTTCCGGAAACATCAGCCATTTTGTAGCCTGTACATTGTGAATGGGGGCTGGTTTTCTGAGGTCCGGTACAGTCCATAAACCTTCCCAACATTGCGGATTTGACTTACCGAGTCTTGAATGGAATGTTTACAATGGATATAAATCATTATCCAGTCGATGGACAACTTATATCTTACGTTAGGGCCCGAAGAAAAATGTGACGGGTGTCGGCCAGACTGTCTTTATCGGGCAAAATATCCAGATATTCCACAGGTAGGTGTTCTGAAACTGGCGGGATCCATGGATTATGTACAGATGTCGACTCGGTTGGACATATCCAGCGTTGTCAAGGGTATGTTATGGACCTCGGCAAACCCATCTCCATTAACTTGAGAATGGTACAAAATGGCGGCTGCATGGTTCCCAAAATCACAACAACGGCGCGATTTCACATCAAATCACGAGGCTGAATAAGATATTCTTGCGCCTTCTATGGGCACACAAGGTAAACACTATGTTGCTGATGGTGGAGGGCTAATCTGTTGTCGCATGTACAGTGCCCCCTGTAAGTAAGTGAAACGCATGATATTGTGCCATTGCATCAATGTTAAACATCCTTAACCAAAATGCTTCTGGAAGGACGAATTCTCATCCGATGAGTGGAAAACATTTTGGGTCATAAAGGCCGATATGTGAGGCATGTGGGATAAAAATAGCAGCCAATTTTCTTTGCTGTAATTGGAGTTAGGTATGGGTCAAAGTCTTTGATAAGTAAGTGAAACGCAGGCCCAATGTTAAAACATAGGGAAGGGTGGTTCACTTACTTAACATAGGGAAGGGTGGTTCACTTACTTATCAAAGACTTTGACCCATACCTAACTCCGACTACAGCGAAATAAATGGGCTGCTATTTTTATCCCACTTGCCTCACACATCGGCCTTTATGACCCACTTTGTTTCCCTTTCATCCGATGAGAATTCATGCCTCCACAAGCAGTTTGGCTGAGGATGTTTAGCATTGATGCAATGGCACAATGTCATGCGTTTCACTTACTTACAGGGGGCACTGTATAGAAATGTATCGCAGAAATTATGTTGCAACACTGTGAACACAACATTGAGATTTTTTCACAAGGTTGTGACAACGTTGCCGCAACGGCGCATGCTAACGTCATACCTTGATGTTGCTTCACAACATTGTGACAACATCATTTCTACCATACAGTTCTCAGCATTATCATTGTCATATCAATCTTTGTTATCAAAACCATTACTCATATTGTAATTATTTCTTTTCTGCAATCCTTTTAGAAAAATGTTAATTTGTCATTCAGAAGCTCAGCTTGGGCACTGCGTTGCCACATGATTTTAATACGACATTAAATAAAGTTTTACCATTCTATACCATACGTAATTATTACCAAAATTGCAACTTTGTCCAAATATTATCCAACTGTTGTCCAAACTTTGATGCAACGTAGATCTATGTGCACATTGGGAGCAGATATGTTAGGTTTTCAAAATTAAATTTCAATCTCCCCTGGGTGAGTGAGTGAGTGAGTTTGTGTTTTATGTCACATCAGCACCTGATTGGACAATTTAGAGACATACTTGGTGTGTACTAAGTGTGTTTTTGTTCTGTTACATCGCTATGTCGTTATTTCTCTTTTTGTGTTGTGGATTCTGTTATCTGTTGTTTTCTAACCAATTTCTTAGCAACAGACAAATGGTTATGAAGGACCAATAGAATGAGGATTCCATAGAACTCGTCATTGAAGGTGTACTTGTCGACTAAACTGGGTATTTCGTTTTTGGTGGTATGTTTATCTTCTTCCCAGGAGTGCAGCTCTTGTTTTGTTCGTTCAATCAGCTTCCTCGACACATTGCCAAAGCCTGACATTTGAAGAAGTTCAACCGCTGAGTCAAGGTAATCGGTTATAATAGGTCGTCTGAATGTCTGAATGTTATCAGGAGCTAGTTGACCTTGTAGGAGGAGGTATAGATATTCTTTAGGACTGATAGTCTCGCGGTCATCTCTTTTTGCCCTGTCTTTTCCATCATCCACAGGTTTTGTTTCCTTTTTTTCCATTTCGCCCATTCTGTCCTGTTCTTTGTTTTCTAGATGACCGAAACGTTGACATTTGTAGCATCTTCTTGGGTTGGGGATGTAAGGTCGTACCTTGCATTGCTCCCATACCACTCCAACACTCTCAGGAAGAGTAGTGTCTGAAAAGGTCAAGATAAGTAGCTCTCGATCATCTCTCTGTGGTATTCTGTGGAAATGTATGACATCAGTGAAGGTTTCAAACCCCTCTTGCAGATCCTCGTCAGAGTTCAGATACCACCCCCTTACAAGTGTTCAATGTGCGATGCGGCTCTACTATAGTTGGAGTTCCTGCAATACGTGTCAGCTCAAGTAATCGTTGTGTCTGTTGGTTGTTTCTTGTCTTAAAGAGGACGGTTCCATCTCTTTGTTGTGTTGTTTCTGCAGGTTCTCCGACTTTTTGAAGGATCGTCTTGTATATCGCAAAGGGGGAGAGTCTACTTGTTGGTTTTAACACAATATACCGGTGTCGGTACTCTGACTTCCGTGTAGTCGTTGGTCGATTAAGAAGTTCCTGGACCATGCAGTCATCCAAGGATGACCGCTGCCGTTTTAATCTGGACTGAGAATTAGTAAGGGAGTATGCCATAGGAATGGTTGTGGTTCATCCCCCGTGCTCCCCACAAGGGGAACTAATATGGGTAGGGCTGTGCCTAGTACTCTAGTCTAGGGATACAAGGGGGATATACTCTAGGAAGGCTTAGTGAGAAATACAGCTGCAATCATATTAAAAAACATGGCCAGCATGTTCACTTGGTCAGAACCTTCTTTGATTGACCCATCAGCCATGGCCAAATAGGACCGAAATTCTAATGGCAACATCACAAGGACCGGGCCAATCCAGCCTCCCTTCTAGGAGAAATCCAGGCCAAAGTAGTGTTTTGTATGGGAGGGACCAACTTAGTCCCAACCAACTCAACTACCAGGACCCCTTCATCCTCCGACACGGGTCACAACCCACAGCGAACAGGTTGCCCCATTTCCGTCGGGGAGATGTGTGCTTGTGCACTGTCTCGTGTTGGCCACAAGAGATAAAGGAATTCACTCTTGTGTTATCACCCACCGCCACGAGGAGGCCCGAGACCTGCGGGGGCTTTACACACTTGAAGAAACAAGCTAATCCTATATTATTATTATACTAGAATGCTTTATTGTCAGTTAAAAAAAATGACAGCCCCCTACATAGATGATGGAGGAACATGAAGAATGTTACATGTGAACTCCTGAGTGTGAACAGCCACAAACAACAGCAGCCATCCTGTGTCACTCATATGTGAACAAGACCTCTAGCAGAGAGGTTGAAACATCATATCAACCAAAAAATGTAAGTCTCAGTGAACAATAATACAACATATCATACGTACATGAATAATGCTGGAAAAAGATGTCTGGAGTTATGTCAAAATTGAGAAGGCCTAAGGAGTAAGGAGTCTGAGTCATTTCTTCAGGAAGGCGAAGTAAAGTAGTCGGGAGTAGCCCCAGTGTGAGTCCAATTCTGCAGGGTCACAGTTCGCTACATGCAAAAAACATGAAAAATTTTCATTTGTATTTGTCCCGTACCTTGACATGTTTTTGTTTGCTGTTGGAACCTTTTTAAAAGTTTAATACCTTATCTATACCACCTTATAGAATACTTAAAGGTTCCATATAAAACCGTTTTGTTAAGAGTATTGCGTTATTTTTAAACGAGTGAAATAACAAAAATTAGTTCAAGTAACATTAGCAATGGTTTTCCAAAAAATTCCTGTTTTTTAACACATATTTCTGTGATTTTCCGACATGGTTCCAAATTTTCGAGGTTCAAAATCCTATTTTTTTAGAGCCATTGCGACTTGACACACTGCGCGGACAAGATATTTCTTATACTGACGATCTCTGACCTCTCTTAGCAGACTCTCCTTGAACAAACACTTAAGTGGCCTGGGTACCCACTTGTTGTGTTCTTGAAGACACTATTTGTCTATACTTGATAAAGAGTTACTGAATGACACCAAAGTGATAAAAAAATAAATGCGCATGTATCAGGAAGTCCTTATCAGCTAGGGGAGACCGGGGCTAGAAGTCCGAACCCTGGGCAGGTTGTCACAGGGGCAGGTTGTCACATTTTTGATAGATTTTCATATCTAAAGAGTAAAATAGACAAGAAAAAAAATTGGGGTCATGAGAAAATAATAATTCAGTCACAGCTGTATCATATTATGTAAGTTGAAATTCTTTTTTTTTCATGCACTCAATTTGTTTGAAATAACTCAGATGGAAAATTTGAAAAAAATGATGTAAATTTTCATATCAAAAGAGTAAAATAGACACGAAAAAAAATTGGGGTCATGATAAAAAAATAATTCAGTCACAGCTGTATCATATTATGTAAGTTGAAATTCTTTTTTTTTCATGCACTCAATTTGTTTGAAATAACTCAGGTGGAAAATTTGAACAAAATTGATGTAACTTCAAAACATTTAAACTTAAAACAAAGCTTTGCACCAAAACTATATTCATGTAACATTATACTGACATTGTGTTAGATCATATCATAGAAATAAATGAAGATGTGTTAATTGTCAACTTGGTCAAATATACTCCTGAAAATAGCACATTGTCAATAAATTCTCCAAAAGATGAATCGTAAAAATGACTTGTAATTATAACAATATATAAACAAAATGATGATATATCACCACGGGGAGATCGTAATTTGTATCAAGTAGCAAATCTCTATCTTGCATATAAATTTACAGAGCAGTAAGTAAGGCCTGGAAGATAAAGAATTTCTTCTGAATACACTTGTTTGGCCATTTCCGGCTCACTCAAAATTGTAATTTGACTGATTGACTTTTAAAAAAATTGAAACTACATCCTCCTGACTGACCCTAAAAAAAGTCCATCGAGAAGATCCGAGAAGCTAGAAATCAATCATTCGACAATGTTGTCAGGCAAAATCTGTTCATCCGATTATATTATGCGTCAGAGCCAAGAACTTTTACTTGCCTTTGAAAAATTAAAATTTGAAAACAGTATCTCCTCAGAGGATTCATCTTCGATTTGCTTTGAGCACGGGAAGGCCCAGTGTTCATTTCCCTGTTCATTATTGATACCAAGGGAGAGAAGATAGCCACTGCACTGCAGTAAAAACGCACACATTTGCAACATTTACTACCTCCAAAAATATATGCATTAGTGCACATTCACGCTATGTAAAGACTAACCTTGACTGTTAGATGTGTGAATGCAATGTTAGACAGCTTTTCTGGGGAGATATTCATCCAAATATCCATGCTTCCAAAATTGTCAGCTCGTGGAGAACAGAGCCATGCCAATGATTGACCCAAGGTCAAGGTTAATCAATGCTTAATTAATTAATTATTTCTTTTTGCATTATGTCATTGTAATTGCGTGTTTCATACACTCCTTGACACAAAAGTGTAGCAGAAACTCCTTACAGATATTATACTGTCCAAACAATATTTGGAATTTGCCAACGATTCTTACTTTCACATTTGGTAATTTGCATACAGATCATGGCAGACAAGGGGGGCACCTTGATCAAATTTTTTTTTTTATCTCAGAAGATATTATGTGATGGCCACAACTTACATTGCAGGGACATGCAGGGATGGGAAAAACGACTATTTTAACACAATAAGAGCCTGCACTAAAGTTCTGGAATGATACATAATGGAGAATTTTCCACATTTATTTTATTAACTGTTTTCAAAAAGCACTTCTTTCTTTTAAAGTTTAAGACCAGAAATATAGATTTTTTGTTCCTATAATATTGTGTAAACAGCCATTATTAACTCCAGATTTTTCCATCTGAAATAGTAATTTTTCAAATTAAGAACTTTCTCTTTTCCATTTGAGATTTTGAGAAACGTAGTTGTTTTTCATATCACATTGGAATTGCAAAGTTTCACCACATTTCTATAATGGTAAGTTTCATTTTATGAACTCAAATCTCTTTCAAAACATTTACGTTGTCTTTGCTTGCAATGTTATTCCCATAGACAAATATAGCATGAGTTCGGGTGTCAGTAGTTCTTTAAAAGTGCTGGTGACCCAACCCTCCCCCTTGCTAATTTTTTTTCTATTCCTGATATGCCAAGCATCATGTTCACAAAATTGTATTTCAAGTTTTGTTAAATTCTGAACTTTCCCCTTTTGCCTAAAGCATTAAAACACTAAAGAGATAATTTCAATTGATATCAAATGCAACAACCAAAGCAGTCAATTGCCAACTGTAGACCCTTGGAAGTTTGGAAGATGATTAACATCTATTTGGCCAGGCCTCTTGTTTTTTTTGTGTGTGTGTTAAAAAAAAAAAAATTTCATGATTCTGGGACATGACCATGACATCTGCAGGAGTATCGCACAGACCTGCAATAACATATTATAAATTACCCAAAAATCAGTTTGTTTTACATAAATAAGTAATTATAAAAATCAAGAAATGTCTTGTAGGTGGCGTGCTTGCACAGGCCACCTTACTCTGACAATTTAACAATAGTATCTATTCTCAGCTCATAATTTTGTTACACTTGTCGTTTTTGAAAGAATAAATTATGGTCATAACACTTGAGCAGTAACTCATATCAACATAATTATCACTTTCGCTTATATGCAAGAACTATAGCCTGGCAATGCAATTGGATTGACTTCTTACTGGATGGTGCTGCCACCGGTGGTGAGCACCTGACAAGTAGCCAGAGGTCAAGCAGCTGCCTGCTCCAGGAAAGCAATCAAGCAGGACACCCATATATGGATGAGGTTATCAACAAATGTTGACCTCAATAAATCGTAAGTAAACTTCAATGAAACAAAGTTCACACTCTGAGTTGTCAATCAGGTTTAATGCAGTGAATGTTCAAATGGAGAAAGAAGCAAGATGTTTATGAAATTAGAATTTTTAGAGAAATATACATTTTATCAATATTTTGGTGCCTGGGAATTTTTCTGCAGGCTACCTCTGACATTGCAATGCTGTTCTTCACGGAAATCCAATCAATACATTGGGCTGAGAAAAATAAGTATTTAGGACTCTTACAGATGACAGACAGGCTTGAAAGTCGCACAGCTAACCACAGGTGAGCTAAACTGTATGTAGATCCGAAAAATGTTAGTATTTATTGAGGCTGACCACATTATTTGCACTCTTTCTTGGAGATGGTCAGGGAGGCACGGAGATCTATCTTCATTCCCCTATACATATATGGTCAAGCTCTCAACACACTGGGAAGCCCTTGGCTTTGAGAACAAGAAATGCGACGTGCTCCACCAAATTGAGTTTATTATGATCTCATTGATTACTGAATTTTAGGATTGTGTCATTATGATAAAAGAGATAGACATTTGACCTGCTGCACTAAAATGAGTTCAAAGACATCCTTCCATCATATTTAGTTGTGAAGTTGACTTTAATCTGCCGGAATTAGGCTTTAAAATGATGCACATACGCCATACGTTGAGATTTGTCAATTGTATCCCAGGATATAGCACCCAAAACATTCATTATATGAAACGTCACAATCCGAGAAAATTTCATTTGAATTTCCCGCCATTACCAGGAAGGATTTAATATAAAGGAATGACACCCAATTCAAATGAGTTTAAATCAATTTCTGGTTAGAATTGCTTTAAATAAAGAAAGAAAATGCTTTCAGGGAGAATTTGGTACCAGCTGTCAAAAAACACTAAAATATGACTTTTTGACACATTACTCTCATTTATAAGAAATATAGAATGCCTACTTTCAACTCATTTTGATGGAGAAGGTCATAATTAAAAATATTAAAAAAGATTCACCTAACCTTGGTCGTCCCTCCATGGTGTAGTACATTCTCAGTGGATTCATCCTTAACTTGGCCCCCATCATGCTGGTGTAAATATTGAAAATTGGTTCGAACCAATAAAATACGTCATCATTTTCATCAAAAAAAGCCCCGAGATACGTTGAGCCACCTCTCATGTAGGTATTCAGTATCACCCACTTTTGATCCTCCAACGAGATAAAAAAGATCAGTTTCTAATACGGTTTTTCAGTTTACAGGCGATTTCGTTAGTATGAGATTCTACAGTCTCTATCCACCTTGCTACATCACATTTTTGCCTAATCTGATTGGTTTATGAGCTCTAAAAACGTCACACACTTGATAGATTGGATGCAGCAAACAGCTATATGCATTGCATTCACACAGTCAGGGCTGGATGACCAGAATCACATGGTAATGAAATCACCTGTTAGAATCACAATACACTTTAGCAATGGCTTCAGCTGAAAGTCTGCCATTCTTCCAAGGTTGAGGCAGTAGACACTCATCACCATCATCATATAATTACTCTCATCATCATCATCATAATCATCAGACAATGGCAGACATTTTCTTGCTTTCCATCGCATAAAATATATATATTTATATATAGAAAACATGCATGTATGTCTAAAAATAGCCGATACTGCCCTACACTTCCCCTCTGATCCCAGCTTTGGTAAGCATCCTAACAGCTTGGTATTTGTCTACAAGTTCGAATATTTAGCTGAATGGGTTAATGTATTCGTTTAGAGAAAATTAAAAAATATAAACACAGAACAACTATTTATTATCAGCCAATATATATTTACCGGTTTCATATGGTTAGCTACTTCTCGACTCAGCTTATCAGCAGTCTGGTCCAAATGATCAGCCTTTACGCCAAAAAAATATAATTTTATAAATTCATTCGTTTTATTGATCTGAAATTGTCAACAGAAAAATTAATACTACAGCCTAGAATGTTAAAATTTGCAAACATAGAAAGTTCACAACATAAGAGACTGTTCAGAATTTATGACAGGGGGGGGGGGAGTTTTGTTGGAAGTTGTCATTAAAAATAGAAACCCCCCTTTGGTTTCAAGTGCATTTTTAGTACCCCCTCCCTCCCGTATGACTGATGTATATATATATATATATTTATTTATTTTAATTTTTTTCTATAACAAATAATAGTTCAACAAAAAGGACAAAACAACTTCATCAATGCCTGCCTTCCCTGTATGACTAAGGTGTAGGCACCACGTATGTACGGGATATCAGTGTTTAGTTTTAGTTTGCGTGTTCCGATAACGGGGGGGGGGGTCAGCCCCCTTCAAATGTGCCTCAACAATTACGAAAAAACAACTTTGCCCATGCACATCATCAATGTGTCCCCGCCTTCCCTTAACCAGAGGGATTCAACATACATGTAGGTGTTTTTCCATAATGGCGGGTTCGGGGGGGGGGGCCCCGGGGGGGGCTTCATCAATGGCCATTTCTAGGTTTGTATATATGCACCTTGGACGAATGCGAGACTTTTCTGCTTGTTTTATGTTTTTCTGACATACCAATTTCATTCCCCTCCCAAGACATGTTGTAAAAAATTTATTATTATTTTTAATAGTACCGGCCCCTGGGCAAAACTCCCATCCCCAAGTCGTAAATTCTGAGTGGTCCCTAATAATTGACTGGCATTCGGATCAGCAATGAGGTTAATTTCGATAAAGCTCGTTATAAGTAAAAGAAAACAAAACATTTGCCGACTCACCAGAGTAAATTTGAATGATGAGTCTTTTTCATGAATATTTCTCAGCACTGTGAAGTTTTCAAAACTGAGATAGTGGCCTAAATAATATTGAAAAAATAATAATATTGAATCTAAATTAATTACATTACAGTATTAGAAAAAACAACAACTACAAATGTATTACAGTCTGTCCCCTTGACACAGAAAAAATGAGGACCCGTTCACTGTGAAAAATGCACTTTGTGACTCATGATAGCCGATGAAGTGTCATCTTCTCTACTTTCAACATGGGAAGCATAGAGGCTGTTTGATTAGTCATGATCAAGAGAAGGCCATTTCTAGCATCCAAAGGGAAAACCTAGTAAGGCACATTTTGGGAGTTCCTGCGAAAATTGACTTTTAAATTTCAGTCCTTGCAGTAAGAGATGAACTTACTGGGATTTGCCAGTGTCATTCTGGTGTAACGGGTCTCTTCTTGAAAATTTAAACTTAATGAATATATAGAAACATGCCTCAGTAGTCCTATTTTGACCTTAACTCAATTCGGCCCAAAATGTGATTTACATGTACTAGGTTTTCCCTTTGGACACTAAATTTCACTTGTCATAACTGATTTTAGAGTGAAAATAAGATGCATAATCCTTTCTTTTGGCTGTCACCAACACGCGGGATAAGTCCTTAAATCAAATTAACATTGAAAGTATTGGGGTTAATCATGACAAATCATCAGCATGATGACACACAAAGTGCCATTTTCTCATCGCAACAGTCCATTATATTCTGCATATAATTATGGTCAATATTAAGCAAAACAGCTTCAAAAAAAAATTCACAACCAACGCATTTTCACTGTATTTGGCTTTGGTGAGGTTTGGGTCGAATTTTTTGGCTCATTGGTGTTTTTCACATTTTGTTTGTCACATCTTTTTTTCAATAAAGTTGTGTCATAACCTTTGACAATACCCCATATTGACTTTTTTTATTTTGCCATGCAATCTCGGTGTCAGGTTGAAATCATTTATATGTGGATATCATATGGCGCATATTCTTTTCATTTAATAATACATCCTCATTCAACTTTGCAAATCCCAAATTTGTCACAATCTTACAAAATTGTGTCTGGTTCCTTGAAAAACCCATGGATTTTTCAGCAGACACTCATTATCTTTCGCCATGCAGTTAATAACAACCTGTTATTTGAGTATTCTACAACAGTACAATTTCAGTCAATTTTAAAAAGTGTGCATTTTTTAGTGTGAGCAGTTTACAATATATTACATACCGATGCTTCATTTAATATTACATTTTCATCACCAAAAAACAGAAATATTTTGCTCACCGGTGCCCATCATCATCAATGCCACAATAAACAATACAAATATCCATTCTGTGGATTTGCGCTTCTGTCTTTCTCTCGTATGAAACCCATTTAATTCAGCCATGGCGATTGACTGGAGCATTTTCTACGATTATCATATCCATATTTTTTCTGAGAAATTTATACCATTTTCGATTGCACCTGCATAACATCGAATAATGACGATAGCTAAGATAAAACCAGTAACGGTGAAAATCTAGATAAGGGATCATAAAGCACGATTTTTAGAGCATTTCATGATATCGGTATCAGTCTGTAAATATTACCTGGGTGGTACAAGTTGCTTTTATACCATTTAGAATGTCAATGAGAGTTCTTCCAAATCAGGCATGCAATCACGACTAAAAACTCGAGCTATAAATGTCCAATTTCGCTTCTTTGGAATTTTCCTCATTTCAACAGACAAACCAAAAATTGCTAATTGACTTTGTGATGTTTTTGAAAAGATACAAAAAGCTTTCCAATTTCCAATTTAATAACTGTTCACTCACTTCACTATTATATTTGTAATAGAAATTGATTTCACTGTGAGATACTGCTCTGTTAACAGCTTCAAAGTTGGCAAATAATATTTCCCAGAAATGAGCAAAATGTTTGAAAAAAAATGTCACATTTTGGTGTTTTTAGCTATTGGTACCAAGTTTTACCAAAAGTAATTTTCTTTGAATAATTAAGACCATTTTTACCAGAAACGATTTTAAATTATCTAAATTGGGCGTCCTTCATGATTTGCTTAGTTCTTTCATTGCAATGGTGGGAAATTCAAATGCCATTTTTGCAAATTTTGATGTTTCGTATCATCAATGTTTAGAACATGTATAGGAATTTATTGCAGAAATTATGTCGCCACAATGTGAACACAACATTGAGATTTTTTCACAAGGTTTAGACAACATTGCCACAACTATGCCAATACCTTGGTCTTTGCTTCACAACATTGTGACAACATTATTTCTACCATGCATACAGTTCTACGTAATTTTTACCAAAATTGCGACTTTTTCCGAAAATTATCCAACTGTCCAAACTTTTGAAACAACGTAGATCTATGTGCACATTGGGAACAGATATTTTAGGTTTTCAAAATTAAATTTCAATCTCCCCTGAATGGATTTCATGACTCCTCTGGGCCAAATAGGTCATTTTGAAAAAGGTATTTGGAGTGATCCTGTGTGCATTTAGGTTAATTTATTTATTATTTCTCATAAACATCTCAATGTGTATACAACAGAAAATAAACACATGGTGAGAAAATAAACACATGGTGAAAACAATAAAATAATTTAGATAAAAGTATCAGCAATAAAACCCTCAGATAAATCAACTGACTTAGATAAAAAGTATCACAGCAAATTATATAAAAAACAGTATCACATCATATTAAATCAACCAAAGTAATAGACGAGCCCTTAATTTTTTAAAACTCTCAAATTCTGACACAATTCTTATTTCAGATGATAAGGGGGCCACTATTTCATCTCAAGGGGGGAGGCTTGGGTTTTTTTTTTTTAATGAATTATTTCTTTACAGTTTTGGTAAAATAAATAAATTCTTTCTGGGCAGTATTGAGATAAATAATTTCTGGTGGGGGTTTTTCTTAAGAAGGTGATGGTTGATTTAGGAATGAATATTCCGGGACTTGCTTGCTTGAAATAAATAATTATGGTCGCGTTCGCCGTGAAATAATAATTTTCCACCGAGGAAAACTCCAACCCTCCCCCCCCCGATAATTAAATGGTTGCCCCCTAACTTATTCCAAAGAGCTGGTGCTCTAATGAATGGAAAATGCCTTCTCCCCGTATCTTTTTGTTTTCAAGGGTTAGCGTCTTTTTAATGTACAGTAGCGGACAAAAGTTTAGGCCATGTCAATTTTTCGGCAATATAACTTCAAGGGAAAATAGGTGCTCAGCTGAAAAATGTCTTCATGGATTTTCTTGCCTGTATGTCAGGGAAGTTCTGCAATAGAGAAAACTTGATCTATTTTTATCACTTCCTTGAATATGTGTGACAAACAAAAATTTGAGGTGGTCTAAACTTACGGTCTGATGATGCTTACATCCACAAATGCCCTTAATGGCATTGTGCATTAGAGGAAAGGTGGCTAAATTATTCAATGTTATTTTAGACATGTTATTCCATCATGTTTCATGTGATTTAAGCAATTAGTGATGAAACAGGAAAAAACATATTTTAATAAAATTTTTGTCTGACACATTTTCATCCCTCTTATGCCCAGTTCTCATGGCACATTACGGAGAACTTTTTTACCACTGAGGGGTAGCTTGAGTTGAATTCTAGGAAAAAAATGACTATCCCGGCGACATACAATGTTTATAAAACCATTACATAATTAATTAAAAGCATATCACGGCGGGGTTCTTTTTGTTCCCTGCAGGGAAGAAAAGTTGTACGCCGTCCCCAAAAGTTTGCCGGGGGAAAGGAATTTCCTCCTCCTGAGGGATACTTTTATATCGCCCCGAGATATAAAAAGTACCCCTCAGGGAACCTATAACTGCCCCTCAGGGAAGCTATTTCACCGCGGCGGGATGTCAAAAACTGCCGGCGAGGCTTCAAATGTCCCCCCAGGGGCAGGAGAGGTCCCCGCGGGGGCAGGAGAGGTCCCCTCAGGGGCAGGGGATGTCCTAATATCCCGCCGGAGATGTTTTAGAGACGTTCTCACTGAAAAAATCCCCGCCGGACATCCAAAAATCAAGAAAATTTTGGGCTCTGTTCCGCCGTCATGAAAAAAAAGTTTGTACCTGTTGAATCTTTTTTGACATCCACGGCGCAGTTTTTCCATTTCTAGGAACCCCTGAGGGGAACAAAAACTTACCCTGGGGGGATGTGAAAAGTCGACGGCGGATCACCCAAATTCATCCAAATTACCAGGAAATACTTCGACGCCGATTTAAATAGTTCTCCGGGAGCCGCCGTGAGAATGTAGCATAACGGGGGTATGAATACACTTGACACCCAGTCATACTGCAAAGATGGTGTTTTGCCTGGGTTTTGTCTAGGAGACTCCTATATGAAGCATCATAAAACAGTGAAAGGAGAGTTTTCATTCACCTGAGTATGTGTCCTGATAAAATCAACAAACTTTTGTTCTTTTTCCACAGTATAGACAAAATCACAGACGGCACTCTGGAAAGTGTACTGAAACGTAATGTTAATGAATGGAACAGTTTTACGCCTTCCATAAAAGAGGCCATAGTTTTATCATAAGTTAAGCAAACAAAAAAAAGTTGTTTGATTTCATCAAGACAAATGCTCAGGTCAACGTAAATACTCCGGTCATTGTTTTCTGATGCTTCAAATAGGCATCTCTTAGACAAAACCCAGGCAAAAACAGCATTTTTTGCCTACAGTTAATTCAGAGTGTTTAGAGTGTTTGAGTAACAAGTTTCACGAAACTATAGTCCATTATTGATTTATTGTTTTCTCCATATTGGACTATTGTTTTATCATTTTGCTAATTGTCGCTTTGGTCAATGTTATTTGCGTTTTAATTGTGTTTTGATTACGGTTATGTTATTGCTTTTAATTGCTTGATGCTTATAATTGCTTGATGTCATTTGCTTACTTTTGTAGTTCACGGTATCAGACATACCAGCCACTTAATTTATAAGGCTGTACTGCTTTTATGTTGCACACTTGCATTAGTCACAGCACCATAGTCGATCGACGTCTTATGGTTAAGCTACGTGCACATGTAATGGCAAGCTAGGGATGATACCCGCAACTGCCCTTGATAAAAACGGCTATTTGACTCGCCTGGTGCCTGAGTCCTTTCTGCTGAGGAGTCATGTACTTAGCGGCTCTACTTTCAAACACGTTGGATGAAACATATCACATCAAACGGTCCAAAAACATAGCAAAATATTGATAGGTGGGTCATAAGAACAGTTTGTCCTGCACTGTCAATCCTTAAACCTAAGATCCATTCTTCTAACTAGCTCCCCTTCTGGCATCTCATTGTAACCGCCGAAGGACTGTCATCCAGCTCCTTAATTTATTTATATCATTGATGCAAGCCATTATCTTGCTTCTTTTTCAAATTCTTCCTTTTTCCAAATTTTATTCCACGGACGTATTGCAGACGCCCGATTTTATCTTAATTTTCTTCCCCCTTCCGCCTGCCCGGTGGTAGTGGTTACATCACGCTGATGTCACCACAACTTTCATTAAAGCGTTCACAAAGATCAGGTGCAATGAGACGCGTTTCCTCTATTCGTACCTCAATTGGTATCAAGAATGGAATCGATCGAAAAGATCAGTAATCGTTCCACTAGTGATCATGAAGCATCTAAGCTTCGCATCCTTAATGCATTACGGGTAAAGAGATATACTTTTACGTAAAAGTTAGGTTATCAGACACAGTATATGTTAATTCCTTTCCAGTAAGTGTAAGATTATCAGAACATAAATAGTCTTATGTAATCTATCGTTTTCTTCAAATTGGGAGAGAACCAATCTTATAAAAAATCCTCGATCGGTCGGGATGTCACCGCTGAGCTTTTCGCTTCAGAGGTGTCTTCATTCTTTGGGGAATGTTCCTTATAGGACGTCTCCCTCTTGCTTCGAATCACCATGAACCTTAAAACCTTAATCTTGTAATGTCATTTATATTATTATTGTATAAAACATCGTGATGAATTATATTATTGTGTAAATTGTTAAGAGAACTAGAATAATAGTAACGGGGTAAAACTCACCCCATGGTTTCTATGGCAACGGTTACCCTGGTGCCTCTGCGCAGCTGCAGAGCACCCTGGTGTCAAGCTCAGGGGGTAAACTTGGTTGCCCAAGCAGAAGGGAACCCACCTCTGCCAAGGTGGCACGGGTTTCCCTGTCTCCCTGGCGTCGTGACGAATTCGTCAGGTAAGGGTATCGTTGTCAGAAGTATGATTAGGGTTTCTCATAAAGAAGCCTTAAGTCATGGTTGATTGAGAAGGTATCTTTCAATAGTGTATCTGAATCGATGAGGTATTTCTTTACTGTACTGTAATTACACTGAATATCCAAGGAGTCTTGGATAATCTATTATATGTTGAATCGGTTATCATGTAACTGTTTATGAATTGAATATTAAAGAAGTATTTGGATCTTAATAGTCATGCCTCTGGTATTTCTTGAGTAGGTGTTTCGCGACGACAAGTGCTAGGGTGTCTCCCGCAGGATCCCCGGTAATTAGTCCATCTATCCAGTAACGTCAGTAGACACAAAATAACTAGAGAGAGAAACGTAAAAGATGGCAATGACTGGGGGTCAAGTATATTCATACTCCATTAAAAGGATGAAAATGTGTCAGACACATATTTTCTTGGTTCTTTTTAGTTGACCTTCTATTTACTAACAATTTCGGCTCGTTGAATCATCATTATTACCCCCCTAAGTTGAAATATTTAAAAAATATTAAAAAATGTGTTGTTTCCTGTTTCATGACTGATTGCCTTTAAATCAGATGATACATGTTTGAATATCTTGTCTAAAATAACATTGAATAATTTAGCCACCTTTCCTCTAATGCACAATGCCATTAGTATAGGTTATTCACCTAGGGAGAGGCAATATGTGATTTATCCAGCGAGGGCGTTAGCCCGAGCTGTGATAAACACATATTGCCGATCCCGCGGTGAATAACCGGCTTATACCATAAGACAAAATTGAAACTTGTGATTTGGTGCTGTGGGTTTTTCACAGCTTCACTTATTATTCTCCCATGGGAGGATAACTTGACAACAAAGAATATGGGTTTTATTGCAGTGAAATACTGGCTCATGATTGGCTCACAGAGTTGTCGAATGGTATAAAGGGCATTTATGGATGTAAGCAGCATCAGAAATAAGTTTAGACCACTTAAAATTTTTGTTTGTCACACATATTCAAGGAAGTGGTAGGGGAGACCGGGGCTGGTTGTCACAGGGGCAGGTTGTCACACTGTGTAGAACTTAAATATGCTACTATTTCTATTTAAAGCATGCAGGAGCACTGCCAATCTATCTGAATGTTGAAAGGGGAGTGACTTAAACCTATCTGATCAATATATATCTATATCATTTGAAATCTTGACATCTTATGGGACATTCTTTTTTATTCAGCACTCTCGGGGCAGGTTGTCACACTTTTGGTTAAGAGCTCGGACACAGGAAGTGGGACTCCGTAAGGCAGATTTTGACTAAAATAAGTTATTTTGGACATATTAGTGCTGCAGAGGGAAGCACCAATGCGGCTGTCCACCTAAACCCGAATATACACAAAAGGCTGACTACCTGAATGCACTCCCAAAGACCCAGTGGTCATGGAACCACCGGTAGCAAAACTGGATTTTGGGTGCGAAAGTGGCCATAGGCCATCAAAGTTATGCCTAGATCACACGAGAGTGGTTAAGTGACGGCGAAGTTGTAGAGGTGCCAGGAACTTCATTTTCGCCAAATTTCGGCGTTTCAAGCCATTTTTGGACAATTATATAATCAATTAAAGGTTATTCATCGTCGTAGATTGATCCTAGGACGACGAGGCACTCGTTTTTTACGCCGAATCGCTCGTAATTACGGACGAGGCAAGAAGAGACTTGTGTCGGCGAGTTGTCAGGAGCCTCGACGCAGTTCCATTGCTTCAATGTTAAACTAGATTCGCCCAAGGAGTCTCTTTCTTCGCCCTAGCATGCTCTTGCTTCGCCCTAGCATCCTCTTACTTCGTCCTAATCTTCAATTACGCCCAAGCAAATACCTGTTACGGCCAAGCAAGTAGCTGTTTCGGCGTTTCAACAGCCTGTTTGTGTCGGCGAGTTGTTCTCTTTTTTTGCCGAAGTTCCATTGACTCAATGATAAGTAGCCTCGCCCAAGCTGTCTCTAAATTCGCCCAACCTGCCTCTAACTTCGCCCAAGCTGTCTGTACCTTCGCCCAAGCACTTTGGGGGTCTTTCAGGTCTTTTGCATCGTGACTTCTTGCTTCGTCAAGATTCAACAGGTTGAATCTTTCGTGAAGCAAGTTCTTGCTTCACCATAAGGTCATGTGACTTCTAGGAACTTTTGGCGAGGAAGTTTAAGAAGCGCCGTAGACGAAAATATCGTCGCCAAATTGTTGAATGTAGTTTAAAAACCTCCCTCTTTCCTGGAAAAGCAAGAAGCGACGCGACAAGAACCCTCTGTTACGTCTCCGTGTGATAGGGGCATTAGGTATGTCAATAGACGTATTTTGCTCGAAAATCACTAGCGTCAAAGTCAATTTCAGTTCAAAAGTGGTCATTGCTCCTTTAAAATTTACTCTGTGGCATAATATGACATACCAAATTACTGCCAAAGAGTACCTCATTGTTGTCATGGTAATACCATGCTTCAATTTGCCTTCTATCAGCTTTTATGAAGGCCAAAAGAAACCTGAATTTAATTGTCAAAATTCATTTCTCGGAATGACACTTTTCAAATGTTAATAATGTTTTATAAGATACCATCTGGTGCTATACTTACAAAATATTACTTCAATTTACAGTCCATATTGTTCTTTCTCATTTTGCATCTTGATGTGCATATTAATTTAAGATTCTATTTATAAAAATGATTTACAAACAGTTGTCTGAGATCGCAAATTGTTTCACATGTAAAATGAGTATCAAGTCAGCAATGATAGTCACTCTTCCTTATGCATTACTATGAAGCTATACAGCAACTAAATGGATATTAATAAATTCCCAATTTTTCAGCTTTAATTGGTACTCTGATTTGGATATCTGATTTTTCAATTACCCATTTATAATCACAAAATATTGTGATACCAGCACCATTAATATTAGGCCTACATTGAGAAAATGGGACAATACATTTTTTCTCATCTTGCAAATCTGGAGATCACTTGACAATCACCGTATAACTCATTCATAACTAATCAAAATGGATGTGGATGGGTAGCCCTTGATGTAGGCTTTCATTTGGCACCTAAGTTTCCTTATTACTGAAACTGTTAACCCTCCAAAAGCTGAAGAAATATTGCTGTCAGTGTTCAAAATCTCGTCGGAAACATAAAATTCTCCCATGAATTTTCAATTCCACCTGCCCTAATCACCATATAACTCATTCCTAACCCATCAAAATGGATGTGGATGGATAGCCCTTGATGTAGGCTTTCATTTGGCACCTAAGTTTCCTTATTACTGCAACTGTTAACCCTCCAAAAGCTGAATAAATGTTGCTGTCAGTGTCTAAAATCTCGTCGGAAACATAAAATTCTCCCATGAATTTTCAATTCCACCTGTGCTAATCACCATATAACTCATTCCTAACCCATCAAAATGGATGTGGATGGATGGCCATTGATGTAGGCTTTCATTTGGCACCTTATTTTCCTTGTTATTGCAACTGTCAATACTCCAAAAGTTGAATAAATGTTGCTGTCAGTGTCTAAAATCTCGTCGGAAACACAAAATTCTCCCATGATTTTTCAATTCCACCTGTCCTAATCACCATATAACTCATTCTTAACCAACCAAAACAAATGTGGATGGATAGCCATTGATGTAGGCTTTTTATTGGCACCTTACACTGTAAAATTTGAAAACTGTGTTGAAGCAATAATTTGAGCTGTCTGAGAATGTTAATAATTTTCAAGCTATGATAGCTCAATCTTATAAGTTTTCAAGGTATGATAGCTCAATGCTGTAAGTTGTCCAAACGAATCATAACATTAAGCTGTGAAAACATGAAAGCTTCAGTTGTTGCAGATGGCTTGACATCTCAGTCATGCCACATATAGCGCCATCTATAACAAGCACTTCTCATAAGACTGCATTTAGTTTTAAATAATTATTTACTTACAAGAAAAAAGAACGTTTATATTACACTATCCCAGAGAAAAAATGAGTAGCACACCACTTTAGCTGGTTACTTTTTTTATTCTTATCTCTCTTAAATTAATTTGTGGGAGTAATTACATGCACGCTTTCACACGTTAACCAACATTTCCAAGTCAGAGTGTGTTCAAATATGGGCTTCTAGCACTGTATACCAACTGATGAGCCACGGGCCATTGGGATGTATTCACAAGAAATTAATTTTTAAATCTCCTTGTGATGCAATGGTCTTTGTTGAATGCATCTTGGGCCAGTCCATGGTGTGCTAAAATGAAGCATACTGGATCAGGTGGATCCCCTTGAGAGATCTAACGATATTTTGGGATAAAAGCCCATATTCATAAATAACTTTATAAGACAGGTCACACAAATATAATCAAAAGCAACTAAAAACTAGATTTCGATAACCGCTAGCGGTAATAAAACTTCACCGAGCAGTTGGTGAAAATAGTCTAAATATGTTTAAGTATAAAAATAAACAAGTATACGAACAAGTATATGAAGGTATATTGTACATGTTTAAGCAGCTTGCTCAGTGAATGCCCATGTTTAGTTTAGTTTATTTAGTTCAGTGGGTGAAAATAGTCTAAATGTATATAAGTATATAAACAAGTATATAAACGAGTATATAAACAAGTATATAAACAAGTATATAAGCAAGATATAAAATAATATATAAAATATTATATGAATAAAATATAAAATAGTATCAAAAATATTGTATAAAATGGTACAAAAAATAGCATAAAAAATTTACCTTATTTATTTGTGATATATTGCAATGCACAAGTTAATGAAGCTAGCGGACAGCCCCCCCTTTCCCGGTGAATGCATGTTTAGCTTAGTTTATTTAGTTTAGTTTAATTTATTTAGTTTACTTTAGTTTAAAATTAGTTTATTGACATCTTTTAGGCAATTACTACACAAATTTTAGTAATCACTGGTGTTCCAGTCTGAGTACAGTCATTCGGTTAGGTGAGGAAAAGATGAATTTTTCAGGGTTGACCGATCTTTTTACCTGTTCACGACACAACAAAATGTACACAAATAAGAATAAGAGGAGAATCTGAGCTTTTCCAAAACGGCTTGTATCATTCATATGACTTTATTAGAACCCGAGATAGAGTTGATTGAAGTAATGGTAAAAATATGAAATTTAACCGAAAAATTGACTCTGAAAATATCAAGTTTTGAACTCCAAATTGCTCCCAAAGGTAAACGGTTTGAAGGAGAGACTTGAAATAGCACAAAATACTGTAAATATGTTAGGACTATATCTCGAAATATTATCAAATTTTTTGAAGACTGACTTCTTTGTCAAAAAAATGTAAATTGGTGAAATCTTGACCGAAAACATGTATTTTTCAGGGTCCGGCGATCTTTTTAACTAGCAGAGATACGTTAAAATGTATAGAAAATGAATACTAGAGGAGAATTTGGGCTTTCTGAATATGCTTTCAGTTTTTCTGTAGCTTAATTAGAACCGGAGATACAGACCATCAAAGTTTGGGTGCAAGTGCGAAATTGGAAAATGAGAGGGTCAATTTTGCAGTAATTTTTTGACCTTGTGACATTTATTGTGCAATGTAGGTCAATCCGATGGACTTCAAACTTTACACATTTCTTCTAGGGTATTGTAGGACTGACCTGTGAAAAGACTGTAAAAATCCCTTTATTATTTCCTACTTAAAAAAAATTAAATATCTCAAATATCCAATTTTGTCAAATATTTGACCTTGATTTTGACCTTGAAAATACCTTTCAAGGTCAAAATCTATAATTTCTACAGATTCGCGGTGTATGACTTAGGGGGGGTCATTTCATTATTTGAACTATGTAGGATCAATATTTACCTCTCAAATTGGCAAAAATAGACTAATTTTTCATGTCGCGCGGTATGCCATATTTGGAATTTTTTTATAAATCAGCATAAAGAGATAAATCAATTCCGATTTCAGGGTTCCAACAATATAGCTCCTGGCTATTATAATTTAAAATATGAACCCGATATGCTGGAAATAACATAATTGTTGGAATTTTTGAAAATCGAGTGATTTGAACATTAAACAGGTCAAATGACCTTGAAAAATGCGGTTAAGGACAAATTTGAAGGTGGCTATGGAGGTTTTATGGGCATATTTGGGGGGGTTCACAATACATTTTATTGGCCTAAAATCGATATTTCAGTGTCAAGTAACCAAGGTCACCAGTTTTGACGACGCGGTTGACACTAAAAATTCCATAATTAAATAACTAAGCATGATATCATCATAAAAATGATCGCTTGCCATGGATTAGTCATTTACTGTAACAATTGGCTTGAATTCTGCAATTTTCGAAGTTGCTTATATAGAGATCAGGCGCGCAAACCTCTGAGAGTAAAAATTGACCTGTATGACCTCCACCTTGACCTATACTTTTGAAAATTAGGTCAGTTTATTTAGTATAAGTCTATTATATATAGTTTATTAGGAAACTATAATTGATCAGTTAATATATGAGTAATGGTCAATTGAAATATAGAAAAAATTTATTTCAAAGGGGTCAATGACCTTGAAAAATAGGTCAGAGGTATAGGGTTACATTGGACAATTTAATTAGGTCACATAGGACTATGTACACAAATTATTTGAAAATTTTTCGAGAACATTTTTCGGAAAGAAAAATAATAATAATAATAACTAGATGTCGATAACCGCTAGCGGTAATAAAACTTCACCTAGCAGTTGCTGAAAATAGTCTAAATATGTAAAGGTATATAAACAAGTATATAAACTGGTATATAAGCAAGTATATTTTAAATTATATAAACAAGCATATAAGCAAGAATGAAAATAGCATATAAGCAAAAATGTAAAATAGTATATAAAATAGTACTTAAAACAATTTACCATATTTTTTTAAAGGTATATTGCACATGTTTTTGGTAAGGTGAGGAAAATATGAATTTTTCAGGGTTGATCTTTTTACCTGTTGATGCTAGAACAAAATGTACATCAATTAGAATAAGAGCAGAATCTGAGCTTTCCAAAACTGCTTGTATCATTCATTTGGCTTTATTAGAACCAGAGATAGAGCTGATAGAAATAATAGTAAAAATATGAAATTTCACCAAAAAATTGACTCTGAAATATCAAGTTTTGAACTTCAATTTGCTCCCAAAGGCAAACGGTTTGAAGGAGAGACTTGACATTGCACACACTACTGTAAATGTCTTAGGACTATTTCTCCAAATATTATCAAATTTTTTGAAGACTGACTTCTTTGTCAAAAAAATGTTAAATGATGAAATATTGACTGGAAACATGAATTTTTCAGGGTCCGGCGATCTTTTTAACTAGCAGAGATACGTTAAAATGTATAGAAAATGAATACTAGAGAAGCATATGGGCTTTCCGAATATGCTTTCAGTTTTTCTATAGCTTAATTAGAACCGGAGATACAGACCGTCAAAGTTTGGGTACAAATGCGAAATTGGAAAATGAGAGGGTCAATTTTGCAGTAATTTTTTGACCTTGTGACATTTATTGTGCAATGTAAGTCAATCCGATGGACTTGAAATTTAATAAATTTCTTCTAGGGTATTGTACAAGTAACCTGTGAAAAGATTGTAAAAATCCCTTTATTATTTCCTACTTCAAAACAATTTAATATGTCAAATATCCAATTTTGTCAAATGTTTGACCTTGATTTTGACCTTGAAAATACCTCCCAAGGTCAAAATTTATATTTTCTCCAGATTGGCAGTGTGTGACTTAGGGGGGGTCATTTAATTATTTGAACTACATAGGATCAATATTTACCTTTCCATATGGCAAAAATAGGCAAATTTTACATGTCGCGCGATATGCAATATTTGGAATTTTTTTATAAATCAGCATGAAGAGATAGATCAATTCCGATTGCATGATTTAAACAGTCCAGCTACTGGCTATTATAAATTATAAAATGAACCCGATATGCTGGAAAAAACATAATTGTTGGAATTTTTGAAAATCGATTGAATTTTAGCTTAAACAGGTCAATTGACCTTGAAAAATGAGGTCAAGGTCAAATTTGAAGGTGGCTATGGGGGTTTTATGGGTATATTTGGGGGGGTTGACAATACATTTTAATGGCCTAAAATCGATATTTCAGTGTCAAGTAATCAAGGTCGCCAGATTTGACGACGCGGTTGATACTAAAAATCACATAACTCAATAACCAAGCATGATATCATCATAAAAAAAAGCGCTTCACCTGCGTCACTCATTTACCGCAACAATTGGCTTGAATTCTATAAATCAGGAAGTTGCTGATATAGAGATCTCGCGTAACAACCTCTGAGAGTAAAAATGGACCTGTATGATGTTGACCTTGACCTACATTCTTGAAATTAGGTCAGTTAATATAGTATAAGTTTATTATACATACTTTATTGGGAAATTGTAATTCATTAGTAATTACATGAGTAATGGTCAATTGAAATATTGAAAAAATGGACTTTAAAAGGGTCTATGACCTTGAAAAATAGGTCAAGGTCATTTATCTTGAAATTGTATTCTTAGATTATTGTAGGCTATGTACATGAATTATTTGAAAATTATTTGAGAAAATTTTTCGGAAAGAAAAATAATAAAAAAAAATAACACCGATAATAAGAAACTTCACCTATGGTATAGGTGAAGTTTAATAAAAATATTTACGAAAATAAGAAACTTCACCTATGGTATAGGTGAAGTTTAATAAGTCAACACAGCTCAAAATTTTGAGTTGTGTCAGCTTGGATCAATAAGTCAACAAAACTCAATATTTTGAG
The DNA here is from genome assembly GCA_026936325.1 of Platynereis dumerilii. NCBI lineage: Eukaryota > Metazoa > Annelida > Polychaeta > Phyllodocida > Nereididae > Platynereis > Platynereis dumerilii. The sequence goes on from JAPTHN010000004.1 coordinate 5,169,870, forward strand.
CTGTAAGTCAACACAGCTCATTGTTTTGAATTTTCTCAGCTTGAATACCTTAGTCAACATAGCTCAGTATTTTGAGCTATCTCAGCTCGGTATTTTGAGTTATCTCAGCTTAAAACATTAATCTATGTTAGCTCAATCAACTTGTGCAACCATCTCACTCAATCAATTGAGCTGATTCAGTGCCTCCGATTTTACAGTGTATTTTCCTTCACTGTAAAATTTGAAAACTGTGTTGAAGCAATAATTTGAGCTGTCTGAGAATGTTAATAATTTTCAAGCTTTGATAGCTCAATCCTATCAGTTGTCAAGGTATGATAGCTCAATGCTGTAAGTTGTCCAAACGAATCATAACATTAAGCTGTGAAAACATGAAAGCTTCAGTTGTGGCAAATAGCTTGACTTCTCAGTCATGCCACATATAGCGCCATCTATAACAGGCACTTCTCATAAGACTGCATTAAGTTTTAAATAATTATTACTTACAAGAAAAAAGAACATTTATATTACACTATCCCAGAGAAAAAATGAGTATCACACCACTATAGCTGGTTACTTTTTTATTTTTATCTCTCTTAAATTAATTTGTGGGAGTAATTAGATGCATGCTTTCACACGTCAACCAACATTTCCAAGTCAGAGTGTGTTCAAATATGGGCTTCTAGCACTGTATACCAACTGAGATGAGCCACAGGCCATTGGGATTTATTCACAAGAAACTAGTTTTTAAATCTCCTTCTGATGCAATGGTCTCTGTTGAATGCATCTTGAGCCTGTCCATGGTGTGCTAAAATGAAGCATACTGGATCAGGTGAATCCCCTCTAGAGATCAAACATAGCTTAGTATTTTGAACTATCTCAGCTCGGTATTTTGAGTTATCTCAGCTGAAAACATTAATCTATGTTAGCTCAATCAACTTGTGCAACCATCTCACTCAATCAATTGAGCTGAATCAGTGCCTCCGATTTTACAGTGTTGTTACTGCAAATGTCACTCCTCCAAAAGCTGAATAAATTTTGCTGTCAGTGTCTAAAATTTCGTCGGAAACATAAAATTCTCCCATGAATTTTCAATTCCACCTGCCCTAATCACCATATAACTCATTCCTAACCCATCAAAATGGATGTGGATGGATAGCCCTTGATGTAGGCTTTCATTTGGCACCTTAGTTTTCTTGTTACTGCAACTGTCAATCCTCCAAAAGCTTAATAAAGTTGCTGTCAGTGTCTTAAATCTCATCGGAAACACAACATTCTCCCATGAATTTACAATTCCACCTGCCTTAATCATTATATAACTCATTCCTAACCCATCAAAATGGATGTGGATGGATAGCCCACCTTAGCTTCCTTGTTACTGCAACTATCAATCCTCCAAAAGCTGAATAAATGTTGCTGTCAGTGTCTAAAATCTCGTCGGAAACACAAAATTCTCCCATGAATTTTCAATTCCACCTGTCCTAATCACCATATAACTCATTCTTAACCAACCAAAACAAATGTGGATGGATAGCCCTTGATGTAGGCTTTCATTTAGCACCTTAGTTTCCTTGTTACTGCAACTGTCAACCCGCCAAAAGCTGAATAAATGTTGCTGCTAGTGTCTAAAATCTCCTCGGAAACACAAAATTCTCCCGTGTTTTTTCAATTCCACTTTTCCTGATCACTGGATAACTCATTCCTACCAAGCTATTATTAGGATACCCAAAACCCTTGGTCCAATTAACTATTCACATGGGTGCTGAGGGACCTTTTGATCTGCCCAACTAAATTTTTGGCCAAATAGTCCGCCTACAAATCAATGGTTATGTAAAATTGTATGTTCACCAGACTATAAAACATGGAACCAACTTAAAATGCTGATGATATTGGCTAGCTGGCTGTTTGAAGGTTGTAGTTGAAGAATGGTTCATGGTCTATTTCTGAACTAGTGCAAATGTTCCTTTTCCAGTTTTGTTGGGAGGGTTGGTCTAATGGTAGCGTACTGGGCTGCCAATCGCGGGGTCAAAGGTTCGAATCCAGCTCTTTCCGGGTCACTCGGGCCTATGTTGGATGGCTGTTTCAATCATCCTTGGCCTCATTGCTGTGTCCTCCTCCTGTCCTAATTAGCCTACCAAGTGCATAGATACAGGATGTAAAGCCCCAATCGCCCATCCATCCTTTCCCAGTTTATTGTAATTCATAAAGCAGGTTCTCATCCTTCTCATTCACATAACATAAAATCACCTTTTAGTGAGTACTTACCAGGTCTACAACTAAGGTGCCAATAAAACAAATATTGTATGTGCTGCTCATATAGCCCTGTCATGTCTTATGGCTAACTTAAGGTCATTTAAAAAGCTTTTTATTTGTCTTGGTTGCTTGAAATTTCATTCCAACAGCACTTTCAGGTAAATGAATTCTGGTGTATTTCAGACTCTGTCTCAATATTGCCTGAGTATTGAAGGGGTAATTGACAAACTAAACATCCAAATCAAATGAAAATGAAAGCTGGTGAATTAAAAATTTGCTAACATCCATTTAGTTGCTGTATATTTGTTCTTTATTCATTAAGAAAAGTGAAATTTATGGTTTATTTAATGCTGCATTTACTCGCAAGGCAATTTGCGAGCCCGGACAACGATGTGTAAATTATTTTTGTAGGACAGGAATTTGATATTAACATCCTTATCAAGGTGCAGAATGACTCAAAACAGCATGGACTACCAATTGGTGAGACATTTTGTAACTTTGGAACTATATGGTGTGTTATAAAATATTTTTAACAATAAAAAAATGACATTTTGAGAAAATATTTTTGTTAAATGAATATGGGTTCAGGTTGGTCATCCAAAAAAAGTGGTTAGGAGACAGATAGAAGCATAATCTGACCACCAAAAGAAGGAGAAACTCTTTGGCATCAATTTGGTATGCAACATGATGCTATAGAGTAAAATCTAAGGGAGTATTGAGTAATCAAGAACTGTTAGTAACGTCGACGCCGGTGTAAGTGTCACTTTTAAGTTCCTAAACCTTCTCTCATTTGATGCCAAATAACTCAGTTCGCACCCACATTTGAGTTTTGCTACCGGCAGATTCTTAAACTAGAGAACTTTAGGAACATCTCCATACCCATTGTGTTTTGTGTATGTTCGGGTTGCACCTACTCCCAAAATAAAGCCCTTTTGGCTGGTCCTCTGCAGCACTATATGAGGAATCCTCTGCTTGTCCAGTGCAGACCTCAACAAACTCGCTACTCTGTACAAGGGTGCTCAAGTGAAAGCTTACCAAGCAGCCGAAAAGCATTCTGATCAGGAGGAGGAAATTCACAATTTTTTAATGAAAATTTCTTCATAAATTTGAAATCGATTTACTTTGACACTATGCCATATCTGCATACATCTTTAGTCATAAATAGCATGTATAAATTACCAATTTATATTTGTGATAGTTTTTTTGGTTTAAAAGACTGGTCCTAATGGGTAACAACCAGCTCCAAAAAGTGTGACAACCTGCCCCGTCTTTTTGTGACAACCTGCCCCGACTGATGAAAATGCAAAAAACGGGCGACCAAGGCTGTTCTTATCATATTTTTCACTATTTCTTCCTATCACTATTTAAAGATTTGTTTACATGGTATGTGTATAAACTTTACCTTTTTCAACAACTATTTGTTAATGAGTAGGATGACATGCAAGTTGCGGGTAAAAATTTACTTTTTGTGTCCGGAAATTTTTAATAGACCGTGTGCCTACCAAACTCCCTTCCAGGGGTCAAGATTTTTCAAAAATACTCCAGTGGGTTATAAAAGCAGTATACAATGATTGGTTGAGTTGTGTAACTCCATAGTTCAATGCAATAAAAAGTGTGACAACCAGCCCCTGTGACAACCAGCCCCGGTCTCCCCTAAAAGTAGATCAAGTTTTCTCTATTGTAGAACTTCCCTGACACATAGGCAAGAAAATCCATGCAGAAATTTTTCAGCTGAGCACCTACTTTCCCTAATATTGCCGAAAAATTGACGTGGCCTGAACTTTCGTCCGCTACTGTAATTGAATTGTCACTTCCTTAATTTCATGTACAAGTTGTATGATCTTATATTTATACATTATCAAATCTTTCAAATACAAGGGGGCTGTAGTTAAGTGGATGCATTAAAATATTAATATTTTAAAATCAACTCCAAGTTTAATTGGTAACTAGTGAAGACTACGTAAGATTGGCGTAGTTCTCTCTCAACGACCGACTTTACATTCAATTCTGGCTGCCGACTTTTGAATAGCTAGAAGTTTCTGGAATTATAAATCATGAATTCCAGATAATAATGTATTCTAACCATAGAAATACATAGAACGGACATGAGGCTCTGGCAGATGAAGCAACCAAATCCACCATCTTGGAACTGCCCTGTATCCTGGCACAATGTAACCGTGACGTTACCAATAACAGTGATGTCACTTATAACAATGGCATGACGTCACATCATAATTAGTCTATTGTGACATCATGTCTCTCAGGGCAGTTCCAAAATGGCGGATTTGGTGACCTCATCTCGAGGTGGCATCATACAGCCTCATGTCCGTTCTATGTATTTCTATGATTCTAACATATATAGGATACAAATGCATGAATGAGTCGCTCTGTACTGCATCCATGAAGACATTGACCATGCAGCTTGTCAGCAGAAAATAAAGAAGGCGCATGCAGACACGATATATACTATTACTATAGCACCTTCAAGCACATGGCATCCTGACAGGGAATACCCCGACAACTTAGGCTGGACTTTTGAGTATTCTGCGTCAAGGGTCTGTACGCATCACTCAAGGCCATGCAACACCCCTTTACTGGTTGTTTACCCCCTCCCCAAATGGTCTGGCCATTGGCCAAGCAGATTTAAGAAATTAAAGCTGTCAATCAAAGATAAGGATTGGGGTGACTTGGCTGGGGTGTCAAGTTATAAGCGGTGCCAAGTTACAAGCGGGGCCAAGTTACAAGCGGTGCCATTTTTTGTGATAGATATGAAATTATAAATTGACCAACAGTATTTGAATATTTTTTATTTTTATTTTCCTTCACTAATTGAGTTGAACATTATTTCATGCAAATTTTGACAATAGCAATTTGAAGTTTTAACGTTTTTGATTACATGTCATGCAAGATGCGTTAGTATCTGATCATTAACCCAACAAAATGGAATGGGACAAAATTTGTGACAGATCATCCATGCCTCAAAAATATTCCAAATAACTAAAATGTAACAAAAATATGCCACTGCCTAATAAATTGGAACCCAGCAATTCAGAGTATCTATCTACATGTATCTAGATTATAGAAAGAGTAATTTTTTAAGCAGTTATAGTAAAGCCAGTAATTGAAGTGATAAGCTGTCTCAGAATTTTTTTAAAAAACTAACCAATTTTTTTCCAGTCATGGTGGAAAAGATTAATTAATTTTTTCCCAGCAGTCTTGAAATGAATTTCTGTTGGTTGGGCTGATTGGACTGAGATGTATAACCCTGCTGAAAATGAGGTAGCTGAATGCAGTTGGACGCCACTTTCAACAAGATTTGAATGAGACAAAAAATACATGGTTTATCAATCGAAGGTTATTTGCATTTTTGTCAGTAAAGTCAGTTTCCTAATGAAAGGACACACCCATGAAGACGTCGACCAGCTATTCAGCAGAAAATAAAGTAGCTGAATGCAGTTTGATGCCACTTTCAAAAAGATTTGACTGAGACAAATAATACATGGTTTATCAATCGAATGTTATTTGCGTTTATCTTAAAGTAAGTTTAATAATGAAAGGACACACCCACGATGATGTGGACCAACTATTCAGCAGAAAATAAAGTAGCTGAATGCAGTTGGACGCCACTTTCAGCACAGGAATGACATAGCTGTGGGATCTTCAACCATCCCAATTTCAAAAACATTGGCTAAAAGTTACAATTCGAAACAAATTAAGGGATGTATCAAATCAAGAATTAAATGCAGATTTACAAGAGAATACTCAATGTCTTACTTATAATGAAATATGTTCACTAGATTATAAAATTGCCCCTTACCTTAAAGTTCTTACTACCAGGAGTCTTAGAATGCCATTAGTCAAAATGAGGTGTCTAAACAATAAATTATCAATTGTAATAGGTAGATATCAGAATATTGAGAGAAATGTAAGATATTGTCCATTGTGCTCAGCGCTAGGAAATCAAATACAGGGAGATGAGTACCATGTTTTAATGGAGTGTCCAACATTTGTGAATGACAGGAGAACTTTATTAAACAGCTATTACTATTGCAATCCAAGTATGTACAAAATGACTCAATTGTTTAGAAAAAAAGATTTCACTACACTTGCTAACCTTTCAAAATTATGTAAGATAATCTTGAAGAAGTTAGAAAACTTAGCATAGCTCATAAAGTTCATATTATTTAGCAGTTTCATAAATTGATTTGCATGTTAGTATAGATTTATTTTAAATGTTTAAAATGATGAATCTTGCATTTGGCTATAATATATGTTTTAGATATAATTTAACATGATGTCTTTATTTCCCATTTCATGGACATTTTTAAATATATATATCTGTTAATGAACAAGTCATTAGTTATATTATACATTTATGTAAACTTTTGTAAATATCTTTTGTTGTTTGTGTTGAATGTCATCGATATATATATATATATATTTTTTTTTTTTTAATTATTTGATTTTGTGGCTCCATGCCATTGTAAATGGTGAGCAATAAACAAATTGAATTGAATTGAATTGAATTGAGCAAGATTTGAATGAGACAAAAAACACATGGTTTATCAATCGAAGGTTATTTGCGTTTATCTTAAAGTAAGTTTCCTAATGAAAGGACACACCCATGAAGACGTAGACCAACTATTCAGCAGAAAATAAAGTAGCTGAATGCAGTTTGATGCCACTTTCAAAAAGATTTGAATGAGACAAAAAACACATGGTTTATCAATCGAAGGTTATTTGCATTTATCTTAAAGTTTCCTAATGAAAGAACACACCCATGAAGACGTCAACCAACTATTCAACAGAAAATAAAGTAGTTGAATGCAGTTTGATGCCACTTTCAAAAAGATTTCAATGAGACAAAAAACACATTGTTTATCAGTCGAAGGTTATTTGCATTTTTTCAGTGAAATCAGTTTCCTAATGAAAGGACATACCCATGAAGATGTGGACCAACTATTCAACAGAAAATAAAGTAGCTGAATGCAGTTTGATGCGACTTTCAAAAAGATTTGAATGAGACACAAAACACATTGTCTATCAATCGAAGGTTATTTGCATTTTTTCAGTGAAATCAGTTTCCTAATGAAAGGACACACCCATGAAGACGTCGACCAGCTATTCAGCAGAAAATGAGGTAGCTGAATGCAGTTGGATGCCACTTTCAAAAAGATTTGAATGAGACAAAAAACACATGGTTTATCAATCGAAGGTTATTTTAGTTTGTTTCAGTCGGATCCGTGGATCTGGATCAGCAAAAGATCAGGAGATCCGGATCCGTACAAAAAACAAATAAATTCCTGATCCTGATCCGCATCCCAAAAAATAACCTGTGATCCAGATCCAGATCCCTATAGCCGTCTGCTTAAAGATGAATTTGGAAGAGTTGTTGTGTTTCTTGCTTTTTGAAAGTCTACTGTGTGATGATTCTCCGACATCAATGATGGTTGGTACCTCGCTCCCCCTGGTGGCATTACTCACAATGTGTTTGCGAAGGGACAAGCCCAGGAAGATGGCTGACAACTACAACCACCATTGCCAATAGGAGTGCCACAGTATAAGGCACATGTCGCCTGTTTAGTTTATGAATATGCAGGCAACAAGCTCTTCGCCCAAAAAACCAGGGAAAGAAGCATAAGGCTTTCCCAGGATATCAGCCCAGGGCTTGCTCCATTGCAGAACTCACTGACAAAATCAAGGAGATGTTGAAAAAATTAGACATGTTCCAGTAAAAATGCATCCTCAATCATTTCTTTGACACTTGCAAGATTTTCAGCTCAAACTCAGACTGTGGACTCCAGGCTAACTCAGTTTTGAGGAATCTGGCACTTTTGTCAGATGGATGATTAGGTTTTTATGTCCTGTATCTGAGCACTTGATAGGCTAATTGATAGGCTAATTGGGACAGGAGGAAGACACTGCAATGTAATTCACACCGAAATCTTGCATCTTCTTTACTTCCCTAACCCTGCTGGTTGGTCTGAGATGGACTGCCCATAGACGCCATCTAGACAATGTTACTTACGTTCACAATGTCTCCAAGCCAACTGTCTCGCTTATCCTCAAGAAAACTTCAAGCCTTCTAAGCCTGAGGTAGCTTGGCAACAAAGTCTGATTGAGAGAAAAGAAGACACCATGTTCTATAACAGAAAGTTATTTGCGCTTAATTTAGTAAGACAAGTTTTCCACTGAAGGGCCATAGGCCTACCCATGAAGATTCTGACCAGCTTTTCAGCAGGTAATAAGATATCAATATGCCAGTGGCGTCACTTTGTTGCAAGTCACTTTTGGGGTGCCGAGAGTGTGTTGATGAGTGGTATAGAGGCAGCCCAAATTGCTCAAAATGTAGTCAAGAAGAGTGGCGCAATAAAAGGTTGAATCTGAAGAGTCTGGATAAAACCTTCCAGGCCCTTCTTCCAATCACATTGGGTTTGGAAAATTAATAATGTTAGAAAAACCAAAATGACAAAATCGCTGTTAGTTGTTCATTACTAAACAGTTGTCTAGCAAACAGGAATATCAACCATCGCCAACGACCTGCTGTCTGGGAGCAAATGTTTAACTGATGTGTTTAGTTATCACCCTGCAACCCTTGTTATATTATAGACATGTGTAGCTATTGTAAATGCTCTTAGAAGCTGTAATATGGGGGTTACCATAGTAGGGGTGAAACCAAGTTGTCAGGGGACAGGGACTATTAAAAGAGAAAAAGCTGAAAATACATTATACAATATATTCTCGAACAACATAACTGCCACCACCTAAAATTTTACAAAACAAGAAATAGATTACTGAAAGAGGAAAGGGAAAACTGCAGGAACCTCTAGCCAAACAAGACAAGAGAATCGTCGAAATCTCCACCCCAAACAGGCCCCAACAGACAACAAGCCCACCCACTGCAGTACAACATCAAAGCACAAGCATTCCTACAAAATCATGTGGTATTAATCATAAGCTGATAATAACATGTCCTGAGCGAGGTACAGACTTGTCGCTGAAAATATTCTTATAAGTCCACAGAAAGCCATCAATAAATTCAACACAATTTCTAACATCCACAAGGGGGCAGAACAGTAGACTCAGCCTAACTGTGATGTTTGAAATCAATCTCTCTCACTCAACGAAAAGACACCATTTGTTCAATGTATAAAGAACAAAAAAAAAATGTTTTAACTTCACAGGGTGAATGATCCATCTTTTTTATACCCCAGACTCAATCCCCGCCGAAATGCTAAGAAACAGCTTGATGATGTGTTTAATAACCAAAAGTCATTTTGGTAAGATAAGTTTCCTAATGAAAGGACATACCCATGAAGACATGGACCTGCAGTTCTTTAGTCGATTCAGACGTAGCTCCATACAGCTTGATATGACTTAGCAATAAGATGTGACTGAGACAAAAAAAATGCAGGTTTTAATATCTAAAATTCATTTGCGTATATTATTTTGGCAAAATAAGTTTCCCGATGAAAGGCCACACTCATGAAGACATTGACCAACTTTTCGGCAGATACATTTTCTTAAACAATTCACAGATTCTGCAAAGAACACTTAATGGGCGCAACTTCCGAATAACATCAGCATAATGCACAGAAGTTGTGTGAAAAAAAGATCATTCCAACACAGTACCAGGCCGAATATGTTTACGGATAAAGGAATCTTTCAAAAATCTTCATGTCATTAAAGAGGAACAGTGTATAGAGTCAAGTTTTCACAAATGTGAATGGCATGCTTGTTTGTAAAATGAGGACATGCTAACAAATTTACAAGAGACCAGACCACTTCAGGAGACACTAGGTGATGCACTCTTCAAAATACGTGTACATTTCAAACAAAAACCTTGATAGGTTTTTGGGTTTGTACTCCATGTCATTCCAAGTGGAAATACCATGAATGCAGCAGGTTTTTGGGGAAAACCAATTTTCTAAGCAAAAAAAAAATTGGTATTCTGAAAACCCAATTTTGTCCATGGTGCCACGTAAACAAGGTGACAATCTCTTGTTGTGCAACAGTCAGATTGCTTCATGGGCTTACACTTTGACTAACACTATGGTATTGACCTGTGAGACATTTATCTGGTCATAGCACTTTGACATTATAAGTTATACCTATATCATGCCTCTTCTCCCGTCACTAAATGCGGGACTCTCCCGACTTCATGACGTTGTTGTCAGCTGATATTCTTGTTGGATTTTATGGAAATGATCCGAGCGACTGCATTTCTACATACACAAAAATTCAGTCAGTTTTGAACCTATTTTGGTCACAAATGGTCCCATTTTGGAAATAATAAAAATATATATATATATATCAGGAGAAAAAATACTATTCATCTGGAATATATATTCGTTCTGTCGAGAATAACAACATGCCACCTGGATTGAGTGGAGCAGCAAAATAAAAACTGTTGTCATGAGCTATTCATGCGTCATGAAGTGTGGGGATCTTGTGGACTATGTTTGCTTGTTGTGATAGCCATTGATTGGGCTGTGGAGAGTTTACAACAATGGGGACCAAAAAAGCCTGATGCTGACAAGCATGAGTAGGCTGCAAAAAAGGAGCGGGCACAAGAGAAGAAGATGTCTCCCCCTGAAGAAATGGAAAACCAACAACATTTGTTTTTGGTTTTTCCTTTTTTGGTTGTTTGGGAGGTCTGCCATTTTGCAACAAGATTGAGACAAAAAAGGATCTTTTAATCAAAATGTATTTGTTGATTTCAGTAAAGTTTCCCAACGAAAGGACATACCCACAAGGTGTTTCAGCAGGTAATAAGCCATTATAAGGTAGGTGTCTCATAGCAACAAGATCTGATTCAGGTTGAAAATACATAAATAATAGAAAGTCTTTTTTGTATTTTTGGCAAGATAAGTTTCCTAATGAAAGGACACACGCATGAGGACGTGGACCAGCTATTTAGCACATTTAGAGGTAGCTGATGGACCCAAAAGAAAATCTTATGCCCATTGAAGAACCTCTGATGCCCATTGAAGAACCTCTGATGCCCATTGAAGAACCTCTGATGCCCATTGAAGAACCTCTGAAGCCCATTGAGTTAAGTTTCCTGATGCAAGGCCATACACATGAGGACAATGACTAGCTTTTTAGCAGATGGGATAGCTGCATGCATGTTTCTCAGCAAAAGAAAGATCTGAGCATTTGATAATAGAAGATCATTTATGCTTACTTCAGGAAGATAAGTTTCCTAATGAAAGGACACACCCACGAGGATGTGGATCAGCTTTTCAGCAGCCTACAGGTGGCTGACACGTACATCAACCAGGGCCACAAGTAGCACCACAGCATGAAGGCACATGTCGCCTGTTTAGTTTGTAAAAATGCACGTGACAAGCTCTTTGCCCAAAAACCGGGAAAGAAGCACAAGGCCTTCCCACGATACCAAACCAGGCCTTGCTCCACTGCAGAAGTTACTGCAAACATCAAGGACATGTCAGAAAAACTGGACATGCTGGTACACCTCCAAGCAAAAGATGAGTCCTCAATCATTTCTTTGACACCTGCAAGATTTCCAGCTCAAACTCAAAACTGTGGACTCTTACTCAGTTTTGAGGAATTTGTCACTTTTGTTGGATGGATGATTTGAGTTTTATGTCCTGTATTTCAGCAATTGATAGGCTAATCGGGACAAGAGGAAGACATTGCAATGGGGTATAGGATGATTGAAACAGCTGTCCAACATTGCTCTATATTTGAATGCACTGATTCATCAAAGTCAATCAAACTTAGTTCTGTTATTTTCCAATCTATGAGCAGACATCTTGCAGATTTGTATTTCTTATGAGGGTGAGGAAATTTCTTCTACCAACAGAATCAAAAACTATGACATCACATAAGTGGTATTTTCATTATTTCAAGTTCAGCATCCAAGGATACATTGGTTGAAGCAGAAAGATCAATCTTATTCCAAAAACAGGAAGCCAAAAAAAAAAGGAGCTAATTCAACAAATTCTATTCTCCATCATTTCTTTGACACTTGCAACATTTCCAGTTTAAACTAAAAACAGTGGACTCTAACTCAGTTTTGAGAAATGTCACTTTTGTTAGATGGATTATTTGAGTTTTACGTCCTGATCTCAGCACTTGATAGGCTAATTGATAGGCTAATTGGGACAGGAGGAAAACACTGAAATGTGATTCCCGAAATCTTTCATCTACTTTACTTTCCTAACCCTGCTGATTGGAATGAGATGGACAGTCCATGGACGCCATCTAGTCTATGTAGCTGGCATTCACAATGTGTCCAAGCCAACTGTCTCTCACATCCTCAAGAAAACTTCAAGCCTTCTAAGCCTGAGGTAGCTTGGCAACAAAGTCTGATTGAGAAAAAAAACAATAATCAAAAGTTATTTGCGCTTAATTTAGTAAGACAAGTTTTCCACTGAAGGGCCATAGGCCTACCCATGAAGATTCTGACCAGCTTTTCAGCAGGTAATAAGATATCAATATGCCAGTGGCAAAGAGTGTGTTGATGAGTGGTTTAGGGGCAACCCGAATTGCCCAAAATGTAGTGACGAAGAGAGGCGCAATAAAAGGTTGAATCTGAAGGGTCTGGATAAAATCTTCCAGTTCTTCCTATCATATCGGCTCTTGAAAATTAATAATGTTTGAAAAGCCAAAATTACGACATCACTCTTAGTTGTTCATTACTAAAAAGTTGTCTAGCAAACAGGAATATCAACCATCGCCAACGACCTGCTGTCTGGGAGCAAACGTTTAACTGATGTGTTTAGTTATCACCCTGCAATCCTTGTTATAATCATAGACATGTGTAGCTATTTTAAATGCTCTTGGAAGCTGTAATATTGGGGTTACCATAATAGGAACAAAACCAAGTTGTCAGGAGATAGGGACTTAAGAGAAAAAGCTGAAAATACATTATCCAATATATTCTCGAACAACTTAACTGCCACCACCTAAAATTTTACAAAACAAGAAATAGATTACTAAAAGAGGAAAGGGAAAATTGCAGGAACCTCTAGCCAAACAAGACAAGAGAATCGCCAAAGTCTCCATCCCAAACAGGCCCCAACAGACAACAAACCCATCCACTGCAGTACAACATCCAAGCACAAGCATTCCTACAAAATCAAGTGGTATTAGTCATAAGCTGATAATAACATGTCCTGAGCGAGGTACAGACTTGTCGCTGAAAATATTCTTATAAGTCCACGGAAAACCATCAATAAATTCAGCACAAGTCCTCTAATATCCACAAGAGGGCAGAACAGTAGCCTTAGCCTAACTGTGATGTTTGATGTCAGTCACCATGGTGATGTCATCAAAAGGACCTATGACATCATAAATGTTATGAAATCAATCTCTCTCACCCAATGAGAAGACACCATTTGTTCCATGTATAAAGAAAAAAATCATTTCTTGAACTTCACAGGGTCTTTTTTATACTCCGCAGACTCAATCCCCGCCGAAATGCTAAGAAACAGCTTGATGATGTGTTTAATAACCAAAAGTCATTTTGGTAAGATACGTTTCTCAATGAAAGGACATACCCATGAAGAGATGGACCTGCAGTTCTTTAGTCGATTCAGACGTAGCTCCATACAGCTTGATATGACTTACCAATAAGATGTGACTGAGACAAAAAAAATGCAGGTTTTAATATCTGTCACTTTTGTGGGATGGATGATTTGAGTTTTATGTCCTGTATTTCAGCAATTGATAGGCTAATCGGGACAGGAGGAAGACATTGCAATGGGGTATAGGATGATTGAAACAGCTGTCCAACATTGCTCTATATTTGAATGCACTGATTCATCAAAGTCAATCAAACTTAGTTCTGTTATTTTCCAATCTATGAGCAGACATCTTGCAGATTCGTATTTCTTTTGAGGGTAAGGAAATTTCCTCTACCAACAGAATCAAAAACTATGACATCACGTAAGTAGTATTTTCATTATTTCAAGTTCAGCATCCAAGGATACATTGGTTGAAGCAGAATGATCAATCTTATTCCAAAAACAGGAAGCCAAAAAAAAAGGAGCTAATTCAACAAATTCTATTCTCCATCATTTCTTTGACACATGCAAGATTTCCAGTTTAAACTAAAAACAGTGGACTCTAACTCAGTTTTGAGAAATGTCACTTTTGTTAGATGGATTATTTGAGTTTTATGTCCTGATCTGAGCACTGGATAGGCTAATTGATAGGCTAATTGGGACAGGAGGAAAACACTGAAATGTGATTCCCGAAATCTTTCATCTACTTTACTTTCCTAACCCTGCTGATTGGATTGAGATGGACAGTCCATGGACGCCATCTAGTCTATGTAGCTGGCATTCACAATGTGTCCAAGCCAACTGTCTCTCACATCCTCAAGAAAACTTCAAGCCTTCTAAGCCTGAGGTAGCTTGGCAACAAAGTCTGATTGAGAGAAAAGACAATAATCAAAAATTATTTGTGCTTAATTTAGCAAGACAAGTTTTCCACTGAAGGGCCATAGGCCTACCCATGAAGATTCTGACCAGCTTTTCAGCAGGTAATAAGATATCAATATGCCAGGGGCCAAGAGTGTGTTGACGAGTGGTTTAGGGGCAACCCGAATTGCCCAAAATGTAGTGACGAAGAGAGGCGCAATAAAAGGTTGAATCTGAAGGGTGTGCATAAAACCTTCCAGTTCTTCAGATCACATTCGCTTTGGAAAATTAATAATGTTTGAAAAACCAAAATTACGAAATCACTGTTAGTTGTTCATTACTAAACAGTTGTCTAGCAAACAGGGATATCAACCAGCGCCAACGACCTGCTGTCTGGGGGCAAACGTTTAACTGATGTGTTTACTTATCAACCTGCAATCCTTGTTATAATTATAGACATGTGTTTCAAATGCTCTTGGAAGCTGTAATATGGAGGTTACCATAATAGGGACAAAACTTAAGAGAAAAAGCTGAAAATACATTATGTAATATAGGTAGGCTAATTAGGACAGGAGGAGGACACGGCAATGAGGTGAAGGATGATTGAAACAGCCGTCCAACATAGGCCCAGGTGACCCTGCAAGAGCTGGATTCAAACCCTTGACCCAGCGATTGGCAGCCCAGCACGCTACCGCTCGACCAAAAGCAGAAAAGGAGGTAGCTGCATGCGTTACGTGACTTAACAACATAATGGATTGTCATTTGCGCTCAGTTCAGTAAAATAACTTCCCTGATGAAAGGCTACCCTAGTGAAGATATTGACCAGCTTTTCAGCAGAAAAGCAGGTAGTTAATGCAGTTTGATGCCACTTTGCAACAAGATCTGATTGAGGTTTAAAAAATAAATGTTTAATAACCAAAAGTCGTTTTGGTAAGATAAGTTTCCCAATGAAGACATGGACCAGTTCTTGTACACTCTAAAAAATATTGGGACAAAATTGGTTTTTTAGATTCAAAATGGTTTTTTGAAAAAAATCCATGTTGGTTTTGCATTGAAATTTGGTTTTTCAAAAAACCATTTTGAATCTAAAAAACCAATTTTGTCTGAAATTTTTTAGAGTGTAGCCGATTCAGACGTAGCTCCATACAGCTTCATATGACTTAGCAATAAGGTCTGACTCGGACAAAGAAATACATGAATAATAACGAAAAGTGATTTGCATTTATTTTGGTAAGATAAGTTTCCCAATGAAAGGACATACCCATGAAGACGTGGAAGAAAGCTTTTCGGCAGATACATTTTTTTAAACATTTCACATTTGTTTAAACAATTCACAGATTCTGCAAAGAACACTTAATGGGCGCAACTTCCGAATAACATCAGCATAATGCCAAAAGTAAAAATAATTTTGTTTATAATAAACAGAACATCGACAATGTTGACAATTTTAAATACTTGGGTCACACCATTAGTGCTCACAAAAACATTCATAAACAAATGCCAGATTACATTGCCACCCAAGCGCAAAAGGCTTTATTTGCCCTACATGGGCGCATGAAACCACTAGGTCATATACCGCCGCCTTTGAGTATCAAAATGTTCGATAGTTATGTCCTTCCAATTCTAGAATATAACAGCATGTTTTGGTCTAGTAAAACTGAAACAACTAAAATTTAGAAAATACAGATTGGCTACCTTAAGCACATCCTTAGCGTTAGAAGACAAACACCAACACCTGCCGTGTATGCAGAGACAGGTAGATTCCCTCTAAGATTAAGACAGCAATTAGCAACTGTAAACTACTGGGCCAGAGTGAGAAGTATCCCAAGTCATGATATTTTAAACAAATGCCAATCTATCCAAGAAAAGCTTCACAGTGCCGGTCAAGAAAACTGGTATAGCAAAATAGGAAAAGTAATGAATGATGCTGACATTACAAATTGGGCATCAGTTGAAACTGACTCTTTAATAAAGGAAGTAAAATTCCAACTGTATACTAAAGAACAGACTAAAATTCTCAGTACAATAAATGACTCAGATAAATTTCCAAAGTTACGCACATATAAACTATTTAAGACCAGTTATTGCTTAGAACCCTACCTAAATCTAAATCTCTCAAAGAAAACGTACAGCAACATCGCTAGATTCAGAGTAAGCTCCCATAACCTAAAAATTGAAACGGGTAGACATAATATACCTAAAACTCCTATAGAATTGAGAAAATGTGACAAATGTAACAATGGTGATGTAGAAGATGAAGTGCACAGCCTTTTAACATGTAATTATAATAATGTCCCAAGAACAGAGCTCTTAAGTAAAGTCATCGAACTAATACCTAACTATAATAATCTTGATTGCAACCAAAAGTTCAAATTAATTATGTCAGATAAAAGACCCGAAATGATACAAGCCCTAGGCTCCTACCTCAACAAAATAATGGAATAAAAAGTAACATAAAAGAAAAACCAAAATGAATAAACTGTCAAAGCCTTTTAGCGATAAAGAGCCTCCCTATTTGCTGAACTGATCAGCGTCTTACTCAAATGATGAATTTGTATACATGAAATGCCTATCAGCATCTGTCAGGACTTTTAGTAGCACGTACATAGAGCGGTTACCGCTGGTGCGTGCCTGAAGCCATTGTCATGGCAAACTGAACAGTTTTAAAATCCCTCAATTTGTGACAATTGCTATGTTGCTGTTGAATGCCAAAATTTTGGACTACCAATCAAAGGACACACTTGCATGATGCTCAGAGTCTGTGCACACAGCTCTGAAAAAGAAATTGTTGTTTTGATAATGATGTTGCTTTTTATACTAATTTCAATGATAATGATGTTGTTTTTTTTTCTACTAATTTCAATGTTGTTTTTAATAGAATATAATACTTTGGCTAGAATAACATTATTACATTAGTAATGAAATTTGACTGGGACCAGCCTATTAAGTAGTTATAAATATGATGATTTAAGATTTAAGAAATCCATGGATTTCTGAATATACAATAGTATGATTGTGCGAAACTTTTTGTACACCAACTTAAGTAAATTTGCCTCTGTAAAATTACAATTAATTAGCTTTTAGAATAGATGTATTGATGTAGTCCTCTTGTTTGCATTGTGTTTTATTTTATATTTGATGACATATGTATCTGTGATGATATGAGAATGTCAATAAAAGATTATATATACATAATGCACAGAAGTTGTGTGAAAAAAAGATCATTCCAACACAGTACCAGGCCGAATATGTTTACGGATAAAGGAATCTTTCAAAAATCTTCATGTCATTAAAGAGGAACTGGCAAGACTAGAGCCAGAGTCTCCGCGGTAGTAGTTTATTGAGTCCATCAAAAAATTTGTACATTATACGTACACCCAAGAAGTTGAATGTGTGTGGCAAAAGATACAGAATTTAGTGGCCTCTAATATGATATGAATTACTGGCCTTGATGTGGCAGAGAAATATATCGCTTCCAGATATGTATGTGGAAAATGTAGCTTTTGTCAAACTTCCAAGAGGACTATATGGGGTAACTGGGTAGTTATATTGGCCATAGAAGGTCAGTGGCAGATAAATATACAGGTGGGATATATTCAAGTGAAAAAACATGTTTTTTGGCCAAATGTCCAAGAAAAATTTGAGCAACTATGGAAATAATGAATGTTGATAGGTAAAAGTTGCCCTATCGGGAACATCATATGAATTGACAGGCTTAGGAGTGTAATTGAAGGTCTTACGGGTTGAGAGAAAAAAGCCTTTTGAGTGAGATGAGATTCCTGCTATGAGTATTATTATGATAAGATTGCTGAAAGAACTATATAATTTTAATCCAAGAAGGCAAAAATAGATCTATACACTCTTATGCAGTCACACAGCTTCTGTTGATTTCTTTTCCAACACAACAGATCCCTCTGGTGTTAATTCATTAAAAGGCACAGAATTTGACAGAAGACAAGAAAAAAACCTGACAAAAAGCAAGAAAAAAACCTGAATACAGTATTATAAATAGAATAAGTCAAGTGTATTATAAGTAATTCCTACACATATAGTAGTTTGGGAGACAGAATTGCAACTAAAATAGGTTTTACTAGCCAAAACACTATTATTATTTTCCCCACTTGGGGGCCACGACGTTAATACAGTGATCACATGACCATGACGTCATCACCCATAACAGAGCCTCTCTATGACGCTCGCTGTAGGCAGGACTGCTGGATGATTGAAACTGATGGAAAAGTGTGGAAACAACAAATTTAGGGCCCCTTGAACCACCAAAAGTAGCTCTGTCTCCCCTTCGTAACAATGTAAGTACCCTGTGCGAATTAGGCGGTTGTGGGCCACCCAGATTCCTCAATCTTAAAAGGGAGAGACATGTGGCTCAAGAACATGAACTTTATTTTAAAAGTAAGATATCAACTGGTCAGGGCCTGAAGGCAATTTACACTGCCCAGGTATGAAATTCACACTGTATAATTATGCACAACACCCAAATGATTCATGCTGTAAAGTATGGCCTTTCAATTTCTGGCAGAATTGCCGCTACTGCAGCTTCTTCTGAGTGGTGTCAGAAATCCGTGACTTCCCTTTATAGCTACAATGTATGTGCATGAACTTGGTTCAGGAACCCCTGTGGTTGTTGTCAGCTGATATTCTTGTCGGATTTTATGGAAATGGTCTGAGTGACTGCATTTCTACATACTCACAAGTTCTGTCAGTTTTGAACCAATTTTGGTCAAAAATGGTCCAATTTTGGAAATAACAAAAAGCCAAAAATATTAGAGAAGAAAAAATGCCATTCATCTGGATTATATAACTATTATATACACATATTTGCTCTATCGTGAATTGTAACAGCTTAAGTTAAGAACGTAAAAGTCATCAATTTTCATAACAAATGTAAATCAAGATTCAGAGTTTGGTTTGAAAATTGAGATATCCAAGGCTGTGTTTTCTGCCATATACAAAACAAGTTATCCTCTTATTCGGGTGTTGGTGCGAAATGCTTTGGAAGCATAGATACCAAGTGCCATTACCGGTCTTCTGACTCCATCAATTTGAAGTTCCATGTAGTAGACGTCCCTGGACCTGTTATCCTACGTCTGACCAGTAGTGTAGCCCTTGGTCTGGTATCCATCCGTTGCAAACGTCAAGCAGAGACTGACCCTGTTCAGTTGGACGTCAGGATGGATGATATTCCCCCCAAAGAACCTCTGACGCCCATTTAAGTTCCTGATGGACCCTGGATGGATTGATGGATGATTGGGGCTCTACGTCATGTATTTATGCACTTGGTAGGCTAATTAGGACAGGAGGAGGACACAGCACTGAGGCGAAGGATGATTGAAACAGCTATCTAACATAGGCGCAGGTGACCCGGCAAGAGCTGGATTCAAACCCTGGACCCAGCGATTGGAAGCCCAGCACGCTACCGCTAGACCATCCCTGCCCCCCCCCCCCCCCGATGGACCCTGGAAAATCTTGGCAAAGACAGAATCATTGGATTAAGCCTGTCACCAGGAAGTTATTCAAGCTAAGAAAGATTAACAATGGTGAAAGGAAGAACAGTTACAAGATCAACCGCATTGTCTAGACTCAGACAGACAGACAGCTAGACAGATGGTTTTTGGGTCCTTGGAATTCATTCCAAGACCATTGTCGTCAGCTTCATTTCCTGTGAACAGGCAAAGTTGGTGTACTCACTAAAACATTTCACAGACAAAATGACAACCCCAACAGATGTGCCCTTGTGATCAAGATGGTGCTTATCTACCCCTGGCTACAATATTGTGCTTATCAGAGCTCAAATTTTCTTCTATTAAACATATTTCTTCTGAGCTGTCAGCACTTCACACAAAAACTGGTTTCTGTATACACACCAAAAGTTGGACTGTGCTGCCCTCTTGAGCATGGTCACAATATACTGTTTTCTTATACCTAACTTGATAGATTGTTGGTAGAATATTGAAGAGCCCCAACTTGTTGAAATAGACCAAGGACCCGATGCATGCATTGCATGCTATTTTTATCTATGCCACAAGTTACATATATATATAGAACAATATTATGTTTTCAAAAAGGCGCGGGCGAAACTGTCTTGTCTCAATGACAATCTGGAGGATTGAATTAATGACATTATGTATGTGTACACAGAGTAACGTGGTTTGGATTTTGGTAATTTTTAATGGTTTTGAATGAGCAATAAAGTTAATGCAAGGAAATTTTACTGGGTTAAATACATTAGATGATTGCTCCAAAAATACAATCTGCCAACTAAAACGCTTTGGAAGAAAATGATGAAAGAGGCTCTGAATCCATACACCATTTTGTGTAGCCTACTACCACGGAACTACTGTAGGTGGCGTCGCCATGGCAATCTGTTGACGTGACCTCATCAATGCCTTTGAAATTTCTAACCGCCAAAAGACAAAATGAGAGCAACACTGCTAATAATTGTGATAGCCATTGGGCTGTGGAGCGTTTACAACAATGTGGACCAAAAAAGCCATGACCAAAAAAGCCTGATGCTGACAAGCATGAGTACGCTGCAAAGAAGGAGCAAGCGGAAGAGAAAAGGATGTCTTCCCCTGAAGAAATGGAAAGCCAACGACATTTGTTTTTGTTTTTTCTTTTTTTACTTCTGGGGGAAGACATCGAAGTTCCATGTTGTTGATGTCCCTGGACCTGTTATCCTAGGTCTGCCCAGTTGTGAAGCCTTGGTCTGGTTTCCATCTGCTGCAAACCTCCTGCAAAGACTGACATGGTTCAGTTGGACATCAGATATCTACGCAGGAGAACCTATGATGCCCATTTAAGTTCCTGATGGACCCTGGATGGATGGATGGATGATTTGGGCTTTAGGTCCTGTATTTATGCACTTGGTAGGCTAATTAGGACAGGAGGAGGACACAGCAATGAGGCGAAGGATGATTGAAACAGCCATCAAACATAGGCCCAGGTGACCCGGCAAGAGCTGGATTCAAACCCTGGACCCAGCGATTTGCAGTCCAGCACGCTACCACTAGACCAACCCTCCCCCCCCCCCCAATACCTGCAGAAATCGATACTGGCTAACTAAGGTCATGAATAACCGTGGAGCCCAGATCGAGGCAGACTCTTTCGGACGGAATCGTACCACATCTCAGAGGACTGGCAGTTTGTGGTGACGTCACACAGCAAGTGTGAATCGGCGGATGTTGACTAACCTACATTGTTTTCTCGACCAATCGAATCAACGAAATCGGTACTAGCTACCGAAGATCATTCATTGACCGTAGATTCCAGATTAAGTAAATGCAGACCCTGTTCCTGACAAGTTGATCACGTTGTTGTGTCCACCAATCAAATCACAGAAATGGGTAATAGATACCTAGGGTCATGAACGACCGTGGAGCCCAGATTGAGTCAATGACGCCGCGGTTGTTTCGTTCGCAGCTCCATCAGTAGAAGTTTCAAAATGGTGTTGAAGTAAATCAGTGAACCTGCACCTGCACCTGCTCCCTTGTGATTCTTCTTCTTCTTCTTCAGTGTGCAATCCTGGATCAGCCAGGTTGCTCACCCAGTGTTAGTGGGGAGCAGCACTTTTGTGTTTTTCCATAATTGATTCAATCTTCTTGGCTGTTTTTCTCAGTGTAGCCGGATTTTCTTCAAAAATATCTTCTTTTTTGACTTTCAGCCTCGCACTGTTGCCATGGATGAAAATTCAAAAGAACTTCTATCACATGAGGATTTATGATAAAAAGCACATGTCATAAAAAAAGACATTTTCATAATCATATAACACAAGACACCAGAGATGGAGAAATCCGGAAAAACGCTTAGTTGAGAATTTAACTCTTGTGGAATCATCACCATTATAAATAAATGACATCACAATTGTAGCACTTCTTTTAAGCTCTGCCGCATGCTAAAGATTTGCCTAGTATAAGCCTGCTTGTTTTACAGTATTACTGCCCTCCAACTGTATAATGTTATATAGTCTCTGGTAACCGATGGAAATAAGCGAAATGGACGCAGGATACATCATAGAAGAGCGAATAAGGAATCACAAACGGAAAGAAAGGAAAGAGCGAGAAAAAAAGAGAAAGAAAAGTCTGCGCTAGAAAGGAGACAGAGAAAGACGGATGATTGGATTTCCCTCAGGAAGAGGATGGATGGATGATTGGGGCTTTATGTCCTGTATTTGTGCACTTGGTAGGCTAATTAGGACAGGAGGACAAGGCAATTACGCAAAGGATGTTTGAAACACCCGTACAACGTTCAGACAGAGCTAAACCAGCACTTGCCAAAGCGCAGCCGAAGATAAAAATTGCATCAAATCATCATTTGAAACAGGTACTACATACAGAATAAAATGTGTGTTATCTTCATTAAAATCTTGTTTTATAATATAGTATTCAAAAACCATGGGTTAAACCAATTATAAACCAGATGAGCTTCTAAAACAATGCACACGATATTAATTTTATTATACATACAACACTTTCAGTCACGACTACATTGCAAGAAGCGATCAGAAACATTTTGTATCTGAACTGAGCACAAAGGAAGAGACAGACGGACAAATTGGCCACAATGAAAACGCCAAATTACAATTCTGAGTTCCCGCCCCTTCCATCTAGTGATTCACATCCAAACACTGATGAGTCTTCCCATCTTTCTTCTTCTGAAGATGGATGGATGGATGATTGCGGCTTTACGTCCTGTATTTATGCACTTGGTAGGCTAATTAGGACAGCAGGAGGACACAGCAATGAGGCGAAGGATGACTGAAACAGCCGTCCAAAATAGGCCCAGGTGACCCGGCAAGAGCTGGATTTGAACCCTGGACCCAGCGATTGGCAGCCCAGCACGCTACCGCTAGACCAACCCTCCCCCTCAAGAGAAAGATGATAGAAGGAATAAAGAATCACAAACAGAAAGAAAGGAAACGGGAAAAGCCAAGAGCAATGAAAGCACGAGCCAGAAAGGAGAAAGATGAATGATTGGATGATTGGGGTTGTGTCCTGTATTTTTGCACTTGGCCGGCTAATTAGGACAGGACAAGACTCCCATGTCATCCGTCCCCACTGTGTTGCAAAGAGAGAAGAAATGCCAGGGCCCTCAGAAGAGTGGCCAAATTATGATGTCATCCCTTACATGAACATGTATTGTGTGAATAAAAACATTTTCGACTGACCTTTATATATTAAATACAGCCCTCTTCAATAATTTTCAGGAAATGAAACTACAAAAATCAAGAGCACACTTTCGATGAAAGTCACATGCAATATTTCGACTTTTTCACATCAAATTCCTCAGAAAATATGACCACCGGAAACTATGAATAAATTCCAGAAATCTAAGACGCCTTTAGCTGAATGGATGATTGGGGGTTTGCCCTGTACTTTTGCACTTGGTAGGCTAATTAGGATAGGAGGAGGACACAACAATGAGGCAAATCATGATTGAAACTGCTATGCAACATAACGCAACCTGACAAAAGCTGGATTTGAACCCTCGACCCAGCAATTGGTAGCTTAGCATGCTACCACTGAGGTCACCCTCCCTCAGTGACCCTCATCTTTACATTAAAGTCACATGCCAATTAAATTTGACATTTTAATAAAATACAAGATAATTGCAATGCCAAAACAAGATCATTTCAAATTTCACATCATCTCCGAGAAAATAGGACTCGTATAAAATGTTTTCTCGAAATAAGAAGCTCCAGTAACCAAAAACACCATTCTAATGCAATTACAGGCTTTGGAACAAAGGCATTTTAGAGGAATATTGATCAAACGCAATCTTTTTTTTAAGGCTTTTTTGCATCATGTCCTGCCAGAAAATACACGAACCCTAGAAATTAAAATATGACAGAAGCATTTAGGAAATATACTCCTGAATCAAAGACACACTTTTTAGAACCACAACATTTTCCTAGAATATGAAGAGGAATATGGCATTGTCACATCATATTCAAATTGGGGTATGAAAAACTTTTTGTAAAGATGCATCACCAAGTCGTATTTATAAATAAATATTTTAAAAAATAAGGACGACAGAGCTGTACTTGAGCAGGGACCAGGTCGTTATGAGGTACAAAACACGCAAGCCGGAAACCAAACTAGAGAGAAAACATGTTGGCACCACCAAACAACAAGAAAACGTTCCTGGTACACTCCCAGAAAAAAATGATACAAAGTACTTCCAAGAAAAAAATCCAGAAATCAGAAACCCTCCGTCACATTTGATGAAATCACAATCCAAAGCTGGACACTTATAGAATACCAAACACAAGGTCTTATCACGGCTTTTTCATATTAATCATTTGTAATTGGGAAATATATTCCTCAAATCAAAGACACGCTACTCTTCATCACTTTGATGATATTCACAAGCCTTCGATTTGGAACTATGATATTCTAAATGAATGCCAATGTCTTAAGGCTTTTTCATGTCATGTTATTCCTTCAGAAAAATATTATAAACCCTTCTTCAGGAAACACATCCCTAAAATCAAGACACTCTTTGTTATATTTGATGAGAATCACAAACCTTGGAACTATGACATTCTAAAAGAATACCAAAGGCTCACTAAGGCTTTTTCATATCACATTCCCTAAGAAAAAAAGGATTATTTTCAGAAACACATTCATAAAATCAAAGACACACGTGATTTTTGATGAGAATCACAAACATGTCACCCAGAGAATCTACCCTAGACGAATCTTTAAATCGCCTCATATTATCATAAATTTACGTCACGAGCGTCTAGACCAATCAGCGCCCAGTATTCTTCCCCAGTTCAAAAGTTTACCGGCAATTTATGAAGCGAGTATTAACTTGTCAGGGTCGTACGGCATACCATTTTAAAGATCTCGGAGAGATCTATCTATTGCAGTTGGAATCGTAGCCGTACGACTGAGAGAAATGCGTGAATAGACGTATATCATCCTCATTTGCATAACACGCTTGCATTCATGTTCATTGGTCACCCTTTGGGGTGTGTCTCACTTATTCACTGAAGGCTTTGCTGAAGTGAAACATCTGCACTATGACATTCTAATAGAATATCAATGTGTTATTAAGGCTTTTTCGTATCATATTCCCTCAGAAAATAAAAATTAACCATTTTTTTGGAAAGACATTTAAAAAAAATTAAAGACACCCTTTGCAATATTTGATGAGAATCACAAACCTTTGAACTATGACATTCAAAAAGAATACCAAAGTCTGATTAAGGCTTTTTAATTTCACATTCTCTCAGAAAATTAAACAAAATTTAAGGAAATAAATTCCTCAAGTCTACGACACCATTTTGATGAAATTCACATGCCATTGTATGAAAGTTTGAAACAAGACATTTTAATAACCAAGATCGTAAACAAACTCAGTGTAAATTCCAATGCAGTCCTTATTTACAGATCAAATTCACAAAAAAAGAAAATATTAGCCAAAGCACTGATTTCTTAATAAACAATAAATATATTTTATTACAGAGCCACTGGACAAGTCTACAAACTCACCACTTTTCCATAAAACAAATAAATATATCAATCTGTAAGACAGTCTAAATCTGTACTGGCGTAAATGGATATCACAGAAATGAGGACTTCTCGATTGGTCCTCATTTTCATAAATTAACAAAAAATCTTCATCAAAGAAACACAAAATTGTAACATGTATCACAGAAATAATTTTCAGACTTTAAACTTTTACTTTCATCGTCCTACTTACAGTGTTTTTTAAATTCTTTCTCGAATCTTAATCTCGTTAAATAAACTAGGCATTCTTCACCAAACTTTTCTTCTTTTTTTACAGCTCCAACTTTTTTACTTCATATTCCTCTTAATTAGTCACTCACATAGATTTTAACCCCTTCACATTTAATTTCACTTCTTCGTTAGAAACACAGTTCTTCTCAAAAATATTTCAATCATTTTAATACCATTTCTTAATTTTAAAGTTTATTCTTCCTGCGCTGGGGTTTCCCCTTCTTCTGCGTCCGCTGTTTCTGCTGTTTCTTCCTGTGCTGTTGTTTCTTCTTGACCCGCTGTTTCTTCTTGTGCCCCTGTTTCTTCACTGTTTTCTTGCTGTTCTTGTGTATTTTCTTCTTGTGTATTTTCTTCTTCTTGTTTTTCTTCCTGTTGTGTATTTTCTTCTTGCGATTCTTCCTGTTTTTCTTGTTCTTCCGTTTTTTCTTCCTGTCCTGTATTTTCTTCCTTATTTTCCTCCGTCTGCTCCGTGCTGCCCTCTACAGTTTCTTCCTGTGGTTGTTCTTGCTCAGTGGCGCCATCTCCTGTTTCTTCCAGTTCATCTGCATAAATTATAATTTATGAATCAAGTTTAAAAATTTACTTTTGATAAAAATGTTATTTTAGAAATTACTGAATCAGTCACATTCAATTTATAAGCTCGACTAAATATTTGACTGATGAAATGGAATTTTTTCCAAAAAAATCTGAAAAAATCTGCACAATCATAAATGAAACAAAAAATAATCAGATGTCATCATTAAAATCTTTTGAAGTGTTTTGGGGGCGTAGGCTAATTTACCAGAGACATATCTGTAAAAAGTTTGGGACAAAAAGGTTGGTATTAAAGATCAAGTTACTTCTAAAAGTGTGCGAAGTTTACAACAGCATATCTATGAAAGTTATGTCTCCCCAACTTTTAACCAAGTTTCAGTTTCACCGAGAGATTGATTCAAAACTAACCAACTTTTCATGAATTTTGATGCAAAATGAGGATCAAGTCAGGGCTCAATTAGCATCAAAAATTCATTAAAAACCATAAGAATGTTGTTCCAATTAAAGCATAGTTTTACAAAATCAACATCGGAGATACAATATATATCAGGGACCATGCATTTACAAAAAGTAAATAATTGGCAAAAATTACTAAAATTGTACAATTTCTTCATATACATTGTACAAATAAAAGGTTACATAAAATTCACAAATCGCAGATATCCTACAAATATTTGCATCTACAAATTGGCTATGAAATTGTAACTTTTTTTAATCGGAACAACCTTAAAGAATAATATATAAACACCGAACAAGCAAAAAAATTATATATAACATAATGATTTCAATATGGAACAGGAAATATTTAATATGTATATATGTTCAAAAGCACCACCAAGCATGCGTTGGACAAATTGTATATCTTATACCTTTACTAGGCTGAAAAGATAGCATGGTATTGAAATGTTAAAAAGCAGAAAAGTTTTTAAATAAGATGCAGGAAGTTTTAAAAGCAACGTCGCACTAAGCAGAGCATCATTATAGAACGAAAGGAAATTGTAAAGCATCGTTTTAAAAATTTGGAAAAAATATTGTGAATCATAGAATTGAGAAAAGATAGAAATATTAGTTTTGAATTGATAGCGAAAATTGAGACTTATTCAGCATTCAGCAAAAAATATTAATTGCAATTAAATCCATATATAAGTAAAGGCCAGACATATATAATTTTTAGCTTCTCGTATCGACCAACCCAACAGATTTTCTGCCTCCAGAAAGAAAATTGAACTTACACATAAATTTTATCAAATTGACATATATAAAAATTTCAGATTACACCTTTTTTTCCGTCCTACCGACCGACCCTAGAAAATGTGCCTCGAGAAGATCCGAGAAGCTAAAAATCAATTAGGTCTTGCCTAAAAGAGTCTGAAATCCTGCTCCAGACTCCTTAAATAATGGCACAATTCTGTTGATTCCAAAACAAATCAAACATCAGAATCATGTGAGGTTTTGGAAATTTTATATTAGTCAGGGTCACTTGGTCACAGGACACAGAAAACAAATTAAAAGGGAGTCACAAGTAATTTTTGGCCTAGTTACTTTTGGCAAGAGTCATGAATGTGAGTCGAAGTCTCAGTGACTCACGACCCCAAAACCCTGCTGCTACCTTCACGATTTTTTAAGGATTTTGAGAAGTCAGGTTGTAGTCAGGAGTCAGAAAACAAATGAAAAGGGAGTCAGGAGTTACGGTAGGAGTCATGAATGTGAGTCGCAGTCTCAATGACTCCGGCTCCGAGTGTCTCATGCCTTCAAGATTAATTTTCCCCTTAGAAAATATTAATTTCAAATTTATAGTACATGCAAAAGTTAGAGAGTAAAGAAAACCCAAAAACTAAAAAATCCATTAAAATAAGAGATATATCAACTCACCAGCTAATTCCTCCTCCCTTTCTGGCTCCATGAGGATTTCGCTAATTTCTCCGGCCTTCCATTTGGGGGTGACCTTTGGCTGTGCATCCTCATCGTCTTTCTCTTCACCGCCCTGTTGAACAATTATATAATTTTGTTGAAAATACGATTACGTGTGGACATGTATTTGTATACAGCTTGGTCAGAACTTGAGACTGCAGATTTGCTTTCCCCACACGCACAGAACACTAAGCCTAAACTCTAAATATTATAGCAAACTGTAATTCAAGAAAACACATTTTAAACTTCTGTACTAATTCAATATCTAGATGCGCTCAGTGCGAGCCAGTTGCTAACTGGATAAAACACACACCATTTTGAATTGTGACACTCATGAATGACAAAATTTATGTATACACAATAAATAAGTGTCTTTAGCTAATTTGCCAAATTTGACTGTTAAAAAACGTGAGAGAGAAACTTGAGTACTGTGTAAACATTGAAAATAAGCTTGCTCACTTTCTGCATTTCCAGATTTGCATAATTCCATAAGTTCAAGCATTTTAGGAAAAATGAAGCATCAAAACAGAGAAATTGCAAGAACACCAGCAAATTAAAGAATG
Organism: Platynereis dumerilii; assembly: GCA_026936325.1. Taxonomy (NCBI): domain Eukaryota; kingdom Metazoa; phylum Annelida; class Polychaeta; order Phyllodocida; family Nereididae; genus Platynereis; species Platynereis dumerilii. The sequence continues at coordinate 5,199,258 of JAPTHN010000004.1, forward strand.
TAATAAAGCAGATTTCACAAATTAGATTCGGAAAAAATCATCCCGAGCTAAAGTAAATATAAATTAATAAATTTACCCATTTATAAATATGTATAACAAGGCAGAAATAACTTCATTTTCAAGAGAGAATAGGATATTTTTATGTAGCTAGCTGCATCATTAAAGAAGTTATATTGTCAATCAAAAATCAATCGTTTACTGAAAGTTTATAAAATTTGTGAGTTAGCATATAACGTGGAAATTTGAAATAGAATAAAATCGAAAGAACAGCCATGCTTGTCCTATAACAATAACATTGGAATGTGTTATGTTTACTGATGTTTTGACAACTTGACATAGCCTGAGAAATACTTAAAATATTTGGTGACCGTAATATTCTACAGAGATATCAGCTAATCTAACCAAGCGCCAATGAGCAGTTTACTGGAATTGGCGATATAAAAGTACTTAATATTATTATTATTTAAGGGCACATGCTGGTCGAAAAATGTGTGTATGCTGTCCAGAAGAAACTGTTGCAGATAGAGCTATGAAATTTTACACAGGTCTTCAGGGCACCAAATTATGACCCTCCGTGAAATTTTAAGTTGCCATGGTTACGGTTGCCATGGCAACAAAGAATTTTACATATTTTTAAGTACTCTGCCTTACAAAAAATTCATCTCAAGACTGAGCTATCGGAATAGTCAGAACTCATTTATTTTCATAATTTGAGGTATTCGGATCCGCAATAAGACTATTTTCAGACTAAAAATATGTTTTTATAGGGTTTTTCTGGGTTCGCGAACATGGGACTATGGAGCTAATTCACAATGTTTCAGGTTTGAATCACTGTCCCTCGGCCTTTAATCTAAATACAGTTCTGAAAATAGTCTTATTGCGGAAGCGAACTTGTCAGTAAGCAGTATGCCAAAATTCATTATGATGCCTGCAGCGGTTTTTGAGATGAATTTTTTGTAAGCACTCAAAATCACTAAAATTCGCAGTTTTCGGAAAATAGCAAAAAAAGGAAATAAACTCTTAATAATTTTAACTGTAAAGGTAAGATCGGCAAGGTTGTTTACCGGGTTGTAATAGGAATTTTTGCGTAATTTAAGTTGCATTTGTTGTCTGGACATCTGTATTTATAGACACTGTCAAAATCAGAATTTCCATTTTCTAAAATATTTTCACCATTTTTCGACCAGCATGTGCCCTTAATATGATCTTCCACATGAATTTACTTGGTCAAGCTACTGTGCTGATCAATGATTCAGTGTTCTCACCAACTAGTTACGAAGGAGTACAGAGCTCGTCACAAAATTTATGTGATATTACAAGTGATCAGTTATTCACTAGTTTTTAGTGTCTCTGATGTGCTGATACTTCCAATACTGAATTCAGGGTGTCTTGAGCTTTTTTAAACCAAATTCCAGGCTTTTCCAGGCTTTTCCAGACCAAGTTTTCCAAAATTCCAGGCCAATTTGTTGATGAACTGACCAATTAACGACAAGATACACACATTTTCTTCTGAACACGACATTCATACTTTTTTCCTATCATCGCTAAAAATTGCCACACATTTAGCAGTGGACTATATTTATTTCCATACAAACTAAATTCCTGGCTTTTTCGGGCCTTTTTGTTCAAAATGCTGGTTTTTCCAGACTTTTCCAGGATTGGCAGACACCCTGGAATTACTGATACTATTTTTCAGGCTATTTACACTGACTAGTTTTCCGATACCAACACCAGTGTGTGAAAGTATGTCTCTAGTTAACTAGTTTTCCGACACTAACACCAGTGTGTGAAAGTATGTCTCTTGTTAAGGTTGATAGCCTCGCCAGTGACAAAAACATATCTTATAGTCAATACTTTTTGGTGCTCAAAATATCATTTGTATTTGATCGCGAAATTGCGTAAGTTATAAGAATGAATATGATGATAAAGATGAGTGGTGTAAAATACTGTGCTGAATATATCATGCCTTGACGAATATAGAAAATGTTTAAAAATACTATAAAAGATTCAAATAATTCATCAAATTATAAAACTACCTCGTCCCTGTCTTGGCCATCCGATTGCTTTTGAATTTACGGATAAATAATTTGCGGAGAAATTATTTAACCAAAAAATATTATTTATAAATCATTCTTTTACAGAATATTTTAGTCATTTTTTTCAGGGTACAGCAACAATATCATATAATCTATGATGTGTTATAAAATACTGACCTGCTCTATAGGAATGTACTCTCCGTTCTGAACACAGCCGATGTCAAAAACGTACTTTCCTTTTCCTTCCGGCTGAAAATTAAAATTCCACAACAATCAAAATTCAGGAAAAAGTGGCAATAACAAATTTACATGTCAACAAATGATGACATTTAAATTTTTAAAATGACTTTGATATATATGGCAAGTAAACAAGTAAAATTCTGTAAAATTTACTTAGAGAATTTAGGAAAGGGAGCCACGGTGGATTTGGACCCCTGTCAGGGAGGATCTAGTAGGAAGGGGAGGTTGGGGGGGGGGGGATATGCATCAGTGTTCCAGCTACGATTTGATTTGGGCAAATAATTTTATAGAAATGAGGGCACTTTTCTAGAAAATAATATTTTTTTCCAAAAAATTTTTTTTTTTTTTGGGCATGGCGGATGAGGATTGCGCCATGGTCAAATGGCCTAGCTGGAACACTGATGCATGTGTCCAAAAATCACTGGTGAGAATATTTCTTTTCGTCTGCGCTGGACCTCCAACCCTTTTCCAAATTTCTGCTTCTTAATCTTTTTTTTTCTTTATTTGGGGTATAATGGCACAAAAAATGGCACCGAATTAATGCATGACTGCTGGACACCCCATAGGTGTATTTTTGAAATATTTTACAAGGCAAAAAATAACTTCAACTCACCCTGTCCTCCTTGAATGGTCCGACGTATTTGTGATTAGAGTGGATCAGTTCTCCGTGCCCTTCTCTCTTTCCTTCTCTCCACATTCCTGTGTACTTCGTTCCTGTCTCAGCATAAGTATAAGTTCCACGGCCATTCCTGACATGGTTCTGCCATTCCCCATCGTAAATATCTCCATTTATGTACGAGTAACTGCCCTTCCCACTTCTCTGGTCTTCTACCCAGCTACCTGAATAATAACAAATACACAACAGAGTTATAATCAATTTACTCTTGTAGCACTCAAATCCAACATGGATCAGGGTTGCTGAACGATAGCCTACTAGTTAGTTTTTTTGCTTTACATCATATGCCATCAATATACTAGCAACAGATTAAAATTAATAAAATCTTAAGGACACACATAATTGGTTTTTAGCTTCACGGACCCGCCGACACAACAGATTTGCTGCCGACGAAAAAAATTATTATTAAATTTTTTTTTTTTTGACATTATACTTTTTTTTTCACCTTTTTTTTTCGTCGTACCGACCGACCCTAGAAAAGTGTGTGGCCTAATTTCAACTTTGACAAAGAATAAGGTCGTAAGGATCCTACCTTCATATTTAGAGCCATCAGGATAAATAAACGTGCCCTGTCCATGTTTCTTATTTTTCACCCAGTCTCCAATGTATCTGGCACCATTTTTAAATCTGAAAAAGTTAATCAAATTTATTTTAAATTATGCGAAAAATGTTTAATTGAAGTTACAATGTCAGTGATGTCACAAACATTTTGTGCACACACAGGTAAAAAATTGCCAAAAAAAATCTTGGAAATGACATTCTGATTTTAAAATAACTCTGCAAACACTCAACTTACTCAAGTAAACTAATGTAATTGTAAGTAAAATTTCACACAAAAAAACAATTATTATTATTTCAAAACTTCAATTCATTGCTGCAATTTTTTCAAATTTAAATGAAAACTACCAGTAAAATTTGGTAAAGTAGTACAGTGTCAGTGCTATAAAGTAAGGCATTTTATAATTATAAAGAAAATTTTTGCTACACTGTAGACTAGTGAGACTACAACTATGTTTACCTATAAACGCCGTTTCCATGTCTCTTGCCGTTCTCGTACATGCCCTCATAAGTGTCTCCATTTGGCAAGGTGGCTTTTCCGTGACCGTGTCTTTCTTCTTTCTCATTTCTCTCACCATCATATTCCTGTAGGAAAATTCGCATTTTTCATTTAACTGAACTTCTGAAGTTATATTGTTAGCAACTTAGCAATTCAATCAACCATGGCAAGTTCAATGTCTGTCACAATCTGTCTTGGCTTGGAGTATTTTTAATAGAAAATTTCTTGCTCAGTTTTGGTTGAAAAATAAATTCTTTCTGGGCAGTCTTGAAATAAATAATTTCTGGTGGGAGTATTTCTTAACAAGGAGTTGCTTGATTTAGGAATGAATATTAGGGGCTTCGCGTGCTTGAAATAATTACTGCCACCGTTTTAATACCGCGAAATAAATAATTTTCTGTCAAGAAAACTCAATCAGTCAATGCCCCCCCCCCCCAGCCCTCCCCCGGTTATCAAATGGTCGCCCCCCTTACTACGGCCCTTATTTTGCTAATTTTAAACAATATTTATTGATATTGAGATTGTAGCTATATGTAGCTATTTTATGGTCATGTCAGATGGACAGATGTTGGGGAGAGTTCTTGAAACTCCATGTTGCATCTGACCTGTTTTTACAAGTTCTAGAAACTGACATACCCCAATGTATGGCCCCTGTTCTTCTTCAAACTCGTCTGAACCTGCGTCGGACATTTTTCTTGAGTTGAACTGGTTCTTTCCTCCCCAAAAGCAAACTTCAAACTGTTTGCGTTGCCTTCCACTGCTTGGTTTTAGACTGTTTACTGCGTTGCTAAGGACAACGCAAGGGTGACCAACAGAGGGAGCAGGTGCGCGTCCAACTTCTGCAGATTTTGTGGTTGCAAACAAATTTACCGCCAAACAGTGGCGTATCTTTGTATCGGGAGGGGGGCAACAACTTATTGAGTCTGTGTCCCTCAATTTGGAAATTACCTAAAAATAAATTGAGTATTTCTAGGTGGGGGGGGGGGGCAAATAGTATTTTCACCACTGATCATTAAGGGAGGCGGGGGAGCAATTTGACAGCTCCCCCCCCCATTCCCATCACTGATTCATTTACTTGTTTTGCTATAATGCATTAAGCTCACTTTCACATTTCTGCCATTCTAGGTTGGAAAATAAAGTATCAAGAATATGATTGATACCCCTGAAATAACTTTTCCCCATTTAATTAATTCAGGTAACTAGTGGGCCTATAAAATTTAATTCCATAATGGGACAACAACTACATGACCAAGGGTGCTTTTCTGTTTGTTTTTCTTTAATACAAATTAATTTATTTCATGGAAACGGACATCAAACAACACTGACATCAGCTCATTTTTTAAAGACAGAAAGAGCTCCACATGTGTCATGAAAATTGACAAGACAGTTCTATGAAATCAGCAGCTGCCCCTGAAAACTGGCAGCACAGTGTAGGCATAGGAGAGGTTATCTCCGTTGTTTCTTCTTGGGGGGGGGGGGGCCATCATTGGGTCAATGGGGCTTTCTACCCATATTTTTCAGATCTTTGCCCTTATACAATGTCAACTTCAAAGGCTGCAAGATTTTCAGGGGGGCGGCTGCCCCACCTGCCCCCCTTGTTTCTATGCCAATGGCACTAGGCCTATAAATTGGGATAGATCTACATTAAATCAAAGGTTTGAAATATTTGGGCATTGGAACTAGTCACAATATTCTGGTAAAATAACGCACCCAAACTTAATCGATCATATCCCCTAAGCCTACCCGTCCAGCAATGTGCAACCGCCACCTTCTCCACTAACTGCCGCCTTAACCAATAGGCAACTTCTCTGAAATGTCTCAGATTTAAAATGCCGAAAGGGAAACTACTCATTTCCAAAAGCAAAACATTCTTATAACAAAATATATTTGTATGGATTTTATTTTCAATATTTTACAACAAGGTTTGCACAAAATTCAGCTTTAAAAAAATTATCAAATTACGTAATATTTAGTATCTCTCAGCTCCTGCAGAGGTCAGCAGTGAGCGTAGACTTGCTGACCCCTCCCCAGGACCCTTCTGCAACGTCCTGGCTTCCAGATCTGAAAAAGAATAATTAATATTCTAGATCAACTAAGTCAAAATATAGAGCTACGTCTTATGCTGTCAGATAAGGTCGGAAAATGTTCATACAGGTAATAATGATATGATAATAATTTGCAAGATTTCTTATTTTAACCAATGATCAACAGTTTATGTCACATCAACAGTGTCACAGGTATTTCTACAGGGTGTATAAGCAAAATTTGGAAGCTTTAAAACTTTGGTCGAAATTAAAGACTTACACACTGACTAAGTGGGCTTTGTCCAAATGACATAATTTAGTACCATTTAAGAGGCTTTTAACATTTTTTTGGGCAAGACTTAAGTCGATGAGCTGTCACTTTGATGACCATTGTGAGACCACATCCGGTTTAAAATGCATCATACTAACGGACATGAAAGCTGAAAACATCCTTTAAATCCATGCCAAGTAGCATTATTCTTGGATTTACGCTTTTGAAGTTAGAACTCTGAACATAAAGTTTAGTGTAAAATATTTCCCTATACACCCTGCACTCATGGTAATGAGCAAAATGCACAAAATAGGCCTAAATTGTGAGATATAGATAATAATCCAGCTGATTCCAGCAACTTGATGCAAAATTCAAAAGCCCACAGTGTAACAGCTGAAAGCAGATTTTTGTGCTGGCATACTAGCCTACTATCAGAACTTTTCTTCACATATATGCCATCACTGCTAGCAGTGCTGGGGGAGCTTTATTGCTGACAATCAGAGATTGAATATTTTTCTCGTTTGTGAAATATTTCGCAAGTTAACATAATGAATCATACAATATTTCACTTACATTTTCTGAACCTGGCAGTCTGGTACAAGGCAGTCACAGTAACAGTCGGGACATCGTCCGCAAAACTCGGAACCTCCGCTTCGGACTTGCAAACTTCAAACTTGGCCCACTTGTAGCTGGAGCACTTACGAGCCCCGTGGCTGCTCTGGATTAAGTTCTGGATTGTCGGATGGGAGAATCCAAAGAATTCCGAACCATGGGGATCCGTAGGGACAACTTGCATCCCACTGGAATAGTCACAAGACAAAAAAATTTATTAGAGTCCTACCCTCTTCACAAACAGAAAAATAAAGATATCAGTACAGAGGCCATGCTATAAGAATTATGAGAGACTAGATACACAGTTAGGCCATACATAATTGATTCTTAGCTTCGCGGACCCGCCGACACAATAGATTTCCTGCCGATGGAAAAAAAAATTGAAAAAAAAAAATTTTTTTTTTTGACATTATAAAAAAAAAATTGTTCACCTTTTTTTTTTTTGTCCTACCGACCGACCCTAGAAAAAGTGCCTTGGGACGAATCCGAGAAGCTAAAGATCAATTATGTGTGGCCTAATGAACACAAGCTAAATAGAAGTTCTTGATTATCAGTTCATCAGACTTTTTGCAGAAATATTGAAATAATTCGAATCAAGACTTGTGTTTTTCCAAAGTTGGCGTCATAAAGGGAAAGACTATTCATTGGACTATGCTTGGAGTTTTACTAAAGGATTGGATAAATTGGAAATTAAATTTTTTTCAAATTCAACTAATATCTTTGTAACAAGAAGAAATTATAACATTGATTATCACGCGAAATTAAAAGAAAAGAGCAGTTAAGTCAATAGAAAGGTTATGCTACACGTTCAGAGGTCCCGTGAACGTGTGGGTGGCCATGACAACAACATAACTAGATAGCAATGGTGCAGGTAAAAACGTCATACGTAAACGTCTCTCAAATAACTATTACTTTGCAGCTTCAATTCCCACATCTACTGTTCTGTTATCAGTTAAATTGTAATGCTCCTTCCTTGCATAGAAAAGGATTGATCCCTGTGTACCAGAAAACGAAGGCTTATAAATTTATTTAAGCCGATAGCACTTACGTCTGGTAGTTGATGGCATTGAGGAGTTTTGTGTGACACACATCCGCCGTACTCCCCGCAAATACCAATCCAGGGTGGTCATCTGGGGCTATCTCAAACTGCAACAAAGAAGAATAAATTATCATTTTTTGAAGATAACTATCACATGTACACAACTGTTTTTATATCTTGTCATTCTTGTGCCAAATAATAATTTATGAAATAGAACATTTGACGATTTGCTGTTTTTCAAAAAATCCAAAAGAGCTATAATTTAAGTAATTTTACATCATTCCATCTAAAATATTGCAAAAAATTTGAATCCTCAATTTCAGGTTAACAAAGTTTTATTAAAAGCTTGAAAAAATATAATATTTATATATATGCCGAGATGGATTCTCCATGTACATGTAGTTCACTATTAAATAACAATAGAATTTTTTAAGCTGCCTTTAAAGCATCTACCTTAGGCATCTGTCCCTCATCAATGATCTTGCAGGTGTAGAGACATTGCTCAGCTGGATTCTCGATACTGGCATACAATTGTGTGCTACAGAACCCAACTGGGAAGATGTGTTCCACAGTGTGGAAGGCTGGACGCTCACAGACAACCTGAAAGGAGTAACAGAAATGATATAAATGGTAATTACTAAACAGATTTCCAGTTAATATATATAACATAATTATCATAATCATTAATAGGATTGTACATCACTTTTGTAATCCGTGGACCATGGCACTCATTTCAAATTGAAACTTCGGTGCATTGTTTTTACACGCTTGAGATGCTTTTTCTGGCCTAAAGACTTTCTGCATTTTTGCAACATTTGATCGCACTACTGCCTACTACAATGAAATCTATTACAATTCCAGATAAACTTCACTTACATGTAACAGGTCAGCTCTTAGCTCGGGAATTATTGAAAGCAACTGACAGTTGAAAGTCCTAATCTTTTCAGATTTTCATCAAAACTAACTTTGCGCGAAATTTTCATCGTATTATATTCTCAGACAGGAAAATATTCCACAAGAAAACACAAAGACAAATTACAACATCATGTTATCAATTTAAGCAATGCTTTCAAATCAATCCATCAGTAAAAAGAGAGAGCAAATTTACCTCGCCCAAGCTGTGCACAGTGAGATCGCCGAGTTCAATAGGGAAAATAGGTCGCCCAGTTGAGTCAAGGGGAATAGGTTGGACGAGTCTCTTGTTTGACTTCCCGCTCTTCTTCACCTTAGGTTTTGGAATATCATCTGCAATTTTAACGAGAGAAAATCGTAAATAGGTATGACAATAAACTTGGTAGTTTTTAGCCATTTTTGAACAAAATGCATTTAAATTTTTCAAGCCAGATTAGTTTATATATTTTAAAATCGGCAGCACAGGCACTCTCCTGGACTGACTGTACAGTCTGTTAGAAATAACACAAGGTGACTGACTCTGCAGAAAACCCGCTCATCCAAGCTGGCAGTGATGTCATAAGGCAGAGCCAATCAGCTTTGGTATTACAAAATTTGTAGTTCTGCAATATCCAAGAGAGGGCTCTGTTAATATATGAGGCACCATGTGGGAGCCTCTTGGAAGATTAAAGTCTGAAAATTTGGGCAAAATAACCAAATATAAAGTTACAAACTACTTCTATTTGTTGATATATAATATTTCCAAGGATCTATGACAAAATCCTTCTCATATTCACAGTTTTTCAGTGAAAGGACTTGTGGTGTAATACCCCATAGGTGCCTCTCCTGCCAGCTTGGGTGAGCGAACTTGCAGTTGTTCATTAAGCTACAAATCTGCAAGGAATTCCCTTAATTACAGGTAAATTAGCTATAATTTGATAGAGTTAAGGTGTGGAATTCGGAGTTAACTTATCTGGCAAGGGATTCGACAAAAATTGTGGCTGTGACACAATGTTAGATGCTTGAAATTAGACCCTGAAAAAGAAGCTGTTATTTGCCTCAGTTTTGAAGTCATGCACCTTGATGATATTTATACTGAGTATCAATTGACTAATACATGTACAGGAGTGTGCCTGTGTCGGCAGCTATAGATTATATTATATATTGTCCAGCCACAAAAAGTAGATCAACATCGAAATTCAATCAATATATTATATATTTACTAATTAAATGGATTTATCAAAACAAATGTGTGTGATTATGTTAGATTTTGCTGCAACATTACTGAACTATATTTTGTACAGAACGTCTACATCCAACATCCATAGCTATGGGCCCATGGACCACAACTCAACCTGCCCTCCCTGGTAGAAACAATAAACATCCTTATTTGAATGAAATAGAATAAATCCTCAAAATAATATCAAACGCTTACCCATTCCATCCCGTTTCTTCTTGATCACCTTCTTCTTGGGCTTGAGGACGGGTTTTTCTTCGAAGGAAGACGACAACGAAGGGCTATCGCTACTCACAGGGGGAATATTAGCCACAGGGCTGGGAGGGGCTTGCTGGGCGATGATCTGGGAACTCACAGACTGAGTGACAATGTCCAACACAGGTTGATGTTTGAGTAACTGACTGAGAAGAAACCTGAAAACATAAAATATTAACTTAGTGACTTGGGTAAGAGATGTACATTGTCAACCTCAGAGATCAAAACAATTTTCGGAAGCTGGCTTGGGTAAGAATTTATACATGAATATATTTATATATGTAGAAACACCTGAAAAGGCATTCTATTCCTTTAACTCCTTTACTCCAATTTCTGTGAATAATTAAAGGTAATTTTTATCAAATTGTATTTTTATTGATGACACATGTATCTGTTATGATATTAGGATGTCAATAAAAGTTTATATATATTTTTGAGTCTGGAATAAAGTTATCAATCTAATTATTCATGAATACAAAACTTGACTTCATAACTTGCATTAAGTTTGGGCAGCACACCACCTCAAAATTCTGAATACTTTCTTGTGTATCAAGAAGTATTTAAATCAAATTGAAACAGTTCCTTGAAGTAAGAACAACAAAAATATTCTTACCTCCTCTCATCTCTGCATTTGGCAATCTTCTTCTCCATCTCACAGACTTCATCACACAATGCTGCGTTTTTCTGAACAACCAAAAAAAAAATAGTATGTTAAATTTATGTCAGTGAATGAGTATAAGCGGGCGTTAGTGGAACTCTCCTTTTTCCAGCTCTCCTGTGTTGACGAGCAGAATAAAACTATTTCCGGAAACATCAGCCTGGGAATTTACAATGGAGCCGGGGTTTCTAAGGTCCGTAACAAAGTCTAATCAGCCTGACAGTACTGGAATATGGTGGCAATCCATGCTAAACATTCCATTTAAGACTCGGCAATGCAAATCCGTAATGTTTTCAATGGATTAAAAGTACCCTGGGGCCTGGAATGCCAGCTCCACTGATTCAGCAATGGTACAAAATGGCAGCTTGTTCCCGGAAATAGTTTTATTCTGCTCGTCAACACAGGAGAGCTGGAAAAAGGAGAGTTCCACTAACGCCCGCTATTAGCCACTAAGTTAGTTTTCCATGTTTGTGAACATCACCTAGATTTATCTGAATACACTAGAAGTCAGCATTTCATAATTCTATGAATTGTAACTGGTATTCTAGATAGATAGGATGGATATTGGTAAGTGCAGCCCTCTAATCCCAGTTCTGGCCGCTCACGAGGGTTGATTGATGAGATGAGAGAGAGAGCAGGAGTCCTCAACATGTTACACATTTACCCCATGTGAGGGATCTTTTACTTGCCCAGCATAGACACTGATACAAGGGGCTGCCAATTTAACGTCTCACCCGAACGACATCCAGCTGGGATTTTGCTCATGAAGGTCAGCTGAAAATTTCGGGTTACCCACCCGGGGTTCGAACCCATGAAGGCAAAGACTTCCAGCGGAGCAGGCGGGAACCTTAGCCACTACACCACCCAGCTGGAACTCTTCACTTTTTAGCACATACCACACAAAAGTGCAACTGTTTCGCAAAACAATAAATGCCATATTTGATACTTACGAAAATCATGTGTTTGGCGAATTTCTTCAACTCCGAGTATTTCGATTTGTACTTCATCTGAGAGAGGGCGCTTATGGGTTTGGCTTGACCTACATTATGCTTCACTTTCATCTTCGTCTTCTGACCTTGTTTCGAGAGCGCTTTGTGTAACTGCATTCGTTGAAACTGCAGATTAGCCACGTTCTTAACTTTGGTTGTTGTGACGACTTTTGGTATTTTTGGTTGCGATTGAGGTTGGGGAGATTGTTGTTGTTGCAATTGAGGTTGTTGTGTCTGCAATTGAGATTGTTGCGTCTGCAATTGTGATTGTTGGGCTAATTTCGATTGTAGTTGTTGTTGCTGCTGTAATTTTTGTTGTTGCAACAACATAATCTGCTTAATCTGCTGTGGCGTCAGTTGTTGGATGTTAACAACCTTTTCCGCCGGTTGTTGAACCGTTTGTTGAACGACTTGTTGGACCGTTTGTTGTGGCGCGACCGACTGGACGGGAGTAGGGATTATCTCCTTGACGACGGTTAGAGGTTCACTGCCCTGAAAATTAATTAAATTTATGTTAATATACGCTAAGGGCTATTCCATTTAAAAATCTGGGGGGGGGGGGTGGTCGGGCTACAATTTTGACCCCCTCCATGCATCTAAAACGATTTTTTTAGACCCCCCCCCATGCATTAACTTCGATTTTTTCACCCCCCGTACATACATCAAAAAAATGTTCGTCATTACATTGCGTAGGCCTGAATAGAACGACAGTCCCCCCCCATACATCTGCAGTGAATTCCGCGAGTGCCCCCCTTGCATCTACAACGTATTATCGCTCACCCGTACATACATCATACGAAAAATAAACCAGCCAGACCACCCCCCCCCCCCAGAGTTTTAAATGGAATAGCCCTAATTTATATTGATTAACTTTTTAAACTGTTAATTCATGTATACTGGATATCTCCTTAGATTCACAACCATGAAAATAAATTATTAATCTATGTTAAATTATGCTAATTTATGTTGATCAAAGTTCTTCTTTTTTTAATGTTAATTCAGGAGTACTGGATTCTAGGAGAATTTTGAAGGCAATGGATGGATGGATGATTTGGTTGTCCTGAGTTCATGCACCTAACTAGCTGGGAGCATATTTCCATACGCAAGACTAGCAGGGGGGTCGATCAGCAGTTTGTTCACCTCATCACTGACTGACATTACTGGCTGACATCATCAGCTGACATCATCGGCTGACATCACCGGCTGACATCAGTGGCTGACATCAGTGGCTGACATCAGTGGCTGACATCAGTGGCTGACATCAGTGGCTGACATCATCGGCTGACATCACTGGCTGATATCACTGGCTGACATCAGTGGCTGACATCACCAGCTGACATCAATGACTGATATAACTGGCTGACATCAATGGCTGACCTCACTGGATGACATCAGTGGCTGACAAATGGCTGACATCACTGGCTGACATCAGTGGCTGACATCAGCGGCTGACATCAGCGGCTGACATCAGTGGCTGACATCACTGGCTGACATCACCGGCTGACATCACCGGCTGACATCACCGGCTGACATCACCGGCTGACATCAGTGGCTGACATCACCGGCTGACATCACCGGCTGACATCACCGGCTGACATCACCGGCTGACATCACCAGCTGACATCAGTGGCTGACATCAGTGGCTGACATCAGTGGCTGACATCACCGGCTGACATCAGTGGCTGACATCACTGGCTGACATCAGTGGCTGACATCACTGGCTGACATCACTGGCTGACATCACTGGCTGACTGACATTAGTGGCTGACATCAGTGGCTGACATCAGTGGCTGACATAACCGGCTGACATCAGTGGCTGACATCAGTGGCTGACATCAGTGGCTGACATCAGTGGCTGACATCAATGGCTGACATCAGTGGCTGACATCAACGGCTGACATCAGTGGCTGACATCAGTGGCTGACATCACCGGCTGACATCACTGGCTGACATCACTGGCTGACATCACCGGCTGACATCAGTGGCTGACATCAGTGGCTGACATCAGTGGCTGACATCACCGGCTGACATCACCGGCTGACATCAGTGGCTGACATCAGCAGCTGACATCAGTGGCTGACATCAGTGGCTGACATCAGTGGCTGACATCAGTGGCTGACATCACTGGCTGACATCACTGGCTGACATCACTGGCTGACATCACTGGCTGACATCACTGGCTGACATCACCGGCTGACATCACCGGCTGACATCACTGGCTGACATCAGTGGCTGACATCACTGGCTGACATCAGTGGCTGACATCAGTGGCTGACATCAGTGGCTGACATCAGTGGCTGACATCACCGGCTGACATCACGGGCTGACATCACGGGCTGACATCATCGGCTGACATCACCGGCTGACATCACCGGCTGACATCACCGGCTGACATCAGTGGCTGACATCACTGGCTGACATCAGTGGCTGACATCACTGGCTGACATCACCGGCTGACATCAGTGGCTGACATCAGTGGCTGACATCAGTGGCTGACATCAGTGGCTGACATCACTGGCTGACATCACTGGCTGACATCACTGGCTGACATCACTGGCTGACATCACTGACTGACATCACCGGCTGACATCACTGGCTGACATCAGTGGCTGACATCACCGGCTGACATCACTGGCTGACATCACCGGCTGACATCACCGGCTGACATCACGGGCTGACATCACTGGCTGACATCAGTGGCTGACATCACCGGCTGACATCAGTGGCTGACATCACGGGCTGACATCACGGGCTGACATCACTGGCTGACATCACCGGCTGACATCAGTGGCTGACATCACCGGCTGACATCAGTGGCTGACATCACTGGCTGACATCACTGGCTGACATCACTGGCTGACATCACCGGCTGACATCAGTGGCTGACATCAGTGGCTGACATCACTGGCTGACATCACCGGCTGACATCAGTGGCTGACATCAGTGGCTGACATCAGTGGCTGACATCACCGGCTGACATCACTGGCTGACATCACTGGCTGACATCACTGGCTGACATCACTGGCTGACATCACCGGCTGACATCACGGGCTGACATCACTGGCTGACATCACTGGCTGACATCACTGGCTGACATCAGTGGCTGACATCACTGGCTGACATCAGTGGCTGACATCACCGGCTGACATCACTGGCTGACATCACTGGCTGACATCACTGGCTGACATCACTGGCTGACATCAGTGGCTGACATCACTGGCTGACATCAGTGGCTGACATCACCGGCTGACATCAGTGGCTGACATCACCGACTGACATCAGTGGCTGACATCACTGGCTGACATCACCGGCTGACATCACCGGCTGACATCAGTGGCTGACATCACCGACTGACATCAGTGGCTGACATCACTGGCTGACATCACCGGCTGACATCAGTGGCTGACATCACTGGCTGACATCACTGGTTGATATCACTGGTTGATATCCCGGCTGACATCACTGACTAACATTGATTGACATCATTGACCATATCATAACTATCAATAGGGGAGCTCCAAAACACAGGAGAGAACTCCCAATAAGAAGAAGAAGAAAGTGTAGCCACCTTGTGTAAATAGACAGTACTACTACTGTGGTTGCCATGGAGATGGTAGACTCGGAACTGGACGACACCTAGTATCCCTATAGACTAGCCCTGCTAGTCTAATTAGGACAGGAGGAGGACACAGAGAAGTTTCAAAGACCAATACCTTCAAAGTAAAGACGCCAGATTGCCCTTCCACCATCTTGAGTCTCGTTCCTTCTCTTTTTATCTGAAATTAAATTAAAATTTATTTCATTGCTTGAACGGAAAACAAAACAACATTATGGCCAAAAATCACGAGATTTATTTATTTATTTGAGACATTAACGGTTCATCACAAATATTTATTTTATCAATCAAAGTTCTTTAGAGGGCAACCATTTAATCTCAAAGGGGGGGGGGGGCTCGGAGATTTTTTAAATAAATAATTTCTTGCTCAGTTTGGTGAAATAAATAAATTCTATTCGAGCAGTATTGAAATAAATCATTTCTGGTGGGGGTATTTCGTTTCTTGATTTAGAAAGGAATATTTTGGGACATCATGCACCGGAAATAAATAATTAATGTCGACAATGCCCCCCCCCCAATTATTGAATGGTCGTCCCTCAGTTCATCACTGTCAGCAAAAGTTCATCACTTCACAATAATATTATGTAACTGTACATCACTGTTCATCAACAATAGAACATATATATAAGATCACAAACCTCTCTGTACAGCGCGGACTCCAAAGTTGTCTTCAATCTGAAACAGTCCGGATTACTCATGAGCTTAACGTTCAAAAAGAAATTTCTTAAGACACATCCTCTAAGAAGTTGTCATAAAGAAGAAGACACAAGTGGAACAAAGAAATTGATGCAAGCACGCCCCTAGCTCCACAAGCTGTCATATTAAAAGAACAACTTAACGACATAGAATTAGGACAGAGCCAGCAATTAGCAGCAAAATTTCTCACTTGGCCTTTGTCAGTTTCCTTTGCATCACAACCCTTATAAATCACCTTTTCAATTAACCCTTACCAGATTGGCAGCTCCAACAAAAAAATTTGCCAGAATCTGTCTTTGTGACGTCATTGATCTTTTAGGAGATAAAAAGGCTTCCAGGCAGTAAGCTGGGGATGCACATAAATGTCCCTTTAGTCCAGTAAGAGTAAACACAGGCCTACTCTCCAGACCCATGAAATAAGATGCAAATATATGCAATTTAGGTCATGAAATGACCCAATCCCTGGATACAACGGCTTTAATCAGAACACAATAAATTATTTATTAATTTTATATAGAGTAGAGGGCCAATTAAAATCATTTTGTGAATTCTTACCCAGGACCAACAAGAGAACGCTGGAGAATCACTCTTTTGATATCCAGGTAATGCATCGGAGAAGAACCGTCTTCCAGGACTTCTACAGCTGCCTCCGTCCATATTTCTTCTTCCAAGCTAGCACTGAAAATTAAAAAATACCGTGCAAGCACGTAAATTGCGGTGGTTGTTATATTTAGTTAACCACCTTGATTAAAAGAAACAAACTGGAATTCAAATTATTATAAAATTGCAGTCTGCTAACAGCAAGTGACAGGTATACCCAAGAACTACTAGCTGCTCCCCAAGTAGTGAGACCCAGTGGAGCCTGTGTGTCTCAGCTGCTGCACAGGTACTCTGAGAGGGGTTTTCGCCAGTGTGCTGCCGCGTTCTGGGCAGCGTGTCTTGTTTATGACAGCTCTGCGTCTTTGGATCATTAATCGACTGTTCGGAACATCTGGTAAGGTACATGCCTGGAAACCTGCCAAACTTGAGATAAGGGCAAAATAAAGGCACGACCCAAGTTTCCATGCCACACGTGCGCCACAAATCATGTTATGTCTGGTGAAGTGCCCAGCTACCCGTCAATGAGAAATGACATTCCTCATTGAGCGAAACAGTACCGGAGTGCTATTGCATAGCACCGCGGTAAAAAGCATTTTTGAGATGACCAAAGATATTTTCAGAGCCGTGTAAATTGAGAAAAGAGCCCAACCTAGATTGTATGTTCACATAATCACATTCCACTGGTCTGACTTGGCACTGACCTAAACTAAAGACTAGCAAAGATTATTGAAGTGACCTGAACACTGTAGGCGTATATTTTCAACGCCCCCCCCCCCCCACAATTGGCCAATGCCAACAAACGGTCTGACAATTTTAGCCTGTTGTGGCACTGACTGAGTGAATGGTGACTGGGCTGCAAATTATGTGCACCTTATTCAGTGTTTGCAATTGCATTGAATTCAATGATTGACATCAGGCTGAGTGTAAATTACACATACCTTCAGTAACATACCTTCAGTATGGTCAATTTATACCTTGTAGGTAATGAGACCATCTGAGGTGATATCCGGTCGTTTCTCTTGCTATGTGGACTGAGCGGGGTCTGGTCTGGTTTTAATTATTGATATTGTATAGGCTAGGGTGGTTCTTCAGATCTTTCTTCAGCCCTGCCTTCAATTGGTTTACTGTGGAGGAGTTGATGGTGTCTTGGCTTAGCTGGTTCCAGACTGGGATGACTCTAGTTGATAAGTAGTGCTTACGGGGACCTGTCGCTTGTAGTACCTGCAGCTTCATTGTGTGACCTCTGGTGGTGGATAGTCTGGCTCTTTCAAACATCTTCTTGGTAGGGCATAGATGGCATCTTGTTTCGCTCTGGAGGTGGTCGATATTGTTCATTATTTTGAAGCACTGGATTAGGTCCGTTCTCAGACGTCGGAATTTAAGCGATGGCAGATCAAGGGCTTTGAGACGTTCTGGGTAGGACAGATGGCGGATGTCTTGTAGCAATCTGGTGGCCCTGCGCTGGACGTTTTCAATCATGGTGACATTCTTCTTGAGATGGGGTGACCAGACGCACGATGCGTATTCCAGGATTGGCCTGACGGTTGATTTATAGAGGAGCTTGAAGGAATCTTTGTCCAGATGTTTGAAGGTGTGGGCGATGCATCCAAGCAGACGGTTTGCTTTCTTCATAATTCCTTCGATGTGCTGGTTAAATGACAATCGGTTTTCCACAACAACACCAAGGTCTCTCTCCGCTGTGGTTTTGGATAGGGTGTGATGAAGCATCTGGTAGTTCTTCTCGGGATTAGATGAGCCGAGTGGAGCACGTGGCATTTGTCAGGGTGGAATTTCATCTGCATCTTGTGTGACCATTGTAGCAAGTTGTCTAGGTCAACTTGTAGGCTGGAGGGGTTCTCTGTTGTCTCAACTAAGATTTGAAAAAGCTTGGTGTCGTCGGCGAACATGCTGATGAAGCTGTTTACTTGGCTCGGTACATCGCTGACGAACAGCAGGAAGAGGAAAGGGCAAAGGACAGAGCCCTGGGGGATGCCGCTGAGAACAGGTTTCCAGGAGGAGTGCGCACCATTTACTGAAATCTTCTGACGCCGGTTAGTGAGGAAGGACTCTATCCAGGAGATGGCTTTGTCTGTGATTCCAAAGCTTTTGACTTGTCGCAGTAGCCTTTGGTGGGGTACGCTATCAAAGGCCTTAGCGTAATCTAGGTATATGATGTCGACAGGAATGCCGTGCATTAGGGCCTCGGACCAGATGTTTAAAGCTTCGAGAAGGTTGGTGACTGTGCTCTTGCCTTGAGTGAACCCGTGTTGTTCCTTGCACTCTAGCAGGTTGTCCTTTATGTGCCTGTTGAGCTGTTCCACAATTAGGCGTTCCAGGATCTTGCAGATGATGGAGGTCAGCGAGACAGGACGGTAGTTTGACGGAGTATGGCAGTCACCTTTCTTGTAGATGGGACTGATGATGGCATCCTTCCAGTGGCTTGGGAGTTTGGATTTGTCAATCGTTGACCTGTAGATGAGGGTCAGGGGTGTCTTGATAGCTGCTCCTACTTCTTTTAGAATGCGTGGGTGCATGCCGTCAATTCCAGGTGTCTTGTCCACTTTCAGGTTTCTGAGAGCCTTTTCTACCATCTCTTCAGTTATAGTGAAGCTGGTGAGGGCCGGGCCAAGTAGTTGCTTGGTTGGTTGTGCTGGCATGTCCGATGTATCTTCTCGGGTAAATACGCTGAAGAATTGGTCGCTGAGTGTTTCTGCTGCCTCTAAGTCGGTCGAGGTGAGGGTCCCATCTGTGCGCTTCAGTTTCTGTATCCTGGATTTATTGTTGAGTCTTGAGTTTATGTATCTCCATTACAGAGTTAAACAGAAGTTACAAAGGGACAGCTTCTGTTAAATGGCAATGTTTTGCAATTCTTTTGTTACCAAACATTCCCTGATATATCTAATTACTTGTAGGAGCAGTATCATACCTCATCATTGAGCAGAACAAAGTTTTTCCTCACAAAGCAAAACTGGTGCTTCTTCCATGAAAAGCCTCTTCAGAGAATAATGACATCTCCCTTTGAAAAAAATATTGGAATTCTTAATTAGGCTTAATTGCTCATTAAATTAAATTCAATAAATCAGATAAATCGTATCTATTGTTATTCAGGTAGTTTAGTTACAATAATTTGTCCAGTAAAGCTAAAAATAATTAAATAAATTAAGTTACTGCTGAATGCTCCCCAATTTTTCAAGTGCGGAGTACCTAAAAAAATTTAATTTTTCACAAAATTACTTTAACCCCTCACACAATTTTTTCTATAAAATCAATTTTATTTTTAGAAATATCGATTACTTGTTTTAATTTGGTTTTTGAAAAATCAAAATTTTATTTAACAATTTGCTGCACGCGCGTAGTTTAAAAGTCCAAGATGGCAGCTGAAGCAATAAACAGAAACAGAATGAACAGAAAAAAGTGCAAATTACCTGCGAAAATGGCCGCAAGAAATGTGGATATCAGGCCAGTAGGTGCTTGGGTACAACCTGAACCTAGAAATGTCCATCAACCGTTAGAAGCAGTGGTATGTATGGAGAAAACTCAGTTTTTTCTGTGGTGACAGGTGCTGTTTACATTTTTGACAGGTTGAAGTTTGACAGGTCTCAACATGACCTGTCAACAAATTCCATTCATGAATGTCATTTTGTACCAGAACACATGATTGTTGTCAGTGATGGACTGTTATTGAGTTATTGAGTTATTGATTGACTTCATATTCCATTCTGCGTTTTAAAAATAAATAAAGAAATAATTGTCACACCGACAGACCTTGAATAGAAGTTGAACCAATTAAATTTACACAGCGGATAGAAACTCTATCGAAACAATAAAAGGGTTGATTGAGCTGACACTGAGAGGAGGAAGCATGGACGACAAGACAATGGCAGCTAAATGCTACAATTACAATCTGACAGTGACACTGTCTGACGCTATATATTATAAGGCCACACATAATTGATTCTTAGCTTCGCGGACAAGTGGCGTCCCTATGGGGGGGCATGGGGGGCACGTGCCCCCCATATTGGACCTGTGCCCCCCCAGGTGCCCCCCATATGAACTTTCCAACTCCAGCTAAAATATACAATTAGTATAGTGGGTGCCCCCCCCGAGAATCGCGTGCCCCCCCAGGTGCCCCCCCATTCGAGACAGCCCAGTTACGCCACTGGCGGACCTGCCGACACAAAAGATTTCCTGCCGATGAAAAAAAAAAATTTTTTTTTTTTTACATTTTTTTTCTTTGTCCTACCAACCGACCCTACACTACTAAAGTGCCTTGAGAGGATCCGAGAAGCTAGAGATCAATTAAGTGTGGCCTAAATGAGATAATATGCCACACACAAATATACCTATTTTAACATTCTTCTGATTTTTTCCTGAACTTTTAAGTAACACTTTTTTTTAGGTCCAGTTGGTGTTTGCAACTCTCATATCCATAAATTGCCTGAGCATATTGAGTTTACAACTGCTTTTAAATTATTTCTTTCAATTTCTGTCTTTCAATGTGTCAGATCTCAGCTGAGGAAGAAGAACGGAGGGTGAAATTGGAGCAAGATTTGAAACAGCAACGCCTTCAGCAGTTCCAGCATGACGTCAAAAGACGAGTGGCCGAAATGGACAAAATCAAGAAATACCAGCAACTGCAGAAATCTTACAGAGCTGTAATTAATTTATAAGTGTTCTTTCAGACTTGAAAGCAGGGATGTCATTCACATACCGTAGACCTGCCTAATGACATTGACTTTTCTGAGACACTCAAAATTTCTTATTAACTACATGATGATTTTAGACAAACAATTAATTTCAACTTTAACTGATGTCAGTTCTTATAATAATTTTTTATAAAGTAAATCATGAGGCAGAGCTACATTCTGGTATTGCTATATTCTTGGAAGTTTAGTTTTTAGTTTTCCTCATTACTGTACACTCTACATGTGTTAATTAGCTAAAAAAAACTGACATAATAATTAATAATTATAGTCCCATTCATCTGTCGTTTCCATTCAATTAATAATTTGGCAAGTAAGAAGTTCAATTGGCAAGTAAAAAGTTCAATTGGCAAGTAAGAAGTTCAATTGGCAAGTTCAATTGGCAAGTAAAAAGTTCAATTGGCAAGTAAGAAGTTCAATTGTTAGTGCATCTCTTTCAGGTTGAATTGGAAAGAGAAGTCCTTCAGCAAACCGTCAAAGCTGCAGAACACATTACTCCGTGGAAAGACAGATGTAATTTACGAGAGGAATCTAATCTGGAAATAAGACGTCCTCATGTTCATACAGTTCACAAACATGGTAAATAAGATTGGATATATATCTTGATAGGCCTAGGTGATGTTAAAATTACTCAATTTAAATTCCCTCAATTACCGTGGGTTGTAAAATGATTATTTGTATTTTTTTACCAATAGTTTTATTGTAAGTATTGCTTGAAAAGATTTCATTGATTAAATTTGTTTTTCAGATCCCAAAAATGCCTTTACGAAGTTTCCTGATGAAGATTCGCCCTTGAGAGTTTTTCAGGAACAGAGTAACAAAGTATGCGTTTCGATTTGAATTCTAGATCGATCTGTAGATTCAATATTATTTTGTGAGTTAAAACTAAGGTTTTATTGATAAAAGATTTATTTGTCTCAGCAGCTAAACTTCTGGTCGCACGACCCACTGTCGACCCAGTCCTCTAATTTAAATATTCCCAGTCTTGCAAGCGCCCTCTTTCCCAGCATTTGTTAATATGATTGCAAAGAATCAAGGATTCGGCTAGCCTTTCCGTTGAAAAGAGACCCTCTAATATCCTGAAAGCTGATTTTATTCCAAATTGGCGTCGAAACCTCCACACTGCTCTGGGTGCACTTATCACTGAGGTACTGTGCATTGCTGAAAGTGAAAAAATATTACTTCTTAAACTTCAATGTTGCTGTTTATAATTGTAGATTCAGCAATACAACAGACAAGCGAGGAAGAATTTGGTCTCAAGAAGGATCATGAGTGCGGCATTTGTTCCGGATGAATTACCCGGGGGAGCCTGGAAGTCTGGACCTCAGTTGGATGTAGGTCAAATAGAATGTCATTTGTCTGATTCTCAACTTGTCTTTATCATTATATCAATTATGAAATAAATTCTTGAAACTTCTATTTCACTTAATCAGTAACAAAATACTTAATTGAGAAGGAGGATTGTTAAACTGACTATGTTCTAATTTTCATATTTGAAAATAAATTTCAGCCCGTCCATGATGACAATGATGGCATAGCGGTTGACGAAAGTCCAACATCATCAGGTATGAAAATAAAAATCGAAACCCAGAGCATGTAGGGCAAATTCTATACTTCCAAAGTTCTTATTAACAATTCTCAATATCTTAAAATTCCGCAGTGAATCATTGAGTCCGTACAAGAATATTAAAATATAAAAGCTGCAGAATCAGAGACTGTCCTTAATTATGAGTCCTTTGAGAATGTCAGATCTTGAATGTCAGATCTTGAATGTCTTATGCATGTCTAAATAATGACATTTCAGAGCAAGAAGAAGCAGAAACCCAAGAAAGAACAGTGCCGAAGCAAGTTGTTTTTGATCTTGACCAAAGTGAAGAGGAAACAAGGAATGACAGGATTTGCAGGAAAAGTGGTAAGGATACTGATGACATAGGCCTATATTTAAAAAAGTATTTGGAGTAAAATGTAAACTTTAGACAAGAAACTGCTAGCTATATTTCAAGTCTGCCGATAAACTTCCATTTTGTATCAGATTTTGTCAGAATGTCAGCAAGGATGAGGTCTCTCACATGATGCACTAAGTACAAGGCACCCTCTGGCTTAACATTACATTCGATTGACGGAATGGAGTTCCAGGTGCAGGATTTGAACCTATGACCTCAGAGCTGTTGCTTGCACAAACAAGCAATCTTAACCATAAGACCGCAATAAACTGTACATATATATATAGTTCAATTACAACCAATTCACACTGATGCATGCCATACAATGTCATATCATTGAATTTGAAAACTCAGTATCTCTTTCCTACAGCGTTAACGCTCTCTGGAGACCAAGTAGAGAGGGCGCCAGTGGTTCCCGTCGTAAAATACGGTCTCTTGACAGAAGTGAACCCGGGGGTGGTAGACGAAGAAGAAAAGAAAAGAGCCATCAACCAACGAGCCATGTACAGGAGACTGTTTATGGACATAGAAAGAGCTCAAGTCAAGGAGAATTTGAGGAGGAAAGAACATCGCAAGAAGATTTGCAGGTAAAGAAAAAGGAATTCAAAAGATCACAAATTCATGATCTCCATATGATCTTCATAATTTAAATCATATATCAAGAACTGGCCTTAGAAGTTTGCATTCCTAGGGGGGTACTTCCCCGACTTTTACATACGGATGTGCTACGGCATTTTTGAAAACCGGAATCATTCTAATCCGGAAACCAATGCCAAAACCACCAACCATTTTAATCCTTCATATTCATAAAATATTTTGGCAACCAATTCAATCTTCATGCTTTTTAAACCATTTTAATCCTCTTTTCATGCCGGTTCTAACGATGCCAAACATGTAGGGGTTGGAAATACCCGGAACCAAATTAATCAAAATTGTCAAAAAACCAAAACCATTTTAATCCAAAAAGGACACAGAGTTCAATCAAAAGATTTCCCAAATACGATCGTCTGAAATGTCAGCTCATCAGAGTCTGCAATGACATTGTTCCTCACTGAATCGACAACAAAGCAACAAAATTATATACATGTATCCTGTACAAATTCTTAGAGCTGAGAACTTCAACCAAACGCACAACTAGTTGTCAAAAAAAGTGGAAATTCTCTTTCGCTGAGAAGTGTTCCAATATTTTTTAGAAGTACTGTAATGGAAATTTCCGTTTCCAGATTAAAGCAAGAAAAAGAGGAAGAACGTCTCCGCCAGGAAGAGATATCACACCACCAGGTGGCGCCACGAGACCCTGTAACGGGAGAAACGGAAAAAGAGATAATTCAACGAGAAATGGACACTGAGGAATCAATAAGAATTACTATGGAACTGGAAGAAAGCAAACGGCAAAAGACGAGGGAAAACAATAGGTGAATTTATAAAAGTCTTTTTTTGGAACTTCAATTTATTCAAAACTTTAGAAGGTTAAATTTTGCAAAGAAATTAATGTTAGCATCTATTTTATGTGTGACACAATTCTATACTTTCAGCAAGTTTCGGTATGTAAAAAGAATCAGTGTAATTTTGTGCTTTTGAACTATTGAAATTTAACTATTCCACCTACAAAAGTTTGTATTTTGTTTGATTTGTATTTTGTTAATTTTGCAGTTTCAAAATTTGATTTTCAATATATTTGTAATGGGCCTGATAAAACTTAAGACTGCCCCAGACCTGCAGAAGGGGCGGTCTGATAAGTTATTATGCAGGGACCACAGTATCAATGTAAAATAAGCAGTTAGAATAGTCCTCAGAATGAGTGATTTTTCCTTGGCACTACCTTTATTGTGCCAAATTTACCTCCGACACAGGAAACTATACTCCAACCAGATTTTTCCTCAATCACCGACTTTAACAAAGTGAACTTTTAAGACTTGTGAAACTCTTTGTTCTATCCATTACCGAAAGCATCACAAACTTCCTGAAAAATACGATATATATACGTTTTCCCATACACAAGGGCTTCGGCCCTCATCCAGTTTTAATTTCTTCTCTTGACTAATCCGTGCATGTCTTTATATTTTAATTGAAATGTTCCAGATTTTTAGAAGCACTAAAAGCGAGCGTCCAGGAGAAGACTGAGAAGCAAGGAGTTGACCTTCCCCCTCTCTGCTGCTGCGGGCCTTCAGTGTGGGACACCAATCCAGAGACGTGTGCGAACAACTGCATATTCTACAAGAACCCTAAAGGTAAAAATAAACAACAAAGAGTGTGAGACATAAGATTGTCTCAATGCAGCTGATTATAATGCTTTTTCACAATTAAATGATGAAATGAGAAGTCTGTGTGGGAGTCCGCGCCAAGATAGAGTGATAAGTCCATTATCTAGTCCACACCAGGAATTCCTGGAAAGGGCACCGTCAAAGCTTCAAGTCACATGCGATTGATAAATGGTGCACCGGGAATGGGATTAGAACCTATGACCAAACTGTGTACCAATATCCAATCACTGAAGATAATTTTCCTGTTGCAACAAAAGATGGAGTCATAAATTATTTCCGACTATTTCAAAGCAAAAATAATGCATTGCTGAACATATCGAAGCTAGAAACAATCAAGTCCGTCCGTCCTTCTGATCCATTCTTAACCACAAGAATGCACATTTTTAAAGTTCTTGAAAAATCGTTAACATTTTCTCTTTTCCTTTCCAGGTTATGCCAAAGCCCTGCAGTCGCTGCTGACCTCATGCCAAGTAGTATAACAATCAAACACAAAGGAAATGTTAATTTTAGAATACATTTATTGTATATCTATAACACAACATACAAATATCCATTTACAAACATGTTTTAAAATTAATCCTTTCTCATAATAATGTCAGAATATTGTTTTAATTCTGTAATTTTCAATTTCACAATTGTACAAAGAACCATTGTATTATGAAGCAATAAAAATATTTTGTTACTAAAACCAATTTTTCGTCATGAACCAAGATTTGAGCAGATATATATTATTTCAAATTTTGTTTTTCTTGGCTTCTAAGTTCAATACTATAAATAACTAGAATTTGTGTCGCAAGCGGAACACATGCGAGTTCACTATGCGTATGTTGTTTTGCCATTTTTGTGAGTAGATTCTTGGGGAAAATGGTGTGGAATTTGGGGCCTAGATTTTCATACATGATCAGAGAAATAGAACAGACAATAAACTTAGCAGTGGTATCACCAGGAGGGGGGGGCACTAAAAAAAAGTACAAGCGGCTTACAACAAATTATGGCAATAGCAAGAAGGCCAGATCTAGAAGGTATTGAGATCAGTAGCATAGCCATTAGGGGGGGGGGGGGGAGAGGGCAGGGGGATAACTTGCCCCCTGAACAGATTTTGGGGAAATTTCTGCAGATGTACTAGCAGAATTAGAAAGGAAAATGGGGAAATGGTAAGAAGAATGGAGAAATTATGAGCAAAATGGGGAAATGGTAAGCAAAATATGGAAATTATAAGTAAAATGGGGAAATGGTAAGAAAAATGGCAGAAATGGTCAGAAATTGGGGAAATGGTAAAAAAGAAGTGGGAAATTAACAGAAAAAAGAAACTGAAAGAAAAGGGGATTTATACGAAGAGTTTTAACAGATTTCCCCATTTTTTCCACACAATTTCCCCATTTTTCTTCACTATTTCCCATTTTTCTGCCCCTAAATGATATAAATTTGCAAAAAAACACCACAAAATTTCCAAAAGGTAACCAGCACCAGTGGCGTATCCAGGATTTTTTTTAAGGGGGGGCAAACCACCAAGATATTTCCCCTAATTGTTTTTCGCGACCAACAGCTCTGTCATGTGTCGCACATTGTACAATGTTCAAAAATTCCTTCAGACAACATTTTCAGTGTACCTTCATGAGGAAAATCCCAGCTGGATGTCGTTCGGATGAGACATTAAATTGGCGGACTATTGTATCAGTGTCTATGCTGGGCAAGTAAAAGATCCCTCAGATGGGGTAAATGTGTAACATGTTGAGGACTCCCGCTCTCTCTCCCATTTCATCAATCGACCCTTGTGAGCGCCAGAACTGGGCTTAGAGAGCTGCACCTACCATATCTATCTATCTATCTATCTATGTGTGTTTAAAGAAGAAAGAGATAGAGCTTAAAAAGCTGACAAAATAAACTTGAGACAAACTGAAACTGTGGTAAATTTTGCAAATGCTTGTGATAAGTTCTAGGGAGCAGCCAACTTAATATTATATGTTCTAGTGTGCTTTGATTGGCTGGTTCTCTTGACTTTATTTGACTTTAGTTAATTTGCTCCATACTTGCGAAGTCGAGAACGCATCTTGTGATGGCAGTGAGCCAGTAACTGATATTTTAGAAAGACAGATTTAATTGTTTAGATGGACAAATAATTATGTGTTTCTGTTGTAAGCTCCATGGGAGATGTTGGGGATTGCTTGATAGCATGATAGATAGATAGATAGCAAGATAGATAGATAGCAAGATAGATAGCGAGATAGATAGTTAGATAGCGAGATAGATAGTTAGATAGCAAGATAGATAGCAAGATAGCAAGATAAATAGCAAGATAGCAAGATATATAGCAAGATATATAGCAAGATAGCAAGATATATAGCAAGATATATATCAAGATAGATAGATAGATAGCAAGATAGATAGATAGATAGATAGATAGCAAGATAGATAGATAGATAGCAAGATAGATATCAAATGCTAATAAGAAAAGACTTCAAATAGCCCAAAATAAAATTGCCAGATTTATTTTAAATCTTGGTCCAAGAACATCTATAGGCCAACAGGAACTGGACAAAATTGGACTTTTAGACACACGTCACCGTGCAATTCAAATGATACTAGGTCATATCTTTAATATCAAAAATGACCTTGCTCCAAGCTATCTATCTCAAAATTTCACTCCAGTACAACATGAGTACTCAACAGTGGCTCCAGTCATAATTATATACACGGTTCCCCGGCCTATTGGTGTCACCTATGGAAATTTCAATTATAATGGTTCAAAATTATGGAACGAGTTACCTTCCTGGATAAAATCCATAAATAATAGACTGTTATTCAAGAAGAAAGTCAAAGCTCACCTCAGAACTTTAGCCGCATAACATAAATATTTACATTAATTTATAATTAATTTATTTACTCGTATAACTAGTCATACTGTCTATATATATATAAATTATACATTGTTATGTTTGAACCATGATACCATTTTGTGATTTGATGGACCACACTGGAAATAAGTCTCAAGTGAGACTTTTGTGTGTAATCCAAGATTTTTTTACACTTAATACTTTGTGTCTTTTTTATAAACATGTATGTATTGACTGTAAAAATATCTAAATAAAATCAATCAATCAATCAATTGTTAATTTATCTAGCTAAAACTTACATTCCTTGATTGATTTTAAAAGTATTAAATAACTGACTAATTAATATTGAGGCATATTTAGATTGGCATTGAAGTGTCACATCTTGGGTGTCATTGTCAAGTATTCTAATTAACCCTGACACCTTTTCTGTAATTAGGGGTTAATGAAATGAAAATAACTCTGTCATCCAATTCAAGTTTCAACTTCACACCTTTTCTAAACAATAGACCAGCATCAACACTGCATTACACTTTTTACCTCAAAAAGAAAAAAAAATATAGGCCTACAATTTCAACGAATTCTCAGCAAGGAATAAAGATATCTTCATGAAAAAACGAATTGATATAGATTGATAAATCAGGATTCTAATGAGCCTACAATTGTACCTTTAGCCCCAATAGAAATGCTCAAAAACTATCGGTAAGACATCGAACCTGTTTCGGCCAATCAGAGGCCAGTAAAACAATAACAACAATATTTCTATTTCCTGTTTTGCCGTGATTTCGTTGAAACTAAAAACTTAAATTGTAATTAAACAAGACACAAAAGACACACAAAAAAGCAAGACGCCTCAAGTTAGCCTATTCTTCATAAATTTCATGAAAAAGAAACTTTGATAAGTGCTTCCTTGACTCTCACAAACGATCCAAAATTTCTGACTACCCCTTATTTAACTGGTTCGCTCACAAATGCGAGTGAACTCGCAAAATATGCTGCCAAACTGCTAACAAGATATGAGTAACACAAATGCAATATTTAATACATGCTCAGTGACCAATTTTCAATTGGGTGGGCATATATAACTTACAAGACTAATTATTTACAAGACACTTGTACAAGTACTGTGGATGTGTGATACAATCACTTATTACTACATCCAAATCTATTTCAGTTAGCTTATTATTCCAAATAGGATGAAAAGTAGTTTAAATCTGAACGTAAGCTAGCCAACATTACAATCACAACATTTTCAGCAGAGTCTCCTACAATTTTACACTAATTAATGTCTTTACAATGTCCATACACGTTAAAATCTGTAGAATATACAATTTTTGACTCTGGAACACAAGGTCCAATTTATACCGTACAACTTGTTCAAGGTGTGATTTGGAATAGTTCAGAATTACATAAATTATGGAGATGAACATTAAACTATTTAAAATATCTGTTAGGTTTTATGCCTAACCTTAACAACACAACACAACTGAATTTCTTGGATCATCTTAAAATATTTGAGAGACTTTGACGAAAGTATGGCAGGATCACCCCAAACCTTTTTCGGTGTCTTGCCGCATAGGGAGAAATCTTCCTAATTAACGTTTCTTTTAAAATAACCATGCAAGATCTTCACGATTACAGAGACAGATTTGTACTGCAAAAGACGAGACATTCACATAAATTTCCACAAGATTTTCAATGCAATTATGGACAGACAGTAGTTCTCAATGACAGTTCAGTTTATACAGTGAAGCGATACGATATGAATGACATAAATTTCTTCTCTTGCACTGAATATATCTGATTGTCCTCTCAATTTCTCCTATGTTACTAGAGAACACAAGAGTGGTAAGCACTCAAAATCAGTCTATGAAAATTGAATGATACGTATTCCAAACTTCAATAAACTTCGTATTTTTGTATTTCACAGTAAATTGTCAATATCAAAAGTCATCGCAAGAACTGAATAAATTCTGGGTCAACAGTCTTTTTTCAATCCAGGGGTTAAAAGGGAAATTAATAAATTTCCGGATTTACAGTCCTGATAAACTTTACGAGTAATTTACGAGAATCCCCGAGGTTGGCCACCAGGGGCTGTGTACGCTTTGTAGTCGTATTGGTACGTCTGTCGGTCATAGGGATCGTAGGGTTGTGTTCCTGTTGGTTGCTGTTGTGCCGCGGCACCGTAACCGCCATATTGATCAGCTGCCTGCGTTCCTGCTGCTTGCGTTCCCCACCCGGTGGCGCCACTTGTCTTCGGGGGGCCACCTGGTGCCTCTTTCGGAGGGGCGTCCTTCCAGACCCAGTTGTTCTGGGCCATGTCCCATTCCCAACTTCCGTGGTCGTACTTGACAACTGTATCTGTCTGGCTTGTTGGAGTAGGAGCTGCTGTCGAGTACTCTTGGTAGGCCTGGGTCTGACCGGCCCCTTGAGACGGATCCTTAGCGGCTTTAGCCCCACCATACTCTCCCTTTGAGCCGTAACCGTAATCGTACGAGCCGTAACCGTAATCTTGCTGCTGCTGTGGTGGCGGCTGTGGCGCTTTATCCTCTTTTGGTTTATCTTGTTGTTGTCCGTATGATCCATAAGAAGCATAGGGATCCTTACCATACGATCCATAAGCATCTTTACCGGCAGCATAAGGATCGGGGGCCCCAGGGGCTCCTCCAAACTGATCTCTAGCAGCATAGGGATCCTTGGGTCCGGCAGAGTAAGGATCCTTTGCGCCATACTGATCTTTGGCATAAGGATCCTTTCCCTTGGCCCCAGGGCCCTGTGCAGCATAAGGATCGGCATAAGGATCTTTACTAGCATACGGATCCTTAGCAGCATAGGGATCAGCACCATAGGGATCAGCATATGAATCCTTAGCAGCATAAGGATCGGGTTTAGCTTTAGCATAGGGATCAGCAAACTGATCCTTCTTGGCATATGGGTCTCGTCCGTAATTATCGGCATAAGGATCTTTCGCAGCGTATGGGTCTTTAGCGGCATAAGGATCAGGTTTTGGTGCTCCATAAGGATCTTTCGGATCAGCATAGGGATCTTTGTTGCCATAGGGATCACCTCTGGCACCATAGGGATCCTTACCATACTGATCCTTTCCACCTCCCATCGAATAAGGATCTGTTCCTCCTCCGCTCTGGTCATAAGGATCGTTTCCAAACTGATCTTTCCGGCCATGAGGATCATTTCTGCCATAGGGATCATTTCTGCCTTTTGGTGGTCCCCCGCCATAGGGATCAGAACCGCCGCCATACTGATCTTTTCCCGGTCCAAATTGATCATCTCTCGCATAGGGATCTCGGCCAAAGTTACCTCTCTGATGAGGATCGCGACCTTGCTCATAGGGATCATCTCCCGGTCTTCCTCCCGGTCCTCCCGGTCCTCCTGGTCCTCCCATCTTGTTGTCTCTCGCATAAGGATCCTTTCCGTAAGAATCTCGACCACCCCCGTACGGCCCTTGATTGTCACGATCCCTACTCTGATCCCTCTGGTCTCGTCGCCCATAAGGATCGGGACCTCCTCTTCCATCGGGGCCATCACGACCTCCTCCAAATCGGTTGCTGTCTCCTCCGAATCTATTTCCTGATTGGTCTCCTCCAAACCTGTTGCCGGATTGGTCCCTCGATCTGAAAGATACCAACATAATTCACTCAAAAATCATCCTTGTATGACATGATTCAAATGTTAAGTTAGTCCATTATAAGAGACTTGCTCTGAGAATATCCCGAAGATGCTGGTCTTCAAAGACTTATTGTCATAACTGAAAATTTACACATAAAAAATTGAGTAGTTTTAAAGTTCAAATCGAGTATCATATTGCTGAGATAAAATGAGGAGACACTAGGCAAAACATCAAGGGCGCACTACTCATTTAGATCTATACATGAACGTCATATATGGCAAACACCTATTAGGTTCTGTTAATGGGTGGGAGGACGATAGTGCTATACAATTATACATCCTGTATTTATGTACTGAGCAAGCATGACAGGACAAGCAGGGACAACGACCGCAAGTCCTTGTAAGACGACATGCCTTGTAACAACTAATTCAATGTGTTTAAAAGAAAGGCTCAGCGCTCACACGTCCAACTTGACAGTCAGCAAATGAAATGCAGCATCAATCTAGCGAGTACCAACCTATCGTCCCATCCTCCTCCTCGGTCTTGCCTATCTCCAGGACGTCCTCTTTCTTGGCGTCCTCCAAATCCTCCGTCAAATCCTCTTTCTCCCATTTGGTCGTCACGTCGATCTCTGCTCCCGGAACGATCTCTCTCTCCCATACGGCCTCCTTCAAATCCACCTCCAAAACGCTGGTTACCAGGGGGACCGTCGCCTTGGTTACCTCCTTGGTTACCAAAACGATCTTCTCTACCAAAACCACCTCTGTCACGGCCAGGAGGGCCATGCGGACCTGAAACCGAAAATGTTAAATAAATTAGTCACTTGATAGATGGATAGGTCAACTGTGAGGTAAACAGCCACATCCTTGATACAATGATTGTATATTTATTAACCATGACTCCTCAAAATTTCTATAACGTGTAATTTATGTGGCATTACCAGAAACAAAACAGTTAACGAGTTTCTTATAATTTTTTGGATCAATTATGAATTAATGATTGCAAAGTAACAGGTTTGCACCTATTGAATAAAGAGAGGCATCGTAGACTTTATACAAATTAAAGACATAGCAATAACCATATCCTGATATCAATGGAGATTAAACTTTTGTGATCTTTATGTATTTAAGGAAACACAGAAATTGATGCTTGACACTTTCTAAGGACGAGATGCAAATAGACAAACCTGAAGGTCCGCCTCCTCTATTGTTGTCGCCATAGTCATCGCCATAGCCACCAAACTGGTCGTCACGGCCTGCGGAGTCACGACCTTCTCTGGATCCACCTTGGCTCCATGTGGGTTTACCCCATCCGCCTTCGCGGTCTTCTCGGCCGCCACCAGGGGCCCACGTGGATCCGTCGTCACCCCCTTTGTTCCAACCAAATTCATCTCTCCCTCCTCCGTCACGCCCCTGTCTTTCTCGTTCCCATGGTTTCATGCCACGGTCATCATCCATTGGACCACCTCGGCCTGTAGAAAAGAAGATTTATAAGGATTTTCAGAACATAAGGTACCTTTCATAGTTTTGTTATCATTTATCACACATCCCGTCCAGCAGAAGCCAACATACTTGGATTTTCACATAGATGGATGATGGGGTACTTACGCTCTTTGTTGGATGATTAGAACATGAGGATTTTCACAGTGAAGTTCTAACACCATTTACATTTTAATAAGTTGTTTTGAAAATTCACACACTCTTTCTCGAATGGGTATCAGTCTTGTATTTAAAAATTTTTTTTATTGATCACAACTCACCTCCGCCCCTGTTCATGCCTCCTCTCATTCCACCTCGGCCTCGTTCTCCTTGTTGCCCGTAGCGACCAGATTGACCCTCTCTATCAAATCCTGATTGTCCTTCTCTGTCAAATCTTGATTCACCCTCTCTATCAAATCTGGATTGTCCTCTGCCAAATCCGGATTGGCCTTCTCTGCCAAATCCGGATTGGCCTTCCCGTTCAAATCCGGGTTTCTCCTCTCTGTCAAAATCTTTGTCAAATAGGCTCGGAGGGTCCTTGTCTTTTCCGAGGCTCATGAGGTTAGGGATGCCCCCTCTGCCTCCCTCGACGGGGGTGCTCATCAAATCCGGGATGCCACCCTTGTCTCCACCAAAGCCACGGCCTGAGAAAATGATATTATAAATTGATTATTACAAGTTTGATTTACATTATTTGTATGCATATTCAATACATCTTGATTCATTCATGATACGGCAAGTGCAGCCCTCTAAGCCAAGTTCTGGGCACTCATGAGGGTTCATTGATGAGATGGGAGAGAGCGGGAGTCCTCAACATGTTACATTTACCCCTATGTGAGGGATCTTATACTTGCCCAGCACAGACACTGATACAAGCCAATTTAATGTCTGATCTGAACAACATCCAGCTGGGAATGGATGGATGGTTGGGGCTCTATGCCCTGTATTATGCACTATGGTACAGGAACTAAGACTGAAGGGGGACATGCCCAATGAGGCAAGGGATGATTAAAACTGCTGTCCAACATGGTCAGAGTTGGAATCGAACCCAAGTCCCAGCGACTGGAAGGCAAGTGTGCTACCAAAAGAGCTTACCCTCCTCCCAATGGTCAGATGGATAGATGGAAATCGAGCGGCAGATAACTGAACAACCTTAAAGTTCACAAAATCCTTCAATATAGCCAGTTATTAAAGAACAAAATAATAAATATATAAATTTATTTAGGCGTATCACTTCCTACCTGAGTCACTTCCACTTCTCTCTGAGTCTCCGCCCATTCCTCCTCGGAACGACCCTCGTCCTCGACCTCGGCCAAATCCACCACCTCGGGCGGACGATTCAAATTCACCACCTTGGTCTTCAGAGTCAAATCCTCCTCTATTGGACCCAAATCCACCACGACCAGAATCAAATCCACCACGACCGGAATCGAAGCCACCTCGGCCAGAATTGAAACCACCTCGCCCTCGGCCTCTGTTTGGGCCACTGTCCTCGCTTCCTCGGGCAAATGGGTTGTCGTCTGACTTGCTTTCAAAGTTGCCAAACGCTCTTTCTTGGCTGCCAAATCGTCTTTCATGACCTGCGCAAATTAACATATTATAATATTATTATTATAGAAGTATCTGTTAACATCATCAAGTAACTGGAAAAGACCTATCCTGCCACCAAGCCAAGAAAGCCATCAAGGAGAGGCCAACAAACCTGCCTGGCTTACCGCCTAAATACTTCAACAGTTCAACTCGACGGTTTCCTTGGAACTTAGAAGTGCATTGAAGTTTTAAAATTTTTTCATAGAGACAAGTAACTCAAATCACTTAGTCTAATCTTAACTTTCAATAAACGTTAGCAGTTTCGTTGCTATATTTAATTACAGATTTCCCCAAAAATCATGACATCAAAACTTCTTCATAACTTCCGAATGACTTAATTTACGATTATTCCATGACCGCGGGTGCCCCGTAAATAACAGAAAAACTACTATGCTGCCACCTGCTGGGGAAATTATTAATCAAGAAATGCGTACCACTGCCGCTTCCTTGGCTGCTTCCCTGGCTGTCTTCTTTAGTATCGAATCGGGACTCTCTTAGGATTCCTCCTCGCCCTCTGTTGGCCATTCCGCCCCTGCCTGGGCCGTCAGAACCCCCTCGACCACGGCCGAATGAATCTGAGCCTCGTCCTGATGATTCGAACCCTCCTCTGCCTCGCGACGAACCGTCAAAACCACCACGGCCACCGTCAAAACCACCACGACCTAACCACAAAGCAGAATCATGCATTGATTGAAAACAACAACAATACGTACAAGTTGTATGTGATAAATGACTATTGACCAAATCAACAAAGTTAAAAGACAAAACATCATAACTGAAAGAATTTAAAGACAAAACTATCCTGCTTCCTCTTTGATATATATCATATTACTTGAGTGCATGATTTTAGATGCTTATCCAGCTCATTACTTGGCCCGACTCAGACAAATGGCAAATTGTATGGAAGTGGCACAGCCAATATTCATAGGTTCCTTACTTTTCACCATGGCTATCATTATGATAATTTTATGATGAAACTGTGACATACCTCTGCTTGGGCCATCATTTCCGCGTCCAGCACCTTCAGATCCACTGTCACTCCTTCCTCCATCAAAGCCTCCTCTGCCCCTTCCGGAATCACCTCGGCCCCTTCCGGAATCAAAACCGCCTCTTCCGGAATCAAAACCTCCTCTTCCAGAATCAAAACCTCCTCTTCCGGAATCACCTCGACCCCTTCCGGAATCAAATCCACCCCTTCCGGAATCAAATCCGCCTCTTCCAGAATCAAATCCACCCCTTCCGGAATCAAAACCTCCTCTTCCGGAATCAAACCCGCCTCGACCTCGGCCTCTGTCGAAACCACCTCTCCCTCGGCCTCCTCCGAATCCACCCTGAAAACGAATGTAATCAACATTTAACTTCTGCTCACAAAATTCACATGCACGAAAGATTATCCCTAGGAGTTGCATGAATCCAGAAATCTTTAACATGATTGAAACTTCTTTTCACTTAACAACATTCCAGTATCGGGCTGTATCAATAAACTTCCTTACACTTTTTTTTTACTCCTGAGCTTTCACATAAACACATACACCATAGACCAAGCAATCCACTCAATTACTATTTAATTTTCTTTCATGCATACAATTACATTCTCAAGCAACCACACAAAAGCATGAATCAGGCAAATGGCAATAGAAACTTTTAGAAGAACTGGTTTGAAGTTGAGAAAGCCCACAGGGGGCATAATTTTTCTTTTATTTTATGACACCATGAAACCTGTGATATCATAACATTCTAACGACAATTAAATATTGTGACATCATCACAAGCATCACAATTACTAAACAGCTCTATGGACAAATCCGCTGCATGATGCCGAGCACCTTTTAACTCTGTTAATGGAAGGTGGGCAATTGGGGCGAGGGATACGCTTTACGTCCTGTATTTCTGCAGTGTCTTAAATGGGCAGGTGGTCTAGAGAACAGGGCTTAGAAGGCTGCAATCTATCTTCTGAAAATGTCACCAGTGGGTGTGGGCTAGTGCAGAGGCTAGTAGGTTAGTGCAGAGGATGGATGGATGGATGGATGAGTGGGGCTTTACGTCCTGTATTTCTGCACTTGGTAGGCTAATTAGGACAGGAGGAGGACACGGCAATGAGGTGAAGGATGATTGAAACAGCCGTCCAACATAGGCCCAGGTGACCCGGCAAGAGCTGGATTCGAACCCTGGACCCAGCGATTGGCAGTCCAGCATGCTACCACTAGACCAACCCTCCCCCCAGGTTGGTGCAGAGGAGTCAACAACAGTGAGCCAGTCACCTCTATTAAATTGATTGAAACACTGTCCCAAACATACAGGATTAATTTTGGTTAATTAACGAACCTTAATAGATAAATGAATCGATAAATACTAAATTTTGCATCATTCACAAAAACTCTATTCACCTATGTAAACCAGAACCTGACAGATTCTTAACTACTATTCCCAATATCAGTTGAGAGATCCAAAATTTCAAATTTAAAGGGCACACCAAAAGCAAGGAAGCAATTAAAGATCTTCTAATTAAAGTTTCACGAGGTCAAGTTAATGCGACGAGGTCAAACTAATGTGACAAGAGATTGATGGAATTTTCCATTCACAAATATTTCTAAACATTTCTTAAAATTTTTGTTCAAATTGCTAAACAATCGAATTTTTTTTTTTAAATTTGTCTTTCTGTGTTCTTATCACAAATCTAACGCCAAATATCTCATCACATTCAATGATAATAATTATCAATATTAATAAGTATGAAAATTTTGATCAAGCCAAAATGTAAGTACCTGATCTGACTGGGCATCTCCCTATGATTCCAATGAGGGAGAAAATTTTGAAAGAAACAGAAATTCATAAAAAATTTTGGAAAACAACCACAAATAGTCATAATTTTGTATTAGGATCATTGTATTTCTAAGAGTAAGAAAGAGTCGTTAAGAGTCATTTTAAAGTCATTAGTCTTTGAGACTCGTTAAGAGCAGTTAAAAAGAGTCGTTAAGAATCTTTAGAGTCATTAAAGAGTAATTCAGAGTCGTTAAAGAGTAATTCAGAGTCATTAAAAGTCATTAAGAGTAGTTAAGAGAAAGTCGTTCTT
This sequence comes from Platynereis dumerilii, assembly GCA_026936325.1. Lineage (NCBI taxonomy): Eukaryota > Metazoa > Annelida > Polychaeta > Phyllodocida > Nereididae > Platynereis > Platynereis dumerilii. The sequence goes on from JAPTHN010000004.1 coordinate 5,237,665, forward strand.
CAGTTTAAATGTCTTGCTTCAACGACTGGAAGGAATGGTACAATTTCTAATTTTGCAATTTCATTAATTTCAGAACAATTAAAATTTAATTTCTAATTTATCATTTTGAGTTCTTATTAAAAATTTCACAACAGAAATCCATAAACATGTTGCGAAACAACCACAGTCATAATTTTGTAGTATGAAATATGATCAGTGCATTCCTAAGAGTCATTTTAAAAGAGTCATTTTAAAGTCATTAGTCCTTAAGAATCCCTAGAGTCATTAAGAGTCATTAAAGAGTAATTCAGAGTCATTAAGAGTCATTAAGAGAAAGTCGTTCTTCAGTTTTTTCAGTCTTGCTTCAACGACTGAAAGGAATGGTACAATTTCTAATTTCACTAATTTCAGAACAATTAAAATTTAATTTTTAATTTATCATTCTGTGTTCTTATTACAAATTTAACGCCAAATATCTCATCACATTGAATGACAATAATTAATCAATATTAATAAATATGAAAATTTTGATCAAGCCAAAATGTAAGTACCTGATCTGACTGGGCATCTCCCTATAATTCCGAAGAGGGAGAAAATTTTGAAAGAAACAGAAATTCATAAACATTTTTGGAAAACAACCACAAATAGTTACAATTTTGTAGTATGCAATAGGATCAGTGCATTCTTAAGAAAGAGTCATTAAGTCATTAAGAGTCATTGAGAGTCGCTTCGAGTCATTAGGGGTCATTAAGCATCATTAAGAGTCATTGAGAGTCCTTAGAGTCGTTATAGAGTGATTAAGAGTCATTGAAAGTCATTATGAGTCATCAGACATCATTAAGAGTTGTTGAGAGAAAGTCATTCCTCAGTTAACCAGAACCGCAAGCGGTTTCAACGCTCGTCTGTTAATGTGAAATCTATCAATATGTGCTAGATCATCACCCACAGGCCAATACCTAATTTCATAACCCTAAGCGATATTTTAAGGTTACAATGGGCAGTTCAAGAATGAAGAAAGATGGCTGCAAAAATGGCCGCCATCTTGGATTATTCAACATGTGCCTGATCGATACCCACAGACCCACACCTGTACCAAATTTCTTAACTCTACGCAAAATATTGAGGTCACAATGGGCAGTTCAAGAAACGAAGAAAGATGGCTGCCAAAATGGCTGCCATCTTGGATTTCTCGACACGTTCCTGATCCATACCCACAGGCCAATACCTGTACCAAATTTCATGAAAGATGGCTGCCAAAACAGCCACCACAAAATGGCCGCCATCTTGGATTTCTCAACATGTTCCAAATTGATACCCACAGGCCAATACCTGTACCAAATTTCATAACTCTAAGCGAAATATTGAGGTCACTACGGGCAGTTCAAGAAATGAAGAAAGATGGCTGCCAAAATGGCCACTACAAAATGGCCGCCATCTTGGATTTCTTGACATGTTCCCAATCCATACCCAGAGGCCCATACCTGTACCAAATTTCATAACTGTAAGAGAAGTATTAAGGTCACAATGGGCAGTTCAAGAATGAAGAAAGATGGCTGCCAAAATGGCCAACACAAAATGGCAGCCATCTTGGATTTCTCGTAATGTACCCGATCCATACCCATAGCCCCATACCTGTACCAAATTTCATAACTCTAAGTGGAAAACTAAGGTCACATATGGACACTTACAAAAACCTTAACCGGGACAAAGAGGACGACGACGACGCCGATCGAGTGATGACAATAGCTCTTCGTTTTCAAAGAAAACAGAAGAGCTAAAAATGTCTTGCTTTAACGCTTTTACATTTGATTGAAAAGAATGGTATAATTTCTAGCTTCGCATTTCACAACCAACAGAAATAGTAATTCTAAACAGACCATTTAATGTGTAGCAGTAAATTAAAGAGAAATCTTACATATTTTGCTGGATTGGCATCCTTGCCTTCACGATTGTACCTGAAAATTACAGAAAGTTTAAAGTTAAAAACCTGCCAAGTGAGCCCAACCCCGAATGAAACCGCAAAATTAATGCAAAGTTCAATACAGAGTGCAAAAAAATTATAGGAAAATGAAAAGATTTAATAGGAAATATAGGGTCACAGTGAGCCCTGTTAAGTTAAATTTCAACTTACTGGCTAACCAAGGGCATAGAGGCTGTCTTATCCAACTCAATGAATCGGACCTCATTGACAAACATGTCGCTGTTCGAAGGAAGCGTGAAGTTGGCTTTCATTTCTAGCACGGCCGATTCCGGGATCTCTTTGCCTGAAACAGAACCAAATTGGTTAAATAACCATTTGGACATCAAAACATTCATCAAACTTGGCACATTCAAGAGGCCACAGAGGATAGAATAGGGTCGGTTCAATGACGGCTGAATGTGCACTGTCGTGCAGCCTGATAATTTAATATCAAATGAATCTTGCAACTATCTTTGTTAACTCCTTAAATTCACACACCTTTGGGTACACACCTTAAATTTGCTGCAGTTGGGATTTTCATTCCCATCCTAAAATGCTGACCCGACATTTAATAAAGATCGGCATGTCTTATTTTAACACCGGCCTCTATACAAGATATGATTCTGTTAATCGAACATGTTTCCTCTTACCCTCTTCCTTTGTACGTTTGATCGTCCTCGATTTCATGTCTTCGTCCGTCGGCACAAGGACCGCACAAATTCGATTGAACTCGGAGAAATTGCGCAGTTTCCTCTTCCTGGCCGAGGGGTAGACGTTCGTCTGGTCCAGGATGAAATTGCGGTTCATTTTAGACCCTGCAACAAGATAACGTCATGGAGGTTACAAGTGAACAAGATACTATCATGGAAGTTGTAATTGCAATTTAGTTTGTTCATGGCAATAACAAACAGTTCACACATAAAGTTTATAATATATATAGCAAAAAGACCTTGTATAACTGCATCTGCACAATTGTGAATATTTATAAAGAGATGGATGGATGGATGGGGCTTCAAGACTTGTATTTATGCACCAAGGAGACTAATTAATACTGGAGGCTGCCGTGGCATGAGGTAATGGACTGAAACTGCCGCCCAACCCAGGACCAGTTACCCCGCAAGAGCTGGATTCGAACCCTGGAGCCAGCGATTGGCAGCCCAGAACGCCACCAACCCCTATAAATGCGAATGTATGGATGAATGGGGCTTTACGTCCTGTATATTTGCCTGTAAATGAGGTTGAATGATCACAATCTCCAATATGGATGGATTTTTGGGGCTTTACGTCCTGTATTTATGCACTACACTCACCAATATCAAAGAGCTTGTTGAGGCACGTGGTGGCCTTCTGGATGAGCACCTCCCATCTGCCGTGGAAGTTGTTTCTCCTCGGAAGTCCGTTCACCTTCATCTTATCAATGAGGGAGTCCGTTCCGATTATGTTGTACCTTTTCTTCGCCTCCTGTTTCTGGTGATTCATGGCCCAAGTGGTCTTACCAGTACCTGGCAGGCCTACCATCATAATGATCTGAAATCAATTCAATAATCAATTATGTTACGCAAAAGAATACTCATTGTCTTCCCAGCTGTATTGCTTATTATAAATACACATCCTCAGCTTCCATACTTCCATGTAGGTATGTATGTATGTATGGAAGTTTATTTAAAGGAAACCTGGCGCCAAATGTGGGGCTCTAACCCACGATCCGGAGATTAAAGAGTCTTATGCTCTACTTGCAAGCAGCATTTCTACACTGTCTACGAAGTACTTAGCTAGGCTTGTTGTTTGAAGCATTTAACGGTGACAGAAATTGAAGTGATGTTTCCTTAACAATGATCCAACAAGGTTTTTAGGAGACTCCCCTCACTTCATCCCTCCCTCCCCTTCCATCTCTTCATGGGTGTTATGCTAGTGCACTTAATGCACTTTCAAAACAGTACAATAAAAATAGGGACTACTATATTTGACCATCAATATCCACTCACCTCGCACTCCTTGCGTGACGTGGGTCCAATCATGCTTCGGACACGCTGGCCGACTGGAACTTGGTTGATCATCCTAAACCCAGGGGGCGCTCTATACCACGAAGCTTCCTGGCCAAAGTTCACACGCACGCTGTAATGCAAATCAGAAAAAAAAAAACCCAAATAAATGTCACATCACAATGTAGCTGGCTCAGCTGCTCAAGAAATCTTGTTTATTTACAGACAGCTTTTGAGCATCTCACAACAAGAATCAGTGGACTGCCAAACAGAGGTGGCATGCTTCTATTGCAATACACGTTGCCTGACCAAGCATGCCACCTGGAACTAATCAGGGAGTGGCGCTGCAGTTTTATGTCGCAGCAATTCACAGCAATATAATTCTGTTTCTGCCATGAATCAACAATATCATTAGACATGGCCAACGATTAGTAAAAAGTTAAACAGTCCCAGAACGATACAGATAAGAGGAGTCGAGATGGATGGATGGATGATTGGGGCTTTACGTCCTGTATTTAAGAACTTGGTAGGCTAATTAGGACAGGAGGAGGACACGGCAATGAGGCGAAGGATGATTGAAACAGCCGTCCAACATAGGCCCAGGTGACCCGGCAAGAGCTGGATTCGAACCCAGGACCCAGCGATTGGCAGCCTAGCACGCTACCACTAGACCAATCCTCCCTCCTAAGCAGTCAGGAGTCATAGTCTAATTCACAAGTCCAAGTCGCTTTTTCGGATGGTAAAGCCATCAGGAATCAAAGCCGGAACACCGGAAATTGACTCCAAAGCACTGGAATCAACATCATAACAACTCTACAAAGTCATTTTAAAATCAGCAAAACCATCAATCTACTGACCTGCAGTTCTTGGTGAGTACGTGGGGGAAGACGGGGGGGTGGTTAGGAGACAACGCGTGGGCCACGCCCAACCAGCGCCCGTTCTTAGAGTACGCGATCGTCGGAGGTCTCGAGACGTAATTTATCATCACCGTCATGACATCGCCAACACCAAACGGCTCTCCGTAAGTTGTGAACTTGCAATTCTGCGAGAATTTTCCCGTTCCTCCAAAACCATAAGACTGTGGATCTTCACCTGTGGATAGAAGAGCATCAATTAGAAAATGGCAGAATGACAAACTGTTTTGATGCTCAGTATATGGTGGTACACCTAAAGTTGACAATGATGTCAAAATAAAAAACCTTTGACAAAATGAAAGTAATACAGACTATGATATGATGATTGATGAATATAAATTGCGAGTTTTTTTTGCTTGTTTTACAATCACACTTGGTTGCGTATGTGATGAAACTAACACACTACAAGCTACGAAGATTGATGAATATAAATAGGGAGTTTTTTTTGTGCTTATTTTACTATCACGTTTGGTTGTGTATGAACAAACAACGGGATTATACGAATGGATACATCATATCACATTGGACCTCAACTTCATTTAGATACCTGAACTATTTGGACCACTATTAAGTGGGAGTTCGGCGAAGTCAGGAAAGAGTAAAATGGGGGAATATTCAACACAAAACCTAAGCAAGGTAATACGCAACTTCAATGGACAATGAGCTGAAGATAATAGACGAAATGGCCTAAAATGTGTACACAAAATACACACAGGTTAACCCAAGTCTTCAAACAATGACCGAAGGTCAATAAGGGCCAAAAAGGGCACTAAATGTAAAATACACCGTGGTATTAGGACGATGCTCGTATATTGTAGTGGGTTGGGTATAATAGGTCGCTCCAAAGCATTTGGCTTGAGGGCCGACCCTGTAGCTGAACTGGTTAGACAGACGGCTTTGAAAGGGAAAGTATTATATTTTGTCTGAGAAGTAACTTCAGAAGAAATGTGTCTTTCTTCATTAAATCCGGAGTAACATGAAGTTGTTCGATAGCAGCTCTGTCATTTGAAGATGGATGACTTTGCTGGCACGATGAGAATGTACAAAAGGTCTATGGTTATAATATGTAATGTGAAGGAAGCTGAAGGACAACAGTCCAAACATATCAGTAGTTTCATAAATCCTAACCATCAAATATGACTTCAAGGTAAAAGGGATCCTCAGCCACTTTGGATGAGACAGGATCCAAGATTCGTTCTCAGACACTGGGTGTGTGTAGTGCGTGGATACCCATATGTCCAAGCTTGTTATATCATTGTAAAATACTGGCAAAATCTCATTTTTTGAGATGCCCAAACAGGAATCTGGGCCCCAGCTAAAATGTAATGTATAACTTAGGAAAAGGTGTCTATAGGTGGTCCTTGTTAAAAATGGAAGATCATGAGAAGCCTGAAGTTATTACGAAATAAAATAACATTTAGTGGCAGAAGATTTTGGCATACAATGTACAACACAAAAATGCCGCTTCAAAAATTGATCTTTTTCTCAATTAAAAAGTATCGGAAAACAATGATTTATAATAAGAAGTTGTAGATATGTTGCATAGGAGTGTATACATTTGTAAATTTGTTGGGTAGGCTAAAAAAAAAAAATTTGAAGAAAGAGAGCCAAGGCATTAGCTACTTTGGGTCGTGCACCAAACATAATTTGTAATGTGTAAAGAGCTATTAGATAATGTTTGGAAATTAAGGAAATTAGGGATAATAATTGTGTGAAATAATGTTTTAAAATATGAGGAATAGAAGGTAAGATAAAGAGTTAAGCAAAAAATTCATGTATCGCATAGGGAAACCTAAATATGTCTGAATATTCATGACAAAATTTCCAAAAATCGCGAGATAATTTTTATGAATCTGGGTAAAAAATCAGGGTAAAAAATTTGAAAGAATGTGGATCAAAAATGAGAAACTATCTGAGTAAAATTTTCGTAAAGAGAAAACTAGGCCTATAGGGAATATCAAATGAGTAATAATTTATCCTAAACACAATGGCAAAATAAGTGACTTAAAATTAACAAACTGCAAGGTACACAAGTGATGTTGCAGACGTCTTTGCAGTTGGCTGACCAGCACTGTCCGCTGTTGGGCTACTCTGCCCTCTGTCGGTCAGCCACTTCAGTCTACTAGTTGCCTTCAGTGTGTTTGTGGACATGTGTTTACATGGTGAGTAGCAGGCAAACAGGCTATGAAACTGAAGATAATAAGTTCTGGGCTATTTCCATAAAAATAATGCATTTAAATTTCAGATATACTTGGCATCAAGACTCAAGAGGGAAATTCAGGGTAAATAATATCGGGTATGATTGGGTTAAGTCAGCTTTAAAAAAATTGCAGATATACTCCTACATGAGCCAGAAAATATGTTTGTCTTGTGGTAGTCCTAAATGGTACATTTGTATAACAAGATCTTCACATCCAATATGATGACCGAATTTATCAAAAGTTTTGAGTAGGATCTTGTAGTATAGTTTACGTTTTCTAGGAGAAACTAGCTGGTTACTCCAAAGGTGCTACCCTTAGGGCAACAACTCAAGATTTTTTGCATTACCTTTATCAATCATGCAAAAGCATTCAAAACGTTTCGTCAAAGCTAATTGGGTGGTTTGTGAAATAGCTTTTTATTCACTGTCATCTAACCACTAGCAACACAAATGAACAACTAAATATTGTTTGCAATCTAAGTGAGTGAGTTTGTGTTTTACACCCCATCAGCACCAGGTCAATCTAAGTGAATGTTAGCTTTTCCAATACTTAATTGATCACTGAGGGAGATTATAATTGGTGGAATCCAGGGGCTAGACTTATTCAGGGTATCTTCACAGAGAAGTAGGAAAAAGACCAACTGATTCATTTTATTTTAAGGAATTTGTTTCAGCTGATGTTTTAGTATATTTATGGGAGTAATTTACGGGATGGAGAAAGTAACTGCGTTTCTCAAGCACAAAATCCTAAAAATGTCCCTGTATTCACAAGCTATCATTAAAAAAACACACCATTTGGGTTAAATTTGGTCAAGAAAAAAAAACACAATTGAGGAAATCGGAAAAATGTATGAATAAAATAGGAACTTCATTTCTACAGGAACCCTTGCCGATTTGTTCACAAAAGGAAGCAGGTAGGCCTATATTAAAGGTCTTTTTATTTTATTTGTTAATTTGCTTTTGAACAGGAATTTCCTGTGTTAGTGTCATTTAAGAATCAGAAATAATTATACATCCGGATGCCAAAAATGACAGCTTCCTAGTGCAAGCGATCATATCTTTGCAAAAAACTAAAACTAAAGAAAAATCTGAAAATTGAGGAATTTTCACAAAAGCCAATAACAATTTCTACGCTCAGATCACAGACTGGACAGCACTACTTCAGGTTGAAGGTAAAGTCTGTAATATGGAGTGGCTGGAGCTATTAGCACTATCAGTGTATTAACTAATTATCAGTCAAAATAGTCAAAATATCATCTGTCAATTTTTTGTGAGTGTTGCTTATGTTACTATGTTGCTTGTGTCAATATTAACCAAATACATGAAAGCTAATTATGTAAAAGATCTCTTTATGGTGTTCAGACAATGCAAGAAGATGACAGGAGGCTTCTATTAAACATCCTGTGGGGTAAATTTGGTCAAGATATTGAGCACAATTTTGGGGTATCAAAAAGAAAGTCATGCACAAGAGATGAAATAAGTATCTTCGTCAGGCCGATCCAACTTGAGTCAAGAGTGAAAGGCACTTGTGTACCAACATTTCAACCTCGGGGGAAAATTTGATCAAGATAGCCAACAAGATTTTAGAAGTCTAGTTAAATTTCTACAAGATATGATGAACAATTTACTCAGGTACAGCGATAGAACCTACCCAAATATAAGGATAAAAAAAAACTCTTCTTTAGGTAGACAGTCAATTAATCAGAATGTAGGCCTAAGGTAAATTTAGACCAGGCACAATTTATGAGCAAGACAGAAAAAATGGAAGTCAATCTAAGACAGGGTCAGTCTTTTTCTTTTTTTCACAGGGTTTCAATAATTTCTTCTTGTAAACAATATCACATTTTCTCCCAAGACAAGGGATAACAGTAGATGGATGGATGACTGGGGCTTTACATCCTGTATTTATGCATTTAGTAGACTAACTAGGACAGGAGGAGGACAAGGATAAGAGTTCACTACTCATGCAGACTACTTGGTTGGGATTTTACTCCTTTTTAGGATTAGTCACTCTCACTTTCATAGCAATATAATCCTGATGAAAATATTACTGATTATTTCCAGATACATTCTAGTTGCAGTTCATAATTAACTTCTTTCTACTATTTCCATATACAAAAATACATTGACACAAAGCATGGCGATAATGTTCGCAAAAAAAACATTTTTGTAATCCAATGTTTGGCACCGAAAGTGGCCGATAATCCTTGTTAATGGAACATGATTTACTTAAACAGAGGCTGTTATTAGCTTTGAAGTTCAAGCAAACCAGAAGTTGATAATTCCCCAGTTCTCAGTTCGGTGGCTATCAGTTTTTCACCAAAGTCAACTTTACATCTTTGATTAAATCTTATCCTAATGGTTTCCTTTCTATTTTTCATTTTCCGTAGATAAACACCTTATGAAAAGTGTATGAAGATGGATGGATCTTTGGGGCTTTACATCCTGTATTTATGCACTTGGTAAGCTAATTAGGACAAGAGGAAGACACGGCAATGAGGCGAAGGATGATTGAAAAAGTGTATGAAGAAACCAACTATAAAAGCCTATTAAAGGGAAACGGAGAAGTATTGGACTCCTTTTTGACAATGACATTATTCGAGCAATGTCGCAAAGAAATTTTTCCTTCAATAGTAAGAGTATGTTGACTGTTGAGCAATATGACAGGGACCGGGTTGGTTTTTTTGGATGAGGCAAGAAATTCTTACAAGAGTTAAAATAGACATAAATACGAGAAAAAAGTCACGTGTGTTTGAGCCTATGAAATACAACACATGAAATATATTTCTAACAATAGATGGATGGATGACTGGGGCTTTACATTCTGCATTTATGCACTCAGTAGGCCAATTAGGACAGGAGGTATATTTCTAGCAAATATATATTTGGTTAAAAAAAACAGCTATGCTGCTGTGAAAATGTTAAATGGATTTCAGAATTGTGATGAGTGGCACTGGTATGTGACCCGTAGCTAGGTTGATCAAATTTTTCACATTTACAGAAAAAGTGTCAAGAAGAAAAAATTCAAGGAACATTGAAATCTTAATGTCGTGTCGGGGAAAAAAATTCATTAAGAAAATCTGGGATTTATATTAAGAAAGGTACCAATAAAATGTGCTGAGTAAAACGTTTTACCGAAGCAGAAAATTCTTTTTGAACACCTTTGAGAAAAACACCAGATTAACAGACATTTTTTTTTAGGATTTGCTGATGAAGAAATATAACAGGTTACCAGGTAATATTGGCACTTGTAAAATGTGAAAAATATAAATTCGATTGTCAAAATACTTAAAACTTGTGAAGTGGTGAAATATTGCAAAAAAAAACTGAAGAAGTCTTTGTATTTTGATAGTCGAAAGATACAGATATTTTGCTTTCTTTATGTCATGTTAATTATTGAGAGATTGATATTGATAAGAAATCAATGGATGAGCAAAAGAGAAAGTTGAAAGTTTAGCACGCAAGTAGTATCAGAATATTGGACGAAACTTAATCGTGTTAATTTTGTAAAGAGGTATTTCCCATATCAAACACAATCAAGAAATTCCAGACAATATTCCAGTTGACTCATGAGCAGTCACTTTCAGTTTGAGTGTCGTGTCGACCGGTCAAGTGTCCGAATTAACTCCAGAGTTTCAAAACGTTTTTAAAGTTAATCACCAAAAATTTTTCACCTTGAGGTATTTAAGCGTTGTACGCTTCTTCTTATAAATCGAAAAACAAGATTCCAAAATCTACACAAAAAATTAAAAAACATCTTAATTGGGTAGTATGGGTACGTTTAGTTTTTTGGCATGTTCCTAACGGCAGGTCTATGGGGTAAGCACAGCACAGTGGGTATCTCCACTTCAAGCTGATCAATATTAATATTGAGCAAAGCTTTTTTTTGCCTCACTTAAACACATACTTGCAGAAACCTACTTCAAACTAGGCAACCCAAATTGGATTCTTTCAAAATCTAGTGATGATGGGAAGTCAAAGAGAAAAAAGAACAGCCACCTCCACCTCCGATTTATACAAAAAGTTCATCTGACAGGTTCACATGACTGATGTTACACTCTTTTTAACACATCAAAAACATCCAAAGATGTCAGCAGTTGATGAATGGATGGATGATTCCAGGCTTTAAATGATGTATTTATGCTATTGGTAGGCTAATTAGGACAGGAGGAGGACACGGCAATGAGGCATAGGATGATTGAAACCACCATCTAACATAGTTCCAAGTGACCTGAAAAGAGCTGGATTCTAACCCGGAACCCAACGATAGGCAGCCCAGTATACTGCCACTGAGCTAACCATCCCCCTATGTCGGTGGTTGAAAGGGGAATATCGTGGATTTCGCGGAAGCATAATGGTGACAACAGAGTACCAATTTCCATGGGAAGTGAAGTGGGTCAGTAATTTATACAATTTGACCATCAGTCCTGTCATAAACGACAGGGAATCGCAGTTACACTTTCTTTGCAAGTAGACACAGCATATTTTGCTGATTCACGCTTATCATTCTCCTATAAATGTAGTTAATATAGGCCTATTGTACAATTTTAAGTATGAATAAAAAACGCACATTTCAATCCTATCATGCTGCAGCTCATAGCTTTGCACGCATGACGCATTTAAGTTACGATTTCAGAGTAATTTAATTATTATTTTCCATCTGGTCGTTCAACGGATAAATCACAGACGGGACTTTGCCTAACAAAAACACTCCTAAGATGAATAGTTGTAACTCAACGTACGCAAGGACACCCGCCTGTGGTTCAACCCAAAAGCGGACAATTCATGAAATAACAACCAGGATGCTAAAGTGGTGAAAAAGACTACATATATATATTGCACTGGCTCAGTGTATACCTGCTTTTTTTCCCTTTAATATCACCATGCAATTGCAGCAATAAGTCACAGGTAGTAAATTGTTTAAATGACCTTCATTCTTGGAAACTTACTATCCATTTAAAATGTTTCTTTTTTTTTTAAGATCCATATTTCTAAAAACCGCATACAAACCTTCTTCCTGGAAGTGTTGCAGCAACACGCTTTACCACTCCCAAGCTGCCATTGTACGGATACCGTAATTTTGAAGAGTCGATAAAGCGATTTTTAAATGAGAAAAGGGAACAAAAAAGAAAGACAATGAAACATGGCAATAACAGTGATGTTTTTTGTAGTACCTAGTTGCAGGGCATGGTTGTCGACGGACCATCCAACTCGGACGACGAAGGGGTCGGCTTCTTTGTGGTCGTCTCCAAAGTCAACTTCGTTCTGACCTGTGATTTTCACTTCGAAAAAGACCTGTAAAACGTACATCGAGCAAAAACGGTGGCGTTATATATAAAACAATAACAAGAGTGAAACTGTAACAAAGAATTATAACAATCAAAACAGTTACAGATGGCGCCACATATACTGGATAGTGGCGCCAGCCACAGGCTTGTCATTTGTGGCGCAGATATACCACACATTACCATTTATTCTTACTAGTTTCAACTATAAGAGATAGATGAAGCATATTCTGATTCTATAAGAGATGTCACATCATAATATGGTGACAAGCATTCAGTTGGGTAGCATAATGGGTGAATTGCAAGAGAAATATATTTATAACAGTCCGTCTACAACATCTCCGGTGACATTACGCAGGGAGTTTTCATTCACTAGCTTTGAGCAAGTTGCTATCAAGCAGGGTTCCCTAAAACACATCGAGAAGTTTGCAGAAGTTTGACAAGATATGTCAGGTGTTCCTAAATACCAGTTGCAATTGCTTTTTCCTCACAACACAGAAGTGACCATGTAAGTCTCATGTCGGGGAGCAAAAATAAGACTTCATTAAGTGACCATATACTTGTTACGGTTCCTTATTAAAACAGTCAATAACTGTCACATTAATAACAGGTAACTCTTCAATAGCGTAGCTTATCTTCATAAAAATATGGGAGAGCAAAATTGTGCGAATTGTTGCACAAGGGCGACCATGGGTGGGAATATATGTCAATTTTGGACGGTCCAATTTCCGTACTGAACATTTTCATCTTTCATTTTTTACCTATTTTTTTCTATACGTGTATTTATATTATGTTCAAGAATATAACATTAAATTTCATTTATCTTCATGATATGATAATATAGAACAATCTGATTGTTCCTGCAATTTGTACAAGTTAGCAGTAGTTCCATGTTACTGAATCTAGTGTTGCAGGTTCCGGATTTAATATTCTTTGAAACCTTTCCGTGGATTATCCACTTTGTAAAAAGGCAGGGAAATTTCAAATCTGACATTTCTATGCTGTCAGTCAGTGTTAGATTTCAATCCGTGTGGGTCAATTATGTCAGAATCAGGAAATATGGCATTTGACTTGGATATGAAGACTTTTCTAAATATCAAGGGTTATTATAAGACATGCATCAGAAAATTTAAAGATACAATTATACCAAAAGTTTGTCTCACGTTCAAAATGATCAAATAAAGGAAGTCTTGATGTGTGGGCCGAGATACTTCGAACTTATAATTTATTCTCACAAATTTTGGCAAAACTACAAGATTGAGACTGCTTTGAAGAACTGTTGAAGCTTCAGCATCATAGAGACCACAACAAGTTGGGTGCTAGGGCTTTCATGTGTTTGGGTATCACACGTTTTCAATTTCAGGGGAACATAGTGAGATATGGGGAACTGTTGGAAGGATGAGAATTGGAATCACCCAACAATGTACAAAACGACAAATGATGGAACTATGTCTGAGTGACAAAATTCCTAAATCCTAAGCATTGCCCAAAAAAATTTATTTTTAATGGAAGTTGGCTATGCTGCAATTCAAAGCTCAAACATGAAAATCATTTTGCTGTAGAACCGATTTTATCTGGTATATTTCTTTTGACAGAATCTTTGTACTGGGTTGGAAAATTTTAATCAATCTCAATTATCACAACCTGTGTTTCACACACAATCAACACCTTCATAACATCATTACTCCCACTACTGTTTGTTTATTCCCCCATCCTCAATTCAAAATGGGAATGCTATACCATCTCAATTTCTTTAACGTTATCTCATTAGCCCCAAAGATCCCCTGAGTATTTTTAATTGAACTACATATAAACCAGGAACATTTAGCAGCAATCATTTAGTTATTTAATGATCACTTGATAGCGTAATGGAGATATCATACATTGATACAGTAAAGATTTCAGGGAATTTTAAAGAGCTTTCTTTTATCTTTGGCCCTTCACTCTTAAAAGTAAAACGTGCATGGCGCAGAGGGGTCGGCCATGGCAAAACACCATGCACAAATAGCTGGAAGACTGAGGGTCAATTAAAAGCCTGAGATCGCTCTCTAGTGCACTGAATCTTTTTTTTTTTCTTTTTTTTTATCGAGTCCCGAAGTCATTTCTTTGAAAGAATTAACAACCCTACCAAATACCAATATACCCTTCCCCCATTGACAAGCGATACACAATCTCTTCCCTTCCACACCGAGTTATATTTTACACCCGAGCATCTTAAGTCCTAAACAATAACAATGTGTAAGAGGAATGGCTGCTGTATAACACCATATGTCCCAACATCAGATACAGCGCATCAATAAGAACATCCGTGTTTTGAGACAATTGGTGTTGTAAAACAAGAGGTTTTTTAAAAAATCACTGGTCGTCCAGTAGTGGATCTGGAGTGATTCTAGACCATTGGAAGGTCAAGTGTGGTTCACATCAGGAAGATTGCTCGATTAATCCCAATTTTTTAAAATCCTCGAATTTAACATTGTTTTTTTCATTTAAACTTCAACGTAATCCACCACCTCTTTAAAATGTATACGTATCTCCCCAAGGGAGTTGACTAACTCTAACCCCGCAAAACTTGGAATCAACATATGATATCTATAACTTCAATTTCATTAGGAGTAACTTTCGGGCAGTATGCTCTACACTGGCATTGTTATATGTTCCTGAACTTAGAAAGAAGTTATGATAATAGTTACAAATTTCACAATTACAGAAAGACAGAAAGAGTAAATAGAGACAAAAAGGTAGACAGATAAAATGGTAGATAGATATTGAATGGTAGATAGATATTGAATGTCCTATAAAAGAATCATTGAAAGATACACTCACCTACTTCGATCAGGAATCAAGGTTGTTGTTTTTTTTAGAAAAGGGCCAGTGGAGAGTTGAACCATGTAATGTTATAAGTAAAGGATATAGAAAGGAATACAAAGACAGGTTACATCTTTCTGACATCAAGTTAAAACAATGAATGTGGGCAAAGATAGCAGGGGCTCAGGGCTGAAATCATCACTTAGGTATTCACGCACGGAAGGGTGGATGGATGGATGATTGGGGCTTTATGTCCTGTATTTTTGCGCTTGGTAGGCTAATTAGGACAGGAGGAGGACACGGCAATGAGGTGAAGGATGATTGAAACAGCCACCCAACATAGGCGCAGGTGACCCGGCAAGAGCTGGATTGGAACCCTGGACCCAGCGATTGGCAGCCCAGCACGCTACCACTTGACCAACCCTCCCCTCATGGAAATTCTCTGCTTTTTCAATACTTTTTTAAGACTGATGCGTCATTTTTCTAGACCATTAATTAACAGATTGTTCAAGTGCAGTACCATCTCTTTATGATCTTAATGAGTTCTTCGAACATCCGGCTGAATAAGAAAAATCTGAGACTAATAGGACAAGTTACTACCAGGACAGGTTTTCATGTAAATGTAATTAACTTTCTCATATTGCGCCTTATCAATGTTTGAAATTATCTGCAAAATACTGCAGCAAATTAAAATTGCCTACTTCAAATCAAAATTCTCTAGTTCAAATCAAAATTACCCACTTTTTCTCTGCTTTCCTGGTCAAGAAAATGGCTTTTGTAAATTCCCTACTTCTCAAGACTGTGGGAACCCTGGCTTCAACAGAAACAAGATATTCATTGAAAACTGGAAGCACCACTAATAAACGTCCTGGCCGCTACTCTTCTAAAACACTTTAAAGAATTTTAAAGAATTGTTTTCAGAAAGTGAAAAGCTGTGATTAACTGACAATATTATTAAGACGAAATTGTAAATTTGAAAAGAAGAAAAATTGAAGACATAAAAAAACACCACGAAAAGCAGGGCAACAAATAAAATAGAAAAAAATTTATATCATATAGAGAGAAAGTAATGTCGACTAAAGGAATGCGAGGATTGGTTGACATTAATGTAAAATAAAAAGAAAAACGTTAAAGAAATTGAAAAGAAATTGAACAGATGGTAAAATCTTTCAAGAATGAGAAGACAGAGATAGACAGAAAGGTTATGATAGATAGATAGACAGATAAATCAATAGATGGACAGATAGATAGAAAGATTGACAACAGAAACAGAGATTCAAACGACCAGACGTGTACAGATAGAAAGACTTGTAAAGGCAGATCTAGATATACAGAAATTTATTCTTTTATATCATATTTATTACTGTGTAATACACTGTGTCATTGTGTGCATGTAAAATCTATGTGTATGAGTGAGTGAGTGAGTTTGTGTTTTACGCCCCATCAGCACCAGTGTGGGGCCATTTAGAGGCAACATGTATGTGTATGAAGGAATGAACAAATCAATCCTATTTACATTGGAGAAGAATTAACTTCAAACAGCTGAGGTGTCCATTCGACAGTGTGATGATGAAACTGAGGACTAATATAAAACCGGTTGAGAAATGACAAACAATTATTCTCTAGGTTTTGAGATATGTTTGTGTCCTTTGTATCCATCTATTTCATTCATACACCTATCTATACTCAGATCAGCTCTTACATTCAAGTTTTCGTAACTACATATATTGTCACGTTTAATATTCCAGAAAGTAAGCGGGAAAAGAGCAAAAAGTACCTTCAATAAATTGGTTAGTCTACAAGAAATGGGTTTCCGGCGGGACAAATAAACCATCGCAGCGAATGAACATGTTTAGCTATTTCATACCCCGAAACTAATTCAAAGTTCTGAACCTGTTAACAGGGGTCCAAAGGTGAGAGAGAGAAAAGGAAGGACAACATTGTCAACTGCCCATTGACTGGGGAAAGGGGGGCGTTGGGTGAGTGAGATTGAGTTTTACACCCATTTGTCCAATTGATTGGGACTGCACATCCTGTCTGATAGGTTCAGGTGGCCCAGTCAGAGCTTGAATAGACCTATTTCACTGAATGGCCTGAACATGGACCCCAAATAACTTTTTTGCAATTCAACAATTCTTAATTTGCTTTTCACACACTGGAGATTTATACACTCTTAATCCAAAAACACAACTTAAATTACATTAAAATTTTATTAAAAATACTCAAGCTTGGGGTCACCTTGGCTGGACCAATCAAAGGCAAGGGCGGGAAATCTCTTAGCCAATGGGATTTGAGTATTTACCACTTTTCCCCTAGTGTTAACTGGGAGAACCATCCATGAAACTGGTCTATTCAGGACCCAGCGACAGGAAGGTCAGAGTGCTGCAGCAACCTGAGCAGCTATCCCCTAATCAGAGTGCCACAAACGCAGCTAACAAATATTAACTTTATGTGATGTGGTTATTTCAAAGACATCAACCTGCAACCCTTTCAAGTTATATTAATTCTTGTAGATAAGTCAACAGAAGGCCTAGTGCTAAACATCACAAAACCATGCAATGATAAAGTGATGGGTCAAGTTAGTAGCGTTTAATCTCAAATTTAGATTTCAATCCCTCATATAGATTTAATTCCGTTTTAAATCCTTTGATTACAATGAGAAAAGAACACAAATTTAAGTCATCCTTTAATCCTACAATTAATTCATGGACCCCTACGTCTTTCCCAGCCAAAGTGCAGGATGCCCACTGCCCAATGCCCATCCACAAAAACCAGCATGCAACATTTTCTCACCCCCTAGAAGGACATAGGCTGGGTTTGCATTTTACCCCCCTCCATCCCCGTATCACGGGTATTATGTAATAGCCTAATTTCAAATCCTCCTCATATTTTTCTGCTGTGTTTTTTTAACTATTTCCCCCCTAAGTTCTTCCACCCCCCCCCCCTTTCCCCCTATCCAATGGAAACTTTGTAAATGGAAATTCGACAAGGTATTCACCCCTCTTCCCTGACAACTAGCCTCTAACCCAGTAAGAAATGGATGAATGATTGGGGCTTTACGTCCTGTATTTATGCGCTTGGTAGGCTAATTAGGACAGGAGGACACGGCAACGAGGCGAAGGATGATTGGAACAGCCGTCCAACATAGGCCCAGGTGACCTGGCAAGAGCTGGATTTGAACCCTGGACCCAGCGATTGGCAGTCCAGCATGTTACCACTACAAGGCCAACCTTCCCCCCTAACCCTGTAAAAAGACACTTGTCACAAGTTTTTCACTATTTCATATCGTTTGTATGAAATCTATGTTTATTTCGGCCAACTAATACTTAAGGCTCCACACAAACACTTTGCTTATATTATTGGAGTCCAGAAGTATTTGAAAATGGGAAATCAGTGGTAGCCTATATCTAATTGACAAACCAAATGAAAATTTTTGATTATAGGCATTACTTAATGCCATGTCCCAGAAACAATATTTTAAAATCTCAGACAAACCAGCCATTTGAAAGCAATAGGGCAGTGTTCTGCACAGCTAAACACTGAACTACGCCGATTCTGGGCGCATTTTTATGTCCTTTGACATTTAGACCTACAACATTTAGAATTGTCTGTCAAACAAAATATCCATCATTCAATTTTGTCATGCTTTTAAGGTTTACTCCCTGAGCCCTTCAGGTAAATTTGTGTTTATTCTGAGACTGTTACGTGAGAGAGTAGGGCTTTGGAATCGGAGTCGAGAGTCGTTTCAGAGAGTGAATGGTTTTGACATCAGCCGAAGTCAAAGAGTCGATTGAAAGACTACTGCAGAGTCAGGAATTAAGAGTTTAATTACTATTGGTTTGGAGTCAGAAGTCAGAAAATATACTAGAGACAATTGACTCCAAAAAATAACATGGTTAAATTCATTAAGATTTAGAATTCATTTTTTGAAAACTATCAAAATAGAAGTACATCATTACTAAAACTCCTTGTGATCAAGCCCTCATATATATGTCAGTCTCGATACAGCCCTAGTAATATTGGGAGTTGGTCGACCTCTTGGAATTTTGGGCTTCAACAAAGAGTCAATTATGGAAGTCAGAAGTCCAGAGTGAGTCACATTTTCATCAGTCAAAAGAGTCTTGAGTCAAAGGCTTGGTGACCCGACTCCAAAGCCCCACTTTCATTACAGAGAGCTTTGTAGATTGTCTCATATGGGAGGAGGCATCCAAAACGTGCAAAAAAATGCAATTTAATTGTTTAAACCTTAAACCGTTCAGTTCACAAGGGTGACTTAGTAAATTATACATTCATGGGTATTCGCGATTTCCAACAAATCAGATGTCAGGAGGCCTACAGACTCAAACAAGAAACATTTTATAATAATTAAGTCAGATCGCAAAGATTCTATAACCAAGTTTTTTCTTAAACTTCTCACACCGAATATAAAGACACAAACAACTCTATAGATGTGTCAATTAGACACAGTCTAACACTTCTGTTATGATTCTATGAAGTGAGGCCTATTTATAGACATACAGGAGTCTATGAAGAGTGATTCACAATGGTCTGTGTTCTGAACCAAAATTATTGTTCGCCCTAATATGTTTAGTTTGTGAAAGGTCTAAATTAAGTCACTCTTGTAGTGTATCTCCTATTTAATTGTAAGCCGTTAATATTTGTTTCATTTTATAAGTTAGACAACAAAATCCATCTTGAGCTGTTTAATGTTGTTGTTGATAACGACAAAGATTTCCCTTTGAGTGGGCCCTGGTCTTGAATATCACGAACTGGCATTATTTTATCACGTGTTTCTCAAAATTCTTGTAGCTTAACTTCTTTTCAAGACCAAATAAAGAAGATTCCGATTCTGATTCTGTTGTGGAAGTCTCTACTGAAACTGTCAGAACTTCCAACAACAAACATAGCATGTTGAACGCCATGTTCACTCATTGACAAAGCTCCTTCAATATGAATCTCTTCACACTCACGTTAAAGCAAGTCTGCAATCTAAGGACAGTGATTAAGAATATATGGAAATGTGACTCGATCACATAGGCCTATAAGACTCGTACATTGTACGGAAAAATGAATAATCTTCACAAATTTCTTTAAATAATATTCAAGGGATTTAAAACGCAATCAAGATGCTACGGCCTAACCATGTTCCTTTTTTCTTAAATCTTACTTTCTAAGCAGTCATCTTCCCCAAAACCATTTTTAATTTTTTTTCTTTTCCGTAATTTAAGATACCAAAATAAATCTTTTCTATGGTATAGAGATCCATAATTTTATCCCGTTAAGTGTGTCACTTGTACACATCAGTACTCTTCACCTTCACCGATACCAGGCATCAGATTGGTGAATCCCTACTAATTAATAACAATCCAGGTAATTACATGGCTTGAACGTACATTTCTCTGATAATTTTACCCAACACCCTGTATTTCCCTGAGAGCCGAACTATTTATCTCATGTCTCCCTTTTTAAAAGCTTAATAATTTTAACATAAATCTCTCAGCAATTAAGGATTATCAAGCAATTGCAGTTAGTTTACATTACTCCTGCACTTAATTGGTTGATTATCATATTTCCCTCTCCGGTTCATAAATTATCCCGTATTTCCCTCTCCAGATCATATATTTTCTTGTATTTCCCTCTCAAGTTCATTAATTTTCTTGTATTTCCCTGTACACTTCTTTAATTTTCCCCAATTTCCCTCTCCAGCTTATAAATTTCCCATATTGCCCATTCTGGTTCATTAATTATCCCATATTTCCCTTTTGTTTGTTAATTTTCCCATATTCCCCTTTCCACTTCATTAATTTCCCTTCATTCCCCTCTCAAGTTCATTCGTTTTCCCATATTTCTTCTCCAGCTCATCAATTTTCCCATATTTCCCTTTCCAGTCTGTTAATTTTCCCATATTCCCCTTTCCACTTCATTAATTTCCCTTCATTCCCCTCTCAAGTTCATTCGTTTTCCCATATTTCTTCTCCAGCTCATCAATTTTCCCATATTTCCCTTTCCAGTCTGTTAATTTTCCCATATTCCCCTTTCCACTTCATTAATTTCCCTTCATTCCCCTCTCAAGTTCATTCATTTTCCCATATTTCTTCTCCAGCTCATCAATTTTCCCATATTTCCCTATCCAGTCTGTTAATTTTCCCATATTCCCCTTTCCAGTTCATTAATTTCCCTTCATTACCCTCTCAAGTTCATTCATTTTCCCATATTTCTTCTCCAGCTCATCAATTTTCCCATATTTCCCTTTCCAGTCTGTTAATTTTCCCATATTCCCCTTTCCACTTCATTAATTTCCCTTCATTCCCCTCTCAAGTTCATTCGTTTTCCCATATTTCTTCTCCAGCTCATCAATTTTCCCATATTTCCCTATCCAGTCTGTTAATTTTCCCATATTCCCCTTTCCACTTCATTAATTTCCCTTCATTCCCCTCTCAAGTTCATTCGTTTTCCCATATTTCTTCTCCAGCTCATCAATTTTCCCATATTTCCCTTTCCAGTCTGTTAATTTTCCCATAATCCCCTTTCCACTTCATTAATTTCCCTTCATTACCCTCTCAAGTTCATTCGTTTTCCCATATTTCTTCTCCAGCTCATCAATTTTCCCATATTTCCCTTTCCAGTCTGTTAATTTTCCCATATTCCCCTTTCCACTTCATTAATTTCCCTTCATTCCCCTCTCAAGTTCATTCGTTTTCCCATATTTCTTCTCCAGCTCATCAATTTTCCCATATTTCCCTTTCCAGTTCGTTAATTTTCCCATAATCCCCTTTCCACTTCATTAATTTCCCTTCATTCCCCTCTCAAGTTCATTCGTTTTCCCATATTTCTTCTCCAGTTTATCAATTTTCCCATACTTCCCTATCCAGTTCATAAATTTTCCCATATTTCCCTATCCAGTTCATTAATTTTCCCATATTTCCCTCTCCAGTTCATTAATTTTCCTGTATTTCCCTATCCTGTTAATTAATTTTCCCATATTTCCCTCTGAAGTTGACTAATTTTCACATATTTCCCTTTCTAGATGATAAACTTTCCCATATTTCCCTTTCTTGTTCAATGTTCATTAATTTTCCCATATTTCCCTCTGAAGTTGATTAATTTTCACATATTTCCCTTTCTAGATGACAAACTTTCCCATATTTCCCTTTCTTGTTCATTAATTTTCCCATATTTCCCTTTCTTGTTCATTAATTTTCCAGTATTTCCCTCTACAGTCTCCAACTTATTAAAGTTCCCGTATTTCCCTCACCAATTCATTAACTTTCCCCGTGTTTCCCTCTCCAGATAATAAATTTTCCCATATTTCCCTCTCCAGCTCATAAGTCTGAATTATCCACCATATATAATGCCCCGTTCCAGTAGACAGAAACTAAACCCTATCGTTTTCCCAGATCTATACAAATATATCTCAATGGAAATTAAACACAAACAAATAAAATCAAAACTATTCTTACCTTTCCAGTTTGAACGCCGTAATTAGCACGAGCTCCGGCCCAGCAGAAGCAGAAGCCGTTGGGCTGATTGAGAGACGTACCACCAAATCTGAAAACAGCAAGAAATTTATCAAATACATGCTAAATTAAAGAAAGTTATAATTAATACTGGATATAAGTTCCCCTATTTCTGAAAAGCACACCAAAATCGGGGAATAGCTTATATTGGATATTTCAAGATAAAAAGAACTGAAAATCCGAATAAATAACAAGATTTCTGAGGTCAATGAACAACAAAAGCAATGCTGTTCCTTACCCATCTTTATCCATTACAAAGTGGAGATCGCAATTGTAAGAGTCCAGGGCAACCTGCCCATCCTGCGGCATCTCCGGTTCATCGGACACTGTGCCTTTCCTGGAAAAATTTAAAAACAAGAAATTAATGACTTCACACACAAAACCTCTGAGGTACTGTTAAAGCTTTTTCATTCCTTTTTAAGACCTCTCAACCTCAGAAATCTAGTTAAAGGGGTCCGTTGGTAATTTGGCCCTCTGTCCCCATCCGCCACAATAAAGTGATGTTAAATTACATTTTAGGGGGTCAAACTGTTCAGTGGGCAAAAAATGTTTACTTTCTTAAGAAATATTATCGAAATTTGCACGATCCTTGTGATATTGCAATAACGATATAATTTCGATATATATTCAGGCTCCCAGATTCGTTGTCAGCTCTTGGGCGTCCTTCTCCACATTTTGGAAGCCCAGCTTGTTGTTTCATTTTACAAAATCTGGTCGTCCTTCTCAAAATCTGAGTGTCTCGGGCGATAGGATGACCAGGAATCTGGGACGCTGTATATTGCAGTTCTTAGTGCATGACATTAAATAAGGCCAAACATAATTGATCTTTAGCTTCTCGGATTCGTCTCAAGGCACTTTTTCTAGGGTCGGTCGGTAGGACAAAAAAAAAAGGTGAAAAAAAATTTTTTTATAACGTCAAAAAAAAAAAAATTTTTTTTTTTCAATTTTTTTTTTCCATCAGCAGGAAATCTATTGTGTCGGCGGGTCCGCGAAGTTAAGAATCAATTATGTGTGGCCTAACTGAAAACATACCCAGTGACAACACTGCCAGGCTTGGAGTCCTCCCTCTTGTCCGGGTGGGGCCTCTTCCTGTCCCAGGGAGGCGTCTCTTGCGTCATCTTGCTTCCAGGTTCGTCTTTTGTTTTATCCCCGATCTTCTTCAGCTCAGCGGGGTTGAGTAGTGGCGAAGGAGCGCCACTGGCGTTGCCCCCTGGTGGCTTGACGTTGCCAGCAGATGGCGTGGATGTAGCCAAGGGTTTGGGCGGAGTAGATGCTGAAACATATGAATTTACAGAAAGTGATGACTCCGTAACAAAGGCCTGAACAAGTACTATCAGTATAATTAAATATTTAAATATATCCCAAGATATCAGTTTACAATTAATTACAAACTTATCTGTCTATCGTCATTTACTTGAATTGACGCTATACAGACAAAGTTAAAGTATTTAGTTCAGTGCACTTCTATATTGGTGAGCAAAGTCTCTTTAAATTACGGCTTTGGAAAAGAGACTTCACATGAAACCGGGGGATAGTGTACAGTAAAATACAAATCATAGAGACTGAACGTTTTCAAGGTCAGGAGTAGACAGATGGATGATTGGGGCTTTATGTGCTGTATTTATGCACTTGGTAGGCTAATTAGGACAGGAGGACATATCATTCAAGCAGCTGTCCAAGACAGGCCAAGGTGACCTAGCATGAGCTGGATTCGAACCTGGGACCCAGCTACTGGCAGCCAACCCCCTACCACTAAGCTAACCCCCACTGCAATGAGGCAAAGGATGATTGAAACAGCCGTCCAACATAGGCCTAGGTGATCCGGCAATAAATGTAAAATGTAAATGTAGACTTTTTTATAGTCCATTACACCGACGAAGTCAGTCTCAACAGACTTCACAATTACACCCTTGGTAGACCTGTTCAAGCATGAGCCTTTCTCTACTACCCAGAGAGTATACAGCCAGGCAGCCATTTCCAGCGCACACAATGCTAAGTCACTCTACCATCGCCATCACTACCTATAGCTAAGAGCTGGATTCGAACCTGGGACCCAGCTTTTGGCAGCCTAACACTCTACTACAACGCTCAACCCCCCTCCCTGGGGTCAGGAAGAATAAAGTGCAGATGGGGTGGAATTTACGAAACAGCCCGAATTTTTAATAAATTTTCTTTTAAACAAAAAATTGTTGTTTCAAAGCTTCCCAATGGGAGTGAATTTAAATTTGCAGACAAACAGTCAGCACCCCATTAGGGGCCAACAACTGGAAAGTTACGGCCAACTAAGCTATGCTTGTAAATTGTCTTTTTTTAAAATAAAAATTCTGTAAAAGCTTACCAATGGGAGTGACCTTCCTGTCGCCAGGCTTAGGAGTCCCCTCCTCCATCTTGGCTTTCTTCTCCGTTGGTTCCTCTTTAATCTCAACTTCTTTTTTAATCTCGGAAACGTCTAGTTTCTTGTCTTCCTTGTTGGTTTCCATTGGCTCCATCTTCTGAAAATAGAAGAGAAAAAACATCAGATTGGAGGATGATTGGGCTTTACGTCCAGCATTCATACACTTGGTAGCAAGGCTGCAAAAATAACAATTAGGGAATTCGTGCATGTCTAAATCTCCCTGGAAATTTACTAAGAAAGGTCCATATTCTTGACTTTGCAGTAGCGCTTGATTCGTAGCTAAATGCAGGAAGTTTTGTTGTATTTTATGAAATTGTTGGGAAATTCATATTTTTTCTTACCCTGCTTGGCAGGCTAGTTAGATGTGATAAGTGCAGTCCTCTAAGCCACCTGTTTATGATCTTTGATGTCAAGTTGAACTAGAAGGCAAATTGGAATTTGCATATCAGGACGGTGATAATCGACCTGACCGTTGTAAAACAAGCTAGGGCTAGTCGTTTGGTATGCTGAATTGTAGTAGCAGGGTCCAATTTTATGAGGACGTTAGCCCTAAGTGGCCTTGAGAGGGAGAAATGCATATTATTTTTGCTAGACATGCGGCAACGCACAAGTGTTTTGATTGATACTTATGTTGAATTGGGAGAGACGAAAGTTTGTAGGGCTTGAGTTATGTAGAGTAATATCATGATGCATTTTTTGCAATTGCATATGAGTGTACATTATTGACAAAACAAGTCAAGTCTCTAAGCAAACAGATATATTGCACTCATCAGGCACTTTCTTGGAAGTGCCATTGATGACATTTAGATTTTAAGCAGATCTAGGCCAAGCATTCAGCACACAACCCCCGAGGCTCGCCCCCGAGGCTCGCCCCCGAGGCTCGCCCCCGAGGCTCGCCCCCGAGGCTCGCCCCCGAGGCTCGCCCCCGAGGCTCGCCCCCGAGGCTCGCCCCGAGGCTCGCCCCCGAGGCTCGCCCCCGAGGCTCGCCCCCGAGGCTCGCCCCGAGGCTCGCCCCCGAGGCTCGCCCCCGAGGCTCGCCCCCGAGGCTCGCCCCCGAGGCTCGCCCCCGAGGCTCGCCCCCGAGGCTCGCCCCCGAGGCTCGCCCCCGAGGCTCGCCCCCGAGGCTCGCCCCCGAGGCTCGCCCCCGAGGTGCAATAACGAGATTAATCATAATTTCTACAAATTTAAATTAATTTAAATGTTTCTTTACTCCTAATACAAACCCAAAACCACATGTAGGACTCGACATGTCGAAGTTCCATCTAGCGTCAATATATATAACTAAAAAATAATATAGCTACACCCACGCCACCTTCCGGACACTCCACGCGCTTTCGCGCCACACCAATTCCAGTCATATTTTGATTTCGATATCAGACGATCGAGATGCGGGGAGGCTGGGTGGGAATGTTGAGTGGTTTTGGGTTTGTATTAGGAGTAAAGAAACATTTAAATTAATTTAAATTTGTAGAAGTTTCTTTACCTATAATACGAAACCCAAAACCACATGTAGGACAGAATGGCCCAAACAGGATGGAGGGATCTTGCTCAGATTGAAGGATATTAGGAGTGCGTGGAAGGTGGAATTACACCTCACAAAGAACAGACTGTGTACAGCAGGTCTGCCCCATAACTAAGAGGTTAGATCATGACCCTTCAGGAAAAACTTTCCCTTCTGGCTGTTCTCGGATGAGTATCAATAGCCAGGGGTTGATCTGGTTGTCTTATACAACTAGTAGTTAAGGGTGTAGCCTCTTACCTGACTGTATTACTTACGGTTCTTCCGCCTGCACATATGAGGGTATGTCGGGCCTGCCGTCTCAGTCAGGGATCTTGGTCCTCTCCTCGGGGTCATGGCAATATAGTTGCAAAGTGGGATACCCGAGGTCGTCCCCCCCCCCCTTTTCTTGGGAGAGCCAAGAGGAGGTATGGATGAGGAACTTGGTCTTCCAAATCTTCAATGCCGGCCACAGACCCAATCAGCAGCTTCCTCTCGGTCTCAAAGGTGGCAACGGCTGTGCCCGTTCAGGGAGCCACATCGGCAGTAGAACCTCTCTGGGCCCAGCTGATGAGGGCAGTTGGATCCATGAGGCCAGATCGAATACAGATTCTCTCCGGTTCAGTAGAGGATCATCAGTCAACCTGAGAATACAGATTCTACTCATTGACTGCAAGCTGAGGCTTTCATGGACCCGTACAGACAGTCCCACTTCCCTCTCAGCTTGTAATGCTGCAAACCCAGTCAGACTGACATCTCTTCTCCGTGGTGGGTGGTGTAGAGGGCAGCTTAAATCATGTCAGTCTGGGGTGGTGTTCTCCTGTCCAGGTCCTTCGTCAGGTCCCACTGGTCCTGGAAACGTTCTCCCCTGTTGTCCTGCTGGGAGTTCAGGGGGTTTTGGAGCCCCAATCAGTGGCAATCACTCTTCGGAACCTTAACCAATCCATAAGGTAGACTTGTATTATGTTCCCTCTCTGTCTTGTAGCATCAAGTAGAGAGTGGCGTAATGGGAGGTCTCCTCTTGTCCCGGTCTCTTCGGCAGATCGGACTGGTCTTGTTGCTCCCCCTTTCTTCCTGTTGGGATTTAAGGGGCTTTGGAGACCCCTCTTTCTTCAGCGCCGCAGTAATTCATGAGGACGGAAGTAATATACGTCTGTCTGGTGAAATCCAGTCGAATCCCTAGTGGTTCCTGTGAACCACAATCTACTTCCTTCAGTCAGTATCTATCTGATCGTCTTAACCACCATCAGCAGTTGGTACAGAACGTGTTGAATCTTCTGTTCCTTAGGTCAAACCAAGCGTCATAAGGGTTGGTATTATGTCCGACAAATAGGCCTAGTACCTCAAGTAGCCTGTGTTGTTGGTCCTCTGTCAATCTGGGAATAACATGATTTTGTCCTTCCGGCATAACAGGGGAATGGACTGGTCTTCTGCAAACCAGTTTGTCAACAATCTTCTTCAGGTAGTTTGTGTCTTGGCCGTGTTAAAGGGGGCTTGAAACTGGTCTTCAGTACCGGCACCAAACCAAGGACGGTAGTGTTGGGTCTCCCTTCTCCGTCTGGCAGTGGCACACCTTGATATAGACAGCTTCCTCACACACAATCAAGAACTTCTCCGTCCGCACCAGTAGCCTAGCTGACGAGTCTTCTGAACCAAAATCAACACACGTATAAGGCATCCGTAGCTTTGGGTCTCCCTATGTGTCTTGTAGTGTCGAGCAACTGACAACTCTTCTGAATCACCATCACCACACTGGACCAAATGTGTGAGGTCTTCTCTGTCTGTACAGGAACTCTAGCACTGGTCTTCGGAAGCACCCTCGGCTCATAGTGACGGAAAAGGCTAGGCCTCCTCTCCACCTCAAACATGTAGTGTGAGCCTGGGCCTGCGTCTGATCTTGAAGGCCAAATCCACCCAGAGTGAACTCCCAGTCCACTCCCATGACAGGATGCAATCAATCAGAAAAGTCCGTCTGCTCTCTTTCGCACCACCAGTGCCGTGTAGTAGGCTTGTACAATCTGACCCAGTCTGGCAAGCAAGATACGTGTAGCTGGGAGCCGGAATCAACCGTGACCAGCGGTCTTCTTCCAGTCATGTGACCTTCCAGTCAGTTTGTTAGGTTCTTCGGGCCAGTCGATAACTCATTGGATCGGACATGTTGGCTCATCCTGTCCATCTCTCTGCCTCTAGTGGGTAGGTCATCTGAACCGCCGGTCCACCCTCAACCTCATACGGTGTAATGAGTCAGTTCTCTCCAGTCCCTGGATCTTCATGACAGTTCCTTCTGGATGGCTTGATGTTGGATGTCTGGATGTTGTCACTCTCCCTGTTGACCTGCTTCTGTCCAGCAATCTGGTGCATCCTTCTTGTGTTTTCTTGAAGAAGGACGAAGCAAAGCTGAGTGATCAATTCCCATCCACTTTCCAGCGGAGGTAGGGCCTAGAGAAGCGAAGATTTCCCAGTTCGATTCCTTGATATTCACTCCCTGGATGGCTAGGATCGTGCAGACCTTTCGCCTGTAGCCCCTGGGAAGAAGGAAGGAGTTTTCTGCTCCTGCACTTTGTCCCTCCTTACGATCCGTCATGGTGTTTCCTGGAGGGGACAGGTGTTCCAAGGATTTTAGGGAAGAGACGACTTTGTCTGTTGTTCCTTTGGTCGTCTGTTTACTCTCTGTACTTCTATCAATACCACTGAAACAGAGACAGCATTCTGAAAATCACACTTGGTGCAGTTGCTTGCACCCAAAGAGGTTACCACTTTACAAGTGTCATTAGATTTTAAATTTCAAAAGCAACCGCTAAGGATATATACTATTACAACAATACTTCCCTGGCCTCCTGTCTGGTGATCACATTATGGAAAGGGATTCCGAGGAATGCTCCAGTTCTTCAGACGACGTACTTCAAGTCTTCAACTGAAGTTGAAATGATATTTCATCAATATCACTTTATTGGAATCTTCACAGTGAGCAATTACGCCGTCAGGTATCCAATTATATAATCTTTTTGTTTTGTACAATATCATGACAATAAATCAATCAACCAATCTAAAGCTGAACCCAGCCCATGGGGCTATGGCAGGGTAAATCCCCTGATTGTGTTCGAAATTCAGAATAGTACCATACTTATCTGGGCACTTCAGCTCAAGTTTAGGTTTTGTACTGATCAATTTCTGGTCCATAACCTGTGGAGGTACTTCTCTTGCCTCCCTCCATCAGCCGTTTCCAAGGATGACAGGCCCTTGGCTTAAAAACTTTTACATTTTCACCAAACAAGAACGCCTGAGGTTTACCAACTCGGTGGGTTTACTAATATCCAATGTTTATGTATAATGCTATTTCTCATCTGGATAATAAGAAGTTGTACTTATCTGTTCATAGAGTCATGCCATGGACTGCTGTTAGTGTCATGTCCACCTGCATCCTCCATGTTTCAGTAGATAGGTTTCGATCGAGTACGTGTTCGCCAGCCAACCAGGCATGTTGGCTAACATCCCTCAGAAAGGTTTCATGTCAGTTTCCTTGTGTATCTGGCGTGTGTGTGTGTGCTGCCTGAGGTCTCTTGTTCATATTGTGGTGGTCAACCAGCAATATACTTAAGAAGACAGGTCATACAGATCGTAGACACATGACTATGCTGAAGGCAGAACATTGTTGTCACACTTCTCTTTCCTGTTGAATCTGAAACATTTGTTACAAGAGAGGCATTACCGTAGCTTAGATCAAAGCCATACAACGTACAGTATCGATCGATACGTTGTTGCCAATCAAAGTTGTTGTCTCAGGAATACCTTCAGTAAACAACCCTAAAAGAACCGGAAAAGGTACTTATCTTGTGAGGGATAACCAGAAGATCCTTCATGGAGTAGTGTGCAGAGCTTCATGTATGCTGTGTCCATAAGTCTATTTATTGTGGTAGTTAAGCCAGCAATAAGAAAGGCCAGGATTTGGACATGTGTTGTTCCACCAAGGCTGTGTGTTGTAATCTTTTCTCAGCAATAGTCATCTGTTCTGCCTTATGCACTTGATCCCTGAAAACTTTCAGAATCAATGTGAACATGATGGATCTCAATCCAGGTGTTGGTAACAGGGCCAGAAACAGTATATTCTTAAAAGAGTGATACCTCAGGATTCACCATTTTCCTGATAAAATAACAGGTTTACCCAATCCTGGCAGTAACTTCCGAGGGCCCAGGCATGTCCAATGCTACATAAATAATAGCAAGAGCAGTAGTAACCCAGTTTTCCAGAAACTTTTAACAGTTTTGTGGAGTTTTAAACCCAAGCAGAACAATTCTCTGCACCCAAGTGGGCGACAATCCAGTAACAACAACATTCGCCAACATTCTCACAAGGTGGCGCAAAATATCAATTCATACCAATTTCTTCTCCTAGGGAGAAAAGTTTGCGTTATTCTGACAAACAACTCGAGTTCAATGCTTGAGAAGCAGTGTTAAGCACCTGATTAGTGAGTTGACTTATGTCTGTTGAAGCAGTTATTGTTATAGAAGGGAATAAAATCACTTATCTGCATGTTTGTGACGTTTCCCGCACTTTCCAGCGATTACCGCCACTTTGGTTGTCATGCAAAATGGCGTCCGAGTCACTGTCAGACTCGTTTCTTGGAAGTTTTTCGTCTCGTGCTGTTATCTGATGAGTTGTCACTTTCCTTAAACTGTTGTAGAGCCATCAACAGAATGTTGTGGAAGTAAATTGGTCGAGTATTCGACCATCTTCGCATTAAAACGATGGAACTAAGGCTCCAGAGTGGAGCAAGTCGATCTTCATTCTTCAGCGTCAAATCAAAATATGGCTGGAATTGGTGTGGCGCGAAAGCACGTGGAGTGTCCGGAAGGTGGCGTGGGTGTAGCTATATTATTTTTTAGTTATATATATTGACGCTAGATGGAACTTCGACATGTCGAGTCCTACATGTGGTTTTGGGTTTCGTATTATAGGTAAAGAAACTCATTAACTGTATTTGGTTGAACACAAATATCCTTTATATGATTTAATTGTTGTAATCACAACTCAGGACAACCATGGCGCTGGTACGCACTTTGCACGTTAAATGGCTACGGAGAGTGTCCCCCTAGCGGGAAACCCAAGAACTACCTTTTCACAGCAGCAAAGACAGCGGGAACCAGCCAGACGACATCAACCAATCACATCGCTTCATTCCAATGGCAACCAGCTACTCTATCAGATATGTATAGGCTCTGACTCTATGTATCGATGGACTGGTCCCCCCTAAGCTACAGACAGGTGGGCCAGATAGCAGTCAAATGCATCAGATTTAGTGATTTCTGCCTATTCTCGGCACTGTATGCATCTATCTACAGTTGTTACAGATAGATCTAGCCCTAATCTATCTGCCTCATTACTCTGACGCATCAGGATGGCATGTGTGCAGAGGTGGAGGGTGAACTAGAAGGCAAATTGCAATTTGCATTTCTGGACGCTGATAATTGACCTGAACATCGCAACATAATATTGGTCTGGCAGTCTGGTTGGCTGAATTATAACAAATGTATTGCTACATAGCGATGCATGAAGTTTTTTGATTGATTCTTGTTAAATTTGGCCAGCATAGAATAAGTTTCCATGGGTGATGGAGTTATGTGTTTGACAACTTGACATATTGTGTTAAGCTGACAGAGGAGATACACACCCACAGCTCATCATTGCTTTGGACATCTTAAGCTAAGGTAGATACAGCTCATCTTCATGAAGCAGACACACTTTTACGATTTCAATAAAACCTGATATGTTTGAGAAAGAAAGCAATAAAGTAATTTAAACAAAGTTAAAGAGCCCTGAAGCTATTGCCCTACTTCATTGCACATTGGCCTAGAAAAATGGACCAAGGGCAGAGTAAATGTATTTACCCCTTTTCACACCTCTTTCAAATGACCCAACAATCTTGCAGTATGTGTATGTGTATATATATAGGCATATGCAGCTTACATTTACCATGAGTGTCATCATAGGCGTACGGGACGCGCGATTTTTGGGGGGGCGAGCGACATTTGCCCGAATTTCGAGATCTAAATTTAATACCATTTCAAATGATCTGGAAATCACTAATTTAAAATAGTTTTTACCTAATCATCTGCCCAAATTTTTTAGTCTTTTTGCCCGAATCTTACTGTTTCCCAAACTTTTGGGGGGGCGACCGCCCCCCCTGCCCCCCCCCCCCTCCCATACGCCTATGAGTGTCATGCATTTACTAAAAGTACACTGTATAAAGTTTATAAACTTCAAATTAAGTAAAACTTTTATTTGATTATGTATACTACACCTTACTTTATTAAAACATATATATCATGGGAGAATTCTTTTTATTTTGTTTCCATAAATTGTCAAACAAATGGACCAGTGTAGTTTGCTTCCTCAAATAGCCATTCTTTAGGTCAGAAGCAGGTGTGAATGAGGCCATGGTTGTAAAACAGTTCATCCTGTCTGAGCATAAGTAGGTCACAAGTTGGTCAATAGCTTTAGGGCTCTTTAACCCCCTTTTAAATTGTTTCTTTATGACAATTCCAAGATTTTGTTGAAATCGAAAAAGAGTTTGCTTCATGAAGATGAGCTGTACTATTCTAGAATTCTGTAATCATGTAGAAGAGGAATATGTCATTCAATAGCTTTCTAATATGTAATAGCTTTGAGAAATGAAGCATCCAATTTTATTATATAAACTGCAAGCTGCTAGGGAAAACTACAACCTGCTGGGAAAAACTCAGATCAGTGCACTACATCAGTTAGCTGGCCCTGTGTGATATAGATATTGTAGGCCTATATCCCAGTAATGACTAAATAAAATTATTACATTTTTTCATGGATCTATAACACAAGCTACACAATCATTGTGACACCCACCAGTCCCCTATATATAGGCTAATAGTTATAAATGTAGGCTTTGGGAATGGGGGTTTGTGCAGATTGTGAGGCCTGTGATCTATAAGTTAAACTGAACATTAGACCTGTATGCATGCTAGTTTCAATCTAATGATCTAGTTGTTGAACACCTGCAAATCTATATGGCTCTCTCAACCAATAGCATTAGTGTGTATTTTGCTTGCTAGGTGGCTACCAAGTGTTGACTACGGGTGTGCGCTGAAGCATCTCAGGTTCTGGCAGACTGGTCCCCCCTCCCCGGTGTGCAATAGGGACAGTATATCAGTTATAATTCTTGTACATTGTCCTATTTAGAATCCAGTCAATTTTCCATGATTGCAACACAGATTTCCAGCTATTCTCGGTGTTAAGGACCAATTCACCGAGTGATATCTGTAGATCTATTCACTATCTGTTTGCTACATCAGACTGATCCACTGGGATCACATGTGTGCAACATAAAGTAAGTTTGATGAGTTTACTGTTCACATCACTATGTGTAATGTTCAGCCAACAGGAAACTGAAAGACACGCGAAAAGACAGGAAGTAGCGCGTTGTGCAACAGTATCTGGACGCCAGAGGCGTCCAGATAAATAGGAGCTGAGTGGAGTAAACCACTATATGTCATGTTTAATGCTGGCAAAGTTGACAGGAAGTCAAGGCTGACAGAAGTAGTAGTGTAGCCAAACAGTATCTGGACTCCGTCCAGATAATTCTACACAGAATCAGCACACTTCCAAGCTTTAACATGTCCATAATAAATTTATATGACATGATTCACTAAAATGAGTTCAAAGTAGGCATTCTAGATTTCCTAAAAATGGGCGAAATGTGTCAAAAAGCCACATTTTGGTGCTTTTTGACTGTTGATACCAAGTTCTTGCAGGAGGCGTTTTCTTTAAATATTTAAATAATTTATACCAGAAATTGGTTTAAACTTATTTGAATTGGGTGTCATTCTTGATATTGTAAAGTCTGTCTCAGTAATGGCATGAAATTCAAATGCCATTTAGCCCATTTTCTCAAATAGTTACGTTTCATCATATAATGAATATTCAGGGTGCTATATATCATACAATTGACATATCTCAATATATGAGGCATCCTTTCAAAGCCAATGGAAGCAGATTACAGTCATATTTACAACTAAATATGTGACCTGCTCCACCAAAATGGGTTCAAAGTCGGCCCTTTGTCATATTTAGTTGGGAAAATGACTTTATTCTACTGGAAATGGGCTTTAAAATTATGGTTCATACGTTTTGATATCTCCATTCAATCCAAAGATATGGCACCTCAAACATTGATGATGCAAAAGATCAAACTTTGAGAAAATGGTATTTGAATTTCCCGCCATTGCAATGAAAGAACTAAAAGTATCAAGAAGAACACCCAATTTAGATAATTTAAACTCAATTTCTTGTAAAATGGTCTTAATTATTCAAAGGAAATTGTTGTGCTAAAACGTGGTACCAACAGCTAAAAAACATTGAAATGTGACCTTTCGACACATTTTGCTACTTTATGGGAAATATAAATTGCCTACTTCGAACTCATTTTGGTGGAGCAGGTCACATATGATGGGAGGATGACTTTGAAGTCATTTTGGTGGAGCAGATCACAAAAGTTGAAAATCTAATAATTATTTTTCATAATTTATATACTCACAAGGTCATCCTTAGGCTCCTCTTTGATTTCCATCTTGGGGGGTGACGCCCGCCCTCCCCTTCCTCCTCTGTCTCCTCCTCTTCCTCCTCGATCGAACCCTCCTCGTCCTCCTCGGTTCTGGAAATTCCCTCTACCGCGGAAATTGTTGTTGTTGCTGTTGTTTTGAAAGTTGTTGCCTCCTCCGAACGATCCTCGGTTGTCTGGTGTAAAAAATAACCACAATCAATCAATTAATTTGGAAGTTCAGAGAAGAGATTGCCCTAACAAGCAGAACTGAAACATTCATAAAATATTTAGGGTGGATGAATTATCGATATGTTGCAATTTATCGATTTGCAGCTGTATTGTGACAATTGATTCACATAAATTTTAGTCCAAGTTGGTGTTTTTTACATTTTGTTTGTCACATCTCCTTCAATACAGTTGCATCATAAGCTTGGACAATTATCCAAATGTGACTTTTTTTTGCAATCTTGGTGGACTTCTTTTTGATAATTTGGAATCATTAGGGCCTCAACTTATAACCAGACAAGCAATTTCAACATGTCATATCATTTGTACTTGGGTCATTCCATGCCAAATCACCCAGAATCAGAAACTTGCCCCAGGTCACCATCTCAGAAAAAATTGAAAAAAATCTCAGATGTAGTGCTACCTGAGATAGGCACTTGACCAAAATTTGAAGTCTGTGCTGTCAAAACTCATGGAGATATGCCCATTTGAAATTTTGGGTGATTTTTTAACTTTTTGGGAAATGCATCTTCACCTGAGTTTGAAGCAGTGTATAGAGTCACATTTTGCAACTACAGGTCCAATATTTTGGTTATTAGGACAATTGCACCCATATTTTCAGTTTCTGATGTCAGATTTGAAATATCTCTATTACACAATTGGTGTCAGAGCTCCAAAAATGGCCGAGAACTCAAATTTTCAAAACGGATGGCTATTTGAAAGCTCAGCCACAGGAAACTGAATCAGCAATTAGTGCTGAAACTGGTTTTGCAGTTTCACCTGATGTCCTTTAACTGATCCAAACTCTTAAAACCTGTAAATTCACATATACCAATGCACACCACACAATCACCAAAGCGATGTTTTACAATTTTCGTCAAAAATACCTTTATTTGATACACTAGAATCACATGTTGACAGTTGTTGGGAACATTCAAACTTTTTTTCCAGTCTTATATACCTCTTAAGATATTATGAAGAAAAATTCAGGTTTACTATCCAATGGGTTCTATTTTTAAAACTGAAAATACTGTATAATGGTTTTTATTGCAAAACGTGTGAAATGTATCTTCACCTGATTTTGAAGCAGTGTGTACAGTCACAGTTTGCAACTACAGGTATTTTATTTTTGGCATAAGAACAATTGCACCCATATTTTCAGTTTCTGGTGTCAGATTTGATATATCCCTATTACACAATTGGTGGCAGAGCTCCAAAAATGACCGAAAACTCAAATTATCAAAACGGATGGCCATTTGAAAGCTGTGCCAAAGGAAACTGACTAAGCAACAAGACTTAGTGCTGAAACTGGATTTGGAGTTTCACCTGATGTGCTTTAACTGATTAAAACTCTTAAAACCTGTAAATTCACATGTATACATAATTATATACACTGTACCAATGCACAGCACATAATCAGACAATCAGATTTTTACACTTCTTCCCTACACGTAAATTAACATTTTGTGTGCTTTGCATTGGCGGATGCGAATATACAGGTTTTGATCTTTTAAACGACATCAGGTGAAACTGCAAAACCAGTTGCAGCACTCATCGCTAAGTGAGTTTCCTGTGGCAGAGCTTTCAAATAGCCGTTCGTTTTGAAAAATTGAGTTCTCGACCATTTCTGGTGAAAATGCATGACACACATTTTGCAATAAAACCACTGTTCATTGGTTTTAGTTTTAAAAAAATAGAACCCAATGGAAAGTAAATAGAATTTTTCTTCATATTATCTTTAGAAGTTTATAAGACTTGTCGGAAAAGTTTTAATGTTCCCAACAACTATCAACATGTGATTCTAGTGTATCAAATAAAGGTATTTTTGGCGAAAATTGTAAAACCTAATTGTTCTCACTGTGTACTGTGCATAAGAGTTAGTATATATGAATTTACAGGTTTTATGAGTTTGGATGGATCAGTTAAGGGACATCAGGTGAAGCTGCTAAACCAGTTTCAACACTTATTGCTAAGTGAGTTTCCTGTTGCAGAGCTTTCAAATAGACATCCATTTTGAAAATTTGATTTCTCGGCCATTTTTGGAGCTCTGCCACCAATTGTGTAATAGGGATATATCAAATCTGACACCAGAAACTGAAAATATGGGTGCAATTGTTCTTATGCCAAAAATAAAATACCTGTAGTTGCAAACTGTGACTGTACACACTGCTTCAAAATCAGGTGAAGATACATTTCACACGTTTTGCAATAAAAACCATTATACAGTATTTTCAGTTTTAAAAATAGAACCCATTGGATAGTAAACCTGAATTTTTCTTCATAATATCTTAAGAGGTATATAAGACTGGAAAAAAAGTTTGAATGTTCCCAACAACTGTCAACATGTGATTCTAGTGTATCAAATAAAGGTATTTTTGACGAAAATTGTAAAACATCGCTTTGGTGATTGTGTGGTGTGCATTGGTATATGTGAATTTACAGGTTTTAAGAGTTTGGATCAGTTAAAGGACATCAGGTGAAAATGCAAAACCAGTTTCAGCACTAATTGCTGATTCAGTTTCCTGTGGCTGAGCTTTCAAATAGCCATCCGTTTTGAAAATTTGAGTTCTCGGCCATTTTTGGAGCTCTGACACCAATTGTGTAATAGAGATATTTCAAATCTGACATCAGAAACTGAAAATATGGGTGCAATTGTCCTAATAACCAAAATATTGGACCTGTAGTTGCAAAATGTGACTCTATACACTGCTTCAAACTCAGGTGAAGATGCATTTCCCAAAAAGTTAAAAAATCACCCAAAATTTCAAATGGTCATATCTCCATGAGTTTTGACAGCAGAGACTTCAAATTTTGGTCAAGTGCCTATCTCAGGTAATACTACATCTGAGAATTTTTTAAATTTTTTCTGAGACAGTGACCTGGGGACCCCTGGGTGATTTGGCATGGAATGACCCACTTACTTCTTACAAAGGGAGTGCCTAACAAACTGCCGGCGCCACCCATGAGAGGGGAGGGGTTGCCTCCGCCGCCAAGATTCCTGTTCATTCCTCCTCCCCCCATGAAGTTATTTCCCTGGTTGTTGAACCCGCCTCCCTGGTTGTTGAACCCGCCACCTTGGTTCATGAACCCTCCTCCACGGTTCATTCCTCCTATAAAATTTCAAAAGCAAAATTTTAGTTAAAAATACGGAATGTAATTAAGAAACCAGCATTTAACAATGCACTGATACCACTTTTTCACTTACGATCTGATACCGATACTGGTATTTTGTTGTCGATACCACCAATATCCGATACCAATACCATTGGTTAAATATGTCTCCAATGTGATACCGCTTTTTGAGTGCCAATTCAGACACCGATATATATATCGAAACATCCTCAGTATTTCTTTCTTGACAACACTTGGTATCAATAATTGCCAAGTTAAATACATGTAGCCCCTCTTGTCTGTCAAGTAAGTCGGTCTTTTGCCCAGTTGCAAGCCATGGTAGCCAACATGAACGGGAAAAGTACAGAATTTGGGCATGTCATTGTGCGGTTTTATCTAAATCTCACCGGAAAATTTCAAAAAAGGTCGAAAATTTCAACCTTCTAAGCAGTCACTCGATTCGCGACCATTTTGGGAAATTTTGTCGTACACAATCAAATTGCCTGGAAATTTACATTTTTTCTAGCCCCAGGTAGTAGACCAGTTTGTTTGTCGTCAAAAAGTTTAGGCCACACAAAATTGATTCTTAGCTTCGCGGACCCGCTGACACAATAGATTTCTTGCAGATGGGAAAAAAAAATTTTTTTTTTATTGACAAAAAATTTTTTTTTGTCCTACAGACCGACCCAAGAACAAGTGCCTTGAGAGGATCCGAGAAGCTAAAGATCAATTATGTGTGGCCTTAGGCCAAGTTGTCAAAACACTCACCGCCCTGGTTCATCATTCCCCTTTGAAATCCCATGGAGTTCCCTCGTCCGAAGAATCCTCCCCCTCTTCCGCCGTTGAAATTCATCTTGAGTCAGTCTCTGTTTCTTGTTTTATCTGGAAGCAACGGAATCCCAATCACAGAAGCAAATCTTTAAACTTGCACAAAAATTTAGAGGACCGGCTGTCAGCAGTATTTTTGAAACCAATTTCTAAGATTTTCTTGGCTTTTCCAGGCCGAATTTTCCAAAAATCAAGGCCCATCATTCAGCAAACTGATACAAAAACAATGCAACTTAACAGTACTTTTTTTTTTCCCGAAACATTGTTATGTTTCTAAAATTCTACCAGCTGACTGCCAAAAGAAACAGACAAATATTCACTTGTGAATTTATTTTTATAAGAATAAGAAGGAACTACATTCCAGGCCTTCTGTGCAAAATGCAATTTTTTTCAAGGATTAATAGACACACTGAGTACAGACACTTTAAGGCAGGATATACAATTTTTCACATCATGGTCATTGGATTAGAATGGGAGTGGCAGTATACTGTTGTGACATCCAGGCTGTCTCTCCGGGTTGCGACACGATTGTAAATAAGAATGGACTGCCATGACCGAAATTGCTCCAAAATCGGAAAAATAAAACAACCAACACCGAAACTATACAAAAGTGTGATACCTTTTGGTAAGCTAAACTACACAAAGGCAGGTGTATTTCTACTGTAGGACTTCTGGCCACGCAGTTTAATATCTGACCAAACGCCTGTCCTCTGCTTTATGTGATGGATGGACGTTTGAGGCTTTCCGTCCTGTATTTATGAACTGCAATTACGACAAATTTATGTGACATTGTGTAATTAATCTTTAGCTTCGATAACTTAAGCGGGACTTTGATAACTTAAAAACAGGAGTTTTCGCCAACACACTTAAACGGCTGACTGCCAGAAATCATCTGACCAATGAGAGAGCCATATTTTTAAGCAGGCTTCTTGAACTTGCATGAAAAGATTCTTTATAGTAAAGGATTGGCGACACAGCCTGCATCTTTATTGACTGCATGGTTGGAAAAAGTGTTCGTCCACACTATCTCTTGACAATGTGACATTATTTTCCAGAGCACAGACAAAATTCTTGTCAGTGCAATTATTACATTATCACATTGATATCAAAGTATACTTACCAAGCCAGAAAATTGGAATTGGTTGTATATTATGCTTGCAGTGCAGTGATACTCTGTGTCGGCAAATAGTGCAGGTATAAGTGCACAACACACCGCTCTCTCTCTCTCTCTCTCTCTCTCTCTCAGTGGGCCTGGGGCACTTGCAGAGTCAAGATGTGTATTGAAGGTTTCCCCAAGTAATTATTGCTTAAATTTGTTTATAAGAGTGGTTGTAGTTAATATAAGCCATTGCTATACTTTAATCAGCTTTGTCGTAGCCCAAGCCCAAGAATCCACAATGGTAAATGAAAAAAAAAGGAAATAAATGCACATGTATGCAACATACAGCAGCATGGCATAAATCACGATGGGCTATTAAATTTATTCCAATATTTCTATGTTATTTGATGTTTCTATGTTAAATATAAATAATTAAATATGTATGTAAATACAAGGTATGTTTGTATGAGAGACACTTTAGATAAATACATATTTTCTAAAAATGGCTAGATACCACAGCAGGGCTAGGAAAAGATGAAGGATTTTAACATGTACATCTCACACACACCTAATTGAACTTTCAAAACTAGAACCTGACGGTTTTGTGATGGCAACCTAGTAGCATGATCAGAGAAGGAAAACGTTACATAGTAACTCAGTCGATATATCACTAATACCTGGATATGGAAAACCTGTCCATAGAAATTATGTAACATTTTAACCTGAATCTGATGATTCAAGACCTGTATCT
Source organism: Platynereis dumerilii (assembly GCA_026936325.1). Taxonomy (NCBI): domain Eukaryota; kingdom Metazoa; phylum Annelida; class Polychaeta; order Phyllodocida; family Nereididae; genus Platynereis; species Platynereis dumerilii. Next base: position 5,278,784 of record JAPTHN010000004.1, read on the forward strand.
TATAACAAATTAAATAAAATAGAAAAAAAGTAACCATAAGTACCCTCTGTGGTTCAATTGTTTTACAGTTTATAATCATTAGTAGAGGGCATTTAAGTGCCTTTTGGCTCAAATCATGCTTAGAGTTCCATCATGAAAATATATATTGTAGCTCCAATGGCTGAAATTTTAGGCATACAGTGGGCAGTTGCATTTCTGGTTCAAATTATGGCAAAGAATTGTTTATTAGCTGTAGACAAAATACCATAGAATTTAATTTGATAGACAAACTGTCTGCAGTATAATGCCAGTGTTGAAATGTGTCCGAGAGTACATTGGTACTTTTTGTTTGGAAAAATTATATCTAATCAACAAGCCTAAAATTTCAGTATAGAACAATTACAACATGTGTGAGCACATCAGAAAAACTGTTTTGCATGTGAACCAGATTAATATAAAATTAGAATATAAAAATGCATTTACATAACAAACAATAAAAACATCAAGCAAAGCCAGAATGAGGCAAAAGATTAACAACACAATTTTCTGTTACACAGTATACAGTTATCGCACAGCACCGAGTGCAATATCAGTTTTTATGGCACCGAGGTGACTAATATTGCACGAGGGCGCAGCCCGAGTGCAATATTAGTCACCGAGGTGCCATAAAAACTGATATTGCACGAGGTGATGTGCAATAACTGTTATATCATATGGTTTTTTTGGGAAATGCTAAGAAAAGGGCCGGAATTCTGGTGTCAAAACTATTTTTGTGTTTCTTTGACCTACATGTTTGAAATGTAGTATCAATAACTATTTCACTCACAAAAATGTTTCACACTTTTGGAATCCATAGAAGATATATTTGATGATTGATCTTCTTTAATTTTTTTCCCTCAAACTTTGTGGCAGACTTAATTAAGACCTCTAGATTCAACAAAGTCACTGAAAAATGGGAGAAAAAAAATTGTTTTTCGGCCAATTAATGCATTATTCTTATTAAACAAATAACATACACAGTACTAAAAGTTGATATCTACTTAGCCCTTTAGTATACGGATCTTTTGGCCACCACAATCATTTTTCTATCTATTTCCATTGCTGTGCAGTGACTTTCTTTAACTATTTAAAACCAAGAAACGAAATCGTTGCTGCTGCAAGACTCAATTTGTGTTTCTTTTACACAACATACTTAAAATGCATCTCACTAGAAATGGATGAATATTTCACTCACCAAAAAAAATGTAACACTATAGGAATCCAAAAATGATGTACTTGATGAAAGATTTAATTTTCGATTTTTTTGAAAAACTTTATAGCAGACTTTTGACGTCTAAACACAATAAAATCGGCAAAAATGCCGTTTTTCGGCCACTTAATGCTTTATTCTGATAAAACAAATTACATAAGCAGTACAAAAAGTTGATATCCAATTAGCCCTTTAATAGACGCATCTTTTGCCGTTAGAACCATCTTCCTATCTACTTCCGTTGCCGCGTGGTTGATTTTTTAGTATAATTGAAAAACACACTTTTGTTGTCAGCTTGTGGCTGCAGCAGCATGAAAATATGGTGCTTCCTCTCAGGTCCGTCCAATCTCTCACATGTTAAAATGACCGTGCAATATAATGCGTGCAATATCGTAGAATATTGCACGGCTGTCGGCCAATCAGCAGCGAGTATTCTGGCTAACCATATGATATTATAGTTTATGTCACACACAATAAATAGAATATCTGTTTACTTTAAAACAATCACTTGTTTGAAATTTGAACTGTATCATAGCTGCAGCCTGCTTATCTTTTTTTTGAAAAAGATTTTCTTGTTTAAACATTAAACTGCCTCAAAAGAGTAGCAACAACCAAATGAAACCCACAGATATTCATCGTACAAAGTCAACTCTGGCAATCACTCGACTGTGGACAAGTCGCACCACCAATGGCACAGTCAGGGTACCCACTAAAATTTGGTATCCCTGTATTTTCCCTGCTTCACTGGACTTTGGTCTTGTGCTAACGCTACTAATCGGAAACCTTTATTTTTTGTTTAAAATAGAGGGCTTGTTTCACGCATAAACACAAGTAAATCCAAATCCCGTTTTCCCTGAATCTGGGGCCAAATTTCAAATTCCCTAATTTTCCCCTGCAGGGAATTTATTTTACCATTTTCCGTTTCAACAACAACAATTTTCCGTCCGGTGGGGACCCTGACACCGTTATGAACAAGCACGTAGATAACTGTAATGAAATGCTGAGACAAATTGCAATGTGCATTTATACTGCAATGTACCATGGTCCATTGGCATTGTCACTGACCAGTCACTCATTTACCCATTTCTTCAGCTTCTCCATTGTCTGCAAGCACAACTTTTGAATGGCTCTAATTCTCAGTTAGGCCTGTAACCCAACACCCACAACAGACTGCACCTTAAGAGGAGCTTTGTTAATTGCAATTCCGACACTTGAATACACAAACTGACAAAGCAAGATCAAGAAAGAAACCATTTTGTATTTCAAATGCAAAACGCCGGCCTGTTGTTCTTGTCCAATTCGCAAGAAAAAAATAGTTTTTCGCCCAAAGTAGCACCCCACGTTGTTCCCTGATTGCAGTACTCTCGTTTGCACTACAAAATAACCCATACTAACCTAAAATAATGTTATGATTTAAGAATTTTCCTGGTCATTTCACACACACGCTAAATCGCAGCCATGTCTTCGGCTTTGACCAGCAATGCAACCCAAGTGAAAACGATTGCAGCGCCGCCACCAGTGCGTGTATCCAAGACATGACGCTTTCTGCTATTTTCGCCCACAACAACTCCCACCTGTTCCCAGTTTTAGCCTAAATTTAGGCTGTAAGTCAGTGTAAGTGGCCGCAGCAGATGCATCATGACTGACAGAAATAATCTCTACAACTGGGAGAGGTTTTCTAAACCTCGTGTGTATTCCAGAAGTCAGGTTAGTCATGTTAGTGGAGTGAAATCTAAATTTCTAAAATTAGCCATATAGACCACAACCAGTGGCGGAGCTATGGGGGGGGGGCCTGGGGGGCCAAGGCCCCCCCAAATGGATTAGTGCCCCCCACTGGCCCCCCATTTCAGATTTGAGAAATTTGAAAAATTATTTCAGCAGAGCACATCTGTCTAAAAGTTGTGACCTGAGCCGGCGCCTACCAGAATGACAGTTGCCCTTAAAAAAGTTCTAAGGCATTTGACAATTTTTTATTTTCTTTGAAGTTATCTGGCAATAGGAATATCTGCATCCGCACTTTTTAGTGAGGCTTTGTGACATTTGGAGGCCTCATGACAGGATTATTACAGCCCCCACCCTATGGGGTAACTAGGGGGACTTGGGGGGCCGGAAAGGAGGAGGTTATGCGGGGGAAGTGGGATGCAAGATGGGGTAACCGAGGGCTAGCAGGAGGCAACTTGGGGGAAAGCGGGGGCAGTGGGGGGCAAGTGGGAGGAAGCGGGGGCAAGTGGGTTGTTAGCGGGGGCAAGTGGGGGATAAGCGGGGGTTAGTGGGGGGAAGCAGAGGGTAAAACGGGGGGTAGCCGATATTACCGGAATAACAAAAGGGAGCGGGGGATGTATCCTGTCATGAGGCCAATATATATAGGCCTACTATGAACGATACTGACTAGATGTAGTTTTGTTTTGGAATATCTCCAAGACTTATTTTTGTGTTGCAGGGCCTCTTAGCAGTTGCTGCTGGTCGATACAACATATTTTTGTATTATGTGTTTAAGGACTGAAATCTCATTTATATTGACATTTAATTACTTGAGAATCTAAATCTGATATTGACACTCTGATAACTCTCTTTAAATTACCAAAAATTTATAGATTTAACTGCTAGAACTGGCAGTGGTATTGTAAAATAATTATATACTTAATTGCGTTTTAACTTTCTGTAGATTAGTGTAGACATTGATGTTGCTTGGTTTTATGATTTCGATGACACATATACCTTTTTTGATATATTCAGCTTGTCAAATAAGAGTTTATTTATTTAGATACTGATTTTTGTCGTTGTTGCAGAATGTGACCACAAATGACGATGTTCAATCATGGATTAAGGTAACCTATTACCTACTAATCATTTATAAACAACAGTTACTGTTCAATTAATTTAAATTTGCTAAATTATATACACTTTTCTTGGAACTATGACCTTAATTCCTGAAATTATTAATATGAAACTTAGATTTGGCCAATTTGATTGCAGAAAGTTGAGACTGCTTCGGACATGGCAGCTGCTGCGGCATTTGGAACAGAGTCAGTCGGAAGAAATAGAAATCATAAAACAACCGCTAAAATGACTTTAGAAAATGTGAGAGATCACGATTCCGCTCTGAGCGAGGGTGAGTCAGTGGATGATTTGGGCTTTACGTCCTGTATTGATGCACTGAAGAAGCCTTTGGCCGAGAGGAGAATTGAAAATATTTTCCATCCAACATGTAATTGTAAATGGTGGATGATGCTATAACATTATTGTTGCTCAAAACTGCTTTACAGATAATATTAATTGAAGTTACATTGAGAATTGGACCTATCTGTAACATAAAATCCGAAGGAACGAATTGCTGCAGCTTGTATAATTAATCTCACTTTTTCTTTTATGCTACTATTATTTTTAAAACTTACAGCGCAGGAGTTATTGCAAAACTGGATGGAAGAAAAGGTTTTGGCCGAGGTGAAAGATGAGGGTAATATGAGCGACGAGTTTGAGGACGCCATTGCAGACGACTGGACTGACAGACGGAAGACAAAGGCAGACGTTAGGAGAGAGTGGAGCCACCTTGTGGAACAGACAGAAATTGATTATGGAATATACAATCAGGAAATGAACTCCAAACGATCGGATAAAAGCCACTGTAAGATATTTTTAGTATTATTATTATTCTAAATTTATTGGTAAACTGAAAGTGTTGAGTTTTGTTTTCTATAATTAAATCTTCAATTATGGCCGGTGTGAGAGTGGTACTGGAGTATTTATAAAAGAACTGCTTTTAAAGAATTTTTCTTGACAGATAACAAGTTGTTTTTTTTTTGCAGCTTATTACAATTTATTAGAAAACGATCCTGACTCACTCGTCAACGATGTCATGACAAATCTGATGGAGAAGGAGGTCATTAACGGAAAATATCTTGCTGACCTCGGCATCAACATCAGGGAAGAAAAGAAACCTATGGACCCTCGGGCCAAGATGAAATTCCGCCAAGAACAGGTATATGATTCTAAGTCTCTATTTTTCTATTCTATGAATAAAAAAAATTAATTTAGTATTTTAGTTGAAGACTAGATTTGTCAAGATGGAAATTTTGTGATTGTGGCTGGTTAAATATTTTTTCATCACAAATGCGGATTTTATTTCAGGTGAAGTTAAACAGAGAGAAAAGATTGAAAGACCTGGAAAAACTGAAACGTGACAAACAAGCAAAAAAGGACGCTCTGTTTCAAGCACGCCAGGTTATCAAGCAGGTGGGTGAAGCCAGGTTGAACTGCATTTCTGTAGAATTTAATTAACACTTACAATTGCTACAGACCCGGAGGAAATAATTACTGTTGTTTGTGTTTTCTTCATCGATCGTCATTTCACATAATACCACCCCATCCTCATCACCTCTACATCCCCGTGGTATTTTACTCTCAGTCCATCATCCTTTGTGGTCGCTACAGACCCGGAGGTAGTAATTTCTTGGTTTGTGAATCCTTCTCATCGATGATCATCATTTCAAGTTTCTTCCCATCGCCATTTCATCTCTGTGGTCGCTACAGATCTAGTCGGGGCCCATTCCCCCCTCTGAACTCGATCTCCCAGTTACTCCCAAACCACTCATTCACCCAACACCAAACTTTACATACATTATGACCCATGAATACACGTTGCTGATGCAGTGTTAGACTTACTATAAATTGTTTCTAGCCCCTGTAAACTCCTCCTGATTTCAATAACGTTTCATAAGCACTGCCGTGACGTCCATGACCTTGGCCAACTTCATGAATGTGGTTGTGACGTCATGAACTGTATCTATGATGTCATAAACAAACAAGCAGACGTCGCGGCAATGGACGCATGAAAATCAGGCAGTTTGTTGACTGCATTGTTGGTATTTTGTTGATTTCTATGTTATAACTAATTGAACGTAGATGTCTTAAATTTGGTGCACACACTTTTGTAAGCAAGCCACACAACATAGCGTCAACAGATTTTGTAGTTACATTGTAGTTATTTTAGCAGACACTGTTTTAAGGGGTCATCGAGTTCAGTCAATACAAGTGGCTCTGACCCAGAAACTGGCCTTGCAGGACGTTTCTGGGATCAGAGGCAATGCTTGGACTACTACAGATCCAGAAGCCATAAAAATTATTATCCTTACTCTGTCATCCTTTGTGGTCGCTACAGACCAGGAGGAAATGATCTCTGTATTTGATGAGAATATCTTAACATCAATTTTGAATATAAATATTTGTCTCAGTTGATTAGCATTTTCAAGTTGTTCATGTTAGCACTTTTGTCATCATCGCCATTCTCATCACTGTGGTCGCTACAGACCCAGAAAACCAAAACTGATTATCTAATGATATCAATAGCTTGTTATCCTTTGTGGTCGCTACAGACCCGGAGGAAAAGATAACTACTGGTATTATTACTTTATTGTTTTGTCACCCTTTGTGGTCGCTATAGACCCGAATATGGGGTTTCATGTTTAAATTGTTTTACACTCGCATCAACGCACAAACTACCTCCTTTGAGTGCTGCACTTTGTTATTTTTGGGGGCACAAGTTTCCTCAGCGTTAAACAAAAAATAATAATCATAGGGGTCCTCTCTCGGCGCCAACTTGATACCTATACCTTGTGGTCTCTTGGACCCAGGGAAAGCTGTAAAACATAAAAAATAAATAAGTAAACATCGGTCTCAGTGGTCTCTCGGACCCTACCCTTGATCCCTTTAAGAAAACAGCGCAATATTGTGCAAAAATTTTTAAAATCTTTGACGGCGAGAGAGGGGCGTATGCCGAACTGTTTGGCAAAAAAACAAAAAAGGTTTTCGTTGTTTGTTTTACTTTCTTTTTTTTTACTGGGTGGTAGGAGTTACTGTCAGTATTAGCAGTTATACTATATTTTTGTGTTCAGTTTTACCAGTATTTATTTATTTATTTGTCTATTTACGTGTTATAACCCTTACTGGACTGAAAGGACATTTATGGCATCCCTAGCTAGCTGCCTGAGGGACCATTTATGTCCCTAAACAACAGCTTGTGACGTCACAATCGTCCTGGGAGATTGTTTAGTTTGAACAGCCCAGTCCAGTAAGGGTTAATCTATATTTATTTATCAAGCTATTTTAATTCTATTTATGTAATTTATTTATTTATTTGTTTTCTCCTAAAAGAAAGAAAGGTGGTCTACCGAGAGGAGAGCCCACCGACGCAAGAGTCAAAACTGATGGGATAACAACCGAAAGGTTTCGTCCCCAACCATCTACATCTACATCTACATCTACTAACTATCTGTATATTCTTTATTTTGTAATTTCAGGAAGAAAAGAAGAAATCGCAGCAAGAGAAGAAGGAGGAAGATGAGATCCAGAAAGAAATGGCAAGAATTCGGAAAGAAATGGCCGAGGAGAGGAAGATGAAGAAAGAAATGGCCAGAAAGTGAGAAAACACTGATTATCGGTCTAAAACCTCATCACATATTGTTTCAACTTTGAGCTTACCTAAATGAATATCTATATTTGTTAAAGGATTATGCAATGTTGCCTTTTTTTTCATAATTATCTTTACTACATACGTATTTATTTAATATTTTGTATTAACGAAACAAAGAAGGATAGATATATAGATTTGGCTATGGCCTTAATGTCATCAAATTATTTCCCTATATAACTTGCATGTTAAAATGCCTAATTATAAGTGGTTCCTTGGTAATTCTGTTTTATAATTTTCAACTTTTCTTGTGCAGGGAAAAAGAAGAACTAGAAAAACAAATGTATGAAAATGAGGCCAAAGAATCAGTCGTTTCCATGGAGATGAGAAAGCAGTGGACGGACAGACAGAAAGACCAAGAAAGACAGGGAAAGATCAGAGAGAAGATTATGGAAATGGAAGCGAAGAAGGTCCAAGGAAATTACAAGGTAACTCATATACAAGGGTCAAAATGTGCTTGAATGTTTTCTGAGAGTATGCCGACCAATATCTTGAACTTCAATAAATTATTTGCTCAGGATATTTAGCTGTCCAAACAGACAGTCCAATGTCCATGCCAAAATTTAGGAGCTGTGGGCTTGCAGACTCAAAACAAATTTTGATCTCTGGATCAATTGGCCTGTGAATGTTTTCTTTATATTTGTTGTCTACTTCAGCTGGTGCACACATGCTTCAAGGCATGGTTCAACATCGTGGCCCAGAAAAGACTTCAACTGGGAAAGGCAAAAGCTCTTTCAGACTGGAGAATTATGATGAAGTCGTTCAACGCTTGGCATTCTTACACCAGGAGCCAACGTCTGACTGCCGAAGCAAGAGTACACCAACAGCAAGTCATGGAGTCAAATAGGTATTGAAATAATGCCTTTGTCTATCAAGTGTAATTCTTATACACTATAATTGTGAAGTTTAAAAAATCTGGAATGTTTTTTGTTTGTTAAATTTCAAAAGTCTGAAATGTTTGTAAAGTTTATAAAAGGTATACATCTTTTCTCATGGTGAAAAGAAACTTCAGACTTAATTTGATACGTTAATAATTTTGTCAAAATGTCCTACTTGATGTATCATACTTAGAGTCATCAAGATCCCATTCTATCATGTTTGAGATATTTTTTTTTTCAGAAAATGGTCCATGGCTGTGAACCACCACCGCCACTGTCTTCTCAAAATGAGCTTCTCCGCATGGCAAATATTTGTCGCTCAGTGTCAGCACCAAAAAGAGATAGAGCAACAAGAAATGAGCAAAAAGAACAAGATGGCCGCCTTTCTGCAAGCTGCTGCTGCGGGACAGTTATGGAACAATGAGGAAAATACAAAAGTTCGCTCTTCCAGATCAGAAACGAGTGTATTACAAGATAGTGCCAGGGAAAAATTGGTATGAGACAATTTTCTCTCTTTGTTTACAGCTATATGTCTAGTAGTAAATCTGCAGTTATCTCCAGTTATTTCTATATTTGTCTTGTCTCGTATATCTTTAATTATTCGTCTTTACAGACATTTCCTGTCATTATTGTCCCATACTTCTGTGCGGATCAGGACTGATTGATATGTTATAGCATAGCCACAAGCACAAACTGATATTGTATGTGTTAAAATCTGCCTTTCTGTCCATAACTAACTGTAAAATTCAAGTTCTTATTTCTCCAGGTTTGTAACTGACGGATTCTTGTTAATTTTCCTCAGGATGAGCTATTTGATCAACCTCCTCGTCCCAAAGGAACAGATGGAAGATCAAGAGATTCCGCTCGTTCTGACTCGACCTTGACCTCCAGGTCACAAAGGTCAAGGTCAAACGAGAGGTCACAAAAGAAGGTCACCCTTCCAACTGATGCCTATCAGGTACAAGTGTTATATTTTTCAGAAATTGGTCACTCTCGCACATCACCAGATTATTAATACCATCCCAGCTGACAATGCACGTGAAGTTCACGTGATAAACATGGGGGGAAACTGGTGAACATGACATAACTGAGAGTTATCACGTGTTTGTGTTCACGTGAGAAAAACTCCCACATTTTCATGGGATAACCACGTGATGAATATCACCAGATTAACGCTTGGCCATCTTCATGACATAACTGAGAGTTATCACGTGTTTTTCTTCACATGATGAACTTCACCAGATTATCACTTGACTACCTTCATGACATAACTGAGAGTTATCACATGTTTTTCTTCACGTGGTTAACTGGTGAAGATTGCCTTCCAGAAATATAGATGGAGACACCTGTACTAGAAACACAGCTGTTTACCGAGTTCCGCACTAAGTTTACTTTAACTGAGTTTAAACTAATTAAACAAATGATTATGATTTCTAAATCTGAATTAATGCACAGTATATGGCGGAATGAAACTCATTATCTCAAAAAGGAGCACATATTGGATATTATTACAAAAGAATAGTTATCCGAAATGTGAATCATGTACGACTACAATCCTTGATTCTGGTAACCCATTAAGAAGACTGAAAAGAGACTCACTGCATCACACTGGTTGTGACAAATTTTCAGCAAGTTCCACGTGATAACTGAGGGGCAATTTCACGTGATAACTCTCAGTTAACCACCAGTTTTTGTCAGCTGGGATAAGTTTAGGAAACACAACTACTAAATATTAAGAGGAGTCATAAAATTGTGAATACATTTTCAGGTAAAGAGAGAACACTTGAACCTCACAAAAGAACAAATTGCCAATCTGACAGAGGGCGCCACAAGCATTGAAATGCAAGGCATTCCACAAGAGGGCGGCTCAAGTCCAACTAAGGGTGGCAGCACCAGTGATCCGTGGCAGAAGCGGTAAACTTGAATTTTCATAAAATGTCACATGGCAATTTCTTCAGATTGTTTCAAGGAATTATTATTGTATATGATCACACATTGTTGATTTCCATTGAAAATGTAAATGTAAACCACACTAGATTGATCTGGAAGTTTCTATGTACCACAAACGACATCTATTTTCGACACGACAGTTGAATTAGACACTCACCAACCGCCTGGCAAATGATCCAATCAGTCCAGTAAGTTGTTGACATTTTGGCCGACACTACAACGAATTATACTGCAGCTGGAGCACCTGTCAAATGCACTTGACAGCCCACAGTGTACATGTCGAATTCAACTGTCGTGTCGAAATCAGAAGTCGTCCATGGTAGCGGTATAAAAAATGTTCAAATAATAATGCTAATAATAGCTTGACGTGACTTTGGGACATGTTTGCTGACTTTTCTTGCTTCTCTATCCAGGTATATCCCAAAGGCAATGGAACACAGACACAAAGCCCAACAGAAGTTGCTGGAAAACCAACAGAAACAAATAGCGGAACAACAAAGGCTGATAGAGGAACTGCAATATCTACAGAGACAGCAATTGCTTCAGCAGCAATTGACCAACCAACACTTGATGCAGCATCTGATTGATAAGAAAGGAGGAGGTAAGCGTGAATTTGGAGTTACCACATTTTTCCTATCTTTAATTATATAAGTAGAAGATAGTTTGATAGGCTGGAGCTGAAGAGTGTCTGATTGGCTCTGTGATTGTTTGATTGGCTGGAGGATTGTTTGATTGGCAAGGAAATTGTTTGAATGCCTTGATTTTTGATTGGGTAGTATGTTGTTTGATTGGCAAGGGGATTGTCTGATTGGCTAGGAGATTGTTTTTGATTGGCTAGAAGGTTGATTGGCAAGCAGATTGTTTGATTGACAATAAGACTGCTTGATGAGCTAAGAGATTGTTTGATTAGCTAGGAGATTGTTTGATTGGCTAGAAGGTTGTTTGATTAGCTTGAAGGTTGATTGATTGGCAAGGCAATTGTTTGATTGGCAAGGAGGTTATTTGATTGACTACGAGATTGATTGGCTAGGATCTTGTTTGATTTCCTAGATGGTTGTTTGATTGGCTAGGGCATTGTTTGATTGACAAGAAGGTTGTTTGATTGGCAAGGAGATTCTTTAATTGGCTGTGAGATTGTTTGATTAGCTAGGGGATTGTCTGATTGAGTAGAAGGTTGTTTGATTGGCTAAGAGATTGTTTGATTGGCTAAAAGGTTGTTCGATTGGCAAGGAGTTTGTTTGATTGGCAAGGAGGTTGTTTGATTAGCAATGTGATTGTTTGATTAGCTAGGAGATTGTCTGATTGGCCAGAAGGTTGTTTGATTGGCTAAGAGATTGTTTGATTGGCTAGAAGGTTGTTTGATTGGCAAGGCAATTGTTTGATTGGCAAGGAGGTTATTTGATTGACTACGAGATTGTTTAATTGACTACAAGATTGTTTGATTGGCTAAGAGATTGTTTGATTGGCTAGGATCTTGTTTGATTTCCTAGATGGTTGTTTGATTGGCTAGGGCATTGTTTGATTGACAAGAAGGTTGTTTGATTGGCAAGGAGATTGATTGGCTAAGAGATTGTTTGATTGGCTAAAAGGTTGTTCGATTGGCAAGGAGTTTGTTTGATTGGCAAGCAGATTATTTGATTGGCTAAGAGATTGTTTGATTAGCAATGTGATTGTTTGATTAGCTAGGAGATTGTCTGATTGGCCAGAAGGTTGTTTGATTGGCTAAGAGATTGTTTGATTTCCTAAATGGTTGTTTGATTGACTAGGGCATTTTTTGAATGACAAGAAGGTTTTTGATTGGCAAGGAGATTGTTTGATTGGCAGGGAGATTGTTTGATTGACTAGGAGATTGTTTGATTGGCTAGGAGATTATTTGATTGGCAAGCAGATTGTTTGATTGGCTAAGAGATTGTTTGATTGGCTAGAAGGTTGTTTGATTGGCAAAGATTGTTTGATTGACTAGAAGGTTGTTTGATATTCAAGGCGATTGTTTGATTACCTGCAAGATCATTTGATGAGCAGTAGATTTTTTGACTGGGTAGGAGATTGTCTGATTGACTGGGCGATTGTTCTGTTGGCTGGAGAATTGTTCAATAATTTATTTATTGGAAGATGTCGCTTTATTTTTGTTGGGAAAAGAGACAACAAACGTCGTAACTTTTATGTTTTCAGATTCTCCAAGCGAGCAAAACTTCAACCCTCAACACTTAGCGGAACACATCGATAGACTCAAGGAAGAACTTGCTGAGATGAAACTAAGTCAGAATGTAGGTCAAGAGAAACTAGGTCAAGGTGATGAAAAAGTAGGTCAACCGCCTCCTGTACTACGAAACGCTTGGATTGACTCCGCCAGGACAGAAAATAGTTCAATGACAAACGTCACTACTGCAAGGACAAATTCAACTTCCAGGACAAATGAAGGGAATGCCAGGACAAATTATGAGACTGCAAGGACAGATTTAAGTGAACAGTCAACCGCTACGTCGAGACAGGGTAAAGTCAGCAAGCCAGACTCGGCCCGACATAAGGCGTTCCTTCAGTGTGAGTAGATCAGTGAACAGATAGAACAAATAATGATTGCAACTTGTTGTTAATATTTTAATAATGATTGTAAATATATTTTTTTATTCTGATAGCTATGGAAGAAAGAGCAGCGGAAAGAGTAAGAATTAAGAAAGAAAGAGAGGAAAAGAAGAGGCAAGAGGAGGAGGAGAAATTGGTAAAATATAGGAGCTCTTTTAATTCAACAATTTAGGCCACACATAATTGATTCTTAGATTCGCTGACCCGCCAACACAATAGATTTTATAACAAAAAAATTTTTCACTTTTTTTTTTGTCCTACTGACCGACCCTAGAAAAAGTGCCTTGAGAGGATCCGAGAAGCTAAAGATCAATTATGTGTGGCCTTATGAAATTTTAATGCCAATTATGCAGTTGAAACAGTAGCCTATGATGAGTATGATATTTGTCCAATGGGAGTCATTCATCTGCATGTTTTTAAGTGCGAATGTCATTGAAATAACAATTAAAACAATTAGTTCTACGAAGTTGTCTTAACACATTATTTTCTATTTTTAAGACAAAACTGTTAGCGGAACAGGAGGAAGAAAGGAAGAAAGAAGAAGAAGAAAAAAGACAAAAGATAGAAGTGTACAGGGAAAAGAAAAGACTAGAGAAATTAGTGAGTATTGCTTGGTATTGACCCGAGTATTCTTCCTACCAGTCCATATTTTCCCGAGGGCCGCTAGGCAGGTTTGGTGTTATTGGAGACAATACATGGATATTCATGGAATAAGAGGATTTAATATAAGCATATGAACTGTGCATTGTAGTCGCCACATGCTTGAAGCCATGAGACTTTTTTTCCCCTTTTAATGAATAGTGGAAAAAAAAGGTATCTACTTTCTTGACCAAAAAACCTGTGGTATTTGTCACAAAGGGGCAAATGGGCTAACTATAGCTTAAGAAAAAGCCCCCCGCTGGTCTCGAGCCTCCTCGTGGCGGTGGGTAGTAACACAAGCATGAAGACCTCTATCTCTTGGGGCCAACACTAGACAGTGCGTTTGCACACAAAGAGGAAATTGGCTAACAATAGCGCAACAAAAAGCCCCCGTAGGTGTCGGGCCTCCACAGGTGTTGGGCCTCCTCGTGGCGGTAGGTGGTAACACAAGGGTGAAGACCTTTATCTCTTGTGGCCAACATTAGACAGTGCGCTTGAACGCATCTCCCCGACGCTTAAAGGGGAGAAAAAGAAAACTTGACCCAAAAAAAAAAACATGTGCTTTGTCTGTCATTATAGCTTAACAAAAAATTAACTAATAACCCTTAAAAATAATTATTTGTTTTTCTTTACAGAAAGAAGAAGAAAAGCTAGCGGCAGCAGAAAAACACCAACATCAAATGCAAATGGCAGCCGAACATTCCAATCTAGCAACCATGAAGTACACAGGCTGGTTGCCATGGAGACGATTGGTTGCTATGGCTCACGAGAAACGAGAAAGAGCGCAACGTCACCACCAACATTGTGTGTTACGGTAAGATGAATAGATGATACAACGTGTTACAAAGTTTTATTTGAATGTGACAAATTGTCAAAATATCAGACTTTACTTGTATTTGTTCAATGTTCTAATAACTTTTTTTTTTACTTATTTCAATGCAGGAAGCATTTGTTGTCATGGCACCAACTGGTTTCTAAGGAGGTAGCAGAAAAGAACTCCATCGCAGATGAGTTCCACAATTATTCTCTCACTAGAGGGTGCTTTACTAATTGGAAAATGGTAAGTATTAAGTCAGTTAACAATTACTGAAAAATTATTTAAAATTTTCACTCTCAAAGATCAGGATTCAGCTTAGAAGTAAGAATTAGTTTTGGCTGAACCATTCTCTCCCAAGGGCACAAAACGTAAACGCGACATTGCTAATTAGTGGATGGTGGATGGCTTGTCGGTTGGTCATATAGAAACGTATGGTAAAAATGATCTTTCCTCAGCATGAACCTGACGTTGAGATCTTTTACATCGTTGACTCATTGCATTGCATAACATAGTATCTTTGACATTGCTCCTCAACATTGTGAAATCATTGCTACAACGTCGCACCTTTGACATTTCTTTCAATTTCTTTGCATTTCCAGTTCCGTCACAGTGCAATGATTTTGGAACAGAAGGCAGAACGATTCTACAGCAATCAACTGCTCAGGAAAGTCCTCCGCGTCTGGTGGGACTTTTTGGAATCAGAGAAAATTGCCATGCGCCACAAGGAGAGAATGGCGAAAGAACACAACATTGAGTGAGTCTCAAATATATTTTTCAACATGCATCGTTTTTGCATTGTTACAATGCCAACCTTCTGTATCTTTTCTAAAATTTGCTGTCTTTTCTCAAACTTTTGCCTCCTTGTCAAATTTCTTCTTTTTCTCAAATTTCTGTCTTTTTCTCTTAAACTTCTGAATCTTGAACTTCGGTATTTTTCTCAAACTTTTTCTTAGTTTTTCAAACTTCTGTATCTTTTCTCAAATTAACGCATTTTTTCCTTTAACTTAAGCTTTTCTCAATTGTCCACATCTCTTATATATCTCAAGTTATACTCAGTGCCTCATCTTCTCATTTACACTCAAGCTTCCTTGACCTTCTAGGGCAAAACTCTCCCCTTTTCAATGCAATTGCATACCTCTAAATGTCCTAATTAATGGTAATTACTATTAAGCTGATTCATGCACAATACACAAGAGGGCAGCAGCTGCGAGGTCTCTACCAGTTGTCCCTTTTCTGCAGCTGTGTTCTCTTCTCTTCTAATAAGCATCTACGGCTGATCTGCAACTAATTCATCTATTATGCAATACATTTTTTTCCAAAACAAAATGTATGCATCTATCTATCTTTTTGTCTGTTCTTTCCATCCAATCTACGGGAAACTTACTTTGCAATTATTTATAATCATCATACTATTAATTCATGGACCCCTCACTCTACTCTTCTCCCATACTACTCATTGCTCAGTTATGAAAACTTGCAAGCAGCTGCCTAAACTGCCCACAAGGTCCTTAGCCAGGTTTGGTGTGTGTATGGACGATTGAGATGTTGTGTGTTATTACAGTCGAAAAAATTGAAGTGATGTATACTATATATATATTCATCCCTCTCTCATGCCTTCACGGGTGTTATGCTAGTATTTTCTTAAACTTATGAACATTTTCTAAAACTTCAATCTTTGTTCAATGCTCGGTATCAATCGTCTGAATTCTGTCTTTCCTCTAACCTCCGTATCTTATTCTTAAACTTCTGTATTCTGTATCCTATCATAACCTTCTGTATCCTTGCTCAACCCTCTGTATCTTTCACCTGCTGCCTGTATCGTTTTTCAGCCATCTATGTATTTTCTTAATGCTCTGTATCTTTTCTCAGATTTTTGTATCTTTTCTTCTTAACCCTCTGTATCTTTTCTTGAACTTCTTTTCTTTTAACAGACATCCTTTTGTATCTTTAATATCTTAAGTATCTTTTCTCAAACTGTAGGATCTTTTCCTCATCCCACTGTATCATTTTTCAAACTACTGTATCTTTTCTTACAACAGGCGAATGAAGAAGGCAGCTTTCCGAGCTTGGAGAAGATTTCCAGAAATGTTGAGAAAAGAAATCGACCGAGAGAAAAGAAAAGAGGACTTGAGGAAGAAAGTTTCCAATTTGCTTTCCGACTACGAAGCCCCTCCCCATCCGGAAGCTAGCGTCAGCTCAAATTTGGACGACTTCTTTAAGATTTAAAATATTTTGAAGTCTGATGACTTAGATCTGCATGTTGATTAGATATATATACATATAGCCTGTGTAGAAATTGTAAAACTTCTTTTTTTACAGTTGAAGTACATAGGCCTAATTGTGTACATATTCATGAATTGTCAAATATTTATATTTTTACTTGTATGTAAAGCTTCCATTGCATTCCTTAGGCCAGGCTTTTTTAATTTTTAGCTTCTCGAAATGACCGACCCAACAGATCTTTTGCCTACGGAAAAAAAATCGAGCATACCCTCAATTTTTATCAAATTGACATTATAAAAAATTGAGATTCACCTTTTATTTTTTCGTTCTACCAACCGACCCTAGAAAAAGTGCCTCGAGAAGATCCGAGAAGCTAAAGATCAATTATGCCTGGCCTTATATTTTAATATTTTCGTTGGACTATTGACTGATTGCTTGAATAACCGCCCCATTCATTCTTTTTTATTTGAAGCGGGGTAACATTTACAATCATTTTTACGCTGTAAAATGGCCTTGACAAATTAGGCTCTATATTAGAACTTTTTAGTTCAGTTCTATAAGGCCACACATAATTGATTCTTAGCTTCGCGGACCCGCCGACACAATAGATTTCCTGCCGATGGAAAAAAAAATTTTTTTTTTTTTACATTATAAATTTTTTTTTTTTCACCTTTTTTTTTTTTGTCCTACCGACCGACCCTAGAAAAAGGGCCTTGAGACGAATCCGAGAAGCTAAAGATCATTTATGTGTGGCCTAACTTGTTTTATGTTTCTTCATTATGTGATCTCTATTAGTGATAATTTTTACACAGAATTTTTTATTGCAAAATATATAGGCCTACCATAATATATATTGAAGTTGAAGTTGGATATGTGATATCATAAAATATATGCAATTATGCCAAGCAAATGTGGCGTTTTATCAGGAATTTTTCCATATTGTTTGAATATCTGCGATCGTTTAAATAAATAAATCAAACTCCGTCCAAAATATGAATTACTTCTTCTCTTTAAGGGCTATTCCATTTAAAAATCTGGGGGGGGGGGGGGGGGGTGGTCGGGCTACGATTTTGACCCCCCCCCATGCATCTAAAACGATTTTTTTTTACCCCCCCATGCATTAACTTCGATTTTTTTCACCCCCCGTACATACATCACAAAAAATTTTCTTTATTACAATGCGTAGGCCTGAATAGAACGGCAGTCCCCCCCCCATATATCTGCAGTGAATTCCGCGAGTGCCCCCCTTGCATCTACAACGTATTATCGCTCACCCGTACATACATCATAGGAAAAATAAACCAGCCCGACCACCCCCCCCAAGAGTTTTAAATGGAATAGCCCTAATTAGGAGCGGAGATAAGGCTGTTTGAAATATTGGTATAATTATGAATTTTTTACTTGCGGAATACATTTTATAACCTTCACTGTATCGTAAAGGCTAGTTTGAGGATCTTGAAATTTGGCAAAAATATTTTTTGGTGTTGGAGGCAACAAATGCTAGGAGATTTCTGAAAATAGCCCAATCCCTGTATGCTGAATAACTTAAAAGAGGTTACAGAATTCTCACGTGACAATTTTTACAACTGTCAATTTCTGATTCTTATTTTGGAGCATTTGCAACAGTCTATAATCCCTTCTAGTGTTGGGTATCGTGAGGATTTTGCGATACAATAGTTTAAACGATACTTGGTTAGCGATACAATACCTGAACGATACATACTATCTTGTGAGGAAGCGATTCAATACATTGCCAACAATTGTGGTGCACGATACAATACTATTGCGATAGGTAAATATCCAGAAAAAGCTTGAAAAACATCATTTTTCATGGTATCAATTCAACATGATTACATCATTGCTGTATGAAGTTAGTATTTGGAAAGTTTGGCAAAAAATAATTCTCTAGTTCACAAAACTGAAGTAAAAATATTGCAATTTTCATGGGTTTCTCACAAGATTGAGGTGTGATGCGCATTTGAGCGCCTGTCAGAAATTAGCGGAACTAGGCTTTTGAGCAGGCAATACGTATCGCGATAATCATGATACTTGCTGCCTTTGGCGATAGTGTATCGCGATATATCATGAGTAATTTTTCCTCACGATAGTTGTATTGTGACTGCACTGGCGATGAAGTATCGCGATAGCGACAGTATTGTCCCAACACTAATCCCTTCACCCCATGTAAAGGCAATTCAGTCGCAAAACAAGTAACAAGTATTGTCGGGGAAAACGCCCCACTAAATTAAGACTCCAAATCGAGCTAAATCGATGTGTTGTCTAAAAACGGTAAAGCACAACCAAAACATTTTTTTCCACATATTTTTGTTTTTATTTTGAGTCGCAAGACTAAAGTAACTAACTGTAACCAATATATACACTATACAGTTTGTACAATTCAATATAAATAATGCGACATGGTACATCTTAACGTCATCGAATAGTATCAATTAAACTTGAACTGATTTGATCATTGCAAATAAATTTATGATCAGATGTTACATTCGATTGTGTATTATTCGATAGGGGAAATAATTATAAACTTACTCATCATTAATAATTATGCACTTTTCATTCCAGTTCAATATCTACTAAAATATTGAATCATCATTTAAGTATTAATTTACAGAACAGATGATTCAGATTTAAATTTGTCATTTCATGTATAGGCCTACACATTTCAATATTTTCTTACATGACTAATAAATTCACAATCAACACCTTCATAATATTCTGATTCTCTCTAAATTGTACTCTTTCTTCTTGCCATATATCTCATTTACTCTAATTATAGAAACACAATTTTTAGGCAATTAGATGACATCAATTTCTCACTTAATAAGTTAATTATAATCTTATACTACTTTCTTTATACACTAGCAATTGAAGCCTTAAATCTTTGGTAATAGTACAAGTAATTTTTCACACAAGTGACAATGAAGTGTCATCAAATACATTTAACACATAAGCACCAATTAACGTAATAGCAATGGGACGGAGTAACAGAGAAGAAGAAGAAGAAGAAAATGGACATAATCCACTAGCTTTCATAATTTATTGAAGTTCATCGTAATGCCACTTAAACTTAGGCCAGACTCTTAATTTTTAGCTTCTCGGATAGACAAACCGAACAGACTTCTGCCTACGAAAAAAAAGAAGAAATTTGAGTTTACCCACAATTTTTATCAAATTGACTCTATGAAATTATTGCTTTTTTTTCTGTTCTACCCAGAAAAGTGCCTCGAGAAGATCCGACAAGCTAAAGATCAATTATGTGTGGCCTTATCTGGATATATTCATGAAAAACTTTCAATTTGCAAATGAGATTCTGACAGTAGAAACTGGTGCATAATCGTATTGGAGCAATAATGCTTATATTAGCATTTTTAAATTGTTTTACTTATACATCTATGGATTGTTACATGTTTAACACATAATTATATTTCACACCAAATGCATATGTGATTATTGTACAAGAAATATGTCAAATACTATGACACATGAATATTTATGACTAGACATTATGTGCCAAATAGGACCCAGAACTAAGAAAAGCCGAATGCAGGCTTCCCACAAAATTTTACGACAGGAATTCCATGACTTTTCAATGACTTTCCATGACCAAATTTAGGGTTTCCATGACCAATGTTTTACTCATTGAGGCCGAGATTCACCCAGAAACGAATTCACGCGATGATCATCGTTGACTGTCTGGCCATCCGATCAACCATCTGACTACCATAAGCTCCCAAATGTGTTAAATTTTAGCGCGAATCGTAGTCAAAATGTGAATTTTCCATGACTTTTCAAAATATTTTGAATTTCCATGACTTTCCATGACCACTATTTTTTCCCTGACTTTCCATGACTGTGGGAACCCTGCGAATGATAACCTGTAACTTTTTTAAATAAAATTTCTTATGGTCTTCTGTTTTAGCAGCTCAATTTGATTAAAGCGCAGCAAGGCTGAAGACCATCAGATTTCAAGCAAATTGAGATAATTTAGTGAATTTAATTAAATGGTTTTCGCAGCTTAAAATGAGTCCTATATTTTGTTGGAACTCCAAAAAGTTGTAGGCCTAGTGAGGTGGTGTTTTACATCTCATCTGCCCCTGATTATTAAGTTGAAATCCAGTGGGCTACCTTGTAGACATCATAGCAATATAATTAGAATCTAATAATCGACCACTCCTTGTAAAGAGTCCATATAGTTATCCATGAGCTTAGACACTTTAACAATACACATGAATACATCATAACGTTATAAGGCATTTTCAATTTTTTATATATTGAGACTTTTGAGATTTTCAGTACATACTTATGATGATACATCACTTGGTAATAGCTTTACAACAGTTAGCTTCACTCAATTCAATATAATATAATTTCATACAACAGTATATACAATTCATAACTTATATACACACAGAGAACACTAATAAATAGCTCTAGCTACTATCACAAGATGTGTGACCATAATTTAATCGAGCGAATACCGATATTACCGATTATGACTGATTAATCATTGATAAGTGATAATACATCATTAATCACCGACATGTTCAAAGATTATGACTGATTATAATTAGTTATATTTGGGTAACTTTTAAAAATTTTCTGATTTATCAATATATATATAATTATTCAAAATCAACAACAAATATAGCAGTAACCTACAATCAATATTTGAAGTAGGCCTAATCACTTAGATTAACACGAATGATAACTAAATTTTGCGATTATTGAATAATTATATTTCTCTGTTTAGTGCCATTAAAATAAGACACATCAATAGACCAATGACCATTAAACGCACAATCAGAATTTTATATCTTTTGATTAGATCTATATTAACAAGACAATAATTATTATGATACATATCATTTAAACATATCGGTCTATCAAGTAATTTGACCATATATCGGCAATTCTACATTTTCTACTCAACTACGGATCACAGACAGAAGTGTTTTGTTGTCTTGTAAGACACAAGTGTTTCAAATTGTCAACTTTAAATTGTCACATTTAAAATGACACAGGCTGAGACAGCTGTTTTAACGTGTGAGACATAGCAGGCGTTTGTGAAATTGATTTTCCATATGAAGTTTGACTATTTCAATTGAAAAGCACTGTAATTATTTTCAAGGTACATGTAACATTCAAAATGAAGCCTAATCTTGTATTAGAAAGTTTAAAGTAGTTTCATCATTTCTGAAGTGAGTGAGTTTGTGTTTTACACCCCATCAGCACCAGTGTCATAATCTCTGAAAATGAGTGCTTTTTAAGTTGGCCTAATGAGTGAACAAAGTTGCGTCTGGGCGATGAAATATATTAGTTTACACATTCCCTTTTTTTGAGGAAAAATATATCTCTTGAAAACTTAGAAAGAAACAATTTTTGCTTACTAAATAAAATCAGGCCAACGTAGTATAATATTCATATTAGAATTTCTCAAGTTCTTTATAAATATATATAGTTTTGGAAATAATATTAGAAGTACTTTTCAAATGATACAGCCACTCTTCAAAATGGAAAACGCAATATTTGCACTTCAGGCGGTTTTGTTTGTGGGCGAGTGTTTTTAACGACTAGTTCAGTTCCCTGATTGACACAAGAGGGCAGCAGCAGCAGGCATAATAGCAGATGAAACGTAAGGCGTTTTTGATGATAACATGAACGATGCATGACACATGAAATGAAAATATATGGGAAATTTTCTCAGCAACAACTAAAAAGTAATACAAAGCTACATTGCTGATGATACTTCAATGGGAGAAATGTTAATTCCGGACCTTACAATGGCTTCCCTGAAATTTCCCAAAAGTGGGTTTTTTTTTTTGAGAATTCATTTACAATTTCACAATTTGTGATCTACTTAGCAAAATTAAATTTGATGATAAATCGAAAAATATTCCATTTGACCTAATTCTAATTTCTGTGACCTTTGACCCAATTGAGTCCCAACGACCAATGAGATGATGAGAATGAAGCTGCTGCTGAATACTTGATGTAATTTGCATAAATTTGCATAATTGGAAGGTTATCTGTCATCCTCCTCAATCCAAGCCACGATCTTCCCTTCCCAGCCTGGAATAATGGCATCATCATGCGTGATCTGAAATGTAACAAAAAAATTTGTCCTAAATTTCTGCAAATTACTTGCAAGCATAACACCTGTGAAGATATGTGAGAGGAGAGGAGAATAATAAGAAGATTATTTTGTAGAAAAGCTATTTGCAAGTTCTCATAACTGAACTATTAGCAGTTCGGCTGGACCAGCATAAGGAGTCCATGAATTGATAGAATGATTTCCTTTTAGAACTAAAACAAAATATTTTGAACAGTTTAGGCACAGAGAAATCAACATAGCTAGGAATAAAATTATGGGCAACACACCTCCTCCTTAACTGTGCCGAACTCAGGGTCCATGGCCTTGAAGTGGTATCGGTAGAGCCCCTGTCGGTCAAATATGGCTTTGATGTCCCTTAGTCGCACTTCCCCTAACCTGAAGTTCAAAATGATAACATTGTATTTAATGTTTTTAATACTAGTTCCACTGGTTCAGTGATGGTCACAGGTGGTTTTAGAATTTAAACGAGAGTTTGATAGACATATGATAGGATTTTGGTCGGCAGAACTGATTATGATCGGTAGAACATGAAAGCCTCGTGCATCTATGTAAGATTCATTTATGTCACAAATGAGACAGCTAATCATAGCATCTAAATATGACAAATTAAACATTCATTACTTGACAAACTTACAAACTACCATCATCCACTAACAAAATAAATGGGCAATAATAGTACTTTCTGTTGCCGAAATTGGTCATGGTAGTGACTGGTATCAAAATTTTTCTAAGTTTTTTTCTGAATTTTTGGTGCTGTTGAGAATCGTGACCAACATCGGTAACATGGCAAAAAGCCATACTTCCTGTCTATAGACCAATCAGAGGGGGTTATTCTGGCAGTAAGCAGTAAGGAAATAGACACAAAAAATGCAACAAGGTGTTGCAACGGCTGAAATGGAGTGAGTGAGTGAGTTTGTGTTTTACACCCCATCACCACGGCTGAAATGGAACCATTAACTTTTCATAGTGTCATCTATCACAATATATGTACATACCTTTTTCCGATTGTGCACATGAACGGCGTGACAGTTCGATCAGTGAAGTATAATATTTTTGTAGACTGTGCCACTTTATTTCCCGTACTGCTGTCTGCTTCTAACCTCTGTACGGGGTAACCTGGAAAAACAAACAATTTAAGAATATTTTAATCTGAAAAAAAAGTTCAATCTTTTTCTCTACTTCATAAAACTCAATAACACCAAAGTCTTTCGGAAAGAGTAGGCCATGTTCAGGCTGATTCTTTTAAAACCCACCTTGTATAGATGTGATTGGCGACCGTCGGATGTCTCCCGTGGAGTCGTAATTTAACCTCCCTCGACCCGGAGAACTTGAATCGCTCTGAAGAAGAAATCATCCAAAATACAATGGAAGTTACAAGAAGGGAAGACTGGTGGACCCTAACCATCACTCAAGCCAGAGACTATATCAGAACTGGAATTGAATCCTGGACCATTTAAGTGGAAGCACGGAGTTTTACCAGCTGATCTTTTGTTTGTTTGTGTTTTACGCCTCAGCAGCACCTTAGTGGGCTATATCGAGGCAGGCGATCGCCGTATGATGATGAGATGAGAAGACTGTGAGTCTGGTACATACCCTATTAATTCAGGGATGCCCAGGGTCTTTCAGTTGCCCCAGCATAGAACACTGGATACAACCCGCCTCCATTTAATGTCCCATGGGCTCGGACTAAATTGAGTTCCGGGGTGGGATTCGAACCCACGCCCTCAGAGCCAGTGGTTGTGCAAACAAGCACTCTTAACCATTAGGCCACGGAGGAACTCTTTACCAGCTGATCTAACCCCCCGAGTTGTAAAGCAGATGATTGGGGCTTTGCATCCTGTATTTATGCACTTAGTACTAATAGTAGGCCAGTTAGGAAAGGTGGAGGACAAGGCAGTAAGTCAAACGATGATTGAAACAGCTGTTCAACTGCAAAAGAGGGGGGGGGGGACGGATGGATGACTGGGGCTCTATGTCCTGCAATGATGCACTTGGTAGATTAATTAGAACAGGAGAAGAATTTAATTTCTCTGTCACTCGTTTTTAAACACACAAGACAGGTTTAATTTCATTAACTTATGGTTGTTGACAACAGCAAATCAGCAATGCACATATACAATGTCACAAATAACCAAGAAATATACAAATGAATAGCACTCACTAATTGACTAGCAGGATGATCGGCAAGCATGAGCTTGTCCATGAGGTTGGCAATACTTTGCTCCAGGCGGTCGATGGCCATTTGCTGTGGCTCGCTCCCCGTTAAACTGCTCCGTAAAGTTTGAAGTGTGTCTCGGACAACCTGCATCTCGCTACTGCCGTCACTCTGTGGAAGAAACAAATCGAAAATTAGAAGCAAAAAAATGTGTATCCAGGGTACAGCATTATGCAAAAATATTTAGGGAGCTCGCAGCAACATCTCGTTTGTATATATCCCGAAGTAATTTACAAACTAATGACACATTTAGGCCAGACATTTTAAATTTTTAGCTTCTCAGATTGACCCACGGGTTAAAAAAGCAGAGATGCTGTTATTTTTTTCTTCGTCCGAAAAAGTTCTGTGAGAAGATCCGAGAAGCAAAAGACCAAATATGTCCGGCCTTAGTCATCACAGATTGTTTAAGATGCTACATTGACGGAGTTGTCGAACAACAAGGAAATGATAATATTACATTTATACAATGAAGTTTCATCTTTAACTTATTTCGAAACTTGCATGCTAAGATTCAGTGTTCAATCAATTTAATAAATAGATTGTCGGAGTCATTTTCATGCCATGCTTAAGCCACATTTTAAGTAAACAGTTAACATACCAAGACAGAACAATACACAAAATAATAACAGGTAGGTGGACAGACAACACATTTAGAGGAAATTGGGGCAGAATTTTCCATTTTTTGAAGATATTCAATTTCGAACCATTCAGTTTAGAAATTCACAGAGAGGGGTACTATTGTTATCTTAATTTTTCATACTGCTATACAGCACCACCTGCAAGGCTTTTTAAGTAAGGATATGAAGATGGGGTGTGAGATAGAGCTTTAAGTTATGTATTTATGCACTTCCTGAGCTTTATAATAGGACAGCCATGGAGGCCAGCCAATTAGAGTTAAGGACTTAGCAATCCCAGAATCCAAGGAAAGCAGAGCTCGAATATTTCTCTCAATTATTTTAACACAAGGGGGCGTCGTAATCTTACGTGGGCAGAACGGGACGAAGAAGGTCGCGAGGAGGTCACGGAAGACGCAGGCTCCACCTGGTGAGTGGTAGTTTGGCTTTGCGTGATTCGGTTTTCGATCCAGGACATCTTCCTGTCCTGCGAGGCAACTCGGGCTGCTAAGGACGCCTGGACAAACAAGACAGATTGACAGATACACACAAGACAGACATATATACAAGGCACAGACAGAGACAGGGTATATACACAGACAAGTGCTAGATATAGACAACACAGTCATTTGAAGATGTACAGTTGAAATGATGTGAAATCTGCAGAGATAAAGATACAAAGAGAGAAATATAGATAGATAATAAAGATATATAGGAAGAATGGAAGGTACAGATAGACATATTGAGAGAGACAGACAGAAAGGAAGCAATTTCACATCACTTTTAATGCAAAAATTCAAAAGTGACAGGACATACATGTATTTAAAACATGCGAGATGCATTTAAATTGCACTTAATATTACAAGCAAAAGTATGTAACGCATAGGGATGTTAATCAATGAATTAACTTATCAAATCACAGAATCAAAACCCGAAAATTAATAAAGTCATAAAACAAATTCGAAAATTAATATATTAACCAATTCGCAAAAAAAAAGAAAGAGCCAAAAATTAGCTGAATTTCAAACAGCTCATCTGTCCAGCCAGTTGGCGAATTTATATAAACCTCGGAATGATGGAAATATTGTCAAATTAGGTCTTTGTCTAAATTCTACAACTACTTTTCAACATACCTCTGTTTCTCCCACAAGTTTTAACCGTTCATGGAGTTCGAAAATTTGAGATCGTAGAGAACGGGAAACCTTCTCTTTTTCTTGTTGTTGTAAGTGAAAACTCGACTGCAAAAATTGGATTTCGTTTTGACTTAATTAAGAGACTCTCGTGGTAGTGTCTTATTCTCTCTCTCAAGTAGAAATTGGGAAGCATTGGGCCTATATTATCATTTCTACAAGGCTTATTTTTGGAAGGGTTGGAATTGTGGCTTGACGTTCTGTAGTTTCGCACTGATCGGGTGTAATGGGACAGACAGGGACTACAGCACCCAAGCATTAAGGCCACACGTAATTGATCTTTAGCTTCTCGGATTCCTCTCAAGGCCCTTTTTCTAGGGTCGGTCGGTAGGACAAAAAAAAAAGGTGAAAAAAAAAAAATTTATGTAAAAAAAAATTTATTTTTTTTTTCTATTTTTTTTGCCATCGGCAGTAAATCTATTGTGTCGGCGGGTCCGCGAAGCTAAGAATCAATTATGTGTGGCCTAATAGATGATTGGGGCTTTACGTCCTGTATTTATGCACTTGGCAGGCTATATGTTTACAGGTGAACAACACGGAGGCAAAAGGTGATTGAAACTGCCATCCAACATAGGCCGGGCCCAGATGGGCCAGCTAGAGCCAAGCACGCTACCACTGAACTATTCCCCCCTCTCCCCTCAGTAGCCCTCCCCAAAAAGTGCCGCTCAATTTAATATCGAGAACTACTAAGTACTTATATTGGCATTTTTACATCTCTTATGTATTTGCATTTATTCTTAATGCTCTAAAACTTATGTTAATAGGAAAATGTATTCTGATTTTATTTGAGCATAAGTAAAATTCAAATTAAAGAGAGAGAGATTAAACACAAATGCAAATCAAACAATTAATATGATAATTAATAATCATAACATAACACAAAATGCAGTAACGTGCATATAAACAAACATTCAACTTAATATAATATTGATAAATATATTAATAGCCAAAATTATAGAACCAATTATTTGAAGACTCAGCAAAGATTATATATTTGCAAACAGCCTTAAAGTTTACATAGTGTTACACTCACACATTAATATTCATGATGCAGTAGGGACGACACATACATACAGCCACATTAACATACATTTGGATATTTAGTTTATTAATTTGGTAAAATGAAACATTTCTCACCACCAAGTCTTCAATTTGTCTGTCTCGATGTAATAACTCTTTCTGCAATTCATAAGAAAAGTACGATTAAATTAATTAATTCAGAATAATTTCAGTTCTAGAAAATATAATACAGGGCCGTAGGCTGACCAGAATCCTAGAAGGGGCGCAGACTGGTACCGAAGCATACTCGCCCTGGAAGAACCCAGAAAATTTGAAATTGTACATGCTATTTGTAAAATTTTTGGAGGGGGGGGGGCAAGTGCCCCGGGGCCCCTTGCCCCCCAGTAGGCTGCGCCCCTGTAATACTGAGAGCATTCAGCAAAGAGTACAGGGAGGTCTGTGTGATATACTATTAACATTCACGATCCCTCATCAACACTGATCAAGTTAAAAATCTACGGCTTTTTCAGGCTTTCAAAATCCACAATTTACTCCACTCGATTATGTGGTTGTCTCTCGCCCAGCTTATTTGGATATGTTTTTTACAATTTTGTCATGGAGACCTCATATTCCAAATACCGTATTTTCTCTATTAAACGCACAGTGGGCGGAGGTAATGATGAGATGGAAATAATTCATCAACGATCTGGCTCTGCAATGCTGTATGCAGTCAGAATCCACCAGAGGCGCTGCCAGCCGCCTGCTGCCCTCTGTGGGACAATTCACGCAATCCAATATGGCGGACGAGGGCAGCCTGAAGACACGTTTTTTGGCAATTTTGCATTAAAAAAGGTTGGATTTGGTCATATTTTGATGGAATTTTAGTTAAAATCAATTCTAAATGGAGTAGGGTGGGCGTTTATAAGGGGGTGTGCGTTTTAAAGAGAAAATACGGTATTGTACTTCCTGGCTTTTCCCCAATTGGAAAGTCATAACTCAATTCCCATTTTTCCTAGATTTGTATAAATTAAAGAGTTCCATCGAGAACTATAATTTAATAATAAAGTTATATTTTTCAAACCTTACCTTATACTCAGCTATTACTCGGTCTTTATCCTGTAACTGTTTTTCTAACTCTACCTGTTGAGGAAAAAAATTAAATATTGTTACAAAGAACGTAAATATACAGAAGAAAATCACAAAATTGTGGATTCACTACACTTAGTCTCATCTCACATGCGAACTAACGTTTGGCCTGATTCCTCAGCATTAAGAAGTCTCACAGTAGAAATACACATACTCACGGATAGATTAGCCAATTTGTAATTCATCTATCACATTTTCGCGATGTTTAAGCTCCGTTTTTTGCCCGATTTTCGGCAATTTCGGACGACGGCAGTTCATACAAACTTGTTTACATTCTTGACGCAACCTTAACAATGACCTGAATTGCCGTGACGTCACAAAAAATGCACTGCAGCACCACTCACGACTTAGTTCTACTAAAGTAAATTATTTACATTGCTCTAAGTCCATGCAGTGATTTTTCATAGCCTATTGAATCAGTACCAAATTGAAGTTCGCATGCTAGATGAGACACACTGTACTTATCAACATCAACTCCACATACCTTTTCTGTTTCCATACTTTGTTGTGCGAACCCTAATCGCAAAACTTCCCGGTTCAATTGCGTTAAAGCTTTTTCTTTATCTGTAAGCCGACTTAATGTGCCAGCCTAGTGGTAGAAAGAAAGAAAAGAAACAGGTTACTTCATTAGACATTAGAAGGGATATATAAATATATTTAATCTGCTATTTTAAAAGAGAAATTACAATTAAGCAACCCATAGAAGTTAGTTTTGAAGCAGGTCCAATTTTAAATCTGTCCCTAAGTTTTGAAATTACTAGAAAAATGATATGAAATAATAACATTAAGATTAAGACATTTGCAATGTTTAATCAGTCTGAGATGAGACGTGCATCATACATGTTATCTGAGCCAAAATCGTATGATGTCTCCATGGATGGATGGATGGTACTTCGCATCCCCTATTTATGTACTTTCTATTTTGGAAAGCAAATTAGGAGAAAAAGAGGACACAGTAATGAGACTAATCATGATTAATCATGTGAAATTAGTCGTCCAACATTGGTGACCATTCCAGTGCTGCAATTGAACCAGGCACCCAGCAATTGGCAGCTTAGGAGTCAGCATGCTACCAACCAATATAACCCCTCTCCCTCTCCCCCTAAAATCACAGGACATGTCTCAAAAATTAAGATTCAAACATAATTTTTTCAATATTTTATATCTCACGTACCTTAGCACCCTGTAACTCCATACACTCGGACCTGACCCTCGACAGCTCGTCCCGCAACTCCCGACACAAATGTTCCGTTTGTTGCAGTTTGCTCTTCGCTATGACAACCTCGTCCTGGGGCGTGTCGCCCTCTACTGGCAGAGAAGTGTTTGAGATGTCGCCGTCCTGCTGGTTTTCGCCGTTTAGTAACTGAAAGGAAAAGTTAACAATTCCAATATATTCACAAAGCACTACAAGGCAAAAGACTCCGGCGAAAAAAATCTCAAAAACTTCTGCAAATGTAGGTTTTACTGGATATCTAAGTTGTCGGAAAATACAAATTCCCAGAGTTCCAGCTAGATTTGATTAGGGCATACAATTTGTTAGAAATCAGGGAGTGTGATGTTTTGGGGATGATGGATGATGAATGGATGATTGGGGCTTTACGTCCTGTATTTATGCACTTGGCAGGCTAATTAGGACAGGAGGAGGACACGGCAATGAGGGGAGGAGGACACGGCAATGAGGCAAAGGATGATTGAAACAGCCGTCCAACATAGGCCCAGGTAACTGCCAAGAGCTGCATTCGAACCCTGGACTCAGCGATTGGCAGTCCAGCATGCTACCACCAAACCAACCCCCCCCCCCCCCCCCACCCTCTGGACCACATGAAGAATTGATTCAATTGCTTGATGCCGAAGTTAATGGGAAAGACAAGGACCATGGTAATGAGTTGAGGTGCACTTTGAGCCTTCGTACAGAACGAAATTTAAGTCTGACGAGAGAAAAACAGTTCTCTAATACATACCAACTCCTGCAGCTTGAGTAGAGCGGACTTGGTCTCGTCTAGCTCATCCACCAGTTCATTTCTCTCTTCCAGTAAGTCGTCCCATATCGTCCTGTTGGCCATCTCCTCCTCATCCTCATCGTACTGACTAGTATCATCATGGCCTACAATGATTTATGATTAGTGTTAGACAGGGATGCAACCAAAATTCCATTTCAATTGCCTTAGTTTTCTCTAAGGAATAGCTGAATTTATTTTTTATTTTGTTAAAAAAAATGCAAGATTAAAAATCTAACACTTCTTTGTTTAAGAGTTATCAGTATGGGTCACAGATTACCAGTTGCCAGAGATGCCCAGATTTTGCCAAAATTTAATAATATAAGGTTAACATAGGACTCTTGTTTATAAAGCCCAAAACTCTCAAGAGTCAAGACTAAACCGTTTTAGAAAAAAAAATATGTGAGCACAAATTTCATAACCCACTGGTATTTCAGTACTACTCATTTTGAGCCAATAATGCTATATATTCTGCATCAAAATTTTAAGGCCTATCAAGTAGCAGGAGATCAGTCACATGACAAGCCAATAAATAACGATATTGGTGTCTTAAAAGTGTTATTGGTGTGTGGAGAGTGATATTGGTGTGCCCCTATGCTCTCAGTAGCAACCATGCACTTAATTGCCTATTACTTAAGGGAAGGCCTGGGTAGGAGGAAATCTAACTTCTTGAAATATCAATCTATCATTTTATAAATATGCTCATTGTAAATAATGGGAAAAATTAGGTATATATCATATAAAATATTTTTATATCTTTAGAAAAACCACTATTTTACAAATATGTATAAGTCTGAAAATTTTGGTGCAGAATATAACAAATAGTGGATGTTGAGTCGACCAATATTGAGTTTTATTGGCCTTAGCAGGTAATATTGGTCTCGGCCTACGGCCTCGACCAATATTACTGCTTCGGCCAATAAAACTCAATATTGGTCTCCTCGCCATCCACTATCTATATAATATCATCATACATGTCGAACCGGCCACTGTACAAACTTCATAATTCCTTGCTGTTGCAAGATTTCATAATATAGAGTATCAACTATAAAGTAAATCCCCACCTGACATGAAATCTTGGGACTTGCTTTTGGGTACAGAGGGGTACTCCAGCCTCCTCTGTATCCGTGGTGAACCCGTGGCGCTCGACCGCGGACTCGACCCACAACTTGCGCCATCTAGCTCCTCCCGATCTCTTGATCGAACGTTCCGAGAAATTAGACCGCTCCGATCAGAATCACTTGGTTGATTACTTGACCCCCTGGAAAATAAAGAGAAAGATATAAATTTTCTGGCTTTCATATTTTCGTATATTATTTTAAAAGACAATTGGTTCATAGAACATTCCAACAGTGGGCGGTGCAGTGGACTGAATCATTTTGTCGAATAGCTGCTCCCTTGGGGGGGTCCGACAATTAGCGTACCACAGTGTGGGATCCCGGTATCCTGCCACACTAGCCCCCTCCTCAGTTAATTATACATAGGAGAATATTTTGTTCTTTCCCATAAACTAATATGCAACTCTTTTGATTTATTCTAAGAAGTTGGCGGAGGTATGCCCTGCAGGAGTGTCCTTTCTCATAAAGTACACTTGTCATGTTTCTCAATTCTCAGTTAACAACAAAACTGTATTATTAACATGATTAATAAACCGACTCATGAAAATCATTCAAGATATCTTTATCAACTCCGACAGCTAAAAAATAGTTCCAATTTCGCACATCAACAGTATTCTTTCTCGATCTCTAAAACACCATGCTATTTTATATATAACTTTTAATGACAATCTAAAAGTTCCTTTAATAACTCAATAGAGTCAACAATATTGTTCAAGTAGTTCACACCTGTATCATTTTTGGAAAAGAACTTGCAAAAAAGAGAGAATAAAATAACAGCACAGAAAATCTGTCTGCTGTCAATCTGCCGTAGGGCTATTTATAGACTCCCGGGAAACCCCTGAGGGAGATTCCATGGTCATGTGATCACACTTTTAGAATGTTACTACACCCACATAATCATAACAAAAACAAACAGTAGACGCACAATATATGCACCTGGTATTATTTTTGATCCCTGACAAATTACTAAGTAACAATAGAGTACTTTACTAGTGTAGAGTGTTCTGTTAAGAAGTAATAACGATTATTCACCATCTAAAGATGCCCTGGGTACCAGTTTAGGCCACACATAATTGATTCTTAGCTTCGCGGACCCGCCGACACAATAGATATGCTGCCGATGGGAAAAAAAAAAAAAAAAAAAAAAAAAAATTTTTTTTTGACATTATAAAAAAATTTTTTTTTACCTTTTTTTTTTTGTCCTACCGACCGACCCTAGAAAAAGTGCCTTGAGAGGATCCGAGAAGCTAAAGATCAATTATGTGTGGCCTTATGCAGATGAAACAATAGGAGTGTTTTAAGACATAATGTGCCTCTTTTTTGTGTTAGTTTAGCAACTATTTGTCTGATATTGACGTCCTTTTAAAATAAAGAATCTGGAATGTTTTTCAAGAATGTTATAGTATGGCAGCACACCCTCGGCTTGCATTTGATGGGAATTTGTACACTTCAGATTCCATCATTTTACTTCATTACATTTGTTCCAAATAAATATTGATCAATCTTGAAATATTTGAAGAGTACAAAGAGCTGGATTCATTTCAGTGATGTTACTAAAAGTTAAAAGCTCTATATCTTTGTCTTCAATACATGGTAGAATTTCTGATTATGCAAATTATCAGACTAATTTCAGTTAAATTCCAGGTTTTAACTTGGAAGTATATATAACCATATACACGTATGGCATCCGTAAGGTTCATAATATGCTTGTGATTATTCACAATCTAAAGAAGCTCTAGGTACCAGTTCCATATAACCATATACACGTATGGCATCCGTTGTTGACTTTTGATAAATGTTATTCAAAGTTAAAGTTTTGCTTCACAGAGTGTTTATTGTCCAGACTATTGCATGATTCATGAATTGCACACATAATATTACACTGTAGCCCTACATACTTCTAAATTCTGAGCCACTATAAAAATTTCAATGAATGGCAGGTCTGTTGATGTTTGCAAAAACTTCACAAAACACACACCCGTCCAGGTCAAATACCTTAATGCCAGCAGCTACTGTGGGGGTAAATGGTCCTATCATGCACAGTGCAGTGACTATAAAAGTCCACATATCAGCTACATAAGAGTAGAACTGGCCCATGAACTTATGTTCAAGTGGACTACAGAGTATAGAACAAAATGATAAATGATGTTACTTGACTCTGACACATTCCATATGTGAATGAAAGGTATCTTTGGAAGTCAAAAGCAGTGTGATACAGCCATATCATCTGATAGGCTACCTCCAGTTCATATATAGCTCACGTTTTAGATGACAAAGAAAATGAAAGACTTTATAAGACATGTTTGCCAACTCAAAACTTTCCTAACAGACATTAAGAAACCTGTAATCCTTATAAATTTTTGTGAATCCCTCAAAAAATTTTGTCAAAAATTACCTTTTAAAGACAGACAAAATCCTTCGACATATATTCGGAGTAATCATGATGCAACAACGGAGACAGCAGTTTTCTGATAAAACGTTCATGTCTTTTCGGTTATTGGCTTGTGGTAAAACGTCACTATCCTCTCTTCTAGAGTCTCTTACATTGCTATTAGTCGTTCTAGAACTTTTAGAGCTTTTATTTGCGTGATTAGAACTTCTCTTTGTAATCCGTTTTTGCGTGGGGTAGTCCGATTTGTCATCGGATCGAGAAGTTTCTGATCTGTGATTGGATCTTGTAGCAGATCGTTGATCAGCGGACAAATGATCGATATCCGAGAGTCCTCTGTTTGAGAGACCGGTCCGCGAATATCCGTTCGAGTTGTAGCTGGTAATCCGCGAGTTATACGGACAGTCCGGTACAGTCCCTGAAGTGAGGACTACATCCGAGAAAGTGTCTTGTTGGTACGAAGCTCCTTGATACGATGCCTCCCCAAACGAGGTAATCCCTGCTTCTCCAAATGAGGTAACCCCACATGAGGTACCCTCAACTGATGTGTTATCCTCCTCTTCGTGAGGCAACAGAACCTCATTTGAGGAGCCAGAGGACGTTCTCCTCCGCCAGTTATGCATGACGACCCTTTGTTGTTGCTATGGTAACCTATATACCTCTAGTGTTGTTAGTGGCGTTGTCCATGGCAACGGCCCACTTTACCCTCCAGGCATGTCATTTGGCATCTCTGTGTGACTATCATTCCAAATAAAGTGCAGTTCACAACATAGGGTCACTTGGGTAGCTTTAAACGCTGTTAAACGCACATGATATGAAAAATGATGAAACTAAAGTCCAAATTATGTCCAATTTGAGTTAATTTCCAAAGTTACTGCCTATCCATTGTTAAAGTTTATCCATTGTTGATTATTGGTATCCTTTTCCATGGACAAATCTTCGCAGTGCAATATTTTTTTGTCACTCATATAAGCTATTTCATTATGTACGGAGTCTATAAAACTCTTCGATACTGTCTAAATCCAGTTCTTTTCAAGCAGTCTCCAAATATACTTTTTATTTTCTTCAGATTATGATCACAATCCTTTCCTCTCTCCTGTGGAGGGTCTGATTCATAACTCCGATAAAATCTTGCCAATCTTCATAAACCATCAATTAACTTCTTCTAAATCAAGTCTCTTCACTGAATATCAGTAAACCACAGCAAAACCAACAATAACAAAGTTATAGCATCAATGATCACAGTCAATCACAACATGATGTCTTCATAAACATAATAAAGTCATAAAGAACAGAAAACTGAATACCATAATAGGTAAACAAACATGTAACATGCAGATAGTTTTCAAATAAATAGACTTCAATGTCTATGGAAAGAAGAGATCCTTGTGAGACAAACTGATTTTAACAAGTTCAGATAATCCAGTTGTCTAGAATTAAACCAAATCTAAAAGTGTCAAAAACTAAATTTACCAGCTGTCAACAACGAAAAGACAAGGCCTTCACAATGCTTTTGTTTTTCCATGCATATCTTTAATGAATGACGCTTGGTTCTAAGGGGTGTATAGTTCTGGTGCTTTTCTCAGTCAACGTAGGAGAATAGGCCTTTTACAAGAATTCCAAAATCAATGCCCAGTGACGCAAAAGTCTTTCCAAATTCCAGTATGTTGAGAGCAGTCATGAAATTTCATCAACCTTGTAAAATAAGAGAACACTGATTACAAATAACTAGAATCCAATGAAAGTAAGATTGCGGCTTTACATCCTGTATCTATGCATCTATAAGGCTAATGAGCCATACATTAGGATAGGAGGAGTCTCCGAGGACACAATTACGAGGCTAAGGATTGAAACTGCTGTCCAACATCTATATATAATAGGATCTCCATGTGCTGATTATAAATAAGGCATGCCAACTGTAATTTCTACAAAATCTTATACTGACTTGCAATTTCTAACTTCTTACTAGCCATATAAAATAATGACTTACGAGTCAGAAAAATTCTGACAATCAAATAAATACAACTTCTCTTAGTACATTTAATTCCCATTTATCCTGTAATGTAAATACACTTTCTGATAACAGAATTTTATAGTTCCTGCAAAATCACCTGGATAAATAAATAGTGCAAAGGTATCCATAGACGAAATATAGTTACGGTACGATATACAAGAAACAACCAAAGTGAAACCTACAGTAGACAAACCCAGGGATTCAACTACTCTATTACCATGATAAATGGTGAAGATAATTCACTCATCAATTAGTGGCAATGATGTTACCGAAGTTGCAACCATTTCAAAATTACAACCTATTTAAAGCAAAATTCAGAAAGTAGCTGATACAATATAGCCCTGGGACCCATGCGTAGCATGGGTCATGGGTCATCCCATGCAAAATCATGAGATTTTGACATTGTGTTGGGAGAAGTGGCCTAAATAGGTCAATTTCTGTCCAAATTTGACGAAATTTTGTGATGAGGTAGGCCACATATTTTACTACTGACGGCACTAGTTTTGAAATCATTTCCACACACACCAGCATGTTATAAAATACTTTTAATATAGAGAAATGTCGAAAAATTGTGAGAAAAAGCCATCAGCCTCACTTTGAATTGTGACATCACCATTGTGACGTCACAGGTATTACCTATGACATCATAGTTGTTTGTTGTGACATCACTCTTTTTGGACCAATGACAAGAGGCCATTTTTTTCAATGTATAAGGATCAAAATTACTTTTCCAGTTTCAGATGACAAGTAAACATTTATTCAAGTGACTATTTGAGATGAAATGAGGTGCAGTCAGCAGCAAAAAATGTATACTTTTTGAATATATAACCAAATTGGTATAAAACACATGGAAATGGAGTTAAAATGTAGTTCTCCCAGACCATGTCCTTCAAATCTCATTATTTTTCAATGGGAGGATTCATGACCCCTGTCCCAGGGGTCCAGGGCTAGATACAATATAATAGGATCTCTAAATTCACTAAAACTTATGTCACTGTCAAATTGAAATTGAAAATATTCCAGCTGAGCCTTCAATATGTCTTCCCATGTTGTACAAATACATAACAGTGACTCTAAATTCACTAAAACTTCTCTGGTAAATTTGAAATTCAGAATATTCTAGTCGAGCCTCTAAAATCTTTCTCTTTTACATAATAACTCCAAAAGGTTTCCATGGAAACAGAGCACTATTGTCAATGTCCAAACACAACAACTGCTTGTCTGTCAGTCTGTGACAGCCACTATCTATCTGCGTCTCGCATGACATTCACATACGTGGTGACTTCAATGCCAAACTTTACATTTCCTGACGAGAATAGAAAATAATGCAAAATATCCCCAGGATCTGCCTATAAAATAAACACTTTTAAGTGCGAATAAACTGCTTATACTGTGATATATCTATACACTGAACATGCTAAATCTTAAATTATAACAAGGGATTTTTTTTTTTCATAAAACACTTTTATCCCATGTCTGTGTATGTTAATATACCATATTTGCTGTATTAAAAGCACACCCCTTAATAAAAGCTCATACCCTTCCATAAAGAACTGGTCAATTTTAATCAAAATTCAATAAAAATATGACTTTATCGGAAGTTTTTAATGCAAAAACTCATCTCATGCAAACAATAAAGTATTAAATGTGTTATGAATATGACCAGTGAATTTCTCAAATAGCCAGAAAAATTATTGGATGATTTGGCTTTACATCCTATATATTTACCCACATGGTAGACTAATAAAGACACAAGGAAAACATAGCTATGAGGCAAAGGATGATTGAAGTCATAGATAACTTGACAGATGATCGATTCAAAAATATTTCACAATCAGCAAAATTATGCTAATATATCTCGAAATATAGTCTGCTGATCACTGCTAACCAATGATATTAAAAGATGTATCCTGCAAGTTGGCTGCAATTTACATTTGAGTGTCAAAACATAATTTAGATATATTCAGTATACTCAAAAGTAATATTCTAGAAATTGATTTTAAAGAAAGAAATCCACCTTGTCAAATGCTTTTAAACTATCCACAAATGCAAAAAAAATCACATTAATTATACCCAAAATATAGTCCATAATAGACACAAATGCCATAGTCTGGTACATCCTTCAACTTTTGAGCATCAATACTGATTACAACGTTGGTCAATAACCTATTGACTATAAACTGATGTAGTAAGTAGCCATCATTTTACAACACCAGCCTGTTATAGCACAATGCGACAGATGTGAAAGTGTTGATGTTTTTCTTTTTTTACAATCTATTATAACAAGTAGTTACTGAAATTGCTGTCATCAACATGTAGTCTATGTTAGTGTATGATTTATCAAACAGTATTGATACAATTTGATAGTTTATTGACTGTGCAACAAGTGTATTGATATTGTTGAGCAATAAACATTAAACAAGCACTATTCAGAGCACATGATGGATAGGTGATTGGGCTTTACGTCCTGTATTTATGCACTTGGTAGGCAGGCTAATTAGGGCAGGGGCAGGACACGGCAATGAGGCAAAGGATGATTGAAACACCAGGGCTTCCAATATAGGCCAAGTTGACCCGGAAGGAGCTAGATTCGAACCCTGGACACACTACTACTAGACCAACCCAGCCCCTGAAGGATAGGTGATTGAGTCTATATATCCTGTATTTATGCACAATGGTAGGCTCATCATGAGGACACAACAAAGAGGCGAAGGATGACTGAAGTCTGAAGTGAAACTGCTGTTGAAACATAGGTCCAGGACTCCAGGTGACCCAACTAGAGCTGGAACTGAACCAAAGACCCATCGATTGGAAGCTCAAAGCGCAACCAACTGAGCCAGTCAACCCCTTTGTAAACACTGGTAAAGGGGTTTTCAAATCTCCAAAAAAAATTGCCTCACATCAGTATTTCTTTGCAAGTCATTAAAGAGACCATTTTTTGTTAGAAAATCTAACTTCAGAAAAAGGCCAAACTGTTTTTTTTATATAATTATGAAAAATTTACAGAAAATTCAACAGCATTACCTCAAACTTCCACTGTGCCCCAAATTCCAATAGTTATAACATCCACATTCCAAGAGGTACTGTTTCTGTTTTACACTGAACGAACATGTTATTAAAACACCTACGTAATATGACCTCGCATGTATTGCGGGGCCATGACCTTTAAAAGGGCAAAACAATAGGGTCAACCGCTATCCCAGCATGCCCTTGGGGCTTGGTCACATGACCTGGTGAGCAAATGACCTGTTGTCGGCAAATGACCTCTTGCGGTTACATGACTTAAGGTCAAAAGGTCACCCTAGCCGTATTTGGTCACAGAAGCCCTATTTGGACAACATGAGTGGACATAAGAGAACAAAATTAAATTTAATATAGTCAAACAATGATGTACTCATCGATACAGTAACTTAAACAATTTCGAACCCCAGCCCTGAACCATAATAGTTCATAGTGGCTATTTGAGAGAACAACTGTATACCGTTACGTCAACGAACAAGGGTATCTTCAATATGCTATCTATCTATCTATCTATCTATCTATCTATCTATCTATCTATCTATCTATCTATCTATCTATCTATAGATTGATCTATCTATTGATCAATCTACCTATATTTCAAAATTTTAATCTATCTGTCAATCTATCTGTCTATCTTCCTAACCAAAAGCTGATATCAGAGTAATTCTTACCATAATATTTCTACAGCATTTTTGAAGCAGAGCGCTGAAGCCAGTATCCAAATGACACTTGTTTCCACGGCAATGGATACTAATTTCTTAGGAATTGTGGACACAACTGAGAAAGTAACTTTCATCTTCAAGAGATCACAGAAAACTTCAATAATTCCATATTTTGTAAATTTTGTCACATTATCGACATAAGAAGATTAGAGACACTTTTTAAAAAAGTTTATTGATACTATAGATTGTGTCAATAACTGGAGAAGACAGTATCTAACCATGTTTCGTTTTTCACAGCTTTTAATACCAAATACTAAAATCACCTGTGATTGAAGTGGTGAAGAAAATCACACAAACTGTCCAGTCAGCCAGAAACCCCAAGGCCACACATAATTGATCTTTAGCTTCTCGGATCCTCTCAAGGCACTTTTTCTAGGGTCGGTCGGTAGGACAAAAAAAAAGGTGAAAAAAAAAATCTATTGTGTCGGCGGGTCCGCGAAGCTAAGAATCGATTATGTGTGGCCTAACTTTTGTTTAACACCTCTGGCATGGGAAAGGGCGGATAAGAGGCTTCATATCCTGATTTATAGACTGATTAGGCTTAATTTTAATAGCCTAGGAATACATGAAGAGGCAAAGTGCAGTTATATACATAGCAGCTTGGTGGATGCCTTATCTTTTTCCGGTCTGCACTTAATGTTATAAACATAGGAAACAGCTAGAGTGCTGTTGCTTACCGACCTAAACACAAAATGCAACAGAAAAAGACTGTTTATAGATGGTTAACAGAATCACATGGAACTGCCAGGGTTACATTATAAACAAGAACTGCTATGAGAGCTGGCTTTTTTAGCTCTGGAACTTAGCACAAAGTGAAAAAGTATCTTAAGTTACTATTAGCATCTTACTGTGTCTATCATTGACTTTTACTTTGTTCCAATGGTGAAGTTTAGTGTCCAATCCTATACCCAGGGCTTTGGATTTGGGTGATAAGTGAAACGACTCCGACTCCGACTCCCGACTCCTTTGACTATCTGAAGAGCGACTCCAACTCCTTGGGTCTCCTGAATTCCGACTCCGATTCCCGACTCCGCTTATCGGCATTTTGCACATTAATATTACATGATTAACAGAGAAGAAAAAGTCATTCTACAAAGTTTTCATGGGATTTTTTACATGAATGCTTGCTTAGGAAGTTTTAAGTAAAATTTGGAGTTCATTTAACATTTTTGAAACTGTGTTTTTGTAAACTATATCAATTATTTTTAGGAGTCAGGAGTCACCACTTCAATTTTCATGTTTTATTCTGAAACATACCAGGGGCCCCGTCAAAATATATAGGGATTTTATAAGAAGTTTTCCTTGAAATTTATGGGGTTTGATGTGGCTTTTGTGACGAAAATACAGGGAAAATAAAGGGCTTTATGGCTTCAAACGTATTGCAAATTAATATTAGATTAACTGGCCGAGTGTTAGATTGGCACATCATGAGTTTAACGTAACTTGAGCAATGTTGAGAAAAGACACGCCGGCTTGCCAACCAAAGGAACAGGCTGGCATCGGGAAAAAGCCAAATAGCAAATTTAATTCCGAAAAAATATAGGGTTTTATAGGGATTTTCAGCAAAAATGCTTGAAAATATAGGAAACAAAAAATATATAGGGAAATGCAGGAATTTATAGGAAATATAGGGCCGCTGCGAGTCCTGTTATAAATTCATGTGATTAGTGGCACAACACAATTTGTCTATGCAAATAATTTTTTTATCTTTTTTCAGAAAATAATGTCAAGGCTTCATACTCAAGAAATATTTTAACAAAACAAGCGAAAAAGTGACTCAGTAGTCTACACTCCAAAAACATTAGTAGATCTGTCTATGCAAAAAGCACACTTTTCCAATGTCACACTAGTCACAACAAGATTATGGTATCAAGGTTACAGGGGAAATACTTCCAAGTTCCCATGTTTTTAAACTGAATTTTTAGCAAGCCCCCCCCAACTATAACTATCGTCTGGTCGGCCCCTAAGATTTGAAAGTCTAGAAAACCTTTTTTCCCTGTATATAATGGCAAAACATGATCGATATATCTTGGACCAAAAAAGCACTTAGCATTGTCAAGGTTAAACAAAAACCGTGCATAAAACACAAGAAAGAGCAACAAGAAATCTCTTATATAGAAGTTACACAAATGTGCAGAGTTTTGAATTTGGAGCTACACGAGCATTCATAATGTCCATTAATTGCATTTTGCCTGCATTTTGAAAAGTACAATATAGCGAAATAACTTTGAAAAATGATGAATAAATACATGTACTAAAATTACTACACACTAGTCAGTTCCAAACAATAGAGACAAACGCACTATCAAATATCTTAGACTTACTTACTTTAAGTTACTTACTTGGATACTTGGGTAATTATAAGAAATCATAAGAAAAAAATATTCATGAATAGCATTACTGCTGCAGAGAACAAAGGGACAAAACAATGGATGAATAGTCTGACTTACATGCAATGGCATAATACTGCCAATGCATACCCTGATATATGCCACCCTTGTCAGTGCATCTAAACATAAAGAATACATGCTGACAACAGGATTCCCTATTTATTGCAGCTTTGCTTTTCCCTCCATTGAACGACAAACAATGAACTACGCAGACAGAAGTTCGGAAACCTATTTTACAGAACTTTGAGGCAAAAACTGATCAGATTTGTTTAGACTCCTAACTTATCACATCATTTCTGTCCCTAGAATGAGGACCTTGCAAAATTGCAACAGTATTGAGAATTACAGCATGTACAGAAGCTTGAAAAGAGCAGGACAGGTTGATTTAAGTATGGTATTTCGGATATATTTACTTTTTAAAGGGCTTAATAAAGTTTGAAGAAAACAAATAGTCCAAAAATATTAACTACCTTGGGCCCTAGGATTCAATTATTACCAGAAAATCTAATATCTGAATTGGCATGTTTTCAATCGAGCCAATACGACCCATCAACAACATTCAAGGATAAATACCAGAATTACAGTGAGCTCAATTTGATGCCCAATGCTAAGTGACCTACATCCCCCAAAACACAGAACTACAGGAATTCATCCACTATTACAACATCAATATCATGTATATTGTATAGTCATTCGTTATTGGCTTGTTAGAG
Source organism: Platynereis dumerilii (assembly GCA_026936325.1). NCBI lineage: Eukaryota > Metazoa > Annelida > Polychaeta > Phyllodocida > Nereididae > Platynereis > Platynereis dumerilii. Next base: position 5,322,226 of record JAPTHN010000004.1, read on the forward strand.
GTTATTTGTTTGTTATTGGCCCATTCCTCAACAATTCATATATACTGACCAGCAAATGCAGTTCACATGGCAATTACTTGCATTTGAGGGTTGCAGTGTCAACTCTTACCGCTTACTAATATCAATATAGTCAATAGACTCAATACTAGTATGAGGTCAATTAATCAACCTATCTATCTAGTAGCATAGAAATGGCGCAGATCTATGTCATAGTCAGTAAATTTATATCCTGTTCTGTACATTGTAGGGGAGACCGGGGCTATTTGAAGCACTTGTTTTTATTTTTTCTCTGGAGAGTTAATGGCATAAGATATTCACACCAAATTTTGGCATGTGATAGTACGTGTGTTTAACTCAATGATCAGCTTATGAGATATTGTAAAAAAATTTTGAACTCTGTGTTACAGACACAAACTTCCCAACTTTTTTTTGCTTCAAATAGCCCCGCCCCCGGGTTATTTGAAGCACCATCAATTTTTTCAGACAACTACTTATAACAGGGTTTTCTTTTTCGTTACTGCTATCCCTATGATGACTACCAGCTTTAGTAAAATACCTATTTGAAAAGATATTGTGTACTGTAATTTACACAATTTTTTGTCCGTTTTGGGTAAAAAAGCCAGTTTTTCAAAAAAAAAAATTCTGCAATGCAAATATCCACTGTATTACTTCTTAATTGCAATAACTCAAACTTGCAATGACTTGCAAGGCAATTTGAGCAAGAAAAATCAGGTTTTGGCCAACTCCATCATGTGCGGTTCAACTAACCCCATCACACCTGGAGCACAATATTGTCTTATTTTTCAGTCTTATCAAATGCGCATAACAAAATGCTTCTGGGTGTGAATTAGGAATGGGTTTGCTCTTTTGGAATTAGGGTTAGTTCACCTGGATATAAGTATTTACTATACAATAACTCCAATCGAAATCTGTGCGAAGAAGTTACTTGGACACCCTAAAAACTAACTTTCGTGCCTACAGAATTAGCTTTTTGGAAATTTTAATGATTAAGGGTGTGATAACGTGTGCCAATAATCAAAGTATCTGCCTAAAGTACCAAATTGGCAAGAAAAAAATTTAAAAGTCGAATTTAGGCCATGTTTCATATAACCCCGTGCTTCAAATAGCCCCGGTCTCCCCTACAACTTATCAGTCAATTTACCAATTTAGATAAAATGTACAGCAGTTTATGTGCTTCAACTTTGAAATTCAAATGTGTTGAAATTCTAATATTAGAAATCTTGAATTGAGCATCATTTATCATTGTGTATTATCTTCACCAGCTGATTGTTAATTACTAGCAATAAACAGAAGAATGGGGCAAATACATCATTACTAAACAAGGACAACTAACTTTCTGATGGCAATTATATTGAAATAAAGTTATATTTTTGTTTGAAGTGATGCATACAGTTATAGAAATCTGTACTATGACACCAATCACCATGTTATAAGTGTAACAGCCCAAAATAAACAGTTGAAACTTCAGTCAAGGCCACCAAACTCCACAGAAATCCTAAACTACAAACCACTATACATGTACATCCATTGTAGTACAAGTTACTACAACACATCCATAAATAACACAGTAATCACTTGAAATGCAGTAACCCTATCCAATAGATTTACATTTAGGCCACACATAATTGATTCTTAGCTTCGCGGACCCGCCGACACAATAGATACACTGCCGATGGAAAAAAAAATTGAAAAAAAAAAAAATTTTTTTTTTACTTTTTTTTTTTGTCCTACCGACCGACCCTAGAAAAAGTGCCTTGAGAGGATCCGAGAAGCTAAAGATCAATTATGTGTGGCCTTAGGCCCCGGTATTTTGGAAAACAACATCTCCACACATAGAAACGTATCCATTGAGTATAACATATTGACAAGTCCAGTTTGCTCCAAAATAAACCCCAAAATCCGAATTGACACATCCGCTAACAAATCAGATTCCACCCATTTAGCACAACGCATCAATACATAGCATTATAGATATATAAAACTGCATTATCCCCTATCTATTGAGTATCTACGACAAATCCCCTTCTAGCAGAGCACATGCCCGTAGTATACTAACCAGTGTCAGTAACCATTATAATCATCCTGTACACTCAAAAATTAACCTATATCATGAATATCTATGTTGAGTCGTTGACAAACCTGTTAATAATTCTAAGACACCTCACAATATTAGTAAAACCACAGGCAGGTTGCCATCAACGCAGCATAAAAGTAGGCATTATAGCAATCAACCTTATCCAATGTGTTTCTGTAGATAAATCCAGTTTGAATAGATCATATATCAGTGTATATCAACCTAGTACTGTAATCAGGAATCATCGGGTATTACATACACTCCGAAATAAACCTACAAAACAAGTACATCCCACACTTTTAGTAGAACATATCAAACAATGTATAGCAATCAACCTTATCCAACGTGTATCTGAGATAATTCCAGTTCCATCAGAGTGTATATCAGTTGTACACCAATCAGCAATCACGAAAGTATACCCAGCATGTATAGTGTACACTCTAAAATAAACATTCAAAATCCAGATTGAAACCTTAGCTAACAAGTGAAGACTCCTCAGGGCATAACACAATATTATTAACTGTGTACAATCTGCTAGTATCTGTAGATAATTCCAGTTCCAACAGGCATATATATATCCGCAGTACACTAATCAGTAATCACAACTGTATAGCATGTATCCAGCATGTACAGTGAACACTCCAAATAAACCTCCAAATTCCAGATTGACAACTGTGTTAACAAGTGTGTGCAGACCTATGTCTTCCTCTGTGCACTAACCTGTGCAAGCAACAGACTGTAGGGTGAACTCAAACTGCTCAAGAACAAACAGCACCCCAATATATGACCTCTGACCTGTATACTTGGCTGTTACCCCATTGGAGAGGTAGCCCAGCACCAGCCAAACAGCAGCCTCAGTTGCTCGATCACTCTACAGGATGCCAACTGTGGGCCAAGTAACTACTGGGATGCTGCGCCATAAAAATACCGTACTTGCTCGATTAATTAATAACACAACTTAGTAATAATATAAAGAGGATTGGTGATAGAACTTCACGCACATCATTTTTGCACTGGCTACGAGTGGCTTGGTTTAATAGAAGCGAGGCACAGAAGAAACAGTTCGGGTCCATAAGTAAACAACAGCCCTTTGCGCTACCAATGAGGTTCAAGGCCCACTGAATAATAATGAATTTTGTCGCTCAAAGGTACAAAACAATGTAAAACATACTCAAAAGTTTCTGATAAATGTACTAGCAAAATATTTAGAGTATAAAGTAGCTTAACGCGGGTAATTTCTTGAGGGACCGGGCAGATGTTCAATGTTTGGAAATAAGCAGCATACAATTTTACCTGTTTTGACAAGAAGCCTATACATGTATCAAATATCATTTCACAAAGTTTTATCTGAAAGAATCGAGGAAAGTCAGAATACTGGTAACTTATTTACAAATCAGAGCAGTGTAAATAGTTTCAGACTTTGAGATAAAACATATTCTAAGAATCGCCAGCATTTCCCAGTTCATGAAACTCGCACAAGGTGTCTGTGATTGGTATTTACTGCCACCTTGTGGCTTAAGTCCATACAATGGCAAAAACAAGAACACCGATTTGGCATACACTAGGACCAATAATACAACAGTATTGTGGTAGGACTTAGGGGCTCGTATACATTTCCAATATTTAACGGTGTCATTGTAGTTAAGATAAACCTAAACTTGTCTCAAGAATATATTGCAAAATTGAACCTTGAAACTTCTTTTGTTTGCTTATGCGCGAAATTGGAACCATGTCATCAAGCAGGAACATTCACATTTATAAACTTGCTACGTATAAACCCATGAATAATGATAACATGTTTAAGAGACTCAAAATCAACAATCATTGTTTGGACATACACATGGCACCCTATCACAATAGCAAAGTCTTTAGTCTCTGATAAAATTTGAACAAAATTTTCTCCCTACCGTTGCTGATTCTCATCCATCTGCCAAGGCCGCCGGGGCCGATGTGGAATGTTGATCGCCTCCTGTCGCGCTTCCGCTAACGTCGTTGCTGCCCCCTAGTGAGAAAATAGACAAATAAAAGATTACACAATTCTTGACCAGTTGAATGTGTTTGACTGATTTTCTGGTTAATCAGATAGTGGTTATGATTTTATCAAATGAGTCACTTTGTGTGAATGTTTTATGAAAACTTTTGTCATTCGATTATTTTTTTTATCCGTTTCAAAATTGTGAACACAGCAGAATTTCAACTTATAATTTCTGAGACACCTCCAGTCCTCCACACAGGAGGGAAACAATTTTCAAAAATGTGACGAATTTGACAGCTGTTTGGGATGTTTTTCTGAGTTGTTTTTAATAAAGTGAGTATCTCAGTACATGGCCTACGATACGATATGTGTATCTCAAAGCAAAATATTGCGATATATCGATGTATCGAAATTTCGTGACACCTCTGCACTGCACAAAACTAATTAATCTATCCCTGGTTTTAGGGACCTGAGAGAAACTAGATCTATGGCAAACTTCGACCAATTGACAGAAACATGGCCAAATAGTGCCTTTATATAATTTACTAATTTCCGTTTTAAAATTTGCTTGACATTACCTGCGCAATCCCCGCCATCGACTGGGCCTGCCTGGGCGATCCTTTGGCCATAGAAGCAGCGCCCCCTGGCTGGGTGGGAGCTTGTTTCACGCTATTTGGTTTGAAGTGGGCAGCAACAGCCAGAATCAGACGCATGATGGATTTGATGTTCCCTTCTACTATGTCTGTAATAAACAAGGATGGATGGTTATGACTTTACATCTTGTATTTCTGCACTTGACAGAATGATTAGGACAGGAGGAGGACACATAATGAGACAAACAAAGATCAGACATAGGTGAAGGTGATCCACCCAGAGTTAGATTCGAACCCAGGACCCACTGTTCCAAAGCTAAGAGCCCTACAAACTTGGGAAATCACCCCCCCCCCTCGGTCTATGATTTTCGACATTAAATTCCAAATGTACAATTCCATGATCAATTCCGGTGGATAAGTTTCATTGGTTTGTTAGGGGGGGGGCCCGGACGTGTTTCGGCATTCGCGGCCTAGCGTCATCAAATTTGATTCTATAAACTGTCACACAGAAAGGGGGGAGATCACAACAGACTTTATATATCCTCCTCATAAGCTAATCATTCAGGCCTCTCATATATCAATCCTACTGGCTTTATAAATCAAACGATTTTTTTTTTACTTAGTGTTGTAAAACACAAACCAGCAAATGGAAACAACAGGCCCCATCCCGAAGTACGTACCTTTAGCAGTGGTGTGGTGCATTCGTATCCGCCTGGTGACCATGAACTGAATCACTTTCTCCACGTTCTCAAGCATCTCGTGTACACCAGATGGCACCACATGGATCCCCTCCAGTTTCTCCAGAGCTGCAACAAAATGGTGGTAGATTTGAATACATGTATCACATATCTTGAAAACCCATAAGATTTGACTCATATATCAAATGTTCTACTTTGAAAGTCCGATAAAAGCAGATTTGATAAAATTTTGAAATTTGTTTTGCAGATGGATAGACTTTGAGCTATATTTGACATACATCCAAATCAGAAAATGAGACATACAGTCACATTCTTCTAATCTAAGAGAACTGCGTGTTGAAAATTTAAATAATTAACATGATCGGAAAATAGGGAATTCTGGCAGGTAATTGCCAGGAAATTAGCAAAATCTCACTAGTTTATTTTTAAAGAAAGGTCCAAATTTAGGCAGTTACATGATTTGCAGCCATTTGTTGGAAATTTAATCACACCATATGCCTGGAAATTCACTTTCCTGTTTAGCCCTGCTAACTCATACAGTTTGGCAGGAAAGGAGTATACCTAAGCAAAGTTTCTCACCGAGTATCTCAATGAGGTGGGAGAGGGCCACCCCGTCCTGCATGTCTGAGCCCAGGTCCTGGACGGGGCGGGTGCCTGGTTTCTTCTTCAGCTGGCAGTTCACCCAGACCACGTAGGCCTGCAGCTGTTGCTGAAATCATAATAAAGAAAGAAATCAGTTAAACATGAAAAGTCATATATATGTCAATGATTGGTTGGGCCTTTATGTCCGTCATTTATTCACTCATAGACAAGTTAAGACATGCTAGACGAAGCAGCCAAGAGGCGAAGGATGATTGAGACTGCCGTCCAACATTCCGTCAATGCATATTGGTTCAATAGATAGATAGATAGATAGATAAATACAACTTTATTATCAATGGACCCGGTCAGAGCAGGAATCAAACTTGGGACCAAGCAATTGGAAGCCTAGAGCGATGCCAGTAATCAATTTATTATGGGATGGATGGATGATTGGGGCTTTACGTCCTGCATTTATGCACTTTGTAGGTGCATTAAGACAGCAGGAGAATTTAGCAACAAGGTGAAGGATGATTGAGACTACTGTCCAAGATTACATAGTTCCAATGGACCCGGCCTGAGATGGAATTAAACCTGGGGCCAAGCAATTGGAAGGTTAGAGCAATGCCAACTGAGCCTATCTCTATGCACTCTCTTGTCGTAACATCACTATGACAAATCACGAGACTGCAAAAGGGGCCCATTAACAACTCGGAGACCCCTATATCGATGATTTGTACATGTCTCCAGTACTAAAGTTTATTCCCGGACAGCTTTCCTATCAAGTTTTCGCAATCTGGATAGTCTAAAACATAATAATGTTAGCTTTCCTTCACCCATTACGCATTAATAAAGAATCAAACCATTTTTCTTCCATGACTTCCAATTTCTTGTTACATTAATATGGAAGTTACCCACAAAAACATCGTAAGAGCAATGGAATTGCACTAACAAAAGCCATTCCAAACAACCAACCAGTGTTTTTAAAAGTACCAACTCCCCACTTCCGGGCAAATATACAGTACTGTATTTGGGGAGACAACGCTTCACAAGTGAATGTTAAAATACACTTCAGAAAAGGCAAAAAGCAATACAACAAAAAAAAAGTTTCTGAAAAATGTTTGAGCTTTTGATCTCTACAGTCAAACCTCATTATAAGAACAGAGTTCTTAAAAAAAGCTGTCTGAAAGATAAATTCTAGATCTTTGTTCCCAATCTACATCTGAATAATCATGATAATGCCCTAATAGGCCACGGCACCTGCTGATAGACTGCAACCGGGCACAATGAAGGCAAACAAAACTCATTAGAACTTCGATTATCAAATTAAGAATTCTGTGTCCAAATTCTGAAAATCCTCACCATAAAATCGGACACCTTGGCATCGATGTCATGTTGTTGATGATGATGACTGTCATCAGTCACGGTTGAATGAGCAACAAGATGAGAGTGGTCGTTGCTATGGTTACTAAATCCGTGGTTACTGAGGTAATTTTCAGCTAAGGTTCCCATGGTAACAACTGTCATATACCACTAGTAGCGTGAAAAAGGTACATCCGTAATCACATATCCTTGATTTATGTTATTAAGTTTGGCATTTCAGTCACAGAGAGTAAGTCTGGTGGTGCTGTAAAAATTGAAGTGAATGATGCGACTCAATCATAAAGCATTCTTTTGGTTAATTTCATTCTTCATTAAATAAATCGTATCGTCTCCAGTCACATCTAATGTCTAAATGCTACGTAAGGTCTTGAATTCAGCCAAAGCGGAGTATATGACATTATGATGAGATTATTATCAAAACATCATGAAGGAATAAGGATTGGCTTAATAAACATTCACCAATGAAAAACATAAATCGATATCCAATTTTTGATAAAGAAACAACAAGATATTTTCCAAAGACAAAATGTCAAGTCTTAAGCGTCTGACAACTACAGCAGACTTAATAGAGTAAAGTCAGTTCATTCTAAAACCATTGGAGGTGTGTACAGATTAAGGGAGTAAAAACAAGTAAGATGAAGTTTAAAATTGCATGTCAAACAGTTCTGTGTGGAACCATAGAAGTTGATCGCAAAAAAATACACACCAATTTTACTCAAATCGTTCCGTCAATGAACAATCAATCTTGTGTTTCCAATGGCAATCAATGTTGCCATGGCAACCGAAACTAAATAGTGTAATTTAACACCAGGGCAAAACACTAACTTAAAGCACGTCCATGAATTTTTCATTAAAATTTCAGTGTGTCAAATTAATCAAAGCACTGAATGGGTAAAATTAACCATTCATGTTGAATTTGATACTTGGAAACAAAGTCTAGTTAATCAAATTCAAATGGTGCGAAATCCACATCGTAATTTCAGATCAAAAAGAGCATGAAGACTGAAGTACTGGATCCGGAGGGCTGCACTGGCCACTTGATAAGCTCTAAACTAAAGCTCTATTAAAGGTTACAATATATTATATCCAATGCCCAGGGTTGTAGGGCTACGTCATCTCGTTGTATATAAATCAGGAAAGTCTATAAATGTATCAAGTCATTCACAAATTTTACATCCGAAAGAATGTCGATTTCTCAATCAACATTGAAAATATGAAGAGTGAAGAAAAAGTAGTTCTTTGAAAAGTTCTTGCATTGAACATGACATGTACAATGCTAAACTAGAGTACATTCCCAAGATCCCGTTGCACCATCAATCAATTAATAAATAGGTTCCATACATGTGTGTCAGTAAAATTTTACATCCAAGAGGAAATAAACTTTCAATCAATCAGCTGATCGGGACAGTCCGTTCAAAATTGTTCAACAGCCAAAAAATGCCTGTCTGGTACAGAAATGCTCCATCAAGATCAATATACTGAACTAGTCCTTCCGATAGCACACCTGCTACTAGATATCTCTCTCTCCAAGATGTGGCCGTTACTAAGTCAAGCACCCTACTGTCGTGAGGGACATCATTACAAGAGAATTACCCCCTTGCAAGTTGGAAGCATGGGCCATTGGCTCGTAACAAGCACTTGTCACAGTCCAGGGAATACATTACAGGGCTGTAGGTGGATTCCTGAGACATTGGTTAAGAGGCATGTCTGGTGGTACTGCTTCTATGGGTTGTATAGGTTGTATACATACATACATTACAGGTGTCATTGGTGCAATGATGAGGTAACTTTAGGACAAGGGTGGAATAAAGAAATTGAACTGATATGACATTTTTCTTTTTATTTTACTAACAAGGCACAGTTTTACTCATTGACTCTCAAAGTTCATATCAAACCCTGGACCAAACAAATTGGAAGCTCACAGTCCTACCAACTAAGCCAGTCCAACTCCCAGTTCTAACACAAATTTTGAAAAAGAGAAGATTGCCAGATCCAAGACATATACAGACTTTTTCTCTAGTACTTGTTATTTAAAACGCTAATTGGCAAAAACCATGAAACCCAAACATGTCCAACCATAATCACGAACACTGGTTCCAGCAGAATCTGAATTTCAACCAAGATTACTGGCAATACTGAATCCCATACAACATGCATAGTATATCATTAGTAACCCTACTACACTAAATTTGAGAAGTAGCACATAAAATTTCCGAATCCACTGATTACACCTTACAACATGTATAATGGCATAAATGCCAACAAAGGCAGTTAAATTGAAGACGCAGGACCTAAGGGTGCTTTGTGGACCTTTAATAGATTGTAGATTTTTGTGGCTTTTCCGCATGACAGATTCTCCAGGGTAACATAGTGGAATTTCCCCATCCTGGATCCTAATTACCCTCTAGGGGGCATTTTACTAATGCCTAAACTAGACTTAAATACATGTATACTACCTAGAAGTATGTATATTTAGACTTTCATGTTTATTGCCTCAATACTATTACGGTGAGTGGGGGGGGATAACTTAGCTGTCATTAGCTTCTAATCTTTGGCTGCATTAAAATCCATTCGTATGGATGCACCGATAACACTGAAGCTGGCATTTATCCCTGATACTATTGGCAACATAGATGGTGCAGTGGCACCAATCTGATACCGATACTGTTTTCTTGTAGCTGATGCCACCTGTACCATACCTGGTATCGATATTGGTGCTACCTAATCATTTGGGCATGTTGGACAGCAGTGTCAATCATCCTTCAGCTGTGATACTATAGATCCAGGAGAGACCCAACCACAGCTACAATCAAACACCTGATGCGCCAGACTTTTAGTGGAGTATGCCATGACACATAAGCAAAACTTGTCCGTAATATCAAAGACCAACTGTACAAGCTCCTAAACATATTTCACAGAACCAAGCAAGCTAAACACTAAATTGAGCCTGCACAAGTCTTAGTCGAGAAAATACACACAATCTTTTTCAATTATCCCACAACAAACAGGAAAGGGTGTAATTTGTACGCTATACAAACTGTCAAAAAAGAATTCCTTAAAAGAAATAATAAAGAGCAATTTCCGTTCATGTTAATAGAAAGGTAAACACAAGATGAGAACATGTTTCATAATGAAATTCCAGACCAAGAACTCAGGTTAATTGCCATGCTATGATTGATAGTTAAATGGGTTAAATAATTGCCTAAGGTGTATGTTTTTCCATGAATGCAAAGCAGATATGATATGTCTATCTGTATCATTTCTGCTTATGACTGATCAACCAATCCAACAATTTTCATTTAACTATCTATTTTTATTGAGTGAGCGAGTTTGTGTTTTAGGCCCCATCAGCACTATTTTTATTGAGATGTATCTTATCTGTCTGTTGATCAATCTGCCTTACAATCTGTCTATATACATATCCAACTATCTACAATCTATATGACCTAGGGCAACACAGATTTACCAAGTCCAGGCTATCTATAGATCTGTCAATTTACGAATTAATCGCGTCTAGATGGCTCCCATGTACTGATTTAAAAATTGGAATATTCAAAAGCTTTGATATACTTCTGAATTCTATACATTATACATCATCTCACAACAGATGAATGTCCAAGTTGTCACACAGTACTTGAAGAGGCAAACAACCTCAAGAATTTGGCAGACCACAAATGCAGACGCACTTCTGTGGCTACTAGGGCACTTGATCAATATAAGTGCTGGTCAGATCCAACACATGTGTTTAACCCATTGGAAAAGAGGTGCATAAATTACACCATTACAAAGGAAATGTCTGGAAAATTCAGCTGTTCAGTGAAACATCTACAGAACAAAAGCTTTTCAGGGAATGTTTGAGCCATTAATCTCTGAGAGTCTTGAGTTTGCATCATAGTATTTTGCATACACCGGTTGTCCGGTATCCCAAAAGTGACAATGCCTGACCAGTAGCAGATCTAAAGCATGTAAAGGAGGGGGGGGGGGGATTTAAGGAGTCTGTTCAGCATTGTTCAGTCATTCAGTTTAAACTCCCACCCCTTGTCTTAAACCTTTAGATGTTAATGTAACAACAAAATCTCAATATTTTAATACGCCTTTGGCTTCTTCGTTAACCCCAGGAAATGACACTTTAAAGATCTACCCCTGGTGAGTCCTAACAATCATGTACTCTCTTATAACAATTTCATTATATCATTTGGATTATAAAAGAAGTACATGTAGGGCTACTTAAACACAAAGTATTATAATAGGCAAGTTGTGGAATTACTGGCATACCAGAGGAAACTAATTCTGCAAAAAGCTGAAAAGTGACTCAAAAAGGCAAATTCCTATAACATTTTCTTACGAGAGATTCTCATGCAAACAATGAAAAGTGAAACACTTTCTCAAAATTGCTAACGGCTTGGTTGCGGCCAGAACCCTGCTAGCAGGTTAGGGCGAAAGAAAAAATCACCCCTTGTCATGCAACGCAATTTCACCATAAACACTCCACAAACTTGCTACATTTTGACACAAGTTTTTTGCAAACTTTCTAAAAGACAGAGAAACTTGCACTCTTAAAAACTTTTTTCGAAATGCATTGCTTCAAAAACTTAGTAAATTTAAAACTGAACACACTTTATAAGTTGCTTTAAAAGTTAAAGTGGCAGAGGAGCTACCTCAGGATTAGGTAGGTATGATGGATGGATGATTGGAGCTTTACATCCTGTATTTGTAAGGACGCTCTATGTCCCATATTCATGCACTTTGCAGATTACCAAACTACCAACTGAGCTAACCCTCCCGCCCCCAGTTTGCCTGCACAAAGATCTACATGATCTACCTCTAGATGGATGGTTGGATGATTGGGCTTTACATCCTGTATTTATGCACTTGGTAGGCTAATTAGGACATGAGAAGGACACGGCAATGACGTGAAGGAAGATTGAACCAGCCGTCCAACATGAGGCCCACCCGGCAAGAGTTGAATTTGAACCCTGGACCCTGGACCAGCCATTGGCAGCCCAGCATTGAGCATGCTACCACTACTAGTAGCCTACCACCAGATCAACCCTGCCCCCGATCTACCTCTAGAACACTTCTCTCTTTCTTAACACTGCCATTTGCATGGGAAAGGTCAGGGTCTTTTTCTTCAAACAGAAGTGTGATGGATCCGAATATCAACTGCTTTCTGAGAGTCAATAATATTACAAAGTCTATAGACTTATAACATGATATATCCTCAGGAAAATGATCTTGCCAGAGCACCTTACATTTAAGTCCTGAAATGCTAACATTACAAGTCACTCACTGAAAGATGGATAGTCTGAATAAAACTTCTTAAAGCAGGTTAAAATTTCAACCTAAAATCCTGAAATTTTACAAATTGCATAAAGACATTAATCACAATAGTCAGTTCAGAGTTATAATCCTTCATCCTGTCATCGCCGTCATTAATCACACTTCTAATATATTTTATTCACAAGTCACGATTAATCATTTTGTCAAATATATTATTTGTGCAGACACTACAGAGTCGGTAAAGAGTGGCTAAAGTAATTTATCATCTGTCCGACATGGGTTGCATAGACTCAAGGAAGTATGCGGCTATGGGACACTCCAAATTAACAAATTTATATAACCTTTTAACTTTGTATATATCACTTATGTATGGGCTTATAATAATATACTGCAGCTATTAACGCAGATTTACAGTTATCACAGCACCACCCGCGGGGTCTACCTTATCATTTCTTAAATTTAAAAACATTCCATGGACCTCTCTGTGTATAGGCCTACATTTTGAGAAAACTAAAGTTAATATCCATTGGACTGAATTATTGACAATTCTAAATTCCTTCTCTGTTAATTTTCACTTGACAAATAATAGATAATGTTTTACATTACAAGCTACATCCATTGGGGTTTGTTGACCTGAGGTCCATCTTTAATCAATTTGAAAGAGCACTGGACATCGAACAAATACGGTAACTTATGATTAAGCACCACAACTTTTTTGCAGAGGTACAACTTATGATAAAAACACTTAATACAGCCTTTAGAACTTCTGACAATAAGTGACTTCCGAAACACATTTCCAGCCAAGCGAGACATTTCGAAGACAAAGTGTCTTGTGCCATTTTGCCGCATTTATTATTCCTTTATTCTATTATCAAAGATTCTAAATCTATTAGCGGCCCTTTTAAGCAGTACTGTGCAATTTATCACTATAAAGAACCCTTTGATGTGCAATACGAGGGTCTATTACTCAAGTGACATACTGTTATTTCTATAGGAGACTTCAATGCATTATTTTGCTCTGATTGTTCAGCTTATTGAGAACGTTTGTACACATTCATAAGTCATTTCGTGACAAGGTTCTCAAACAATCTCAAGTGCTTCTAAGCACTCTCGAGTGGTATCCAGTGGGCATAACTATTAAGAGCTGATCCACTTGGGAAGTCTTAGATCAGTACCTTTTATGTAGATCTACCATAAACTACAATGAATTGCACTGCTCACATCAGAATAATATCACAAAGAAAGGATTTTTCATACATATCGCAATAAATGCACACTACATTGTTATTTGTAATAAACATTGATAAAAGTTCTACAATAAATTACATTGTTCACTTTACAATCATTTTTCATATGTAATAATCATGATGTTACATTGAATGCACACTGCATCACACGAACATATTCATGATATTGTTAGAGAATGGTTTTAGTGGTAAGCCTCAATAGTCAATACAAATCAAACTGTCTCAAATCTGAATAAGCACTAAATGGACAAACAACTATCTAGAACAAACCTCATATGAGAGAATGCAATAAATTGGACATCTGGAGCTTCTGGACTTCAACATGTTGGAACAGTCTTGCTTTTCATAATTATACAATATACATTAGAAGAAGACTGTCAGAGATAAATAGTTAAACTACCATCAGTCGCAACTCCTTACTAGAGTTTACAGCTTAAGAATTAGTTGCAACAATGATGAAACAATTATACATACTGATACTAAAGCTCCACTTCCAAAATGGACAAACTTAACACTGATACAAAGTAATAAATTTGACAGCTGGACTCCACTTCTTGCATACATTACAGACTGTCACAGACAGACAACTGTCACTCCGTCTCTATATCAGTCTCTACATAGACCTTAAGAGGGCTTAAGACTCAGTTGATACAGTGTTGATTGCCTCTCTCCTTCATAGCACACCAGGGGTCCAAACTTTCAACCCTGTCTGTGACGGTCTCTCTGTCTGTCCCCCATTGTCTGTCTTGGAATGCTTGTGCCCTATTGTATGTACGTCTGTCTACCCCCATAATAGGCCCTATTGTCCTTAAGGAACCAAACAGTCACCAAATAAGCTACCAACGTCCAGTTACTTCACTGTTTTTTCATTGTACTTGTCAACGCACATTGTTTGGCTGTGTTTACAGCACAATAGACTATATTTCACAACTATGACACCAAGCAGTAAATAATTATATAGAGTTGTCACTGACAGCAGTAATTGTAGTGAAACAGTTACACATTCAGGGTGAATGAAATGTTTTAACAATTACCCCAGCAAGAAATTGCCAATTTGATGCACCCCACCACTTAATTGAAACTTTTGCACAACTGTGCCACTTGCCACATTACATAATCCTTCATAATATGCTGTGTTGCACTGTAAATACAGTAATATTTCCTCGACATAATTTAGCTTGGCAATCAGTGACAACAAGGACCAACCCAGCAACACTTTTCAGCTTCAACAAAAACAAATTTTAACTGACAATAATATGTCCATCCCGAAATTTCTAAAATAAACCTTAAAGTGCCAATTTTCCCTATGGTCAGTAAGTCTAAGGTCCATGCATTTCTATTGCCCAGTCTTTAAAATATACCTGTTGTTGGTTATCTATATAAAGACTGAAAAACATGGTGATGAACTTTTTTTTCCCCACTGCTTTAAACATATTTTTAAAACTACATGGCGGCACTGCTGCACCATTATTTTGCCCATAAATGATCATCAATGAATGTCTGTAAGGCTTGCAGTGAGCACTCTAGACAATTTTTTTTTTTCACAACCTGATAGACTGAGAGATTTTTTAAGGGTAACACCCAACAGAAATAATTTTTAAGACCGGCATCATCAATTTCAACTTTTCCAAATTTCCCCACACCCCTTCCAAAAGACATTTATTACATGAATGACACTAAGTCTTTTGCAGACCCCACTTCCAAATTGCAATTCACCCCCAAATCACCCCTATATCACTCACCCCTGGATCAATACATGCAATGATTGGGTTGCCCAACCCTCACAAGCCAATTAAGCCCAATAAAGGGAAGTAAATTGACCTAATTATCATAACAATAGCCACTGTTATGATAGGCAGTTAAGATAGATGGGCTTCTCAGGGTACTGGTATACTAACCCAGCATGCCAGAAACTTAGCCAGGTATAGTTGGGGGAAGTTATAATTAGCAAAACATTACACATTGTTACATAACATTACATGAACTTGTATCAGTGTATCATTAGTATATCAGCAAATTACTGTCACCACTTAATTATCAAACATTAAAATCATTTTGACATCTCTGTCATTCTCTGATTGTCATGTCAAAGATATCACAAAGAAGCTTATCTTTTACAATCTCGTATAGATCTATAATTTAGAGAGTAAATTATGTGTAATGGTAGCAGACATTTATTACGATACAAGTTATTATCTAACATTTGAATGATAAATTCAATAACATTTCTGTGCCATTCGTTGAGTCACAATCACAATCACAATCACAAAGTTTCAGGCACTGCTAGGAATAATTTCCTTTATAAGCCTTCCTTTTTCTCCGATTCTTCACTTATGTTCCGTGGCGTGGTGTAGTAAAATCCTGTTTTTGTACATTTTTGGCTGCTCTTGCTGCCTTGTACAAGGCTAAAATCAAACGAGAGTAATTTATTTCATATTTTTAAAAAGAAGTAAGTCCTATCTGAACTTTAAAAACTACTATTTACAATGGCTGCTCTTGCTGCCATGTGCTGTTTCCTATTTACACTCCCACTGGTTAGATATTTATATATATGTGAAGATATTTACATGAAATAAACTATTTTCTATTTAGGCGGAAAACCTAGGCTGCTCTTGCTGCCCCAGTTCCGTTTTCTCTGCAGTATTTTATAAATAATCTTCTAGTTTCGGGTGAGCGGGGCTGCTCTTGCTGCCCTATTCCCTTTACTTTTCTTCCTAAATATCACCAGTTTGGGGTTTTTTACTCATCTTACTCAATATATTTTAGTTATCTTAGTGGATATAGTGGAGGTGAGTCCAATGGGCATCTAGCCTCTTTTTGAATGAGTGTATACTCGGTGCTGTTACAACTTGCTCTGGCAGTTGGTTCCAATTTCACATCTGCAACCTTGGTGATGGAAATCTTCCAGACACAAAAAAATGTGCAGTCCGAGTGGCCCAGTGAAGCTGACCAGTAACATCATTCAGTGTTTGCAAAAAAGAAGACCCATTTTTTTGTCAGGAAGTGAGATTGCAGCAATTGTAGGCTAACAAAATGCACAAACCCACTGGCAACTGCTGTAAATCAGCATCAACCGATCATTCAGTTGATCAATTGACAATTATTGATTATTGATCAAATGGATCAATCAGTGAACAGACCAGCTGGTATCTGCAGGTGTGTATTCAGAAGAAAATTTATTTTCAAGCAATGCAGCTGCTTGCAGTGGTGGCTTCTTTTTGACAGCTGTCAATGTTGCGTCATTGCAGAGAAAGTCGGAAATAATCTTTACCATGTCCAACGCAATACATCAATTTAATTTTGCCTCTAGACCATCTATAAAACATCCTTAACATATTTTTGGTCTCATATTGAGTCTGGGCTTCATGCCTGATAGACACCAATCATTTCAAATGCAACGGACCCCGAATTCATTACCATTCTCACAAAATACCGTTCACAGGACAGTTTTATGAAAAGCAAAGCCACAATATGGCAGTATTTACCTCCGTCATCCTTCCGATATCGGCATTTCAATTCCACAAGCAAAATAATTCCATTGTCGCTGAGAAATATGCAAGGAGAACGAATTTTGTAGCTTCCCGGCCGATTTTTGAAATGAGCTTCTTCCAAAAATGGCTACCGGATAGCCTCCAAAATGTCTGATCAAAATACTCTAGTTTTCGCTTCTCTCTCTACAGTCAAATGATACCAATCAGTTCCGTGTATTTGACATTATGAGAACTCTCTGTAGCATCAAGTGAACGAAATAATACGGTTCAATTAAATTCAAGAAAGTCCTTCAATTTGTCTGAGGTTATACCGCACTCATTAGCATATCTGCTTCTCTTCCGGGTCATGAGGTCAAGTAAACATAAACAATGAGCCACCTGCTTCAGCTGTCAAATTATAAAGGCCGGTAGTGCAGTAAAGAGGGTTAGTTCACTTTGTTAACTTTTTCATGATCTTCACAAGGAAGCCACGGGCTTGTGGTAGGAGAGAGATGAATGCTGTAGGCCCAACACCAAGGCTGTGAGCCTGGTACGAAGTCCCAAAGTAAAGTTGACCCACCACCCATGTGTTTTTGGTGGGAAACCTCTAGGCCCTGGTACAAAGGTATTATCGCCCGCCATGCTTTATCAATGGAGGGGAGAGTTTCTTGTCCTCTGCATCTGGATAACCCCAATGTGCTCATAAGCATCAACTTTTAACAGCCAGGCTGATAACCGAGTCTACCTAAGGACATTGGAGTGGAGTTGCAGGAGTTTTTGTGGTAATTTGAGTCATCTGAACTACAGTAGCACCTTCATAAAAATGTAAACATTCAGCTTGCAATATGCAAAATTTGTGCCAAACACAGAAGTTCCTTGGTATTTTAGATGCTGATGAAACCAATATCTAACAAATAGAATTATGAATGAGCTATCCTTGTTTGTGTGAACGCTGCTCAAGCCACGAACCAGGAGAATACATTGAGAACCTTTCCCTTCTGACTGCTAAATAAGGAGATTGATTGACTGCCAAATAGGGAGATTGACTGACTGCTACATAGGGAGATTCAATGACTGCTAAATAGGGAGATTGGCTGGCAGCTAAATAGAGAAATTGACTGACTGCTGAATAGGGAAAGTGACTCACTGCTAAATAGGGAGATTGACTAACTGCTAACTAGGGAGATTGACTGACTGCTTAACAGGGAGATTGCCTGACTGCTAAATAGAAGAGTGACTGGCTGCTAAATAGGGAGATTGACTGGCTGCTAAATCGAGAGATTGACTGGCTGCTAAATAGGCTGAACTGACTGCCAAATAGGGAAATTGACTGACTGCTAAATAGGGAGATTGACTGACTGCTAAATAGGAGATTGACTGACTGCTAAATAGGGAGATTGACTGACTGCTAAATAGGGAGATTGACTGACTGCTAAATAGGGAGATTGACTGACTGCTAAATAGGGAGATTGACTGACTGCTAAATAGGGAGATTGAATGAGTGCTAAATGAAGAGATTGACTGTCTGCTAAATCGAGAGATTGACTGGCTGCTAAATAGGTTGAACTGACTGCCAAATAGGGAGATTGACTGACTGCTAAATAGGGAGACTGGCTGACTGCTAAATAGGGAGATTGATTGGCTGCTAAATAGGTAGATTGACTGACTGCTAAAAAAGGAGATTCACTGACTGCTAAATAAAGAGATAATTAGGGAGATTGAATGACTGCTAAATAGGGAGATTGACTGACTGCTAAATAGGGATATTGAATGACTGCTAAATAGGGAGATTGACTGACTGCTTAACAGGGAGATTGACTGACTGCTAAATAAGGAGATTCACTGACTGCTACATAGGGAGATTCACTGACTGCTAAATAAAGAGATAATTAGGGAGATTGACTGACTGCTAAATAGGGAAATTGACTGACTGCTAAATAGGGAGATTGACTGACTGCTAAATAGGAGATTGACTGACTGCTAAATAGGGAGATTGACTGACTGCTAAATAGGGAGATTGACTGACTGCTAAATAGGGAGATTGACTGGCTGCTAAATAGGCTGAACTGACTGCCAAATAGGGAGATTGACTAACTGCTAAATAGGGAGATTGACTGACTGCTAAATGGGGAGACTGGCTGACTGCTAAATAGGTAGATTGACTGACTGCTAAATAGGAGATTGACTGACTGCTAAATAAGGAGATTGACTGATTGCTAAATAGGGAGATTGAATGACTGCTAAATAGGGAGATTGAATGACTGCTAAATAGGGAGATTGAATGACTGCTAAATAGGGAGATTGAATGACTGCTAAATAGGGAGATTGACTGACTGCTAAATAGGGAGATTGACTGGCTGCTAAATAGCAGATTGAACTGACTGTTAAATAGGGAGATTTGCTGACTGCTAAATAGGGAGATTGACTGGCTGCTAAATAGGGAGATTGACTGACTGCTAAATAGGGAGATTGACTGACTGCTAAATAGGGAGATTGACTGACTGCTAAATAGGGAGATTGAATGACTGCTAAATAGGGAGATTGACTGACTGCTAAATAGGGAGATTGACTGGCTGCTAAATAGGGAGATTGACTGACTGCTAAATAGATCTTGAGAGATTGACTGACTGCTACATAAGGAGATTCAGTGACTGCTAAATTGGAAGATTAACTGGTCGCTAAATAGGGGATTGACTGACTGCTTAATAGGGAGATTGACTGACTTATAAATAGGGAGATCGACTGACTGCTAATAAGGGAAATTGACTGACTTCGTAATAGATCTCGAGAGATTGACTGACTGCTAAGTAGGGAAAGTGACTGACTGCTAAATATTGAGATTGACTGACTGCTAATTTGGGAGATTGACTGACCACTAACGTGGGAAACTTACTGGCCGTGGGGACTCAGATTTACAGTCAACTTAGATGCCAGGTTTTTTACGATGGAATCCATATTTTTTCAGTATTTCAAACATTTTCAAGTAATGTAACAAGCTGGCCAGTGGGCACCCTCCTTAAACCCAGAATCTGAGAACAAGTACAAGACATGATAAATTGACATTGCACTTATCATTGATATAATATGTGTAAAAATATTAAATTTTAACCTGACAAGTTTTGATGCTTTGTTTCAATGTGTATATTTAAAATTTCATAGGAGGAATGATGGATGATGGAGCTGGATTCATGGACCAAGGACTAATGAACAGCATGGACCAAGGAGAAGGATTCAATGAGCTCAATGAGGGATATAACTTCATGGAAGGAACAGACCTGAGCAGTAGGAATCTAGACGGAGGAGGTCTATCGCCCCTCATGGGCACCCAGGAGGAAGAGGAGCAGAGAGGGCAAGAAGAAGAAGGGGGTCCTCAACCCCCCAAGACAGATTTCAAGTTAGAGCCAAAGGATGACACTGTAAGTTCATATAATTGATTGAATCAGATTGATTTATAAGATTGGGAAGAAATGGGAGTAACTTGTAATCTTAGGATCTCAATCTCACTAAGTTGTCTTGGCCGCTGCCCTTATATGTGTACTTTAAATTTCCATATTGTTTGAACATAACAACCAATTTCTAACATATTAAGTTTTAAGAAGTTGTTATATACCATTATCTATAATTACTGATAAGCGTTGGAATTTTGTTTAATTAGTCATATTAATTAAATAGTTGATAATTTTTCCCCTAGGACGACATTCTTACAGCCGATTATGGGATACCCAGTGTTGGTGCGGAACTGTTGTCCACTCTTCAGCTCGACTTTGGCGGACCTCAGGTTAGTTCTATTGCCTGGTCTTTGGAAATTTCCACCTTACTGAGTCTTTGTCCTTTTTTGTGTGAAGATTGTTTCCTAAACAATTTTCATATATATCTTTATTTTTTGCTTATTTAATTGTTAAGCTGAAGCTATTAAAGGTTTGCTTTATTAATTCACCCTGTATGGCATTCATTATGGTATTATTATGAACACGTTAAAAAAAAATTTCATTTAGGTTTCATATTTTGTGGAACTGCCCAACGAGGAAGAGCAACAACCAGTCGTTGCCGAGATTAAAGTTGAAGAAATTAAAGAAGAAGAAGAAACAAGAGAAGAAGAAATTAAAGAAGAAGAAATTGAAGAAGAAGAAATAAGGGAAGAAGTAATTAAAGAAGAGGAAATTGAAGACAGAGAAATTAAGGAAGAAGAAATTAAAGTTGAGGAAATTGAAGGAGAACTAAATGAGGAGGAAATTAAGACAGAAGATGCTACTCCTAAGGCTGGAAGGAGGGCAAGAAGGAAGGTCACATCAATTGGTGAGTTGTATGGATAATTTGCTTGGAATTTTAGAAAGATAATACTTGGATATTCGCAAACGATAATTACCACAATTTGATAAATTTTTAGGTGCAGAGCCCCATAGCAAGAGGGCTGGAAACAGAAAGATGACGACTAGGCCTTCCAATAAACGCAAAAGCCCAGTGACCGCCTTGATAAAAGCAACAAAGAAAAACTACAAAAGATGGCCGAAACCACCTTACCCATATGCTGGCATAATCATCATGGCAATCCAAGAAAGTCCTGAGGGAATGTTGACCCTCGCCGAAATACTGACGTCTATATCAGAAATGTTTGCTCACTTTAAGTAAGTGAAAAATATAATTTGTTCTTTTTTGTATGTCTCTTTTATATCCCACGCTTGTGCTGATTGGGCGTAAAACACATAGTCACTCACCCATTGTTTGTTTTTGCAGTGCAGAACGGTCGAAGTATATATTTTTTTACGTTAATCTATGAAAAATACAGAAACTCAAAAAGAAATGCTTAGCTTTGCTTTGAATCCTTGGATTCTTGTTGCTATGGTTTTTTAGCCTGGCTCACCAGGCTAATTCAGGAGTAATGGTTTGAAAATATTGTCTGTCAACTCTACTGTTCAATAACTATATGTTCAATATATGTGTGTTTGTGTTTTATTGGTTTGTTAGGGTAGCTAGATGTATGGAAATTACTTTTTTTGTTCAATTTCAAAAAAAAAAAATTTCCCAAAATTTTTTTTCCCCAAGTTTTGAAAAAAAAAAAAAAAAAATTCAACTTTTTTTCAATTACACTAATTTTTTTTTTTCAAAAAGAGGAAATCGGGCAACTTCTTTTTTTCAAAATTTAAAAATTTTTTGCTCCAAGATTTAAAATTTTTTTCCTAAATTAAAAAGAAAAAAAAATTGTTTTCCTAGATTAAAAAAAAGAATTTTTTTGTTCCAAATTTTTTTCAATTTCGCCAATATTTTCAAAGGAGGAAATTGGGCGACTTCAAGATTTCAAAAAATCGTACACATTCTTTTTGTGGTTATTAATATATGTGGATATTATTTTGTTCATGGAACAACCACAATAACAGCACTTCACTTGCCACAATTCAGAACCACCTTTCTCTGCCATTTCCAAAAAAGTAGATTTAACTATTTCACCAGCATTGCTACATATAATATTTTGCCGTCATCACTGACACATATTTTGCCGTCATCACTGCCACTTGAGCCAGGCTTTGAATCCGCGGATTCTTGTAATTGGTTATCGTTGTCACTTGATCATCATCGTTCGCACAGTTGTCACCCGATGAAGGTTTGTGAAGTGTGAACAATGTGACCTCAATATTATTTGGCTCAAGTTAAGAATCCAACAAGTAGTGACCTCCCCCAACTGAATAAATGGCAGGATTGGTTGAAAAGGTGTGAACAACTGTGAATAAGCCATTCCTGTGGCTCATTCAGTCCAGGGAGGTCACTAATAGTTGGATAACTTGAGCCGATAGCTGCCCAAATGGCTGCCCAAATGGCTCCCAAGTTATTATCTAGGCGCCTGCGTCTAGATCATGCTTGTACAACCTGCCATTTCCTGCGTGTTTTTCAACTTCCTGTTTGTGGTGAACATGAAATACAATGGTTTCATGCGTTTACCTTCTAACTTCGTAAACTCGTCAACCGTTCTAGCTTGGAAGCTGTAATTGTCATTGATGATGGATCAGTAACAGATCTATGATAGTGATTGTAAATAGCTGTCCTATTTGCTGTAAATTGGCAGAAACAACTATTTCTGGTTAAAAAAAATCAGGACACTGTCCTAGATTTATGCAATGTCTAGACTGTGTGCATTCAAGCGGAACATGTTAGCAAATTAGAACAGGCTGCAGCAAAATGTAAATAAGATGAAAACAGCTTTCGGTGACTCATTGGATTTCATACCTATACTTGATAGGATCTCTGACCAACTGGATGGCTGATTCACAATGGAGCATCTACAATGGCAGACAGAGGTTCATCTCATGCTTAAATTGTCAAGTTAACAATCAGCGCCTAGATTTGCAAATTTTATTTGCGCATTCTAGTTAAAATACAACATGCTCAATTTTTAGCCTGAGAGGGCCACAGACGGATGCAGTGGGTAGTGTTAAAAGGCTAGAAGCGGTGTCACAGGGAAACTTTCCACAGGGTCCCCAAAGTACTGCATACATGTAGGAGCATGTGCGATAATAAAGAATGGAACCATAGGCCTGAACATGGCCTTGAATAATATAGTCCTTTGTGACCCACTATGCTTTCATGAGTTTCATCTCAGCCAATGAGAATTCATGCTTCCAGTTCCAAAAGCAGTTTGGTTGAGGATGTTTAGCATGACCCATTTGCAAAACATCATGCGTTTCACTTACTTACAAGCAGCACTGTTTTCCCCTCGGCTTTGAATCCTTGGATTCTTGTTCTTGTTCTTTCAGAAATAGCAGTTACCAGGGCTGGAAGGATTCTGTGAGGCATAATTTGTCACAATATCCCTGCTTTGAGATGGTGGTCGATCTAAACCACTCCACCAAGAAATGCAACAAATGGACTGTCAACTATGATCACGTCAAGACAAAGTACTTTGCATGCTCTTCATCAAGCGACAAGTTCAAGCCTACATTGCAGGTAAAAAGATCCTCTTTTTGCTCTGATGGAACTTTGAAAAATCATAAAAAAATTATATATATAATGTCATATGCACACATTTTATACATGAAAACATTTAGTAATGAGTAACTTCAGTATGATATGTTTTTGCCAGGACCAAGGCAACAAACTTTAACAAAATTTGATCCCATGTTTGCCTGAAAGACCCCTAATACAAATTCAATGGTCGTGCTAGTAGATGTAGCAGAAAACCTCAGCGGTATCATGCACATAGTATCAATGATACAGGCAATATCAGAGCATGTTTAACATGGACTTCAATACAAATGAAAATGTACTAATTTGCGAAATTTTTTTACATCAAAATCCACAGCACGTAGGCGCAAGGGGGGGGGGTTGAACTTTGGACCCTTGAACACCCCCTCCCCCCCCCTCGATCTGCTACTGGTGTATACACTTACTTGTGTTGGCTCCCCAGATTTTTGGATCATCAGCTGATGGACATTGGAGGGGACGAATCTGGAAGTCCACTCATGGGGGAGGGGCTTCAGAACTTTATTTATAGTCGTACTTTCTTGACGATTTTCATTGATGAATATTTCAGGATCACTTGGGGAAGTACGAGCGGGATATCTATGGACGTTCGTGGTGTATTTCATCGACAGATGAGGAGGTTTGTTATCTTTGTTTCTTTTTCTTGAGTTTTGTCTTGTAAAGTTCCTCTCAGTGGGCGTGGCTTCTTTGATGTCTGTGACGGCCGCGACGCTGTGTGCTCGTGGTTTCGCTCGCGTCACTGCATACGTTTTGTGGGCGTGGCTTGAAGGAACTCCCCTGATTTGTTGATCTCTTCCTGGAAATGAATGATTAACATAGTTTAGTATAATTATAGGCCTCTTTAAGCCAGCTGTCATATTCATGATAATTATGCCCCCAAGAATATGAAGGAGGGGATCATAATATATATATTAGCGGGGGATGGGGGTATTTGTCGAGTTGGGCGTTATCGTTTTTCTGAGAACACGTACGATACAAAAAGTTTTTCCCTGAAAGATTTTTTTTCGTTGAAACTGTATGAGAAATTATTTATTAAAAAAAAAAACTTCAATAACCCCCCCACCCCCCACAAATAACTGATGAAGTAAACTTTCCAGCTTCCAAGATGTTTATTATTTTCACCTACTGTTCATAATTTATCAATCACATCTGTCATAAGGGGGCAACCATTTAATCTTCAGGGGGTCGGGATAGAGTTCTTTTCTTAAATACCTGGATATTAAACGGTCACCCGCTAATTATAGAGTTAGAAATCATAATTCAACTGTTTTAACTTACAACAGTGTAAGTCTTAGTCTTAGTCTGCTTATCATCTAAAGAAGGCTTTGATTGATGTGACCACTACACCAACAGTCCAAAACATTAATTGAATTGAGGAAGCTTACAAAATACAAATATTTTAAAGAGACAAAAAAAAAACGACAACATCTACTCACCATTGTCTCCTTGATATGATTGTCCTGAATTTGACCTGGAAAAATTACTTTTGTGGAATTTCCTTTCTCGAGCTGTCTGTATAGTCATAGCACTTTGCACACTTGATGAGCTGGAACTTTCACTGCTGGCCAATGAAGCTGGGTAGCCACTGTCAGTGGCGCCAAAGTATTTGTCCAGGAGGGGAGGGGCTTGTCTGAATGACGTCATGTTGGCCACGCCCAGTGCCTCCTCTATGGTTATGTCATTCAGAGTTTGGCTACTCCTGCCAGAGAAGCAATTCATTACCTGTACCAAAGAAAGATGAAGTAAATTAATTCAATCTGACGTGCTTTCTAGCCTTTCTTTATTTGCATGCATTTTACTTTTCAGGGATTCTGGTAAGATAAAATCTATTGAAGTTTCACAAAGGATAGGACTATACTTATCCCTACTGTAGTGTCCCTGTAAATTTCTTGTGTTTAACAGTATTTTGACTGTTGGTTTGGCGAAGGATTTGTTTCACAAAATTTTATTGCTTCTCAGACAATTTTAGAAGCTTTTTGTTTTAATTTTGTTGTTGTTGAGCTTTGTTGTTTTTTGGGTTAGCCTACATTAATCGATTTGCTAAATTTTAAACTATGTATCTTATATTGTAACAAGTTGCAAGTTGCAAGAATCAACAGTTTAAAAAATGTGCCAAATGTGATTTATTTAAAGAAAAAAAGTTCTGAAATCAGGCATTGATGCATAAAATTTTGTCTAAGACGAAATTGTATCATAATTTCAGTAAAACGTGTGGTATTAAACTGAAGGGTCACTGGGTCAATACACTCATTGGACAGGCTCGATGAATTGTCAGTGTGACACTGTACATACAGCCTGACCAACCATGTACTCATAGCCAGGCTATGTGTGTATTACCAGTGCTGGGACCAAACGAATGTATTGAATTCAAGTGGGGACTTGTTTTCACATTCCAGTGCTGATCTACCTGGAAAGCTTGTAAACATTAATGTGGAAACAGCAAAACAAGTCTATCCATAGGTATTTGACTGCTTGACAGGTCTGATAACTCTGATTCAAACTAATTTGCAAAAAAAAATCCCCTAATAAAAAACAACAACAAAACATACCCCTGACAATTGTGCTTAGTTATATCAAAAATATTATTATTAAATATTTAAGATAGAATTAGTACATTTAACAGCTCTTACCGTCTCTTTATTTTACTTATTGTGAAAAGACGTATCTCTGTTTATGAAAAATATGACTCCTTCAGAAGGCCTGTGTAGATTAATACTAGATTCTGATGTCATGCAATATGTGATAAACTTACTTTATCAAAAAATGTCCTTGTTGTAAACAATGCCAAAAGGCAAAACAAAAACGCTTATCCAAGTGCAATCAAAGTCAAGATAATGATAAATGACACTTCCAGTAATTCCAACATCCGAGTAGGCTAATTATGCAAAATTATATTGCACTATAGAAACACAATGTGCAGATTTAATCAGTGTTAATGGCTCTACTCTAGTCTGTTGACTGTTAGACTTTTAATCCTTGTTTGACCTATTAGCTCACATATTTGGATCATTGGATCACCAAGGAGGTAAACTTTGCCCAGGGATCAAATTTCTTGATCTCAATCATGGCTAAATCAGTGGCGTAGCTACAATCAAATAAAGGGGTCAGGTTAAATTGATCTTGTACAGATCTATTCTCTAGATGTCAAGTGCATGAGCTATCATTATTAAAATTTATTGACAACTCTAAATATTAATATAAAGTTAACATTTCTTACTCTTGTTTACTTCGAAATATTTTTCTGAGGGACAGAGCTGGTCAGATCAGGTCTATCAATTGGGCATTTTTTAGCATTATAGAGAATTAGATAGATAGAAAAAGAGGCTGCAGCCCCCCCCCCCTCCAAAGAATTTTGGAAAATCAATTTTTTATGCTTTTAAGCGAATTTAATACTCTTTGGGCTATTTGGGCTTTTTTTTTTGTTCTGCCCCCCAAAATTTATTGACCTCCAATGCCGATGGAGATGAAATCTATTTCAATGATGGTATGCCTATTATAAATTAATATGGTTCACTTCATATGCAATTCAACTTCAACATTTACATTTGTTATCTAATCTATACATGCTGAATACACATGATGATAGACTGCATGCTCCAACCTCAAGTCCCCCCCCCTCCCCCATAAGGAGCTATAAGGCCCATATGATAATTAAATTGTGGCGCTGCACACATGCCTAGAGAGAAAAAAACAGATTGTACCATTCTGAACACAAAGCACGTTGGATAAAATGTGAGCAACATATTTTGATCAGGAGCTGCCCACGAGACCTTCCCTTTAAACGCCTAGTTACGCCCCTTATCAAGATCCAGAAAGCCCGCCAAATATGCAAATGAACGTAATGCAGGTGCTTTAAAAGGACCATGGTCGCCTACTTTTGGCTGAATTTTCAGAGCTCCGAAACATTTTGGCCGACCAGCAACTGATGCAAACTGGAGAATGGGATGCGTTAATGGCCTGCACCGACCCCCGTGCCATGTCAACGAGTGCTTCTGGCATTTTCCCGCAAAAAATATCCAGGCCTTCAGTGGCCATTGAAATTGGCGGGGAATGGCCTCGATCTGATTGGCCGTCTGGGGCCCCGTGTCGAGCGTAGTCATGTAGGCTTTCTCTTTGAGAGCTGCAAAATGAAGTTTAACAATTTAACGCAATAAATTTGTTGTCTTGCTAGGTCCACATGAATTTTATAGAATTTTTGACATCATTGTTACTCATTAAATATCTATATTAAGTGGAGATATTGAATCTTTCTGGGCGACATTTTCGCTATGCGCGCCACCCGTGTTTTTTTCATCAGCAACTCAGAAATTTCCAAGATGGCGCGGTTACGATTTCCAGGCCGTCCTGGCTATCGTTTTGACCGATTAGGAGTTCGCTATGGCGTTGATGAAGGCCAAAGAGGTCTAGATCCAACCACCAGACTTATAGCTAACATCCACCGAGGTTTGAGGTTCTTCCGTGAGCATTTCGGCGAGTCTGATGAGGTAATCTATTTGTCGTTTCTGAAGTGTGGAGTCCGACGAAGCAATTTCGTATGTTTGTGAAATCGTCACATACCCTGTCGATTTACGCTAAAAAATAACAACAAATAGGAATGTTCTCTGTGCCTCATTCATGTAGTTTGAATCTCTAGACTCCAGTGTATCTAAATTACTGCAAGTCAATTCGAAACATCGCCGATTTGAGGCGGGGGAAGCATTTTAATGTTGTGTCGTTTTGAGAGTGTTGATGAAAGATATGTCAAAATGGCGACCATCACTGATGTTTTGTATGTTGTAACACCCTGGCGTGGTTACACTTAAATCATGGGCTTGCTGGCGACTAGCATTGCTCAATTTCTGTGCAGAATTGCAGCATTACCTTTGGTGTACCTTATATCAAGGCACCTGCACGTTCATGCTAGAAAATGGCCAGATTTTGACATTGAAATTGTTGACCTGTCAAATGAATTCATATTCAAACACAAGTCAGTTGAATACACTGGAGCTTCTTTAGCCAGACATGGTTGTCTAGACACTTCAAGTTGGTCTAATTGACACCTAAATGCACTTGACTGCCTTGTTGTAACAATATTGAGCAAACATGAGTACTATCAGAATCCTGCAAGGTGCTTCATTGGCATTGCAATCAGTGACAGTGTGCCCAAGTGAAGCTCATCAAATTATTGAAACAGAATCACACAGAAATGTGGGCCATTTCATATTTAAAAGGAAGCTATATTGCTACATTTATCAAGCCTTGTGTTACTAATTTCCCCTACAAATTGTAGATATCTCGATCAAATTATAATAGAAAATTAAAATTTCGTCCCCAACATACTACAATGAATCAATCAATTTTGATGTGTCATTGCTGAATTTATAATTTTGGCCATGATTCATCCTTGTCATTTGACATCAGTATGCAATTTTAGGCCTATTTTAAGCAATTTACTGTGATGATGTAATGAGTGAAATTCATGAAATTTGATAATTTTTAGTTAGTTTGTTCCCAAATACCATTTACAGTTTTTCTCACAATATGCGAACTGGTGTTTGTCCTGATTGCTCCTCATCTACAATCACCTACAGTAGAAAAAAACATACTCATTGATAGATGAGCCAATTTGCAATTTATTCATCAACTTTTTGTGATGTTTTGGTGCTGTTTTGGTCAGATTTTTAATGTCAACCGCTTACTCTAGAAATGAGACAGACTAGTATGAACGTGTCCCGACTGACAGTGCAGTGAGCTGGTGCAGCATGCCTGTTTAGTTTGTGAACCAAAAATTTGCAAGTTCCAACATGCTGTTTTATAAATAAACCTGGTTCACTGGGTTTAAACGGCTAAGAGATATCATATTCAAGACTTGAAGTACAAGTTTCTATCAAAAAAAAGATTTGATCACTTGAATACAAGTTACAGCGTCAAGCAATATTATCTGTGTTAAAATTCATCAACATTGGATTGCTACAGAAGTTAACAGATGAATCAAATACCAATAGTTGTGCATAAGGCCACACATAATTGATTCTCAGCTTCGCGGACCCGCCGACACAATAGATTTCCTGCCGATGGAAAAAAAAATAATAATAATTTTTTTGACATTATAAAAATTTTTTTTTTCACCTTTTTTTTTTTTGTCCTACCGACCGACCCTAGAAAAAGGGCCTTGAGACGAATCCGAGAAGCTAAAGATCAATTATGTGTGGCCTAACATTGTTCAGATTGTTGTAACTTACGATTATTTATCAAATGGCCCAGTCTGTTAACTTTCATAAAATTTTGGTAAATTGGTCGGGCATTAGGCCACACATAATTGATCTTTAGCTTCTCGGATCCTCTCAATGCACTTTTTCGAGGGCCGGTCGGTAGGACAAAAAAAAAAGGGGTAAAAAAAAAATTTTTATAATGTAAAAAAAAAATTATTTTTTTCCATCGGCAGGAAATCTATTATGTCGGCGGGTCCGCGAACCTAAGAATCAATTATGTGTGGCCGACGGGCATGCCAACATTATATGCAGCCAGCCCGATGAAAAGTCATTTGTTGAATGTATGAAAAAAAAAAATTAAAAAATTGTGAAGGTTACATTATTGGATTGTCCATCATGGGATTTCAATCATTTCATATCTTCCCAAAGATTAAATCTTCTTTAGCAGCTGGTGGTTAATTGCAATATCATTGCTGAGCCTGTCAGATTTTGGAGAAGCCCCAAATTTTGCGATCAGTAATCACTAAGGGGTTTAAGTTTCTGAAGGACCTAAAGGTGAATTGCAATTAACCAGATTAGCCCCAATGTCTTTGGGTGAATTGCAATTATTGTCAATGAAAAATAAAGATAATTGATAGGAATCACACGAGCTCTCTTTACTGGACTAGAACAGTGAATTGCAATTGAACAATTTGAAGGAATCTTTAAGGCAAAAACCCTTGATTAAAAAAAAAGCCTCCTCCCCCACCTCTTTGAATAGTTTATTGGGGATTTTTTGACAGTGGAAATGATTCAAATGAAAAATGAATGAGTTTTAGAAAACAAGATTATGATTTAAAATGTAAATGCTAAAGATTAGTAATTTTGTTTGCAGGAGGAAGAATTTAGTGGATTCACCGCTAAGGAGATCAAACTAGCCACAAAGAAGTACCAAGACTCGTTGGAAGAGTGCCAGAGATTAGAGGAGGAGGAGAGGCAAGATGGCGCGTCCAGTCGCAAGACCGGAAAGAAATCTGCGTCTGGCAAGAAGACGGTTGCGTCTCTGGTCGGCGAAGGGATCTGCCGGGAGGGGCCGAAGAAGAAATTGGCCGATAAGGCGAGAGAAGAAGTCAAGGAGGCGAAAGAAAAGATGAAGAAGCAGTCGAAAGAAGAAGGGAAGGGTAAAGGTGTTGGGAAGAGCCTCAAAGGGAAAGCAGGGGGTGGAGAGTCGACTCCCAGAAGACCAGGGAGGCCGAGTCTCGATAAGCACGACAACAACAAACCCTCGACCTCCCTGTCTCTTGATGAAGATAGTCCGAAGAAGGAGAAGAAGAAAAAGCGTAAAGATGTTAAAGTCGCTGATTCTAGTTCAGAATCCGGCTCAGAGGGGTCCAGTCAAAAGGGCCATGTTAAAAAGAAGGTCCTCGGAGGCCAAGCTGCTAAGAAAAGAGGAAGACTGGATAAAGCAAAGCTCTTGTTAGCCAAGGCTCGTGAAGAAAAGAAGAAGAAAGTAGATGATACGAAGAAGACTCCAAAATTAGCCAAACAGTTTGTCTTGCCGACTGTTAGTTCAAGAAGTTCACGAAAGATCAAGCCAAGCAAACGCTACATCGAGGAATATGCCGATACTCCAGTTGTGACTAAAAAGAAGCCTCGTAGTGAGACTGAATTAGAAATTGACGTTGAATCGCCAATTAGACCTGAACCAGTCAGTGCTAAAGTGTCTCCGGCAAAAGTATCACCGGGAAAAGCATCATCCAAAGTATCGCCGGGTAAAGTGTCACCCAGCAAAGGAAGATCGAAGTTGGCTTCCCCCGTCATTGCTCCACCGAGCTTCGATCCACCAGTGGCTAGCAAGGTTACGCCCTCTACTGGTCTGATCGCTGCGTCCAAGTTTGGCGTGACTTTACCCCTATCAGTGGACATACCGGGGGCAGATAACCCTGTTGGCGCGCAGAGTACGATAGGTGCCGGTGGTGCGTTGATATCCCCCCGTATGGGACTGTTCGAACAGCCCTTAATAGTCGAAGGGAAGAGGCAACGTAAACCGAGCATCAAGTTGATACGTAAGATTACAGACGAAGAGTACGACGTTCGGACTTTAGAGAATCGTCGTAAGATCGAAGAGCGCAAGACACAAGAGGGCGACGTCGTTGAGATGGATCGCAATCGATTGGTCGTGTTAGAACGACACGCTGAGGCCACGAAGCGAAGTGGGCAAAACATCTTGCGTAAGGCAAAGTTCCAACTCAACAGAGCTGCGTTGAATCGATCCAAAGCTGCTCTTGCCAGACAATTGAAACGAAAGATGAAGAAAGAAGGCCAGCAGGGGGAGGCACTGCACCACGGACAATTATCACCAGGGGGCTTCCCCAAGCCTCAGTTTGGTGTCAGCCCCATCCAATTAAGTCCTCTGAAGTTGGGAAGTTTTGGTCAACCACTGGGTATTGCTGCATTGTCGACTGGTATGTATACTATATTCTCAAGCTTGTTCATATTCAGACATGGTGTATTAACTGTATTTGGTGTACATTTATTCTTCAGAAAGCCAAGAAAAAATATATTATGAATGCTGTTTTACAAAAAATGATTTGGGACATTTTAACGGCTAATGACTCTTTACCGTTGCCGAAGACATTTCTCAAATGGTTTCAATATCAAAATGATATTGTGTATGTATCTCAGTTCAGTCATTTAAACAATGTTAAAGTTCTGGAATTGACTTATATAACCATTAGCAAGCTATCATCATAGGCTAATATTTTGGAGCATATATTTCGTAGCACGAACAAACAGTATTCTAAGTATACTTTTTCTAATTTTCTTGGCTATGTAAAAACATGTTTTGGTATTTATCTGCTTTGAGTCAGGCCTGGTTTTAGTCAAAATATTAATTTTATTTTTGGCATTTTCCTTGTGTTTCTCTGGCTTTTTGTGCAATTAGATTTCTTTGGTACATGTTTTGCTAATCTCGCCAATACTAAACATGTAGTTTCTAAGTATTATGTCAACAAAGACTTGGAAAAGACTCCAATTATAAATGTCTTCCTGGAGAGAAAGGATTAATATGGAATTTAGTTACTATCTTTAAAGGATCTTAAATTCTATCATAATAGCACTTATAGTAGTGTTGTTTCTTCTTTTTGAAAACAGATCGCCAGATTTTCGCAAGCTCTGGTTAGTCATTCTGTTTATTGGACAAGGAAAGATAGATCTGTTGAATGATAGAAATATAAAAAAGATATTGATAAAATTGTTCTTACTAATATTTTCGAATTGCAAGGCTGATTTACAGCATGTGCTGCTTCTTTATTTGCTATTGCTGGATTGCCTGGAAGACTCTAACCACTTGCATTTAACTGCCTGAGTAAAATTTGAGTCGCTTAGTTATTTAATTAATTTAAAAAGGTAATAATGGCCAAAATTTACAAGAAATGAGCACTATGAAAACAACTCACTTGCTCACTGTAATATTAATAGCCTCTGGCTTCGATGTCAGATCGGTATTGGTTTTGGAATGGTATCGGCGGTATCGATCCAGATATTAAAGAAAAAATAGCAGTATCAAAAGCGATAACGATAAGTTGGTATGGGTGCATCCCTATTCTTTGGTATTGAATTGTTTACTAAAATTTGTGAAATGTGTTTGAAATGTGTTTGAATGTGTGTTATGCCTTTGATTGTATTTATAAATGTCTTGGACTGAGATCTTGACAGTTTGCCAATTAGAGATACAATACTCAATATCAATAATCGAATATTGGAATATCTCTAATTGTGCTACTATTTAGGCCAAGAAAAAAAATTTTAATCTGGTTTTGTGACAAAACTATGTGAGCTTAATCCTGACCTTTGGAGATCTAAACATGGTTTTGTGACCTTTTTTGAAAAAAAAAAAACAATTTTTGGCAGCATGACATGATATTAACTCCAGATTCAGAGTTCTTTTTTGTTGACCTTTGAGATGATGTTTAATTGAATGTTTGTTTTTTCTAATTGTTTCATGACTGTTTTTCTGACTGTTTTTCTGACTGGGTGCTGTTGAGATAATTACGGAGGTGTGCTTGCTGCGCCGCTTCTGCTGTTGACTGCTGTTTGCTTGTGGTTGCCTGCTGATCCATGCCCCCCTAGTTTCGCTTTCTGCTTTTACTTTCACTTTCCACTTTCACTTTCTACCATCTGTCTCTCCCATCTCCTGGAATGGCTACTTTCACTTTTACAACCTTTCGCTCCTAGCTAACTAGTGCGTGTGCGTTACTAGTTAATATATCCTGGAATGGCCATGCTATTATCTCTTCTATCTATCTTAAGACATATTATACATCTATCTATTCTATCTCATGCTCATGATCTATCTGTCAGTCCGAGGAATGGCTTATTCGCTTTTCTCACTAACTCTTTAAAACCACACATCCCAATTGTATACACTGCTCAGATATTAGAATTACACCCAAGTAATTCAAATAATCTGATTAAATCTAAATATTATGAATTTGTTTTTGATTAATTATCGACATGTTCCATCTCTTAATCAGTTAATTGGTCCATTTCATAAATTTGTGATAAAAATATATTTGTAATTTCCATTACACCTAACACACCTACCATGGATATAGTCCCCACACTATTCAATAAATTAATTCGCACTTCCCTCCTGGACTTTCAAAATCCTAATAATATCATAAAAATGATCGTTCTTTTCATCAAGAAGACATTGTAAAAGTAGAATGCAGCATATTTTGCATTCATGAAATTAATATTCTTGCACCATGACCTCCGTCTGCGCACTGCGCGTCTAACAGGACAGAATAGTGCTTAAAAAATTATTTCAGATATTACAAATTCTAGCATAACTTAAGCATAGGCTTACTGTTTAAGATTTGCATGATTTGTGAAATTATAAGGCAAAATATGCTGATATATTGTACAAGATATGCTCATTAGTCATTTACTGTTCTGGCGTCTTATTGAATCTTATCGTTTTGATTATCTTAATTTGTCCAAAATTATCTTTTTCTCCTAAATTATCCTTTTTTATCCTTTTCTGTCTTTGACTATGCAAGTTGTAAATGCATAAAATGGCGATGAATTAGTTTTAGGATGACTATGACAATGACTGTGTATGCGAAAGTATGTACATATAATATTAAGAAATACAGAATGACTCTTTAACCTGCTAACGTGTTAAGAGTGCTGTGAATGTTTGGGTAGAGTGCTTTTCGTGTGAGAAAAAGAAAAATGTGCGTCTTTACTCTAACAATGTATATATTCATGAATTTTTAGCTGATTAACTGAATTTCCCTGTCTATTAAACACTTACTTATAACCACACCTGTCTACCAAGCAGAGAGTCGGTACATTCTTTGATTGAAAATTTATGATATTTTAAACTTTTGAATAATTAGAAGAAATATAAATGTGGATTGATTTTAAGAATCTGAATGCTAAATTGTTGCAGTGTTTAATTATTAGTTCTTTAATTTAGAAAATATATTATACAAAGATGAAAGTTGGATAATGATAGCAAATCTGTAAATGCATATATTTGGAATTTATGAAATCGAAAATAATTTTAGAGTCCTTCTCAAATTAGATTCTAAATAGTTGAATACTCGTATATTGCTGAAAAAAAAAACCAATAAATATTAAAAAATATATTTGTACCCATTGGAGCTCGGGCCTTGAACATTTTGGTTGCTGGGCTTTATGATTAATGCATGGAACAATGCTGTTTTGCTATGCATATTTATTTGGAACTTTATATTCGTTATTATTATGCGCTACTTCGCTTTTTAGGCTTCACTATTTCTTAATTTTGTCTTTTGACCCAGAAAATTATTTTGAAATTATTTTGCTCTGTTTATATTTGGTTGTCCGGAGATGTTAAAAATTTATTTATTTTTGATTTGCTTTAAAAAAATTGAACTACAGTTTCATTGACTTCAAATGAAATTGTATTCCAAAAAATTAAGCAGAAGCCTGACCCCCTTCCGGGATAGTTAATGTTTTTATTGAGTGTCTTTGATAAAATTCAACGAAATATGCTTCTAGAGCTCTGGTTGTGATGCTGAGAAAAATAATCTTACACCCTTTTTCGTCCTAGGTTGCATTGCTTCGGAAATGTAATTACTGACCATTTGTCAGTTGAGAACAAGGTTCTACTTAAATTGTCAAAATTATAGAAATTTTATCGAAAGTATAGGCTGAGACTCCGTAGAATATGACGCAATTACTTTCTTAATTAAATATTGATAACAATTTAGCAAATTTAAGTTACAAGCAGTGAATTCTAAGGTGTGCTGTGGTCACTCTCTTTCTCAGGGTCAGCTCTGTCTCATAAGATCATGTTTCTCGAACCGGGCACGTCTCCTTCGCCCCTGTTTGGTGGCGCCACCGGCAAGGGGTCATCTCAAGGTCAGAAAGGTTCTTTCTCGGTAACCACGGCAGCAACAGCTACATCAACAGCAGGTGGGGCAGCAACGGCGTCTACATCCTCAAAAAACTGTCGTATTTTTGGCGCAGGGGACGGTGATTCATCAATAGATGGCGACACTGTTGAAGAGGAAGAGACAAGTTCGAACAATCAGGAGTCAAACTTTAATCCTAATGACTCTAAGAAATCTTCGACTAAAAAGTCGCCATCAAAACGCAAGAAGAAGAAGACCGGAGCGACTTTAAACTCCGAGAGGTGCGCCATCTGTGAATGTATAGTAGCCAACAAGAAACGTCCCAAAGCAATTAAAATCCCTGGGGTACCTTCGGAAAAAGGTTCAGGGGGAACCCATGGAGGTCGTTATCTCGGAGTACCCTCTTGTGAGCCGTGTTCGAGATTCTACACTCGAAGGATCGTCCAGCAGATCCGAGACAAAGTCGCTTTCGTTTGCGACAAAAACAGTAAGTAGTAAAAAATTGAGAGGTTTTGCTACAGGTATATGTGTCCCGTGAATGTATAGGTTGTCATAGGCTAGCAACAATGATATTGGATAGCACCTGTACAAGTACATGTCACACCTACCCATAAAGCAAAACCTCCATTATACCCTGTATCGTCACTTCACCATGAAGAAAAAAGGTTTTCAGTAATTTCATAAATTCCACTGCATGGCGCCACTCGTCTTGTTATTGTTGTTGACCTCTAATGAGTCTTCGAAAATTTGTAAAGATGAACTTCATAAATTTATCATAAATTTTTTTATAAATGTCTAGTATTGCCTGATGTCTTCCTCATTACTGACGAAGGACCTTGCAAATCAATAGTATATTAGCTCATTGAGCCCAGGGCCAGAAAAAATGTGGATTTCCAGGCAATTTGATTAAGTACGACAAAATTTCCCACGAATGGTCGCGAATCAAGCGACCACTTCCAAGTCAGAAATTTGGAGATTTCTTCAAACTTTTCCAGTGAGATTTAGAAATTTCCAGGCAATGACATGCCCGAATGCCCTACTTTTTCCAGCCATGTGACATTGGCTCAAGATTAGATATTACCACTCTCAAATTTTAGAGAGAATTTTGGAATAAATAAATTCTAAATCTCTTTTCTTTTTCAGACAAATGTGAGATGACGTTAGAGAAGAAAGCATCGTGTGTTGCGTGTCGGTACAACAAATGTCTGGCGATGTTTCCGCTGCCGATGACTGTAGTCATTAAAGAATTGAAGAACCAGGGCTTGGATGATGAGATGTGCGAACGAGCGCTATTAGAATTCGAGAGAAATCAAGAAGCGATGAAGAGGGAACACATGCAGGCGTCGGACGAGACAATAACTCAAAGTATAGAGGTCGACAGTAGTGTTAAAGGTGACTCGAATCAAGACTCTAGCAGAAATGTGACTGAAAATATGAGTGATTTGACTAAATTGAGTAGTACGAGTAACAAACAGGACTTGCAATTGTTACAATCAAAAGGTGGCAACACTGTGCAGGTGGATGTTGTGGTGCACAATCCTGCAGATGGAGCCACCAGTGGCATTTTGAAGAAAGATCGCCCCCTACCGAAATTAACGAAAGCATTGCGAATGAAACTGCGAGAGGAGAGGAAACTGATGAAAGAACAGAAGCGGAAAGAAAAGAGAGCAAAGATGGCTCTCCGAAAAGCGAACAAAGAAGCGTCGCTGGAGAAAAGAGCAAGATTAAAGAAGATTCGGCAACAGATTAAGCAAGAGAGTCAGTTGAAACTGAAAGACGGAGAAGTAGAAAGATATCTGGCAATGACGGAAGAAGAGAAACAAGAATTCCGAAAACAAAGACGTGAATACAACAGAAAGTGGATGGCTCACAAACGAGAGAGGGTGAAATCGGAGAAGATGGCTGTGGAAGTGCTAGCAGGTGAGATGATGGCAAAAATCGTCCTTGAGGGCGGCAGGCTATTCCTTTTGAAAATTTAGCTCTGCTACTAATAATAATATTTGGGAAAAGGTGACAAAGGCATTATTGATGACTTTACTATCTCGGCTGGAGCCTCGAGGAAAAAAATCTTGTTCTTTATCTGAAGCTGTGTCCACTTTAGCTGAAGTTCGCTGAAAACTATATATGTCTTAAAGTGTGTCTTTTGTGGGTTATTTTTGGCCGCAGTTTCTATGTTATGTGCACTCTAGCCCTGAAAAACTTTGGGTTTCAAAATTGGATGGGAGTTAGCTCAGTTGAAGCTTTAGGGTTCCAATTTCTGGCCTCAAGGCAGTGGTTGGCAAGTTAACAAAAAATGTTAGCTGAGTTAACAGTTAATAAGTTAATCAAATAATTAGCTAAGTTAAAGTTTTAAAATAAGTTAAATTTTTACTTTGATAAAGACATGAGACAATATCTGTACAAATATTTACTGCAAGTACCAGAATGAGGCTCTTCTGTCTCAAACAGAGGCACAGGTGAAATTTCCAGACGGAAAAGTCTCAGACAATGTCTGTCTAGGTTTCACTATTTAGTTGTCTTTTGTCCAATCACGTCTTTTTCATGCAAAGATGTGTCTTTTTTTGCTACTTTTTTATGTAAATTAAATTGACTTTATTAACTAACGGACTTGTAATTAAGTGTAATTAAGTAACGGAAGTTACTAACTTCTGTTGACATGAAAAAAAAAAGTGAACTTAGTTAATAGTTACTAAATTTGTTAGCTTTGTTATTAACGGATTAACGCTTTACAAAAGAGTTAATGCCCACCACTGGCTCAAGGTTTGATATCCTGTCCCAATTAGCCTTCCAGAATGCATGAATACAGAACGTAAATCACCAATCATCCTTTTTTCATCAGGAATTATGGTGATCTATTCATTCTTCTCTAGATTTGGCCATGAGTCCTGTTGAGTTCGTTCCAGGCTCGACTCCGCCTCCGGTTGAAGCGGAACAAATCGTAGCAGGTCAATTGGAGGGAGAACATATTGAAATCCAGTTCAACTCCCCAGAGGGAGCCACCGAAGAAGTGACAGACACGCCCCCTGGGAGAGGACCCAGAATTAAACACGTCTGCCGGAAAGCTGCGGTTGCTCTCGGAACACCAGCGACGTTCCCTCCGTTGCCACGGGAACTGAGGCTCTCGGCACTTCCTGTTGGGGAGAAGGAAAAGATACTGAAGAAGGATGAATTGGAACGGCCAGGTAAATTGAATTTTTGATTATTCATTATTGGGGATTCAGTGTATTTGATTTCTTACCCGGAGGTTCTTGTTAAATCTCTTGAAGTTGTGAGAAAGTGGTTGGTCTTGGGTCAAACTCAGTCATAGATCTTTGACCTGGTTCAAATTGCTGTTCGGGCAGCCCATCATGTTAGCAGGAAGTTCATCATTTGCCAAGATCCTCCTCCTTGCCTCTGTTTGATCTCTCCTCGTCAGATTTCACCTAATTTGTGTAATAATACTGGATGTAAAGCCCCATCATCCACACATCCCTTCTTAAAAGATTGCAAAAAAAGGTTGATTTGCTTACACTACTAGAACTTGGCAGCCCAATTTGTAATCCATGGATTCTTGTTCTTGATTTTTGCCAAAGATTTTATGAATCATAATGGTATTAAAGGAATGTTCTAGTCAATGAAGAACAATTGACAGTTTGTTTCCCTCATAATTGACATCAAATATTTTAAGTTCATGATTGAGAAATAAGAAAAAAAAAATTGTGTCTAAACTGAACGAAACTGTGATAAACAGAAGTGTGGTGTTTTGGTCTTAAGCTTGACTCCTAGCATCTTTTAAGGGATTATGCAATGTTTTGAAGTTCTTTGCTTTAATAATCCTTAAACAACAAACAGAAAAGTGTGAACCACTTGCCAGTTGGCCTCTAATCCAAATACAGCCTTAAGTGACAATTTAAGGATTTAAGTTCTTTGGTATTTAACCATTGAAGAGATTGCTTCATTCTGTGCATCTGAAAGAGATATTATAAGAAATATGACTGAATACTTCCTAAGGAAGCGACCAAGCCGGCTAAGTATATTATTTTTTGTATAAATTAGATTTTATTAGCAGTATTTTCATGCAATTTGGTGTGATTTAGATTTATTAATATTATTGATTTGTCTTCAAATTGTTCAATTATTCCATTTGATTATTCCTCATGGACATTTTATGCTTCAGTGATTTTGTGAAAACTGCACAAAAATAGCCAATCTTTGCTGCCGAATAAATGGCTTAGGCCACAA
Organism: Platynereis dumerilii; assembly: GCA_026936325.1. NCBI lineage: Eukaryota > Metazoa > Annelida > Polychaeta > Phyllodocida > Nereididae > Platynereis > Platynereis dumerilii. The sequence goes on from JAPTHN010000004.1 coordinate 5,363,316, forward strand.
ATAATTGATTCTTAGCTTCGCGGACCCGCCGACACAATAGATTTCCTGCCGATGGAAAAAAAAAATATTTTTTTTTTGACATTATAAAAAAATTTTTTTTTACTTTTTTAACCGGCCTAACAGCGGAGGCCGGTTAATACAGGAGCTGTAAATGGATCAGGTGAAACCATAAACAGTAACCACAAACCAGTAACCACAAACCAGTAACCACAAACCAGTAACCACAAACCAGTAACCACAAACCAGATGTAAACCACGGTTTTTCCCCATTGTGACCTTAATATTTCACTTACAGTTATGAAATTTGGTACAGGTATGGGCCTCTGGGTATGGATTGGGAAGATGTCGAGAAATCCAAGATGGCTGCCGTTTTGTGGCGGCCATTTTGGCAGCCATCTTTCTTCATTCTTGAACTGCCCATTGTGACCTTAATATTTCACTTGCAGTTATGAAATTTGGTACAGGTATAGTACTCTGGGTATGGATTGGGAACATGTCGATAAATCCAAGATGGCGGCCATTTTGTGGTGGCCATTTTGGCAGCCATCTTTCTTCATTCTTGAACTGCCCATTGTGACCTTCATATTTCACTTACAGTTATGAAATTTGGTACAGGTATGGGACTCTGGGTATGGATTGGGAACATGTCGAGAAATCCAAGATGGCTGCAATTTTGTGGTGGCCATTTTGGCAGCCATCTTTCTTCATTCTTGAACTGCCCATTGTGACCTTAATATTTCACTTGCAGTTATGAAATTTGGTACAGGTATAGTACTCTGGGTATGGATTGGGAACATGTCGATAAATCCAACATGGCGGCCATTTTGTGGTGGCCATTTTGGCAGCCATCTTTCTTCATTCTTGAACTGCCCATTGTGACCTTCATATTTCACTTACAGTTATGAAATTTGGTACAGGTATGGGACTCTGGGTATGGATTGGGACCATGTCGAGAAATCCAAGTTGGCGGCCATTTTGTGGTGGCCATGTTGGCAGCCATCTTTTTTCATTCTTGAACTGCCCATTGTGACCATAATATTTCGATTACAGTTATGAAATTTGGTACAAGTATGGGACTCTGGGTATGGATTGGGAACATGTCGATAAATCCAAGATGGCGGCCATATTGTGTGGCCATTTTGTGGTGGCCATTTTGGCAGCCATCTTTCTTCATTCTTGAACTGCCCATTGTTACCTTAATATTTCACTTACAGTTATGAAATTTGGTACAGGTATGGGACTCTGGGTATGGATTGGGAACATGTCAAGAAATCCAAGATGGCGGCCATTTTGTGGTGGCCATTTTGGCAGCCATCTTTCTTCATTCTTGAACTGCCCATTGTGACCTTAATATTTCACTTACAGTTATGAAATTTGGTACAGGTATGGGACTCTGGGTATGGATTGGGAACATGTCGAGAAATCCAAGATGGCGGCCATTTTGTGGTGGCCATTTTGGCAGCCATCTTTCTTCATTCTTGAACTGCCCATTGTGACCATAATATTTCACTTACAGTTATGAAATTTGGTACAGGTATAGTACTCTGGGTATGGATTGGGAACATGTCGAGAAATCCAAGATGGCTGCAATTTTGTGGTGGCCTTTTTGGCAGCCATCTTTCTTCATTCTTGAACTGCCCATTGTGACCTTAATATTTCACTTGCAGTTATGAAATTTGGTACAGGTATAGTACTCTAGGTTTGGATTGGGAACATGTCGATAAATCCAAGATGGCGGCCATTTTATGGTGGCCATTTTGGCAGCCATCTTTCTTCATTGAACTGCCCATTGTGACCATAATATTTCACCTTACAGTTATGAAATTTGGTACAGGTATGGGCCTCTGGGTATGGATTGGGAACATGTCGAGAAATCCAAGATGGCTGCCATATTGTGGTGGCCATGTTGGCAGCTATCTTTTGTGGGTATGAGACGGGAACATGTTGAGAAATCCAAGGTGGCAGCCATTTTGACAGCCATCTTTCCTGTTTTTTAGAAATCTGTTCAAACTGCATTGATTCTATTCTAATAGTCTAGCATCTTCCAATCAACTATTTCTCCTATCTTCCAATATCAGTTGCTCAGTGGTTTAAGCAATGGCACCTTCAATTTCATTGCGCTAGGTCGGTTTTGAATCCGCGGATTCTTGTTTTTTTTTCGTCCTACCGACCAACCCTAGAAAAAGTGCCTTGAGAGGAATCCGAGAAGCTAAAGATCAATTATGTGTGGCCTTACATTCATAGTCATTCCATAATTAGAAATAGTGGGTTGGCTTTGTGGTAGTAGGCTGAACTGCTGACCTCTGCTTATGATTCCAATGTGGCAATGTCTGGTGGGGCCTATGTTGGGCAGCACCCTGAGCTCCACATTTGTCTAGATATCAGGCGGTGCGATAAATTTATCGTAGAAAGAGCAATAAATTGATTTTGATAATTTTCAGTATTTAGGCCAAAAAAGTCAATTTACAGGCCTCCTGGACCTCTTGTATTTTCTATAATTTTCATGTCATAACAAAAAAACATAGTAATTTAAACTGGGGGAGTCAAAATGACTCGAATCTTAGCGAAGATTGCTCCTTTATATATGTATGCAATGAGCAAACCATCGTATAGCATAATTATGCAGCTGCTTATTTCATGGGAGAGGTAGGGGCTATTTCTTGATAAAGCTGATCATGATCATCCATTCATGAGGCTCTGGATGGGGGTTATCAGGACTGGGAATTTACAAGTAAAATGGCCAAAGGCGCAGAGGGAAACAAAACCCCATCCCAAGCCTCATTCTGAGTCATTCATCCGTACATATCTTGACTTAGGCCACACATAATTGATTCTTAGCTTTGCGGACCCGCCGACACAATAGATTTCCTGCCGATGGGAAATAAAAAAAATTGTTCACCTTTTTTTTTTGTCCTACTGACCGACCCTAGAAAAAGTGCCTTGAGAGGATCCGAGAAGCTAAAGATCAATTATGTGTGGCCTTATCTAAATCATTCAGTTGCAAAGCTATTTCAGCGTTTTTTTCTTCTTATTTTCCAGGATCTCCGGATTCGGATGACATGTCCATGGAGGAGATCATCCGAAGGGCGAGGGACGACACGTCGGAAGTTATGCCTGTCAGGCAGACCACCCCTAAAACCAGCTTGCGAGCTCTTATGCCCAGGGTTCCTGGATACAAGTATGTACATCAAGATTAAGAATGTCATTCGTGATATTATTGTTCATTGGAAACTTACAATGTTGGAGACATGACGTTTCAACCTCTCAGAGTAAGTTTCCAGTGAACAATAATACAACATGGATGTACATGATATATGGTACCTGGAATTGAGAAAAACTTATTTTCCATAGTTATTCCAAGATCTTCGTGTCATTGCATGACCTTAAAAGTCCACAAAATGGCTGTGGCCACCTTGCAGTGTTAATCTTTGTGGCCTACTACTGTTCGTAAGAAAATTGTTTTGAAATGCTGCTGAAAGTTGTGGAAATTGGGATGACAGGCCTCCTGAAATATCTTGGAAAGTCCTTGAATCTAATTAGAATTTGATTATCATATTTCACTTGGAGCCTTGGACTATCGAAATATTGAAACCTTGGTATTGAAATTCAAAGTATTAACCATTTGCATTTCAACTTTTGTGTATGGTTATTTATTTGCAGGTCCAAAGGGAAGAAAAACTACAAGCGCAAAATGAGGTGCAGGAAATGTGAAAACTGCATGAGGAAACCGTGTGGGAAGTGTGTGTTTTGCAAGTAAGTAAAGATTTGTCTTTTTGTGATATTTTTGGAAGTGTTAGTTTCTTAATGATGTGATTTAATAACGATATTGTAACTTTGAAACCCTGTGTTGATTCCTGGTCCTGCCTGTGTCCTCCTTTGGGGGGGGGGGGGGGGGTCTAGTGGTAGCGTGCTGGACGGCCAATCGCTGGGTCCAGGATTCGAATCCAGCTCTTGCCGGGTCACCTGGGCCTATGTTGGACGGCTGTTTCAATCATCCTTCGCCTCATTGCCATGTCCTCCTGTCCTAATTAGCCTACCAAGTGCGTAAATACAGGGTGTAAAGCTCCAATCATCCATCTGTCCTTCAACTCATTCCTTGGTCGTCTGTTGCCTCTAAATAGCCCACGCCGGTGCTGATGGGGCGTAAAACACAAACTCACTCACTCCTTTGTCGTCTTTTGCCAATTAACCAACTACAATGCATCAAATACAGGTTGTGAAGTACCAAGCCTCCAATTATCTATCCTTTGAAATGTGAGTTTGTTGACAGGCCTACTGTTTCATTTTGTATTTCTCTTTTTCAGGGACAGTACTAAATTTGGTGGATCTGGTAGGATGAAGCAGGCCTGCGTGTAAGTTTCCTTATTGTTTTGCAATTATTTATGCTATATAACTCATATTCAGACCATTAATTCAAATGAATCAAAAGTAAGAATAAATGTATGAGTGTTGGGTCTAGTGGTAGTGTACTGGACTGCCAACTGCTGTGTCCAGGGTTTGAATCGATCAGTCCGACAGACAGACAAACATATTTATTCATAATAAAGAGACATGAAGATGAAATTCATACATGAATTATGACAAAAGAGGAAAAACAATATAACATATGTTTTCCTCATATCAATCATACTTTGCCTCATTGACAACTGAATTTTCATATTTAATTTCAGCCATCGTAAATGTTTGAATCCAATATTACCGATGATCCACGGCGCCAGGGAGGAACAGTCCCATGATCCGGTGGAAGCCCTTGGTCCCAGGAAGGCCCGGAAGAGGAAGTCGGACCCCTTGAAGTACGCGGATGAAAACGACGTGGACGATGACGTGTACAACAGCTACATCCAGAACGACCAGAGTCCCAGATCCTCCAGCGGAAGAAGTTCTCCGGCCGTTTGGTTGGAGGGGAAGACGCGGAAGAACCTGGCTAAGAAGAAGTTGGCACTGAGGGTGAAGAAGCAAGTGAACGAGCAAGAATCTGTGGTGAGTGACACAAATGTGAAATAAAAAATAAAAAATTTGTTTATGATAGTTCTATATGGCATGTAAATTTAAGCAGAATTGGGATTGGTGCTGTCTGTAGTGCATTGTTGTTGATGTCGCAACAATTCTGGCTCTCTTTTGCAGGGCGTCCAGTGGTCAGGGAAAAGTGAAATTTCTTCCAGGTCAGGGAAATGTCAGGGAATTTTGATTTTGGTCAGGGAAAAATGAAAAAATGATGCAAGTCAGGGAAAAGTCAGGGAATTTTGAAATTATGATATTACGTGATGTCCAAAATTGTGCGACTAGTCACCAAATACGCAATTGAAGGCTAGGAAAAGAACTTGAGGGAAACAATCCCAAGATGAAAAATGGTCATCTTGTTCAATGAAATTGCTCCATATAATTATAGGACACTGAATAAATTTGGCACTTTCAGTAAAATGTAACAAATGGTGTCCGATGATCCCAGACTAAGTCGGTGCATAAATACAGGACATAGAGTCCTATCATCCATCCTCGTCTCTTGTCAGAAATACTTGATGCGATGGGATCTTTTGAATTGTTTTTAATGTCTTGATATGACAGGATCTGTCTTTATTTAAAATCCTGGTATGATCTTATACATTCTAATCCCATTAGATCCTTCAATACTTGTGATTTGATGTCGATATCTAGATATGCTAGGATCTGTCTTAGGCCACACATAATTGATCTTTAGCTTCTCGGATTCCTCTCAAGGCCCTTTTTCTAGGGTCGGTCGGTAGGACCAAAAAAAAAAGGTGAAGAAAAAAAAAGAAATTTATAATGTCAAAAAAATTTTTTTTTTTTTTTTTCAATTTTTTTTTTCCATCGGCAGTAAATCTATTGTGTCGGCGGGTCCGCGAAGCTAAGAATCAATTATGTGTGGCCTTATTTAAAATACTAACATGCTCTAATCCATTCTAAATCCTTTGATTCACAGGTCGGGCAAGAACCCCCTCGTCCAATGAACACTGTCCAGCAGGTGTCCACCCAAAGGGCCCATCATCGGCTGAAACCTGACTTCCCCGAGAGTTATGACATTGATGTGGCCTGGAGAAGAGGGCTGTCCCTCATTTCTGCGGGGCCTCAGTGTGTCAGGACCGTCTGCTTCTTGTGTGGCAGTGCTGGCAAACAGAAGGTATGGAATGTTTTATTTATTTATGGTACATTTTGACAGGCTTGTCTGCATTATAATTACAGTACAATTATCTTGTGGCAGAAGAATTCAGTGATTTCTGCATATATGATGTTCTATTATTTCTATGGTAGAAACTCACGAGCCTTCTGAAGTATCTAGAATGTAGTTCAGACTGTTTTTGGCTAGTTCTCAGTTGAATGGACATGGAATTGGAATCTAGGTTATATTACATGCTTCCAATCTGGTCCAAATAGTACAGAATTATGCTAGATTACTCAACAGTGCATTGTGAAAGAAGACTTCGAATACAGGACCCCAAGTGAAATGTGTAACCTGCACTATTTGAATGAGCTACTGTGAAAATAGTTTATGCCCAAAAATACTTCATCTTTTAAGTCCTTATGCAGAAAAAGACTCAAGATTTTATTGATATGAACTTGACTGAAATCTTTTTGTCTATTTCCCATATTTTTTAGATGCTGTACTGCAGTGTTTGCTGCGAGCCTTATCACACGTTTTGTCTCGATGAAGATGATCGCCCCCTGCAGGAGAATTTGGAGAACTGGTGCTGCCGCCGGTGTCAGTTTTGTCATGTCTGCGGAAAGACCAATAGGGTGAGTACTGACCTTATAATGGTCGAGTGTGTAGTACTGTGAAGTTAAGTGTGAAAAAATGGTCGTTTGTGAAGCAATATTATATATAATAATTATGTTATGACCATCTGTGGCAATTCAATACCTTGTTGTTCTTGTGTTTTGGTGTGAAATTTCGTTCGTGATTGATATTTTTTTGCTGCCATATCTTTTGTCCGTACGGTTACTATTTTTAGCCGAGGCAGTACTGCCTCAGGCTATTGTCGAAGTGCATGACCTACATGGCCAAAACTTGCATTTGCCCACACGGCTGGATACAATCTTTGTCTTAGCACAACTCATCGCATGTCACACCTGCTGCTGTCAAACTATACATGTTGCTTTATTTCTGCCTAAATTCGGGAATGACAGAAGTTCAGTCATGTGCATTTCTTAAATCCACACGAAACAATGTTTTTCGTCACCTGGAAAAATAATGCTAACCTCCTGCTCTCCGACATGTTTTGATCTGAGCTATAAGTAGGCCATATGTTTTCTACTAAAAGGGGTGTTTTAAGTGTGACCCAAGCTGTCATCATGTGTCACCAGGAATAAATTGTGAGAATTGGTCCTTCTTGATGTAGACCTACCTCTGGAATTTATCATCAAATCCTGTTCTTTTTTACTTTTCTGTACTTTCTTATCTGGAGAGTGGACAGGGAGGGGGGGGGGGGCAATATGAGGGAAGTGGTATGTAGGCTGCTGGAGAGTAATTGGCATGTTTACCACGGCTGGATCAGATTCCTTTGTCCTAGCACAACTTAGTCTGTGTGGCATGTCTACCCTGCACACTGCACATATACCTTTATTTATACCTATATTACTTCATTATTGATAATGGATATCATCAGTACCTCAGGCACAGGTATGCAATCTCCGAGCGCTTATTCTACTTTCTTTATATATGAACAAACTGAACTATGCCTCCAAGACTTTCTCAGCTGATTACAAAGGTACATAAATACAATTCATGGCAATTCCAGTCCATTCTACTTAATGACATGACATATCTTATTTTTCTTCACACATAATTGGTCACTTGAACCATTCCGTCTTGTGGACTTTCTTTTGTAAAGCAACCATTTTCGTAACAAAGTCATTTGTCTGCATATAGCCGAGGGTTTACGTGCTTGCACGGTATTTTTAGATAGTCTAAAAAGTGAAAATAGAATTGGTAAGGTAAAAGTGAGTGGATGATTCTAGACTCGTTTATTTGCTGTTGCTATGATATTATTTCAGTATGGCATCTCTTTTTTCTGCTGTGATAACCTCATGTAAATTTTGACGCAGGGAATACTAATACTAGAACTTACTATCTTTCAGTTGTTGAAATGCGACAAGTGTCAAGACACGTACCACCCTGAATGTTTGGGACCAAACTACCCCACAAGACCTTCTGCAAATAAGAACATATGGGTAAGTACAGCTAAGTTCTCGGTAAAAGTTACGTTGACTCACTGACTTGTCATTACCTCATTATGGCGGTCCTGCCTATCCTTATGAAGCCTGGTCATTGTACAAATACAGGATGTAAAACCCTATCAGCCACCTTTACCTTTGTTTCGAGTCGTTCCCGTGGTAAAAATAAGTTCTTAGATTTTGTTTGTTTTAAAAAATTCACAAAGTCTGATTTTACTCACTTTTCAAGGCCAATAGGATCGAGGTCACATGGTTTGATAATGATTGATGACTTCAAATTAATTCAGCCACTCTTTGCCATCATGATTCTGAATTATTTTCTCTATAGGTTCGTGTTGATACTTTTAAGACCCTTTGAAACATTTTACATCAAATTTTGCTTTCTAAACAGATCTGCACAAAGTGCGTGAAATGCAAAAGTTGTGGAGCAACGACGCCTGGCAAAGCCAACAACGCAACATGGACCCACGACTTCTCACTGTGTTACGAGTGTGGACGATTGATGGATAAAGGTCAGTATAAACGTAGTTTATGTGCAAAACATTATTAAAATGTAATGTCCATTAAACACAGTCTTTGCGAAGATCAAAATCCTATGCTCGACTGAAATGGATATTTTGGCTATTGGCAAAAATTTTAACGCCTATCCCTAGACATTTATTAAGACTTAACTGCCGGACCCGATTGACAAGCTGCCAGACATCTCCTTCGGACTGGCTGTCTTCGCAAAACCTGAGACTTACCTCGCTGACTGGAGAATAGTGCATTCCTGATGACATAATCGTTTGTGAACTTCAATCTTATTTCAGGCAACTATTGTCCCATGTGCCACCAGTGTTACGCTGATGATGACTGGGATACCAAGATGATCCAGTGCTCAACTTGCGATGCCTGGATCCACGCTAAGTGCGAAGGGTTGACAGGTATGATAAAAACTATCCCTACTTTTGTTTCTGATATGTAAAGTCAAGTCATTTTTTTTGGCAGTAAGTTTTTGACTGATAATTAAAAACATACCTTACTTTTGACAAAATTACTTGTCTCCACCTGTTCCTGACACCTTGACAAACAGTTTCACAAACATTTAGAAATTTTAGAAGTATTGGCATGTTGTAGCCCTGGTTTTGAGGTAATCCCATTGGAATAACATTGCTGTAAACACAGCTCAAGAAGCCATTTTCTTCTATTGCTGCTGTTATGACGTCACCATTGTTTCAGTGATGTCATAGAGCCAACAATGCTGATGACGTCACAACATAAGGCTAAAAATAGCTCTAAATGTGTTGAAGAGCAGCAGAAATTTAACATTTTGAGTGCCTGTATGATGAAGCTAGGGGATTAGAGGACACATATTTAGTCCAAATCATGCTTGGTCATGGTGTACTCAGTCTAATAAACCAAAAATTAAACATCAGACTTAATCATGGATTGTTTCATTGGCTAAAAACTTACTGCCAAAATAAAATGCCTTGACTTTAATTAGTTTTGGTAGGACCTTTATAGCTGAAATGATGACTGGCTGTTACTTCTGTTAGATTCACTTTAACTAAAATAATTTTTATCCTGAAGCTGTGTGCCTCTTCAACTTTAACAAATAGAAGTTATTTGCTTGCACCTTTTGTTTCGCTGATGAGAAAAATCAGCTTCTAAGGCTTTTAGAAATTGGGTATCAGAAGTTAATTATATTGCCGTCGTTGAGCATTGAGAAATTTAAAATATTTGTTCTTTGGTTATTTCTAGATGAAAAGTATCAACTGCTCTCCTACCTGCCTGCGGAAGTGGCGTACAACTGCCGGTATTGCAGCCCGACACGCCCTGCCCCCTGGGAGTTGATGATGAAACAAGAGATGATTCGAGGATTCACGCAAGTCGTTAACGCGATCCTGTCATCTAAGAGTAGTCAGCACCTCGCTTCTATTCCGGTAAGTTAATACGTTATTTCTTTCAACTCCCAGACCTGCATGGATTTACTGAATGAAATATTTTTTATCGCAAGCCCTTTGATATATATATATATATATATATATCAACCAAGGAAGAGGTTTAGCTCGACAGCATTCTGGGATTGCTTGGTCTCCTCCTGTCTTACTTCTAAAGCCTCCCTAGTGAATAAATACAGCACATAAAGCCCCAATCATCCGTCTATCCGGGGGAGGCTTAGCTCAGTTGGTAATGCAACTGGTTGCCAGTCGCTGGGTCCTGGGTTTAATTCCTGCTCCCACTGGTCACCTGGACTTACGTTGGACAGCAGTTTCAGTCATCCTTCGCTTCATTGCTGTTTCCTCCTGTACTAGTTAGCCTACCTAGTACCTAGTGCCTAAAAACAGGACATAGGCCCCAATTACATCAATCTAATCGCTGGATTGGAGCTTGATTTCAGCCCTGGCTGGGCCACCTCTCTGTTACATGGCATTTTAAATTGTCCTCCTCTTGGATAGCCTATCAAGTGCATAAGTCACCATTTTATGACTGAAATGGGAGTCTTTCATGATAAAAATAATACATCATTTGATGGTTAGTCTAACTTGTTTGCATTCTTTCACAGGACAACTTGGATGACACGTTAACTGTTCCAAAAAGGAAGGAATCTTTGGAAGCGACAGAAGGGCCGCAGTTAGCTTTGGAAGACCAGCTCATGGTCGACGTTCGCATGACTGCCGATAGTCTTGTTGACCAGGTATGAGAATAAAATTAATTTGAATGTTGAATTTGTGATATTGCACATTACATATAAAATTACACGAGAAAAGACACAATTTGTAATGTAGTCTGCTGTCTCTTTAAGACAGTGACATTGGACATTTGGTTCTCTTTTAGCCTAATGTTCCTTTGAACAATACAGCATAACTCCACTCAAAGAGCGGTATTGATAATTTCGTCCAATTTCTCAAGCCAATTTTCACTTTAATATATCCTGACAACTTAATAATCGTTACTAGGATGATGTCTTGCTTTAATTTAGACTTTTTATGCTGTGAAGGGTCGGAACATTCTTCATAATCATGATAATGTGAGTGAAAGTTACCTTCTCATAATGTTAATATGAATTGACCATCTTGTTTAATTTTCCAGGTCTGTGCCAAATTCGGTGAACCCATTCCTGATCTCTCATTCCCCGAATTACTGAACGATTCGGGAGACTTGAACATTTGTGAATCTGTTTTGAACGACATTGTGGACTCTGTGTCTGGTTGCGACACCACCACGGCAACGGGGCAGGACCCTGTTGCTATGGAAACGGATATCCTTAGCAACCGTCTCGGCAACGAGAATGAAACCAAATCGACGTCAACGGAATCTCAATCTGTGCCATGTGACAATGTTTTAGACGGTCCAGACAGAGAATCTCGGACAAATTATTTAACCGACACACCAAATACTAATCAGACTATTTCTGCTACTACTGTTACGACTGACTGTGATAACTTACCCACTGCTATTCAATCCAACCAAGACATTCAGAATAGTGAAAACAAAGACTTGAAAAACAAAAATGACTCCAAAGACAATACAGACACTCAAATCGAGCCAACGAGTGATAGAAATCATTCCAAAGACTTAGGTAGCAATCACGGAGTCCCGTTACATGTAGACACGAGTGGTTCTGCCTTAGTATCGACCAAATACGACATCACGGCAAGTACCTTCACTTCTCCCGAGATCCCCGAGGAGCCATTTTTACCCCCCGGGACAAACGCCGATTTAATAAACCTCCGGGACTTCCACGACGGCGTCTACAACGCTCTGATGAACTCGAGATCTCCCTCCGGCACGTTCACTGCCACTGAAGTGTCTTCTCTGACCTCTCCCCTCTCTGGGTCGTGCCAGGAGTTCGGCTTGAAGTTAAAGACGAACGTCAAGACAGCCAAGAAGATCAAGTTCCTTACGCCGCGGTTGGATTTCCCTCGCGATGTGAAGACCGTTCGACGGAAACTCGTAGAAGGCCTCTACGCCACTGTGGTAAGTTGATGTCATTGAGTTATTATGAACCTTTTAAATTTTTGTATCGCAGTGTATGACTGTGTATGATTTTGCATCGTGTATTGACGTGTAATATAACTTGCTTATGACTCTTTAGCACAGTGTTTAGCTAGCATGTTGCTGCGCTGTGGGCTAGGAGAATGTTTATACTGACGCCTGTGAATAGAATTGTTTCTTCGTGGTGATCTCCCGATAATAAAGCAACAGTTCATACACTTGTTTTCCTGCTTTAATTAGCCTGCCAAGTGCATAAATGCAGGACGTAAAGCCCCAAACATCCATCCATCCTGCTTTAATTGTATATTTTCTAATAATAATAATAATATGGATTTATATAGCGCTAATTTCAGTAAACTGCTCATCTCTCATTAAATTTGTGTAGTGTCTCATTATTGCTGTTAAATAGTCAAATTTTGTGTAAATGGGAAAAACACCTAGAAATAGCTCACAATGGTGCTGATTGGGTGTTGAATACAATCTCGCTATAGTATGGATAAAAAGGTGATCTGCAAAGTAGGTTACTGTGCAATTTAAAGTTTTGCAGTTGAAACTTGAAAAATAAAAATATTAAAAAATATTATTTTGTATTGTAGGAAGAATTTGTGGATGATATAGTGCGCATCATCATGTTCAACCTGCAGGATCAAGAGGGAGTGACTGTGACGAAGAAGAAAGCCAGGAACACCATCATGGGCGTCTTCATGAGGGTTGGTATTCGTGAATAATGTCTTTCTCTGAATAGGAGAATATCAACTTTCTCCGAATATGAGATAGTATGTAATACACATGTCACTGTTAGTCTATGGCTCCTGAGTCCTTTGAGTTTAGAAGACAATTGAGCTGAGGGTTTGCTGCTGAACAGTCCTTGTAAAATCGCAATATTAGAAGAACAAGGTTGAATCAATTCAGATTCGTTGACTCTACTGTAAATGGAATTTTGTGAAGACTGGCTATTATGTCAATTTGTCGAGGTGTTCTGTAGTTTCATGAAGTCCAAATTTGCCAGAAATGTGAGTTTTGTGCACTATCAATACACCGAATTCTCTGAAATTTTGAGTATCTTTGTATCATCTCTGTCCATACATATCATCTTTATAAAATTATCATCCCTGCATATCATCTCTGTATCATGCCTGTATATCTATCTTCGTATAGTTTGCAAGAAATATTAATATTTAATATTAAAATTTACTCTTCAGCAAATGAAGTCCATATTTCCATGGTTCAACGTAGAGAAGAGCAACCACTGGGCGAAAGACAACGGCCTCACCGCAGGCGTCTTGTTAGACGCAATAGTTCCGCCCACGGAAGACCACACGTATGCCCAATGGATGGAGAGAGAGACACACCCGACCTCCCCTCATCCGTCGCCCTTCAAGAAGATGACCAGTCCCAAGAAGGGAGTTGTGGTCCCAATGGGTGAGTAGAATAAACGTTTGCTGATACATACAGCAGCTGAGGTCAGAAATAAACATACAGTTTGTTGATTTCCTGTAAAGGCTTCCCCAAATCATGGAAAGTCCTGAAGTAATGTAAAAGTCTGGTTATGGAAAATTAATCCTAAAGCACGACCTCACTTGGCTTTAAAATGATTTCATTGATTCCTGGGGTTATGGGAGTTGGTTGATGGACCAGATGGGCAGAAGAGAGACACGTCATGACACCAATTTATTTCGGGTGCATGACAATCTCAATGAGTAAGGAATTGGTCATGGATAATCCGAAATTTGGTCATTTTAAAGTCGCATACATTTTACCGAAAAGTAATGGAATTTCAGTCTTAAGATTTTGTGGGAACCTTGCCGTAGAAACCCATGATCTGTATCAGTGACAGTTTCTCTGTGATTTTAATTTGAAATCAATTAGCCCCTGTTACCTCAATACTAAACTTCTGTGACAACAACGAGGAATTAGACAACTACTTAATTATTATTATAATAATTTGATGCTTGTTGTATCCTTTCCTATTTCTGTATATCTGTTATTAAAAATACTTCAGGTTCCCTGGATGGTAACACAAGTCTGGAGAAGGAGGAGTTTGGAGAAGACACCAGGAAATGTGTTCTCTGCCAGGATTTGGGAGACCAGGCTGATAAGGTGTGTATTCATATAAGGAGTTTTACTTTTGTCCCTTGTTTGGTTCTACGAGCTCTTAGGAGGTCATTGTTTTTCAAGATGATTTGGTTGAGTGTTGTATAATCTCTTCTGCAAGTTTCAATTATTTAGAAAGGAAAGTTACCTGGATTGCTTATTAGTTGAAAATATTCAAATGAGAGCCCGGCAAATCAAATTTGGGCTGTTTATATTTATGTACATATGTTGATAAAGACTTCTATTGCTGGATCCTGGGTTTTATTCCAGCTCCGGGCAGTTCCCTAGAACCCCTGGACTTATGTTGGACAGCAGTTTCAATCATCCTTCACCCCATCGCTGTGTGCTGCAGAGGTGTAAAACACACACACACACACAAACACACACCCCATTGCTGTGTCTCCCTGTCATAATTAACTAATGCAGTGCATAACTACAGGACGTAAATTCCCACTTTCATCCATTGTTTCTACTTTTCAGGAATGCGGTCGTCTCCTCTACGCTGGTCAGAACGAGTGGGTCCATGTAAACTGCGCCCTGTGGTCAGCTGAGGTGTATGAAGAAGTGGACGGGTCATTGCAAAACATATCCGCTGCTTTCTCAAGATCAAGATTACTGGTATGTTTCTGCTATCTGTCGTTTCTGGGGTGCTAAGTTGTATTATACAGGATACAGTAGGGTGTCAGATTATGAAAGTCCTGCAATTTACACAAGAAAGTCATTTGAAAATTTGTCGTGGAAAGTTATGCGAAGAATTAGTAGTCAAGTGAACTTGTAGAATTTTATAAATGTTCAACAAATCCAAATTGGCCAAGAAAAGTCACTGGATTTCATGTCGTCTTACCCTCAAATTAAATTCAGAAGTATCATTCTGAATGAGATACTTTTATATTTGGTATTTCAAATTTTCGATAAGAAATATTAGGAGCTGTTGCTTTCCATTCCAGTGCAATGTTACATCCATCATGCGTTCTACTTTTGTGGTACCTTGTTCACATGCTTTATAGCTCCAGTTCCCATCAGTATGAAGTCATCTTTTTCCAGGTCTTTGTATTTCCTATATATCTTATTTACTATGATTTCAGAGGTGCGACTTGTGTCTCAAAGCAGGAGCGACCGTGGGCTGTTGTGCTCGAGGGTGCAATGCCAACTTCCACTTCATGTGTGCGAGAAAGAAACACTGCGTCTTCCAGGAGGACAAGAAGGTCTACTGCAATTCCCATCGCTATCTGATCGACGGGGAGGTGAGTGCCATTCAATTTAAATATTCTTAAAGTTCTGTTTTCTTTTGGAAGCTCTCAAGTGAAATTTAACAAATGAAGAAGTTGTGGAGCTACGTTGTGGTCGGCGAAAGTTGTGGCAATATCCTGTAAAAGCGAAGAAATGTCGAAATTCAGGAAGATTTGAATCTTCACAATATATATATGGTGGAAGTTAAACAAAATGAAATCACTTACTTACAGTAATTCCCTGAAGGGCCATAAAGCTGGGAGGCCGTAATGATTTTGTCATGGAAAATCTGAAATTTGGTCATGGAAAGTCCTGCAAAAATCCTGGAAAAGTCCTGGAATTTTGGCAGTAAAATTTTGTGTAACCCTGGTCTATGCTTGTCTTCAGCTTGGGTTTGATATACAGTTTCTAATTTGTGTTTCGCCTCATAGCTATGGCCTCCTGTCTTAATTTATTAAGTTAATTGGCTTACACAGTGCATGAAGTAAAGCCACAGTCATCCAATGACATTCATCCTTCCTTGTCTTAGCTTAATTTGGACATTCAACTGCTCTATTTTGTCTTTCAGCCAGTGACTGGAAACGCTTTTGCTGTGCACCGTCGCATCTGTGTGGAGTACGAACCTTCCAAGTGGAAGAGATGGGCAAAGGGACTGGAGTCGACTGTCATCAACATCTTGGCAGGATCTTTGACGGTCGAGAACCTTGGGAAACTCCTTCCTCTGTCTGATAGGAAGAGCGTTCTGTGTCCTGTTGACTTCTGGTGAGTTACATTTGATTCTAATGATTATTATCAGATAGAGAAAATGAATGAAATTGAAGCCCAGAGATTGCAGGTCTTGGTGGGAGTATATGGTGGCAGATTGAGCTCTTCAAATATTGCTAGATTTGTGCTTGGCAAGTCTGTAGCATGGGTTGACCAAAGCTTGAGTGTGTTAGTGATGTCATAATTTTTTCCGTCGCAAAAGAGGTTATACCACTGATGACTTCATGCTGCCTGTGTATTCTCCCTGTTAACCATGTAATTGATTGCCTATTATGGCGAGAAGCTCCAATATTGACTTCTCTATTTCTGGATTTATCATTTTGAAAGAAGCGTTGCGAACTTTCCTCGATGTAATGTACTAGAAAAGCCCAGTGGGGCATATTAACGGTCACTGGGATATAAATTTTAAGCATGCCAATAAGGAGGACGTCCAGACTAACTCATATATCTGCTTTTGGCAAATTAATGCATTCTCTCAACTGTAGGATTAACATTTTCCCTATAATAACTAAAACCTTTCTCTATCCAGCGCTACTAGAGTATTCTGGAGCACTACAGACGCAAGGCGTAGATCAGTCTACACTTGCAGGATCGTTCTGGTCAAACCAAACCAAGACTGCAGGACTTCATCTGTCGTCCAAGACCGGACAATAATCCATGATGAGATGCACCCGGAATATGACGCTGAGATCGCTATCAACTGGCTACAGGTAAGTAGCATGATTTATAAATAATTTGCTTGTATTTGTTGATAAGTCTATGTTTTAGATTAAGAGAGTGGGAAATGAAATGACCAATTTCAATGGTAAATGCCCTAAATGGAGGCCTAGGCCAAGCTCAGTGGGCTGCTAGTTTCTGGGACCCGGGTTCTACTTTCAGTCTGGTCTGTTGGGGGGAGGGTTGGTCTAGTGGTAGCTTGCTGGGTTGCCCAATCGCTGGGTCCAGGGTTCGAATCCAGTTCTTGCCGAATCACCTGGGCCAACGATGTTGGACATCTGTTTCAATCATCCTTCTCATTGTCGTATCCTTCTACTGTCCTAATTGGCCTGCCAAGTGCATAAATACAGTACGTAGAGCCCCAGTCATCCATCCATCCTGCAGATTCAAACATAAATATCTTTGATTAAATTTCAGGCCACTCTACCCGTCTCCCATGCACCCAAGTCAAAGGACGCGTCAGTGAAAGGACTGTCTCGGAACAACTCCCACGATAGTCTAGGTTCACAGGTAAATATGTTTTCATGTTATGTTTTCTTGTTGTCGTTGTGGTAGATAGCTGTTCATTTGCATGATACATGTTAAAACAAAATAGAAAATGTTGTTTATCCATAAAAAATGTTTGTTCTGAAATATTAAAAACAAGAAATATGTTAAATGTCTAGTAAAAACAGGACTCATTTACAGATTTGAAATACTTGAAATATATTCGATTATTGTTTTTTCGCCAGATTTTGTTATGAAAATTCCCCAAAACATGAAAATACTGAAATTCCAGTGAAAACAAATTGATTTTACAGATTTGAAATACTGTCTTAGGGCTTCAATTCAACAATGCGCCATCATTTTATACACCAAACAACATTATCTGCCCTATGTTGACCGTCTCACAAATATTCCTCAAAACATTATTGCAATATTTACAAAAGAAATTGTTTCAAAATTGAAGTATTGGTAAGCGTTCAATTTGTTATAACTAGTCGTAATTAAGTGGTTAATCATTTTGCCACTAGGGGGACGCTCCCACTGCTGATTATGGGATGCCAAGTTTTGGTGCGGAGCTGTTGTCCGCTCTTCAGCTCGACTTTGGCGGTCCTCAGGTTCGTTCTCTTTGTGATGCTCCCCCTAACCAATCGCTTCGCTTTCGCTTGTCCAGTTGTCCGTTTTCCTAACCTTGTTTTGCATGTGTGTTTTGCTACCTTTGTACCTTTGCAATGTTATGGTTATGTTGTGGTTAGATACATCAGGCTGGTACGGTATCCTGCATCGTCTGTTCACTGTAAACCGTCACTCTGGCCACTTTCCGGCAAGCTTGCTCCAGACAAAAACTAACTTAGTAAATCTAGTTTTGCGCAATTCCCGTCGTTAGCCACTGCATCTCGTGGGAAATTGCATAATTACGGAGAACTGACAATTAGGGTGAAGTGACGATCTGGGATACTTGATACTTTTGAATGACCGTCACTGATTTTGTTATTCATTTACAAATAATTTCAATTTAAGGTGTTTGCTCTGCATAACAGCTTGCATTGTCTGCTTTGGTGAGAGTGCAAGGTTGCAAGATTACCAATAACCAACAGTAATATAATGAATGCTCTGTACTTCATGAGATTGATTACTAACAGCTTAAGGGGAGGTATGGGTGAGAAATTCCCCAAAAATATGTAAGCTTCACATATTCAGTTTATGGCACATCTTTGACCAACACCAACTCAGGCAGCCAGTCCAAGCTTCAATTATATTAAAATATGTCTCTATCATCACTTAAAGCCATGTCAAATACCAAATCATCGCCAAATTTTAGTGAGAAAATAGTGGCGTTGTGTCACTTCAAAGATGTCAACACAAAAAAGTAGTTACCATGGCAACATGGAATTTACTGTGGAGAATATTGACTAAATCGTTGCAAAATTTTGTACCTGTAGCTTCATTCGATTTGGAGAAATAGCCCCAAATATTTTATCTCTTGGTCAATTGCCTGAAATGACGTTAACGTCACGTTTTTGCCATTTTCCGCAACATGTGAAAATCAACTTTTACCCTGTACGGGATGTGAAAAATCTTGACAACCGTTTGTCGTAGGAACCTGTGGGATACATCATCGGAATCCTCGAAAAATTGTCTTGAAAATTACAGACCAGATTTTAAATTTTTTTTTTCGTTGCAAAATTATATGACATCGTAGCGATAGAAGTGAGAAATTTTTCAATAAAAATGACTTTTGACTACTTTACCCTAATTTCTGACACTAAGAAAAGAAATATCAAAAATCCGCTCTGTAATTCTCTGCGTCTTGCCTGTCTTCGTTTGTAAATTTTTTCAAAATTTTTCTATCATGTCTGTAACTTCAGAAATTTCACATCCCGTGAGCAGTAAAAATCAGCCTTTTTTCACCTTTTAAACTGGTTACCATGGCAACCATTCATCATAACAACGCAAAATGACCTGGAATCATCTAATTTAACTAAAACCTAACTTTTTATACCCAACTTTGTTCATTAAACTTAAAATTGCAGAAAAGTGCCCTTCTCACCCATACCTCCCCTTAACATTGTTTGAAAGTGGAAGAATGCGAGACTGTATGACAAGATTATTGATGTGCGACTTCTAGCATTAATAGATTCAGTAGATAGGGGTGTATCCCTGTAATTGTGTCATGCAATAACACAAGTATGGTTGCTTCTGTGAAAATGGGATTTTATGAGTGGCTCTGCAGTGTGTATGCGTGGCTTCTTTGCTTTAATTGTGAAGGTATAACATGGCGCAGTTGGCGCACTAAGCCCTTTGGCTTAATAATGATAATTCTGATATGCACGGTTTTCTAGGTTTAAAAAGCCTGTGATACAAGTTGCAAGTCTGCAGTTTTCAATTTTGTACATGAATACATCTACAATTATAGATAAGGCATGTGCATAAGATGAGTAATCAAGCAATGAAGTTAAATAACTTCGAAGGTGTCTTTAGCTAAGTACTAATAATGATAACCAGTTTGCTTATCAAGTTACGGTTAATTTGATTGTTAATTGACTTAGTTTCATTGTCTATTTCCTCCAGAATGGAAGCCTTATGGACCATGATGGCTTGACGATGGCAGCCCCTGCATCAGAATGTGGGAATAGTTCTGCACAGCTGAGCGTTGGTTTAGACTTGAACAGTCTCGCTACCCCAACAAAGAAAATGTTGATGGATTCTGGGACGCAGGGCGACTCGTACGGAGATTCGTTAAACTCTGCAGGAGGTGGGAGGACCGGAGTTACAAGGAAGTCAGGAGGAGGAGGAGGAGGATCGGGAGTAAGGTACGACTACAACGAAGATGAGGAGGAAAGATTCTTACAAAAGTTAGACGCAGATTACAAACGTAACCGAAACAACGGCAATGATGACAATGGTTCTCGACATTGGACCCGAAGCACCAAAGGCATTCTGACCACGGCTGACATTGAGAGGATACTGTCAGCGCCCCCTAGTGACGAAGAAATGGAAACGGAAGAGACCCAAGAAGAATCTAACAAGTTGTCCGTACAGCCAGATAATAATATAGAGGATTCTGAGGTGTCCCAATCTGTCGGAGCTGCAGAAAAAATGAGATTAGAGGTTCTCCCAAGTTCAACGACGTCTGTTATCCCCAGTACTGCCTCCTCAGTAACGTCAAAAGGGCAAAAACTAGTCAAGATGCCAGTCTCCAAATCAGAATCTCAAAAATTAGTTCCTCAAAAACCAACACAGATGACTCCCATTCCTGCAGGAGTCTTAGAAGCAGCGAAGAAAAACGTCGTTAATCCTCAGTCTACAGTACCAGACGAAGGATTCATCAACCAGCCAGTCTATTCCAAGGAGGGTAAGCACATCGGTTACAAGTTGGTGTCGAAAACATCCCCTACCTCGAACAAGAAGGCGCCGTACAGCCTGACGTCCGTTAAGAAGCAGCAACAGCTCTTAGCTCAAGCTGGTGATGACGCTGTGAAAAATGATACAGATGGCGTTAGTGGAGATGACAGCGTAACTGCACAAGGCGAGTCTAAGAAATCAGAAGATCCGTCAACTGAATCGGATGCCTTACAAGAGTCAACAGATACCCAAAAAGATGCAAATTCTACTGCTACGTGTATGAGTGTCATGTCTCCCCATGCTGTTGATTACCCATTAAGTCCAGCCTCCAGTCACACTTCAAGTCTTTCGGATAGGGGCGTTCATGTCCCCCCAGGGCTCATGTTCACGGAGAAGATTGCTCACATTGTAAAGGAGGTCCAACAACGCCGAGGGTCGTTAAGTGATGATAATATGGACCACTCGGATCATGTTGATCTTGCTGGGAGTTCTGAGCATGGTACGGCATCAGAGAAGCATCCTACGGAACAACAGTCAACGACGGAGCAACTCACAACGTCAGACGATGAGTACACGGTATCTCAGGTAGATGGCGTCGACGACCGAGCCGACAATTTGCGAGAGTCTGTCCGTGATAATCTGCGAGAATCTCTACGTGAGAGCGTCCGGGGAGATTTGAGACACAGTATCAGAGACAATCTGCGAGACGGTCAAAAGGAAGGACATAATCTCCGCGAATCTCCCCGAGAGAGTCAGAGATTAGCCAAGAGTCGAAACCAAGACTCGGAGATGGCTCTTCATGATAAGATCGCCCAGAAGATCAAGGCAGAATCTCTCGCAAGGAGTTCGACGGGGACAGAAGGTCCTTTTAAGTGTCCTAGTTGCAAGAGATTGTACCGGACGAAAGAGAGTTGGGACAGACACGTCGCTATTTGTGATTTTGTCGTCAGTTCGGATGAAGAGGAAGGAGAAGATGATGAGGAGAAGAGAAAGACGTACCCCCTGAGACACAGCAGAAGGATCGCTAACTCCAAGCACACTCCTGAGAAAGTGGTGCCGGAGAAAGTGGTGCAGGAGAAAGTGGTGCAGGAGAAAGTGGTGCCGGAGAAGGTTCTGCCTGAGAAGCTAGCGACAAATCAACTCAATCAAGTGAAAGTAGTCATCGATAAGTTAGTGCTAGGCGCAGATAATGTTCAAATAAAGAGAGGTAGAGGAAGACCCCCTAAAAATCCACAATCTCTTGCCAACACTGCGTCCTATCAACCGATGGTGGTGCTGAAACAGACGACGGAATTCCCCGAAATCAAACGAGGCCGAGGTCGACCACCGAGACAGGCTCAGACAGCGTCTCCAGGACAAATTAATCAACATCGAGTGGATACGAAATTCACTAACTTGAAGAGTGGTCCAGGTACGGCTGATGCTCCTATTGAGCTATCACCTGGGAACTCTCCTGTCAGAAATCAGGCAGACACAACCCAGCCGCAGAGAAACGTCAAGTCCCCAGCTACGAGCGCAGCAGAAAACGAAGCGA
This sequence comes from Platynereis dumerilii, assembly GCA_026936325.1. Lineage (NCBI taxonomy): Eukaryota > Metazoa > Annelida > Polychaeta > Phyllodocida > Nereididae > Platynereis > Platynereis dumerilii. Next base: position 5,385,652 of record JAPTHN010000004.1, read on the forward strand.
GGAGATCATTGCGAAATGCTAGAGTTGTGCTATCTCCAGTATCGACAGCAAATTACACTAAAGATGTCGCTCCCAGTACTAGTGTGAACAGTTCTGCAGCAAGTTCTACGAACTTAGTGACATCAAGTGCTGCTAAAGTACCTCCTAAGACTGCTGTAAACGAGAAAGGGGATGGTTTGCCGTCTGAAAAACCATCTCAAAGTTCTCTGGGCACTCTAAAACCAATTTCCGCTAGTCAGGAAAAATCTGAAGAGATTGTATATGTCAGTGACAAACCCAAGCCACAAGTCGCCGTCAATTCACAGCAACAAGTGCAGCTGCTACAGCCTTCAAAATTCGTAGAAAAGCCACCAGTGCCCTCTGTTGGGTTGCAACAGAAGCAGGTGCTGCCATCTGGAGGTATTTTCAAGCAACAAGCACAAGCGACGCCACCTCGTGTGAATAATGCCAATGGCCAAAAGAATAAAGTCATGACGCCTACTAATACTGTCACGAGTCCAAAACCCGACCAGAAACCTCGTGTGGAGAGAGTAGAGATCGTAACAACCGGTGCAGACGGCTCCAAGAAGGTCATCTGTGTGTCGTCCGAAAACATGTGCGAAGAGTTGATGCGCCAAGGGATGCCAGCGGACATGATCCCCCAATTAGTCGCTACTTTAAAAGAAAAGAATCTCCTCAAAAGTGACGTGACGATTCCCCCTCTACCGAAGACAAACAAGCAAAGTAATCGAGTGATCAAAGTCGTTCAGAACACAAAGAAATCCCCCGTTGGTCCCAAGAAGAAAGTGGCTGCGACACCCGAGAGAAGAATTGAACCAAATGTAAGTGAAATCATATTTAATGCCAAGTATAATTCAGTGTTTGATATATCATGTCCTGTTTTTGAATTAAGGAAAACTTTACAGAGCAAAAAACTTAAAACTTTTGTTATGCCTTATGTAACTTCAGTTCACGAAGTCAGATTTGGAAGCAGTTTATTCCATTACTGTTTATCAGTTGATCCGCACAGTGAAATAAAATCTAAACATTATTTTTCAGAACAAGCTACAAGTGCTGACGAGCCCACCCAACCAAGTTGGCAACCAGCAACAGACCATCCTGACGAGTCCGACATCACTCTTACAGAGTCCTGTTAACATCATTAACCAAGGTAAATCAAGACAATAGGCACATATTTGACATTTAATTATCAACCTTTGAGAATTTTGATTACTTTGTTGTTGGGAAACACTGCTACTGACCGACAAATCTAATGATCTCTGGCTTTTCTTGAGTTCTTATCCCTCATTACTGGTGCATAAATACAGGATGTAAAGCCCCAAACATCCATCCATCCCTCATTACTGTGTCATCCTGACCTAATCAGTCTACCAAGTGCAAAAATTCAGGACGTGATGTCCCAATCGTCCATCCATTTCAAGTTTTCTCAACAAACCCATGGATAGTGACTCGTGATTTTGAAAAGTTTGTTGATGTTTGAGAGATCGTCTTTTGCGGCTTTTTGCGTTTGATTCATCCGTAAGATATTCCATTAATAAAATCTGCATTTCTTCCAGGTATCCAGGGTCATTCGGCATCGTTGATCCAGAGCCAGGGCAGCATCATCCAGAACGGCCAAGCGTCCGTCCTGCAGACCATGAACCAGTATTCCCTCCTTCCCAACGGACAGCAGATTGTTCAGACTGGTCTAACCTCTCCCGTGCGTATCCAAGTATGTCGTGTTCTGTTGTATTGTTTAGTCATTTGGTTTTAGATTAATTTTAGTTGCAGTATCTTAAGTGAATTTGTTGTTTCAAGAAGTTTTGGGGGTAAAATATGGTCCCTGACAAGAGTGGAGGTACATTGTATATAGAATAAAAATTGTTGTGGTCGAGACATAGTGTATAGATGTAAAGCTACTTTTGTTGGTTTCTTGGATTTGATTTTATCTTGTATTAAGTGAATTTTAGCTCAGAAATGTATGGATTTTGTCATGTCAAGTGTTAGATTTCGTCTTTCAATTTCAAATTTTATGTATCTTTACTGATACTGTTCATCATTTTATTACTTGTCTATTTTTGATAGTTTTAAGTTTTTCTCTAGATTTTTTTTCAATGGCTCTATATTAGGTAGGAATCGAATAGAATAGGCAAAATATGAAATAGAGATGCAGGACATACAAGTTGTTAGTTGTGTACATGTTTTATATTAATATCAATATGTTGCAAAATGTTTCTTAGTTCTAAAGAGTCTGTATTTTTTCTTTCAGACCATGCAGAGCTTGTCCGGTAGTCCAGTGCAGATTTCTCCGAACGTGAACATGGTCCCTGTAGGAATGGGTCAGGCTCCAATCAGCATGAGTGTCACGAACGTCATCTCTCCACAGCAACCTCAGGTCGTCAGTTACAGCAATTACAATCTCGGTGGATCATTACTACAACCTCAAGTACAGCAGGTACAGCAAGTGTCTGGTGTACAGCAAGTTTCCGGGGTACAGCAATCGATTGTTGGACAGAACCAGCAATTGACACAACAGCCGACGATCGTAGGTCCCGCTCAACCTGTTCAAGACATCAGCGGCCGGGTCCAGGGATATGTTATAAGGACGACCAGGTCTACGACAAATATCAATAACATTCCAATCATAGCGAATAATAGCCAGAACATTAATCAGACTGTGTTAAGTGCAAACCAAGTGAATCAAATAAGTCCCGTCATGTCAATAGCCAGTAATAATAACTATCAAACTCTACCGAGTACGCAGAACTTGATTCACGGCATTCCATTAGACTACTTATCCTCTACTGTCGATCAAACTAAACCAATCCCTCAGACGAGAAGGAATGTTTCAATACGAGCGAAACAACCAGAAGTGAAGGCGAAAGAAACGCCGAAGTCTCCTACAGTCACGATGAGTGCAAACATGTTAAAATCCATCCTGAAATCGCAAGAGAATATCGAGTTCAAGACGAAGCTAGAACAATCGCGCAGCCAGAGGGATACCAATGTCGTGTCTGTCATCAGCACGAGGAATACGAACAGTGGGATGATGAACCTACAGCCACCTGAAACGTCAACAGTCAACACTTCAGTTATACCAACAAACGGCATGAGCAAGTTGATCGCTAAATTCCGTGACTCGAAACGAATCCCGACAGTCCGATTGACCAAGTCCAAAGCAGCAGAAGTGATGATCAAAAAGAAGTACTTCTCGCTCGATCGAGGGTCTTCCGGACAACCCCCCGTGCGAAGTAGGCGGACGGTCAAACCGAAACAATACCTCGACCACGTAGACACGTACAACAGTGACTCAGGGGAGTCGGACTCTGAACCTGAAGTATCACGAGGGAGGGGATCGGAGTTGTCGTCCGACCCTAATTATTCCCCAGCGCATGATTTAGCTGATATAGATGACGTCCCTAATGTACAGACCAAGTCGTCTTCTATAAGAGTTGCATCTTCAGAAAACGGCCAATCCATCTTGAAGACTTACAGAACCCTAGGAGATATAGATCTTTCAAATCTGCCCATCCCGAGAGTCAGTTTGACGGATATCCTCAAAAGTCGCAAGGAGAATGAGAAGAAGGAGCCGAGGGTGCTAGCTAGAAGGAAGAAAGTGATTGAGAAAGTGACACCAGAAGTAACTCCCAGACGCGATGAAGAAATGGAAGCTTTTGCTCCTGAACGTAAGTGAATTCACATGATCAAGATTTTGAATGCATACAAGTATAATATCACAATTTAATTTTTACTGCAGTGGTACTTCAGAAATGTGATTCAGTTAATTATTTATACTGAGAAATCAGAAATGTTTGAGTATTGGAGAAAGGAAATATGAATCTTGGCTAGCGAAAATGTTAATAGTTTACCGTTTTCCATGCAATTTCTACAAATTGAAAGTAAAACTGCATTAAGGTCAAGTTAATATTTTGAAGTCAGTCTGGATGTAAAGTATATATATTATTACTTGGTAGTTATTTCTTTGATAATGTGTGCAATTGCAATTATGAATTTGCTGCCCTGTGATACATTGGAAAACTTCAATGTCTTTAAGTGTTGGGAAATCTTATTTTTAACGAAAATCTTTTGACTTGTTCTGTTAGAAGATGAGGAAGAAGACGACACACTAGCGCACCCTATATTCCACGCGTCAGGGAAGGAGCATCTGCCACTCCCCCTAGCGGAGACCGAGATGGAAATCGCTGACACCCCATTTTATGACTTCGACAACAAAGAGAACCAGCCGACCAACATCGCCGACTCCGCCCCCGATAAGCCTCATCTGAGGTTTGAAATCACCAGTGACGATGGCCTCTATGTGTCCTCCTATTCATGGCAAGGTAAGAGTTAAACCGTTTGATTTATATGAATTAACTGAAATGAATTGTTGCAGTCTTATGAATCATATCTGATGTCTGATGTTCAGCAGAAATAATAATGTGTTGGAAAATGATAGAAAGAAAGACCAATTTATTTTCATTTTACTGTTCTTTGGTGACGATAAGGAAATTACTTAATAATATTTTTGTTTTTTCAGAGGCTTGGCAGACTGTGATCGACAAAGTTCAAGACGCTCGGGCAAACGCTCATCTGAAACAGCTCTCATTTGCCAGTAAGTATTAACTGTTTGAAAAAAAAATTAATACAAACCTGATTCCTTAGTGTCTTACTGTCGCTATATCACCTTCTCTCTTGAGCCATAGCTGACTGACAAGCCAGTTTGCTGTTAAAGCAGGCGAGGCTGCAGACTGATGAAATTCAAGTCGAAATGGGTATCGAATTGGCTTCTAGGTCACTGGGACTGCTCCCCCTAAAGTCCACGATGCTGCCCCTAAGGTCCGCGCTTAGGGCTATTCCATTTAAAAATCTGGGGGGGGGTGGTCAGGTTACATTTTTGACCCCCCCCATGCATCTGAAGTGAATTAAGTTCGACCCCTCCATGCGTCAACTTCGATATTTTTGGAGACCCTACATGCATTAAATGCGAATTTTTTACCCACCCTACATGCATCAAATCCAAATTTTTTTCGCTCCCCCCCCACGACAAACATCTTTTGACCCCCTCCCCCCCAAAAAAAATCTCAGCCCTACATGCATATAATTTTTTACAAATTTTCACCGTCAAAAATTAAATTTGCTGGTTCGAACGCAAACGCCAAACTTTCCATTTCGCAATCCAATAAATGTGGTCTTTGGCTGCACTTTATTACCTTTTAACTTCCAAGTTGGAATTGCCTTCATGAACTGCAAGTAATTGTCTTAATCTTCTGTGGCTATTAAATGCAAACAGTAAACCTCGAAAGTCGGATTTGCATTAAAGTTAATGGATCTCTGCCTATCTCAGACAATTTTCATCGGAAAACTTGCTTCATATTTCTGACTAAGAGTTCTTTGTCTGATATCAGGGCCGTTGCCTGCAAAGGGGCAAGGCTGCCCCCCCCTAGAATTTGGCCAGTAAAGGTGCATTACAATGATATATGTAAAAATTTCAGATATTCAAGGGTTTTGCAGGGTGCACATGCCTCCAGACCGGTCTCTGCCCCCCCCCCCCCCCAGGATTCAGCCCAGCCTACGGCCCTGGATATTCTCTTAACTTGGACAGAATAGTGCAATCTATTTTTGTCTGACTTCCGCAAGGTTAACTGTTCTCCGTAATATGATGGGGGTGAAGCCAGCCAGACTTTCCAAAATTCTTGAATTTATTTCTTATTTTCCAACCAGCTCTCAGATATATGATGGAGGTGGAGGCAGTTCTCGGTGACATGATGCAGGAGGAAGTCAAATCCTCCAAAATTCTTGAAATTAATATTTATTTTTGGAAGGGACTTAATTATTCCATTTTTCTTGGCCAATATTTTCTAGTGTCTCGACGACTCCATACTGAGGCAGAGGCTTCTCCGTGCGGAGGAGGAGGCCTCTCCGTGATAGGACAGGGGCCTCTCCCTGATATATGATAGAGGCATCTCCCTGATAATGACGGAGGCATCAGAGAAGAATGTTAAATTTCACAAGATAGTCAAAATTTCCAATTTTGTTTCAAATGATTCCAGGGTGTTCCCTTAATCCAATTGATGATTCTCTCAAGCAAAAGTCATTTTATTCAATTTTTAGCATTTTCTGTATTACTGTAACTTGTCTTGAGGCAGAATTCAGATGTGAAGCATCCATTAAATTATAATATATATTGCCTCCTAAGATCTGGCTCAAGATTCAGAGCTGACCCCACCAGAACTGTCAAGATATATATTTAATTTTATTTAATTAATCACTGTCAATGAACTCTCTGGAGACTCCCATCAAAAGGACCACAATGGAAATAAGAGTAATCTTTATTGTGTAATCCTACTGTTTCATTTTTAAGTACAGTGAATAAATTTAAATCAAATCATGTCTTACAAAATAACTCCTAACATACTGAAGAGGATGTATACCATTACTCTCCAAGTGAGGTTCGCCCTAGACAAAAGTGGGAATCAATCTCAAGAAGAAGAAGAAGAAGAAGGGTCATGGCCGTCTGAATGTTTATTTCTTTTTTGATGAAGACTTTTATAGCTGCATTTTGGAATAATAAGCTTAATAATGACTGACAGGTACCGAAAATTACTTATTAAAGTGTTTGTGCACATTTCTAGATAGTTTTTTAGTGGTTTCATGTCCATTTCAGGTCAGCAGAAGCCCTGAAGTTGGGCCAATTTCGGCGCTCGCGAATTTTGACAATGCGGTGACCTGTCAAATTTCGTCTGAAATGATGGTTTATTTAATTTCTTGTAGCATGTATGTGGCAATTATTTATTTATTAGGTGTAGGAGGGGGTCAGAGGCCCCCCTACATGCATCTAAATCGAATTTTTCGGGTACCCCCCCTGCATCTATATCGATTTCTTTGGCATCCCTCCATGCATCTAAAGTGAATTTTCGCCGACCCCCCCATCCATCTTACGAAAAAAAAATCAACCCGACCACCCCCCCCCCCAGAGTTTTAAATGGAATAGCCCTTAGCAGGCCCAAGCAGAACTTCACTGAGCTGCTTCAAAAAAAATGTGTGTGCGAGGACCTGATTGGCAGCACCTTCAGTGAAATGTTGTAGCCTGGTCGCTCACGCTTGCAACTGATTTAGCAGGCTACTGTAGCCTGGAGCCATAGAACATGTGAATTTGTGGTAACTTAATATGAAACACGATTTGGCGCAACTAGCCAGAAGCAATATCTTTCTATGGATCTTCTCTTCTTTTTCCAGCGATTAATAACATTTTCTCTATATAATGTTGATTTATCTTCCAGTAGAATATTTTACCTTTCTCTTTGTCTTTACAGACTTAGACAGCCTAGCCCTATTTGGTCTTAGTCACCCGGCAGTGGTCTATCTCCTTGAACAGTTGTACGGAGCTCACAACTGCACCAACTACAGGTTCAAATATCATCAATACCAACAGGATGCGGAGGTAAGGGGAAAAAAAATATTGGCTATTCTTCAAATGGTTGAGAGTTGTGGAAGTCAGGCCTCAAGAAATTTTGTGTTTAGGGATTATCGACTTTCAGAACCTTTGAAGTTTTGCCCTTTCGAGTGACTTTGTTTTGATGTTTGAATATACTTTCTGTACCAGTCAACTTCGCATTGCACATCAAGTTGGTTTTTGTTACTAATTTTCTTTTGATTGCCTGCGTTGCAATGTAAAAGATTAGCATTAGTTGAGATTATTTCAAATTTACAGAAAATTTAGGCCAATCTAACTTATATGTATAGACTATAAATAGTTTGTTGACCAGTTAAAATTTCTGCAAATTGTGCACCCTGCATGCATCATAGATTACTCTTATATGATTCGATTTAACATTAACTGATTATTGATTTGCTTTCTAGGAGACTATAGAGAACCCATCAGGAGCAGCAAGATGCGAACCCTTCACGACTCGCAAACCTCGAGACATGTTCAACTTCCTTCTGTCCCAACATCGCAAAACCCCCGCTGAAGACTTGGCTACTGACAGCAAGCCGGAGTCAGAAATGACACTCAAATCGCAGAGGTATGTAATGCTATGTGTTGAGATAGTTTGTGGAGATATGGTTGATTTCTCCTTTTAAGAAGGCAAATTTGTATAAGATAATAGGGATTTTTCAAGTAAGCTCAACTTTTGGACAAACTCTGCGAAATCCGAGATGTCCAGATGATGTTATTAGGCAACTGAAAAGGAATTATTGGGCCCTAAAACTATACGAACAATTCTTTCCCATGTGAAATCCTGCAATTTGTATGAAATATCTATTATCTAGTAAGCACAAGAAAAGATTCAGGGCCGTAGCCTGCAGAGGTCTGACTGCGCAGGGCTCTAGTATAGGCCTATAAATTAGCCAAAATCAAAGAAACCAGTAATTTCGCCATGCTTTGGTTTTGAATTGTCCTCACCATTCTGAGATCGTAAGTCTGTAATCTATTCCTAATCACAAAACATTCTTCTGCTTGCAGGAGAGCTACAAGCATGGACCTCCCGATGGCCATGAGGTTCCGTCACTTGAGGGAACACGCCAAGGAGGCAGTGGGAGTGTACAGGTCGCCCATTCAAGGGAGAGGGTTGTTCTGCAAGAGGGACATAGACGCTGGGGAGATGATCATTGAATACGCTGGAGAGGTAAGAGAAGACAATATCCTCATTTTACTTTACTCAAGAGAGACAGTAGTCAGATACATGTGGAGAGGGTCTAGTGTTAGTCTGCTGGGTCCAAGGTTCGAATCCAGCTCTTGACGGGTCATCTGGGCCTATGTAGAACGTCTGTTTCCTCATTGCCTGTCCTAATTAGCATACCAAGTGCATAAATACAGGACATACAGCCCCAATCATCCAACCATCCTTGGTATGGCTTGGTCCTCTCATAGATAGACAGAGTCCGCGAAAAGTGCCGGTTTGCCGGTCAAAACCGGCAAAAATTGCGTGTGACCGGCAATAATAAAGTAGTTACCTGCCCAAATGTCCAGTGGTTGTGTTGGAGAGTCAATGAGCTGACACAGAAGTCAGTACAATTAGCACAGGCCTTCGAAATCTCCAGTGCAATTGACAACCATCAATGACAAAAATTGGAGGTAGAGGTGTCAATTGGATTGCAATTAAACATATTGAGCATGTTGAGGGACAATACCTCAGTTTATAGCAATTAGCGATTGGCATTTTCTGCTTGATAGTATGTTCTACACCAGATTAATTTGAGGCCTGGACCTAACAGACAGCAGGGGTCCCGACGGGTTTTCTGCCAAATTAATTCAGCACACTACAAATATAGTTTTGGATCAATTCTAGTGGGCCCAACTAAAACACAATAACATTTCCTTAAAGTTACCCCGAATGATAGGACGGTTTAAAAAAAATCTTTGTCTAATTTTCACATTTTATTGTGTAATGTGGCCATTCTGGTGCGTGTGCAAATTTTCTTGACTTTTGGGATCTTTTTTCTTGCTGAAATGTTCCCACGAATGTCCTGAATGACCCCTAGATTTATTTCGGGTACGCACGGAAAAAAAGGATAACCTTGAGTGCATTCAACTTTGTGACGTCATCAGTATTGTTAGAATTTGTTAACTTGTAGCTATATATTTATAACAATAGTCATTGTGACGTCATCAACAATGGGAGTGCTGGAGGCTGGAGACACTATCAAGAAAAAGTGAAGGCAACAACTGAATAATTTATTTAATCAACGAAATACTTTTAAAAAAATTAGTTACGATATTACTGATCACAAATTTATGTTATAATACACAGAAAATCGCTATAATTAGCAAAGGATTTTATCATGCAGGGTAACTTTAACTGGTCCAATAGGCCTATAAAAATAATAGCAACACAAAATATGTCGATATTTGAATGATTAATTCTAGCTCCAGCAATGACTTAGTGTGTGTGTGTGTGTTTGTTCTTTACGTCTCATCAGCACCTTGTTGGGCTACTGAGAGACATCCTTGGTTTGTGTCAAGGTTCTTGATATGTTAGGTCTTTGAGATGTGACAGGCGCTTTGTTGTTGCTTGTCATTTTTCTCTTGTCTATGCAAGGAAGTCGTTGGTCTGTTGAGCTGGCTTGATTTGTTGTTTTGGATGGTTTCTTGTACTCAGCAGCTGTTTCTTTCTTCTTCGGTTGTTGTAGTGACATTTTTGTCCGTGGAGCTGTTTCTTTCTTCTTCGGTTGTTGTGGTGACATTTTTGTCCGTGGAGCGTAAGGAGAGGATGGTCGACTTTGTTGAATCTTTTTACTTGGTTGTGTGCATAAGTCAGATTCAGGATATTTCACAGTTTCTCCCGTCTTTGGTCGGTCTGGTGAAGGCGTTGTCCGAAAGAGATCCATGAAAAGGGCATTAAGTTGAATCCTTTTCCGTGGTGACGAATGTAAAACTGGGCTTGGGTAATCTGCGTCTTGGTCAATTTTTTCCATGTCCTGTTCAACTATGTGCTTTGCTTCAGGAAAGGAACATCCTGTGTCAATCACATATTGTACAATTTCTTTTTCTCTCTTGAAGACTTCACAGTTGTGGCTAAACGCAGGGTGGTCCCCTCTGCAATTGACACAATGCGAGGGCCTGAAGCATGGTTTGTCTCTCGTGTGAGTGTGATCTCGATCACCGCAATTGGCACAAATTGTGAACCGTCTACATGTTGTGCTGATATGGCCATACAATTGGCAATTGAAACAGCGTTTTGGTCGAGGAAAGAGTGGGCAAACTCTGCACTTTTCAAAAGCTACAGGTACTTTCTCGGGTACATTGTTGGTTTTGAATGTCAGTTTTATGGATTCATAACCATTTCGTTGGGACAAACGTTGGAATTGGGTAATGCCACGTTTTCGGAACCACTTTGTGAGTTGTTAGTCCGAGCATGTCTTGCTCTCTTTCGAGAAGATAATGCCTTTGCCTGGTTTTTGGAAAGGTTCAATGGAGACTTGGGTATTCGCTATTTCTTTGACAAGTGTCAGTTTCTCTTTTTGTGTGTCATTCTGTGGGTGAATGAGAAATGTTCCATTGAATTGACGTTGTATTTTATCTGCTACTGTGTTGTCACAAATGTCTGCAACAATTTCGTACACAGCGATTGCTGATAAGTCCACTAGCGATTTCTCAAGTCCATTTATCACAAGGCAATTTTCATCTTTTGACATGTGTGAGGGACGGTCAGGGTCTATCAAGTCATCTGATGATGTACTTGTCCGTGGGAATCTTGGTAGTCCAGTCGCAAATTTTTCGATCTCAGCCTGGTTTCCCGCTGAGGGACGCGCACCTTGGTAACCCGGTTGACGTACGATCCGGTTTGGAATCATGGTAAATGACATATTCATTGATATTCCCCTGTAAGGTAGGGGACACACCGTGCATGCGCACTGTCTCATGTTGGCCACTAAGGATAGAGGTCTTCACCTTAGTGTTACCACCCACCGCCACGAGGAGGCCCGAGACCTGCGGGGGCAGCAATGACTTAGTAGGCCATGGGAGAAATTTCGATATAAAAATGTTTATCTAGGCTAATGTACACTTTTATTATATTAACAAACAGAAATATAGATAATCTGATATACATTTGTCAAAGGTCATCTTTTAAAATTTCTCCTCTGCACTCTACGGGATGTAATTAGTATTTCTGATACTCCATCCCTGTTGAGTTTATGAATTGAAATTTCGGGCAGACAAAATCTGTTTCGGGCAGGTAAACTTCAGAATCTACCTGCCCGAATGTCCTGTACACTAAAAGCACTTTTCGCGGACTCTGTAGATAGATAAGGTTTGAAATTAAGAAGGCATTTGAGTCCGCAGGGCTCTCCTAGAATTTTGAATAATCTCCTGCATAGAAGTAATGGCCGTGAAGTGTAGTTTATGGTGGAGCAAGTAAAACATCAACCCTCACAAGTGACATGGGATAAATGTACGGTGTGCTGAGATCTCTGGTTAATCTAAACAAGAATTTACAACAATTACCAAATGCGTAACAGCAGTATGAATGAGCTACTAATAAAATTTTTTTGAAATGTTGATGACTCCTCTCTTTTCCCATCTCACTGATTAACCCCTAGTGAGCGGCCAGACTAGCTTTAGAAGTTAGAGGGCTATACTTACCATAACTATCTGTCTATATATCTACCTGTATATTATAGTGTTTAGAGGATTATAGTTAAACACATCTTGCATTTTCAGGTGATCCGAACAGCCCTCACGGACAAGAGGGAGAAGTATTACGACTCTCGGGGTATCGGTTCCTACATGTTCCGCATCGACGAGTACGACTGTGTGGATGCTACAATGCACGGAAATGCTGCCAGGTTCATTAACCACTCGTGTGAGGTGAGTAGACTATCTAGGCAAGCGTTATATTGGGAGGGATACACTTTGGTTTGATTTAGTTGTGTCAAGTTTGCTTGTGTTCAGCACCAAGTTTCAGAACTGGTATATGAAACAGACTTTTATTTCTTTCCCATAAAAATATACAGTCAATATTGGCCTATTACAAGCAAATGGGACTCCTCAATATAAGTCCAATTGCTGCTGATAACAGAGCCCCAATGGTGAGAAATTCTTTACAATAAGAAATGGGCGAATCACATGATATAATTCCTGTATTTTTTCTTTTCAGCCGAACTGTTTCTCTCGAGTTATCAACGTTGACAACCAGAAACACATTGTGATCTTCGCACTGCGACAGTAAGTAGTTTGGGAAACACTTGTAAACCAATGTACAGGTTTTCAATTATACGGAAATTAGTTGCAGAAAATAGCATAAGAATTGAAGATGCACATTCAGAGCTCTGAGATTTGTTTTGTTGGAATTTCATTTTGAATCCTTACATTCTCATGTTCTTTTTATTCCAGGATTAAGAAGTGCGAAGAACTGACTTACGACTACAAATTCCCGATCGAAGACGTCAAGGTTCCGTGCTATTGCGGAGCTAGGAGGTGTCGTAAATACCTCAACTAGATTACGACAAATCTATTTATTACTGTACCATTTAAAAATATCTCGGATCGAAGTGTGCCTATTGGATATGGAGACATTGGAATTGTCAATGGCTTCAAATATCTGCTATCTAATGGTGACAGAGGCTATGATAGACTGAACTACGGAAAGGCAAGATCTTCATGTGGTAACTCAAGATAATTACGAAGAATCACAAAAATAATTAACTCCTTGCTGATGTTATTGAATCTTCAAGACTGGCTGCTGGATTTTCCAAAGAACTGAGGATTACAGTATAGGCCTATGTTCTGTAGCAATGCCTAACACTTTGAAAATCAAACATAAATTTCCCTTTATAATAAAATAATGACTTAAATCAACAAGAATACAGCATAATATGTATAATAGATTTCTGATAACTTATTCTGAAGTAGTGCCATTTTATGAATGAATTTATAGTATGCAGGAAAATCGTAACATTTCAAGCTTATGTGTATATAGGCTATGGAAATTATATATATATTGAGAGATTACGACTGTCATAAATTATTTGATTGACTGTTTCATTATAAAGAAATGAACTCAGAAGTCTGAAACTCAAATATGCTGTTATTTGATTGTACATGTTGAACTCAAGAATGTGATTTATATGTAAATTGAATGGGCATTTATGAAGTCAGGGAGCGCTATATTATAAGCGTATTGAACTGTTGATTGATATATCCAATTGTATATCCAAGTATGTGAAATATTTCTGTGAATAACTTAAAATGTCTAACTTAAATTACTTTACAGTTGTCTCTGTAAGACCGAGCCTGATACAGCCATGAAGTGGTCACAACTGAGGGTGTGATTTCAAGTTGAAGGTGGTCTCATGTAAGAGGGTACTCTCATTTGAGGCCACTCTCCGTAGACTGGTCTCAAGGCAGACAGACTATTAGCTATAGTATCACTTGTGAGGCGCAATAACTTTATTTAGAGGGCTCCACTTTCCGTACCATATTAATTACGAGCACATGTGACCTATTTTATGGCCAATGCTACAATATACTGAGATTGTACCAGGTTTCGCTATATAGTTTACAGGACTTAACTGAAATAGCCATATTTAGTGTCATATATTGTATCATCAATCAAATCTGCTTTTAAAAATATCATATACCCATTACCCAATATGTATGCTTCCAATTATATAGTTAACTGATATAATATGTGTGCACATGTACATTAATTACATAAATTTGAGAGAACTGAAAATCAAAATATTCTTAAAGCATTAACTAGGCCTGTAGCCGGCCGATTATGCTTCCATATGTATGTCATAACTTGTATTCCATTATAAATCATAATTTCATTGTGTAATTGAAATTGTTCATTTTGTACAAATTCCTGTTTACATTTTCACGATTGTGGTATGCTATATTAACAAATTTCTCAGGCAAGTTTATGGGTTTGTACAAAAGACAAGGTCAGAGACGTTGGTTCTAATACTCAAAATTATGTGTTCAGTGTTCAAACACGAGTCTCGAGGAGTAAATGTTGATTGGTATGAAACTGGTACATAACATTGTGACGTTGATAATGGTGGTATGTTTTTTGAGAAAGTTTTGAATGATGTTATGTTGTCTCTGAAGAGCAATCAAACTGTATCTATAAGCTGTAAGCTGTTTATAAGTTGATAGTCGCTGTTTTGTCTGTTTGATAGCAATCGGTAAATGGTCTTACTGAATATGCCGTGCCACCGAAACAAGCCTAAGCAGACCTTACTTTTCATCTATCTTTTGTATCCATAGGCACGGATCAATCGAAGTGATTGGTTCAATTGTGTCATGTAATTTAATGATCGGATTCTATTACTCCCCAAAAAATGCAAGATTTGCTTTTGACATTGTCGCTAGTCTTAAATGGCAAAAACAAATGTCTTGACTCCTAGAAAGATACCCTTCACATTATAAAATATTTAGGGCTTTTTCTTTATAAAAATGTATTTTTTCCTCATGAAAATTAATATTATCCTAGGGGCAATTCCGTAAAGTCCGATTCACAGATTTGACACTTTAGCAGCTTGTGTAGCTCTAACATTATAGCTTAGCTATTTCTCTGTTATCCAGGCATGGGGGCAGGTAATAGGGGTATCAGACAAGCCATCAACCAAAGCTCCAAGTGTAACAGGAGTCGAGCTACAAAGCAAATATCATAGTGTCGGACGTACATCACACGGTGTACGTCCGACACCATGATATTTTGCCATAGCTCGACTCCTGTTACACTTGGAGCTTTGGTTGATGGCTTGTTTGATACCCGTATTAGCTGTCCTCATGCCAGGATAACAAAGAAATAGCTAAGCTATAATGTTAGAGCTACACAAGCTGCTAAAGTGTCAAATCCGTGATTTAGACTTTACGGAATTGCCCCTAGTATATCAGAGGGGAATAATCTGTTTGGTGAGTTTTGCGTATTAAATAAATGGCTCGCTTTGATCAAATCAAAATATATTTGGGCATATTTTTCTAGTCTTTATGAAAACCTAAAGTAATTTGTTTGGCTAGTCAACTCAGTATTTATTTGATGCAAAACTTGAAAAAGAAAACGATTAATTTAACCTTTGACCTTCTGGTGACCTGACCTACTTTATAAAATCTGACCTACTTTATAAAATCTGACCTACTTTAAATAGGTTTAGTTCTGATAAGCTGGATTTTTCTCAGAACAGACCTTTGTTAATGCAACAAAGACCCTATAATTGCGTTATAATAATTATAGCTTTATTGTTTAGCATAGATGGCATATTTTACGGAATACCTATGATGCATCTGTCATCGATTTTTATTCAAAACCAATTTATCTGATGTGCTGAACCAGTACCGTTCTTGTTGCTCAACATTAAATTTGTTATAATTGATTTTGTAGTTCATTGTTAATTTCCTGTGGTAGTCTGCTATTTCCAAACGAATGAAGACGTTAAACTGGCCAATTAAAAAATTGTGTAATTAAAACTGTTCATCTTTGTTGACACTTGAATCTTGCCAAAGGGAATTTAATTGTAGTAGATAAAAAGTTGGATGTACTTTAATGTTTTGTTATATATTTGTAAAGTATTGTCTGGAAATGTTTGACATTTGAAACTTCGAATGATTGAAAATGATTGAGGCTCATTTCAATGATTGTAAATGATTGTGAAAATGGTGACTATTATTGAAAACAATTAAAAAGATTGTTACATGATTGAAAATGATTGATGCCTTACAATGATTGATGTGATTTAGTTGACCTAGTTTGGTGTAAATATATTTGATTCTTCCGTAACAGTTTATCTAACTGTCCGATCATTATTCGTCTATGTTTTACCAAAAGAGTATAAGACTCTCTAAATATGATTTAAATTGTCTTGTCAACGATGAAATGTCATAAATGTTATCTATTTTAGTAGGTTTGTCATGCAGTCAGACATAGTTCAGTGATTGTATGGTGTTTTCATAAGAAACCATATGCTCGATGTTCACAAAAAATATGAGATATTTTTGTAGATTTGAAAAATTTCTTAGCTCCTTGATATTTTATATAACATAACTATAAATTACATATTTAGAAACTAGAAATACTGTTTGTTATAAAATAGCCATGCTTAATTTTATGTGCAATCATAGATCTAGTGCAAAAGGTGCTTCTGTAATATAGTAGTAAAATAGTATTGTAGTTTGTCCCTAAGATAGTTGCAATAGGTAACCTATTTATCTTATTAGTAATATTAGGCCCTACCATGTCGTAGATTAATAACTCTTTTGGACAGATATGACACTTTCATTACCCCTTATGACTGATTTGTTCGACTTTGAAATACCACACTTTTCTTCCTTATTCGCCGAAACAATCAGTGCATAATTATTACAAATTATAAGAAAGTTATTTCATGTGCATAAACTAGGTGTCTTATATTCTTAATGTATTAAATGCACTTTGTCTCTCTATGTACATGTTACATTATTACTACGCTGTGTTAAATACCTTAACTTGTTTAAAACGAAAATGTCAACAAGATTTGTATCAGAAATTAAGAACTATATATGCAGAAAAGGCTTGACATTTAAAAGCAATTTATTACATGCTATATATTATGGTTATTAAACTGTGTGACAGATTTTCTGTGGGTGACAGATGAATGCATTTGTAAACGTATCTCGGAAATATAAGATAATAAATTATTTTGTCCTTTAAAGTTTCTAAACTATCCATAAAACGATCCTTACGCCCAAAAAAGTTGTGCTGCATAATATCAGTTAGTTAAATTATAAGTTAGATATTGCATAATTTGTCTATTTATAAAACAAGATTTTCATTTTTGCTTTGGCTCTAGAAATAAAATCGAAACGTTGTCATCTCCTTGAAGTAGATATTTCTTTCGAATTTCAAGTCAAGGATCTTTCCTTTATTTTATATCGAGTCTCTTAATTTTTACAAGTACCAGGTACACGTTATATTTATCCAGGCTAACGTATGAAAACTGTCGGCATGAAAGTTATTTTTGGATGAATGAGAAATTGCGTAAGATGCGGGTTTAATCAAAAAATCATCCAAAAATGAAATTGTGATTTCAATTATGAAGTTTATTATTAAATTTGTGCAGTTATCTTTAAAAATGTTACTTTAATTGTTGTACATAGTTTCTCATATTGTTAATTGCAATGTTTGATAGTTTTTGCACCATAAATTGTAGATACGTGTACATAGGTTGTATAATAGTCTTTTCAACAGTATACTGAAAGATAGTTGTCAGTATTTCATTATTTTGGTAAATAAATCCGTTCTTACCAGAACTAAAACCTTGTCATTTGTCTTAAGGGCACATGCTGGTCGAAAAATGAGTGTATGCTGTCCAGAAGAAACTGTTGCAGCTGGAGCTATGAAATTTTACACAGGTCTTCAGGGTACCAAATTATGACGCTCCGTGAAATTTTAAGTTGCCATGGTTACGGTTGCCATGGCAACAAAGAATTTTACAAATTTTTTAGTAGGCGGCCTTACAAAAAATTCATCTCAAGACCGAGCGATCAGAATATTCAGAACTCATTTATTTTCATAATTTGAGGTATTCGGATCCGCAATAAGACTATTTTCAGACTAAAAATATGTTTTTATAGGGTTTTTCTGGGTTCGCGAACATGGGACTATGGAGCTAATTCACAATCTTTCAGGTTCGAATCGCTGTCCCACAGTCTTTAATCCAAATACAGTTCTGAAAATAGCCTTATTGCGGAAGCAAACTTGTCAGTAAGCAGCATGCCAAAATTCATCATGATGCCTTCAGCGGTTTTTGAGATGAATTTTTTGTAAGCACTCAAAGTCACTGAAATTTGCAGTTTTCGGAGAATGGCAAAAAAAGGAAATAAACTCTTCATAATTTTAACTGTAATGGTAACATTGGTAAGGTTGTTAACAGGGTTAGAATATGAATTTTTGCAAAATTTCAGTTGCATTTGTTGTCTGGACATCTGTATTTATTGAAACTGTCAAAATCAGAATTTTCATTTTTAAACTGACCTCATAAGAGGTCAGTTTCATCAAGTTGATCACTAAATGCAATCTGATTACGTAATAAGGCCTTTTCATGCATTTTCGCTCACATACCTAGCTGGGAACTGTGCTATTCAAGAAATAAATGTATCCAATGTCAAAAAGCGGAGATGTACCTGGCATTAGAATAGTTCCGCCGTAGCAGTGACAAGTGAGTGCATCGTTATTTTATTATGCTGCCTCGCTAATTAATCTCCACATCGTGGGGCCGGAAACGAAATTCGGATTGGTATGCTCGATCGGGTGCCTTTCCTCAGAATTCTTCTGCTAGACCGCTAGGCGGCCGCCACGTGGCGACCTCTTGTGAGAAATTCGTGAGTCACTGCTCTTAGGATGATGGATGCAAGGATCATGGCAGAGATGAATGTGGACAACATTTCAGTGCTGTGTGGACTTATTTCAGTTATCTGGGGCTTGTAGAAACAACAGGATTATCAATTATCAGTGCACTGGTACCATAACATATCTGTAGGAATTGCCATGATATGTTTTGGGCGATTTTGTTCCATAATTTGCTGTGCTGCATCATCACTCACTTGAAATTGAATGCAGCTTCAAGTCTTCAAAAGGTGGGTGGATTTAGTTTCTTTTTAAATATGCAGCTGAGACAATCATGTTAATGTTTCAAGTAATGTAAAACTGTAGGCCTAAATCAGCACACTGGCTCTTTGAAAGTTTGAGATTCATCAACAATCAACACTAAAAGTTCTGTCAAGTGATTGAACAAACAAGTTCCTGGACTACTAGTCTAGTATAGCTGTCACTGAGTCTGACAGCCTCTCAGATTTTTTTGTAGACTGAGTGACTCCTCTCATTGGCATATTTAGATGCAAGTAGCATGTGTCTTGTGCTGAGAAAGTTGATGACACATGGCCTATTTCAATATCTTTTTGTAACATGAATATTAAAAATAATCATATCCTAAATACAATCAACATTGTTCTGAATGCATTTTTGTCTGAAGATAAGATTCATTTTAGAAATGGAAAATCAGCAGATTAATCCTGAAGGGTGTTGGTGGTCTTAAATCAATTTGAATCACGATTGAAATGATTTGAATGAATTAAAATAATGATTTATTTGATTTAAACCTATTTATTTCATTGAAATATAATAATGATTTTATAACATTTATTTGATTTACATCATAATTTTAAGCATGATTCAAATCACTTAAAAGAAATTAAAAATGTTGTGAACTCCTGACTCCGTAAAACTATTGCCTTGATACTCCGTGTATTCATGTTTTGTTTTCCTTATTTTGCAGTTGATGAAATGAGACCAATGATTACTGACAGTTCACTGACACCATTCAGGGCAGCAACATATAGGCTATGACTTGCAGAGTCGTCATACAATTTCTTCATTATGAAAATGTTTCATTTCGGTGACTGTCGCAATATGGATTAAGCTTCTGCAATTCTGCGTGGACAATTTTCAACTGATGGTAAAGCATTGACACCTGCAACCAAGTGGCTGGAACAAAAGCTTGGGCATTGACAATTTTATGCAATGGGTTTAAAACATATTACTTGACTTTATAACAAATATTATAAAGCGATGAAGAACCTATACCCAAAATTATGCTTCTAGATGATATATATATGTAGTTTATATACATTGTACATTGTGTGAAATGCCTTCAATATCTTTCATTTTGTCAAGCTGGAGAACTTTCGTGGGCTATCCTAACTTCATTAGCATTGTTCAATTTCATCTCATTTTCATTTATTATTATGCCTCATTGTTTCCAATTGTACTCCGTTAATGTTGGTGAATAAAATAAAATACTTAAGCTGATGTATCATTACTGTCAGTCTGTCACTGCTGAACATCCAGAGCTCGGAGCCAATGCTCGGTGATTTTCTCTGAACGTGACACACTATGAATATTACCACAAAAATATCTATATATTTTGTGGTTGTACTTCGTAGCCCTTCATGGTATCATAATCAGTATATTCACTACTCTCTATGTCATATAGTATCAACTTGCACTCGCATATGGTATTTGCTGTCGAACGGGGGGGGGGGGGGGTTTACAAATGAAAAATGTACTAGAAAATATGCAGAATTTTTTTTTCTTTTTTATTAAAATGTACGGGCCAAAGGGGGGTTTGAACCCCCTAAACCCCCCGGATCCGCTACTGTGCTGGTACATTCATGATCGCTACAATTGTTTTTGTCTTTGTAAAATAGTGATGCCGAGTTATCTCGAGGTGGTACTAACTGTACTACTGCTACCAATTACACAAAAGCATTAAAAGCTAATTTTTACAATTCCACTTTCAGAATTAGATGCATTCTTATTTATTCATTTTAGTTATTTAAACACCCGGATGTATTGCTGAAGTCCGTGTCCTCCTTTCCTCTGTCACATTGAAATTGCTCATCTATCATGGATTTGTCATGAAACTTTGCACACACTGCAGTCAAACTTAACATACTCTGGTCTGGTGGTAAAGGTTAACCGCTCTCTCTTTCTTCAATCTTCATTATACAAATCATGTGGCTTAGTAGTGGTTTGCATGCGGGTTGAAACCGTGCTCCAGCCATGGCCAAAGGTTAGAGACAAAAGGTTACAGAATTTAGCGAAAACGTCACCGTGCAAGTCGTGTAATAACCAATAATGATTTCGTACTTTCATGCGATCCATTCCTTAAGATATGCCTAAACCCTTACAATAAAATTTTCCCGTTTCTTTTGTCACTTTCATTGCTCCAGTTGCGTAGCTAGAAATTCAGGAGGGGAGGGGCAGGGTCTGAACCAAGGGGGCCAGTGGAGAAGGGGGCACTAATCCATTTGGGGGGCCGTGGCCCCCCAGGCCTCCCCTTAGCTACGCCACTGTATTGCTCGCCATAGCATGCACCTTACATCAACTCAAAGTGCCCTGCAGCTCTATTTCCAGTTTTAAATGTCTACAAATAGCTCTTCATTCCATCAGCATGCACATCACTTGCTCAATGGTTTTGGCAATAGCATCTTCAATGCAACTGCAATAGGTCAGTTTTTGAATCCATGGATTCTTGTCTAAAATATTATCACCATTTTTCGACCAGCATGTGCCCTTAAAATACATTCTGATGCAAAATATATAACTGATAGCTTGCAGTGCCTCTGTTTCGTACCTTGGCATAGCTCAGTGGTGACGTGCTGGGCTTCGAGTCCTGGGTTCGAATCCAGGTCAGGCCGACACGTGTAAGAAGGGAAGTTTCCCAGCATGCCCTATCGAGCCTAGTAGGTAGTGATGCAGACCGGACCACCTTTTAGAGGGTGGTCCGGTATTTACAAAAGTGGTCCGGTCCTGGTCTGGTCCAGGATGAGGTGATCCGATTTTGTTGCTGGACCGGTCCAGAAGCGGTCCATCGGCATTTCAAAAATTATGATAAAATGAGGGTTAAAACATGCTATAACATAAATTTCATTTTTAGAGATGACAAACTTTATGCGATACTCTTCATGACATTAAAAATCGCTGGACCGGTCCGGACCGGCACTTGACCGGTCTGGTCCAACATTAGACCGGTTTTTTGTAGGTGGTCCGGTATTTTGGCGGTCCTGGGCTGGACCGCGGACCGGACCGGTCCAAGGCGGTCCGGTCTGCGTCACTACTAGTAGGTGCATAAATTAAGGATGTAAAGCAATATTGCCCTCTCGTACTGAGGAATCACCCTTGACATACCGACTGATGCTAGACTGTTCTTCAACTAACAGATTCTGTTTGGGTTCTGTGGCATTTGTGATAACATAACTAGAAAGCACATGTGTTGTGCACTGGCCTGGTGGAACAGTAAAACCTTGTGGGTGACAAGTTGGATGTCTATTAAAAAAATACCATGCATAGCATGTAAAGCATCAGCTGCAGAAATAAAAATTGCTTGAAAAAATGTAAAAGATCAAGCTGTTATGTCAGATAAAATGATAGGAGGCAAAACTACTGTTGTGGGAGGATTCTGCAGGAATTTGAATTTCATTCTGTGTAACCTGGTTATTTATCTACCAATTGATTTCAATCCCTCAATTAGACAATTCTAATCAGTCAATGGCTGGGGAAGGTCTAATATCAAGCTAAATTGTGAAGTGCAATCATCTTTGACACCTGTCACCATCACCCCATTTATTGTTCCTCAATAGCAATTTAGGAAACTGGGGGTAAAACAAAGTTCAGGAACCCTCCAGAATTGCAATTTGCATGATTGGATGTTTCTCTAATTGATTACATTGAAGATACAAATTGTCAACTGCTGCATTGACCCGCAGTTGACGCTCGTAAATAACGAGCGATAATAGGGGTTTTAACAGCCTTATTTTGCTGTATTGACAAGGCAATTGGTCAGACGGTCGAGCAAAGTCCAATTACGCCTAACTTGACCTTTAAATACCTGTAAGTCATTTGCAAGGCCGTATATGATCAGTGCCGATGAAATTTGTCAGGAAACATGAATTGTTGTTCCTCTCGTCCTCCATATTGGAATCCCAGAGAAATGCCGTAACCTGATTGGCTGATGAAGTTTTTAATTTTTTTTTTAAATAAATGATTGCAAAATGTGAAAATAGGGGTGTAAATGGCATGTAGTAGTGTATAAAGCTACTTTGATATTGAGAAAATATTTAAAATCGTCAAATCAGAACCGCAAAAAAGGGCATTTGATACTTCGGGTGTTTCCGGCAGATGCCGAAGTTGGCCGACATCGCCAGTCAAGAAAAATGGTGGACGAGGAAGGATGCGCTGGATGGGGAGGGAAATAAAATGGCTTGAATCAGAAGAAATAGGCATTCTGTATGTCTGAAATATAACCCTGTCTTGTGGTTAGGAGCTAATAAAGACTCGGGAGGCGTTTGGTAGGTTTACTTGATAGATTGACAGAGAAATCATCGGTGATAGGTAAAAACTGCCTGCCGGCATGGAAACGGACGATTGTAATAAGCGATCAGCTGTAGTAGCTGATGCTTAAAAACTGGCTATGGTGTCTTCAAAAGAAATCCTCTTTATATAATTATTAAGCACCTTGCTGAAAATATACAGCTTCAGAGAGAGTCCCTGAAAAGAATAAAATGCACCTGAATGTGTGCTTGTGATTGTCATCAAAAAAGGGAAGTGAATTGTTTGTCTCAAATTTTGGTTGATATCCTGATGAATATTTGTGAAGGGGCTGAAGGCCAGTACAGCATTTTCTCCATACTTTTTCAATTGTATGCCTATTTATTAAGACCAAAAACCTGGAAAAAGTCTGGAATTTTGGGTTCTCTTGCCAAAATTGAAACGGTCCAACAAATTGTGGACTTCGACGACTGTCCGGGGCGCAAAATCAGTTTGAAAGAATTGCGGGTTTAGACCTTGAAAATTGGTTTTGGCAGCCTTGAATAACCTGGATAAAACCTTGAATTTGAACTGGGCAGAAGAGTGGGAACCCTGAGTTGTGAGTAAAGAAAAAAGTTCTGCGATTCCAGTGTAGTACCTTTAATTGCAGTAAATCAAGTGCTCGCATTAAAAACATAATTTCTATTCTATATCACAGAAGTCTTCATAAATATAGATAGCAAACAAACAATAAGAATAGATATCTTAATAAAAAGGTATACATAAAATGTAGAAATACTATGGGAAATCTTGTTCATGTGATATTCTCTGATATGGAAATATTTCTTGTCCTATGGGGCAATTTCTTCATCTGTCGTTTGTGTTGCCAAGCAGCGATCCGTCGGCATGGCAACATGATGAGGCCCCCTAGTGTCATCAACACTCCTGATGTCAAAAATGATGCGCTGTAGGATTTTGTGATGTCGTAAATCAACCCTAAAATAGTTGACAAAATATGCCAAAAAAAACCCTTAAAATTAGTCCACAAACAATCAGGGTCCCCACCGGACAGGGAAAGCCAGGAAAGCGGGGAAACAGGCGGGGAACCTGGTGAAAGAAGTACCTGCAGGGAAAAATCAGAATTTGGAATTTGAATTCAAATTCAGGGAAAACAGAGAATTTGGTTTTACATGTGCGTGAAATGTTCATATTCTGAGGTTAATGTTTGTATGGCCACTTGTGAAGTTTGAGCAATTTTATCAGGATGTAAGGGTGGGGTTTAGATGAAGTAATCGAAAGGTCTGGCGGCCAGTGGTAGTTCTGTGCCAGCCAGCCAGCACAGAGTATCGTAAAACCGAGCATCCACGGTTAAAATTTGGTTGATAGATAGGTTAAGTTTACCTGAGAGGGGTGGTCCCACAAAAGCAGCCAGGCCTTGGAAGAACAACAATAGCCCAAAAGTGTTGGACAGACGCTGGATTCCGTAAAGCTGGGTTAGAACGATCGTGCGCAGGGTGACAAGAAAGGCTGGAAAGAAAGGCAACAGTTAATCAGAAGGTGTCTATTTGTGTAGTATATATTTTTTAATCCTGGCTGTCCTGCGTGACTTGGAAGATGAGTGGTTATAAATCATGAGCTATCATGGGGCGTTACTAGATATGTACGTACATGAATGGCAAAGTTAAGGAGACAGATCTAAGCCTTGTGGACAAACTTTCCCTTATTTTCGTCCTTGGGCAGTTTGATCATGTCGATTGCAAATTTACCACTATCAGTGGCGTAAATAGGGGGGGGGAGTATTAGGCCATTCCCCCCTTCCCTCCGACCTGGAATTAACATGGGAAAGACAGGAAATGGAGTGTAGCGGCGCTGTAGCCTATTCGCCAAATTTCATGGCCACCTTCTGGCAGTTTCTAGATGGGCCTACGCCTCTGCATAGTGCATACTATTTTAAAATATATCTTGATATCGAGATAAGAAATTCCTTCCTTCATCACGAAGGGATGTACAAGTATACATGTTATGCCACAAATAATTGATTCTTAGCTTCGCGGACCCGCCAAAACAATAGATTTTCTGTCTACGAAAAAAAAAATCTTTTTTTGACATTACAATTTTTTTTCACCTTTTTTTTGTCCTACCGAGCGACCCTAGAAAAAGTGCCTTGAGAGGATCCGAGAAGCTAAAGATCAAAGATGTGAGGCCTTACTTACACAAAGACATTCCGAATATTATGGAGTAGACAACAAGGAGGGAATAAGAGTCCATGAGGGGAACCAGAGACGTAGAAACCCCACAGGCAATGGGAGATAGGGCGTAGATGAAGATGCTGTCCGCCCAAGGTCTGGAAACAAAGAAAACGTCATTGGTTTGAAAGATTTTTACAACAGGCCAAGAGAGATTTCTATATAGGCAAAATGGGTAGATTAGCCCGAAGTCTTGACCAAGAAAAAAAAAAAGAAAATTGTGACGATAGGTAGATTAAATTAAAGGATGGCAATTGACATATTGTTGAAATATCTTGTAAACAGATAAAAATATTAGAATGGATCTGCCAAAAAAAATTCGCTACTAGAAAATGACATTTTAAGTCAATTTTGGCGTGTAGCATTAAACTGCATGTATACATTACATGTGGCACTTTGACCTGGATTGGACTTTAGAAACTACAAGAAGATGCAGAAAACATATTAATTATTGGGAGAGTGACTTCAAAATCTTGATAATTACCTGTCATTCATCCACCCTGAGATAACGCGGCCAACGGTGGTGCTGATGCCCATGACTGATAAAAGCCACGTGGCTCTCCTTGCCGGGATCAGCAGGGTCTCTTCAGCCATTGCAGCTACGTAGATGAAGGGTGTCAGGACTCCTGCAAAAAAGTGAATTTAGTTCCTTCTTTAGTTTATAAGTTAACCTTCCAATAACATTTTAGGATGTATGCACGGAAGTAGTCAAATTAAACGCCTGTATTTATATAATGTTCACACCCGCTTTCTCCACCATATCGTAAAAGTTTGCTATCTACATTTTAGCAAGATTTATCAGAAGGTCACATTTGGCATAATATAAATAAAAGCTATAATCTACATTTTTTAAGTCAATTAAATAAAAATTTTGGCTAAAGTTTTTTTCCATGTAGTGTCGGGAGAAAATCAATAGGGTGCCTCGATCCAAGAAGCTAAAATTAGATATGTCTGGCCTAATCATAGACAAAAGTGGAAGTCATAGACAAAAGTGGAAATCATAGACCTAAGGGGAAATCATAGACAAAAGTGGAAATCATAGACAAAAGTGGAAATCATAGACAAAAGTGGAAGTCATAGACAAAAGTGGAAATCATAGACCTAAGGGGAAATCATAGACAAAAGTGGAAGTCATAGACAAAAGTGGAAATCATAGACCTAAGGGGAAATCATAGACAAAAGTGGAAATCATAGACAAAAGTGGAAATCATAGACAAAAGTGGAAGTCATAGACAAAAGTGGAAATCATAGACCTAAGGGGAAATCATAGACAAAAGTGGAAGTCATAGACAAAAGTGGAAATCATAGACCTAAGGGGAAATCATAGACAAAAGTGGAAATCATAGACAAAAGTGGAAATCATAGACAAAAGTGGAAGTCATAGACAAAAGTGGAAATCATAGACCTAAGGGGAAATCATAGACAAAAGTGGAAATCATAGACAAAAGTGGAAATCATAGACAAAAGTGGAAGTCATAGACAAAAGTGGAAATCATAGACCTAAGGGGAAATCATAGACAAAGTGGAAATCATAGACAAAAGTGGAAATCATAGACAAAAGTGGAAGTCATAGACAAAAGTGGAAATCATAGACCTAAGGGGAAATCATAGACAAAAGTGGAAATCATAGACAAAAGTGGAAATCATAGACAAAAGTGGAAGTCATAGACAAAAGTGGAAATCATAGACCTAAGGGGAAATCATAGACAAAAGTGGAAATCATAGACAAAAGTGGAAATCATAGACAAAAGTGGAAGTCATAGACAAAAGTGGAAATCATAGACCTAAGGGGAAATCATAGACAAAAGTGGAAGTCATAGACAAAAGTGGAAATCATAGACCTAAGGGGAAATCATAGACAAAAGTGAAAATCATAGAAAAAAAGGTGGAAATCTTAGACAAAAAAGGAAATCATAGACAAAATTGGAAATCAGAGACAAAAGTGGAAGTCATAGACAAAAGTGGAAATCATAGACAAAATTGGAAATCAGAGACAAAAGTGGAAGTCATAGACAAAAGTGGAAATCATAGACAAAAGTGGAAATCATAGACAAAAGTGGAAGTCATAGACAAAAGTGGAAGTCACAGACAAAAGTGGAAGTCACAGACAAAAGTGGAAGTCACAAACAAAAGTGGAAATCATACAAAAGTGGAAGTCGTAGACAAAAGTGGAAGTCGTAGACAAAAGTGGAAGTCATAGACAAAAGTGGAAGTCATAGACCTAAGGGGAAATCATAGACAAAAGTGGAAATCATAGACAAAAAAGTGGAAGTCACAAACAAAAGTGGAAATCATACAAAAGTGGAAATCATAGACAAAAGTGGAAGTCGTAGACAAAAGTGGAAGTCATAGACAAAAGTGGAAGTCATAGACCTAAGGGGAAATCATAGACAAAAGTGGAAAACATAGACAAAAAAGTGGAAATCTTAGACAAAAAAGGAAATTATGGGCAAAAGTGGAAATCATGGACAAAAGTGGAAATCATAGACACAAGGGGAAATCACAGACAAAAGTGGAAATCACAGACACAAGTGGAAGTCACAGACAAAAGTGGAAGTCACAGACAAAAGTGGAAGTCACAAACAAAAGTGGAAATCATAGACAAAAGTGGAAATCATGGACAAAAGTGGAAATCATAGACACAAGGGGAAATCACAGACAAAAGTGGAAATCACAGACACAAGTGGAAGTCACAGACAAAAGTGGAAGTCACAGACAAAAGTGGAAGTCACAAACAAAAGTGGAAGTCATAGACAAAAGTGGAAATCATGGACAAAAGTGGAAATCATAGACACAAGGGGAAATCACAGACAAAAGTGGAAATCACAGACACAAGTGGAAGTCACAGACAAAAGTGGAAGTCACAGACAAAAGTGGAAGTCACAAACAAAAGTGGAAATCATAGACAAAAGTGGAAATCATGGACAAAAGTGGAAATCATAGACACAAGGGGAAATCACAGACAAAAGTGGAAATCACAGACACAAGTGGAAGTCACAGACAAAAGTGGAAGTCACAGACAAAAGTGGAAGTCACAAACAAAAGTGGAAGTCATAGACAAAAGTGGAGGGTACACTTACCTATGCCTGCAAGGGTGCTACCACTGCACAGAAATACGAATGACACTTCTTTGAAGATGGAGAAATTGAAGATATTTCTCAAAACATCTAAAAAGGGGGTCATCCAAGACTCTTTGGGGGGTTCTGGATGTTCAAAAGTGGTGTCTTCGGGTATGCTGGGGAGCGTCGGATTGTAAGGCACATTTGCGACTTGGGATGACCCGTGAGTTGTCGGTCCCTGTGGCACCTGGGGCACAGATGGGTGTGAGTGGTCAGGAATGGAACTGATGCTGCCGCAGAAAAAGATGTCCTCTCTGTATAACGGACTCGCAGCCTGCAGAAAAATAAAAACATTGATTTTATTACATTTTGTAGATTGCTGTTTTGAATGTATGCTTGGACATGTATGATGACAAACAAGTAATTTTTCTATATTCCTTTTTTCAATTCACCGTTTTTTATTTTCAATCAGATACCGATACTGGTATTTGTAATTGTTGCCAATACCACTGATTTCCGATACCAATCTGATACGATACGATTGGTTAAGTATGGAGCAATGCCGTCAATATCGATATAGGAACATCCCTAATGCCAACATCTGATTATAAACTTGTTATTTTTGTAAATATTCCTTTTTTTAAAAAGAAATCCAACTAATTTTTCGCAGTTAAAACTAAGACATCCTCCACATACCCTGGTAACGAAAAGGGCCAATGGCAAATTGAGTTGGCTCGTGATATCTTTCCTGCTATCCCCTCTGTTCCTTTCGTAGCTGTAGCCCTCGGAGACGGTACGAGTTCTTCGCTCTGTGATTGGTGGAGGCGCATACAAAATGGCCGCCTCACTCCTCACCCGACCGATCTTTGGATTTTCTTCGTGGGGTTCCCCAGGGACGTCGCAAAACTCATCGCTAGACACCGAGCCTTCCGAGATAGACAGGTGAATGCTGTCTTGCGAAATGGTTTTGAATGATTTAACTATTCCGATCTGATTGAAAATAACATCGAAATTTCGAGAAATACAACGTTCAACAATAATTGTGTGCATGACATAGGCCTCTTTTCTAACCTGATAGTTCCGATCTGTGCATCACCTAACAGATTTTTTATCGTAAACGCTTTCAAAATACTTTAACTCTCTATCACCCTAACGGTCAGGGAGCCAATCTATGTGAAATTCAACTAACAGTTAAAGACGATAAATTGATAAGATTTTTTTTTAATTGATTGTAAAGCGTTTAATTACCTGAGGACAGCCCTGCAATGCTTGATTAGAAAGCAAAACAAGGGTTTTCCACAACATGAAAAAGTATTTATAAGTTTTACATTTTTAAAGAAATGTATCTTCTATATTGAGCTTAGAATGACAGTTAAGTTAGGGATATGATGTTGTCATTTTGCACTTACCCGCCTTGGTTGCAGAGGCCTGAAGAGGGAGCCACAAACAGTTCCATTTAGAACTAATCCAGAAATCATCCAGAAGGTCCCTTGCCAACCGTACTGATCCAGAAAGAATTGGAACAAGGGGGCAAAAATTATCGTGCCTGTAAAATAAATGTAGGCCTACAGCTTACTAAATGTTTGGCTAGGTAATGATTCAACATTGCTTCTTTTTCAATAGGCCTACAGCCATGCATGGAAATAAAAAAATATATACGTGATTCATTCTTAAAGTTTTGGAATATTGGTGACATCAATATAGGTCCAGTATGTACAGTACGGTATTGTTCGAATGATTGTATGGAGATAACATAAAGACTCAGGGTCCCAGATTCCCGGTCGTCCTATTGCCCGAGACGCCCAGATTTTGGGAAGGACGCCCAAGAGCTGACAACGAATCTGGAACCCTGTAAAGACTTACCGATTCCTGATCCGCAAACCGCCAGACCTGTCGCGAGAGCTCTTCTTTTCTCGAAGTAAAATCCCACAATTATTATGGAAGGCAGATACATCAGACCGAAACTGATACCTGTTGAATTTTCAGAAAAATAAATTCGATATATGGCCGCAATAAAACTAGTACCTATAAATTTGATAATATCTTCCAATTTGAAAGATATATATGCAAGTTAATTGATTCTAAAATGAAGGACGTCACAGAATTACATTAATGTGGCCGAGTATCTCATTAAGTTAATTAATAACTCTGGTTGTAAGGTTTGCAAAATTAACTTTATATCTACAGAAATAAAAAATTTTTAAAGATAAGTGACTGACCTCCCATGACTCCATAGAGGAAAATAAGGGTGTTCAAATTCTGCGAAAAAGAACTGAGGAAGAAGAAAATGGCCGCCGAAATAGATCCAACAATAACAACAACTTGACAGCTGAATTTGTTGCACAGGGCACTGACAAGAGGACCTGAAATATTAAATTATACAATTTTCAGACAATTTGGTGGCAGCGTTTTGTGTCCAGCAAAGTTCTACCAATCATTGGAAAAAAAATAGTCTCAGAGTAAATTATAAGCTAATTTTGTAATTTTGGAGTCAAGGAAGAGTAAACACTTGTAAGCACTGTGTATAATTGCATAGTACCGGCTGTCAGTAAATGAAATGGATAATGTTTTTCCATTGAGTCAATGCTAAATATCCGCTGCCAAACTACTTGTGGAAGCAAAGATGTTCATCCGATGAGAAACGATATGGGGTCATAATTTTAAGGGATGATATTTGAGGCAGGCGGGATACACAATTACAAATGGCTGCCTCTGTTCTTTACTCTGTAAACAGAAATTTGCAGATCAAAGTAAACTCCTCTACCCATTGAAATTGCATTGACCCGGAGTTTCACTTACTTATCCAAGACTTTGACCCATACCTAACTCCAAGTACGGCAAAGGAAATTGGCAGCCATTGTTATCCCACATGCCATAAATATCGGCCTTTATGACTCAATAGGTTTTGCTGTAATTGAATGAGAATTCATGCTTCTGCAAGCAGTTTGTTGGAGAATGTTAAGCATTGTGGCAATAGCAAAATATCACCCGTTTCACTTACTTACAGACAGCCCAGTAAGGACCAAATAGTTACACTATTGATGAGAATTCATGTTCCAACACCCACTTTGGTTGATGTCTGAGGTAGCATAGACCCAATGGCTACAGACAGTACTGTAATTCATTTAATGATCTTGCCAAATTATTCTACAGCTTTATATTAGGAAAAGACCAATGCTTCTATCTATACAACTGTTCATGAATTCAGATAAGTCAGCTGTTACCTACCGGTGGTCATGTACATCCCTGGTATGAGGGAGCCCACCCATGCCGTCTTTCCGACTCCTTCTTGGAACTCTTCCTGTAGAAAGACACATTGAAATTTTCAAGTCATGAAACATTATGAAAAATTAATATCTAACTATATCACCCACATAATATATTTATAATATATTTGGTTTTTTGACAAATAATTAAAATGTATAAAAGTAGGCCTAGTAATTGTTGACAAACATCTCGAATAGGTTCATAAGAATAAAAAGTCCCAAAAATGCTATCTGAAATAAATTTAGTCTATCTGAACATTTATTTTCCAGATTATAAATCTCAATGAAGAGGAAGTTCTAATCCATATATTTGCATAGAACTTATCCGTATATTTGCTTGGAGCTCTTTGCAGATTGGTGGTCCACTGGAAAAATTAATTTTCTTATTTTCGATTTGCAAACTGGCTTTGCCACATTGTTGACAGTTTTCTGTTGGTCTCCTTATCTTCTTATTTGATCAAGTATCTTAAGCCACTTAATTAGTTTGTTTATTGTCACCTATGCTGCCAGATATGATAAGCACTGCATGAACTGATTAACCATAACTGACACAAACAAAACATTTTTAAGCCAGTGACATCAGACGACCAGGTTGAAAGTTAATTTTGAAACTGTTTGGACTGCCAATCTGCAAACAGAGCTCTATAATGGTACTGATAAATTTAAAAAAATTTTAATGGAACAATTACATAAGAATAGATCTATACCTGTAGGTCTATCAGGAACACTCCGAAACACATGGTTATTCCGTCAACCAGAATGTGAGTTAACATCGCCCCGGCGACCACAAACCACCCCCACCCACCGTCCGGTGGGACGGGCGGGAGTTCTTCCCAATCATGACTAGGTTTTGTGAGCTGAAAGAAATTAATATCATCAGGGTTCCCACTCATATTTGAAATATACACTGGTCAAGATTTAAAATTACAAGAGAGGGTAGAACCTGTCAATTGCCTGACAAGAAAATCACAGGACTCATGCAAGTGAAAGTACCAATGAAATGGAGAGTACTGGGTACCAGTGGGTAGTGCTGACCTCTTTGGTAATTTTAAAACTTGATAGTCAAATGACCAATGTAAGGCCTTGACCCAGTTGTAAACCAGTGACCCTGATTGAGGCCCATCACTATAGATAATGCAACTACAAAAATTCATTGATTTTATGGATCTACTGATGTATCAGCTCCAACCAGTGTGCTAGATGGTGCTACCAGTAACTGAGGTGCTCTAACTACAGAATTGTAATTTGTCACTAACCTAAATTGAATAATATGATAATACAGGTATTATAGTAACACGACAGTGACCTTTTCAGGTGATCCCTTTGCTTTGTAAATAAGTATGTAATCATGTTTGTTGTTCTATTTATATTATTTATTTATTTATTAATATTTATTTTTTGTACTGACTTATGAGTCTGATATGACTCTTTTCGTCAATAAAATTATTAGGCCTACTTCCTGACTTACTTACTGTAGAATTAGATCTAGATAGACTGACAGATAGATAGGTACCTGGTATGTAGATCTATACAATAGATAGATGGGCAGATAGATGACAAATTACAGCACAGAGGGATTAAAGTAACTGAGTAAGGCAATTATATTGCCCATATTAATATTTAATGATGATATTATTGCTTCAATTCAATTAACCACAATAATAGCCTGATCTTACCTTTTCAACTGGCAGTTTTTCTTCATGTGATTTCTGTGTCATAGATTACAGACACTGGCAGCAGTGCAGCCCTCTTCATAAACGTATTTGTTAGTCAACAACTCAAAGAGTTTTGGACAATATTTCAGTTACAAACTCACGTCATTCATTGCCATTTCTGTCAAGTCTGTTTAGTTATGTATTGTGACGTAATCATTGAGCCTCGTTTTTAGTGTGATTGTTACATTGTGACGTCATTTGGGTGTCATTGATATATCATATTGTGACGCAATTTGACACATTTTCCCGCCAAAATCTGCCACACTGACTCACACAGTATTCAATCTCGCACTGTGTGCATGGGTTTTGTGCAATCATAGCAAGTGTACAGCATCTGGGCACAAATGCCGCACAATTGCATATTTTTGAAGTCGCAACTAGATGCTGATGGAGAATCTACCTGCAGTGCAGTGTAGAAAGTTTCAGATTCTTGTTTCTTTTACTTGGGCCTAGGGCCCTAGGCCTTTATATATACCTACCTGATTAATTAATTATAAATCTAAAGGAATGATATTTACATTAGTTGGAATGGGCCTACTGTACTTACTAACTTAGGCCAGGAGTGGATATTTATAGGCGTATAGTGGCATTGCATCAGGTGATGGGTCATGATTCATTTTTGGGTGTAATTGCAGCATTAAAATTTATGTCTATGTCTATACTTAGAGAACAGGCGAAGTAGGCACTTATGTTCAGGTTGCTGCCGATTTGGTTGCACGGTGCAAATTTAACAAGTGCAGGGATGACCCTCTCCACGTGAACCCTAGGGAACAAGTAGAACAAAACACCAAATAAGTAATAATTATAAGTTTTAAACAAAAAAGAATTTTGTGAATAGATATATATAATTTTTTATAAAGTATGTACAGTATGTACAGAGTTGATATGGTTTTTGAATTCTAGAACACGGATAAACAAAGACAAATAACACCTGAGCAAGCCTCGATATAGCCCAATAAGGTGCTGCAGAGGCGTAAAACACACACACACACAATTCTAGAACACGGCTCTTGGTAGTGAGTCTGAACCACTTCCTAGACGGGGTCGATTGTAAATATCACGGGGAGGTACCATGACAATTTCATTGTTAGTAACGGCTTTTTGGAGGTTTGATTTAAAGGAATCAGGGGTGGGTGATGAGATGACAATGACATGACAATGACAATGACAATAACTTTATTAATCCTTATTCAGGAAACTCGTTTTGCAGACATGAAAATCAAATAGTATAACAGAAAAAAAAAAAAAAATGTAAAAACATGTAAAAACATGTAAAAACATAGGCTTATATATAACAACAAAAACATATGAGGTATGACTAGAATACAAAAATTATGACTTGTTAAATAAACGAATAGCAGATGGTACAAACGATTTTTTTAAATGATCTGTTCTACAAAAAATTGAGTTAAGTCTAGTGCCTGAGGGAAGAAAACGAAAAAAGGTATTTAAAGGATGATTAGAGTCATTCATAATAAATTTAACTTTCTTTTTCATGAAACATGTGTACAATTCACTTGTGTTGTCTATTTCATTACATCCCAGTCTTCTAGCTGATTTTATAATTCTATCAAGGTTGTTGACATTCAATTTTGTTAAATTTCCATACCAACAAATAATGCAAAAAGTAATAACAGACTGAATAATGCTTGTATAAAACAGATTGAGGATTTTTCGATCAACATTGACACTTCTTAGTTTTCTGAGAAAAAACAAACGTTGTCTAGCTTTCTTTGTAATTCTGAGAATATTTTCATCACCTTTCAAGTTGTCATCAATTACTGTACCAAGATACTTATACGAATTAACAACCTCAACTTCTTTGTTATCAATTAAGACAGGTGGACCAGTATGTTTGTCTTTACCACAGTTCACAATTAATTCTTTTGTTTTAGTTACATTTAAATTCAGAAAATTTGAATTACACCAATTGTGAAACTGTAGTACTTCATCAAAATATTCATTACAATCATCATCTAATGATTTTTTGTTCAATAAACCCATAAGGACAGTGTCGTCAGCATATTTCAATAATTTACACTTGTTACTGTGACTTTGACAATCTTGAGTATATAAAGTGAAAAGAAGGGCAGATAGTACGCATCCTTGAGGTGATCCTGTGTTGACAACAATGGAATCTGATGTTACATCTTTAAACCTTACACATTGTATGCGATTTGAAAGAAATTCTTTTATCCATACAATAAGATTGGAATTGATGGTCATATTTTCTAGTTTCTTCATTAAGACATGCACTTGAATGGTGTTAAAAGCCGAACTGAAATCTATGAACAAAACCAGAGCGAAATTGAAAAGACTATCTGTGTGTTGGTATAAATTATTCAATAAGGTCAAAGTTGCATCATCTACACTTCGGTTTTGTTTGTACGCAAATTGATTTTCATCTGATGGTGTTGAGTTAATCAGTTTCTTTAGGATTAAACGTTCAAAAGTTTTCATAACGACAGAAGTCAGGGCAACAGGTCGTAGGTCCTTCATCTCTTTCGGTATCTGTTTCTTTGGTACTGGAACCACAATTGAAGTTCGCCAAATTTTAGGAATGTAGAGATTGTTCAACGATATTTGATATAGTACGTGTAGAATTGGGGCAAGTTGGAAACTACATTGTTTCAGCAGTTTGCCGCTTATGCCGTCAGGTCCTGATGATTTTCTTGAATTGATCTTTCGTAATTGTTTTTCAACTTGCGATTCTTCGATGGTAATCATGGGGTCATTTTTACGAATAAGTTCATTGGCAAGCAGTTCACGTTCATGTTTAAAGTCTTGTTGGTCAAATCTTGCATAGAAGTTATTCAAGTCATTGGCATAATCTAGATTGTTGTCGGGATGAGGTAGCACTGATTTCTTATTGTAGCCAGTCATAGTTTTGAGTCCATTCCAAGCAGTTCTAGTGTCATTTGCATCGAACATTTTTTCAATGATGAAATGATGATTTGGGCAGGTATGATGTTCCAGCATCTTACAGTGCGTGGAAAAAAGCTATAGGCCTATTTGTAGCAATCGATATTCGCATATGGTAATGTGAATTGATGAGGGTGGTAACCCCTCGTTATTCTATCATTTCGCGATATGTTTGATGGTAACGGTAGGATGATATGTTCGTGAATTGACTTATAAAGTATAATAAGCTTGTCTCCTAAAGAAGCTTTCTGGGCTGGTAGGCTATATATTAATATTCTGCACAAAATTTGTGAGCCAATCAGGTGACGTGATATCAATCACGTGCCACGCCAATAAATAACGTGTGAAAAGTGTTATTGGCGCCTTAAGTCTATATTGGCGTCCTCAGTGCACATGCACTAGAGTTAATGCAGCACTATGCCCTGTATCAATGTAGTCTTTGATTGTACATGTATTGACTCCTTTCCAATCAAATTCTCAATTACTATTGATCGAAGGAAACACAGCAATTTTTCTATTATCAAGATGCTAATTGCTATTAAAGTTCACAGGCAAGCAAATTTAACAAAATTGTTATTTTGGCCTTGATGTCTGCCTGATAGTCTAATATAATGATTCTAGTAAAGAATATTACAAAAATATCTTTCATCTCCTTTAAAACAGCAAATACTAAGTTTCCCACCACTTTGAGATCCATTGGAGGGTAGTTACAAATTCCTCCACCAGGGGGAGCTGTGATGTCACTGTTACTGTAGAGGTGGGACATTCAACATGGCTCAGCATTGGAGATGCACTATTATACATAAAATGGACAATATGTGGACTTTTTAATCAGTGGGATTCCTCACTATTGATATTAATGAACAATAGGACAATGTAGCAAGCATTTTGAAAGGAATTTGGATGCAAAATCTCAATGATTATATTCAAGAAGTCAATACTGATGGACTTAATGTGGACATAAAGCTATATCATAGGAATAAGTATTATCTTGATGGATTAAACTGTTTAAACAAGTTGACAGTAAGTTATTATGATTCTTTTTCTTCTCTGATTGGTATTTTAAAACTACTGTTTCTAAAAGATGAATGCAGTGTTAATATTATGAAAGGAAATCAACCATCACAATAACCATTCTTGCAGAATGGCTATTGTAATGATTCTGCAAACACTGAATATTACACATACATATATGTAAAGTTTATCAAAAGTGATGTTTTTTAATCTTATTCAAGTTAATTTAGAAAGAACTGTTGCCTGAAATTATGTATAATAAGCAAAAAGGCCCAAAAGGTGCTAAAATATTTTTTTCTGTCATGTTTATAGACATAATACATCACACCATCAATTAAAACAATTTCAGGCTTGATATGTGTATTGTACATGTATACTTATTTTAAATACATGCTCAGCTAACTTGTAATTCCTTTTGTATAATTTGTGAGTGCTGATATTATCACAATATGTACAAGTGTATAATATACATTGGATATTGAGGCAGGAATGGGGTATATAGGGGCAATTATAACTGGTTATGATTACAAAGGAATTATGATTACATAACCACAATAGAACCCCCACATCAATTGATAAGAAGACCATTACATGGTTCTAATATGAAATTTAATTTATATATATATGCAAAATAGTCAATATTCATATCTGCAGGTCAATATCATAATTACAGAATAATTGAAATACTATGATGAGGCCTTTTCTATACAACAGTCCAAAAGTCTAAAATCACCTCTTTGGAAGTCTTCGGTGAGCAATAAGCCATCATTTTATTGGTCTTGAAAGAAAAATTTGACAAAAACACTTCAAAAGAGATAGATAAATAGACTATATGTAGATGAATAGGTCAATAGATAGATTTATAAATGATCAATTCAATCCAATTTATTGATGTATTAATTTCTATAATTCAGTAACAAATCTTTTTTGTGGTTAATGTGACAGAACTAAACTAGTAAATACCCTGCTAAGTAATGTAGGTCACTTCAAAAAAACATTATGAGTCACTTTATAACCTCATTGAAAAAAAAAAGAACTAATAAGTGTTGTTATATTTTGCAATAATGACTGGACAAGATAGAAAAACATTCATTGAACTGCAGTCTGAGGCAGAAGTACAGTAACAGTGATGTCACAGGTCATGTGACCAGAAGCTTCATGCTTGAGTGGTCAGAGCAAAGATGCTGCTGATGTCGCTTAAATTCAATCAAAGATTTGCCAATATCTTCTTTACTATTGCAAATAAACCTGTAATATTTGGGATTATGATTAATGTTACTTTGTTCCACTTTGTCTTAAAATTTGAAATCCTTTGCCTGTGACCTTTAAGGATAATTGACAAAATTCCAATTGAAACTTGTGTCACTCTCAGACTCTCTAAGTGAAACTATTTCCAGTTCATAAAAAAATCAATCCATTTGAAGAAGAGCAATTAAAGCAAGATAACCTAAAGTCCTAAACTAAAACTTTAAAAAAGAAATCATAAAAATGATTTTACAATAAGGAATTACCTAAAAGCGCTTTTATAAAATAGAATTAAAAAATTGAAAGGATACAAATCAATAGATAGATAGACAGTTTGATATATAGATAGATCGCTAGATATAAAGGTAGGTAGATAGCTAGATAGAGAGCTAGGTAGATAACTAGATAGATAGCTAGATAAAAACCTAAATAGAAAGCTGGATAGATTTGGATAGATCGATTTTTTTTTCAGAATTTCAAATTGAAAACGGGCAAACATGACATTGTATCAGTCTGAAAATTTTGGTGTAGAATATAACAAATAGTGGATGTTGAGTCGACCAATATTGAGTTTTATTGGCCTCAGCAGGTAATATTGGTCTGCGGCCTCGACCAATATTACTGCTTCGGCCAATAAAACTCAATATTGGTCTCCTCACCATCCACTATCTATATAATAATTAACTGATTTTACATACATGTGGGCTTGACATCTATCTATAGAGGCTGTTTACTATGAATGACCTTGACCTACTTTTCAAGGTCACAGGGACAAGACACTAAAAATCTTCGTGTATAGGTCAACAAATTGAAATTGGGGGGGGGGGCTTGGGGGCAACTAATGGGGGAGCTAAGCTCCCTTGATTAGAAAACTGGGGGAGCTGTGAGCCTGTGCCCTGCTACAGCCTACAGCTCCTCGTATGATCAGTGGTGAAATACTATTAGCCAAAGTTATACCCTGGTGGCAAGATTTATTCCCTTTTAAAAATTTGGAATGGCGCGACGCTGCGACACCAGCCAAGAGCTCATCTGAATAAAGTTTTCCATTTCCATCACTATCATAAACCACATACACCCGGGCACATAGGCTATCCTTTCAGATGAGTGTGACCTGTAATGACCTTGATCTACTTTTCAAGGTCACAGAGCCAAAACACCGAGAACCTTGAGTATAGCCTATATATATGCTATAGGTAAATAGATAACTGTCTAAAGTTAGAAAATTTAATGTTGTGCTGGTAGGGATCATTAACCACATCCTCCTCTCAGATGAGTATGACCTTCAATGACCTTGACCTACTTTTCAAGGCCACAAGTCATG
Organism: Platynereis dumerilii; assembly: GCA_026936325.1. Classification (NCBI taxonomy): domain Eukaryota; kingdom Metazoa; phylum Annelida; class Polychaeta; order Phyllodocida; family Nereididae; genus Platynereis; species Platynereis dumerilii. The sequence goes on from JAPTHN010000004.1 coordinate 5,425,710, forward strand.
AACATTGACCTACTTTTCAAGGCCACAAGTAATGAACATTTGAAACTCTAAGAGATAATTCATGAATGTTAGATGCTAGGAACATGGTATTATATTGGCAGAGATTATTCAAGACCGTGATTTTCCCACTGAGATGAGTTTGACCTTGACCTGTAGACCAGCTTTTCGAGGTTACCTAGCAATGAAAGTCTCCGCAACATTGACAGAGGTTGCATCCTTATGATTAATCCATATAAAAGTGGTTGGGGAGAGTGGGGGCCAATTAAACCTTTTTTAGAGAATTTTTATACTGACCATGGTATCACATGCCTAATAGGCATATTCAAGGTTCACCAACACTTAAAGTTGGGAAGTTTAGTCAACTCTTTAAACTATCTTTTCAATCCTTGTTCTGCTTGAAACTCATAGAAATCCTCGGAGAGGAGCACTTTCTAAAATTTGGTTCAACTGGTCGCACTCTCCCCCACCAAAATAATTTATGATTAACTGACCAGTGTATGGCCAATCGGCTACAATATAAGCCACTAAATAGGAACATAGCCCTATAGGTGAATATATATAGGTGCAAATTAAAAACTAGGTGTCCTTTGAAGGCGACACAACGAAGAATGTCATGATAAAGATAATAAAGAACCTTATCACCTGTTATCCAATAAATATTGGAGTGGCGAAGTCTATTTAAATTTGGACCATAGATCAATATTCTTGTCATAAGTTAACCTAAAAAATGTCTGAAATGTTTAAAATTACTTGTGTTTATGTAAGTGAGTGATTAATATTTCAGCTCACTATTATCTTCTTTCTGTATTTTGTAATAATTACCTTGGACAATTAAATGTCACAATGCATTTTTAACGCAAGGCATGTGTAGGTAAGGTGGCACTGTTGTTCCACTTCCTGTTTGATCATAACAATGTCTTGTGAAAAGCACATGTTTGAAAAAAAGTCAAATTACTATGAATCTAATTGTTGTCAGCAACATAATACCATGCAGAACTGTCTATGTAATCATTGTTGGTTATATCTATGCTAAAGTACATATTCAGACTTCTTTGATTCTGAATTAAATGGCTTCAAAGTTGCCAGGTGAGTTGGCAAAAGTTTTCTGTGTTGACATGGGTTTAGGAGAATTTTGATCTCTTACCTTGCATATTGTCGTCTACAGGGCAATACGTTTATTTTGCCCTCTCCAGGTATATCCCTTGCAATGAAGGTTTAGTAAATAAATAATTCCATGTTTATGAATCGACTTGAAAATGTCTCAATTGAGATATCTTTGGCTAAAAGTCCATGGCTCAGCTCTGATATCTTCTGCTTTGACAGTGTTCATGAGGCTCTTTCAAGAAACAGGTGACAAGATTTTAATCTTGTTGTATTGTTTTGCACTGATTGCTGGCTATAATCCCCTGTCTTGAGCCTCAGGTCAATAGACTCTGAACTTGACCCTCATTTAAATGTGATTAAAACTGGATTCTCATTCAAAGGGTTGTGTGACCATGGCAAGGGATGTAAGGGCGGCGCGTGTGATTTTGAGATGTATGCACTGTGATGTAGGTCCCAGGCGCATTGTCCTATTATCAACTTAAGAGTTTTCAAGTGCTGTCGCATTGCCTTAATTATATTTCTTGGTGAAAACTGATTGAGTACTCTTGCTCTGAAATATACTAGTTTCCAAATATCTTGTGATTAAGGGCAAGCCAGTTGATCCTTGGGGGTGGATGGATTTTACCCTTGGACAGGCCTTTTTCCACACATTTTAATTAATGACATGGATGTCTATGATTAATGACAAACAATTTTTTTCGAATGCGAGACATGAGACAATCTGTTTTTATCGCAATATTAACATTACGGCACCCTAGCTAAAGGTGGAAAAAAACTTATTTGTTTCATGTCCTAAACAAACTTATTTTTTGAGTGTCATGCTTCGAACAAACTTTTTTCCTACAAATCCATAGCCCCCCCCCCAGAGATCAGTCAGCCCTAGTTATAAGAAAACTAGAAGTTTTTGCGATGCTGCACACTGAAAATAAATAATTACTTTAAATGTTGAAGTGGAACATATATTTCATGCTGAGGAAAACTCCAAGCCCCTTCCTCCGAGAATTTAATGGATCTAGCGACTAAACAAGATTTTGGACTAAATTCCACTTTAAATATCTGATTTAAATTATAGAACCATGTCCTAGAACTCTTTTTATCTCAAAAAATAACTGCGTTAAGAGCTATACATGGCTACTGTGTCTGGTCACAGGTGGGTCTAAATTAAGTGCACTGTAAGAATGCAATGTAGTTTCTACACTCTTACAGTGCCGCCTGTAAGTGAAACGCATGATATTGTGCCATTGCATCAATGCTAAACAAGTAAACATCCTTAATAACCAAACTGCTTTTGGAGGCATGAATTCTCATCCGGTGAGAGGAAAACATATATCATGAAGGCTGATATGCAAGGTTTGTGGGATAACAATGGCAGCCAATTTTCTTTGCTGTAGGTATGGGTCAAAGTCTTTGATAAGTAAGTGAACCACCCTTCCCTATTAAGTGACACTGGACCTGCGTTTCACTTATCACAGACTTTGACCCATACCTAACACCAACTACAGCAAAGAAAATTGGCTGCCATTGTTATCCCACATGCCTCACATATCGGCCTTTATGACCCAACATGTTTTCCTCTCATCAGATGAGAATTCATGCCTCCACAAGTAGTTTTGCTGAGGATGTTTAGCATTGGTGCAATGGCACCATTTCATGCGTTTCACTTACTTACAGGCAGCACTGTACAAGTTTCATAAATACAAAATATCTTAAAACCCTGATTTGTATCCATAAAAAGTGCTGTAAAACATCCGCTGGTCCCAAATTCTCAAGTAGTGCCCCAAGATACCATTTGGATATTTCAAAAATATCACCACAACACACAATTTGGATATTTCATATACTGCCATAAGATACTATTTCCGGGCCTGGAAATTATTATGGAAGCAGAGGGGTACAATAATTCAGTACAGGAGCTTTTTAGAAAGGGGAGTGTAGGCATTCGGGAAAGGTAATAAACTATGACAAAGATCCTAAATTAATGCATACGAACTTTTGGTACAGTACATGTCAGTGATGTAGTCGAGGCCGGGACATCCGAGGCCAAGACCGAGACCGAGGCATGACCCTCCGAGGCCAAGGCAAGGCCGAGGCCATCAAAATATGGCCTCGAGGCCGGCCTCGAGGACGAGGCCGGTCCCGAGGCCACCATCACTCAACCAAAGACACCCGAGACCGAGGCAAGGCCAAGGATTTGGCATCCGAGACCGAGCCAAGGCCGAGGCCATCAAAATAAGGCCCCGAGGCCGGCCTCGAGGACGAGGCCGGCCTCGAGACCTCCAACACTGGTACATGTAGATGATTCGACCTAAATTAAGTTGCATTTTTTAAATATTGTGTGAGGGATATAAACAAGGAGTAGTAGTTTTTCTGGCAAAGATAGATAGATAGATATATGATAAGTGCAGCCCTCTAAGCCCAGTTCTGGGCACTCACGAGGGTTGATTGATGAGATGGGAGAGAGAGAGGGAGTCCTCAACATGTTACACATTTACCCCATGTGAGGGATCTTTTACTTGCCCAGCACAGACACTGATACAAGGGGCCGCCAATTTAACGTCTCATCCGAACGATATCCAGCTGGGATTTTGCTCATGAAGGTGCACTGAAAAGTTTGAGTTCCCCGCCCGGGGTTCGAACCCATGCAAGCAAAGCCCTTCAACGGAGCAGGCGGGCATCTAAGCCACTTGGCCACCCAGCCAAGGCTTAGGGTGTCTCATTTTTTTAAACTTTTTTCCTGATCACACTGAGAAGGGTAGATTAATGATGTTCTGTACATTAAGGAGTGGAATATAGTACGGCAGATTTTCAAAACAATTCTGCACTTTTTGATAAAGTTATGAAATTTGGCACAGTGGTTCCCAAGGTGTTGAAGTTTATTTTAAATGTTGGGGGCATTCTGGAGAATACTTTTGGTTGCCATGGTAACCATTTTTGCTTCCTGCTCCCTGGTAACCATACTTTTCCAACTAAATTGCACTTTGCATATACTGCAAAGCTTATTGCTTTGTGCTACCTGATGTTTGATGCTCAATTTTTTAATTTTTTGCATCTTTATCAATTTTTCTGAGAAACTATCAGTTTCCATGGCAACCTTACCACAGAAAATTGGCCAGACGGAGGAAATAACTGAAATATGCCACTTTAATTGCTTATAAAAGGATAATGTTTGCACTGATATGCCTCATATCATTCTCGAAATTGAATATTGCTTAATATTATGGATTTTAATAATTTTTATTTGAAGCAGGTTGCCATAGAAACCAAATTTTAATATCACCAAATCATCAAAAGTTTGAGGTGACAAAATCCTGCGTGTGATACAGAAACAAAGTGGTAGGGATTTTGCACCTTACATTATTGAACTGCTCTCCCAGTGCAAAAAGTGTTTTCACTCCAAGGCATTATTATATAATGAGAAACTGTTGTCATGGATACTGGTCAAACATTTAAGTTGGGTCATCACCATTTATCACCATTTATAAACTAGAATAAACAACATGTTGAACATAATAACACCTCAAACAAAAGTAAGATTCATTTTAAAATTGGCAAATTCATGGATTTCTTGCATCATCTATGATGTATTAAATTGTGTTGCCATGGCAACAAGGAAAATGAGATAATTTCAAAATATCATAGAAATCTGGGTTTTACCAAAACAATAAAATGATATGAAAGGATCCATGCATAATGCCATAAGGGGTGGCCTTGTATCCCAGTTTTAGATAATTGCTAAATTTGTCGTATGTACTTAATTTTTATAGACCTAGCCAAAACTTGTTACATATTTATGTTCAACACAAGAACTACTATTTTTCATCAAATTCGCATTTCACACAATGGAGTCCTTTCTCAGGCCAGATTCAAGAAATCTCACACTTCACACTTCAAGATTCATGAATATCCACATTTCACAAATGGCCAGAACTCTGTTTTTGTAATAGGCCTGTAACGTAACATTTTAGTGATTTTACATGGATTAGGATGGCCAGTTGGTTACATGGGTTTTATTATTTTCACCCAAATACTTTATTTGATATGCTAGAATCACATGTTGACAGTTGATGGGAACATATTATTAATTTCTACATTGCTTTCATACTAGCTGTCGACCCGGTTTGATGGTTTACAAAAATTCACCAGTACCATCTTCTTCCCAGCTTCATAATGTAAAGCCTGGTCCCATTTCCGGTGTCAGTTCAGCTTCCAGTCAGCATCCAGTTAGGCGAACTCGAATCTGGATTGAACAGAACTGCTGTAGTGACTGGGCCCTCCCAGTCTACAGAGACAGGACACAGTGTACAGTGATGGAGATTGGTATAAAGGACTACAAATGCCAGTCACTCTGATTTCTGTGGCAAAATGTGATTTTTTTCGAAATGCCGCAACTGAATATCTAGGAATCTGGTAGTTATATTGGTCACAGAAGTCCAATGAGCATACCAAAAGATGTGGAATTTAATGGCCTTCAATGTGATATGCATTACCGCTCTTGATGGCCCAGATAAATATATAGCTCCCAGATTTGTATGTGGAAAATGTTTTTTTTTTTTTGCCAAATTCCCAAGAATTTCATGGAACTGGGTAGTGAAAATTATTGGCCATAGAGGGTCAATCAGCATACCAAAAGATGGGGAATTCAATGGCCTTCAATTTGAAATGCATTACTGGCCCTGTTGTAGCACATTAACTTATAGCTCCAATATTTTAATGTGGACAAATTTGTTGGCCTAATGAATTTTGATGAGTGGGAAACCTCAGGTGAGTAGATGGGCTTATGCCTAGATCTCATGGCACGTTACGGAGCACTTTAGGCATCGGCGGGATGGTATTTCTTGGATCTGGATGAATTTGGGTGATTTTGTGATTTTTTTTCACATCCCACAGAGGTACTTATTGTTTCCCACAGGGTTCCTAGAAATGGAGAGAACTCTGCCGTGGATGTCAAAAAAGATTCAACATGCTGAAACTTTTTTTCCAACTCTCCAGCATAGAGGCCTCATTTTTCTCATATTTTGGATGTCCGGCGGGCATTTTTTCAGTGAGAATGAGTAAAAAAACATATCCAGCGGGATACAAGGGCATCCCCTGCCCCTGTGGGATATTTGTACTGCCCCCGTGGGACATCTGACATCCCGCCGGCAGTTTTTGACATCCCGCCGGCAGTTTTTGACATCCCGCCGACAGTTTTTGACATCCCGCCGACGGTTTTTGACATCCCGTCGACAGTTTTTGACATCCCGCCGACAGTTTTTGACATCCCACAGGCATTTAGATCTTTCCCTGAGGGATATGATCTTGTCCTCGAATCACGATCTTATCCCGCCGATTTACGATCTTATCCTGCTGTGATATGCTTTTAATTAATTAATTATATTATCGTTATATAAACATTGTGTGTCGCCGGGTTAGCCATTCTTTTCCTAGAAATCATCTCAAGCTATCCCTCAGGGGTAAAAACTTCTCCGTAAAGTGCTGTGAGAATGGGCCATTAGGAGTAGAATTTAAGGTGTTCTGGGTTGAGAGGAAAAAGCCTAATGAGTGAGATGATGCACCTGCTATATGGCTGTTATTATGATTAGATTAGATGCCTCTAAGATAATCTGAGGAAAATTTCAGCCTTGATATACGATGGGTTCTATTCTTGAAATTCAAAGAAAACTAGTGTATTCATTTCAAAAATATTTGTTTGAGTTTTTACCAATTTTTATATTGCCATTTGTGCATTGGAGATACCTCAAGGCTGGCACAAGAAACTAAAGATACATGCCCAATTATCCCTGGAACTAAACTATATAGATCTTCAAGATTAGGCAAAAATGAAGTAACAAAGGAATATGAGTCTTCAGCCATTTTTGGAGTTCCAAAGCAAATTGTACATTGGAGGTACCTCAAATTGGACACCCGCAATAGGAAATACCTGCCCGAATTGTCATTACAAATAATATCAAAGTGTGCCTAATCAATTGATCAAAACTTTTGATGAAATACACCCCGTAGTAGCCACTTTGCTAGTAAGATAAGGCTTCCATGCTTCTGGATACCTCTTCAATCTGAGCCATCCTCGAAAACAATCCTGTATTTGAGGTTCCCATTGATTCAAGATTCCATGCATAATATATTTTTTGTTATTTTATGAAAATCTTATTTATCCCATTGGTATAATAGACTTCTTTTTTTGAAAATATTTTTTTGCTTAATTTTTTAAAACAGTGTGGAGACTAGAGGCCACATTTCACAATTAAAAGTCTGATATATTTGTTGAAATGACAATAACTATTGCCTGTATTTTTGGCCACTTCTTGGTCTATAAATACTCAGCTCAGTGCAAAAACATATTAGTAGAATCCCATACGGCCACCAGGGGTGCTCGAATCAAAGAAAGAATGCAAAAGATGAATTTCTTGCCTATTAAAACCCCAAAAATGAGGTATCATATATGAGAATATGTGACTCTTGGTTAAGAAGTTACATCAGTATGCCAATTATTAGGGCGGCCATCTTGAATATGAACAATATGGCCACCAGGATAGCTCAAATCACTAAATTTATGCCAAAAATGAATTCCTAAGTCAGAAAAACCCCAAACTAGAGGTATCACTAAAGTATTGACGATGCCTACTTAAAAAGTTACAAAATCGCCCATATCCAATGGTGGTCATATTGGATTTGGATACGGCCACCAGGGGGCAAAATCAGCTTGGCAGTAGGTCAATTTTGAAAGGTCTTAGTAATGTCTGCCCACAACCAAAATCTCATAAAATTGTAATAAAATGAACAATTTCTTTGCTAAGCTTCATTCTGTGAATAGAGCATTTAATGACCTTCTTGGGAAACCAAAATTATTTTAAAAATGCTAATATTTCCACTTTGACCCCACTTATCACCATAGCAATAACCTTTGCCTTAAATGTCAAATCGCAAAAATGAAGTTATATCTCATCGCTAACTTTTTGGTGCAACACTGAAGGTTCCGAGTGATTTCCTTGGCTTAACCTGATAAAATAGTATTTTTCCGAAACAGTATTTTGAGAGGACTTTAAAATTGTCATGTCTCTGCTTGTATGGTTACCTTGGTTACTTACATCTGTCTTTCACATCATATTAAAGTAGAAAAGTAAGACTTTCGAATGATAGCATCTTCCTATGAATTCTATCATTTAATGCCCTTCTGGTTAGAAATTAAAGTACAAAATTATTTTTAAAAAGCAAATATTTTCACTTTGACCCCACTTATCACCATAGCAACAACCTTTGCCTTAAATGTCAAATTGCAAAAATGAAGTTATATCTCATTGCTAACTTTTTGGTGCAACACTTAAGGTTCCGAGTGATTTCCTTGGCTTAACCTGATAAAAGAAAATTTTTCCGAAACAGTTTTTTGAGAGGACTTTTAAATTGTCATGTCTCTGCTTGTATGGTTACCATGGGTACTTACATCTGTATTTCACATCATGTTAAAGTAGAAATGTAAGACTTTCACATGATAGCATCTTCCTATGAATTCTATCATTTAATGCCCTTCTGGTTGAAAATTAAAGTCCATGATTATTTTTAAAAAGCAAATATTTTCACTTTGACCCCTCTTATCACTATGACAACAACCTTAGTCCTAAAAGGTCAAATCGCAAAAATGAAATTTGGTCTCATAGGACTGTTTTTGGTGCACAACTTGAAGTCCTAACTCATTTCCTTGGCTTAGCCTGATAAATGATTATTTTTTCAAAACAATATCTTGAGATGACTTTAATGTTGTGATGCCTCTGTTTGTATGGTTACCATGGTTACTTATGTCTGTATTTCACATCAGTAAAAGTAGATTGTTGAGCTCTCATATGATAGCTAATTTGTACGAATAGCTAAATTTGTTGCCCTACAGGGTGAAAATGAACTTCAAGATACACCAAAAACGTCTGAAAAATTCATTTTGACCCCTCTTATTACCATGACAACAACTGTTGACCTGAAAGGCCGAATGATAAAAATGAAGTTTGTGCAAATGAAAATGTTTTTGGTAGTTCAGTTGAAATCAGCATATAAATCTGGTTAAGATATATCATAAAATGTGAAATTCTTGAAATACTGATATTCTTGACCAAAAATGGTTGCCATGGCAACCAGAAGTATTCTCCAGAATGCCCCAAATGCTAAAATTAAGCTTCATGACCTTGAGTATCTACGTGCCAAATTTCATAGCTTTATCAAAATTTGCAGGGTTTTTCTGTTTTTGAGGGAAAATCTGCGCACTAATAATGTTGTAAATTCGGAAGAATAAAGAATTGCAATTAAAGTATATAATTATTCAATTTATTATATTCTTTCTAAAAATGTTAACTTACTCAATAGCATTAAAGGCATGCCAGTTGGTCTGTTGCCACCAATTCCATAAAAAAACTATGAAATAAGATAGATGGCAAACAGAAAATTTGACAACTGATGATACAGACTCTCAGAAATTTATATCTTGCTTTCTTGACCCTTTCCAAGATGACTCCGTCGAATTTTTGTCCTATTGTTTTTGAATACAAATTAATAATTTAATGCATACATTTAGGAAGTTAAATATCTCAATTCAATTATTGTGGTGTACAATATGTCCATGGGTTATCCTAATATTCAGGATAAACTGTAGCAATATTCAGGATTATTGAAGTCATAAACTTTGCAAGATGGTTAATGTATTTCCTTAGGAGTTGTCTAGAGCCAATTAATGATTCAGTTTTCACAACTTCAATTCACAAAAGACATGGATGACAGAAAAATATCACTGGTTTGGCTGCATTATAGAGCATTCTTGAGTTGACAAGCTGTGATCTTGATCAGTCTCACATGTGTACCTCAAATGCATATATATCAATTCAAGTGTGATGCCATGCTCACGAGCAGCATTGACCCAACCAGATAAAATTTTGAACTATATGAACACCTTTTAGGGAAGTTTCTAATTTGTAAATAGCCGAATATTGTCAAGATTAATATAAAAGCATTTTCATCTTTTACAAAACCTATATTGGCATTCATGTCAAGCCATGGTATTGCTTGGAGCAATTATGTGACCTATTGCTTCATATTGTATTTCAGACACTGCACAGCACTTACACTGTATAAAAGAAACGATATCAACTGTTGACTTACTGGTTGATAGGAAGTGCTGTATCTAAATTGGGGCCTGTGACATTAATGACATTATGTATATTGACTTCCTAGGAAGCAGATTTATATGATAGTACATTTCTAAACCGGTGTTCAGTGTTCACTGTCCATTACAGGATAGCTTTGTTAATTGTGTCTCGGTCATGGTTCACATAAAAACCTGCAAAAAGGCCGTCAACCCTAAAGTATTTGGACAGTCTCAGTGACTTTTTGATGGTCAGTCTGTTCCCTGTTAGTTTTGTGGAATATATCTGCACCACATAACAAATGATATGGCCAAGATAAGTAAAAAAAAAAATAGCCGGGTCCACAGGCATTTCAATCATTTGCAAGTCCTCCTGCTCTGGAGTGCATGATGCTGACCTCCTTAAACAGAACAAGGAAGGTGAGAAAATCTGGGCAATTCCCTTGAATCAGCCATCCTACACCCCATTAGTACAACATCAGAGCAGGGTGGTCGATTCAGGGACTTTCCAACCTTGGTATGTCTGTAGTGGTGAGCACCAGTGGCAGGATCCAGTGCAGAAATGTTGTAAACAATTCAAGTGCCTGTGGCCGGGTCAGAATGTTTCAATGACAACAGTACCGTGCAGGTTGATAGCACTATATTTTGGCCTATCAAAGTACTATCACTGAACCATGGGAGACATTCTCGTAGGCCATATCATCCTGGTACTATGAATTCTAAAGGTCTAGTTTGGAAGTGTACAAATGATATCACAGAGATGAATCACATAACATTTTTTGGCTGATGTTTTGCAAGGTTGTAGAAAACTTCACTTCTACAATTATACCATAAACCGACGAATTCCCTTATCTCAGTCCAATTGGGTGGGAACTCTAAATTTCACTGCTGTTCTTAATTCTTCAATCTTAACAAAAGTCCTATACATCTAAAATATGTCACCATCCTTAACCTACCCTTTTTAGTTCGCACAGATTACATATTTGGTGCAATTTAACAGGATTTTTGCTGAATTTAGCGATTTTTGCCCTTAAAATGCCTGTAGACTACATGATATGTAGAAGAAATTGATGCAAATGAAAGCAGTGACTTGTAGACACCTCATTGAACCTTTTAAACAATCTTAATCTATCTATAATTGACGTTGGTTAACAACAGGGCCAAAAAGTCAAGCAGCTCTGTTGCTCTTTTATGTTCCCATCTTCAATTCAGAAACCCTGCTTTACCAATCATTCCAGCTATAAACAGGACCCAAAATAGGGGTTCTACAGACGTCTAGAGTATCTACAGCCGTCACTTTTGTGACCTCTTGAGACGTCTGTTAATGGACAATATTTGGCCAATATAGACAGCCTAACTATCATTAATTTCTGTATTTTCCAAATGTGGTCAAATGTCATTAGAGGTTTATTTCTGAGCAATTACAGACGTCTGGAACACTTGGATTTCTATGTATTACAGACAGTCTATACAATGCCATATTAGAACCTTTACAGACGTCTCCAAATAATGAAAACCCATGACATCCAGACAAATCACTGAAAATCATAATATGGAGGCATCTCTAGACCACAGAAAAGAGTCAATTAGGGTCTAGATTGTAGTCTGTAGCACTGATTTATCTGTTGCCTACAGACCGTCTGGATAGCAAAACAAATTAGCCCTTACAGACGTCTCAGTGGACCCTAAACAGAACAGCTACAGACGGTCTAGATATCCAATAAAATTAGCCATTAAAGACGTCTCAGAGAACCCTAAACCAGCTACCTCTAGACCCTCTAGACGTCTGTAGGGGCCACAAAATGAGCCCTGTTTATATATGATCATTCTCACAAACTATTCCCCTAATTGGTTCCCTGGGGTCTGATTTTTCCATTCATTTAAATGCTCAAACCACCAACAGGTCATAATGAAGTTCCAAGCAACCATCCAAACATTTCACATTCCTCCATTTTGCTTTGTGTTTGCCACACTTTTCCACAAGATGGGGCTGCAACTATAACATTGTATACTGCCCTCTGCTACATGGTGTTTGGCGTAGGGGTCAGTGCCCTCTCTTACAAGTCAGGGCCCCCTCCTGCAGATGGGGGTCAGAGCCCCCCTTCTCAAGTGGGGTCAGTGCTCCCCCTTCCAGAGCGTTCAGTGCCTACTCATGGTCAGAGTATGTGCCCCGTTCCTACACATAGGAGACAGCGCCCCCTCCTGCAGATGGGGGTCAGTGCCAGTGGGGGTCAGTGCCCCCTTCCGCCAGTTGGGGTCAGGATCCCCCTTCCAGAGGGTTTAGCCCCTGCACAAGATAGGGGTCAGTGCCCCTCTCCTATAAGTCTTGCCCCCCTCCTGCAAATGGGGGTCACATCCCCTTCTGCCAGTGGGGGTCAGTGCCCCCCTTCCTGACCATTCAGTGCCTTCTCATGGTCAGGGTCCATACCCCCTCCTACAAGTGGGAGACAGCGCCCCCTCCTGCAGATGGGGGTCAGTGCCCCCCTTCTGCCAGTGGGGGTCAGTATCCCCCTTCAACAGGAATCAGTTTCTACACAAGGTCAGGGTCAGTGCCCCTCTCCTACAGGTTGGAGTCACCATCCCCCTCCTGTAGATGGGGGTCCGTGCCCCCCTCCTGCCAGAGAGGCTCTGTTCCCCCCTTCCCGAGGGATCAGTGCCTATACCAGGTCAGGGTCAGTGCCCCTCTTCTACAAATGGGAGTCAGCCCTCTCCTGCAGATGGGGGACAGTGCTCCCCTTCTGCATCTACACAAGGTAGGTGTCACTGCCCCTTTCCTACAAGTGGAGTCTGCGCCCCCTCCTGCGGATGGGGGTCAGTGCCCCACTTCTGCCAGTGGGGGTCAGTTCCTTTTGCCAGCGGGGGTCAGTGCCCCCCTTCAAGAGGGTTCAGCACCTACTCAAGATCATAGTCAGTGCCCCTCTCCTACAGGTGGGAGTCAGCACACTCTCCTGCAGATGGGGGTCAGCGCATCTCCTACAAGTGGTGCCCAGTGCCCCCAAATTTAGTATGAGTTCCCTCCTTATAACTTGGGCCCAGTGCCCCCTCCACACACAGTGGGGCCCACCACATCCAGTGGGTGATGTGCCCCGCTAAATTGTTACAATGTTCACTTATATTCCTTTTGCTAACGTTCACTTATATTCCTTTTGCTAACGTTTTTATATCTTCATCTTGTATTGCATAATTTCACATGCATAGGCCTACAAATAGGTACATTGGCCTACAATGTATGACATTACGACTCCCGTTCGTAGAACGGGTATTATGCTAGTAGGTATAATAAGTGTATTGTGCATGTTTTTCCACACAAAAATGACCATTTTACTGTACTCGTGAATGGTAAAAATAGCCCCGAAATAGAACTGGGTTGGGGGAGATTTTAAAATCAATGTATTTGGCTGAAATTTGCATTACGTGGTTCACATCGGATATCGATTGGTTTAAAGACTAGTGTGATCCGGAAAAAAGTTTGAAAAATGAGACACCTACAAAGGCTCATAAGCCTTTCTGGCACCTAAAAAGCAAGATGCCTGATTAGATAATCGGTCTGTTAGTACTTTAGGCAGTAACAATGTCAGTTTTTTATGCTGGCTTATTGAACTTTAGGACAAAATTTGTTATAGTACAGTATTGGCTCTGCAGCCAGCATACTATACTGGTTGCCCCATACGGAAAAGTGTCAACCGGTTTGGTCCCCACCATTTAGTAATATCAGCTAGAGCATTACAAAATATTTTATGATCACAAATACTTAATATTGTTGCATTGATGTAAAAGTACACCTGCCATTCATTAATCGACCAATTGGTGCAGATACAATTGTTGCAGGACCTGAAATAATTGGGGGTGAGTTGTAACAATTGGGGGTGAATAGTAATGAGAGCAGTTTGTTCTATTTATAGGTCCAATTTCTGGGTGGCACATCCTTGGGGTGATTAACAGACTGTTAGTGACTTACAGTTAGTGACTAACTGGCAGTTAAAGACTAACAAACAGTTAGTGAATCAACAACAGTTAGTGCTTACTAACAGTAAGTGACTAACAACAGTGACTAACTAACAGTAGTGACCAACTGATGAACAACAGTTAGGGACAAAATGACTAACAGTCAGGGACCAGCATTTAGTAACTTACTAACAGTTACTTGCTGACAGTTAAGGACTAGCTGACTTACATGACTAACTAACAGTTAGTGACTGACTAACAATTAGTGACCGACTAACGGTTAGTGACCAACTAACAATTAGTGATTGGTGACTGACTAACAGTTGGTGACTGACCAACAGTTGGTGACTGACTAACAGTTAGTGACTAACATTTAGTGACAATTAGTGACTAATTAAGTTTTTGACTAACAGTTTTTGACTAACTAACCATTTTTGACTTAGTTTTTGACTACATATAGTTTTTGACTAACAGTTTTTGACTAAATAACTGTTTTTGACCAAACAGTTGACTACTAACAGTTTTTGACTAACTAACCATTTTGACTTACAGTTTTTGACTACTAACAGTTTTTGACTACAAATAGTTTGACTAACTAACAGTTTTTGACTAACTAACAGGTTTTGATTGAATAACAGTTTTTGACTGAAAGTTTAACTAACTAACCATTTTGACTAACAAATAGTTTTTAACTACAGACAGTTTTTGACTAACTGACAGTTTTTGACTGACTAGCAGTCTTTGACTGACTAACAGTTTTGACTAATTAACAGTTTTGACTGACTAACAGTTTTGACTACTAACAGTTTTGACTAAATAACACTTTCTCACTCACTAACAGTTTTTGACTAACTAACGGTTTTTGACTAACTAACGGTTTTTGACTTACAGATTTTGACTAACTAACAGTTTGTGACTAAATAACATATTTAGTGACTAACAAATAGTAACTACCAAAACAAGACTAACAGGTAGTGACTAACTGATGAACAACAGTAAGGGATGCCTGATTAACGTTAGGGATTGACAGTCATATATATAGTGACTTACTAATTAATGGTGAGTCATATTGAACCTATGCTCTCCCATATGAACTTGCCAACTACAGCTAAACTGTCATAGGAATAAAAATAACAGTCAATACAATACACAAGTTAGTGTAGATCAGCAGAGCAGGTATAAGAAGTGTAAAGAGATAGAGAGGGTGAGAGATTGACAGATAGATAGATAGATCTTTCATGGGTTCATCTATAATTCCTCTTATAGCTTCTGATACCATATCATGGCATGGGTTCATCTGTAGTTTCTCTTCTACCATATTTTAAAATTCTTTTGGCAAAACATACTCTTATTGTAAATTTTGAAATCGTAATCACTACAGCCAGCATATATCTTTTTTTTTCAAAAAGATTTTCTTGTTAACAGTTCATCCGAAAAAGGAGATTTCTCTTCTTTTATAAAGATAGCAGTAGCAGATCTTGATAGATGTTTAGGGGTGCTTAAACCGACCGCTCCTCCCTCTTTGGAACATTTTTTAAAATTCAGTTATTTTTAGTATTTTATTCTTCAACCCCCCCCCCCTATCTGAAAATTTCTAGGTCCGCCCCCGCTCTATCACAAAGAGTTATTGGCCCATTGTCTACAGATGATATCTGAGCAGATATCTCTTTTGTAACATTAATTTCAAAACTGTAATAGGTCACGAGTATCATATATATATATATATATATATATATACTAGCATCGACCCGTGAGAAAGGATAACACAAATGGCAGTCAAGCAGGTTTGTGGCAGTCTGGAGAATGAGTGTCACAAAATATATGGACCGTAAACAGCATTTTCATTATATGTCAGGGGGGGGATGATGTTGATTCTGTGTTAAAGAAATAACTTCTTGGCTAGTTTTGGTGAAAGAAAAAAAAAAGTTTTGGGGAGTCGTAAAAAAAAGATTTGTAACATGGCTGTTTGATTTAGAAATTAATAAGTGAGGACGTGAGACACCCAAAAGATATAATGAGTGTTGACGTCACTGTGAAAGATATGCTTTCCCGTGGAAGGAAACTCGCAAGTCCCCCCTCCCCCCCAAGAAGGGAACTGATTGATATACAGCTGAAGCGAGATGTAGGTGAAGTATTGTTCATGTTCCCAATTAATACCCGCAGGCCAATACCTATGAAATATTAAGGTCACAGCTGGCAGTTAATGAAAGAGGAAAGATGGCTGCCAAAATGGCCGGCACACAATGGCTACTATCTTGGATGTCACAACATGTTCCCAATCCATATCCACATGCCAATACCTGCACCAAATTTCATAAGTGTAAGTGAAATATTAAGGTGACAGTGAGCAGGTGAAGAATGAAAGAAAGATGGCCGCCACAAGAGGGCAGCCATCTTGGATTTCTGAACATGTTCCGAACCAATAGCCACAGGCCAATAGGCGTACCAAATTTCATAACTGTAAGCGGAATATTAAGGTCACAGTGGCCAGTTCAAGAATGGCTGGCAAAATGGCCACCACAAAGTGGCAGCCATCTTGGATTTCTCCACATACTGCCAACCAATACCAAAAGGGCAATATGTGTACCAAATTTCATAACTGTAAGTGAAATACTAAGGTCACAAATGGACACTAACAGAAACCTTAACCAGGATAGCAGTGTTAGCACATGGTGATTTTAACTAATTAATTGTAATTAGCAAAACTAATGAGAGTTGAGGTTAATCGTTGCATGGTTGAAATCCTCAAGTGACTTTGGGAGTTTGGAGGTGAGATTCATAGTGTTATTAGTTGACAGGAAAAAGCCTTATGGTTGAGATGATATAGTTTCTTCCACAAATATATATATAGGATATATATATATAATTTACATAATATAGAACAGTGCTTTGTTGCAATGAACTTCGTTGAAATAGATCAATATTAATCAAGGAGAACCAGATAAAAAATCTGTCATTTGTCATGTCATTTTATTACTCAGATAATGACAAGTTTTTGAGAGCTTTGGTGTCTTGTACACAAAGGTGAATCTCTCTATTTTGAGAACTGTCATGACTCATTGACACCTGATTATTCGATCAATTGGTAACACATGTGTGAATGTCCCAGCCTGTACCTGGTGTGGAAATTCATTTTTTCATTTGTTGAGTCAGAAGTCTAGCGGGGTAGGCGAGACTGGGGCACGTTGGTCCACTTTTTTATTAAGCTCTCAATCGAGAACTTCTTTAAATTTAAGTAAAATCAATTTACAGACTGACTTCTTAAACTTTACAATACCCTTATACAAACCAAGTCTATCAACATTGTACAGTTGTGAGAAAAATAAGATTAAAATTATGTTTTTAAATGGTCAAACGTTTCCCGACTCCAGTGTGCGTTGCTGCTTGACTGCCATAAGGGGTACGTTGGGACACGGAATAAAAGTGCAGCAAAATTGAAAAAAGTTACTCCACTTTTTTATTCTGGCGGGGGGGGGGGGGAGTTCTATGGGTTATAATGCACCATGGAACGCATATATCCCACAACATAGCGTGATTATGCGCTAATATAATTGAACACAGCAATTTGTGTGAATTACCAGTGATCTGAGCAAATCGCTGAGCAAAAATTTTGCTCCAATGCTGAATGTTCATATGTTCACACAGAAATCCAGCGACAGTACATGGCCAATTGTGCAGCTTACGTAAAACGTACAAAGCTCTTTCTTGCGTATTTCGTACGTAAATTGGTTGTTTTCACGTATGAAGTATGCACGAAAATTTACGTACATAAGACATACGAAAATTTTCGCATGGATTTCATACATGTTAAGTTGGTTTTTGGGGTTTTAACTTTATTTTTTTGCTGATTTTAAAAAGGTCCCAACAGCAAACAAACTTAAACCATTTGTGATAACCATATTACACTAAAATGGCCAAAGTGACTGAAAAGTACCTGTGTGAAATTTTCATGAAATTCGTACGAAAATTTTCGTATACATGTATTACTGATAGGCTCTTTTTTGTGAGTTTCGTACGTAAAATTTAAGTACGTAATTCGTACGCTGCACAATTTCTAGTGTATGTATAGCAAATCACTGTGCCAAGTATGCACTGGCCCTTAATGGGACTTCGTCTGAAAAAGTGTCCGTCTCTTCATGCCACTTTAACCATTAGGTCAGGTGTGAATGCTTCAAAATTTATTCCGCATTTATGATTAAGAGGGCAGTGACTGCAGTGCAATAAAACAATGGTGCATACTGGTACGGAGTTCTAAAAATCGTGCTCTTTTATTTCCCCTTATCGCTTATCTGGACACGCATGCCTGTCCTGGTTTGCTGTTATCTTAGAAATTAACATAAGGCCAGACATTACTGATTTTTAGTTTTTCTGATAAAGTGACCAAACCGGCTACGAAGAAAAAAGCGAGTTTACAAAATTTTTTCCTCAATTGACAATGTGACATTATAGAATATATTGAGATTACAGTTGTTTCTCCCGCTGACCGACCTTAGAAAAAGTTCTCCGAGAAGCTAAAGATCAATTATGTCTGGCCTAGGCAGACGCAGACGGGAAATGATTTAAATCTTTTGATTATTGATATTTATAATAATCCGTCCAATGCTCCACAACACACCATGACAAAATTTCTTTCAACAGAAAACCAAAAGAAGAAATCTATAGCATGGATATTTGTATTGTTTATTTTGATGTTGCTAATCTATGTCGGTGAGTCAAATTTTTCCATATTGGAGTCTTTTAAAATAAAAATGTGATAATCCTATTATTATTATATTATTATAAGCAAAGTCAGCTTAATATAAAAGCATTTCTATTGCATTTTAGTAACAATTGAATATTACGTAAACAGTAGGTCTTTAAATGACAGTTGTATTCAATTTTATCATTTAATTAAAAATTAATGATAACAAGTTTAATATTTAATGTAGATGGAAAAAGGTATTATAGACTGATCCTATTATAATTGCTGTTTGCAATTTTTTAAGGATAAATTGCAGGTGCTTTTATATTAAATACGATATGCTTGAGAACAATACCAATTTCAGGTATGGGTCATTCTCAAATTTCGGGACAATTTGCGTCACTCTAGCTCCCTGACATTAATATGAATGCGATAAATATCTGAAGCGTCACTCTGCATCTGTTATTCATATTTCTACTTAGAACCACTGCATTTGGAGTAAAAAGTCATTCATTAGACTTTTTTTTAATGCATTATGTCCAGAAATCCGTGCAAAATCAATGGTTTTTCCCTGTCACTGGACCTGACATGACAAAATCAAGTGTTCATTTTCCTCCTAATTTACCATTATTTTCAAAGTTTCTTTGCACGATTCATGGGAATATAGACTTGAATTTATATTTAGTTCATATATTCATTTTTTTTTTGTATAATTCCATTGATTAAATTGATACAATAGTTGTGTCACTAATTTATGTCAACTTGTTTGTCCCCTCCGTTACTTGCCATAGCTCTGTTCGTTATTGTTTTTTATGAGCTATTTTCACTGAATATCATCAGACGCATGTGCGCCATAGTACCACTGCCTTGCAGACTTCATAAAACATGTATTCAATAAATTATGATATAATGTTCATAAAAAATGTTTTTGGTCCCACTAAAATGTCCCCTCCGTTTCTTTCATTTCCAAGCTTACCAATGATAATTTTACAGAGCGATTTCATGTATATGTTGCTGAGGGTGGCAGGTTTTAATATTCTGCAATTATTTTGTCTAATCTCCAAAATAAAAAGCAGTAATGAGCAAAAAGCAAAAAATTGTTCCCCTCCGTTACCGTCCACTCCGTTACCAGATCATGAGCAAGAAATCGACATTTGGACCAAAAAATCTACTGATACGAGATGAGGTACTTCTGAAAATAATAGTTACATCAATCTTTTATCATTTTTCCTTTTGTTGCTGTTCCTACAGTTGGTTTTTTACATCAAAATTCCCCTCTGTTACCACATTGTCCCCTCCGTTACAGGACAATTTTCCTATACCCGTTGTCCCGAAATTTGAGAATGGCCCGTCTGCGTATCTATGACTCAAATTTTTACCGTCATATTTTGAATGTATTATAAAATTTTACTCCATTTTTGCCCTGCAACAATTACTTTGCAATGTAATCCACTTGCTTAAATTCTTTAGATTTTTATCATGGTAATTAATGGCCCAGGGGCGTATTTTTTTTTGCAGGGGGGGGGGTGACTATGGCATGTATATAGTACTACCCTAAATGAAGTAAGAACATTTTCTATCAGAAGCCCTCTGTTTACCTATTTTACCCTCCTATCTCCTATCCACCCCAAATCTCCTTACAACTACCTTTGACTACTTACCACAACTTTACCCCCATAGGCGTACGGGAAGCGCGATTTTTGGGGGGGGGCGAGCGACATTTGCCCGAATTTCAAGATCTAGATTTAGTACCATTTCAAATGAAATTGGCTGGAAATTATTAATTTTCATTAGTGTTTATTTAATCATCTGCCCAAATTTTTTAGCCTTTTTGCCCGAATCTTACTGTTTTTCAAACTTTTGGGGGAGATCGCCCCCCTACCCCCCCTCCGATACGCCTATGTTTACCCCATAATATTAGAGAAGTCTATTAAGACAGCTGGAAGTGTAAATGCAATTACCAAAGAGGCACAATATCAAAGAAATCAAACACAATGTGGTGCTGGAGTTGGAATTGGTATTGGCTTAATGTAAATTTAGTCAAATTTTAAAAGGTAGTTTCAAGTAGGTAATGGTGGGAAGTGATTTGGAGAGAGCCAAAAGGTGTGAAAGGGTAAAGTAGTGGGTGATTCTTCCTTCCTGCTGGGGTAGTCATACTTTATTTTTGGGTTGTACTGTACGCGGGTGAAGTCAGAAGCAGAAGTCGGAATGCTTCTATTTGCCAATGAATTAAGTTATATATAGTAAATAGTACCTATTAATGGTAATCAATACATTTAAAAAAATATATACAATGGAGAGATTTCAAGAAGTACACTCTTTTATATGGAACCTTTAAGGGTTCTATAAGCTGGTATAGAAAAGGAACCCTAAAATGTTCATTACTCAACTATTGAAAAGGGTCCAGCAGCAAATAAAACAACATTTAGATAATCTAGCTGCTCTGAACTCCCAAAATAGAACCCCCTTTTCTCAAGTTGGGAGTATAGTGTCCTATGATAGGGCCTTCCCACCAAGTATTGAACCATTTCAATTCAATTGAAACCTTGAAAAAAAACAAATTAGAACCAATTTTCGCCTGTGGGTTCTCGAAATTCATTTTTGTATTCAGGTTTGTTCAATAAAAAGTTTGGAGAAAAAAATTGGGACAAAGAGAAATAGGGTGGAAAGGTAATATTCTGAAAGAAAATGTTTGAAAAAAGTTTTGAGGCAAAATGTAAGATTTTTTTTTAAATTTTATGGTAATTTTTTTTTTTTTTGAACATTTTAGGTTGTTTTTTTTTCCCAAGACATTATATCCTGTCATTAATTAATTCATCATTATTTTCTTTTCATTACCTCATAATTTAGACCACTATCCCAGCGTCAAAACCTTCACAGCACTTAAGGATATTCACGGAACATACTCATCATTCAACATCACTCAACAGGCAAGTTTACTTTAATTTTTTTGGAAATAGTTTAAAATTGTACAGTCCCTACTGTTATGTACCATGTCATTCAAATAAATTATTCAATGACTTATTGGTTCAGTTAGAGATTCACTTAACATAGCTCCAATGCCTGTGCCAACCTGCCCCAGCTTGTAACTTTCTGATGACTTGTTATTTCAAGGAAAACTAAGAAAATCAACTGTGTGACACATAGCTACTTTAAAGTCAACATATTTAAAAAGCTTATCAATTATTAATGAACCAGGTGAGACCATTAGTTACTGATGCACAACTCTTTCCGTTTTATCGAAAAACTGCTTTTGGGGTATTAAAGCATCATGTGAAAGTGCTCCACATCCAACCCCTGTAGGCCGACACCAAAGATGGCTGATTTTCCTGAAGCGCCTCATCATGTACACAAAATGTGGCAACAACACATTTCTGTATTCCGCTTCAGCTCTCCACCTATAGGCCTATGGCTGTGCGAACCTGCCCCAGTGTGCCAACCAGCCCCCCTCTCCCCTACTGAGTTGGCACTTTGCGGGCTATTTCACCTTTGTGACCTCTGACCTAATAATATGTCTTTGGCCTTGGTAAGATGACCTAGATTACATACTTTGACCCAAGATTATATTTCAGTCCCTTTTGAATTAACTCATTGCTATTGTGAGGATGGTTATGATATAATGAACTCGTACATGTATTTTCTTTCTTCGTACAGGGTGATTATCTGCTTCAGGCTGTTGATAAGATGAGGCAAGAAATTGCTAAAAATGTGAGGCCGGTAAATATTAAATTATTATCTATACAATGATATCAAATGTGAGAAAAAATTTCCAAAAGAATGTCCAACAATTATAGCTCTAGCTCTAATGGGCGGTTCCATAATTAGCTGTAAAGGTTCATGACTCAATATATTCACTTACTTATAATGCTAAACAAAACTAGACATGTCCAAACTGCAGAGTGGTAAGTGACAGACCCAGAGGAAAAAAGCGCACATTTGAAGGGTTCGAATTATTTACATTACCAAATGTACTCCGATTGTACTGCAAAAATGCCTATACTTTTCTACAAGGGAGTGTATTTGCAGCGTATGGATTTGCATATAGGGATTATAAATGAAGCGTAATTTAAATAATTCGAGCGCTGCAAATGTACTATTTTTTCCTCTGAGACCTTTCCAGTCACGTGTAGACCCTTTCTTGGTGTTCATTGTGCCAACCGTTTGTTTGTTTTCTTAAGGAAATTTTCACGCTATCATCAAAAGCAATAATATTGAACACATACACACATATACAGGAGATGGCAGTTGGCAGCTTTGCATTTCTCTGTATAAATTTGCACCACTTTTCATTGCAGGATCAAAAGTGGGTTATATTGAACACATACATGCGAGGTGGCTCAACATTCCTCGGGGCTTTTTTTGACGAGAATGATGACGCCTTTTATTGGTATGAACCAATCCTCAATATTTACACCAGCATGATGGCGGCCAAGACAAATATGAACCCCCTCAGGATCTACTACACTGCAGAGGGACAACCAAGGTACATAATTAATACTAGATGAATATTCGCTTATAAAAAAGCTTCTTGCTATTTCAGAGGGTTTACATGAGTCATTAAAAACAGATAGACAATCGAAATTTTAGAAGAACTACATTGCGCTTATGTCTCATCTATCTGTGTAAAAAACGAATCATTGATGAAAACTGAGAATGTTATATAAATTGTAAATACTCAGAACGTCATCTGTCACAGTCTTAACACAAAAGTTCTTGATGGTATATATAAAGAACCCACAGCCGAAAAAAGTTCTAATTTTTTAAAGGGTTCAATTGAATTGAAAAGGTTCAATACTTGGTGGGAAGGCCCTATGATAGGACCCTATCCTCCTAACTTGAGAGAAAGGGGTTCCATTGTGGGAGTTCAGTGCAGCTAGATTATCTAAATAGTGTTTTGTTTGCTGTTGGAACCTTTTTAAAAGTTGAGTATTGACATTTTAGGGTTCCTTATCTATACCAGCTTATAGAACCCTTAAAGGTTCCATATAAACCTTTTTGTCCAGAGTGCACTTTAATTACCTAGCTTCTATCAATGTATACATTTCAGGAATTTAACCTCCTATGAAACGATCTATGTCTTGACATTCCTTTCTCGGATATTGTCCTGTAACCTCGAAGGAATTCCGGAAGAAATTTTGCTTCTGGGCACGTTCATGAAGAGATCTCGAGTAACCAGAATACTGCACCAATGCTCTAAGCCCTCTCCTTCTTTAGCAAAATGTCTGACGCACATAACGGTAAGTTACATTAATAATTTTGAATTTCTTAAAGAGATGAAATAGTCCTGACTGTCATGTTCTCAGATCTTATAAAATACTACCAAGGGTAGATTTTCCATAAAAAAACAAGGAGCTCTTTTTGGTCCTTACTGACACTACTTTCATCAGAAATTAAGATAATATTTACAGTTCCTTGCGGGCGTCAGAAGGTCACTCATATTTCATCCTTTCTGGTGGTCAGAAAGTTGATATTTCTGATTTCTCAAGAATATTCCGGTCAATAGAAAAATCCTGGTGAGTTTCAATTAAATTTGAAAACATTTGTCCCATTACCGTGGGCCTAATGAGCACCAATGCAAGAAGACTTTCTCACCCAAAAACTCCAGACTTGCCCAAAAGCAGAAGACGTCAGACGTTCTAACATTCCAAACTTGTGAAGTCAGGACAAATTGTACAACGTACGTAAAAAATTATTTGTAATTTCCTTAATTAGCCTTTCAGTTCCCTTTCCAGGCCTGTGGAAATCATGCTGAACAAAATCTGCTCAATTATTGTCACGTTTTTATGGCTGCTGTGCAGAACAACACTTTGGTGAATGGAACTATAGCTGATTTGGTTGATTACCAGAAGACGGCAGCACTGTCAGGGAGGAATTCAAAATGGACGACAACAAATAGGGGAAGTTACGAAGAAAAAATCCATTCTGGTCTTAAGAACGCTTCAAATATTTTGAATAGGAAAGAAAAAAGAGTTTTTACAAAATATCGAGACTGCATGGAACACTCAAGGAAGACAGTTCAAAAATGTGCGATCGATTCTTCACAAACTTGCAGATCGAAAAAAATTATGACAGCCAAGTTGATACGAGGGAATTACTTGGATCTTTTACCAAATTTAATAAAACTGCGCAACAATACATATATCATTCATTACATAAGGGACCCTCGTGGCATAATAATATCAAGGAAAAAAGTTGGGTTATTAAGCAATGCAGATATCAGATCTGAAGCCAAGCAACTGTGTGCGAAGATGTACGAAGATTATGTACTCAAAAATGAACTGCAAAAAATATTCCCTGGTCAAATTATAGATCTGAAGTACGAAGACCTAGTCGAAAATCCTTTTAGAGTTGCCAAATGGATTTATAACAAAATAGGTCAGTTAATTTTATGTATGTGAATGGACATCTATCACACGTTCCACTTATAAATAAATAGTAACTTTTTTTATATGTTTTGTGTTGAAGTTATACGGCTACTTATAAAAAGCAACTTTTTTCAAAATATTTTGCAGGGGAGACAGCTTTGCCCTCTCGTGTTAAAAGGTGGTTAGCAAGGGCCACCTGTGGGAACGACCTGTACTTCGAAAGAGCCTTTGAAACACAAAGAAAAAACTCCACCGCCACTGCATATGCCTGGAAAAATGAACTCCATCCAAGTGATGAAGCCTCAATAATTATATCCTGTGAAAAGTTTTACAAAATTGCCGGTTACACAATAAATGTATAGACGAAAATCTGGAACACATGATTTGTTATTTTCATATTGCCTGAATTTGATATACACTTCTGACACCCATGAAAATTTACCTGTATGCCCTCCTTCCTAAGTAAATGACAGGTCATGGTCCCTATTTAATAAGTTATCCGCAAGGACAACCTTGGCCTAATGAATTGTGGCAGAAATGATAGGGCAGTCAGGAAACTGCAAAATGAGTTTGTAATTTAAATAATGATCAATAATGTATTAACCTGGTATTGGCATCCAAGATTAGCTTGAACAGTTCCTGGGGAAAACTTGGAGAGATGCGAAATCCAAGTTTTGACTTTATTAGTGTTGTTAACACTTTCTGGGGGGAAGTGGGAGAAATAACAAGTCAAACAAAAGTGTTAACATAAAAGAGCAGCAAAACTGAGACTTATGACAAGTGATCCAAGAAAGGAAATTTGATTTGTATTCCATCAGGCATGCCATTCCTAATTACCAGAGCCCTCTTCCTCGTTCTGAGCGAAGTTCTTAACAGAGGATTCACATCCATCTAAGTTTTTCTGAAAAGCTATCTGGACATCACTTCATCCAACGCTTACAATTCATGATATAAAAATACCACATTATTGCGAGTAAGACCCTGCTCGACAGACATTCCCAAACCTTTTAGGGGAAAATGGAGGTGATTAACAGATGGCATGGCGCAATAGTTCCAATAGTTCGAAAATACCAACTCAGAGGTGGCAAGAGACTCCTCAAGAGTGGCCCCCAAGACAACTGCCAGAAAAGAGGACCAGAAGAAGAGGATCAGAAGAAGAGGACCAGCAGAAAAATCTGGAACTACGCAACACACCAACAAGAACTTAGACCAAGATCTCACCCTTCAACAAGCAGATTATTATTCACCTAGAATTGTGACAAAACTCAAACACAGAATGAAGTTTATGTAGATTTATTTCTGTATCACATGCTCCATTCGCATTCAAGCAACCATTTTTAAATTCCATTTTCATCATTTCAAGCAATCATTAACATAAACATCTAGGGCTGTTAGCGTCAGTGTTAGGTGCATAATAATGTTTTATCTTGTTGCACACACTACTAAACACTTTTGAAATGAACTCTTGCAGTGAACTCTTCCACACTTAATACAATGGAAATACACAAGTTTTTCCTCAAATGCAGATTGTTTCTTAATTGCAAAGAACTGAAACTAGAAGATTAATGTACAGAAATATACAATAACGACTTGTTTTAATGAGAAACGTTGCTGCATACCATTCAAATACACATTCACTATATATTCGCAATACATTATTTAGTATGTACATACCTAGTGAAATATATGTAATAGTTGCAAAATATATATATATCAACAATAGAATTCGAGTTACCATTCGAAGAGAACTTTCAACATACAATTTTGGAATTTCTTTTTTTAGATAAGTTTACAATTTGGGTACTTGGAGCAAAATAAACAAATGGACAAATAGATATCAATTGTCAAGATATGATAACAATAATTGAATAAACAAAATTAACAGTTGTATCATAATTTTGTCGCCACAGGACCAGCACTAACACTTAATCATATATATAGTGAGAACAAAATTGAACTTGTCTTTCCACAAGAGATCCGAACAAAAAAACAACAACAAAAAACAGCGGATATGATTACAAAATTGAGAAATCAACACTTGTTACAACTTAAATTGACAATCAATCCAGGCTTATCATCGCAGCTCATATGCCTATACATGTATGTGTGTAGTTCAAATATGTACAATGCATCTGTTGACGAGAATTGTCTTTAAATACGAAAATAAGACAAATGAAAGTTTGAAACAAATACTGCACTTCCTCGATTGTCAACCAGGCTTAGCTATGTTGTCCTGCTGTGTTCTAGTATCATTATTACAGGTATTGGCACCAATTTACCGCCCTTACTCTGGGCTATAGGCCATATTCTTTGGTTTTGATCCTTATTCCGAGGTATTTATTCTTACTTAGGTATCAAACCTTATTCCTGGTATTTAGCTAATTTGCTGAATTGATTTCAATTCCCAATATTGGCCCTTATTCAAGGAAATACAATATTTCACAAAAAAATAAGAACACGCTATCAAAACTTGTAAATTACACAATTTCATATATTTATCAACACAATAAAGCCAATACACGCAGCAACAATGTATCTGAAGTCAACAAAACATTTCCACAGCAGTTTAACAACTTCAAACAGCTGGAGCGCAAGCAAAGACTTATTTTGTGGCCACTAACTTCATAAGAGACAATCTAGATCATCTAATGGCATGATTAGCTAACGACAATACAAGCAAAAATTGCCCCTTCATAATAAGAATCAATTATGTTAAATTCTAACAAGGAAGTTCCTAATAGAATCCAAGAAGTTTTGAAGTTAGAATCTGTATACATTCAAGAGACAAGTACAACAAGATACAGTGTCATATATTTTACATTTTATAATATGATGATCATTAAATCATATTTCATATCACAAATCAACTGAAATCAGTATAAAGTGTAAATGTAAAAAAAAACAGCTCTACATAATTATATGACATGTCAATAAACATTCTAAAGATTCACTCAAAACATCCTCTCCAATCTCACTCATTCAATATGCTAATTTATGCTAATTACACTAATTAATAAGAATATTTAAATTTGACTCTTCAAATTTGAATAACGCTACACCCCTGGTGGCTATAATGTGAATCGCTCTAAATCCTCCTAGTGGAATACGCAAGAACTATCCCATCATGCCACCTAGTGGGGCTTGAATACCCAAAGTCTGTGCGACGTTGGCTTGAGCGACCGCAGCGTCTCGTAGAGATATTAAATGCGCCATTTCCATTTCTGTCTTGGCCAATGAGATCGCTTTGTCAAATAGTTCTATCGCTCGGTCTACGTTCCCTCTGAAATAGAAAGAATCATGTCAAGATATTGTTTATGATAATATCAGACCTTACTTGATCATAAACAAAGTTTTATAGACAGATAAGTGAAATAAAGTAGGTCTCAAATTTGTAAAAATATTAACTCACTAGTCACTGCTCTGATCACTATATAGTATACAGTGTACCAGAACAAATTTCTGGCTACGTTCAACCGATCATGTATCAGAAAATATTTGTTAGTTAACTTTAGAAAGAGATGTAACTGACAAAATGTTACGGATTTAGCACACTGAAGAGCCTATGTATTAATAAGGAAAAAATAATAGGATGGATGGATGGATGATTTGGGGCTTTACGTCCTGTATTTTTGAACTTGGTAGGCTAATTAGGACAGGAGAAGGACACGGCAATGAGGTGAAGGATGATTGAAACAGCCGTCAACATAGGCCCAGGTGACCCGGCAAGAGCTGGATTCGAACCCTGGACCCAGCGATTGGCAGCCCAGCACGCCACCACTAGACCAACCCTCCCCCCGGAAAAAATAATAGACAAATTTGCCAGATGTGATCGCCTTCAATGCCCTTCACATGCGAGCGAAACACAGGATCAGCCTCTGTGGCTCGTTTTGCAAACGCTCAGGGAATATCTAGATTGAAGTTTGCAAATTTTTAATTCATTTCCACTCACCTCTGAATTTCAATAGTCCCTAGAGTCTCGTAAGCAAATTCACACTTGTCATCAACGTCCAGAGCTTTGTTGATCAACCTGCTTGCTTCGTCAACATTCTGTTTCCATTGGAGTTGGAGGAGACTGAAAGGATTATGATATTTGGTTTAGATATGAAGATAGCAGAGTACAGCCCTCTTAAGCTAGTTCTTTGCACTCACAAGGGTCGATTGCTAAGAGAGAGCACTTGGAGACAAACAGATTACATTTACCCCACGTGCGAGACCTTTCATGGATTTTGGCTACCTCGAAATTTGACCACAAGCTGACATTTTACCAACCTAAATTGGCAACCCAGCTGAAACTCGTCACCACTTAAAAGTTTATGAAATATGGCTACCGAGCTAGAAAGTGGCCCCAGCTTGAAATTTTGCCCAGCTGACATTTTGATACCGAACTGAAATTTGACTTGCCAGCTT
Source organism: Platynereis dumerilii (assembly GCA_026936325.1). Classification (NCBI taxonomy): domain Eukaryota; kingdom Metazoa; phylum Annelida; class Polychaeta; order Phyllodocida; family Nereididae; genus Platynereis; species Platynereis dumerilii. The sequence continues at coordinate 5,455,330 of JAPTHN010000004.1, forward strand.
AAATTGGCTGCCTAGTTTATATTTGTCCCCCCCCCCCTGTAATGTTGACTCAGCTCAACTTTTGATTAGTGAACTACAATTTGTCACCCATGTTAAAATGCCCGAACGGAAATTTGGCTACTTTCAAGATAAGAAATTAAATATCACACAATTTTCTAGCAACATCGAACTTGAAATGGGAAATAAAACAACTTCTCACCCTCTGTGAACGTAGATGTTTCCGTTTTCTGGCTCGATGTCCAATGCTTTGGAAAAGTTCTCATCTGCCTTATCGAACATCTGCTGATCACACAAAGCCTGGGAGAAAGAAGACAGAGATTAAACTGCGGGTGATATACGGCATACTGAACACAATTCAACACATAAAGAATAAATAACTACTCCAATGAACCAAGTGACAAGTAAAGCAAAGAAACTTGATACAGGGTTCTGGTTCCCAAAAAAATTTTAAGGATTTCATGATTTCAAAGACCAAATTTGAGTTTTCTCGTGAAAACTTCTTTTTTTTTAAGGTTGGGATGCGCTCCAAACAAATTTGCAAACATGGTCTCTGCCTCCCTTCCAGCCATAAAGTAGACCCTATTAACTCCCTATTTACAACCAAAAGATTCTATTGAAGGTTTAGCCTAAGGCCACACAAAATTGATTCTTAGCTTCGCGGTCCCGGTGACACAACGGATTTCCTGCCGATGGAAAAAAAAAAAATTTTTACCTTTTTTTTTTTTTTTGTCCTACCGACCGACCCTAGAAAAAGTTCCTTGAGAAGATTCGAGAAGCTAAAGATCAATTATGTGTGGCCTAAACTGTGAACTGTGGCCAAAATATGAATATTCCAAGAACGTCATCAGCTTTCCTGCAACATTTCCATGACTTTCCAAGTTTCCATGACAAATTTTCCCATGATTTAACCATGACTGTTGGAACCCACTTGCTATCAATCAATATTCAAAGATTCTTGCCGATCCTTACCTGACCGTATAAAGCGAATCCTTCAGCACAGGTTGAGAAATCACTCAGAGCTTTTTCAAAGTTCTTCATAGCTGTTTGGAGGGCCATAGGGCTCTGTGTTTGGAATGCCAGTCTGTACTCTTAAAGAGAAAGACAATCAAGAAATTAAAAAAGACTTCAATGCAATAGTGGAAATAATCATTTTAGATATGTCGATACCTTGTCAAGAAAACAAAGAAACAACCCATTCTCAGTCCTTTTAGTTACTGTTACTTTAAAAATATTCCAAAAGATTACTTATGATACTGAGAAGCAGTGGCTGGATTATATAGTATACATCAACATCCAACTATGTAAGCTTAATCCTGACCTTTGGAAGTTCATCTTGAATTATATCCATTACACAAAGGTCTGTTTTATGACTCACCAGGAGCTTTCACCCTTGTCACAAGGGCTTCTTCAGCTGTCTGAGCTCAGTCTCCCACCAATTTTCTGCAGCCTCCTGTCACATGACTTGACCCTGGGCAGTCATGTGACCAACTGAGCCAGCTCAGACAGCTGAAGAAGCCCTTGTGACAAGGGTGAAAGCTCCTGGTGAGTCATAAAACAGACCTTTGTGTAATGGATAATATGTAAATGGCACTGCCATGAAATTCGCGCAGCATTGTCATAGAAGTTAGAACTACTGCAATATACTGCATTATCTTCAAATTTCCATGCAGAAGGCCAATTTATCTTTTTAAAGGACTGGGCAGATGGGCAGATAGATAAGATCAGATCTGTAGATAAGATTCAATAGATAGATAGATAGATAGATAGATAGATAGATAGACATATTGCACTGACAGCTGTGTAATTCAAATCTATGTTACATTTGGATCAAATACGTTAAATTGTTGATGTTACATAACAGAGATCAATAAAACCATAGCTATTCAGTGGTAGGTGACTGTTTACTATTAGACTTTAGACTGTTACATAATTTGTTGATAGTTAATCAAGATTATGTAACCTTTTAAAGTGTTGTTATGATTTCTTACTTGGTGAGCCATTTAAGTTATTAACTTTTGTATTGACTTATAATTTTTAGTCACTTCTTACAATCAGGCGGTATGGAAATAATTATTTCCCATGTTGATACACATGTTGATTTTAATCCCTGAAATATGTCATTGGAGGTTGTTATAGGACAAGACTGAAATTTTAAAGCTGTTTTGGAAGATATTTCAGACATTTTAATTATTTACCTAACTGAACTGTGACTAAACTACTAGCTCCACTTTTATGGCAACTACAGGCACTTCCTGTTCAGGCAGTCACTGTAGACTTGAGCACCACACAGAATGAGCTGTCCTTGTGCTAAGTGAGCTTCGCTCATGGCTGCCTTCGGCAGCCATGAGCTGCGCTCATATAATTCAAAAATATACATCAACAGTTGGTACATAATCAAAACTTTTTTTTAAGAATGCATCCTTTTCAAAGAAAACTTCTGCCAAATGATTTAATGATTATTCTCACAAGAAAATAGACAAAAGCTATTTAGATATCATTAATAATCTGTGGAGTTACCAGATTTTTAGCGACCTTACCTGTATAGCACTTCTGCACAAATGCAATCGGGAAATCGGCACTTAGTTGAACACTTGTCTCAAAATCCTTCACGGCATCCTCGACTCGGTCTATTAACAAGTTCAACTGAAAAGAGACGGATCATTGATTATGACAAGATTCACAAAGAGATAGACGGGGTTTAACGTCCTCAACTGCAGCACTCAATATGTTTTAGACCCCTAAAAATTAGTCACAGAAGTGTGCACACTGAACTGCTGTTTATGAAATGAGACAACAATTTTCTAATACCTGTAAAAGTACATTTTAAATATTCTGTAAATCCATTACCTGTCCTCTGTGATGATAAATGTCTGAATTTCCGGCATCCTCCCGGACGGCCCTGGCGAAGTCATCAAGAGCTTCAGTCTGGTTGCCGTTTTGCATATGGAGCCCTCCCCTTTTGATTAGGGCATTTGACACCAGCTGAATAGAAATAAAACCTAATTAATCATACAATAACAAAGATTAAGTAGAAAACAATGAGGAATATGTTGTAATCGTTTATGCCGCATAATTGTCAAATTAAATTTGTGCAATGTCCATATTTTCTAATAGGCATATCATGAATGGTATGCGTGGTAACTAAACGAACAATTTTGAAAAATAAATTTTTTGTGGCATAAGATGTAGTAGATCTGTTATATATAAGAGTCAAAGAGGCACTGAAACCTCAAATTGGTAGGTAGCCCAATAAATTAACCCCCTAGTGGCCCCCACCCCCATTTCACTCCAAAAGATGAAACCCTGCTATTCAGAATTGTTTAGCTTCAAATTCCAGTCACTTCAAACTTACATTTGAGTTACCACAAGTGCACACATTTTCAAGGCAATTTTACAATCTAAAGTATTATACTAGACAACATAATTGCTCCAAAATTGGAATATACAAATCATATAAATTAGAATATACAAATCATATAAACCTTTGCAGTAGTGTGATAATCTGCATATCTAAATGGAAACAAACTTGGAATCCATGAAATCAATAAACATCGATAATTAAATAGATACTTACATTCTTTTCAATATTACTAAGTTCAAGTAGCTGGGTGAAGTCTTTGATTGCCTTAACTCCCTCTCCGTACAGAAGACTAAACGTTCCTTTCAACAGCAAACATTCCGCCCGGAACGTTGAGGACTTGTCTTCAAATTCTTTCGTACATAATTTAATGATTTCACTGTATTCTCCGTCACGCATGTTTTCTAGGGCTTGTCTGTACGGACTGTAAGAAATGAGAATGAAGATTAAATTTTATATAGGTTCATATGAGCCGACTTGAATTGGTTAGACTTGGTCTCGAACTCGGGACCCAGTGACTGGAAACGCAGAGTAATCTCCTCCCACGGCTGCTTTGCTTTCTGATTGAGAGAATGTTTTACGCCCCATCAGCACCAGTGTGGGCTATTCAGACATGCTTCAGAGTTAATACATGTACCGAATACGAGAATATGAGGTAAGATATCCCATTCGAGCCCCGTGTTTTCGTAAATATCATTTACATGGCTTCAGTAGCAACTCTACAACCTAACCCCACTTTGTCTTGCAAGTTCCGAATAATAGAATGCTTTCTCCCTTTTTAATAATGTGGATGGATGATTGGGGCTCCACATCCGGTATTTATGCACTTGGTAAGATAATTAGGACAGGGGGAGGACATGGCAATGAGGCGAAGGATGATTGAAACAGCCGTTCAACATAGACCCAGGTGACCCGCAAGAGCTGGATGCGAACCCTGGACCCAGTGATTGGCAGCCCACCACGCTACCACCAGACCCATCCCCTCCCTTTTTAATAACACAATACCTCCAATGAATCATTCTACGGCATAATGTTTCCTCATTACCATAGCAACCATTATCAATCTCATAGCCATAGCAACTAGCCTCATCGCCATAGCAACGAATCTCATCACCATAGATACATGAGTGGGGCTTTACGTCCTGTATTTATGCACTTGGTGGGCTAATTAGGATAGGAGGCCTCATCACCATAGCAACCCACCTCTGTTTCTGTTCCTTTGATGAGTTCTGCTCTGAGTTTTGCTCTGAGTTGCTGGGTTCTTCCTGGTTGTTTCCCTCCTGTGTGTCTGTCTCCGCGGGTATTTTGTCTATCTTTTCTTTCTCTGGTGTCTCTGTCTGGTCTTTTTCTAATTCTTCTCCTTTCTTCATTCTTTCAATGCTGTTCATGATCGGGTCGTTTCTGAATGTCGAGAAATATGTGCGGATGTACTGTTTTGACGGCTCCGTTGGCTTGCGGTTCTGGAATTTAAATATGAAAACGCCATATTACTAATGAAACTAAAAAGTTAAACCAAAACTAAAAATGTGAACTTCCAGGCAATTTCATATCGTACCTCAAAATGTCACACAATTAGTTGTGAATCAATCAACTACTTCCAAATTAAAAATTGAGACGTTTCTTTGAATATTTCCAGGGAGATTTAGAAATTTCTCTACTTTTTCCAGCAAAGATTACAAATTCACAAATACATAGAGGCAAGAACTGTCGATATCCTGCAATACAATTAAGGAAGTTGATGCAAGATAAATTACACTAATTAGAGGCAATAATATTAAGAGAATTACCTTGTAGGCTACACTAGCTTTCGTCCTTCCTAGCTCTTTCAGGATCCTCTCAGCCATGAGTAGTGATTGTTGGTTCATGAAATTCTCCAAAATGCAAGTAGCAGTGACATCTGTGGAATAAATGAAAACAACTAAGAAAATAGTCTCAGAAGGTCAACCACAAATTTGGAACACAGTTTGCTCCACATTTTTAACAGGCAAGTAAATAGATAGAAAGACAGATAGATATATTAAGTGCAGCCCTCTACCGCCAACTCTTAGTGCTTACAAATTAATTGAGGAGATGGGATAGAGAGCGGAAGGGACTCCGCATGTTATACATTTACTCAATTTGAAAAATCTTTTACTTGTCATAACTGACAAACTTCTCAAGAAATAAAAAATAAAATCTTGCTGTCATACCTTCTAAAGCTTCCATTAATTTCCCAGTACTCTCCCTCGCCTTGGCTCGCCTGTTTAATGCTTTTGTGTATTTCTTGTTGTGTTTCAAAGCAGTCGTGCAGTCATCAATGACTTTGTCGTAACGTTTCTGGAATTAAATTCATTAAGAAATATTTATAGCGAAATTGAGCAAAAGCAACACATCCTCAGCATTCTGTAACAAAACTGACAGGCAATTGCAAACCAAGATTCACAACCAAAAAAATTTATTCAAAACCATGGACTTGAAGTTTTGAAGAGAATTAACAAGACTGGAAAATTGACAAATAATTACGAAATCTAGCATAATCACCATTTGTTCGTAAGCAGCAGCTCTGTTTTGGTGGAAAGTGGCCAGTTCCATGTTGTTTTCTTCTGGACATACTTTGATGGCGTCCGAGTAACATTCGATGGCCTTTTCATATTGTCCTCCTTTGAAGTATTTGTTGCCTTTATTTTTGAGACCTTGGGCTTTTTCTAATGGTGTCTGAAAGAAAGTAAATGAAATTTAATGAATAATTATCATTTAACAAATTAATATACTTATATCAAATTAACATGAAATCAGATTTATTAATTTATTTATCACAACATTCATGCATCATATCAATAACACATTATTTCTAAAGTTCTAAACTTCAGGGAATCGATGCATCAGTTCACAGCTCACTAATTCTTGCAAACTTGCGAAGTTTATTTTTACAAATATCTATAGAAATTGTAAACAAAAATATTGTCACACCGGGTAATCATTGTTACAAAAAGTCAGGTTTGTATTCGACCCAAACATTTTTGCCAAATTTCCCAAATTCTTGCAAACCTTTGGAGTTCACATGATCCTTCATGGAGAACATAGCTATAGATCTACATCAAATTAGGCTTAAAATTAGAACAGGTTCCCCTTTTGCTGTTGACACATGTATAAGCTTCCAGGATTACAGAGAGGCACAAGAAATTAAATTAGAAAGAACATTGATCTAGATGGATGATAGGGGCTTTATGTCATGCATTTATACACCCTGGTATGCTAAGTAGGACAGAAGGGGGATCCAGCAATGAGGCACAGGACGATTGAAACTTCCGTAACGTTCCGTTCAACATATATACAACCAGACCTAGAATATGACACTAGATTATGTGTGGTAACATAGAATACTGTAGATGTAGATTTGAATTTTTTGATTTTTCGATTTTCAATTCTTGATTGACACATGTATCTGTATTTGATATTTCTGTTGTCATTAAAAGTTTATATATATATAATAAAACCAGGGACCAAGCGATTGGACAGAAGCCAAGACTACTGCCACTTTAGCTAATCTCACAAAAAAATATAAGAAAGGGGAATTTGATGATATAGTAATGACATTTTTATTGTGTTCTGATTTTTTCTATGACACTATGACACTAATAATTCAAATTATTCAATTGATGTGACCATTGACCACTTATAAATGAAAACTTTGGGGAATTAAATTTTCCCAATTTCTCATTACAACCACATAATAAATTAGTCATTCAATTTATGACTCATATCTTCTTAACATTGGGGTAAATTTACCCAAAATTTATCATGGTCTTAGTCTTTTCACTTGATCTTGGATCGTGATCAACTGCAGATCCAACTTTCTGCAGTTAAAATGTGGCTGTTGATAGTTACATCCTTTGTGTTAATATTTACTAGACCTTAGTGCTGGAACATTTCCCAATTTTAGTTCATAATTTGACCTTTCTTAAATCTTTCTAGAAAGACCAGTTCAAATCAAAAGATAAGAACTATTATCAAGACAATGCTTCCCTATCCACCATGGCACAAATTAACAATTAGCATTGTACAATTATCTGTTGTTTAATGTAGTAAGAAATGAATTCATGTAAACAATTTCCCAAACCCATGCATCACAAAATGATCATCAAACATGTGACAGAAATGTCAAAATTCAAGTCCTCACTTGCTGTTTTGCTTCTGTCGGCTCTGTTTTCGTGGCTTCCTGTTTGCTGTCTGTTGCCTTTAACTGTTTGTTTCCTTTCCTTCTACTGTAAAGATATAACGCAGTTCCTGTAAAAGCTACAGGGAGGCCCACATACAAAGCAATCTTCCATTTTGGTACATCATTCAGAACCTCACTTGCTCTCCATGAGGTCGCCATGTTTCTTCAACCATCAGAGACACCTTGTGGACATAATTTTTGGCATAAAGCTCCACCTTGTGTCATTGGCTGTTTTGAGATTTTAGCAAAATGCGCTGCAACTAACCATCGGCATTGTGTCACACTGCATGTTGGTACTGTATTAGTATAAAACAACTAAATACATGGTCCACTTAAGAGGTAAAATGTGTTCTTTTATTTGCTTCTTTTGCACAGAGTGCAGGAAATGTAAGGACTGTGAGTTAGAAACGCCCAAGTTATAATTTGGCCTGCCGCCTCACATAGGAGAAACAACACTGATCAGAACACGTACGCCTATGAGTGTCAGTATGCGTGACTTGGCTTTAGCCGTGACATTTTCATCTGGAAAGTTAAAGCAAATATGTTACAGCTAGAAAATGACAGGCGTCTCCTAATGATCCAAAAAGGAGCCAGCAGTGGCATATTAAAAGCGATGGGGGGGGGGGGGCGCATGGCCATGGCCCCCCTCAGGCCAAAAATCAACATGGCATAGATGCAAATCACAGCAAAAAATTTATTGGATTTTTTATGCATGGCGCAAAGCTGCAAACATTTTCTTGGGGCAGTAAGTATGTTTTTTGGGCAAGGAGTGCTCGAGAGAAGCCACCTTTATAGTGTTGGGTCAATGTCAAGATAATGATATATAAGGATTTGATTAAGACAACTACAAAGTCATATAATTTTTGCAATGCTTGTTAGGGCATCAAATTTATTAATTTAATGGGCAATTAATGATTATTACAATGTATTGTGAATGGATTAAACAATAATATAGGTATAGGCAACATATTTTTACACAATTCAATGTCAATATAATATAAATATTTTCAGGTTTTTAACTCTTTTAATGGCTTTTTAGTGACGGTACACCATGACCGGACAGTGAGCGTGGTGAAGCACATAATCAGAAACACTCCCGAGGATCGTCCTCCGCACTTTCCCCATTCCTCTCGTTCCCATAATGCAAAGGTTTGTTTCGTGTTTCTTCAGATAGTCGACAACGAATTCTGTCGGTCGGCCATAGTCAGAGACGTACGTTGCTGATAGCTGCAAAATAAGGAGTCAAAAAATTACATATTCCTCCAGATGATAAAAATAGCGTGAAAGCACTTTAAGCACAGAGAGGGGTTCCAATACAGGCAAGCTGGTCACGGATATGCAAAGGAGAAGAAGAAGAAGGCATGATTGACCTTTGACGAAAGTTTGACCCATGGAAGCCAGTCAATTTCGTTTCTTTATACATTTTTTTACAGCACAGAAGGACACCAAAAGAGATTTGTCGAAAGTTAAAATCTTGCAGAGAATGTAGGGGAGACCGGGGCTGGTTGTCACGGGGGCAGGTTGTCACACTGTGTAGAATTTAAACATGCTCTATTTCTATTTAAAGCAAGTAGGGGCACGGCCGTTGCATATGAAAGTCAGTACAGGAGTAACTTAAATCTATCTGGTGAATATATACCTATGTCATTCGAAATCTTGATGTCATATTGGACATTTTTTTTAAATTCAGCACTCGGGGCAGGTTGTCACACTTTTGGGGCAGGTTGTCACACTTTTGGTTAAGAGTTTGAATGCAAGAAGTGAGACTCTGTAAGTCAAATCCTGAATGAGACAAGCTATTTTGGACATGTCAGGAATCCCCTACTTGCCCAGTACAGACCTTAACAATCATGTGACTCTGTACAAGGGGTGCTACAAATTTTGACTTATCAAGGCAAGAGAAATGCATTTTGATAAGGAAGAGGGTGAGTGCAGACTAGAATTTTTCTGCAAATTCCTTTTGAAAATTTGAAATAGATCTATTTAGACGCTATGCCTTTTCTGCTTACATCATCAATCATCAGTAGAATGTACTAAGGATATGACAATTTAATATCCATATGCGCGTGACAACCTGCCCAGAAAGCGTGACAACCTGCCCCGAAAGTGTGAAAACTGCCCCGAAAGCGTGACAACCTGCCCCAAAAGTGTGACAACCTGCCCCAAAGTGTGACAACCTGCCCCGAAAGTGTGACAACCTGCCCCTGTGACAACCAGCCCCGGTCTCCCCTATCTAGTAAATTTGAATGAGATTGAAAGACAGGAACCTCCAGATATAATATCATTGCGACAGATTAATTTAGATATATTACAAAAATTCCATGTGAATCAAATTAGACCTAAAATCACACAATACTTTTTTTGGTGACAAATATTGGTTCATGAAAATCACTTGGGTACTTTTGGATTTAAAAATTTGTTCTGCCATGGCTCCACTTCTCCCAGTCAATGTAGAAATAAATGTCACACATTGAGGTATATGAGCGTATTGGCAGCAATGAGATTTCTCTAAGATGAAAGTTTAAAAAAAGAAAAAAATCAGCAAACCTTGTGTTGGTTCAGCAATTCATTATATGTTTTCTTGACAACTTCACCCGTGGCAGCAGCTTGTGACATGATATCCCGAATAATTTCCTCTCTCAAAGCTGAAATATAACACAAAGCATAAAAATATCATGCAGTCAGCACTTCATACAGCCACCAAAATCCCAGGTGTTTCTAAAAATCCCTGCATCCATAAGATCCCAGGCGTTTCCTAAAATAGACTCCTTTCACCCATAAGATCCCAGGTGTTTCTAAAAATAGACTACCTGGGACCCTGCACCCACACGATTCCAGGTGTTTCTAAAAATAGCATCCCTGCATCCATAAGATCCCAGGTGTTTCTAAAAATAGAATCCCTGCACCAACACAATTCCAGGTGTTTCTAAAAATAGAATCCCTGCACCCACAAGATTCCATGTGCACATAATCTTTGCTAAAAATAGAATCCCTGCGCCCACAAGATCCCAGGTCATAGGCATGCGGGACAGGCGTTTCGCGGGGGGGGGGGGCTGTCGCTAGTTTGCCCTGAAATTTTAACATGGCACGGATGTGACCAGGGTAGTGGATCTGCCCTGATTGGTCAGGATTTGCCCTGATATATGCCATTTGCCCTGATGCCAGGGGGGGCTGCAGCCCCCCCTGACCCCCTGCGAAATATGCCTATGTCCCAGGTGTTTCTAAAGTAGTGGCATCACTAGAAATGAGAGTTTGGAGGGGTTGAAGCCCTAAAGTTTAGAATATGTTGTCAGAGGCCTAAATGGTCAAAGCCCGAGCCACCCCAGAAACCAAAGAATTTAGATGTGTAATAGATAAACAGCGAAAATAATGGCACATAGTGCATAACATATATATTATGTGCAATGTCTTTTCATGGGCTCTGGTTATTCAATCACTACCAGTATCATACAAGGGAATTTTTTTTCCCCTAGAATTTGGGGGGGGGGCGCTCAGCCCCCCTAGCACCCCCCTAGTGACGCCACATGTAAAGATAGAGTCCCTGCACCCATAAAGTCCTGGTTGTTTCTAAAAATGGGCTCCCTGCACTGGCCTGCACCCAAAAGATTCCAAGTATTTCTAAAAATAAACTCCCTGCATCCATAAGATCCCAGGTGTTTCTAAAAATAAACTCCCTGCACCCACACGATTCCAGGTGTTTCTTAATTTAGACTCCCTGCATCCATAAGATCCCAGGTGGGTCTAAAAATAGACTCCCTGCACCAGGAGGATCTCAGGAGTTTCTGAAGAACCTAGGTGTTTTTAAAAATATACTTTCTGTAATAAATTTCTATTGTCTGCCCGTCTGTCTTAAGTGTTAATTGTCTCCCTGCACACTAAGATCCTTCGACCTATACATGGATCAGATAAATAAGACTCCCTCAGTCCACATAACCAGCAGTGGCAAATGATCTTGATATAAATTTGCAATTCCAGATATATAGTATAATACATTTTTTAACATCTACTAAACCTTTCGTATGCATTTATAACACTGAATACTGACGCTGCACAGCCTGGAATGGTATTTCAATCGTGTGAAGGAGAGTGACCTTGTGACTTGGTTTGTGGAGGTTGTCGAGATAATCTGAAAGAAACCAAACCCAGGGTTACAAATTACAATGGCAACATCAATTTACAAGACAGTGCCGCCTGTAAGTAAGTGAAATAGATGACATCGTGCGCCCGCATCAATGCTAAACATCCTCCAAACTGCTTGTGGAAGTATAAAATTATCATCCGATGAGAGGAAAACATATTGGGAAATAAAGGCCGATATGTGAGGCATGTGGGATAACAATGGCAGCCAATGTTCTTTGCTGTAGTGGGAGTTAGGTATGGGTCAAAGTCTTGTATGTGAAACACAGACCCAATGTTTTTTCAATGGGGAGGGTGGTTCACTTACTTATCAAAGATGTTGACCCATACCTAACTCCGACTACAGAAAAAAAAAAAGTGCTTGTAAGCAGCAAGGAAATTCTTGGGGTAAGAGCAGCTGTGCTGCTAAAAATTGGTAGCCATTGTTATCCCACAAGCCCCACATATCACCCTTTATAACCCAATATGTTTCCGTCATGTGATGATAATTCATGCTTCCACAAGCAGTTTGGTTGAGGATGTTAAGCATTGATGCAATGGCACAGTATCAGTTCGGCAAACGTCAAAATACGGAAACGCTGCCTCATAAGGCATCCCCCGATGCCATTTTCGGCAACCGTTGCCTTATACAGCATCGCGGAGATGCCATATTCGGCATCTCTTTAGTTCAAATGCATATCGGCAGATGGCGCTAATGATCGGGGATGACGTTTTTGCTGCCACCTTGAGTCAATATATATTTCTTGAAATCTATCCAAGGAAAATGAAAATTTATCCAAGCATTTTTGAATTCTTGCTGTTTTTTTAGTACAACCTAGCAAATTTGGTGTCTGATTGCTAGTTTGGCTGTTTGAATCTGGTAATCACACAACGACTTGAATAATATCAATGGATATGGTGAGAAAAAATCATACTGAAATGACAAGAATTATCAGGGCTTAACTAGGATTTTTAAAGAGGGAGGCACAATGAGGCAGGGGGTCTGGATGCCACTTTTGGATGCCAAAAAGCAATCATATCCAGAAAGCTTTAGAGGCATTCTCAGCAATATATTCCTGATATTGCGTGAAAGGCAGTCCATGATATATAGTCACTGAAATGAATTTTAATAAATAATCATGGAATTATAGAAAATTTAAAAAAAAATAATAGGGACTGAAACAAATGGCATGGCATCAACTCCCGAAAAAGGCAAACATTCTTGAAAATTTGAGTCTCTTGCTGCCTCCTGTTTTTTGCCTCTTTCCCCCCTCTTGACAAACCTGGGGGGGGGGGGGGGCTTCTCACTGTATGTTTTTCTACACCTATGCTCGGCTGAAAAGGGCTCTTCAAGGGGTCATTTTCCGTAACTGAGGGTCCCAAAATGAAGTCTGAATGTTCCTAGACCTGGTCCAATATTTCTGGTATCCAAAAATTCGCAATAAAGTCCCTTTCAGAAGGCCATATATGGCAATAAAGAATATACTAATTTATAGAAATTATTGAAATAATTATTTTAAATGAACTTCAATTAAATGTATGCCTCTTCGAGGGTGAATTTTCCCTAGTTAAGGATCCTGTTTTTGGTTCACCTCAACTCCGTTATTGGGTCTGGGCGTAATTTTTAGCAATGAGAACCCCTCCCAGGTTTCCAAACAGCTTTTCTCTCCTCTCCTCCAGACCTTCCCCTGCGGCTTTCCTGTTTATTGCCTCCTCCAGTCCTCCATCCATGCCTCGTCCTTCGCTACCTTCTTTTAACCTTGTGGGGAATTTATCCAATTTAGCCAGCGAAAATGACAACCAACACCAGCCATTTTAACAGGAAAACGTCATCTCTTTTATTTTACCTTCAGCACGGGAGAGCGATACATTTTAATCCCACAGAGGGCACCACCTTGCAGTGAGAGGGCAGCACGTTACAGTGAAACAATTAATTTTCCAACAAACTCCCCACCTTGGAGTATTACTCCAACACAATCTAGTAAATTTCTAAATTACATGAGTACAAGTAACCTGAAAAACTTACAGTAAGTTACAAAGGAGTTACAAACAACTCTCATTCAGACTAAAGACTACATACATGAAGTAATCAATACATCAATCATTATCATCAATTAATTAATCATCTAATCTATTTGGCCTTCTAACAATTCGGCCTCGTCTAGTTGTGTTAACCTTAGGTGGAGTTACAACTTCTACATCAGGGGGAGTAACTTCTTTTGTCTCAAACTTATCACTAACAGACAACTTATCACTAGGTACATCTGAATCCGCAATAGACAATTCCAAATTTCTAATTCTCTGAATAGGTCTAACAAGCACTCCTTTAGAAGTGTGAACTTCTACTGTTCGAACTAAATTATCTCTTCCTGGAAAGACCTTTCTAACAATACCAAGAGGCCATTGAAGCCTGTTAGGCGTTTCACCTTGAACTAAGACCAAAGTCCCTTCTTTGATACCTTCTGAGGGAGTTCCTTTGAAAGGGGGAAGATTAGTTATATAATCTTTACTCCAAACATCCCAGAATTTGTCTAACTGACTTTGTCGGTACTGATACAGAGATCTTAATTCCTGAGGGTCAGCATCAGAGGGTGACTCTACAGGAGAATCATCTGTTTTCATCCAAGAAGATCTACCTAGAATGAAATGAGCCGGCGTTAAAGCGGCAACAGAATCAATATCATCACCAGAGAATGTAAGAGGACGCGAGTTGAGACAAGCTTCAACCTCATGAAGACAAGTCTCCAACTCATTGTAAGACAGCGATCTTTTCCCCAAAGATCTTTTCAAAGCACTTTTCATGGAACCTATCAACCGTTCCCACCATCCTCCCCACCATGGGGCACGTGGCGCAATAAATTTCCAGTTCGGGCCCTGTGGGCCATAGAACCTCAAAACTAGATCACTAGCTAACTTGAAACCCTTGGCATTGTCAGACATCAAAGTCTTTGGCATGCCTCGTCTAGCAATAAATCTCCGAAGAGCTAACATGGTGGCTTCAGCCGACAATGAATCGACTAATTCTAAATGAACAGCACGCGTTGTCGCGCATGTGAACAATAGAACATAGAATTTCTTTCCAATGTGATCACTACAAAACAATGGTCCACCATGATCAAGACCTGTCACCACAAAGGGTGGCGACTTCACAACCCTCTCCATGGGCAATGGCGCCATAGCTTGGGTGCTACTAGAAGCATCTAACTTTCGACATGAAATACATTGTCTTCTAACTCTCTTGCACAAAGTTCTAGCTCCTAGAATCCAATAAGAAGAACGAAGACTACTCATCATGAGTTTCACTCCTGCATGTTTCAACAACTGGTGTTGAAATCTGACAATCACCTCAGCCAAATGGCTCTTAGGTATGATAATTGGATGTTTCTGTTCATGAGAAAGATCCGCAAAGTCTAGCCTTCCCTCAACTCGAATCACACCATCCTTGTCTAAGTAAGGCGACAACTTGTACAATTTAGACCTTGAACTCACGGGACTACCTGATTTCAAAGCCTTGACTTCTTCAGGAAACTCCTGATTCTGAACGACTCTAATGACACAGAATTTAGCTGACTCTAACTCTGAAAAAGATAGGTCACCAAACTTTCGGTCCTCCTTGCGAGAACGCACATTTCGAACAAATCTCTGAATCCAACCAACCACACGAATACATTTCGGGAAGGTACTCCATCGTTCAGTGTCAATGAACTTCAAATCGACTGAACCAGCTTCAGTAGAAACTAAAGTGTGAGACAGCTCTTCACACTCAACTAACTCAGGAACCTCACTAAAGTCCAAAATGTCCAAGTGGACAGCAGGCTTTGAAAGCTCTGACTCAATCAAAAATCTAGGTCCAGACAACCACATCTCTGAGTTCAACAAATCAGACGCTGTGACTCCGCGAGTGACCAGATCCGCAGGGTTCTCTATTCCCTTACAATGAGACCAGTGAGAGGGCACTGTAATCTCCTGAATCTGACTAACCCTGTTAGCAACGAAGGGTTTCCATTTGTAGGAATCTCCCTTTATCCAATTCAGTACAACCATAGAATCAGTGTAACAATAACAGCAATCCTTTTCTAAGTCTAAAGCCTTTCGAACAAATTCTACCAGCTGACAAGCTAATACAGCTCCTAACAATTCCAACCTTGGAAGTGTCACTTTCTTAACTGGAGCAACTCTAGCTTTCGAAATCACTAAGGAAGCCCTTTGACTACCGTTTGACATTTTCAAAACAATATAGACACAAGCTCCATACGCTTTCTCTGAAGCATCTCCAAATGCGTGCAGTTGCACGGAAGCAACCTCACGCCAAGAACCGTCAGTGTAGGGTCGCACTACTCTGAAAGATTTCAAACTTTCCAAGTCTCTGAGCCAACTGAGAACCTTAACCCTGTATTCTGCAGGGACTTCGGTATCCCAGTCAATTCCTAACTTCCACAAATCCTGAAAGACACATTTGAGAAAAATACTAAAAGGCGTAATCAATCCTAGAGGATCAAACAATCTAGCAATGAAGCTCAGAACAACCCGTTTTGTGATAATCAAATTTTCATCTATCTTCAAACCTTCAAAGGCAAAACAATCCTCTTTAGGTAACCATTTCAAACCCAGAACCTTGAGACTCTCATTCGGTTCAAAGGATGAGAGATCATACGAATCACAAACATCAGCACAATTGGAGCCCCACTTGGTCAGTGTCATGCCAGCATCCTTCATGATGTCACTAGCTTCACCGACCATCTGCCTAGCTTCAAACTCGCTATCCGCACCAGTCAACCAATCGTCAACATACAAATTGGTGCTCAATTCATTGACTACTCTAGTGGGAGGATACCTTTCTAAATGATGCTTAATGGTAGCATTAAGAATGAAAGGGCTACTCTTGTTCCCAAATGGGACACGCAAGATACGCATGATGCGCAAATTTCCATCTCTTTCCCACAAAAATCTATGAACATCCACATCTTCCTTTCTGACTGCAATCTGGAGAAAAGCTTTCTTAATATCCGCAACTAACGCTACTGGCCATCTGCGAAATCTAACAACAATTTCCACAAGATTAGGCAGAAGATTTGGCCCAGTCTCAAGACAATCATTCAAAGACAAATTCCGGCTTTTTGCCGAGGCATCAAAGACCGGTCGAATCTTGGTGGAAGAACTGGATTCTCTCACTACCGGTCTATGAGGGAGATAGAAAACTGGTTTAGCAGAAACTTCATCAGGAGGGACTTCCTCCGCAACTCCAGAATCCACCATTTCCTGAATGGCTTTTCCATAACCCTCCTTCAAGACAGGATCCTTCTCTAACCTCCGAGACAAAGACTTGAGTCGCAAAGCTGCGGCGTCAAAATTGTCAACTAATCTAGTCCCCTTCTCAGGAGAGTTCCAAGGCAGAGCTACTTCATACCTGTCTTCCTTAAATTCTATCTTTGACTTGAAATCGGACAACATAGGTTCTAGAACCTCAGAATCTAATTCGATATATACATCCCATATCCTCCTGAAATCTGAATCCTGAATACACAAGAGTGGATGAGTAACCTGAGACTTACAACCACCATCAGTGACACCAGACAATAGCCAACCAAACACTGTCCTTAAGGCTACCAAACCATCTCTATTCTCAGTAACTCCAGACTCAGGTTTGACTAACTGCCAATAAAAGTCTAAGCCGACTAGAATATCCACTGAAACAGTCTTATCTTCACTGTAGTTTTCTACAAAGTCTAGACGTTTGAACGAACTCAAGAATCTCTCAGGAACTGCCTTTCTACTCAACGGAACACAAACTACAGGCACTTCAATCGCAGTGATCAATGCATGACCATGCGACGACCCAGAAAGTTCTAAAGAATACACATTTCTGATCTCTTCTCTGTTAGCCTTACCACTGCCAAATGCAGCATAAGACACTAACTCAGATCTAACAAGAGACGGATCTAACTTCCTCACCAAGTCTTGAGAGACATAACTTCTATCTGACCCAGAATCAAACAGAATGTTGGCCTTAACCAACCCTTTTCTACCTTTCACATCTACAGACATTGTCTGCATCAAGACATTGACCTTTGACTGCTTCGCGGTCAAAGTCGCCACACCTGTGTGTGTGATTTCTACTTTTTCAGTCTTACTATCTGGACGTTTAGACTTAGCTTCAAAACAAAGCAAATAGTGATGAGATCCACTACAAGAGCTACACTTCTTGTCACAACTGCCTGCCATGTGACCCTTCTCCAAACATCTAAAGCATAACCCCTTTTTCTTCATCTTATCTTTCCTTTCAGAAATGCTACTCTTCACCAAATTGAAACATTTGTAAGTGGGATGAGATTTGTCACAAATATCACAAAGATTAGACTTTACAGCAGTTGCCTGTAAGGCTGTAGCAGAACCTGGCGATCTAACAATTTCTTTTCTAACATTGTTCTGCTTCACTTCACTTTTTATATACAAATTCTTAAAGGTTGTGCACCTTTCCTTGTTTTCTATCTCTTGGTTAACAAAGTCTAACAAGAAAACCAAATCATCTTCTCTACCCTCACTCTTCCTTGCCCACTCCATTCGGACATCGGGCGTCAATCTAGACAATACAAGAGGAGTCAGTATTACACCATACTGCTGACCTGTTACGCCTAAACTTTCTAAGCTACGAACATGGTTCCACAGTTTATCTTGCATCTGACGCAATTCATTAACAGTAGCTTGTTTACTCAGTGGCGTCATGTTTAACAAACCCTGTACATGTGAGAAAATAATTTGCTCTCTTCTACCAAATCGCTTCTTGAGAACATCACAAGCAATCTCATAATTTCGTTCGGTCAAAGAAAGTCCTGCAATAGCGTCCTTAGCATCTTTGTCCACAAATGAACGCAAGTATGTGAACTTTGAAATGGTTGGCATGTCCGACGCATCAATCACAGCTTCAAATTGCTCCCAGAAAGAGGGAAACTCAAGTACATCGCCACTAAACGTGGGCAAAGTCAATTTCGGCAATTTAACAGAGTTTTCTTTAGTACTGCTCCGACTGGCAATACTGTTGTCGTCATTTTCATTCTTCTCCAGTTTGGACAAAGCTTTGACCGCTTTGATACGAATGTCACTGCATGTATCTCGATACGTTGACGCTTCTTCGATTTCATCGTTTAGATCTTGTAGGTCGACTTCAAACTCATAATCAACTTGTGCATTGTCCACAGTAACCAATCTTTGGTCAAATTCATTCAACAATTCAACTAATACAGTTTTGTCAGGATCTCGCTCCTGAGCAGCAGCGTCCAATTTCGCACAAGTTTTGTCCAACCAACGCCTAGCGATGGTACGCTTTTTCAAGTAATCGTCCTTTGTTTGATCAGCCATGGTGATTATTTCAAATTGCAATTCAAATTCAATTGTCATTCACAAATAGTCAAGTTATCCTGACACACACATTCAACAGTGACAATGTTAAACATTCACTGACTTGACATATCAACAGTTAGGCCTGCAATTTGACACAACTGACACAAACTATTTCACAATTGACAGTTTCATTTCACACATCAATTTCATCAATTCACACTTGACATCAAACCAAATCAGTGTCATCAACAGGCAAACTTGAATACCTTTTCTAATAACAAGCATGATCAATTAACATGGCACATGAATCAACACAGCACAGTTTCATTGAAACAGTACAATAGTCACAGCATACAGCACATGGTCACAGCACATGGCACAAAGTCACAACATATCAGACACATGGCACACCACAAGTTGGCACAACACAAGGCACATGTAGACACAACACAAGGCACATGCAGTTGCAACACAAGGCACAGGGCAAAAGCACATGGAATGTCAAAGCACATGGCACAATTCATCCATATTACTGGAATGTCAGTTCAATTTCCAATTTTTCAACATCACTTGAAAGCACAAATAATGGATCAAACGACACAATTCCAGATTCAAAACGTTGGAAAATATTCATACTTCACGAAAACGAATTCTTCTAGCACCTTGTAATCGATTTTAGGCACAATTTTCGATCCAGACATTCACATAATTTCCAGACGACATTTGGCGCGAAATATTCCAGCAGCCAGACAGACATGTGCTATCCAGACAGCACTCCAAAACGATCCAAATTCGTCAGGTTTTCTAGGACACAATGTCCAAATTCCTCCACAAACTTCTTCTATAACATCTTAGGCAACTTCTGTCACCATTCCCGGGTTCCGGCACCAAATTAATGTGGGGAATTTATCCAATTTAGCCAGCGAAAATGACAACCAACACCAGCCATTTTAACAGGAAAACGTCATCTCTTTTATTTTACCTTCAGCACGGGAGAGCGATACATTTTAATCCCACAGAGGGCACCACCTTGCAGTGAGAGGGCAGCACGTTACAGTGAAACAATTAATTTTCCAACAAACCTCTTCCCGAGCTCTTGCGTCCTCCTTATATAGGCCTTTGCATGTTACTGAAGCTCTAGCCTCTTTCCTCCTCTTAATACTATGCCTGCTCTTAATACCTCTCACAGCCTTCATCTCTGCTCCCCACCTATAGTTCTATACTGCTCTGGTCACCTCCTCTATCTCCATGCCTATTCCCCTCTCAATGGTGACTGAAGAAAAGAAGAAGACAACAGCCTCCTTGCTTTCTGAATTCTACCTTTTGTCTCCCATGCTCATTTTTGCCTTGTCCTAACAGATTTTGACTCTCGAGTCTCTGCCTCTCTCTTTCTGCCCCCCCTCCCCTGTAGAGCTCTCGTCCACACCAATGGCTCTTTCCTCCTCTGTCCCTGGCTTCTATATCAGGGTGTCCAGCAGTTTCGAAAAACGAAATTCCCTGACTTTTCACTGACTTTTCCCTGACTGAAATGTGAAATTCCCTGACCATATTTCCACGACAATTCAAGTGGCTCTGAGTAATAAAAACATCTACATCCTCGTCTGGGATCATCGGATACAACGAGTTACATTTCACTGAATATACAAAATTTATTCAGTGTCCTATAATTATATGGAACTATTTCATTGTACAAGATGACCAGTTTTTATCTTGGGATTGTTCCCTCATGTCTTTTCTTAGCCTTCAATTGCGTATTTGGTGATTAGTCGCGCAATTTTGGTCATCGCGTAATATCATAATTTCAAAATTCCCTGACTTTTCCATGACTTTTGGCATTTTTTCACTTTTCCCTGACCAAAATCAAAATTCCCTGACATTTCCCTGACCTGGAAGAAATATCACTTTTCCCTGACTTTTCCCTGACTGCTGGACGCCCTGTATATACCCCCATCTGCCTCTATCTAACTTTGCCACCTCCTGGTAACTCCTGCCTTTTCCATCTGTGCCTTCCTTGTTATGACTACTCCATGTCTACACTCTCACCTGCTTTTCCCAGGATACAACTGCAGCTGATTTGAATTAATATTTTTTTAAATGCTATGTCAGATTTCCAAATCATATTGCAGTTGGGTGGCAGAGTGGTTAAGGTACCTACCCGCCCACTTCGCTGATGGTCTTCGCCTGCATGGGTTCTGACTCTGGTTGGTGAACCCGAAATTTTCAGTGGATTTTCATAATCAAAATCCCAGTTGGATGTTGTTCGAATGAGATGTTAAATTGGCGGCCACTTGCGCCTGCGTCTGTGCTGGGCAAATAAAAGATTCCCTCACATGGAGTAAATGTGTAATATGTTGAGGATTCCCGCTCTCTAGCCCATTCCTAAAGATTAGTAGTAGCAATGTGTCAAGAAAAAATGCTGAAGAGCCCCTAGACTATCGTGGCTGGATCCGCGCCTTGGTTCGTGCTGAAGTGCAGATCCTAAAGTCTTGCAGATCTATGGATAGATATCCTACAGGAACAGAGATTTTATGCTTTTGAAAACATTGGAATGAGTCTTTTTAATCCAGTTCTTATATGGGGTTAGAATGTTAGATACCAGAATTGAATTAAATTCATTGTTGAAATACCACAATTTTAATCAAAGCAGGCCAAAAAACCTAAACCATCTAGCAGTGCCTCTACCGTATACACCCTTTCTTAGTGAATACCCCCCTGGGGTTCAGAACTTCAGACTACAGGAAGAAATAATTGTAGGCTTACTACTGTAACACTCCTCCAACACCTTGTATTAGATTCATGCGTCTATAGTCCAGTAAGGCCTATCGTATTTAGTCCTATTCTGGATAGAAGGTTTCCCACATTAGCGTTAAGCCATTGTGTTCCTTCATTCTATAGGGCCTATGTTTTATTAATTAACTGAATTAAATCAGGGTCTTCTGACCTTCTCTGATAGCAACAACAGCAAAGATACATGTTAGAGTAGTTGTTTTGGTGTTATTTTACTCCTTTATCATTGAAAGGGTCACAATACGGCAACCGTTGCCTCAAACAGCAGCGGGGATGCCTCAAACAGCAGCGGGGATGCCTCAAACAGCAGCGGGGATGCCTTAAACGGCAGCGGGGATGCCTTAAACGGCAGCGCTGCCGTATTTTGACTTTTGCCGAACTGAGTATCACGCGTTTCACTTACAAGTTTACAGACGACACTGTAGGCCTATATACTGGACAAAGAAAAGTTATACGTATAGGATGAGGCGCTTGTGAAGATCTTCCGAGGTGATTGATGCCAAGTGGCAAATTTTATAACATCTAACTTCAAGATCTCCTTGAAAAAAAAGTTCACTCATTATTGACCTTCATAAAGATAACGTTAAACAAACCAGAAGATCATAAAATATGTAGAAGCTGAATTAATGGACTTGTTGAGTATGATAAGCTGTTTACAATAGGTAAGGTTGAAAACTGTCACAGTCTGTGTAGTCTGAATGTTAAACTGCATGGTAAGATTACCGTAAGAAGATTATTATACAGGTATAGGATGTTCTAGAAATAATAGCAGACTGTTTACTATCTTTATATAGCCTAGTTCAAAAATAATGAAGCCAAAGTGTGACATGACTATGAAACTTATAAAAAGTTTATATCTACCAAATGACCGCATAATATTGTAACAAACATGTCTAAGTTCTAGAAACTCTATTTACCATTTGGCTGTGGTTTGTGGAAATAACTGATAAAAGCTGAATATCACCAAATTTTATTTATTTTTATTTCCATGGCCGTGTAAGAAAAATAGACAAAATGGTAATTTATCTTGAAATTAAATCGATATTTTTTGTTGGATGACAAAACTCATATACTCTTAAGTGTCCATGGCGGTTTTCATCAAAATTCACCACATATTTTATGAGAAAAACAGTATTTTTCGAAATTTCGTTGCATTATTAAAGAAAAAACTTACATATTTTCTCCCCAGATGTACATATTTTCCTCTAAAATGATTTCACCTGTCCTGTGTTATGCGTCTGTATGTGGGCTTCGAATTGGTACCAAATAAGTGCCACCAAAGTGAATACGTACAGAGCAAATGATGATAGAAGCGTGTTTTTTAGCCTATTTTTCCAGACAAAAAGGCAATTTTGGGTAATGGCATGACACAAAAGTAAAAAAGGTGTTCTGGTTTTGACCCAAATCGATTTTATATGCATTATCAGTTATAAATGGATGAAGCATAAGAGTAATTACAAAATTAAAGTGAAATTTTAATTGGTTATTGCATTTTTCAACAAATTGGCCCCAAATTTTGAGAAAAGCTTTACAAAGAGCAAAATTTTGATAATTAAACATTGAAGCAGACTCCAACTACTGAAATATTGTGTTGAGTATCAGTACAAGTAATACTAGAATGATTTCTTTACTCTTTACAGGAAAACCATGAAAATATGATCAATATTTTCCATAGCGTTACGCTTGCGACAAAGCCCCATGTAAGAAACCTTTGTATTTTACCACCAGAAACCAGCTGCGGACCTGGATTGCTTGATTGTTTCTCAAAACTACAAAGATTTTGCAATATTACAAGCCAAACCAGATTTAAAACAGAGCTTTTATTGCTCTGTGGCACCACAAAGTATTTTGGGCATTACGCTTGCGACGGATTCACCTACACTGCTATTCATGGGAATTTTTTAGTGAAATAAATTTTCCACAACCATAAGAAGCTCCGAAATTGGTAAGAAGATGTAAGACTAGGTCTCAGAGGCCAAAAGATTCAACTGACACATGTCAAAGGGACACTAAAGCATCCCAGAGCAGTAAGCGTCAAATTTGACTTAATTTTTCGAAGTCAACCTTTGAATGCAAATAGCTCAATAATGTCAACACAGGCAAATGAAAGTACTTGATTTTATGGATTGATGAAGCCTGAGGATGTAGAGATTCCAAAAAGTGTTGGGAAATTGTCTTAGAATACATACAAATTTGTAAAACTGAAAGAATTCAAGTGGTCAAAAATGTTATGTCACGTTTTTTTAGTGAAAAAATGCTTGTTTTTCAATGTAAGTGGACTCTATCTCAATAACTGTGAGCCAGAATGTCGTGAAATTTTCAGGAAATTTGCACAAGAATATACTTAATGCAATGGTGTATCTTTTAGTTGTCACATACAGCCATTCTCATATTTTGAGACCCCTACAGAAAATATGCTGCGTGGCTTCATTATTTTTGAATTAGGCCATATAGCTGTATAGGCCAACCTCGAAGTTCATCGATTATCATATCAGTGTAATCTACGATGAAAACAAAAACTCGTGGCATGCATGAATTTATACTTTCGAAATATTGGACTCTAGAGAAACTTACGAAATATTTCCAGGGTGTTACTGTTATCCTTACAGTATTTGTAGTTCAGTTAAAATGTTGCCTGTAAGTAAGTAAAATGGGTGATGTTTTGCGGAAGTATGAATTCTCATCCTTTTATAGATGAAAAGACACCAAGGAAAATATTTGAGGCGTGTGAGATGCAAATGGCTGCCAATTTTCTTTTTGAGCTCAGGATTACATATGGCATGGTACCACAACCATTCATATAAACAAGATTATAATCCAGCCTGCTATTTTGTAACAGGGCCTTTTGAAACACTATCAGAAGTTTTCAGAACATAAGAATATGTGGCAAATCCAGGGAGTTTTTGCCGAGGAAATGATAATTGAACATTCGAGCATCCATTTATCCTGCATCATGGACTATAGCAATATTGCATGGCATATATATATATATACATATATGCATATATATCTTATCAATATAATGTTAAACGGTACAACGTGGAACACACTTATTTACAAGAGAAGGTCAGGCAAATTCTCCTTTGGCCATGTCAACATAGAATTTTTGCCAACTGACATAGAAACTGCGGAGGCAGTTAATCAATATCAAAGTAGCTTCAAGGTTATACTTTGCGTAGGTTTGGTTCACAGTGACTACGAACACAGTTCTGAGTGGTTTTCTTTTTTCTAGCTAACAGAGGCCCCATTTAAGCATGTAACTCCCAAACGGAGCCTCCATTTGGGACTTCAGGGAGTTATGGGAGTTAGCAGGAGTTGGCGGGAGTTAGTGGGAGTTACGGGAGTTAGTGGGAGTTAGCAGGAGTTAGCGGGAGTTACGGGAGTTAGTGGGAGTTACGGGAGTTAGTGGGAGTTACGGGAGCTGGGAGTTAGCAGGAGTTAGCAGGAGTTAGTGGGAGTCACGGGAGTTATAGCAGGAGTTAGCAGGAGTTACGGGAGTTAGTGGGAGTTACGGGAGTTACTGGGAGTTAGTGGGAGTTAGCAGGAGTTAGCGGGAGTTAGTGGGAGTTACGGGAGTTAGTGGGAGTTATTGGGAGTTACGGGAGTTAGCAGGAGTTAGCGGGAGTTAGTGGGACATAGCAGGAGTTGCAGGACGTCAAGGAGTTCCGAGAGTTACATGCTTAAATGGGGCCTTAACAGCAATTGATTTTAAACAAATTTACTTTTTCTGAAATAAAACATAAGACAGAACAGAATTTCAATATTTGTTGAATGGAATCGCAGGTAATCCTGAATATTTATTCATGCACTCAGCCAAGAAGATTTTAAACAATGGAGCTGTCTTTGAAGCAAAATGGGAATCTTGGCTGACCCGGTATTAGTGAGGCTGTGGATGGGGTTTTGTGTCCCCCTGTCCATTTTACTTTTGAATTCCCCGTCTCTTTGCAATTTTTCTTAAATTTAATTTTTAATTCCCTGTCCGTCAGCTCTGGAAAGAGTTTTGTGTCCCCCATGTCCCTTGGCCATTATACTTTTGAATTTCCTGTTCCTTGGTCATATTACTTTTGAATTCCTTGACCCCCATAACCACCCATCCTAGCCGTTCTAGTACTATAATGTAGTACTTATGGGTATAAATGGTATCAAAATGCATTTTATCTGTTCTTCAGATAACATATTTAAAGTTTGATAAGTAAAGTATTTGTAGTATACAGTAACTATACACTTATTTTTTAAACAACATAAATAATCACAAAAATGTATACTACATGTAGTGGAAATCAAATTAATGCAAATTTTTAGAAACTTTTTTTTTTGGATGAAAAAAAGAAGAAAAATAATTTGATTTCCCACGATTTACTGCATCAATTTTTTGGTGACATTTTATTGGATGATAAAGCTAGACCCAGATCCAGTTCAAGGACGGTGCACACTCTACTAAACCAATAAAATGGTATTTACTAAACATTTTATGAGTTAAGTGTATTTTGCAGTGCATGTCTGCCTCACTACATGCCTGCCATCACGTAGGCTAAACTATTTAAAATAATAAACTTGCTTCTGTGAAAATAACAAGTATACTGAAGTTGTATACAAAAATAGATTTTTTATAACATTGTTAAGTTTTATTTTGTTTCTCGACACATATTTTTAAAGGCATTGCTTTAATTTTCTGTGACAGGGGTTTTTTAATTTTCAACTTTCTTTCTCAGGGTCATTGAATCGGTTGTAAAAACTGAAACAACATGAAAACAGAAACATATATATATTGGCAAAATAAAATTAAAAATCCCATTTTCATTTTCTGATTAACTTGGATAAGTGATCAAACATATGATTGGAATGAAATCGATGGATGGATGACTGACAGGCTTTTAATTTTCCTGTTTAAAAATGTATGCACTTGTCAGGCTGGTTAGGACAGGAGTAAAGCGTGGAAGACAAGTGCTGCAATGAGGCAAAGGATAGTTGAAACAGCTGTCCAACATAGTTCAAGATGATCTGCCCAAAGGGCACACACCATTAAAACAACCTTGCTATTTAACGTGTCACATAGAAATGTGTGGTAGAAAAATATGTCTATGCCACAACATGAAGACAACGTCGAGATTTTTTCATGATGCTGTGACAACGTTGAACAATGCTAGCTGCATGCATGCTAACATCCTATCTCGACATGACAACACAATGTCATGAGAACGTTGTTTCTGCCATGGACACAATTCTATGTAATTTACACCAACATCACCATGTTGTCACAACGTTGCTGCAACGTAGAATTGCCCATTGCGTGGCAAGAGCTGGACTCGAACCCAGGACCCAGCGATTGGAATGCCCAAAGCACTAGGCCTACCAATTGGCCAACTGATCTAACACAATGTCATGTCACAAGCTGCAATCTTAACGCAAAAGGTTCTTGATGGTATACATATTATATAAAGAACCCACGGCCAAAAAAGGTTCTAGATTTTTTTAGGCTTTAATTGAATTGAAAAGGTTCAATACTTGGTGGGAAGGCACTATGATATGACCCTATTCTCCTAGCTTGGGGGAAAGGGGTTCCATTGTGGGAGTTCAGTGCAGCTGGATAATCAAGTATTGCTTTTGCTTGCTGTTGGAACCCTTTTATATGTTGAGTAATGAACCTAGGGTTCCTTATCTATACCAGCTTATAAACCTTATAAAGTTTCCATATAGAACCTTTTTGTTAAGAGTGTACGTACTAGTTGTGTGTATTAATCTGGCCATCAACCTGTCTGCTTTTTCGCATGCATTTACATCAATTTACCATCAATTTCCATAAATTGTATTGGATGGGGGTGAAGGTCACAATGACATTATCGTCTGAATGAAAAAGTGACCAAAAAAAAAACCAATTTCAATTTCAAATTCCATTGATTCACTCTCACCATACAGAGTAATTTTCCACAATTACATAATAATAGGCCAGGTCTCTTGGTACATTAGATTAAATGACATCAATTTATTGTTTTTGGTAAATGTGTTGGTTAGAAATTCTGAAAGTTCTGCAATACTTGATTTACAAGTATACATTTGTGATATAAATGGCTGAACAGTAGCATGAGGATCCCTAAAACGTTCATTATTCAACTTTTAAAAAGGTTCCAAGTTCCAACAGCAAACAAAAACAACACTAAGATAATCCAGCTGCACAAAACTTCCACAACGGAACCGCTTTCTCTCAAGTTGGGAGCATATAGAGTTCCATCATAGGGCCTTCCTGCCCTTGGGAAAAACTTCTTTTTACTCGCGGATTGAAGACAAACCTTTTTTTTCGCGTGTGAAGGAGCGACAAAACCTTTCTATCACTATTTTAACATTATGGCACTTTGCGACAGGCTAAAATAAGCATAATTTGTATGTGCTTATAAAATTTTGTGTCCGAGAGCAGGGCCTCGGG
The DNA here is from genome assembly GCA_026936325.1 of Platynereis dumerilii. Taxonomy (NCBI): domain Eukaryota; kingdom Metazoa; phylum Annelida; class Polychaeta; order Phyllodocida; family Nereididae; genus Platynereis; species Platynereis dumerilii. Next base: position 5,483,548 of record JAPTHN010000004.1, read on the forward strand.
CCCTTTGTCGTCATCAATGGGATTTACATATCAAAGTTGGTGTGGGTCGAAAAGCATTTCACAGATGCAAGAACCACCCAAAGTTATGATGCCATTATGATGCCCAGTGTTTACACTGTTGCACTAGATGCCCTGACTTTAATCTTATGTCTCACTGCTCTAAATAGTTAACTTTAATCCCCCAAATTCCTCCTTGCTCAGCAGACGATTTCTTAGAAGAATCTTCTTCTTCTTCCCTTTGGCCCTTCCGCCCTGAGACAAAGTGGGGTGCACCACAACCTGAGATTTATGCTTCAGCCAATTACTAAAGATAGACAGCTAGACAGATAGACAGATAGACACATAGATAGACAGATAGATAGATTGACAGGTAGATTGATAGATCTATAGATAGAATGCAACTTTTAACAATTTATAGAGATGTGTTAATGTAATGATCATATCCCATTGAGTTATAAGGTTTATTAAATAGCTCGAGGACACGGTGCATGCATTGCATGCTATTTTTTTTTTATGTAAAGAAGAAGATGGAATTAAACATTTATTTATTGTAAGTTCCAAGTTCACATATTTTACAGGATTTGTGAAAATATTAAAAAAATACAAGTACTTACAAAGAAAAGCTGCCTGCGAAGATTCACTGGCATCAACAGCGATAACCACATTAAAATCCTTCTTGGCTCCTTCTGCCATTTTTGATCTGTTTACTGTACTGTTTCCCTGATGAGAATGAAGCCTCTAGTTTAATACTAGTACGTGAGCACAGTGCCCTTTAACTGGGCGACTGTGACCCACTTACATATCTGATATCTGCAAGGGTCCTTTTACTAGGCCACTATGCAAATGCTTCAGCTGATGCTTGTCAACAAAATGTCCTAGAAAAAAAATTGTCATGGTATCTGCGACATTGCAAAAATTCCAAAATGTTTGTCTGCATGCCAAATGTAAAAATGGAGCACATTCTCAAGCATTTGCCCTTTACGGGCTTGTATCAATAACTAATTGATACTATATTGATCAGAAAAATACTAAACACTTTTGGAAAACCCGTATTAAACATAGATACAATCCTTCTATACAATCCGGCACTGGAGATTTTTATCTTTTCGCCGGCTTTTAGCAGTGTTTGGTGACCGTCAATGGTCACCAATAGACAATACACAAAATTTATTTATCGTCGGTTTTTACAACGAAAAACTTTAGTGACAAGTGACTAGTGTCACCGACAATAAACAGAAAGCATATTAAATTCATATAAAACCAAAATTGATAACAATTAAGTTAAAAAAAAGTATAAAAATTAGAATTTTAAGTAGGGGAAGCTTGGGAGAGTTGGGCCACTTTTTACATTCTTGCACCTCCTGGTAACAGTAATGATTATATAAACATGCTTAATGCATGTATTGTATCTTGAAATATTTCAGAAAGATATCTTTAAGTTTGCACTGATATTTTCCCAAGAACACATGAGCTACAGCCCTGCGAATATTGGAAAAAAATTGGCCCAACTCTCCCCATCAAGTGGGAGACTTGGGCCAATCAGGGGGGAGACTTGGGCCATTGCAATATATCAGGTTCGTTAAAGCTGTACTTGAGGCCATAATAATTTTAACCTGTAGTGTGGTTGTCATAGAAGTCATTAATCCTGATTTGAGGCCTCTTGCAACTCTAGTTTGCTGTCAGACTTAAGCCTCGGCCTGATGGCCCAACTCTCCCCATCTAGATTTCCTGATATCTAATTTTATTAGACCATGAATAATTATTAAGGCCTAGAAATATTCAATCTCTGTTGAAAATTGCTCTAGACAAGTTCTTCTGTCTTAATAAAAATAAATCTGGGTAAATGCAACACATGTGGGGAGAGTATTGGCACTGTCCCAACTCTCCCCCATTCGACCATTTTTCTCTAAATCCCAATTATGACAAAACTGGTTGTCTGATAATTTTCCAAAATATGTTAATAACAACTGAATAGTCAAGCCTACCAAGCATGCCATAGAAAATTTTTTCAGTCCTTGTTGTCTGACAGACAATTAAAAACTCATAACATGGCTCAGTTTTTCCGTTTTTCATCCAAATTTGAATTTTCTTCTCTCTAAAGATCGTGACAAGCAAATTAGCCAGAAATGTTACATCCATTGAAAGATTTTTATTTTCATAAAATTTTGGTCGCTGCAGCTTTCTCAAAAATTTTTTAGTTTCCTCAAAAATCAGGGTGGCCCAACCCTCCCTGCGGCCCAACTCTCCCAAGCTTCCCCTATTATAGAACAATTTTAAAATATCGTAGCAAGAGCGCAAGACCTTTCTGAAATTGGTTTGAACAGTCAATTTTTTTAATCTCATTAGGGAGCTTAGGCTACCAATGTAAGAAATTACATTTCATCAGACAGACACCAGGTGTCATTGGTGTACCTTTATCACTACAAGATACCGCCTGGAGTCTGTAGTAGGAACTATCCATGCAAAATGGCTGTGGTCTTGACTCTTGCGAACGATTAATTCTGATGCTCCAGGTTGGTTTCGGCAAAAGTTTTGGGCTTCCGCCGTCCATTTTATTTTGAATTTTGTTTCACGTGAAAAGACTTCCTAAAGAGCTCAAAAGTTCTCCCAATTGATCAAAATTTTAAAATAATGCATCCATATCTGTGCTGAAGGAATTTTATTCCTTTATACATACACAGAAATACACCAGAAATATCATGTCCATTCATACTGTTCTTGTTGTCGTCGTCTTCTTGCTTCTCCCGTGCGCCGTCTCCCGCTGGCCTTATATATGCGCCGTGACGTCACGGCGCCCGGCGCGCCGCCAGCGGGAAACGGCGGTTCCATGAACTAAATTCACCACATTCTCCCCTTCAATGTTTTTTGGGACATCACTGGCGAGCCCGAGCAACCTTTTGAACCTCTTCTGATCTGGGAGGGGAGGATCCAGCCATCTGACCTACAGCCGAGGATGATGGTGAGGATCTCCCGCCGGAACATTGTCTTTGCGGAACGTCATCCATCAGGGTCCTCGTCGGGGAAATCCTTTGGGAACATCATCGACAGAGAGCGTCATCTTCGGGGAACATCATCGACTGAGAACGTCATCTTCGGGGAACAGCATCGACTGAGAACGTCATCTTCGGGGAACATCATTGACCGAGAACGTCGTCTTCGGGGAACATCATTGGGGAACGTCATCTTCAGGGGCCTCTTTTAGCGAGACTGTCATCTTCGGGGGACCTCATCTTCGGGAAACGTCATGTTCAAGGATTGTCTTCATGCGGCAGCATCTCGTTTACACCATGGATGACTCAACGTGCATTTATAAAGTCCTCTTCACCAGTATAGGTAGAAGCGACGACAACTGAACCTGGGACTTCAACAGACCGTGACCAAAGTCTACACTCACACAGAAAGCAACTGGAAAGCGACTCGACACTCCGAACGACTCCTACATCAACACGTGGTCAATTAATGACACGACTGATTAAACATATTGAACGTCTTAACTATATTTCACACAGATATCACAGAACCATGTTCTGAAACAAGTATAAACCCGAATAACATAATAATAACACCCAAAAACAATGTGACAAACAACACCATTGGGAACGTTAAAATTGTAACCGGTTCTCAGGTCACGTAGTAGATCATGACGGCCGTCAGGGACTGAGGCCAGTACATTTACATTTGCCCTAGATGCGATGTGACGAACGGCCGTCAAATGTTGAGGCCAGTTTTCTCACAACGGGTAACTAAGGGAATGGATTCGCCCATCAAGCAGTCCTGCGGCTACATGGCTACGCTCCACGAAACCATGAAACACCCCATCACTGAGACTACTCTGCAGAACTAAGCAAGAACCACGCTCCAGTCTCCACAACACCCACCAGGGACTAACTGTACATGGGATAAAATGCAGCGATGTAACAACTTCAAACGTAACCTTCAAGGCACAACTGTCCACACCCAGCTACTGAGTATAACAAGAAACATCATGAACGTGATCATTAACAATTTCGTCTCCAACGAGAAACGGGGTTAGTAAAACAACAAACTCAATATTAACCTACAAAACACCATGTCACAAGAACGATGTGAGAGGCCCGGTGCTATCGACCACAAACTACAAGACATACTATACATCAAAGTTCCCTACAACGCCAAGTGGCCACCCACACAACAGGAAGACAGCAACTAGTTAGTTAGAAACATCAACAAACGGAACAAGAGTTAATGTAACGGAGGCCGGAAACTCCTCAGACCTACCACCAAGCTAATGATAAGGAATCCACCATCATATGTACAAAAATCAATTTCGGATACTTAATCTTGATATTGACATAGCCGGATTCAGCGACCCGGCAGCGGAGACTTCGAAGACGGGGACAGACACCACAAGCAACCAAAAGATCGGAAGGTCAACCGGGCAGCCATCACTCACTGAGGCCAGCGCCGTCAACACCATGTAGGTTGTCAAGAGTCCATAAAAGCCTCACAACTGGGACTACTAGTCCCATCCCCATCCAAACCCCTGATATTACAGAGCGAATAATGACGGCCGTCAGGGATTGAGGCCAGTTTTAGCACACCCTGGAGGAAACATCATGGAAACAGCGATTAAGCATGAGTTGACAAGACGGCCATCAAGCACTTGAGGCCAGAATTGTCAACTTTATGTAACAACTCACTAAAATCATCCAAGCAGAGAGGATGCCACACGCCAGCATATACCCAACCAAGGCTCGAGGCTCGCACCGTCAACAATTTACCTCGGACAAGGCAGCCGTCAGAACCTTGGAAGGCCAGTGCGAGCAGAAATAAAACCTAATTCCACATCCCCCCTCCCCCTGCAAAAATAAATTCCTGCAGGAGTGGATCCTCTTCATGGAACTTCACCTGACGCCCACGGGTAGCTGATGAACGTCCAAGAAGTTTGTTCAACGCTGCCTCCTCCTTGACTGCAACCAAGGCATCCCCAACTGTCGTCGGTCGCAATCTGGCAGCATCTCGTGCGGCATTGCCATCCCGGACTCCTTTCAGGAAAGCTTCAGTGGCGAACTTATTACGATGCTCCTCGTCGATTCCCTCGTACGCCATTGCGGCAGACTTCTGCAGCCTGTCGGCGAAGTCTTCAAGTGTCTCATCGATCCGCTGACGGATATCATATATCTCGCCGCGGATCACATCTGGGCGATCAGGAGTTCCAAATCTCTTCTTGAACTGTCTCTTTAACAACTGGTAATCACCCGTTGTCCCATCAGGTAACGTCATAATGTACTCCACTGCTTTGTCAGATAAACACGCCTTGAATTGTTCCAACTGCTCTGCTTCATCCCAGTTATACCGGCTGGCCATGCCCTCGAGTTGGTATAGGAAAGGGTCATACTCGCCATCCGAACCGTTGAACTCTGGAAGACGTGGTCGGGGAAATACAGCACCAAGACGGGGCGGTTCACGATGATTAACAGAACGGTGAGCGCTGCACACTGGGAGAGGAACATCAAAATCATCCTCGTGATGGGCCCGAGTGGGTGGTGGCCAATACGGGGATGAATGACGCACTGAAGATGGATCCCTTGAGGGTCTTCCCGAATCCTCCTGGGTATAATCGGTCGGTTGACTGGAAGCAGATTCTTTGGAACCGTCTGGTTTCCCACCTTTTCCCTCCTGTTCCTGCCGTAACTGGGCAACGGTTTCACTGACCACCTCCCGGATACACTCCCGAAAGTCTGATAGAGAAGGGGCATCTCCTTGAGGGACAGGTCGGGTGAGATTGGCCCATACTGGGGCCGGGAACAGGTCCGGCTGCTGCTCCGGTTGAGCCCAAGAACCGGAGTGAACATCATCTCGAAGAGGAATGGATGATCCGGAGGTGACGTGGGAACGAACTGGCTCCGGTGCCACAGGTTCAGGTGGGTGGCGCCGAGGTCCCAACTGGGAGTATGTGGTTCCTTGCACGGCCTTCAACTCTTCCACTGAAGTCGAACTCCCTGCTTGATTCAAACGTCGTGGAACATAAGGAATGGTCTGCACTGGCCGGGATCGAGGGCTGATCCCAGAGACACGAGGGTCCGATCGGTGTTCGGCGGAGGGGCGGGACTTCACTTCCTGGTACTGAGGAACAGCATGGCGCACCGTTGGCTCCTTAACAGCAGAACCAGTACATCCATCGGATGGCGGGATGTCTACGGGCACGGTGGTGGCGAGGGAACGTCGTTCAGTCTTAGCGGTACTTCGACTGGACCGAGAACCTCCCCAACCGGATGGTTGGACTGTTGAAGTTAACTGAGGTCCCTGGTCCCGTCGCGGACCACTAGCATCGGAAAGAACCCGCACCTGCTCATCAGACGAACTAGACGGAGGCTTCAATGGATGGGCGGAGGGGACCACCACTCTTGGAGCGGATCGAGGATCGACAGATGTTGCTACCAAGTTGTCACGAAGGGACAACCCCATAGAGTCCCACTTCATATCTTCAAGGGAATTCTCCTCCACTTCGTCTTCGTCCAGAGCACTTCCAGCAGTTTGTCGACTAGGATCCTCATCAGCCCACTGTAACTGCTTCAGCACAACATCACTGGTTCGGGCCGGTCCTTGTGGTCGGTCGGTGGCTTGGAGATATTTCTGGAATTCGGAGACGCCCTGTTCCCGAGTGGGTGGCCAATGAATGTGGGTAGGAGGAATCTGCCGCATGATGTGGCCAAATACCACAGTCGGGTCAGCTTGGTCCACCTCCAATTCCTCGGCCGCCTCTTCTGGCACTTCCTCAACAGTGGGTTTGGCCTCGGGAGGCAGATCAGGCTCACCAACAGATCCTAGTGGGACCGCCGAGATAACATCGGTGTCAGCATACGATTCAAACTGAAGACGACTCGCGCAGGCATCAATGTAATGTTCAATGTCCGCCTGGCGCGAGCGACCATTTGACCAATCCAACGGTCTTTCCGGAGAACGGCCACTTTTGGATCTCCGGGATAGGGTTGAGCTGGGTGTGCCGTTACGGCTACGTTGCACGGACAGGTCAGCTAATTGTTCAGAAACCCGTTCCATGACCCCCTTGAACTCACTGGCAACCGCATCCAATCTGGATTCCAAACTTCCTTGAACACCACGGACCATATTTTCAATGTCCGTCCGTTGGCGCAAGACGTATTCTTCTGTATCATGGGCTCTTCGTAACATCCGAGACACCCACTTCCTCTGACTCGTGGTACTGCGACGACTATTATCTGATGCGTTGTCATCAGAAGAGCTCTCCGCCGTCTCCGACGGTACATCCACCGTCGAGTCCCGATATTTGGAGAAAGATGTCATCATTGGTGCGGATGCCGAAGACGTTGTCACTGGAATGTTCATATTTTCAGGAAGGGCCTGCCGGCTCTGCACTTCAACAGCTTCCGGTGACACTTCCGGTCCGCCGACTGCACCGGCCTGCTCTGCCGCCGGGGCCACCATCTCTGAGGATTCCACCATGGCAACAGCAGCTGACAACTTATCACCAGATTTATCACCAGATACCTCCTGTCCAAAACAGATGACACCGCTATCCAATAACCGACGCCAATGATCCCCCAGTTTCACCCGACCTTCCAGAATCTCTAAAGTTAATTCAGGCGTAACTTCGCGTTCACGAAGTATCAGGGCAGCTCGGGCTTCACCAACTTGTGGCAAAGACAGAAGCTGTTCATATGAGGCAGTCCTAATATCAACAGGGAGTGTCATGTTCACCAGATAACGATTGAACATATACCAAATAATCAATTATTTGGAGCTGTTACTGCCAGTTGACGGCCGTCAGCAAGCTGAGGCCAGAAAAACGCGGCAAGTAACAGAAGAAACCAATAGATACTGAAATGAAGATGCAAGGCTGAAAGGCCGCCAAAATGTTTGGGGCCCTGACAACCAGGCATCCACAAAACAATAAATATCGCGGACAATAAATATCCACAGACAACAATAAATATCCACAGGCAAACAGTCTCCTATTGAGTACTGATATTTATTGCTCTGTGGACACAGGACTCTTTTAGGTTCCTAGACTTGTTTCCCTGACAGTTACACTGTATTAACTGCAGCTACCTCAGCCCAAGACGAGTCACACAGTGCGAGGTTAGGTTGATAATTGTCAGTGTGGGGTCCTCGCAACCAAGTGCTGTATCGCTGGATACAGTCAAATAGTAAGAGGAGACATACGCGTTGCAATGGTCACGCTGAAGCGTCTAGAGATAGAAGGAGGAAACGTAAGCGTAGTCACGCTGACGCACAGTAACGACGGAATTAAAGACAACTATTATTATGGCCACACTGCGATGAAGCCCAAAATAACCCCTTAACTGCACAATACGCGAATCAGTTGCAGACACGACACAACCGGATACGGCACCGTACCGTATCAGGCGACGAGTATCTGCGCACAGAACAATCAATTCTCCCTCTATGGATGGAGAACAATGGGTTCAATTATAGGTTTAGTTATGTAATCCCTTAAGTCACACTTTAGTAAGTCACACTGGGGTTAAGTCACAAACGGGGTATACATGAGTCACACTTTAGTAAGTCACAAACGGGGTATACATGAGTCACACTTTAGTAAGTCACAAACGGGGTATACCTGAGTCACACTTTAGTAAGTCACACTGGGGTTAAGTCACAACCGGGGTATACACAAGTTAGTTTCTGGAAGTTATATCAATAATTTCCTCAAAATTCACACCAACTGTATGCCTTGGCGAACACCCGACTGTCAACTGACAATATGATAGGACGAGTTGGGGTAATCCACCCGGCACTACAGACTGGCCCTACAAAGGAGATACCTGAGGTGACTACACTGAGTTGACTCACTATCTGATCAACCAGCTGGTCCTCTGATTCACTAATACAACCAACTAACGGAAGTATGCTAGGATTTAACCTGTAACTGGAAATGACTTGGACTTACTAATTATTTCATTTAAAGTCAATTCAAAGGGTCCTTGGAACAAGTCAACTTAACCAGGGATCTGCGGGACAAGTCAACTTACCAGGATAATTTTACGAACAAGGGTAAAACACTGGGGGACAATGTCAGAAGGGCCACCAATCAGAGACGGGGCCACAATGTAGACATGTCAACCAACACCGGCTTTCCTACAAGTTCAACCTTCCTGTAGACTCACCAAGGGAAAGCAACTTTTAACATAAAGGCAGACATGACCTCAATCAGCATTGCAGCAATCACGCAGAATCACAATAAGTACAAGATGGAAACAGTGAATAAAATTAGTCACCTGTGGCTTGCACCCAATCCTAAATGGAACTAAGTCCCCAGCAGAGTCTTGAATCGAGTAAAGTCTTGAATCGCACAAGTTCCTGAATCACCAAAGCTTGAATCACCAAGTCTTGAAATGAGCAAAGTCTTGAAATGAGCAAAGTCTTGAATCACAAAGTCTTGAAATGAGCAAAGTCTTGAATCACAAAGTCTGGAAATGAGCAAAGTCTTGAATCAAATCATTGATGTGCACAGCCAGAAGCAATCTGAGATCCAAGAACACTGGGCACAACTTCCCCAAAGGCACTGCTGGATCAGCAAAAGTGAACCCCAATTACTGCTGTGATCCAAAAGTTGAGCCCTAATTGATTATGTAATCAATTCCCATGCTTAATCAAAATTTTACACAGACTATCCCAACTTTCTCAAAATTCACACAATCTGTATGCCTTGGCGAATAGCCCAACCGTCAACAGTCTTTATGATAGGACAGGCTTGACTACCCCACCCGGCACTACAAATAAAAGTGAAAATTAAGATACAGGTATGTCACTGGTAATTGTTACAAAATAATATGCAATCATACAGGACCCTCCCCCTCAAAAAAAACAAAAGGAGAAGCAAAAACTAAAAGACAAACGACAACAATTGCACTATTGCTAACCAGCAATGCTAGCTAGCAATCTAGACGACACTGCCACATTAGACACAAACGCACATGGCCTGCAGTGCAAACACACTATAGAAAAATCAAAATTTCACAACAGAGACGAAGTGACAATACCCAATAAGTTAAAGTATTGGACAAAACAATATTCAGAACGAAATGACACCACAAAATACAATGGCACACGACGACTAGAGCAGATAAAACCGCCGTGAAAACACTGACAAAATCAGCAAGGCCCAGCCGCCATTAACATGCGGTCAAGCCAAACTCTAGACTGAACTAAAGTCCACAAAAAACGCCTCAAACGTCGTACTAGAAATGCCAGAGCACATCCAGGCTCCAGTTCACTTACTGACACCAATGAAGGAATTTTATTCCTTTATACATACACAGAAATACACCAGAAATATCATGTCCATTCATACTGTTCTTGTTGTCGTCGTCTTCTTGCTTCTGCCGTGCGCCGTCTCCCGCTGGCCTTATATATGCGCCGTGACGTCACGGCGCCCGGCGCGCCGCCAGCGGGAAACGGCGGTTCCATGAACTAAATTCACCACAGTGCCACATAAATGATCATTTACCACATTTATGATCAACATTTGAGGGCTACGACGCTCATTAGGGCACACATAATTGATCTTTAGTTCTCGGATCTTCTCAAGGCACTCTTTCTAGGGTAGGTCGGTAGGAGAAAGAAAAAAAGGTGAAAAATTTTTTTTTTTCCCATTGGTAGGAAATCTATTGTGTCGGTGGGTCCGCGAAGCTAAGAATCAATTTTGTGTGGCCTAAATGAATTTCGAAGGCTGGACTCATTGCATGTAAGTGTCAAGTGTAGCCTAAGTTTGGTGTATGGAGTCTTGGACATACCGGCCCATGACACTGATGACCAATCAACTAATGGACGATACGTTCACTTCCTGACTTCTCATTTCTCAACATGGCGTCAACGCATGAAGGTCGTTGGTTACACATAAAGACACACCCTTGATGAAGTGAATATGGAGGATGTTTATATATATGTCCTTGTGACTGAATTTGTAACAGGGGTGTGTCAGACTCCAAATGATGAGAGGAAGGAAAAATGGAAGAAGGCAAGAAAGGAAGAAGAAAAGGAAAAAAGAAGAAAGGAGGGATAGGAAGAAAGGAGCTCGAGCTAGGGAGGAAAAATGGAAGAAAGCAAGAAAGTGAGAAAGGAAGGAAAAAGGAAGAAAGAAAGGATAGGAAGAAAGGAGGGAATAATTAACAAAACAGGAAGGATAGGAGAAAGAAGGAAGGAAAATAGAAAGAAGTAAGGAATGGAGGATGAAATGACAGAGGGAAAGAAGAAAAGAAGGAAAGCAGGAAGAAGGCACTGATGTTGCATCTATCATTCTGTCTTCACATTCTTCAGTTACAATATGACCCATTTTTGGCATGTTCTATAGTCACCAAGAAACATTGCCATCCAGCTATGATTTGTTATTTGCATATGGAGATTGCAAGAAAACCCATTTCTTTTTTTAGTCGTCATATAGAGCCCACAGCCTGAGGCAATACCAATCCTAACATGATGATATTGAGCAATTTGATACCAAGATGCCTGCCTTATCCTACATCATCTGAGAAGCAAATTGCTCCGGAGAAACTTTATTTTTTGCCAAACAAACAGATTACTAAAATCAAAAGTGGACACTTCTGCACTAAATATTCAGCTTCATTGATGCAGTTTTATGTTATAACATGGTGACTCAGCGAGATGCTATTGCAAACATTTTTAGTTCGGAGTTGGAAACGTGAACACATCCATATATGCTACAAAATTCTGACTTAATAAGTGTATTGTTAACCGAATTTAAAGAATGTAGAAAGTCTCATTTTTGACACCGACCGTTCACACACTTTTTTACACGAAGCCCTAACTTCCCTTTTACAAAATTTTCTCTGAGTCTTCAATCCAATTCCTCGAGTTCTATTTTGAGTTTCCAACTTCTATTAAATTAGACACACTGATTGCCCCATACCCTATGCATTGACCATCCCCTAATCAGTTACCTTGGGAATCAGCTATCCTATTTTCTGGTAACGAAATTCGACTAATTCACACCTGATTGGATTGCAACCGCCGAACGGCCATATTGAGAAGAGGAAAGTTTCTAGAAACTTCAACAGTGCTGCTTGTCAGTAAGTGAACTGAGACATTTCTTCATTTGGTCAATGCTAAAAAACCAATCTGCTTGTTAAATTTGTGGGAGCATGCACTCTCAACCGATGACACAAACACATATTGGGTCATAAAGGGCTGAAGGCGGGTATTTTAAGTATATCTGACACAAATGGATGCCAATTTTTCTTTGCTGTACTTGGGAGTTACACTGTAAAATTGGATGAACTGAGTCAGCTTTATACAAATGATTGAGTGAGAGAGTTGCAGAATATTTTTTGAGCAAACATAAAAATTAGCACTTTAAGAGATGCTTGTAGATAGACTGCCTATGATATATCTACCCCTTTGCCTGTCACCTGCATAATAACGTGCAAGCACTTTAAGAGATGCTTGTAGATAGACTGCCCATGATATATCTACCCCTTTGCCTGTCACCTGCACAAGGGTATCTGTCATGTGAGACCTGCCAGAGGGTATCTGGCCTGTGACCTACTTTTGGTCTGCAGAAACTCAGCCTGTCTGTTTTCTTTATTAATTTCTTCATCTCAGAAAGACACCAAAAGTTTATCAACGCAAGATAAAATTCTATTGAGACTGTATGCAAAGTTTTAATGACAGAGATGAAACAGCATGACCAAGGCAGTTGTCATAAGTTTCAGAGCCTTCCTCCCACAATAGAAATGCTGCTTGCAAGCAAGCAAGCATCTCTAAAAATTGCTTGTTGTTTTTAGCTAAAACAATCTGTCTGTTATTTCTAAGTAAGTGAAACAAAATACCGATGTGATTTAATTGCATGGGAAACTTATACTTATCACAGATTATGACCAGTAATGTCCAATATGTAAAAATTTACAGCCACTCAGGTCTCATTTACGTTAACTATCGCCGTTTATGGTGCCATATATTTTCAACTCATCAGATGAGAAGCCTGGCTCTGATCACATGCTTTGCCCTTATTCTGTTATATTATACCAAGGTGTATTGTTCAAGCTCCCCCTATGGGAAAATAACAGTCGTCTTGTGTGGTCATATTTGCGGAAGTTGCCATAAACAGTATTCTTGGGATATCCCATGGCCACCAGGCCTGTTTTGTGGTGGCTGGGAAACAGGCTATAGTTTGCTCACCAAAGGGAAGACTGAGGTTCCAATTTAGTCAAGAGATGGCTCTGTAGTCTCCTAAGTTCTGCTTGGCTGTCAAAGGGAATTCCCTTGTGATGTATTCTGATATGGGTGCACACATAGGTAAGATTGGCCAAACAAGGTTTAATTCGAGTCTAAATGCAGTGTAGTGGGTGAAAATCATCTCTAAGTGCAGCTGAGAGACTATTATCTTGCAGAAAGTACAAGAATGTTGTGAAAGGCAGCTCCTTGAACAATTTTAATCAATTTTCTATATTTGCACTCCACCAGGTGGCACTTGAACCATACACCTTCCTCTCTATCTCTAGCACTGCTAAGCCATTGTGATTTCAGCCTGTGCTCAAAGGCAAAATATCACCGGTTTCACACTTACCACTATTGATAGATTAGATAGATGGAAATATGTCTTTTTCTTGGCGTTCTCCCATCTCCCATTCTTTGCAAACCCGCCATCAACTCATTGATTAGAGACATTTGATTCTGCTTTGTAACTTTTGAAAGAACATCCAATTAAACTCATTAAAATTCATTTGGTGACAACAACAAGAAGGTGCACTTTATCATGATGTCACCAAGTCTTGTCCAAGTCTCGTGTCTTCTCTTTAACAGAGAGATCTCATTAACGTCAGGGCCAGCGGCCAAAAAATGGCAACTGATTACCTTCATTACAGAATCAAACTTTTCAGTTTCATTCTCTATTCTTTTTTGATAGAAATTTTCACCTGAGTCACCTGACCATCAAAGCCAAAAAGAAGTTCTGCATGCAAAACCCAGGTGCTTTGCAAGTTGACGACCAAAAGAACTGCTAGAACTTTTTCAGCTTGTTTCACCTATCTACAGATTGTACGGAAACTACCCAAGAATTGGCATTAGAATGACGTCTTATTCTTCTTCTTCTTTTGTTTGTGCTGGGCTACCCTGGATCAACAGGTTCCTCATCGGAGTCACATTTGTGATGTCAAGTAATGTCAAGTGATGTCAAGTGATGTCAAGTGAGATCAAGTGAGATCAAGTTATGTAATATGATGTCATGTGATCTCAAGTGATGTCATGTGATGTCATGTTATGTCATGTGATGTCATGTGATGTCATGTGATGTCAAGTGATGTCATGTGATTTAACACTGATGTCAAAATCAGTAAAAAATACTCATCAGTGATACATGCTTTGGATTTCGTTCTCATGCATTTGATTAGTGAGATTTAACTTGCTTCAATAAAAACTTTTGCATAATTTGATAGACTGGTTCCTCATCAGGTTTTGATGACTTGACATTAACATCATAATGTGACCTCCAATGAATTGAATCTGATTGATGTTAAATCATTTGATGACATGTACAAGGGAGTAAACTTCCCTGAAAACAGCCAAATTCCATCTGGATCTTGTGTTTTCTCTTTGACAGGGGGATCTCGTGTCTGACATGAGGGCCAGGAGCTACAAAATGGCCACTGATTACCATCGTTATAGAATCAAAGTTTCTTTCATTCAATTTGCTTTTCCTTTCACTGACAGACAAGAATGTTGTCTGTCTGTTGGTTTTTGTAGCCCCAGAGAATATTCTGTCATTCCATGACATAGTGACATCAGTACAACCAGGACAGTATTGCTGATACTGCGAGGAAGCAAGTAAGATTCATTTGTCCTTCACATGTGACATTTCCCGCCTGTATATTCCTTCCCAGCAATCCACAATCATGACAGGAAGAATGAAGAATATCTATCTATCTATCTATCTATCTATCTATCTATCTATCTATCTATCTATCTATCTATCTATCTATCTATCTATTTATCTATCTATTTATCTATATATCTATCTATCTATCTATCGATTCCTTCGGATCATGACATCAGCTTCCAAATATATTACCCTGGGATACATTTACATTGTGTAGCACTTCTGCCATGCAAGTGTGACATGATAAAAAACTCTGAAACCTCTTAGCATTTTTTTGCATCGATAAAAAAAAGAAGTAGTCTCTATATTTCATAGATGACCTTTCACAACTTGGAGTCCTGTGAAATATCTATGCTACTGCCTATTGTTTTTAAAAAATCTTATGGCTGTTTTTACTTGTGCAGTGTGTTCCCCAGATATCTGTCCTTCTGCCAATCCTCTCAGCCATGTTTCAACCTCTAAAAGCTTGCAGCTCTATTACAGTAAGGTGGCTTACTACTTTCTAGCCTCTAGTGTCTGGACCACTGACTGCCCTCTGTCATTGACAACTAGGCTGCTTAGCTGGTGGGTGTCATGTTTATGTTTGCAGTTTTTACAGTCAGTTTCTTTGTCATTCTTTTTTTGCCATGCACTTCATCCTCAACTGTTACCATTCACTGTCTGCCATTTAGTTATTCTCATATGAAGAATACTCAGGATTTCCTTTTCCCTGTTGTTGATGGCATACACTCTGAGTAAAAAAGTTTTTATATGGAACCCTTGAGGGTTCTATAAGCTGGTATAGATAAGAAACCTTCAAGGGTTCATTATACAACTTTTAAAAAGGTTCCAACTGCCAAATATAAAACACAAAATGCTTTGACAATCCAGCTGCACTGAGCTCCCGCAATGGAACCCCTTTCTCTCAAGTTGGGAGCATGGGGTTCCAAAGTAGGGCCTTCCTGTCAGTATTATGTATAGAACCTTTTCAATTCAGATAAACCCTTCACAAATTCAGAATCTTTTTTGGCTGTATGTATTTTATATATGCCAGATCCTTTTGTGTTATGGTTTAACATCATTCGTTCATCACTAACATCACTCTCATTCTTTGTTCCCCACTGACCTCAGAAATGAGTTCTGTTGCCTGTCCTGTTAGCCAGTAACAGCCTTCTGCATCTTTAATCTGCATTTGAAAGAACCAAAGAATGTTGATTACCACATCATTTCACTGGGCACCATAGCATTGTTACTCTACTGCTAAAAGGAAACTGCCATTGTGTTTTTGAGAAAATGCATTCTCTTAGGTTTCATTACTGCTGTCACCCTGCTGAGAATCTCCTGAAATGGCTGTTCCATGTCTGCTAGTATGATTATCAAAAGCTAAAGAAATTATCAACTACTGAAACCTCCACTAGCAACTTTATCACATAACAGGTTGCATTGCGTTTTTGTTTTTACAGAATGTACCTTATGAAATTATATGCTCTTATTCCTACTAATGCATGTCAGTTGTAGTTAGACTAATGACATACACTTTGACTTCATATTTTGCAAACTGAATATTTCTTCATGTGTTTCAAACTAAATGACCCATTGTTTAGCGTATCAAGCATTCAGGAAGTTGCATGATATAAATCCCGAACCGCACTGTGAATATTTTTGATACAACAGCTGAATATTCTCAGCGACCGCTGACCAGTGAGAGGTACGTGGAATCTGTACTAAGAACTTTCTGATTCTAACTAGTGGCAACCTCTGATCTTAAACGACCTAGTTCTGAGGATTCCTTGAGCATTGTGCAGTAAAAGCAAACTCAAACTTTCTGCAATTTAAAGACAGAATAATTTATTTGTCAAATATCACAATCATTGGACAAACCTTGCCATGTCAGGGCTGTCAGAGTTAAGCTGCAGACACATCCATGGAGGCGATCCAATTGAAGTGATAGTAAGTTCATAGAAAGTTTTCACAATATCGTTGCCTGATCTAGTATTTGAGCTTAGCTATTTTGTGTATTCTTGTCATCTACAGCTTCAAATTTGTCCCAGGGCAGAATCAATATCACGCGTCTAAGTGAGGGGTCACCCTTGGTAATCTTATTTATCTCTTATCCTTTAAAGTAAGCCTGATTGGCAGGTAACTATCTTGTGTAAGCTGCAAAAATTGAATCATTCCTCCCCTGTAATTGCCAACCTCCTGCTCCCAGCGTGGAATTGTGACATCCGGGACAAACAGGAAATCAATAGTCCCTCTTGGTGGTGGCTCCCCCTGTTACAGTCTTGGAGCCCCAATTGCTAAAATAACTTTAGGTCCTGATTAGCAAGCAGTGGCAGATATGATCAACAAAATCAATATTCTCTGTTTCAATACACATTATTTCAAACAAGAACAATCATGGATGAAGTCCAAAAGTACAAAACCCTCTCATTTTGGGACAACAATTATATAATAGTTCATATATATACCAAAGGTACACCTGATAATTTATTTAATATGCGCTTTGTCTGCGTAGTGAATCAACTGGAATATTGTATTTGTATTTGTATTTATTGAGTTCATGGCATATATATTCACAATGTTTCATGTTAATTCATCATTCAGTACAAATTGGTTGCAAATTAAGGGTAAAGAACGAAAATAAACACAATATCCTGGCCATAGGGAAAGCACAAAAGACTTTCGTCTGTAGTCGTGCTCCCTTAATGATGAGTGAATGAAGTTGTATGAAAATGAAGGTGATGGGTTGATGGGCTATGGGAATGAGTTAGGTGGAGGGGGGAAGTGTTGGGGAGAGTTAGGGAATATGATGATGAGTGAAGGGGGGGGGGGGTTCTTCATTTTTAAGAGTTTAGGCAAACATAACAATTATCAATATTACAGTTGGAGGAATATTTGGAGATCAGGAATGATTTTATTCTGTGGTCTATGGTTCTCGTGTTAGTGGGATGCTTCAGAAATTCCGGCAGTTCATTCCAACAGATGGGGATTTTCACATTAATCAATTGGTGTTTTAATTCTGATGATCTATTAAAAATATGGAGGTTGTGGCTATTCCTGGTGGAGTGTGTATGGAGATTGCTATTTTGGGGGAGGAGTTGTTGGAAATACAATGCAGTTTTATTCGTTTTCACTTTATTATAGAATTTAATACATGAATGATAGAATATGTCTCTAATTTTTAGGAGGTCTAACTCTTTATACAATTTATTAGTATGGCTATTATATTTGGCTTTGCTGATGTTGCGAATGGCACGTTTATGAAGCAATTCTAACCTTTTCATCTCTCTATTGTTGATGTTACCCCATGATGTTATTGCATACGATAAGTGTGGATATATTAGACTGGAGTAGATTGTCTTTAATGTTTGCTTTGGTACTATGTTTTTTAAGCGTGAGAGGATTGCATTCACCTTAAGAATCTGATTTGCCTTTTTTGTTATGTGTGTTTTCCATGATAATGTATTGTCTATGTGGGCTCCAAGGAATTTTATTTCTTTAACTTGTTCTATGTTAACGTTATTGATTTTAATTTCTATGTTGCTATCATTAACTTTCTTTCTTGGTTTGTGGAAAAGGATGTATTTGGTCTTCTTGATATTTAGAGAGAGTTTATTCTTTTGGAACCATAAGGAGATAGTTTGGAGAGTTTCATTAGTTGAGTTGATTAAATTTAGCATGTCGTTATTATGGAAAATTAGGTTAGTGTCATCTGCAAAGAGTATAATATTGCAGTTAGTAGGATGAGGGATGTCATTTATGTAGAGTAGAAAAAGTAATGGTCCTAATATTGAGCCTTGGGGTACTCCGCATGAAATGGGCAGTTTGGAGGAACAGTGTTCTAAGTATTGGACATACTGCTGTCGATCGGTAAGATAATTTGTAAACCACAATTTTGGGAGACCTCTTATTCCTAATTTTTCCAATTTATTAAGTAAGATACTATGGTCAAGAGTGTCGAAAGCTTTAGAGAGATCGAGGAATACCCCAAGGCTCAGTTTATTGTTGATGAGTTGATTAGCTATTCTATCCTGTAATTCTAATATTGCCATTTCTGTTGAGAGGTTTTCCTGGAAGCCATATTGAGCTGGAGTAATAAGTTTATTAACTTTGAGATACTTATTGAGTCTGTTGTGCACTAACCGTTCGAGAATTTTAGAGAATGCAGGTAAAAGAGATATTGGCCTATAGTTTTTAAATATGTGAGGGTTATCAGATTTAAAGAAGGGTGACACTTTAGCTATTTTACATTTACGAGGAACAATACCAGTGCAGAGTGAAAGATTCATTATGTGACAAAGAGGGTCAGCTATTGGGAGGACAGTTTGCTTTAAGAGCTTGGGGCTTATTTCATCAAATCCATAGCTGGTTTTTGGTTTTAAACTCTGGACGATCTTCAGTATTTCTATGGGTGTTACGGGGGTGAAGTAGAAACTGTGTGGGGAACTTGGGCTACTGGAAGGTTCTAAGGTGTTTTGACTTTGGGGATACTTTTTGCTAAATTTGGTCCGAGGTTAACGTAAAAATTGTTGAATTCGTTAGCTATATTTTCTGGATGTGTGATTTTAGTATTATTGTCATCGAAAAAGAATCTGGGAAAATTTGACTTGTCATTGTTTCTGTTAAGAAGTGAATTTATATTTTTCCAGGTATTTTTTATGTTATTTCTGTTTGATTCGAACTGTTCTGTCCAGTATTGTTGTTTAGCTACTCTTAAGACCTTACAATATGCTTGTTTATATTTGTCGTATTTAGCTTTGAAGACGTGAAATTGGTTGCTTTCAGACTTTCTTAAGTTAACTACTTTTTTGAATAACCTATCTTTGGTTTTAAGCGATTTTAATATTCCTTTAGTGATCCATGGGTTGAGTTTATGTTTGTATTTATTGAACTTAGTTTTGACTAGAGGTAGGTGTTCATTTTGTAGCGTATTGTATGTATCCAGGAATTGGTCATATGCTTTATCAATATGGCTGCATCTTGATGGCACCGTGTTTATCTTATGATCAACCTCACTAATACTAATCCATGATGCAGAATTAAGATGATTTCTTTTCAACTGATACATCTTCTAGAACGACTAGTTTCCAGTATTTGACAAGCAATAACAAAGTTTTGTTGATTTCTGATATGCCACTAAAATATGGGTGCTTTCCCCAATATTGTGAAAAGTGTTGTTGACTGAATAGTATTTTGATACACAGGTCTCTGTAGACACACAAATGAGAGTTTGAAAGTGTTCATATGGCGATATGACTGGTGACCCACTTGACCAGGGAGAGCAATAAACCAATAAACTGGGCAAATTGACTGGCATTGCATTTTATCTGTAAAAGATGAAGCCACTGGCTGAAGCATTCATCATTCCAATATAGAGGACATGTATACCAGCAATGTCCAGCATTAGGACATTAATCTTGCTGGTATAGAGGTCAGCCCTACATAGAGATCACTAAACTTAGAGTACTACATTCTGACTGATCAAATACATGGACTCAGGGTGACTTGACATTCTATGAATATGGCTTTGCAATATCAGTTGGAGGTGCACAATGACTTATAAATGTCAGCCAACCTGACAATTCCTTTGCAATATCACTTTGTTGGAGTGTCCCTCACAACCTGAACCTTGCACTCTATGACACTTTTGTGACACTCCAAGTTGCCAAAAATGTCCCAAGTGCTCTCCAAGGCACTCCAAGGGCACTCCTGAATATCAAGGATTGTTCTGGCTAAGCCAAGACAAAGGATATCCTGCCAGATCATATTTTCCATAATTCATGTATCTATGCGCTTTCCCAACAAGGGACCATGTAGTGTAGTTACCTATCTGTTAAAAAAAAATATTTAGGTTGCTTTTATTTTCACCACACTGAAGGCTTTCAACCTCAACTACAGTATATGCTCTCTCATTTCATTCCCTCCCGAGCACCAACGTAAATCAAACCTTTCCCTACGTAATTATTTTGGTTGGAATCAAACGTTGGGCCAAACAACGTATGACAAAGGTAGGGCAAAGGTAATTTCCAAACGTTGCACTCAGATGGAAAACCAAACGTAGGTCGCAACCTTAGTAAGAGGTTGGCAGATAGTTTGTTTTATAGTTTGGCCTAACGTTTGAGTCACACGTAAGTTATACCTTTGGTTGAGAGGTTGGAAAAACGTTTGGTTGTAACGTTTGGCTCAACGTGTCATACGTAAGTCGACCTTTGGTTGAGAGGTTTGAAGAACGTTTGACTATTACGTATGATCATACCTTTGATTCATAGGTTTGTCAAACATACATTTGAGAGGTTTTTAAAACCTTAGACTATTACGTAAGTCATACCTTTGGTTGAGAGGTTTGAAGAACGTTTGACTATTACGTATGACCATACCTTTGATTCATAGGTTTGTCGAACATTCATTTGAGAGGTTTTTACAACCTTAGACTATTACGTATGACCATACCTTTGATTCATAGGTTTATCAAAGGTATGGTCGCACATTTGGCAATACGTAAGTTCCAAGGTTTCTCCAACGTGTTTTTGATATGTATGGAAAACGTTCAGGGCAAACGTCTGATCATACGTATCTGCTAAAGGTTTGTTGAAGGTTTGCACAAAGTTGCAGAACCTGGGATCCTAAGTCACAGAGAACCTTGTAGCGCCATCTATTCCCATACCTATTCCAAGCTATCTGGTAACTTTGAGCATATAAAACCTCCAACAGGATGCTTGCTGGTGATAATTGGATGAAGCCATAAAGAAATAGTAGCTACAAAAGTAACAAAAATTACCAAATAAATATCTCTTAAAATATGAAAGATTACATAGGCCAAAAAAAATAATTCTGAAGTACTGCTCAACCACAAACGAGCAAGAGAGAATCAGTTAAGACCGGAGTTGAACTGAGCCTACATGCAACTGAATGCCACCTATCCAGCAAGCCAATTTGGATTGGGATTTTTCCAACTCTTCAGAGTTGCAGCATTAATCTCTTACAAGGTAAGTGAATATTCTTATTTATTATTTATTATAGTCCTTAAATGGACTGTAGACTGCTTGGTAAAACAAGGAAGAAAAGTCTACTAATTTTGGAGCCACCTTCAGTGCTTGCTGCCTGGCTCTGCTCTCTCTATCTTGCTCTGTTTTCTTTTCTTCTCTTCACTGTTTTAAATCATATTTTCTCTTTGCAGATCTCCCAACAAAAAGTCCACCAAGCACCCATATCCCCTCAAGACCTGAAATAAAAAAATCTTGAAATCCCCTCCCCCAAAAAAAATCCTGCAGTAAAATCAGATGAGAACTTCATTCAATCGTAATGACGGCCAATATTCAAGGGCTTTATTTAATTTATCATTTTTATTCCACGGGGGCAGCAGCCTGGCAGGGGGCTGGGCCGCCTGAAGCAATGCGGCAGTCCCCCCGGCGGATCCGCCCCTGGCCGACCAAAATGAATCCACATATTCCACATCGCCGATTGACAGGCTGATTGTGAAGCATACACAGCAGCTAGAGTCCATCGGAAGGAGTCATTTGACCCATACACATCCTAGAATCAATCGGCCATGGTTAAATAAATGGTTACGGTGGTATAAATGGTGTTCTAGACCGATATAAAAGTAATACACACGAGCGTTGGGCCCAGCCATGGCCGCCTCCTCCGAATTCCGCGCATGCGCAAGAAGCAGCGCACTGGGCTGGCCTGGCATGCCTGACGCCCCAGAGGCGTTTAACGACCGATCTTTCAACGTGGGGGGTACGTTAACATCAGCGGTTGGAGAAATACGCAATAAATACGATATATACGTACGTAGTAACCTCGTAACCAGCTGTCGACAAATTACGTAGATTTCAAACGTTGGGTCTGATGTGAATGGGAGGTTTAATGCTTCCTTAGAACAACGTTCCTCAAAGGAAGTTGTCCAGAAGGGTTACTCTCAATCAAACTGCACTCAGGATTCTCCACTCTCTCTTGGTAGCCTGACATCTGGTATCTGTGTGTTCCCCCAGAGATCTGTCCCGCTGCCAGTCCTGTCAGCCAAGTGTCAGTGTCTAAAAGCCTGCAGCTCTATCACAGTGAGAGTGGCTTTCTACTTTCTAGCCTCTAGTGTCCGAGCCACGGACCGCCCTCTTTCATTGGCATGTACATACACTGCTTAGCAGCTGCTGCTGGGTGTCATGTTTATGTTTGCATTTTTTACAGTCAGTTTTGCTTTGTCATTCTTTTATGCGACACATTTTGTCCTAAACTGTTACCATTCACTGTCTACCATTTTGTTATTCTCATATAAAGTGTACTCAGGATTTCCTTTTCCTTGTTGATAGACTACACTCTTAACAAAACAGGTTTATATGGAACCCTTAAGGGTTCTACAAGCCGGTATAGACAAAGAACCCTGAAAGATTCATTTTTCCACTTTTAAAAAGGTTCAAACAGCAAAAAACGAAAAAAACAACAACAACACTTGGATAATCCAGCAGGTCTGAACTCCCACAATGGAACCCCTTTCTCTTCAGTTGGGAGCATAGGAGTCCAAACTACCAGTATTGTTTTCTATTGAACCTTTTCAATTCAGTTGAACCCTTGACAAAAGTTAGAACCTTTATTTGGCTGTGGGTTCTTTATATATACCATAAATAATCTTTTGGGTTAATGGTTTAACATCATTCTCATACTTTGTTCCTCTCTGACCTCAGGGATGAGTTCTGTTGCCTGTCAGCCACTAAAAGCTCTCTGCATCTTTAATCTGTAATTGAAAGAACCAAGGAATGTTTATGACCACATCATTCCACTGGGCACTACAAGCATTGTTTTAAAAGTACTCTACTCTGAAATGAAACTGCCAGATAAAATTACGTTTATAAAATCTGTTTGTTGAACCTGTTGGATCAATTCCCTGCTAATTAAATCTCAAAGTTTGGCAGGGCCAAAACATAAATATGAATACAATTAATATCTGAGGTGGCATACAATTTTCCTATTTAGAACCACAGCATTTCGAACAAAATTCATTTATTAGACTTTCTTGGGTGAAGCATGTTTATTTACCAATGCCAGACTGCACTGTGCCATTATTGAAACGAGAAAGTAGGCTAATGGGGAGATTTTTTTTTTCAAGTTTAAAGTTATGAGGAAAGTTCAAGCATGACCATGCAGTCATTTTGATTAGTATTATTATTGTGTGGTGGAAATTATGTCTTGAAATTCATCAGTGCCAAAAGCAAGCATATAAATCCAAAACAACAATGTTTATTCTCTTCTTCAAGTGCCGCCTGTGGATTGGGTAAACAGTTACATATATTCTGAAACATGGTCTGCACCTTTTCAAGATAGCTAGTGTCACAGGCTTTCAAATTACGTTCAGGATTTAAAAGGAAAGTTTTTACAGTCAGACCAACAATATTGTCTATCATTTTCCAGAGTTTCAAAGATGTGAATACTCGCAGGGCAAATGGCATATTGTAGTTTTTGATGGTCTCAACAGGAACAATCACTTTTGTCTCTTGGAAGTACTGGTGAAGACATTGGTCCTGTTGGAAAGTTGCCCACTTGTCTATGGCAAACCATTTGTCGATGTACAAGAAGTAGACATTGGTATTATTGAGTCCCCGCTCCACAGCTTCCAAGTAACTGCTGCCCAGTCCATCTATGTCACACACTGACGCCCAAATTCTTGGTTTCTTAGGAGAATTGCGACACAATATTTCCACCAACTCCATGAACTGTATGACCTCATCCTCACTCTCTCGTGAATCAGCATAAAAGATGGCTAAGTCAAAAAGTGGTGGTAGTGGTTGCGATGGTGATGAGGATGGTGCTACAAATATATATGCCGTTGATGATCGTAGTCGTGGCTTTGGTGCTTGTGGCTGTGGCTGTGGTGGCGATTTTGCTTGTGATTTAAATGGTTGCCTTCGTTTTCTTGGTCGGCTACGTCTGAATGGCACATCAAAAGACCAAGGACCTCCCAAATCAGTATACTGATTAATTTCAAAATCTTTCACTATGCAAGTGAAATTAAGAATGTTGGGTATATTAGTCAAAGGCTCAGTGAACCGCCCTGAAAAAAAAAAAAATTCCCTGACAATATTATGAAAAGAATGGATGATATTTATTTAAGTTTCAACATAAATATCCAAGACTGAAAAAAATGAACACTGCTTTTGATCTTTCGATTGATATAGAATTTTGGGCACTCACGTCCACAAGTGCTAGATTCCCTGATTTCTTGTCCTTGTGTTGCTTCTGCCATATTTCCACTGCAGTAGACAAACCTGAAATTTCAAATAATTTAACATTATGAATAAAATGTAGCATGAGCACTTAAATATTCGTTAGACTGTTTGCAGGCAAGTGAATTGAGACTGTACTTTTTATCAACTGCACTATCTATCTACCTGTCTCTCAATCGATCTATATTGTTGCATCTTTTTTTCAAAGTGTCTCGAATAGCAAGATTTATCACAGTTCACGGATCAGCAATATTCACAAATATTCAGCCGCTGTGTCCATGGGTTTGTGTTGATATCAAAATGTTTCAAAGATGCTTCGATACTTTTTATGCCAATGTATTGAATATTAACTTTCTTCTGAAGCAATTCACTTTTGAAAGAGCAAGAGACAGACATATTAAAATAATTATATTATGACCCTCAACTGCAGCTTTTCCCTCCTAGACATATTTCAATGGCCCAGTCTCGCCATGAATGACCAATTGATGGATGGATGGATGATTGGGGCTTTACGTCCTGTATTTACACACTTTGTAGGCTAATTAGGACAGGAGGAGGACACGGAAATTAGGTGAAGGATGATTAAAACAGCCATCCAACATAAGCCCAGGTGACCCGGCAGGAGCTGCCATGAATGACCAAAGTCTCCCACTTGATGGGGAGAGTAGGGCCAAATTTTTTAAATTTTCTAGTTGGGCCAAATTTTTACAATTTTCAAGTGGCTTTAGCACATAATGGCCCGATTTCACCAACACTGAGAAATGAGAGACTAGTCTCAAGTGTTGAGTTCACAGTTCCAGACTGGTCCCAAAGTTAAGCCTATGTTTGAAATATTATAATACCAGGCTGCCAATTGCAGGCTCCGGGGTTGGAATCCAACTCTTTCTGGGTCACCTGGGCTTATTTTGGACAGCTGTTTCAATTATCCTTTGCTTCATTGCCTTGTCCTCCTCCTGTCCTAATTAGCCTACCATGTGAACAAATACATGATGTAAAGCCCCAATCTACCATCCATCTGTTGCAAACTGTTTAATCTCTGTTCTCCGCTGTTTAAAGTTAGAACAAACTTTGACTACTTTTGAAATTAAGAAGAATCAAAAGTGTAGGAAATAACAAACATTCTCATTTGACAGTCTGGTAAGACGCTCTGAAAACTCTTTGCATGTTTCTCCGTATCTATATACACCGAGTGCCAAATTATTAGGCAGCGATGATTATTTGCCATAATTCCGAAAATATTTAAAATATTTTTTTTCCTTCACCCACAAGAGTGGGTTAGGGTAGAAGATTATTCTGAGCAAATTTTGTACCGTTCGGTTTGTGTAGTAAGAAGTTATGGCATATATTAAAGGTTTCGGGTGTGCCAAGTTATTAGGTACATTTGCATGTTGTATTAAAACATACTCAAAAACTTTGAAAATCTAAATTGAAAATAACCTGGATATATTCCTTACATTAATTTCCATAAAGTTATGCCAAATTTTTACAATTTTCAAGTGGCTTTAGCACATAATGGCCCGATTTCACCAACACTGAGAAATGAGAGACTAGTCTCAAGTGTTGAGTTCACAGTTCCAGACTGGTCCCAAAGTTAAGCCTATGTTTGAAATGTTATAATACCAGGCTGCCAATTGCAGGCTCCGGGGTTGGAATCCAACTCTTTCTGGGTCACCTGGGCTTATTTTGGACAGCTGTTTCAATTATCCTTTGCTTCATTGCCTTGTCCTCCTCCTGTCCTAATTAGCCTACCATGTGAACAAATACATGATGTAAAGCCCCAATCTACCATCCATCTGTTGCAAACTGTTTAATCTCTGTTCTCCGCTGTTTAAAGTTAGAACAAACTTTGACTACTTTTGAAATTAAGAAGAATCAAAAGTGTAGGAAATAACAAACATTCTCATTTGACAGTCTGGTAAGAATGCCAAACAACAGCTTAGGAGCAGTCCAATCCAGAGAAATTTGGACTTGTCTCCAATTTGTTGGTGAAATGGCTTGAACTTTCATTTAAACACTGTCTCTGTTCGGGACTGACAAGTGGCAGCAGGATGCTGACAGTCCCTGGAAAATCGAATTAGGTCAACATTAATTTTATCGATTTTGGACAGATCACAAGGTCAGGTCGAACAACAGCTGATATTACTACGCCAAACAACTTTCACAAAGCATCGTTGCTGGCAAAGATCCAGTACAATGCTTTGATGAAAATGTTTGGAAATCACGAGACAAAAGAGTTTTCAAACTTTAGCATAAACTTTGTCTGTGAAAGGGATAATTTTACTCATCAAAATTTTGATGGTATTCAATCTACTTATGCCATACATCATGTTAAATTGTTGTCAGAAAAGTGTCCAAAAAGAATGCTCTCTCACTTATTCACGTGTCCATACCAAGCCAATGTTTTTGCTTGGTGATATCAAAACTACTCATTTGTATTTATTCTCATACTTTATGGAGGTTAATTTTCTAGGACTACAATATAATTTACAATTTCATAAAAGCTATGTAACGCTCCAAATGTCTTGTCTATGCCACAAGTGGCACCCTCTATACTGGCATTGTATGTGGACTACAATGTTTACATCCTCCATGATAAAATATAGTTCCAACTTAATTTCGTATTTACAAGCTGTCTGCTTAAAATTGAAGCCAACCAAAGTCAGATTAGACACTTACAGGGTTTTTATGGAAATAAATAGACCATCACTAAATGATGGAACTGTCCTAGTTTGTTCCAAACACTGTCCTGGTTTCTTCCAGACAATGGAAGACAGATTAATACACTTGACTCTCTACCACCGTAAAAGTTATGTGAACCAAATTGCATGTAGTATTTGCAATAGTGGCCCAATTTGGTCTGAAGTAATCTATATGCCCTGCCATATGCCCGCCTGCCTGCCAGCAGTGTGCTAGGGTATGTTGAAAGATGAAAAGGCGTTACTAGACCAATTAACACATATTATGGACCAGTTTCATGCAAAAAGAAGGAATATGTTGAGAGCAATGGGTCGGAATATTAAATTTTCAAAAAGCATTGAAAACAACAGTTACTATCAAATAGACCAACAAAAGGCACTAAAATATTATATTGGTAATGTATATCAAATTTCATCTTTGGGCATGCAATGATGGCCTAGTTTTGGCCTGGAAACAAAAAATTTTGGTCAATATTTCAAAATTGATAGAATACCCATGAATCACACCCACAATAAGCACAACTTTATTAAATATATAGGTGACATTGTTAACAAATTTCATCCATGTACATGCAATAGTGGCTACGTTTTGGACCAGAAATGAATAGAAAATATGTGTTTTTAAATTTTTCTCAATATTTCAAAAGGTATAGAATATCTACCAATCATACCGTGAAAAGGCAGAACTAGACCATACAGGCTATACATGTGCGCCAAATTTCATCCATGTGTATATAATAGGGGCTGAGTCATAGCCTGGAAATGAAAATAAAATATATATAAAAAAACAAAATATCCATTAATCAGACCATCAAAAGGCACAACTAGACCATATAGGCTACATGTGTACCAAATTTCATCCATGTACATGCAATAGGGGCTGAGTCCTGGCCCAGAAACTTTCTATCCGCCCGTCGCCTGACGAACATTGTTCGCTGAAGGTGTAAAAGATGGCTTGATGAGACGACAGATGCTTCCGCAATTGACTTAGATGTAACTCACAAGATTGTTAGATGCACTGCATCAATTGCTTAGAATAATAAAGCATCAATTCCACACACGAGAGACCCAGTCTAAGTCTCTTTTTCAAAAAGTGACTTTTTTGTTTAAATGTGTTGCATTGACTACTGGGCCTTTAGATTTAGTATTCCAATGGCCAGGATACAGATTAGCTCAAGTGACCTGATTAGTGATGGAAATGGAAAATTTTTCTAAAGGAAAAAAATACCATGAGGACTGAAAAAGTAACATGATAATTGTAATTTCACTACTGGTCATTGGGTGAGCTGTAGCAGGGTACAGCTACCCCTGTTTTTTGGTCAAGGCAGCTCAGCTCCCCCTGTACCTGATTAAAATCAGCTGTTGCTGGCATACTTTTCATGTCTATTATTATATCTACTTGTTTTGCTGTCTATCTTGACTTCTGTCAATACCTGCGTTCTATTCAATTGTCTATAATCTATAATTGCATTCTATTCAATTGTCTACATTGTATAGTATATACCTGCATTCTACAAAACAATCTTAATTGACCATACCTCCCAATAGGATTCCACTCAGCTCTCCACTTCAGTTTGATTGAGTGATCAGGGTAGAGGGAAATATGTAAACTTATTATGTGAAACGTACTCATGGGGATTTTTCAAGGGACCATTTTATGTTTCTTGTGTCATATTTAGCCCTTACAATGCACCTCACTAAAAGTAAATAAGAGTTTTATTTA
The DNA here is from genome assembly GCA_026936325.1 of Platynereis dumerilii. Taxonomy (NCBI): domain Eukaryota; kingdom Metazoa; phylum Annelida; class Polychaeta; order Phyllodocida; family Nereididae; genus Platynereis; species Platynereis dumerilii. Next base: position 5,513,038 of record JAPTHN010000004.1, read on the forward strand.
GACAAACACTCAGAGACCCTTGAAACTGCATGTAAGTGAATTCTGTAGAAAAATTGTTTGAAGTAGGTAAATACATGGGTGCTACAAAACAATCTTGATCAACCTTACCTTTAACTTGCTACTGCAATACTGTTGAAATGATCAGTATAGAGGAAACTTGAATTTACTATAATATATATATACATGTAAAACATATAGGGCTTACTTGGGGATTTTTCAGGGGCCATCTTTTGTTTCCTGTGTCATATATCACCCTTACAATGAGCGTCGCTAAAATGTAAATAATTTTTTTGTAGACACAGTCCATAGGCATACGGCGAGCGGAATTTTTGGGAGGGCGAGCGTCGTTTGCTCGAATTTCATAATCCAAATTCCATGATATTTTATCATAAAATGTCTTTGAATCATTGATTTTCAATAATGTTAGTTTGATCAGTTACCCAAAATTTTAGCTTGCCCGAATTTCCACTGTTTTCCAAACTTTTGGGGGGGCGATCGCCCCCCTGCCCCCTGTCCGATACGCCTATGGTCCGAGTCCGGCAGCTCCACACTCAGAAAAACCAAGTAAGTTCTGTGAAAAAAAAAGCAGTTTCCAGTTGGTAAACAAAATCAAGGGAAGTATTTGACAACAACAGAAAATGTCAGCAGTTCCAGGTTTTGATGGGACTGATTGGCTAGGACACTGCGATGTAAAAGGTGCACAATGTCGACTGGGAAATTATACTGTACTGAGGGACTGCTGTAATTGCTCTAGCAGGAAGCAGCAGTAGCGGCCCCTGCGAAAGGTGAACCTGATACTCTGAATGGATCTCAGTGACATGGATACGACTCAAGCCCAATTATTGGATTACTATTTATTTATTTATTTATTTGATATAAAGATAAAACATAGCTAGTCATTTTTGGTATTTTGGATGAATGAGGCAACAGTAGCGGCCCATTCACAATCCATGTTTATTTATTGAGTGAGGCAGCAGTAGCGGCCCACCAGAAATGGCAGCGAGAGCTAGTATCGTAGCTCTGAACATGTATATATGTACATATTATTTTTTAATTAATAGGAGGAGGCAGCAGTAGCGGCCCCTCCCTGAATTTTTAATCAAGAGGATTTTAGCAAGTTTTTATCTCCATTCCATGCACTACACCAAGAGGACAAGGATCTGGATATAGAGGACACGTTTCCTGCGTCCAGAAGAACTTATACTTATACTTATACTTTAATATGGGTCATTCCGCGTCAGATCAACAAGTGGCTTTCACCAACCCGTCTGCAAATTAGCCGAAAAAATTATTTGCTGTTTTATGCCTCAAAGGATGAACTTCCTGAAAATTTCAGCTTTATCAGTCAGTTTTCCATGATTTTGTCAATTTGAAAATTTTAACAGTTGTCCCGACATCGGTTTGACAACAATTACATTTTTTGTCAATGAATCAGTTAATAATCAACCTAGGACATTGAAATTCAGGATCCACGCTAACTGGACAATGGCAAAGGTCCGTGAATTGACAGTTATTGCCTTGCTAAAACGATAAGGCAGCTATGGCCTTGTTAAATTCCCCCCTCAAAAATCAGTATTCACTACAATAAAATTCATATCTCCAGGGGTATACTGAGTATAAATTGAAACTCCAAGGATATATTCTGCATATATACAAATAGCACTTGGAAATTGGAGATGTGTTCAGCCTCGTTTGTTAACTATAAATTTTTGAAAAATATACTGTGTCTTAGGCTAAGACTTTAGGTGGCACGCCCCTGAAACTTTCTTGTTAAACTTCACCTATACCATAGGTGAAGTTTCTTATTTTCGTAAGTATTTTTATTATTATTTTTCTTTCCGAAAAATGTTCTCGAAAAATTTTCAAATAATTTGTGTACATAGTCCTATGTAACCTAATTAAATTGTCCAATGTAACCCTATACCTCTGACCTATTTTTCAAGGTCATTGACCCCTTTGAAATACATTTTTTCTATATTTCAATAGACCATTACTCATGTAATAACTGATAAATTACAGTTTCCTAATAAACTATATATAATAGACTTATACTAAATAAACTGACCTAATTTTCAAAAGTATAGGTCAAGGTCGAGGTCATACAGGTCAATTTTTACTCTCAGAGGTTTGCGCGCCTGATCTCTATATCAGCAACTTTGAAAATTGCAGAATTCAAGCCAATTGTTACAGTAAATGACTAATGCATGGTAAGCGATCATTTTTATGATGATATCATGCTTAGTTATTTAATTATGGAATTTTTAGTGTCAACCGCGTCGTCAAAACTGGTGACCTTGATTACTTGACACTGAAATATCGATTTTAGGCCAATGAAATGTATTGTGAACCCCCCCAAATATGCCCATAAAACCTCCATAGGCACCTTTAAATTTGACCTTAACCTCATTTTTCAAGGTCATTTGACCTGTTTAATGTTCAAATCACTCGATTTTCAAAAATTCTAACAATTATGTTATTTCCAGCATATCGGGTTCATATTTTAAATTATAATAGCCAGGAGCTATATTGTTGGAACCCTGAAATTGGAATTGATTTATCTCTTCATGCTGATTTATAAAAAAATTCCAAATATGGCATACCGCGCGACATGAAAAATTAGCCTATTTTTGCCAATTTGAGAGGTAAATATTGATACTACATAGTTCAAATAATGAAATGACCCCCCCTAAGTCATACACCGCGAATCTGTAGAAATTATAGATTTTGACCTTGAAAGGTATTTTCAAGGTCAAAATCAAGGTCAAATATTTGACAAAATTGGATATTTGAGATATTTAATTTTTTTTAAGTAGGAAATAATAAAGGGATTTTTACAGTCTTTTCACAGGTCAGTCCTACAATACCCTAGAAGAAATGTGTAAAGTTTTAAGTCCATCGGATTGACCTACATTGCACAATAAATGTCACAAGGTCAAAAAATTACTGCAAAATTGACCCTCTCATTTTCCAATTTTGCACTTGTACCCAAACTTTGATGGTCTGTATCTCCGGTTCTAATTAAGCTACAGAAAAACTGAAAGCATATTCAGAAAGCCCAAATTCTCCTTTAGTATTCATTTCCTATACATTTTAATGTATCTCTGCTAGTTAAAAAGATCGCCGGACCCTGAAAAATATATGTTTTCGGTCAAGATTTCACCAATTTACATTTTTTTGACAAAGAAGTCAGTCTTCAAAAAATTTGATAATATTTCGAGATATAGTCCTAACATATTTACAGTATTTTGTGCTATTTTAAGTCTCTCCTTCAAACCGTTTACCTTTGGGAGCAATTTGGAGTTCAAAACTTGATATTTTCAGAGTCAATTTTTCGGTGAAATTTCATATTTTTACCATTACTTCAATCAACTCTATCTCGGGTTCTAATAAAGTCATATGAATGATACAAGCCGTTTTGGAAAGCTCAGATTCTCCTCTTATTCTAATTTGTGTACATTTTGTTTTGTCGTGAACAGGTAAAAAGATTGGTCAACCCTGAAAAATTCATCTTTTCCTCACCTAACCGAATGACTGTACTCAGACTGGAACACCAGTGATTACTAAAATTTGTGTAGTAATTGCGTAAAAGATGTCAATAAACTAATTTTAAACTAAAGTAAACTAAATAAATTAAACTAAACTAAATAAACTAAGCTAAACATGCATTCACCGGGAAAGGGGGGGCTGTCCGCTAGCTTCATTAACTTGTGCATTGCAATATATCACAAATAAATAAGGTACATTTTTTATGCTATTTTTTGTACCATTTTATACAATATTTTTGATACTATTTTATATTTCATTCATATAATATTTTATATAGTATTTTATATCTTGTTTATATACTTGTTTATATACTTGTTTATATACTTGTTTATATACTTGTTTATATACTTGTTTATATACTTGTTTATATACTTTGTTTATATACTTGTTTATATACTTGTTTATATACTTGTTTATATACTTGTTTATATACTCGTTTATATACTCGTTTATATACTCGTTTATATACTCGTTTATATACTTGTTCATATACTCGTTTATATACTCGTTTATATACTCGTTTATATACTCATTTATATACTTGTTTATATACTTGTTTATATACTTGTTTATATACTTGTTTATATACTTATATACATTTAGACTATTTTCACCCACTGAACTAAATAAACTGAACTAAACATGGGCATTCACTGAGCAAGCTGCTTAAACATGTACAATATACCTTCATATACTTGTTCGTATACTTGTTTATTTTTATACTTAAACATATTTAGACTATTTTCACCAACTGCTCGGTGAAGTTTTATTACCGCTAGCGGTTATCGAAATCTAGTTATCTTTCATATTGATTGGCAGGTAACTATCTCTTGTGAGCTGAAAATAGAACCAGTCCTGCCATGTAATTGTCAACCTCCTGCTCGCAATGTGGAATTGTCACATCCAGGACGAACAGGAAATAAATAGTCTCTTGGTTGTGACTCCCCCTGTTGCAGTCTGGGAGACCCAACTGCTAAAAGAACTTCAGGTTTTGACTGGAAAGAAAAGGCAGATATGATAAACTAAATCAATATTATCTTTCTGTACACATTAATCCAAACAAGCACAATCATTGATGAAGTCAAAAGTACAAATGCACAAAACCTTTTCATGCAGGGACAACAATAGTTCATATACATGTATATATATATGCAATATACCGTATATGCCAAGGTACATCTGGTAATTTATTTAGGCACTTTTCCTGTGCAGTGAACATACTGGAATAGGGCTGCATCTTATGATCAACCTCACCAGATATAGGTCCTAGGCCCCAATTTCCCCAACAAAATTGCATCTATCACAAGATTACCCTGATAAAGATTCTGCACAAGTTTGGTTCAATATTTGATTACATTGCAGATAGGGTGATGCCTATAGGAGATTATAAGCAGGAAGTGCAGATAATCATACCTCTACGCTTGTGACATATGACCAAAAATGCAGGATTAAGATGTTTTCTTTTCAACCTCAATTATTTCTTGGGATTTATCTTCTAGAATGACTAGTTTCCAATATATGAGAAGCAATGACAATCTTTTGTTGATTTCTGATATGCACGAGCGGACTGGCGGCATTTTGGCCCCCGTGGCAAAATAATTCAATGAGCCCCTGGGCTGCTAACATGGGCGATATTTAAAAATAGGGAAGCAAAATACCATAGGCCTAATTTTTAGCAGCACAGCTGCTCTTACCCCAAGAATTCTATGCAAGTCTTATTAGCACTCTGGAGCTCGCTCTCTTTTACCAATATCATTCAAATTTATTGTACATTCTCTGTAGGTTTTTATCTTTCGACCAGTCACTTTTGGTGCCCTTCTGTGAGGAAAAAAAAATTAATATGGAAACTAAACAGACTGGATTCCATGGGTCAAAGGTCAACTATGCCTTCTTCTTCTTCTCCTCTCTTAGAACCACACTCTGTGCTGCTTAAAGTGCTTGCAGATTATTTTTAATGTTTGGGTGGGGGCCCCATATGAAGAGCACTGCTGTCTTTTACAGTTAGTTTGGTTGCAACACACAATCATGAACCTTATGGTAATATTTCGATCTTTTCTTGAAATTTTTATTTTTTGGCATCTTGCATGGGACCCCTGAGTGGATGGGCCCGTGGCAGCTGCCACTTTGCCACATTGGCCAGTCCGCCCCTGCAGTGATATGCCCTTAAAATGTTGTTGCTTTCCCAATTTTGTGAAGAGTGTCATTGACGAGAATAGCATATTGATACACAGGTCTCTGTAGACACACAAATGACAGTTTGAAAGTGTTCAGAGGGTGATATGACTGGTGACCATTTTGACCAGGGAGAGCAATTATCTGGGCAAACTGACTGGCATTGCATTTTATCTGGGAAAGATGAAGCCACTGGCTGAAGCCATTCATCATTCCAATATACACCGAGTGCCAAGATATTAGGCAGCGATGGCTTTTTGCCATATCTCCAAAATTATTTGGAATATTTATGTCCTTCACCCACAAGTGTGGGTAAGGGTAGAAGATAATTCTGAGCAAATTTTGTCCCATTCCGTTGCAGCAGTCAGACGTTATAGCATTTATTACAGGTTTTGGGTGTGCCAAGTTATTGGGTACATTTGCATTTTGCATTAAAATATTCACAAAAACTTTGAAATCTCGAATGAAAGTGACCTGAATATATTCCCAATATTAATTTTCATAAAGTTATGCCATATTCGGAAACTTTCATCTCTGCACTTGGAAGCAATCCACTTTATTCTGCTCCATTGGAATACCATTGAATTTACCCAAATTTTGACAAACAAAGCCTCTCTCGGACTAAAAGTAAGTCATATCACTAAAAATATTGTTTTGTAGGTTACTTTAAGCTATTAACTTCGTGCTGCAGGAATTTCAGCCAGATTGTAGCTCATCAACCAAGTCAACAGCAAATCAAAAAAATTATGATTTATCACATCCTATTTGCAATGTTATTTCAATGGGAGTTCGTAATGAGACATTTGACAAGTTTTTGAATTGCTCTGTATTCAAGTACAAAGGCCAGAATGGGCTGGCATCGGCATAGGCGTATCGGAGGGGGGGGGCAGGGGGAGGCGATCGCCCCCCCAAAAGTTTGGGAAACAGTAAGATTCGGGCAAAAAGGTCAAAAGAATTCGGGCAGATGATTAAATAAAAACTACTGAAAATTAATGATTTCCAGGCAATTTAATTTGAAATTTTTATAAATTTAGATCGTAAAATTCGGGCAAATGTCGCTCGCCCCCCCAAAAATCGCGCGCGCCGTACGCCTATGGGCATCGGCACAGGAAAAAGTCAATGGGATCAAATAAGACTAGGAGGAGTGTTTTTGTTAAAGTGACTTATTTCCAACTCAGGAGAGGCTTTGCTTATCGAATTTTAGCTAAATCTAATGGTATTCCAATGGAGCAGAATAAAGTGGAATGCTTCCAGGTGCAGGCCTGAAAGCTTCCAAATATGTTGTAACTTTATGGAAATTAATACTAGGAATATATTCAGGCCATTATCATCCGAGATTTAAATTTTTTTTGTCCATATTTGAATGCAATGTGCTAATGTACCTAATAACTTGGCACACCCAAAACCTCTAATAAATGCCGTAACTTCTGACTGTGGAATGGGACAAAAGTTGCTCAGAATAATGTTCTAACCTAACCCGTCCTTGTTGGTGAAGGAAATAAAAATATTCCAAATACTTTTGGAGATATGGCAAAAAACGATTGCAGCCTAATAACTTGGCACTTGGTGTAGAGGACATGTATACCAGATATGTCCAGCATTAGGGCATTAATCTTGCTGGTATACAGGTCAGCCCTACATAGAGATCACTAAACTTAGAGTGCTACATTCTGACTGATCAAATACATGGACTCAGGGTGACTTGACATTCTATGAATATAGCTTTGCAATATGATTTGGGAGTGTACAATAACATATGTCAGCCAGCATGACAGTTTAGTTGCACACACTTATATACATATTCATATGTGTCATGCGATGTTGCTTTGTTGGTGCTCACTGAGTTTATCGACTGGTTTTCCAAACATAATCCTCAGCAGCATCAAATTCTCCCTCACAACTGAACCTTGCACTCTACAACTCTTTAGTGACACTCTCAGTTGCCAAAAATGTCCCAAGCACTCTCTCTAGCACTCCAGTGGCACTCCAGAATGTCAAGGATTGTTCTGGCAAGGCCATGACAAAAGAAGTCCTGCTGGAGTGCTAGATCCGGTAATACACTTATACAGCTTGATAGGTCTGTTCCCCTTGGTGAATGTGGCTTTGGGATATGATTTGTCTCAACATCTTTGTTTTAGGTTCCTTCTGGCAGTTCTGCCTTTTGTTTAAATATTTTGCTTTTTCTCTTTCACAAAGCATTATTAGTAGCTGTATAGCTGTATGTCATATTCATGTTGGCATTGGGTATGGACAGTTTTGTTGTGTTGTTTTGATTGCCATGGTCCGATGCGCTTAAATCCTGAACTGTTACTGTTCATTGTCTGCTACTCCATTATTCTCAATCAAATTGCACTCAGGACTCCCCTCTCCCTGCTGGTGGCCTGACATCTAGTATCTGTGTGTTCCCCCAGAGATCTGTCCTGCTACCAGTCCTGTCAGCCAAGTGTCAGCCTCTAAAAGCGTGCAGCTCTATTACTGTAAGGGTGGCTTACTACTTTCTAGCCTCTAGTGTCTGAGCCCCGGACTGCCCTCTCTATCATTGGCATGTACGCTGCTTTGCTGCTGGGTGTCATGTTTATGTTTGCAGTTTTTACAGTCAGTAATGGTGGCTTTATAGCCTGAAGTGTCTGGGCTGCTGGCTTTATAATTGATGTGTAGGTTATTTTGCAGCTCTGTGCAATGTTTATGTTTGTTTTTACAAAGAGTTTTGTTTTGTTGTTATGCCAGGCTCTTTTTCCTCAACTGCTACCATTCACTGTCTTCTAGTTCATTATTTTCATAATAAGTATAGGGGAGACCGGGGCTGGTTGTCACAGGGGCAGGTTGTCACACTTTTTATTGCATTGAACTATGGAGTTACACAACTCAACCAATCATTGTATACTGCTTTTATAACCCACTGGAGTATCTTTGCAAAATATTGACCCCTGGAAGGGAGTTTGGTAGGCACACGGCCTATTAAAAATTTCCGGACACAAAAAGTAAATTTTTACCTGCAACTTGCATGTCATCCTACTCATTAACAAATAGTTGTTGAAAAAGGTAAAGTTTATACACATACCACGTAAACAAATCTTTAAATAATGATAGGAAGAAATAGTGAAAAATATGATAAGAACAGCCTTGGTCGCCCGTTTTTTTGCATTTTCATCAGTCGGGGCAGGTTGTCACAAAAAGACGGGGCAGGTTGTCACACTTTTTTGAGCTGGTTGTTACCCATTAGGACCAGTCTTTTAAACCAAAAAAACTATCACAAATATAAATTGGTAATTTATACATGCTATTTATGACTAAAGATGTATGCAGATATGGCATAGTGTCAAAGTAAATCGATTTCAAATTTATGAAGAAATTTTCATAAAAAAATTGTGAAATTCCGCCTCCTGATCAGAATGCTTTTCGGCTGCTTGGTAAGCTTTCATTTGTAGCACCCTTGTACAGAGTAGCGAGTTTGTTGAGGTCTGCACTGGACAAGCAGAGGATTCCTGATATGTCCGAAATAACTTATTTTAGTCAAAATCTGCCTTACGGAGTCCCACTCCCTGTGTCCGAGCTCTTAACCAAAAGTGTGACAACCTGCCCCGAGAGTGTGACAACCTGCCCCGAAAGTGTGACAACCTGCCCCGAGTGCTGAATAAAAAAGAATGTCCCATAAGATGTCAAGATTTCAAATGATATAGATATATATTGATCAGATAGGTTTAAGTCACTCCCCTTTTAACATTCATATAGATTGGCAGTGCTCCTGCATGCCTTAAATAGAAATAGTAGCAGATTTACGTTCTACACAGTGTGACAACCTGCCCCTGTGACAACCAGCCCCGGTCTCCCCTACTCAGGGTACCATTCGTTCTGTTGGTAGCCTGCCAGTCCTGCCACCATGTCTGTTTGTTTCTCAGTGACCTCAGGGATAAGTTCTGTAAAAAGCCCTCCTCTTGTTTAATCCGTAAGCCAAAGAACCAAATAATCTTTATCGTCACATATTTCATGGCACTACAAGCATTATTACTCTGCCACTGAAAGGAAACTAATTAGAGAAAGTGCATTATTTTGGTTTCTATTTCAACCCCAAAAATGTTGTTCTCTCCAAGAAAATCTAACAAAGTGGCTGTTCCATGTCTGCTAGTATGAATATCTAGGCCCAAAGCAAGTGTCATCCACCAACAGTTCCATCAGCAAATTTATCACATAACAAGTCATATGTTTTTAAAAAAATCAAATTTATCTCGTTGTGAAAGTATACTCCTATTCCTATTGCCATACGCCAAATGCAGTTGGACTGAAGATACTTTGACTTCATATTTTCCAAACTGAGATTTTTCTTCATGTGTTTCAAATTACAACAAAATTACCCATTATTGAGCATGTCAAGCCTCAGAAAGTTATAATATAATATAATATGTTGTTCTCTAAGTATACTCTTATTGCCCTAATATTATGCCAAATGCAGTTGGACTAAAGATGTTTTTCAAACTGAGATTTTTCTTCATGAGTTCAAACTACAACTAAATGACCCATTGTTGAGCATATCAAGCACTCAGAAAGTTGCATGACATAAAACCAGAACCACAACTGCGTAATTTTTTGATGAAAATAATAATTGTGTCACTACAGAATATTCCTTGTGAACAGGTCAGAGGTGGAAATGTTTCCGATTTCGACTAATTGTGTACAGGGTGGACTCCAGGAACATTGTGTTCTTAAAAATTTCAATCAACTGAATCACTTCCTTGCTTTCAAGACTTTGGGGCTGTGGCAGTAACAATGCATAAACAACCATGGAGACAATCCAATTGTCGTGATAGCAAGAACTTCCAAGTTCCAGTTACAGCAAGTTTTCACAATCTCGTTGCCTGAACTAGTATGAATTTGTGTAGCTATTTTTGTGTATTCGTGTCATTCACAGCCACAAACTTGGCCTTGGGTTCCATCAATACAGTTCGTCAAAGTAGCAGGTCACCCCTGGTAATCTGATTTTGTCTGTTATCCCTTCAAGTTAAGCCTGATTGGCAGGTAACTACCTCGTGTGAGCTGCAAAAATTGAATCAGTCCTCCCCTGTAATTGCCAACCTCCTGCTCCCAATGTGGAATTGGGGACATCCGGGACAAACAGGAAATCAATAGTCCCTCTTGGTGGTGGCTCCCCCTGTTGGGGTCTGGGAGACCCAATTGCTGAGGGAACTTTTGGTCTTGATTATCAAGAAATGGCAGATATGATTAACAAAATCAATATTCTCTGTTTCAATACACATTAATCCAAACAAGCACAATCATGGATGAAGTACAAAGTACAAATGCGCAAAACCTTCTCATGCAGGGACAACAATAGTTCCTATATACAATATACTGTATATTCCAAAGGTACATCTGGTAATTTATTTAATAGGCGCTTTGCCTGTGTAGTGAACCAACTGGAGTAGGGCTGCATCTTCATAGCACCATACATTTTTATCTTATGATCGACCTCACCAGAAATAGGTTCTAGGCACCAATTTCCCACTCAAAATTGCATCCATCACAAGATGGACATGATAAAGATTCTGCACAAGTTTTGTGCAACATGTGATGGCATGTCAGATAGGGTGATGCTTAAAGGAGATTACAAGCAGGAAGTGTAGATAATCGTACCTCTACATTGTGACCTACATGACTCAGAAATTTGGGTTTGATGACTTTCACTTGTGTGTGAATGTATAGGCCGTTCATGTGCTCGGTTGTAAAATGTGCCTGTGCAATGTTTTAATACTTATCAAAAATGCAGAATAAAGATGTTTTCTTTTCAACTTCAAGCTGTCATCTTGGGATTCACCTTCAAAAATTACTAGTTTCCAGTATTTGACAAGCAATGACAAAGCTTTGTTGATTTAATACAAGTCACTAAAAATGTTGGTGCTTTCCCAATTTTGTGAAGAGTGTCATTGACAAGAATAGTTTATTGATACACAGGTCTCTGTAGACACACAAATGACAGTTTGAAAGTGTTCAGAGGGCAATATGACTGGTGACCCTCTTGACTAGGGAGAGCAATAAACTGGGCAAAGTGACTGGCATTGCATTTTATCTGGGGAAGATGAAGCCACTGGGCACTGGTCAATCATCGTTCTATACTCTAGAGGACATGTACACCAGCATTAGGACATTAATCTTTCTAGTATAGAGGTCAGCCCTACATAGAGATCAATAAGGGTAGAGTTCAATCTGACAATTAATACGTGGGCTTAGGGTGACTTGGCATTCTATGAATTTTGCTTTGCAATATGATTTTGGAGTGTACAACAACATATGTCAGCCAGCACGACAGTTCAGTTGCACACACTTATTTATATACCTATTCATATGTGATGCTGCATTGCTGCTGCTCAATGAGTTTATCGACTGGCTTTCCAAACATAATCCTTGGCAACATCGCTGTGTCCCTCACAACCTGAACCTTGCTCTCTACGACACATTTGTGACACTCTGAGTTGCCAAAAGTGCTCCGCAAGCCACTCCATGAGCACTCCAGCATGTCAAGGATTGTTCCAGCTAAACCATGACAAAAGACATCCTACTGGAGTGCTAGATCCAACAATACAGCTTGATAGTTCTGTGACATTGGGATATGACTTGTCTCAACATTTCTGTTTTAGAATCCTTTTGCTTTGTCCAACCTTTGTAGAACTCAGAATGAAATTATTCAGTATTGAAGTTGTTGAAAGTTTTAGTCTACTTTTGGTCATTTGTGGTCAGATTCAGTGGTTGCCACCCTGCACACAATAAGTTAAAACCAGAAACTTTTTATTTCTGGTTCTATGTACAGTGTACCTCTGCCTTCAGCTGCAAATCGCTCTTGCCAACCGCTCTAGAATTATATTGTCTTTCTTAGTTTTGCAGATGACCTTCAATCAATTTAATCTGATTGATGTTAAATAATTTGGTGACATGAACATTGAACAAGGAATTGCACTTCTCTGATATAACAGCCAAATCCCATCCGGATCTCGTGTTTTCTCTTAGACAGGGAGATCTCGTGTCAGACATGAGGGCCAGGAGGTACAAAATGGCTGCTGATTACCATCGTTATAGAATCAAAGTTTCTTGCATTAAATTTGCTTTTTTTTTGTGACAGCCAAGAATATGGTCTGCCTGTTTGACTCAGATGTATTGGATGTTTTTTTAGCCCCAGAGAATTCTGTAATTCTGTCATTTCATGACATGTAGTGACAGCAGTACAAGCAAAGCAGTAATGCAGATGCCGAAGGGAAGCAAGTATGAGTCATTTTGCCCTTCAAATTGTGAGCATGTATGTTCCCAGCTATCCACAATCATGACAGAATATATATAGATCTTTCTATCTACAGATTTCAAGTCACCGTCATCTTCCTTCAGGGCATGACATAAGCTACAAAATACACTACTCATGAATATGGAATATAGGCAGTTACTAACTGCTTTGACCCCGATATTCTTTTGCTGTCATTTATTTTCAAATATCAACTATATTTCATGTGACATAAACCTGTTGACAAATTGGAATATTTTTTGTTTTTTATTCAGTATTTCCATGATTGACCCCAGTTGTCAAGATTTTCTTCAAAATTCATAAAATGTGACCTGCTCCACCAAAATGGGTTCAAAGTCGGCCTGCTATCATATTCAGTTGTGAAAATGACTTTGTTCTAATGGAATTTGGCTTTAAAATGATGTTTCATTTGTCTTGATATCTCCACCCAATCCAAAGATATGGCATCTCAAACATTGATGATACGAAACATCGAACTTTGAGAAAATGGCATTTGAATTTCCCGCCATTACAATAAACGAACTAGGAAAATCAAGAATGACGCCCAATTTAGATAATTTAAAATCAGTTTTTGGTCAAGATGGTCTTCATTAATCAAAGCAAATTACTTTTGCTAAAACTTGGTACCAACAGCTAAAAATCATCAAAATGTGACCTTTTGATACATTTTGCTCATTTCTGGAAAATAAAGATTGCCTACTTTGAACTCATTTTGGTGGAGCAGGTCACAAATTTTTTCTTTGTGATGTTGAGTGGACCCATATTTATCTGGAAAAATTGTTGGAAGTCTCTTCACAGCTCCCATCACAAACTGGTGTTACCAAATTTCTGCTCACTTTTTGACACATGCCTAAATTCCATATTTATGAGCAAGAGTGCATGTTACCCAGGGATACAGTATGTTACCACTCCTGTAATGAAAGTGGCAACTGCCAAAAGCTCTGAAACCTCTTTGTATGTTTGTTTTTTTGTCTTGATAAGAGCAGTACTGTCTCTATATTTCATAGAAGACCTATCACAACTTTGAGTCTCTCATGAAATATAGATCTATGCTGCTGCCTATATTGTTTTAAAAATTGTTTGGCTGCTTTTACTTGTTTTTTGCTGAAAGCTTTCAACCTGAACTAGATTGTCTATGCTCTCTTAGTTCATTTTTCTCTATCAAAGTACACTCAGGATTCCTTTCTCTCTGTTCTTAGCCTGACATTTAGTATCTTTGTTTATCCCATGTCTAGGCACATTTTCTCCCCGATACTGTGATTTTCCCTGGGCAATACAGCAGGGAAAAAGTCAGTATCGGGGAGAAAAAGCAGTATATGTCACCTGACCAGTATACTCCCTCATTTGCCAGGGAATATACTGAAAACAGCCAATGAGAGAGCAGTATTTAGACACACCTCCATAAATCCAGTATAGCGTCACAATCTCTGCTGCTGCTCAGCATCTTTTCTTGTGATTTTGGCAACACACAAAAATGAGCAGTCTTTTCCATTTTTAGAAGGATCTATTAGGGCTAGAGAGTAGCGGTTTGAAGCGTTAGATCCACAAGAAAATATTGCTTTGGATTAATGTAAATTTGACTTCCTATTCAGTATAGAAAATGTTCCAAAGCAATTTTCGGTAAATTTGTTTAGTTTTTCCAAAATGACTTTGTTGTACAAATACTGATTTATATAAATTTCCATCGTGATGAGGACCCCTTTTTATTTTCTTATATTGTTTTAGACAATATTTCACAACACATGACAAAGTAATAATGTCAAATTCTGCTTTTTGGTATAGTTTCAGCACTGTGGTTCATTTATTTCAGAAACGTTTTTCTGCATTCCACTGCCGTTTTATTGAATTTCTCTGGATCTAATCAACATAAATGTATTAAATTCCCGTATAATCTTATATATATAGTATAGATTACAAATCCAAAGTTTCAAGATGATATCTCAAAAACTCTTGCAACAAAAAAAATATAACTGAAACAAGAATTTTCAGTTCTAGTGTGAAATCACAGATTTGAGTCAACGTAATTTTAAGTTCTATAGCCGTATAGTTTTATATCTCAGGATCTAAGTAACTTAGCTCTATAATATTCTCCAGTCCTTTCTATAATATTCTAAAGGTCATTGATCCAAAATTTCAAGGCGATATCTCAAGAACTCTTGCCAGAAAAAAATTATTACTGGAAGAAGAATATTCAATTCAAGAGTAAAATTTCAGATTTGAGGAAACGTCTTTTTTAAGTTCCAAAGACGTTTTATTTTATTACTTCTGATCTAATCAACCTAGAGGCATTATATTCCTGTAGAGTGTTATACATATAGTTTAAATTACAAATCCAAAATTGCAAGGTGATATCTTAAATACCTTTTCCATAAGAACAGTATTACTGAAACAAGAATTTTCAGTTCCAGCGCAGAATTACATGTTGCAAGAAATGTCTGTTCCATAGATAAAAATTTTTAATTATTCAGAAAATGTGCCTAGACATGGGATAAAAAGGTCATACCATGGGTAGGTGCAGTACATCCCCGTATACTCCCCTCGACCCCAGTATATTCCCTCGACCCTTCGGGTCTCGGGAATATACTGGGGTCTCGGGGAGTATACCGGGGATGTACTGCACCTACCCATGATATAACCTCATAGTACACCCAGAGGTCTGTCCTACTGCCAGACCTGTCTACCAATTGTCAGCCTCTAAAAGCTTGCGGCTCTATTACAGTAAAGATGGCTTTCTACTTCCTGGCCTCTAGTGTCTGCACTCTTACGCAAAAAGGTTCCAAATATTATACATGTATATAAAGAACCCACAGCCAAAGAAAGGTTCTACTTTTTTTTTTAGGGTTCAACTAAATAAATCTTTCAAAGTCAATTGTGACCCTCTTTCACCGCAGTCTGATGCAATTCATTGGTATTTTTGCTTTATCACCAGTCACATCACTCAAGTTTCAGAAGCGAAAAGCTTTGACATGTGCTGATAGGTGGGGCTGAAAATTCACTACAATTTTGGTTAGACAAGCATCTGTTATGTCTTATTCTTATATTAAGTGTAAATGTTCAATTTGTGTTTCATCTGACTTGTGTTCAGCTGGAGTTCCTTCACAATGCCCACTTATTTTTCTGTGTTTACATTAACAGTTAGTTTTCTTTTAGTGTCGTCACAAACTCAAAGGAAATGACTCACTGTTTAGCGTACTTAGCATCAAGAACGTCTATATGACTTAAAACCAGAGCCACAACTTCACCTACATACGTGGAGTTCCCCCGTGGCCTAATTGGCAAGTGCGCTTGTCAACTGGCTTTGAGGGCGTGGGTTCAAATCTCACCCCGGGAACTCACTTTAGTCCGAGCCTTGGGACACTAAATGGAAGCGGATTGTATCCGGTATTCTATGCTGGGGCAACTGAAAGACCCTGAGCATCCCTGAATTAATAGGGTATGTGCCAGACTCCCAGTCTTCTCATCTCATCATCATACGGCGATCGCCTGCCTCGATATAGCCCACTAAGGTGTTGCTGAGGCGTAAAACACAAACAAACAAACAAAATAACCTACATACATATTTGTTCCCATCTGACAATGATCAGTGAAAATGAAGAAACTTCCACAATCCAAGAGTTTGGACAAACAGATGAATTCCTCAAAATTGTGTTTCTTTTTTGAGTGCCCCTAGTTGTGTGTATTCTTTTCATTACAGCTACAAATCTGTCCCAAGGTTCCATCAATATAACTCGTCAAAGTGGCTGGTCACCCCTGGTAAACTGATTTTGTCTGTTATCCCTTCAAGTTAAGCCTAATTGGCAGGTAACTATCTTGTGTGAGCTGCAAAAATTGAATCAGCCCTCCTATGTAAATGCCAACCTCCTGCTCCCAGCGTGGAATTGTGACATCCAGGACAAACAGGAAATCAATAGTCTTCTTGTTGGTGGCTCCCTCTGTGAGACACAGCTGAATCAATATGGAATACCTGACAGCCAGAAGAAACTTAAAGTATTGACGAGGACGCATTGGCAGATTAGGATTAACAAAATTAGAATTACAATTACAGATATAATCTATGGGCCGTCTTCTGCAAAAAAGCATATATATTATTTTGGCCTACAAATTCGGTGGCGTCAGTTTCATTTTTAAGTGCCAGTGGTGTGGCAAATCTGGCCAAAGTCTCTATGCACAATTGGCCATGTATTGTGAAGGAAATCAAAGAATTGAAGGACATCCTTCAATTCTTTGGGTGTTAGAGTAGCAGATAAGTAGAAGCTGGACGCAGTTAACCTGCAGTAATGCCACAGCAGTTGTAGAGAACAAAATGTTTGTTTTGGAGCTCACCCATTGTATTCTAGATAGATAGATAGATAGATAGATAGATAGATAAATAGATAGATAGTTAGATATGGTAAGTGCAAGCCTCTAAGCCAGATTTATTTTACAACTTCGCCGATTTTTCTGACACATTTATGCCATATATTGTTGGGCTAATGTGCCATCCACCATTTTATTTTTGTGAGGAAGGTATTTCTTATTAATTAAATTTGAAGGCAACTGTCATAGGTCATGGACACATTTGGAATCATGTCATATACCATCATTTTCCAGGGTTAATGTATATTGGATTTTAAGTATTTCAGATGTTCTATGTTCCACATCAAGCAATAATGTATGTATTTACAACAGTTACATTTTGAGGATTGACAAGCTTTCAAAATTTTCATTGCCACATTACTTCATTGATGGTTTTTGATACAATGATTTAGAAGAGTGCCTCATTATACTAGCTTCTCATTAGGGAAACACAAACGACATTCACAATTAATTGCATCAGTTAATACCAGTCTCCTTCAGAAGATGCAATAAAAGAGATTATGTCGAGTCTTCACTCAATCTCTTTGTGCTGAAGTTGGCTTAGGACTGCAGAAAAGGAACTGATTGGCTTATGGTGAGACTGTGCTGTGCAGGGAATAAACGATTAGTTGGAAAAAAGAACTTTCAATCCTTCTGTGAGTCCAGGGATAATTAGAATAGTTGGACGTGAGGAAGTGGACTTTGTTCATCCAGGGATTAGGACTCATGTGTTTTGCTGTAGCAGCACCAATACCAATGTAACAGGGGTAAATGTGCTACAAGCCTCTCCATCTGCCAGTTCCATCTACTTTTTGCTCCTTTTGATGAAATTGTCAAATTTCCAAAGGACAAACCAAAATAAGCACTTAGCCCTAATCTTTTCACCATTGATGCAGATCCCTTAATATCTAACATTGGTCCATATTTTCAATCTGAGAGTAATTTCTCAAGAGGGATGTCCAGTTCAGTAACTGCGCAATTCTCGCCTCTCTTGAGATTTTGCCACATTCCTGATCGTTCCCTCGTGTCACTCATGCTATCGATCAAAGAACACTTCATGTTCTGAATGAAGACCAATTTATGGGAAGAAAAATAGGATAGCTCATTTGTAGAATATCTAATAAACAAAAGAGGAGATAAAATTGTTTGCTAATATAAATGCTACAGAATAAAAGGTATAACCTCTACAATATAAAATACTACCTCTGTAAAGTCTCACGAGTCATCTTGCCACCACAAGACATCCCTGGACAGATTAATCAATACAAGACGGAACAGATCTATACAAGATGACCAATCCCATTAAAGGCAACCTCCACAAGTCATCTCAGCCCTTTTGTGCAAAGTGGCTATTGGCAGTTCTGCCACCCTCTGTGACAACTTGTTAAGGAAGAGCAGGGTCAAAGAAAGTAGTAGTTGCGCAAATTGATATCTTGGGGGTTACACATCATTGGAAGAAGGCTGTTCTAGTACATCTGGTCTCTACAATGTTGACATAAAGGCTTCACTTGACATGATTTTAACATCAGGATTTGCAACCCCTTTCTCTGCAAAGCAATATTTGGGCAACCCCTTGCTCTGCAAAGCAATATTTTGGCAACCCCTTTCTCTGCAATTAATATTTTGGCACCCCCTTACCGCAATAATATTAATTTTGCAACTCCTTCCTCTGCAAAGAAATATTTTGGCAACCCCTTCCTCTGCAAAGCAATATTTCTTGCTCAAATCATTTGTAGAATATCGAATAAACAAAAGAGGAAATAAAATAGTTTGCTAAAATAAGTGCTATCGAATAAAAGGTCTAACCTCTACAATATAAAATACTACCTCTGTAAAGTCTCACAAGTCATCTTGCCACCAATACCTTTCCCTGGACCGAGTAATCAATACAGTACAGAACAGATCAATACACAATGGCCAATCCCATTAAAGGCAACCTCCTACAAGTTATCTCAGCCCTCTTGTGCAAAGTGGCTATTGGCAGTTCTGCCACCCTCTGTGACAACTTGTTAAGGAAGAGCAGGGTCAAAAAAATTAGTAGTTGCACAAATTGATATCTTCGGGGTTAAACATCACTGGAAGAAGGCTGTTCTTGTACATGTGGTCTCTACAATGTAATGTTGACATAAAGGCTTTTATCTCACGGGATTTTGACATCAGTAGGAGAGACCGGGGCTGGTTGTCACAGGGGCAGGTTGTCATACTGTGTAGAACTTAAATATGCTACTATTTCTATTTAGGGCATGCAGGAGCACTGCCAATCTATATGAATGTTAAAAGGGGAGTGACTTAAACCTGTCTGATCAATATATATCTATATCATTTGAAATCTTGACATCTTATGGGACTTTCTTTTTTATTCAGCACTTGGGGCAGGTTGTCACACTTTCGGGGCAGGTTGTCACACTCTCGGGGCAGGTTGTCACACTTTTGGTTAAGAGCTCAGATGCAGGAAGTGGGACTCCGTAAGGCAGATTTTGACTAAAATAAGTTATTTTGGACATATGAGGAATCCTCTGCTTGTCCAGTGCAGACCTCAACAAACTCGCTACTCTGTACAAGGGTGCTACAAATGAAAGCTTACCAAGCAGCCGAAAAGCATTCTGATCAGGAGGAGGAAAATCACAATTTTTTAATGAAAATTTCTTTATAAATTTGAAATAGATTTACTTTGACACTATGCCATATCTGCATACATCTTTAGTCATAAATAGCATGTATAAATTACCAATTTATATTTGTGATAGTTTTTTTGGTTTAAAAGACTGGTCCTAATGGGTAACAACCAGCTCCAAAAAGTGTGACAACCTGCCTCGTCTTTTTGTGACAACCTGCCCCGACTGATGAAAATGCAAAAAACGGGCGACCAAGGCTGTTCTTATCGTATTTTTCACTATTTCTTCCTATCATTATTTAAAGATTTGTTTACATGGTATGTGTATAAACTTTACCTTTTTCAACAACTATTTGTTAATGAGTAGGATGACATGCAAGTTGCGGGTAAAAATTTACTTTTTGTGTCCGGAAATTTTTAATAGACCGTGTGCCTACCAAACTCCCCTCCAGGGGTCAATATTTTTCAAAAATACTCCAGTGGGTTATAAAAGCAGTATACAATGATTGGTTGAGTTGTGTAACTGCATAGTTCAATGCAATAAAAAGTGTGACAACCTGCCTCTGTGACAACCAGCCCCTGGCAACCCCTTTCTCCGCAATATTTCTTACTCAAACATGGGAAATGGAAATATTTTTGATCTCCAGATTTGTTGAGATAGAGAAAAACCTGAAAGGAAGCAAACCAATTCAAAGTTAAGCTGAGGTATGTTTCATTTCCCAAGGTCAATCAGAGTTTTTAAATGGTGTTAGGCTCTTGGTTTACGCTTATTCAATCCTGGGTTTGAATCCTCCGCAGACCGAGTCACCTCCTGTCATAATTATCCTACCGAACTGTTTTAATACAAGATGTAAAGCCCCCTATCATCCATCTATCAAGTCTGAGTTTGCAGTTGTTCAATCCGGAGCAGACAATTTTCCATTGATTCCAAAGCGCTCATTTACATTGTAAACTTCTAAATGTCTTACAATTTGCAAGCCTGCTATTGTGACAGTTTTCCTGAATTGTAAGTCTGGCGGCCCCTTAAGTGAATTTTCTTTCTGCTACATTTGTCCAGGGATTCAATTGCACACGTCCCCATCCTCAATTTGGCGCATACCATTGTGTAGCCAGAGTCTCGAATCAGCACCTGATTGAATAGGCAGGCGTCATTAGGAACACTCTTCTTTTGTCAGGGACAAATTTAGCGTTGAAGGGTCACAACCTCTATGCTTGGAGTTGCAAATCAGGAAAAAGTTAGCTCAGATAGAACTCAACTGTTTTTTTGCATGTGTACTAATATGATGTAACAATGTTGGTTAATGCTGTTCTTATTCTAAATATCTGTATTTTTTCCTGATAGTCAGACTACTGTTTACTGCCAGATTTAATTGGATTTTGTACATTAATTTTCTTTTCTGATTCCATTTTTTGGACCCCTAGACTGTGTTTCTGTGGCATCGTTGTCACACAAGGAAGGCCTTCTGGCTTGATTGTATCATTTAAAGCTGACATTTCTTTGTTAATGCTGTCAGTATTTCTAGCTAATGTCAAGTTAGGCACTTATCTACCAACGAAATTTTCATGCATACACAGTTTTGGAATCATCTTCAAAATCGGTACTAGTACAGATTTCAAGATGTGGCATGCAGGGTGTTCCAAGCAGCACATCAATTGTAGCTTTTGATAGAGACATTGTTGACAGTTATCCTACAGTATTAGCATCACAAATGCTTACTTTTAAGTGTGCACTTTTGGAGTTCTAGTCAACTTGCAGCTACTCTTCTAAAATTGTAGTAAAATTCTACTATCACTTTTGTTCATTTCACAATTGACCATCAGCCATCCATGTTGAGAAATGTGAAGCAATATTCCAGAAGTGGCCATAAGTGTCCATGAGGAGATTGGCCATTTTGTCATCAAATATCGTGGTGCATGGACTGTACAGTTATAAATCCATTCCTTCCCATACTGCTAATGTGTTACAAGTGAGCAAGTCTCATTGAACAGTCTCATGTCCATCCCAGTATACATTCTATATTGTAGTGATGCAAAGTCAATTATACTGGAACTTCTTATGCTGGTAAACTGAATGCTTACATATTCGCCTACACATGATTAAGAGAACATAATTTTATACATGATGAGTTGATAAGTCCATTAGTCTTTTTTAAAACTCTTGGTTCAATTTTGATGACAAATTTGTCCTTCCGTGAAGTAAACATTGTTACACAGCTTAAGAAGTGTCCGACTGCCCACATTCTGTTGGGCTAGTTTTGTGTATTCTTGTCATTTACTGCTGCGAATTTGTCCTAGGGTCCATCAATACTGTTCATCAAAGTGGAAGGTCAGCCCTGGCAATCTGATTGTATCTCTTATCCCTTAAAGTGAGCCTGATTGGCAGTTTACTACCTCGTGTGAGCTGCAAAAATTGAATCAGTCCTCCCCTGTAATTGCTGACCTGCTCCCAACGTGGAATTGGGGACATCCGGGTCAAACAGGAAATCAATATTTCCTATAGGTGGTGGCTCCCTGTCAAGAGAAGCGTGTATCAATCTGATTCAACCTGGTTCAACTGTTAAAGGAACCTTGAAGTATTGACAAGCAAGCAGTACCCTGGTATATAGAAGTTATTCCACACAAATATCAATAAACTTAGAGTAGCACCCCACTCTGACTGATAAGGAATACATAGGGTTGGGGTGACTTCCCATACTATGAATAACCGGCTTTGTAATGTGATTTGGGGAAGTTCTATGAAATAGCTTATCTAAATTCATTTCATATTGGTATTGCTGACATGATGTCAATGATGTTATGAGTCTAGAAATGTCTTGAGTATGTGTAGGGGGAACGGGGGCTCATTGGGACGCGGGGCACTGTGGGACAGTCGGGTTTTCTTGGATCCTGGCAAAGTATATGATATGGTAGCGCATCTTGTAATTTCACATCCTGATGTTTCCATGGTTTTATTGACAAATTACAGCCACATGCAGAAGTATGGCAAGCAAAAGTTTGTTTTCCTACTACTAAAGTAAATATGGACAGGTTCAATTGGAACCATTCTGTGGACAAACCATGAACAATGAGGCTTTCTCAGTGCTTGTATGAATTTTATATATCGTAACGAACAGTTATGAATTGCTATCGTGATAAACACACTCACTGGTGTCCGAGAAATTAGCATTTTGGTGTAAAATTCATATCGGGGCTCATTGGGACAGTGAATTCGGGTCACATTGGGATGCACTTAATATGGCAGAATTTAAGTGTCCAAGGCAACTGAATGACCTGGGACAGCACACAACAGGTGTTCAGGCTACAGTGAATAGAGGTATAGTGGATTACC
This sequence comes from Platynereis dumerilii, assembly GCA_026936325.1. Lineage (NCBI taxonomy): Eukaryota > Metazoa > Annelida > Polychaeta > Phyllodocida > Nereididae > Platynereis > Platynereis dumerilii. Next base: position 5,536,315 of record JAPTHN010000004.1, read on the forward strand.
ATGCTCTGTGAACAAATTTGTCGCAAAGCACTGTGTGTTACTTACATAGATGTCCTCACCCAGGACAGTTTATGTTAAATGTTTAAAACTGTTTAAAGTTACGAACTATTGGCACTACAAGGTGTTAATGCACTGTATATTGTCTTACGCACTACTTATATATGATATCTATTGCACATGGAGTGTTAAAATGATTTTTCGGGGCACGTTGGGACAGTCATTTTTACGATTCTCTGGCTGAAAAAAGGTAGGTGCAGTCTAGTTAATTATGCCTTGCGTTTAAGCTCAATAGTATGGGTGATATTCATGTAAACTTCTGAGCTCTTCAGAGCTTTCAGCATTGAGCAAAATTAGTAGACGTTAAAAGCGTCCCAATGTGCCCCCGTTCCCCCTAAGCTTTGCTTCGGGCAAGGCACAGACACTTCTGTGTGAAATCCTGTTTGACAGATATAATCATACTAAAGTAAGCAATGTCACTTGTTTTTACACAATCAAAACCAGGCGCTCAACTACACATTCCCCAATAACTCCCCAGTTTCAACAAATGTCCCAAGTTCCCGGAAGAATGTCATATGGATTATTCTGCCTTTGCCAGGAAAAGAGACATGTTTGTAGATGCCATAATGTAGCCCAATGGCATTGTGCCTCTTGTTTAATGTATATGCTGTATCCATACCTTAATTCTGACTTTGGGTGACAACATATTCATCTTCGTTGACAAGTGTACATTTTCGCTAGTAGAAAGAAACAACACACGACAGCAGTACTTAAATTTGTCAATCGAAGAATAATCATTGGACAATTGGCTGAGTTTCCAAAAATATCAGGCAACAATTCCAATTGCTGCTGTGCTGGTTTTATCCATTTATATTATTTACAAAGCACAGCCATGTTCTAATGGTGTTGTGGTTATATGAAATGCTTGACTAATTTGCCCTACACTTTATTGCTTGTTCTTTGATAGTTTTAGCAGCGGAGTGTTTCATTATACCAGCTACTCGTGAGGGAAATTCAGACGACATTTACCGCTAATTGCATCAGCTAATTCAAGTCTCCTTCACAAGATGCAATAAAAGAGATTATGTCGAGTCTTCCCACAATCCCTTTGTGCTGAAGTTGGCTTAGAACTGCAGAACAGGAACTGATTGGCTTAAGGTGAGACTGTGACATGTGCAGGGAATAGTCAATTAGTGAGAAACAAGAACTTTTAATCCTTCTGCTGACACTGGGCTATGTGCAGAGAAAAGACAATTAGGCCACACATAATTGATTCTTAGCTTCGCGGACCCGCCGACACAATAGATTTCCTGCCGATGGAAAAAAAAAATTTTTTTTTTTGACATTATAAAAAAAATTTTTTTCACCTTTTTTTTTTTTGTCCTACCGACCGACCCTAGAAAAAGGGCCTTGAGACGAATCCGAGAAGCTAAAGATCAATTATGTGTGGCCTTAGTGAGAAACAAGAACTTTTAATCCTTCTGTTGAGTCTCTGGGATAATACGAATTGCCAGGAGACATATTAAAATTGTTCACCGAGGGATTGGACTTGGTTTTAAAAAATTAATTTCATGTTTCTTTGAATTAATGGGCATTTTAAGCTCATACTAGTAGAATATATCTTTAGGACATGGTTGTAAATTGTGTGCAAATCCACTGCTCAATGCTAAATCATATTGAATTTAAAGGCCTTAATTATTATTTCTGTAGTTAAAAGTCGATCTTTCAAGTTGATTCCTTTGCAGTCAAAGGTCACAGAACAATATTATAAGAGAAAATGGTACTCTCCATCTACCAATTCCATGTGATTTTTGCTCCTTTTGATGAAATTTTCCATAGCCCAAAGGACACATCAAAACAAGCATTTTGCCCTAATCTTTCGGTCATTGATCGTTGATGCAGATTGCTTATCATCTGACATTGGTCAATATTTTCGATGTGAGGGTATTTTCTCATGAATGTTCAGTTGGATAACTGCGCAACTCTTGCCTCTGCGGAGATTTTGCCAGATTCTTGATGGCTCCCTAATTTCACTCATGCTATTGATCAAAGAACGCTTTCAGGTCTGGATGGGGAACAGGTTATGGGAGGAAAAGTCGGATATCTCATGATTTACACTATCTGAAAAGAAAAGAGGAAACAAAAATTTTTAATGAATGTTACGGAACGCTCCCGTGAAAGGTCTGATATCTCAATACAACATGTTGACCTTAGTGCTTGTAAATAATCCATGTTGCTACCAAGACATACTCCTACATAAAAAATAATCAATATAAGGAAGGAGGGGTCAAAACAGGATGCCTATCCCATTTAAGAAAACATCCACAAGTGATCTCTGACATTTTGTGCAAAGTGGCTATTGACAGATCTGCCTACCATCCTACCTCTGTGTTAACTTGTTAAGGAAGAGCAGGGTCACAGCCCAAAAGCAATTACTACAAATTTAGCAGAGACACGTGATGTGAAGCCCCCTATCATCCATCCATCCATTCTGTTACTGAACAGACTATTTGTCACATAATTCCATTGCACACATCTCTATTGTAAACTTATGTCTGAAGCTTCCAATTTCCAAGCCTGCCGTAATTGCGACAGCTTCTAGAATTGTGAGTCTAGACATACCAGAATTATCTTTCTATATGATTTGTCCGATGATTCAATTGCACATGTGCCCATCCTCGATTTGGCACAGACCATTGTGCAGCCAGAGTCTCAAATCGGCACCTGATTGAATAGGCTGGTGTCATTAGGAACAGTCTTCTATTGTCAGGGACAAATTAAGTGTTGAAGGGTCACAACCTCTATGCTTTGATTTGCAAATCAGGTAAAGCTAGCCTGGTCAGAACTCAACTGTTCTTTTAAACACATGTACTCGTATGATGTAACAATATTTCTAGAGGCTAAACATTAGGATTTCTTTCCTTAATTTACACACTGACAATTGATGATTGCCAGAGTAAATGGGATTCTGTTTAGTGATTTACAGTCCTGAATCCCATTCTGTGAATTGGATTGTGTCTCTGTGGCCTTGTTTTCAGACAAGGAAGGCCTTCTAGCGTGATTGTATTATTTAAAGCTGACACTTCTTACCTCAGTTTGCCTTGAGAAAGCTGAAAACTACATTATACCCTTTTCATTTAACATTAATTTTTCAGTATATCTAGCTGATTATATATATATAATTATGAAACAGAACTTCACCTTCATCTTCGGGAGATCTTGGCAAACATGTGAAATAAGGGAATCGTTTTGAAATGGATTTCAGTATCAGACTACCCACTTTTTGCCAGGTATGTGTATTCTTGTCATTTACAGCCACAAATTTGTCCCTGAGCCCCATCAATACAGTTCGTCACTTTGGTGGGTCACCCCTAGTAATCCAATTTTATCTCTTATCCTTTTAAAGTAAGCCTGATTGGCAGGTAATCACCTCGTGTGGACTGCAAAAATTGAATCAGTCCTCCCATGTAATTTCCAACTCCAACCTCAAAATTTGTCCTTATGTAACACAGCTTCAGAAATTGGTAGTGGCACTGGTGGGTCACCCTTGGCAAACTGATTTTATCTCTTATCCCTTAAAGGGAGCCTGATTGGCAGGTAACTATCTCTTGTGAGCTGCAAAAATTGAATCAACCCTCCCCTGTAATTGCCAACCTCCTGCTCCCAATGTGGAATCGGGGACATCGGGGACAAACAAGGAATCAATAGTTCCTCTAGGTGGTGGCTCCCCCTGACCAGGAGCTATATCAATCTTATTCAGTTGGGTACGGCCAACTCCTAAAAGATGCTTAAAGCTTTGACCAGCATGTGGTAGTTGATGAAGTGAGGAAAAAAAAACTAAAAGAATTTCAACCTCAAAATAATCTGCGCAGCAAGAGTTCTTAAAAGTTCTATGTTAACACTGCACATCATCATCATACCCTTAATTCATGGATGCTTTACTCTACTCCTCCCAAACAACTCATTGCCCACAACTCAAAATTTACAAGCAACATTATTCCACGTCTTACAACAACCATAAGCGGGTCTGCTTTCTCAAACTGTTCATATAAGCCTATACCAGTGCACTTGTTACTCATTTATACACGACTATCAATAGGCTATTCTCCAATGGTGGTGGTTGGTTGATGATTCTCCCTGGACTCCGATGAGGGAGGGATGGGCCACTGTCGATCACTGGCCCTTGATATTCAATGTTTCCTATTCCATTTCGCTGTTTTATCTCAAGCTCTTGCTCCTGAATGCTATCTTTCTCAGCTCATCACAAAATGTATATTTTCTTCAATAACCATTTCTCCGTCATCCTTTTGTTATTCCCGTTTCACGGGTACTACGCTAGTGCAGTAAACATGTAGGACTGCATCACCAAAACCAGAATAAGCAAATCCAGCCCCTGGTCTGGATTTTGGGCAGACTTAACACTCATTTCCATGACACAGCACTGATCCACTGTTGATCCACTTTTAGCTACTGCCCACTTGTACTGGTATAAGCAAGTTTGGTTTATAATCCTCTCTCCATCAGTTTGTAATTGTTCCTGATCCTCTGTATTTGGAAAGAGTGGGAGATCGATAGATTTGGCCTCTGTATAGAGAGGTTTTTTGCAGGGGCATATCTAGAAAGGGGTGCATTACATGGGTAAGTACGGTGTGCTCCGCAGCTTTTCCTATCTCTTCCATGTTAATTTAGACCTGAGGGGGGGCATGGTCCAATGGCCCCCCTAAATACATGTACGCCACTGGTTTTGTTCCCTGATCTCTTGGCCATTGATGCTTACAGTGCCGCCTGTAAGTATGTGAAACGCATGACATTGTGCCATTGCTTCAATGTTAAACACCCTCAGCCAAACTGCTTGTGAAGGCATGAATTTTCATCGGATGAAAGGGAAACAAAATGGGTCATAAAGGCCGATGTGTGAGGCAAGTGGGATAAAAATAGCAGCCCATTTTCTTCGCTGTAGATTGGGCCTGCGTTTCACTTACTTATCAAAGACTTTGACCCATACCTAACTCCAACTACAGCAAAGAAAATTGACTGCTATTTTTATCCCGCATGCCTCAAATATCAGCCTTTATAACCCAAAATGTGTTCCTGTCATCAGATGAGAATTCGTCCTTCCAGAAGCATTTTGATTAAGGATGTTTAACATTGATGCCATGGCACAATATCATGCGTTTCACTTACTTACAGGCAGCACTGTATCACTTAATATCTGACATTGGTCAATATTTTCTATGTGAGCTCTAGTAATTTCTCACGAGGAATGTCCAGTTCGGAAACCGCGCAATTCTCGCCTCTCTGGAGATTTTGCCAGATTCTTGATGGCTCCCTAATGTCACTTATGCTATTGATCAAAGAACAGTTCAGAGTCTGGATGGGGAGAACCTACACAGGAGAAAAAATAAATTCTCATTTGTAGGATACCTCTTATGAAAAGAAGAGAGACAGAGTCCTTCATCTGAGGCTGGGATAGTTAGGCCACACATAATTGATCTTTAGCTTCTTGGATTCGTCTCAAGGCCCTTTTTCTAGGGTCGGTCGGCGGGTCCGCGAAGCTAAGAATCAATTATGTGTGGCCTAGGTAGATATAGATATGGTAAGCACAGCCCCCTACACCAGTTCTGGGTACACGCAAGGGTTGGCAGATAAGAGGTGCTCTTATCCTCCCTAAACTACTACATCTACAAGGCCCAAAACTCCAAATGTAGTACAACATATTACTCCATGGGTCTTGCAAATAAGTCATCTTGCCACCACATCACATCCCGAAACAAGAATAATCAATACAAGACAGGGCTGATCAATACAGGATGGTCCATCCCGTTAAAGGCAACATCCACAAGTTATCTCAGACCTTTTGTGCAAAGTGGCTATTGACAGACCTTGTGCCAACTTGTTAAGGAGGAGCAGCACAGCCTAGGAGAAAGTAGTTCTGGGAATAAATGTTATAAGTTGTAAAGGCTAGCAACAGAGAGTGGATTTGGATGAGGCTGTATAGATTAAGTAATTTGAAGTTGCCTTTTTACACTGCTGTTAATCAGTAAGAACATTTCATGCAGATCAGCCTTTGTCAAACTTGTTTATGATGGGGATCTTTTCATCATCTTGGTATACTCTTTTCCATCCAATCAGAGATCAGCCGCTTGTGTTGAGAAATGAGAAGCCATTTTCCGGATGTGACCATCGTCAGGCCATTAGACGATTGGTCATCAAATGTCATGGTGTATGGCAACCACTACAATCAGGTCCATACTCTAATGGTTGCTCATGTTTTGCTAATAGGAAAGTTCAGGAAATGTTTCAACTCCAGGGTCCAGTTAATGCACATTCATTTACTTATTATATAATAGACATTTTCAAGAGTCAGTTTGCCTGACTGATTATCATTCCTAAAAGCAATGGTTTTCTACAGTAAATGTTTGTATACACAATCATTATCATTGGTTGTCGCTGAAGAGACGCATCTGATGTCAACTGACCCATAAATACAGCTGATCTCATTTGTTATCGTCTATGTTAAGCCTGATTGGCAACAAGATAATGTCTTTCGTGATCACTCCTCTTGGAGGAACTAGAAATTCACAGTTGACAAAAAATAAAGTATATTGTGGGAAAGAATAACGAAGCCATGGACAATTTGTTCTTGCCTAGAATTGCAAGTCAGGAACAGCAGGAAGCAGTCACTTGAAGTACAAGAATTTTGTGATTTTTTTACTTCAAGATTGTCCAGTGATTCAATTGTACACGTCCCCATCCTTAATTTGATGTGGTCCATTGTGCAACCTTGGTCTCAAATAAGCACCTGATTGAATAGGCTGGCGTCATTAGAAACAACCTTCTATTGTGAGGGATAATCGAAGCATCGAAGGGTCTCCACCTCTGTTGCTTGGAGTTGCAAATTAAGAGAAGCTGAATTTAGATAAGTATACAGTAAAACAGCTGGAGTAATGGGGAAATTCATAGAGCTGCATTTGGAAGGAGGATGAGGAGGAGGAGAAGGAGGAGGATGATCTTGATTTTAATTTAAAATCAGTTATTATAATTCAAATGTCCTTCTCTTGATCATGACTACTCAAACAGACTCTATGTTGTTCACAGTGATATGGTCCTCTACTCCAGAAGTAGATACTATAGCAGCAATTCCTCAGACTAATCACTAGTGAGACAGAAAAATCCTCCCACTTGATTGCTTCATCTGATGCTGGTTCATTTGCAATGGATTTTATTATTATTTTTTTGGTGATATGCGTTACTTTAAGTGCAACTTTTTCTTGACATTCTATTCAATGTCCTTAAAGACATTTTCAAGGGGATGTCTGTGAAGTCATTTCTGTCCTTGTTCACCAGCAACGAATTGGATTTTGTGTCTCTGCGGCCTCGTTTTCAGACAAGGAATGTCTCCTGACTTAATTGTGTCTTTTGAAGCGGTCTTTCTTTTTGTGCTCTTTTGGGAACTATATTTGTGTCTTCCAGAAAAATGGAACCCAGTGATTACTAGTAATTCTCTTGTTGGGACACATTTTGCTGATTTGTCTTTGTTTATAAAAAGCTGCTGATCTTGGTATTTCATGTACATTTCAATGTTTAGTGTCTGCTATAAATGCAATCAGGATGAGCGTCTTGAAGAATTATAAGCTACGTGTACTTTTGGGAAGTGCACATCGCTGTCCATTAGCCCATTTGCCATCAAATGTCAAAGGAGGAAAGTGACCATACTCAGGTAGCCCCCTAATGTCAGCTTACGTAGTGCCATTAGAAGAAAAGACCTACCAATGTGAAGCAACTTCAAGCAAGTGGGCATTTGATCATCTCTGTAGTTTCTCCCATGGTGTTGAAATTTCTAGCAACACAACTTCCAGTATGAGAAAATATCACCCATTCGTCAACAAAAATAAATGATAATCATTATAGATAGATAGATAGATAGATAGATAGATAGATAGATAGATAGATAGATAGATAGATAGATAGATAGATAGATAGATAGATGTATGATGCCTATAAGACTGATATGCAGAAATATAGATTCCAAGACAGATTATTTGGCATTGTAATATTTGCGCCTTTCTTCCAATCATAAATGTTGTGCAGGTTGTCAGGAATATGGACTACATCATGAACAGAATGAGTCATAATAATATTTCCCCTGAAGTATTTGCATCACTTTTGAAACTGCATTGCTGTCAATTAGTCACGATTCTCCAGGCTCAGAAGCTGCTGTTCACCTGAGGTCTGACAATGGACTATATTTCTTGGCTGTCAGGTTACATCTTGTAAAATAGAGAATCTTCTCAAAGAAACTTCGATTCTATTATGAAGGTAATTAGCTGCCATTTTGTGGCTCCTGACCCTGATGTCAGTGATAAGTTCTCTCTGTTAAAGAGAAAACACGACATCTGGATGAGACTTGGCCATTATTAGACAAGTGCATTTGCTTGTTCAAAGTTTATGTTACCAAATTAATTTCAGGTTTACCATTGAATTAAAACAATTTAAGGGAAATCATGCAAAGGTGAAATAATTGCAACAGCTTTAAGTTCAATTTTAACGAAACTGATTGGTGTTATCCTTATGAAAGTCTTAACAAAGCAAAGTGAATCTTCTGCATAATGACCGAGGAGCTAGGACAGAAAATGCCTGTCTCTCGTGCTGTAATCAGCACATCAGGTTGATCATATTGGTAACTTTGATGTTTTATCATATTGCACAATTAGAAAGACAACGGGGTGCAAGATTACCCCTACTTTTAGCCTAAAAGTCTCATTTTAGCCTTGGGAAGTCATGGTTTCAATATATTTTCTTCAAATGGTTAGGTTTCTCAATTCAACTTTCTTCTGCCCCAGTCCAATCGCATATTAGTATACATGTATACAATGCTTATTAACTATAATATCATAGTATAAAATCCAATGAAAACATTATAGATTTTTTCTTTGCAAACAACACAAAACTTGTGTGCAAATAATGCTATGGGTAAAATATCAAAACGCCATGGGTAAAATATCCCAATTGTGCGACTTTGATACATGTGATATAGCAGGGTGTGCAGACTAAAATATGTAATTGTTAGTTTTTCTTTGCTTTTGTGATTTTTTTGATTGCACCAAATTCCCAACAATCCCTTAGGTGTAGGTGGCTTACAAACTCCAGACATGCCAACTGATTTACTTAGACCTAGAAAAGAAGAAAGGATCTCATCGGCTCATGGAGAGAATCTGACAATCATAGGGACAAGACAATTAGAGAGGTAACAAGAAGGTTTAATTCTGGTAACTCTCAGGGGATAATGAGAATTGTTAGCACGAAGATTGTTGTTTTATCTGTGCTTTCTGCCTATTCTTTTTCAACAAGTCTTTCAACACTCTCTGAAAAATCTTCTGGTGTTCACACAGAAATTCATTAACAAAGCAGCTATTTTAGGTTGGCAATTCTGAGTATGTCTGAGACCATGCATTGAGATTAAAAGCTCTTGTCTCTCACTGAGGCAGGATTAAAAGTTCTTGTTCTGTGCTAATTGTGTATTCCATGTGCTTGTCCGCCTTCCACCTCCAACAAATCTGTTGGAAGTTTGACGTAATCCATAATAGCTCCATCTTGTGAAGGAGACTAGAATTAACTCATGCAATTAACTGTGAATATCATTTACTGCTTCCCTAATTAGCAGGCGTTCTGATGATCCAGATCATTAACTGACTCAAGGTCTCATTTCATGCAGGTGGGAAACACATGTTGCTGTTACCAGCTTCAAGTAAGTCAATATAGACTCACATTCTGTAAGTCAGCAAAGTCATTATGTCATACTTCTATACTCACAATAGATAACATGAAGCTGCTACAAGCTTAAACAGTTGTCTGGGAGCCAGAATATAATGTTCAAACAGACATAAATTTAGTTTATGTGACTGCTTGCATTTAATTAAATCCATGGCTTTTAAATTACAGTAAGGGGAAGAAAAACAAAGTTTGAGCTGTGTGTTTACAGTCACTGGTTTTTTACAGGTCCAATCCAAAGTTATTTCTGTTTTGGAATGCCTTTTCTATAGCAGTCATCACTAGCACTGATATACTGTTGGAAAATGTCTCCTTAAATCAGCAATTAATTAGGAGAGACATCCGCTGTTAATTACATTGTCTAATTCCAGTCTCCTTCACAAGATGGAGCTATAAGAGATTGTGGTAAATTCCCAACAATCTCTTTTTCCTGTAGGTGGCTTACAAACTACAGACATGACAACTGATTGTCTTAGACCTAGAAAAGAAGATAGGATCTCATAGGCTCATTGAGATAATCTGACAATTACAGGGACAAGACAATTAGAAAGGTAACAAGAGGGTTTAATTCTCGTGGTAACTCTCAGGGGATAGTTAGAATTGTTAGCATGAAGATAGTTTTTCACCATTACAATTGTTGCGTGTGTCCTATTCCTTCGCAGCAGATCTTAGAACAAAATATATAACCAAGTTAAAATCAAGAGTTCAGATGGGGATCTGGCGAACGTGATTCGCTTCTTGCAAATATGTCATCTCACTGGGAACCATAACACATCCCTTGACAATAATCAATACAAGACAGGGCAGATCAATACAGGATGGCCTATCCGAATAAAGGCTACCTCCACAAGTTATCTCAGACCTTTTGTGCAAAGTGGCTATTGACAGATAAGCAACTAACCTCTGTGTCATCTTGTTAAGTAAGAGCAAGGTCAGAGAAAGTAGCTCTGGGCATTAATATTTCGAGGGATTCACATGCGTTACAAAAAGTAGATTAGGGATGCACGGATATCCGGCAAGGTATCTGGTATCCGGCAGAATTAGGGTGTCAGAACCGGATATCTGGGATGTTCAAAATTAAGTGAAAAAACAAAATAAATTTGTTAACAAATAAAAGAATTTTACAAGAACAGAGCCAAAAACATAATCTCACCATCTTCAAATCTTAATTCAGTTTCAGAACATAACAAAAAACATTCCATCAGAGGAACAATCCCCCTGCCGGACATGATATATCTTAGCTCTCAGCTAGGGTTACAATCTGGTTCCAACTATCTGGTTCCTATCCGGTATCTGGCAGTTGGTGTTGCCGGGTTATCCGGTAACCGTCTATTTTCACTATCCATGCAGCACTATAAAGTTCACGGCTTTTCTTTATATGAGCACTTCTATTCTATCTAGAACTATGAATTGTTTACAGGTTAAAATTCAACAGTTTTGGAATATATTCCCAAAATTTTGCACAATTTAAACATTTTAAAGTCATTCTGTGGATTCCATGGAAACAGAAAGTTCGGCTAGGCGGCGCAGGTAATGTTGAGGCAAAAAAAGAATATTTTTTGACATTGAAAAGCACCCAAGACCAAGTTTCTGCTCGTGTTTCTTGTTTTATAATTGTAATTCCGACTATAAATAAAGTTTCCTTAATCTTTTATCTTTATCTTTAGTATTTTGATCAAGAGCTTATGTGGGTCACAATCTCCTTTATCAACTTTCAAGTATTTTATCAAATATTTTATCATGTGAATAGTTCCACTTTGCAACTGATAAGGACTAGAAGAACCACCCAATTATACAAGTTCTTTCTTATTCCACTTATAATCAGTTTGTGTTTGTTCATCAAATCTGATCTCTTGGACTAAGACACCATATAGAAAGGTATTTATTTATTTAAGTTTACTATGTTAAATAAGTTTGTATTTGGTAAAGCAATCTGTCTCTTGGAAGATGACCTGCCCAAGGGCAAGGGGCACACAATGTGAACACAATGTTGCTAACTTCATATCTTGACGTTGCTTTACAAAATTAATTTGCAATTGCATTACGATGTTGTACAATGTTGCTGCCATGCAGAAGTATCCATTGGAGCATGCATTGTACATAGTTAAAGGCATTCATTTTCCTTTAGTTGTTATTCCTAATTTCTCTTGAGAATAATGGTGACTTTTGAAGAGGCATATATGAATGATAAATATTATTGTACCAATTGGCATCATGAGTGACTCGATACTCCTTCATGACATCTTTAATGGCACTGCAACACCAGATCTCAGGCAGAATATGATTAATAGGCATAATGTCACTCCAAAGAAAGGTCACATCTTCAAAAGAAGTTTCTTTATACAGAAAATAGTTGAAATCATACTAGAATGTAGTTTTGAATTTGTGTGCATTAATCTGAAAAAAAAAAAAAAATCTATTACACTATAATATAGTTTTGAATCTGCTTCCAGTAGCATATTTGTCAAGCGGCATAGCTGCACTCCCTTAATATAATCATGAACAATTACTTTCATAACTTTTTTTCAGAAAATGGTCAGGGATCTAGCTGATAAATTGTTCCACATGCAGAATGCTGGAATCAAAACGGATGCAACTTTCATGGTCCAGGATGTTGAGTTTCAGTGTCACACCCTTGTGATATTCGCCCATGGTGGGCCATTGGCCGACCTGATTGTGGAAAAGAAAAGAATAACCAACATCCTGGATATCTCTCCTCACACTTTCCGTATGATAATGCAGTAAGTTTCTATATCAAGATCTTGTGATATTTGCTCATGGTGGGCCACTGGCCGACTTGATTGTGGAAAAGAGGAGAATAACCAACATCCAGGATATCTCTCCTAACACTTTCCATATGGTTAAATAGTGAGCACAACTATTTTGTCAACTTTTCGAATAGCCCATTTATAACTGTATTAAATTAAGATTTCATTTTACCCTAGCAATCTGAATTTGGTACCCTAGGAAAGAAGATATTCTGGACTTCATTTCCCCATGCCATGTAGAGTTCTAGCTTGGCCAAGGAATATGCAAATGAGAATTGAAGTCAGGCGAATATTTGCATAAATAGCCATTTTTAATATGTAGTTAGAATACTCAATTAATTCCCATATCTCAATGAATTTGGCTCAGATTGAAAAAATAATGTGCATAACAATCCTCGGTGGGGAGCACAATTTCATAGAAATGAAACTTTTATTCCATGCCATATATGGTCATAGAGGGCGGGGCCAAAATTTTCATATTTGATAAAATGCCAAAAAAACCAAATACAAGGACTTAAAAGAGTTTCATTAGCTGATTAGCTACACTGTAAATTTTGAATTTTGAGTTAGCTTAATTGATTGAGTGAGATGGTTGCATAATTCCTTTGAGCCAAGGTAGCTTGTTGTTTGCAAGTTATAACAACATAAAGATTATCATAACTGAAAACGGCAAGCTATCATGGCTCAAACAAATTGTGCAACCATCTCACTCAATCATTTGAGCTAACTCAGAATTTCCAATTTTACAGTGTACTCAAGTAATAGAGATATTAAAATAATTGTCCATTCATATAATTCCTGGGGAGTATCACTATCATTGACCGTAACAAATTTGGTTGCTATGACAACCTAACTGAGCAGCAACTTGTCAAATTCCAAAATGATCAATATCGTTAATTGTGTTAATTGGCATCGGAGGTTACGCAAATCTTCCACCAAATTATTGCAAAGGGCATAACATTTTAAGGGCCATTCTAGCCTGGACAGTTCTCCCGCTGATTCTCTCTGTGCAGGTGTTCCATAATCATATCTTTGATGTTGCGGCTCCATTTGGTTTTGGGGCTGGCCAGAGAAGGGCACATTTACATACTGTGTCCTCATCTTCAGTCTCGCACAACGTGCAGGTAGCTTTTGGACTTCTGCTCATTTACATACTGTGTCCTCAGCTTCAGTCTCGCACAACGTGCAGGTAGCTTTTGGACTTCTGCTCATCTTTTAGAAGTTAGATTTGCCCTAATGTTGCCGTCCTTGTGGATGAAAAACTGAACTTGGAGGTTTCTCAGATCGGGTGTGGTTTCCTAAAAATTCTGACAAAGTTGCAGCTCCAGCTGCTGGCGACTCATTTTCTTGCCCAAAGTGGCAGGTCCAGCTGCTGGAGACTCATTTTCTTGGCGGCTTCTTTGAGTTGATTGCTATGCCAGACACTTTGATACACCCCTTACATCCATACTTCTCACCAATAAATCGTAATATGTTTCTTGAAGTCAGGTTAAGTTTCGAGTGCATAGACTCATGGATTTGTGCAATAATCTGCATGCATTGAACACTTGATCATTAGCCGCTTCGCCAAATTTGGTTTGTGTGGGTTGGACCATGACTTTCCGGTTGTAAGGTACATTCTGAGAAATTCCCTAAACGAGAAGAGGTCACCTTTTGCCCTGAACTGTAATTATGCCAGAGGGAAATGTAACCTCGACTTTCATGACAGTTCATGATGCTCAAAGATCAAAATCCAATGCAATGAATCGTGCACTACAACAACATCGAGAGCCACAGCAAGAGCTATCATTGAACTTTTAAATTGTAAATTTGGACTGATGGAATGTGGACTTTCCAATTTTGAAATTGACTCTTTCATCCCCGTGCTATGCACAGGGTAAGTCTTTCAATATACAAAATTACTTTTCTTTCCTACAAATTGTACTCACTGTACGAATAAACATAATAATAATAATAATAACCTCTGATCATTCCATAAATCCAAGATTTTTCGAGTCAACAGTCCTTCTGGGAATAATTTCCATAAAATTCAGTTCATGTAGTAGGAGAGGGAGGATACCAGAACTAGTCTGACTTGGCAGTCACCACTAATGTTTGGTAGCTTTTCTGTGGTCGGCTATCTAGGTCCCAGGTCGGAGAACCATAATTATAATGCATAATTCTGGCCTAAATACATTTTGCTAACCATTCTCCTTGTAAGCGTAGCACAATTAACAATAAATGAGTTCATGCTCTTGATATGCCTGAAACCACAAAGTAGAAACTTCGAATGGTTCATGTGTAAAAGTTGAATTTCTTCCAGGTTTCTCTACACTGGAGAATGCACAGTCAGCCCATGTAATGCCTTTGAACTCTTGCATGCTGCCAAGAAATTTGGTATCGCAGCACTCGAAGATCAGTGCGTGACAATTGGGGCAACAAAGCTGACTGAGGATAATATTTTGGCTTATACACAAGAAGCGATTGATTTTGATTCCAAAGAATTCCTGTCTTCCTGCAAGGAATATGCCAAACAGAATAGCAAGACAATTGTCCAGCAACCGGCATTCAAGGATATATCTGTTGAAGTGCTTGAGACAATCTGCAGCCTCAAGGGGACCAACTGCTCAGTGTTGGAGCTCTTTGCTGCTTGTGTGGGTTGGGCGGAAGAGGAATGCAAACGCCAAAAGTTGGGAGAATCACCAGAAAGTATCCGGACTGTGTTGGGAAACATTCTTGACAAGATCAAGTTTGAGGATATGGATATGGATGACTTCATTGAATTTGTTGTTCCTGAGGGAATTCTGACTGATGAGAAAGTGGGTCAGTTGATTAACACATGGCAGAAAGACAAGAAGAAGAAACACTGGAAAGAAACTGTCGAGGTTTGTACGCACATAACATTAGATGCATTATAAACATAATTGGTAGTGTAGCAACCAGTTTGATTATCCCTTCAGTGCACTATTACCACACATTGGTCTTTTAAATTTTTTGAGAAGTGTTGGAGAGTGAGGCACAATGCTAGTGGCTGTCACACCTTGACGATTGAGGGGACGTGTGAGTAACTTACTTAAAACATTGATTCAAGGGAGAGAAGGGCTACTCCAGACCTCAGATATCTGGAACCGATACTCCGATTGCCATGAAATTTGATAACAAGGTACTGTGGGATTGAATAAATATATTTTGTATGGTTTTGTAGCAGAAACAATGATGGCTTCACTTGAAATACACAAAAATTTGCACCAGGCCTTATATGAAATACCAGGCTTATAAGACATCTGTGACAACGTTTTTCTTTGTTTAAATTTACCTTGAATATGGGCACTTTCGAAGTTATTCTGACCACAAAATTTGATATACGTACACAGATATTGATAGACAGATATATAGACAGCTAGATAGATAAATAGATAGATAGATAGATAGAAAGATAGATGGATAGATAGATAGGTAAGATCTTATCTATTCTTATCTATCTGTCTATCTACCTATCTATCTAGGGGAGGGTTGGTCTAGTGGTAGCGTGCTGGGCTGCCCATCACTAAGTCCAGGGTTCGAATCCAGCTCTTGCCGGGTCACCTTGGCCTATGTTGGATGGCTGTTCCAATCATCCTTCGCCTCTTTGCCGTGTCCTCCTCCTGTCCTAATTTGCCTACCAAGTGCAGGACGTAAAGCCCCAATCATCCATCCATCCATCTATCTGTCTATTCACACCATAGTGTACAAGGGTAGATCCAGAAAAGGTCGGATGGTGTTTGCACATATAGATAGATAAACTTTATTTCATGAGGGTAAAACCTATTAAGTATAAATACTTATTTACAATAGGGCCCTCAAACATTAAAATCTACAGGCCCAAGGGGGAGGGGGGTTTGAACCCCCTAAGCCCCCCCTCTCTTGATCCGCTACTGATAAACATTAATGTGCAAAAATGCGTTACTGATTAAATTTAATGTCTAATTTTAAATTGTATTTATTGTGCTTTCAGTATTGACTCAATCTCATAATGCGGTCTGGTAAGGTCAAATGCAGTCAAAATCAATCACTGTTCATAGGGAGGAGCCTGTTTATTATCGACTGCATAGTGACTAATCAGATTGCCACACGAGTTTATGATTGACAGATTACTTAAGATAATCCTTCCAAATTTGGCGTGTATAAAAGTTTGTAGTTTCGATGGTTTTAGTTTGTTTATAACTTAAATAAACGGGAAAAAATAATTAAAAAAGCAATAGTTTCACAGGTTCCTAGTGCACATAAAATTGAATGAAAATATACATGAGTAGCTTTCTACCAGACGTCACGTACCACAAAGTTTCTTGACTTCAGTATATCACAAGTCTACTTCAACGCGAATTCCTGTTAGCAAAAAATCTCCTTATCTATTATTATCGCCAAGCGATGGTGAAGGAGAAAAACTAAATTTAATAATAAGGATAAACTACGTTACCACTAAGATTATCAGATTCATTTTTACATGCTCGTTTTTTACAGAAAATTCAGTGACATTTTTCAGTAAAATAATTTTCATTGCCTAAATAAATGTGTAACATATTACAGGAACTTAGTAAATTTAAGGGAAACCATTTTGACATTAACTCTCACTTCTGAATTGAGGGCTTTTGACACCATTGGCCACTCAACTTTTTTAATGTCATAACCATTGTTTAGAAATATTTCTCTTGCATGGCTATGTTTCTAACATTATCACACTCACAGGCCATGATCTCTTGAATTGAGAAAGTGACTTTAACAGTCTGACATGTGATAGCAAAATAAATTGTTAAGATTAGAAGTTCTTTATCAAATAAAAGTTATCCTTAATTCTAAGAAACAGAGATCTTTTGGATGTTTTATAAAACACTTGCTTTTCCATGAAGACATCATTTCTCCTTGAACAAGTAAAAGATTTCTGCAAATTGTGATTAAAAAGAGAAAAATTTATAATTCCAACTTTTTGGTAAATGTTTCATTAAAAAAATCATTTTATCCAGTGATTGATTAAGCATGTATTATCACTCAGCTTGTGGAATTTGCTCAGCAATACAACAAATAATCATTTATAATTATAAAAATTGACATGCCTGTTAATATTCTGAATGAACATGTTTCTTTTTACTTCAGGTGGAAATTTGGGATCCTCCATTGTATTTCACTTTTGCAGATCTGCCATTGCACACCAGAATAAGAGACATCAAGAAGATGAAGCTATTCAGAGGGAAATTGCAAGGTCCTGGTGATAAATTCACTCTTGGATATTTGAATGCTAATAATAAATCATGGGAAACAGTACCTGACAGCACAGCACTAGCTTCCATCAAAGAAGAAGGAATAGATTTCATCAATTTACGTGTCAATGGAATGACATGCAGAGTCAAGGACAGCAAGGACCGGTGGGAGATCCCTGTGACTTTTACTGAGGAGGACTTGTGTTTTAAAAGTACAGATGAGGTAATCAGAGGGCGCATGGCAGGATATTATGAGACAAGAGATTATGATATTGGATCTGCAAAAATTGAAAAACCATCTCAAATCATCCCTGGATCCACCTTCATTGTCACTGCTCAACCTAAACATAGATAAATGAAATTACACAACTTTTCAACCAATCAAAATATCTATAAAAAAAATCAAATATTGATCAAAATTATTAAATATTCATAACTATTTGATTGATTTATTTCTTCCAAGAAAAAAATGGTTTGTATGATATAATTTTAACGAAATAAAGTTTTAAGATAATCATACTTATTTGATTAATTTTCGGTTCTATAAGCTGGTATAGGGAACCCCAAACGGTTCATTATCAACATTGAAAAAATGATCCAACAGCAAACAAGAACAACACTTAGATAAGCCAGCTGCACTGTACTCCCACAATGGAACCCTTTTCTCTCAAGAGCATATTGTTCCATCATACTTATAGGGCCTTGTCACCAGTGTTGAACTTATCAATTCAATTGAACTCTTAAAAATTATTTTTTGCTGTGGTTTCTTTATATATATACCATTAAGAACCTTTTGCTTAAGAGTGTGTGATACATTTACTTCAAAATGAGGGAAGAAATTTCTTAGATCAATTGTTAATTGGATTTGCTTTTATTGTTTTTGGTGATATGAGTTAGCTTAAGTGTCATTTCTCCTTGACTGTATCAACAGTCAATTTTATGTCCAAAAAGACATTTTCAAGGGGTTGTTTGCAAAGTTGTTCCTGTTCTTAAAGGTAGTAAGTAAGTCCGCCATTCTATGTAAAATTCAACTTGTAGTTATAGATGATAAATTGATAGATTTTAAGTATACTATATACTTCCAATCAACAGAATTGCATGTTTTCCATAATTAAGTTAGTTTAATTGATTGCAAAGCCTCAAATTACTTAAGAAGAGCCCTGCATTGAAAAAAATGTAAACAAAACATTGCTTTTTCACGGTATGAAAAACTATTTGTTTATATTTCTCAAGGAGCTAAACTTCATAATGTTGCCATTAGAGTAAAAATTACGGCAATTTTTCAACTGGAATGTGTTAAATACGGGTGAAATCTATACAGTCTATTAAATATGCAGACTTACTAACTTTAAGGCCAGACATAACTGATCTTTAGCTTCTCGGACTTCTCGAGGTAGGTACTTTTTCTAGGGTCAGTCGGTAAAACGAAAAATAAAAGGTGAAATCTCAATTTTTTATAATGTCAATTTGACAAAAAATTCTGGTTATGCTCAATTTTGTTTTCATTGGCAGAAAATCTGTTGGTTCGGTCGATCCGAGAAGCTTAAAATTAAAAAAGTCTGGCCTAACTTGATTGTGCCTCAAACACCATTTTAGAAACAGTGCTCTTGTGGTATCTTGTATCTACATCTTGTATTTTCTAGAACTTTGCAAATTCTCTATGTTACCAAGAGCCAGTATGGACACTTTTTGAAGAATTTTCTACATTTTTTAAAAGTAAGTGATCTTGGCACTTACATTTTAATTTAGAGCAAACACTATAAATTCAACACAGGTGAGCATGTTGAAAGATAAGGAGCTACTTTACAGAAGTGACCATCACAGTCCATTTGGTGATTGACCATCAAATATCAAAGGAGAAAAGTGACCACATTCACCTCACACACACTCTAATGGCAGCTCAGACTATATATTGTATGTGGAGAGACAAGGGGGCCATGGCATAGACAGATGGATTGACAGATAGATTGATCAATGGATATTATACTGTATCAGACAGAAATGTAGATTCATATGTAGAGTGGGTCGGGACAAGAAGCCCGGGTTAGGTGAGAGGCCCCCCCAGGTTATTTTTAAACTTAAATTTTTGGTGCTTTTTTTATTGATAGGATTGAAGCTAGAGGCTTTTTAGGTGATGTCACCAATTTTCAGGGCAAACAGCACCAAACCACAGAAATAATTAGAGAAACAAAAAAAGGTGCATGGTTTTTGTAACTTTGATTAATTCTTTGAAAGTGGTTGTCAGAAATAACTTTGGAAATTTTTAAAAGAATAATGGATATCTGCATTGCTTCACTTTATGACCATTACATAAATATGATTTGGATAGTATTTTTTGCATTTTAGCGCAAAATATAGAGGTCAAATTAAAATGTGTGAGTTTGGGGCGAGAGGCCCCACATGGTATGGGGCATGAGGCCCCCCTTCACTGAGGCCTCGAAGCTGCTTCAGGAACCATTTCATAATGTGTACTTTACCTTAAATCTTGATAGAATAGCTAATTGAAATCGAAAAAATTTGGCCAAAATTAAAACAGGGCAAAAAATATTAAAAAATAAATGTATGAACAGAAAAATTCTGAAATTTAGAAAAAGTGAATAGAATTCCTTGAAAATGATAGAAGAACCCCAAGAAATAACTTTCAAACTGAATGCGGTCACAAAAAAAATTGCCATAGGCTTCTTGCCCGATGGGTGGGGTAGAAAGGCCATTTTCAATTTTTTACCGAAATGGCCGTAACTCCTTTATCAAAATTGGTAGAAATTTTTTTCACTAGTTATCAGTAGAGTCAAGTGATCCCTTCCTGACAACATAAGCATTTAAATAATTGACCAGAAAAAGTAGGTCAAATCGCACCTCGAAGTAAAGGGGGCCTGCATGCCCCGCGCTACTCTATGCCATTTTTCCAACCATAAATGCCAAGCAGATAGCTTGGAGTATCAAGGACTATATCATGGACAGAATGAATGAGATTTCGCCTTGAAGCCTTTACATTACTGTTGAGACTGGCATGCTGTCAGTCTGCAATAAACTCACCAAATGTCAGATTATCCGTCGGCCAAGAAGCTGTGCACCTGAGGCCTGACAAGGGACAAGGTACTGTTTGGCTGAAACTCACAAGAAATATCGAATCACAATGAAAGAAACTTATTTTCTGTAATGAAGGTAATCAGTTGCCATTTTGTGGCTCCTGATCTTGCTGTCAGTGATAAGTTCTCTCTGTAAAAGGGAGAACAGGAGATCTGGATGAGACTTGGTCATTATCAGACAAGTGCATTTCCTTGTTCCATGTTGCTGTTACCAAATTATGTTCAGGTTTACCATTGAATTAAAACAATATGAGGGAGTCCTTATGCAAAAGTGACGGCATTTCAATTGTTCTTTTTTAAAGTTCATTATTCACAGGACCAATTTACGAAATGATCCTTTTTAAGTTTTAGCGAAGTGAAGTGAATCTTCCACATAATGAGACAGGAGGAAAGAGAGCCAGGCGATTTAGAGGTGCAAGACAACCTGTATGATGTTAGCCTAAAAAGCTTTCAAGATTTAACAGCTGCTGTCGAAGGAAGTGAAAGCTGCAGCATCATTTTCATCAGCAGTTTTAGTTCTCTATGTGACTTTCTTCTGCCCAAGTCCTTCTGTCCAATCAACAACCCTGGGTAGCTCCTATCCAATCTGTAGATGCGTGAACCAGCTGAAAATTGCATTACCACTGAAATAGGATGGTCTTATTCCCAAGGCTAGAGAATTACCTGATGGTCAATAAATAGAGCTAAGCCAATCAGAGAGGCCTAATTGAATAAAAACCACAGATGAGGAATAACATTGGCTTGTGTATAGAGAATTTCATTGAAGACAAGTTTACGCAAAAACATTACATATCCTTGGTCATGGAGTATATGTGATATTCCCACTTTCTGAGAAACATCCTCTTCCCTTATAATATACAGTACAACCCAAAATAAAGTATGATTACCCCAGTAGGAAGGAAGAATCAGCCACTACTTTACCCTTTCACACCTTTTGACTACTCCTGAATCACTCCCTACTTTTACCTACTTGAAACTACCTTTTAAAATTAAATTAAAATCACACTTAAACAACACCAATTTAAACTCAATCACCCCCATTGTCTTTGATTTACTACTATATTTTGCACCAACGCTAACTGCAGTTATATTGGTAGCTGTCTAGATAGAGTTCCTAATGTGGGCAAAGGTTGTTGTAAGGAGTCAAAGGGAGTTGTAAGGAGATTTGGGGTGGAGAGGAGAAAAGAGGGCATATAGGTAAACGGGAAAATTTACTTTATTTTGGCTTTTTTTTTTGTACTGTACAGCTCTAAGTTGGTAAGCTGTCAAAGAGCATTTTGCACAAAAGGTCAGAGATAACTTACGGAAGTTGCCTTTAATTGGGCAGACTATCCTGTATAGATATGTAATGTCTTGTATTGATTACTTGTCCAGAGATATGTTGCACTGGCAAGTGACATGCATGTATTTGCGATGAATAATATGTTACTCTAAGAAGTTAGGTCCAGCCGTAGTTGCAGTAGCAACCTTTGAAATTCATTTCAAAACCTTTCACTTGTTGGAAATTACAAATCATTTTGAAGTTTGCAAGTTCCATCAAATGATAAACATGTTCATTGATGAGACGCTGAAGTGTTCTTTGATCGATAGCATTTCATGTCCTTGGGAGCAATCAAAAATCTGACACGATCCCAAGAGTGTTCACAATTGAGTAGCTCCCCAAGTGAGCATTGTACACATTAATAAGCAATCTGCATCAATGGGCCAATAGATTAGGCGTATCTCCTTGTTTTGATATGTCGCGGTGGCTTTGTTCAATTTCCCCATAGAGGTATTTCATCTTGGAGAACTGACAGCTTATGGTAATTCAGGGTACTCGCATTCTCCCTTGGGCAGATTCCACGAAAAGCAGCAAAATGACTTACCACAAGACGTATTTACATTAGCACAAATAAGGGCAGACATAATTGATTCGTAGCTTCTCAGGTTTTCTCAGGGTGCTTTGTCTAGGGATAGCTGCCAGGACAAAAAAAAACTGAAATCGAAATCTTTTACTGTGTCAATCCATTAAATAAAATAATGGGTAAACACTATTTGCTATTGAATTGGTAGATCAGAATAACTAAAAATATGGCCTTGTGCTACTGCAATATAAATTAAAATACCAGCAGAGTACCACCCCTGGCCTGCTCCTGTGAGACCTGGCTTTCAGTTCAGAAAAAAAATTTGAGATCAAATCATGTGTTCCTTGACGTAATTTATATAGACAAATTTTGCTAATGTAACACTATGAAATGGACAGATGCGAAATTGCAGTTAAATTAGCAATAAAAAAACAGCTACTGCACAGAGCTGTTTATGTTTTTGGTGATGTTTATAGGCAAATAAGACAGATTTTTCAATAAAATTTTAGAATTTCACATTTGAAATTTACATAAGTAGCAAGAACACAGAAAAATTCCCATGTAAAAGTTGCTAATGTAACCTCAGTGTCCTGTGACGGAATCGAGTTACATTAGCAGTCTTTTTTTATTTTTCATTTTTTTCAAGTTTTATAATGACCAACACAATTAAAAATTGTTCCAAAATAATTTTCAAGATGTGTTTTATTAACCACACATCATTACATTTTCCTGAATTGGCCAAAGTAAGCACGTCTGATCACCAGTAAGTTTGGTCGTCCAAAATTGTCCTCATGAGGTTAAAAAAATATCTCTTTAAGAGCAAAAAGCTACATATTTTGAGGATTATTTTAATGATATTTATTCATTAGCTCACATATGTACTGAGTAATAGGTTTACTTGATTCAGGAAGCAACAGAGAGATAAAAAAAAGGGTTGGAAAGTTTAAGGTACCCTGTGAGAGCACTTTTCTCGGAATCTGCCCTTGGTCATCAGCTCACTTCCCGAACTGGCTCTGCCAGTGAGCCTCTGACCTGGATGGCCACAATAATTGGTTTTGAAGCTGACCTGCAAATGACAATGAGAGCACAATCAGAGAGGCTGTTACATTTGAGGCTGGATCAACTCATTCCAGAATAGCTTACTGTTGATAACTGTTGCCTGTTGATTAGGGTGTCCCAAAAAAAGTGAAAGTCTGAAATTCATTGGGGCTAACCTCTAAATGTGTTCTATAGCCCCTCTTTGACTCCCATGTAAAATTTCAGCTCATTTGAAGGTGTTTTAGATGTTGCTCAAGAGTCCCAAAGATAGATAGGAGTTTGACATTGAATTTTCATGCGAAAATGGCTATTTTAGCTAATACCTCATAAATTATCAGTTTTCAGTCCACCCAAACACATGAATAGTTGATGCAAAGATGTATAAATATTCTACACAATGTAGTGCAAATTTCATATTTGTAAGTTGCTTGGGTATTAAGAAAATCTACCTGTATGGGATATATTTATCTATACGATTTTCTGTGATTTAAAAAAACTTCTAAGATTGTTTCAATAGTCTCAAATTGATTGTAACACATTGGTTGATGTTCTTGTGTCTCTATCACACTATGGAACCAATTTGTTATTATCTCATGTTTAAAATGCAAAATTAGACTGCAATTAATCTTCATTAAGCAAGGTTCTTTGCCTTGGCGTCAATTTTTCATGTAAAATGGTATACATTTGCCAATTACAGAAGAACCAAGTAAGGTACAGATATGAAATTTGTACCACAGTGTGCAGAATAATTTTTACATCTTTGTATCAACTATCCATGTGTTTGGGTGGACTGAAACTGATAATTTATGAGCTATTAGCTAAAATAGCCATTTTCGCATGAAAATTCAATGTTAAACTCCTATCTATCTTTGGGACTCTTGAGCAACATCTAAAACACCTTCAAATGATCTGTTATTTTACATGGGAGTCAGAGAGGGGCTATAGAACACATTTAGAGGTTAGCCCCAATGAATTTCAGACTTTAATTTTTTTTGGGACACCCTACTGTTGATCCATTTGTTGCTTTAAGTTTCCTCGTGTTATGCATTAATCTTTATGATTGAAGTGCACTTTATACCTGTTTCATCAAAAGTACAGAATTATAGAATAACTGGCTATGTCAGCCCTACACAATTCAAGGACATTGCACAACCTTAAATTGTGTGCAATACTGTGCATTGGCTTTTGACGAATATTTTCATTAAATATTCCAAGGGAGGGTTGTACTTTTCCCTTTTTGGAAATCATTGATTTGACAGTAACACCATCAGCAATTACATATTTTGAGTGAAGGGAGCAGGGAGTCTTCAAAAATTGTTTCTTAATCAAGTAATACCATGTTCAGAAAGAGCCTCTATACAGAGATTGGGTCTTATTATCTGAAGACTGTCCGGAGAAAGAATTTATTTATTTCAAGAAAGAATTGACATATAATAATACTAGTAATGCCCATTGAGGCACATGTTTAGGGGGATGAAGACCCCCCCCCCCCCCCCCAACACACGATAATGGCAGATGCAGATGTGGAATCTGTCTGGTACGCCTAATGTGAGCAATGGGCACATTGATGAAACAGGCAGATTGGTTTTGTCCTAATTGTTGACCTCTTAGCTGTCGTAGTGAACCTTGCATGGCCGGGGGTTGAAGAGTATTGAAATATTACTTATAGACATACCCATTGAGGGGAATTTTTAGGGGGAATGGAGTGCCCCCCCCCCTCCCGACCCCCCATTATATGTGAAAATGAAGAGGTAGATTGCCAGTGATGGCAGTGGAAATATGGACAGGGAAATGATGAAAATCCTTAAAATGAGGGTAAGATGATAAAGATACGATGAGTAGAAGTCGGTCAGCCAGTGTACAGGCATGGAAAGCAGGTGACACTGGAGTGTGTAGATGGTTTTGGCAGGAAGAGAGACTGTGGCGCCAGCCTCTGGTGTGAGCAGTCAGTGAACTACAATGGAGATTCATGCGCCCCTGGTGGAGAAAAACAGTAGAGGCAGGAAACGTAAATAAGGGAGCTGTTTCACTGTTATTTGCTGTTATCAGAAGGACAGGATAGATGAATAAGGATAGGTGGATAGTTTAGGTGAGTATCATCGCTAGGGGAGGAGTTTTTAGCAGTTGCAGGAGTGAGCA
Organism: Platynereis dumerilii; assembly: GCA_026936325.1. NCBI lineage: Eukaryota > Metazoa > Annelida > Polychaeta > Phyllodocida > Nereididae > Platynereis > Platynereis dumerilii. The sequence goes on from JAPTHN010000004.1 coordinate 5,562,174, forward strand.
TGTCACCCATGATTTTTGGATCTTATACCCGGCAGGGATTGCGGGGGACTCAATGCTGCAGGATTGCAGAAATGCGTTCTGAACATGCCAAACTCGGACCAAGTCAATCACTGCCAATGGGGCTGTCTTGACAAGCAACCCAACAACCAATCAGATCAGAATTAAATGCATGGATGGTGATGATCGACATCTGAACTGTTCACAGTTTTAGTGTTTAGTTAGTACTCATCAGTTATTTCACAGTTTATGTATTTTTCCGGAGACAGTTTCTTGTTTTCATATTGTATTTCGTTTCATTGTTTAACATCTATGGATTATTAGCAATGATTTCAAGTGTGTTCTGTCATTGATATGTAAGCTGCCTTCTTGTTGGCTGAAATCACTGGGGCATGGCTGATCTAAATGTGACCAATATCACATGAAAAACTGTCAACAGAGTCAAAGCCTCACTGTTCCAGCTCGCACAACAGGCTTTGGAATTGTGAAAATGGGGTACTCAGAGCTATTTATTTGTGAGCATGCAGTGCTTGAATACATTGTGGGGTTGGCTAAAGAAAATGACTTCATTAAATAAGAACTTGGGTGTTTACATGACCTTTGGCTAGGCACTTTTGATTATATAAATATGGAATGACTGATACTCTCATAATCATAAATACGGACAGATCCGGATTTAAACAATTTTTGAACATAATAAAACAATCATTCCGCTGAAATTTTTTTACAACATTTCATAGGCAACCTTAACAACTTTTGCTGGGGTACATGATGGTCCCAGTCATAATGTAGCTCTTATTAATGATTGATATTTTGAGGAATATGCCAATGTTAAAAAGCCACATAAACACAAAATTGATGGACTTGGGCAGATTCCACGAAAAGCAGCAAAATGACTTAGTTACATTAGCACAAATAAGGGCAGACATAATTGATTCGTAGCTTCTCAGATTTTCTCAGGGTGCTTTTTCTAGGGATAGCTGGCAGAACAAAAAAAAAACTGAAATCTAAATCTTTTACTGTGTCAATCCATTAAATAAAATAATGGGTAAACACTATTTGCTATTGAATTGGTAGATCAGAATAACTAAAAATATGGCCTTGTGCTAATGTAACAACGTTAAATGATGGAGGATGGAATTTGTTTATGCTGATACTACTGCAATATAAATTAAAACACGAGAAGAGTACCACCCCTGGCCTGCTCCTGTGAGACCTGGCTTTCAGTTCAGAAAAAAATTGAGATCAAATCATGTGTTCCTTAACGTAATTTATATAGACAAATTTTGCTAATGTAGCACTATGAAATAGACAGATGTGAAATTGCAGTTAAATTAACAAAAAAAACAGCTACTGCACAGAGCTGCTTATGTTTTTGGTGATGTATATATGCAAATAAGACAGATTTTTCAATAAATTTTAGAATTTCACATTCGAAATTTGCATAAGTAGCAAGAACACAGAAAAATTCCCATGTAAAAGTTGCTAATGTAACCTCAGTGTCCTGTGACGGAATCGAGTTACATTAGCAGTCTTTTTTTATTTTTCATTTTTTTCAAGTTTTATAATGACCAACACAATCAAAAATTGTTCCAAAATAATTTTCAAGATGTGTTTTATTAACCACACATCATTACATTTTCCTGAATTGGTCTTAGCAGATTCCACAGAATGCCAAAGTAAGCACGTCTGATCACCACTAAGTTTGGTCGTCCAAAATTGTCCTCATGAGGATAAAAAAATATCTTTTTAACAGCCAAAAGCTACATATTTTGAGGATAGTTTTAATGATATTTATTCATTAGCTCACATATGTACTGAGTAATATGTTTACTTGATTCAGGAAGCAACAGAAAGATAACAAAAGGGTTGGAAAGTTTAAGGTACCCTCTGAGAGCACTTTTCGTGAAATCTGCCCTTGGCTCACAAGCTGAAACCCTTGCCTTTGTGTCTTTTTTGCACTCTCTGAAACTCAATTGCAAAAGTTCATTAAAAAAAGAAAACAAAGCAGCTTTTTTAGGTTAGCAATTCTGAGTATATGTCTGAGACTACGCAGTAGGATTAAAAGTTCTTGTTTCTCACTAAGGTAGGATTAAAAGTTCTTGTTCTGTGCTAATTGTGTATTCCACACACTTGTCCGCTTTCCACCTCGAGCAAATCTGTTGGAAGTTTGTTAGTCAACTTCAGCCCAGTTGGATTGTGGGAGATTTACTGTAATCCATTGTAGTTCAATCTTATGAAGGAGTCTGGAATTAGCTTATTCAATTAACTGTGAATGTCATTTCCAGCTTCGCTAATTAGTAGCTGTTCTAATGATCCAGATCATTAACTGACACAAGGACTCATGTCATGCTGATGGCTAGCACATGTTGCTGTTACTTGCTTCAAGTCACTCGATGAAGATTCACATTCTGTAAGTCAGCAATGTCATTAGGTCCTATTCTCACAATAGATAACATGCTGCAGCTACAAGCTTTTAAAAAACAGTTTGTCTGAGGGCCAGAATATAGTGTTCAAACAGACATCAATTAAGTTTAATTGACTGCTTGCATTTCATTGAATCCATAGCTTTTAAATTGTAGTAAGGGAAAAATGAACATTTACACTTCTTGGTTTTTTACTGGTCTGATCCAAAATTAGTTCAGTTTGGACCAGGGATGGGCACGAGTACATGCCAGTGTACTCGAGTACGAGTACAAGTACTTTGCAAGTAACGAGTACAAGTACATGTACAAGTACAGCAAATTACAAATGTACTCGAGTACAAGTACAAGTACATTCTACGAGTACAAGTACGAGTACCGAGTACTTTTTGAAACCAGATTTCAAAAGTATTTTGTATTTGTATGTGCATCAAAGTATTTGGTATTTACAAATACTTTTTTCAAATACAAGGTCTGTAAATGGAATTAAAGTCTGCATTCCATGATTTCGAAACTGGATACAACTAAAATCTCCATATTTAAGCAACAATCATTTTGAGATTCTGGATTAATTTTTACAATTTTGAAAGTTAATGTTTATCTTAGTTTGTGGTCTATACACTAACAAACAAATTTGAATCAGAGATTATCTATCTCCGTGTTGTTAGGTTTGAAGAAATTAACAGTAAGTCATCACTCGTATGAACACATGAAATATAAGTCAGCTTCTGTCCTTTCTTAATTTCCAGTTTAAGGAAAATATTTGTTGATCACAAGATGCAAATAAAATATGCCCTGTATGAGAAGTCAGGAATAATAATTATGAAAAAATATCTTTAGTTAGTTTAGTAGGTATTCACCTGTAGTAATAATTATGTGTACACTTACCAATATCATGTATGTATTTCCTTTGACAAAAAAGGCACCTTTAATAGTTACAGGTATATATATCCTGTGATATTGTCTAGTAATATGAAATAGCTCAATATTTACTTGACATAACTCTCATTCATTTTGAATGTTAACTGCTATTCTAACACAAAAGCCATTGTCTTGCTATTCAAACACAGTCATGCATTGTATTATTGCGAGCAATGATGCATTGCAATATAGGGGTGCTATTTATTGTCTGAGCATTAATTAGACACATAACAGTAATATAAAGTTCTATTATTGCCTTTATAAAGTTAAATTTTTTATATTTAATTTTCTGATAATTTCTTTGTTAATTCTCATTTTGGAAGTTTCACTTCGATTTTGAAATCAGTTTCAATAGTATAGAGCTCCAATCAGAATAGCCACGAAGTAATACACTGATTTTACATTTCGCAGACTGATTTTAAAATTTTATTTTACACATGTGTTTTGTCAGTCTTTCTGTTTCATAGTCAGTGATATTGGCTGTTTTAGCTGGAGTTGTATGTTTTACTCACACTGACTTCAAATAAAAAGATTTGATTTGAATTAACGCAGAAATAACCTCAGTGAAGATTGCGGCCCTCTGATTGGCCCACACAAAAAGTTCATTAAAATTAAAGCATGGATGTCATTCGGATGAGACGTTAAATTGGCGGCCCCTTATATCAGTGTCTGTACTGGGCAAGTAAAAGATCCCTCACATGGGGTAAATGTGTAACATGTTGAGGACTCCCGCTCTCTCTCTCCATCTCATCAATCAACCCTCGTGAGCGCCCAGAACTGGGCTTAGAGTGCTGCACTTACCATATCTATCTGCCTATCTAAATCAAGAAGTATTTCGCTCATCCAAATAATTTTTTTCGTAAGTTTAACAGGTGTACCAACGAAAAATGAAACTAGAAAGTTTAATCCTCTCAGGGATAATTAGAATTGTGAGCATGAAGTTTTTCACCATTACAATTGTTGCTTTTGTCCTGTTCCTCTCATCAGATTTTAGAACAAAATATATTACCAAGTTAAAATCAAGAGTTCAGATGGGGATCTGGCGAACGTGATTCGCTTCTTGCAAAGATGTCATCTCAGTGGCAACCATAACACATCCCTAGACATTTCCGGATTAATCAATTCAAGACAGGGCAGATCAATACAGGACGGCCTATCCCAATAATGGCTATCTCCACAAGTTATCTCAGACCTTTTGTTCAAAGTGGCTATTGACAGATCAGCTGACCACTTTGTCAACTTGCTAAGGATGAACAAGGTCAAAAAAGTAACTCTGGGCATTATTATTTCGAGGGATTCACATGTGTTACGAAAAGTAGACCTGACCAAAGTTTGAACAAGGTAGATGTTTTTAATCCATGGCCTTGGAATAAATGCCACACACTGCAAATACAAGTTATTTGCTAATTATTTTGACATGACACAAACATTTCTTTTAATTTCAACAATACAGTTTGCCATTTCAACTGTGTTTGAATGCAGTTCAAGCTCAAAATTATACTTTTAAAAAGGGTCCACAGTCCAAAGTTTGAGAGAAGCTTTTTTTTATTCAGTTCATGTCCATAAGACACAGATATTTCTGTTATATGGCTAGCGCAGTGCGATACTGAAAGCGGTCCCTACATTTCTATGTGTCAAATGTGGCATTCGGTCCAAATTGGTTGTTGAGTGTGAGTAGGTTGTGTACAAATTCAGTATCCAAAGCATTCTGTCTCTGTTTGGGACTGACAAGTGGCAGCAGAATGCTGACAGTCCGTGGAAAATCGAATTCGGTCAACATTAATCTGTTTTGGACAGACAAGATCAGGTCGCACAACAGCTTTCACATTACTACGCCAAACTACTTTCACAAAGCATAGTTGCTGGCAAAGGTCCAGTACACTGCATTGAATCAAAATGTTTGGAAATCATGAGACAAAAGAAAGTTTTGAAACTATAACATAAACTGTTGCCTGTGAAAGGGATGATTTTACTCATCAGAAGTTTGATGGTGTTCAATCTGCTTATGCCATTTATGCATGTTAAATTGTGGTCAGAAAAGTGTCCAAAAAGAATGCTCACTCACATATTCACATGTCCATACAAAGCCAATGCTTTTGCTTTGTGATATCAAAAATACTCATTTGTATTCATTCTTTTACTTTATGGAGATTTATGAAAAAGGACAACAATATACACTGTAATTTACAATTTCATAAAAGCGGTATAACACTCAACAAAATGTCTTGTCTATGCCACAAGTTGCACCCTCTCACAGGAGCTCACAAATTTTGCACTCTAGGTGGCAGCAAATAGCCGTCAACTTGTAGACAGCAAAGCATTACAACATTGGCCAGTGACAAAAATAACAGCCAAGCTGAAGTAAATACTCAATTATATTCGTAATTTCTCTGACTAACCATAAGAGGGGTTTTCCAAAAGTTCTGTCCAACTTGCCATAAATTTTGCAATATTTAATACAGAAACATGTTATTTTAGTCAAAAAATATTGAAATAATTTGCAAATGATTCTCAAAAAATCAGATCATAGAAATAAAAATAAATGGTTAACTTGTTACCGTGGAAACCAACGTGAAATGCGGCCCAAGGCACTTTAGAGACACAGAAACATTATATCTTGTCAAAATTTCAATATTTCACCAGGGATACAGGACAAGAAACCCATTAAAAATAATCCCTTACATTTCACAAATTGCTAAAATAATGAACTTGACACTGAGTGCATTTCCTCTAACCTTGCTTATCCCTTAATAATCAATACCTCATAGTCCTCATATTGAGATCACTGTTGGTGTTCCGCAGACTTTTTGTACTTTACAATGGGATTTCCATAATTTCTGTCCAACATGCCATATGTAACTCGTGTTAGATTTTCTACAGAAAAATGATATTAGGGTCAGTTGATATTGAGGTAATTACCAAATTTATTGCATACTCAGATAGTCAGCAGACAAGTTAACAGCAGTTCCAGAATAATGAAGTACGCCGACGATACTGCTGTAGTAGGACTCATTAACAAAGACAATGACGAATCTATGTATTTTAATAATGTAAACTTTGTCAATAACTGGTGCAGAAATCACTTCTTAAACTTGAATGTATCTAAGACTAAAGAACTAATTATTGATTTTAGAAGAAATGCTTGTGACAAACTTCCTATCTATTGATAACTGTTGAAGTGGTTTACTTATATAAATATTTGGGAATACATATTCAAGATAACCTTAAATGGGACTCTCATTGTAAATTTGCTATGACCAGACTTCATTAGTGAATGTATTATGTAAGATGTTTACAATGTTGATATTGATGGTAGCATTATAAGCCAGAAGAGGCTTATAATGTTACCATCAATAACTCCATCTTTGCAAGTGTCATGTGCTATGCATTTGTTTGTTGGTGGGACTCATGTACTAAGAAACAAAATAATGATTATATCAAGTTAAGAAAAAGGGCCATCAGAATTACCAAAAATTACACTCTATATGATCCAATTGATTTGTACTGGTCGACATGTGACTCATACTGTCTTCCTTGTATGTAGGATAGAAGGTTCTTACTCGCTCTGCCAGTTTTAATCCAATTCAATTGAAGAAATAGAACAGGTATATGTGGTGTCATCGATATCCGAGAAATGGCTCGTTTCATTAAAAAATGAGAAACTGCTTAAGTGATGGTAAATTAACTGAAATGTGATGATAATACCATTTTCCATTGTTATTAATGATGTTACAATTAACTGATTGTATTTCATGAAAAACAATTGTGAATATATTTTAATTCAACAAGTCAAGACACAGATAATGCAAGAAGGTGTTCAATTAGTTTCAAGTGGGAACTACAAAATTTGGGCCGCATTTCATGACTTCTGGTTTCCATGGCAACAGATTAAACATTTATTTTTATCTAATTGATGTAATTTTTTGGCAGTCACTTGAGAATTACATCAGTATCATCTCATCCAAATATCATGTTTCTACATCAAATCTAACAAAAGTAATGACCAGTTGGACAGAACTTTTGGAAAACCCCTTGTATGCGGATCGCTGAATTGGATTATATCTCTGCAGCCTTATTGTCATGTAGGCAAATAGCTTTCCAAATTCATTTAGGTTTTGAAGAAGGCTTTTTCTAAGTGTGTCTTTTGCAAATCCCTCATTACCAAATAACCAGCGTAGATAAGGTGGCCTGAGTGACATTACTCCTTGACTGAATGAACGATAGATTTAATTTCCAGGGGGGTTCAGCAGTCATCTCTCCCTTTAATCACCTACAGTGAATTGGATTGTGTGTCTCTGTGGCCTCGTTTTCAGGCAAGGAAGGTCATCCAACTTGATTGTGCCCTTTGCAGATCTTTTGCACTAAATAAAGCAAAAACAACACATTCTAAAAAATGTCGGGACAAAATTGGTTTTTTAGATTCAAAATGGTTCTTTGAAAAACCAAATTTCAACATGGATTTTTTTGCATCGAAATTTGGTTTTTCAAAAAAACATTTTGAATCTAAAAAACCAATTTTGTCTGAATTTTTTTAGAGTGCATAGCGGAATCCATGTCAAGACAAGTGAAGGCTGAGATCAAAGTGCATGACATTCAACATGATAAATTGTGATGTTTTTTGGTTTACACATCAAGATTAAGTTGACTTTTTTTGCATAAGGTTAAATATTATGTCTATCTTGTCAAACTTTGGTGCCATTTTTGGTGATTTTTCTGAAGAAAGTTTTCATATAATGCTCAGCAACAAAAAAAAGATTTATGATATAGCAAACACCTTAATTTACAGTCCTCGTCATACTTACGTGGAATCTCAAGTTCTTTTCTATGCTGTTGAACTGTGATGTCAGAGATGACTTTATTCTAGCAATATATGTAAATTAACAACAAGCTGTGATGTCATTTCAAACAGCTGCCTGTGATGAAACTGTGCAGTTTGGTTTTAATTCTCTTAGAGTAATGCCTATACTAGTTCTCACGGCACGTTACGGAGAAAATTTGGCATCGGCGGGATGGTATTTCCTGGTAATTTGGATGAATTTGGATGATCCCGCCGACGACTTTTCACATCCCTCAGGGGTACTTTTTGTTTCCCTCAGTGGTTCCTAGAAATGGAATAACTGCGCCGTGGATGTCAAAAAAGTTTCAACATGTTGAAATTTTTTTTCCATGACGCCGGCGGGATATTAGGACATCCCCTGACCCTGAGGGGACCTCTCCTGCCCCTGCGGGATATTTTTACTTTCCCTGTGGGACATTTGCAGCCTCGCCGGCAGTTTTTGACATCCCACCGACGGTCTTTTGACATCCCGCCGACGATTTTTGATATCCCCACAGGCATTTAGATCTTTCGCACAGGGATATGATCTTGTCTCTGCCGATTTAAGATCTTATCCCGCCGATTTACGATCTTATACCGCCGATTTTACGATCTTAACCCGCCGTGATATTCTTTTAATAAATTATATAATCGTTTTATAAACATTGTGTGTCGCCTTGTTGGTCATTTTTTTCCTAGAATTCATCTCAAGCTATCCCTCAGGGATAAAAAGTTCTCCGTAACGTGCCGTGAGAACCAGGCATAAGTGGTGCTGTATGTTGGAACAGAATGTCAAAAGCCATAAAAGACTGTGATAAACTTGGGTGCTTAAAGACAGCTCTTCGTAATTATAAATATAAATGCAGATGTGGATCATGCATAAGATGTTTCTTTTTTGCCTCTCGATAATTTTTAGGTTTTAATGTACATGCTTTTACCATATTCTAATGTTTTTAATATTTTACGTTTATATCCCACAATAGATAGTGAAGTTCTGGCAAAAAATAATGCATGTGATTCACACCTTGTGGTTCATCGTTGTGAACCACATGCATCTCATTATCTGACTTTGTTATGGGCAGTGAAGTGATGACGTCACAATGTTTTGATGCTCTCATTGGTCGGTGTGGTTGCTAGGGATCTTTTTGTGGCCATTCAAACAAAATAGTGCCTCTTGAAATTATTTATTCTTGTTACTAGAGGTTTACTTTTATTGTGGGATATAAATAAAATTAATGGGAGTCAGGGCTGCTGCAGAATAAACACTCGTCCTACGGACTCGTGTTGTATTCTTCCGCGACCTGACATTCATGAGGTTCATTGCTGTGAAGTTTTATTATAATACATACTGTATTATATTAATTGTCGGTAAAGAGCAGTTTTCTGCTCAGAGCATTTTCCAAGGATTTTTGACTGGGAGACCAATAGGATTTCGTACCGCCATGACACCCCATATATATCTATCAGCTGAACGTTCGTGAGATATATTTATGTAATGACATGCTCGAGAGAGTTAGACAAAATGTTTAATGTTCAAAAAATTTGGAAATCAGAAAGATGCACTGAAAAAAAGGTTTGTGTAAAACAGACAAAACAAACGTTAGCTGGTGTCCGTTCAAAATTTTGTGTGAATCCAGACAAAAGATATGTGTATTTTTGACATTTCATTGTCAATCTTGATCAATTTTTTGTGTGATTTGATCTATGAAATGTCAGAAATACACATGCCTTTTGTCTGAATTTACACAAAATTTTGGACGGACACCAGCTAACGTTCGTTTTGTCTGTTTTACACAAACCTTTTTTTCAGTGTGGCAGAAAAATAATTGCAAAGACAGTGAAGAATATTTTTTGACATTGAAAAGCACTCAAGAACAAGTTTCTTGTTTTATATGTAATTCCGACTATAAATAAAGTTTTCTTTATCTTTAGCATTTTGATGAAGAGCGTATGTGGGTCACAATCTCCTTTATCAACTTTCAAGTATTTTATCAAATATTTTATCATGTGAATAGTTCCACTTTGCAGCTGATAAGGACTAGAAGAACCGCCCAATTATACAATTTTCTATCCTGTTTTGACCAGTTTGTGTGTTGTTCATCAAATCTGATCACTTGGACTAAGACACCATATAGAAAGGTATTTATTTAATTCAGTTTACTATGTTAAATAAGTTTGTATTTGGTAAAGCAATCTGTCTCGTGGAAGATGACCTGCCCAAGCGCAAGGGGCACACAATGTGAACACAATGTTGCTAACTTCATATCTTGACTTTGCTTCACAAATTAATTAAGTGCCCATTGGAGCATCATACACAGTGAAAAGCATTCATTTTCCTTTAGTTGTTAGTCATAATTTCTCTCGAGAATAATGATGACTTTTAAATGAGGCATAGACATATAATAATTATTATTGTACCAATAATACATATGTTGGCATCATAAGTGACTCGATACTCCTTGGCACTGCAACACCAGATCTTTGGCGGATTATGATTAATAGGCAAATGTCACTCCAAAGAAAGATCAAATCATCAAAAGAATTTTCTTCACGCAGAAAAATGTTGAAATTATACTAGATTGTAGATTTGAATCTATGTGCATCAAATCTGAAAAAGAACGACGATTGACTATACTATAATATAGTTTTGAATCTGCTTCCAGTAGCATATTCGTCAAGCGACATAGCTGCACTCCCTTAATATAATCATGAACAATTACTTTCATAATTTTTTTTCAGAAAATGGTCAGGGATCTAGCTGATAAATTGTTCCACATGCAGAATGCTGGAATCAAAACGGACGCAACTTTCATGGTCCAGGATGTTGAGTTTCAGTGTCACGCCCTTGTGATATTCGCGCATGGTGGGCCACTTGCCGACCTGATTATGGAAAAGAAAAGAAGAACCAACATCCAGGATATCTCTCCTCACACTTTCCGTATGATTATGCAGTAAGTTTCTACATTATGATCTTGTAATATTTGCATCTGGCGGGCATTTGGCCGACCTGATTGTGGAAAAGAGAAGGAGAACCAACATCCAGGATATCTCTCCTAACATTTTCCGTATGATTATACAGTAAGTTTCAGTGCCTTGATCTTGTGATATTTTTGCATGGTGGGCCTTTGGCCAACTTGATTGTGGAAAAGAGAAGAATAACCAACATCCAGGATATCTCTCCTAACACTTTCCGTATGGTTATGCAGTGAGCATAACTATTTTGTCAACTTTTCGAATAGCTCATTTATAACTGTACTGAATTAAGATTTCATTTGACCTCAGAAATCTGTTGCATAATTATATATGTGAAAAAGTTCAACCTCAGGTCTATTCCAAGACATCTGGTATAGTCCAGGAGCCAACCCAGAAAAAGTGACTTAGTTTTTGAGTTAGTTTGCATCATGAGTGCACCACTTGAATTTTGTACCATATTAAAAGAAACCACTAAGTGTGGAAGTATCTGGAACTTTATTCCACTCCCTGTTATCTCTGTGAAAGGTATGGGATAGGTCTTAGGATACATGGGATACATGGCTTTTTAAACACACTAGCATAATACCCGTGAAATGGGGGTGGGAGAGGGGCAAGATATTAAATATTAATTTTGAACATGAATTTATAGTAAGATATAATATATAGGTATATGTGTACCACAAAACCTCAGCTAAAGTATCTATACTATTTTATTACATGACAACTATGCTAGAGCGATGCTGATTGGCCAAAATCAGTCACATGACGCCATCATAAAACTCATATTGCATGGTTTGAGTGCAATATGAGTTTTTATTAAAAAAATTCCAAAAATTTTTTTTTCCAATTATCTTTTATATTTTTTATTTTAATTCCCTTTTATTTCCGAATTTTTTTCAGATACATTATATTGGAAGCATGGTGGTCAAGTAATAAAACAAATACGGCGCTTATTATCGTGCAATATAAAAATTTATTTGCACTAATAAATTCATATTGAACTCGGGCTGCGCCCTCGTTAAATATAATTTTCCTCGTTCAAATAAATTTTCATATTGCACTCATATCATGCCGTATTTGTATAATATCAAACCATCGTATCCTGACAAACCCAGATTCAACCATTACCATATTTTCTCTATTAAACGCCCATTCCATAATAAACGCCCATCCCCCTCCATCTAGAATTGATTTTTATTAAAATTCCATCAAGATACCTCCTTATTCAATCGTTTTTACTAGAAAAACATGCATTCACGCTTCCCTCCGACTCCATATTGGATTTTGCAGCAGTGCACTTATAGTCCCAAAGAGGGCAGCAGGCGGCTGGCAGCACCTTGTGCTGCCTCTGGTGGATTCTGAGTGCATACAGCATTGCAGATCCAGATAGTAAATGAATTGTCGCGCATCTCATCATTACCTCCGCCCATTGGGCGTTTAATAGGAAAAATACGGTACTCTTTGCTAGCTTTGTTGTTAAAGCCAGTATAACAGCAGAAACAGCACAGATTGTGCATTGAAAACAAGGTTGTTTGACGGACCTTGGTCTGCTGCATGGGGGGTGAGCCAGGGGGGCAGAGCTTAACCCCAAAACTGGAAGGGTGTATTGCAATTTCACACCTTTTCCACAAATTTTCAGTACAAATCGTGCTTCAGGATTGCATTTGAAAAAGAAACAGATTTGACTTGTTGATTTACTTGGTTAACATTGCCACATGCACTTAGTAAGCTGTTTTTGAAAGCTAGGATACACGAAAATGAATTATGGCTAAAAATAGCAATTGATCTTTGAACAGTGTCTTAATAAAAGTGGTGGTTTATTACACTTTTTAAATCTCTGATTGAGAAAGTCTTGTTTGTTGTGACATTAACAAGACCTCACTGGATCCCGAGACACATAATTATTTGGGGCACCCCAACAGAAACCCATATAGGCTATGATGTACGAAAAAGTTATGAAATGATAACTTCAAAGTGCATTATTCACATTAATTACAGCCAGCCGCAGCCAGCTACCAATTTGGCCAGCCAGCCATCTCCTGTGAATTTTCCAGCTAAGCAGCTGGCAAGCCGATTTCTTTAGCAGCCAGCTGATATTCATATTTTAAGTTGGGTCCCATGTCTACTACTGTTCCATTGTCTCAGTAGAAGGATTTTCTTAAATTGGTTTACTTTCAGTATATTGGGGTCAGTTTTGCTGTGCTGTGTCATTATTATTATTTATTCGCACAATTGTTTGCAGAAATAGTTTAATAGAGAAAAATAAATTATTCTTGTCTTTCATTGCAACAGAATAAATAAAATACACCAATTCTTCATTCTAGAACCCTTTCAGATAAGTCCATTCGTAGAAAAAATCAGACAGTCCAATTCTTCATTCGAGGACCCTTTCAGGATCACAAGTCCTTTCCTTGAATAAATCAGAGAGTCTAATTCTTCATTCGCACTTCAGTAAAGCCTTCAGTGATTAAGTCAGACACACCCACATAGCTGGCCAATGACCAGGTCTTCAAGCATGTTATGCAAATGCGGCTGATTTCGCTGTTTCTCACATTTAGATAAAGGTTGGAGGTGCGATGCTTACATGGATAGATAGACCTCTCCGAGATCTTTAAAATGATAGCTCATATGTCTCTGAGAAGTGAATAGTTGCTTCGCAAATTGCCGGTAAAGTTCTGAAGTGGAGAGGCATCCTGGGCGCTGATTGGCTGTGACACTCTGACGCAAAATTTTATGATAATGTACGACAATGGAGAGATACGTCTAGGGTAGATTCTCTGGGTGTTCATTCGAGGACCCTTTTAGGATCATAATTCCATTCCAAGAATAAATCAAACAGTCCAATTCATTTGTAGAAACCTTTCAGTATCATAAGTCCATCCCGACAAGTCACAAGTTCATCTAGCATCATGGCATGGTCATGGATATCTGAATTTTCTCTTCTGACTTCTTCTTTCTTATTCTATTGTATATCCATCCGCTGAGGGACCACCTTTTGTGGAAGTGTTAATTGGCATCGGAGGTTACGCAAATCTTCCACCAAATTATTGCAAAGGGCATTACATTTTATGGGCCATCTAGCCTGGACAGTTCTCCCGCTGATTCTGTCTGTGCAGATGTTCCATAATAGTCAGGTCACATTTTCAGAAAAGTGAACACCCCAAGGCATTTTTTAGTAGAAGCAGGCAACAAATTGATTCTTATGTAAAATTTTCCGTAGATTTCAAATTTCACTGTTGCCAAGCTGAAATATGACTCCTTCACCCCCTAATTAGCATAAAACAAGATGGCCGCCAATTTCCTTTGTTTAGTGATAATTTGGATTCTACTTGCACTAGGACAGCAAGTAAAAGGTGTATTTTGATGTTTTTTGACCTGCTGAGTTCAAATTTGATGACTACAAAGTTGAATTATGACTCCTTAACCCCCTAATTAGCATAAAACAAGATGGCTGCCAATTTTTTCCTAATTTTCCCTTGTTAGCAATATTTTGACTTCAAATTGCTCTGAAGCAACAAGCAGAAGGTGCATTTTGAGGTTTTTGACCTACTGACTTCAAATTTTGACACTAAACTGCTGAATTATGAATTATTCACTCATAAATAGCATCAAACAAAATGGCCGCCAATTTCCGTTGTTTTGCGATAATTTTGCTTTTGATTGCACCAGGACATCAAGTGAGTCACTTGATGTCAGGAGTGTATTTTGATGGTTTTTGACATCTTGAATAGAAATTGGGCAACTACAAAATAGAATTTTGATCCCTTCACCCACAATTAGCATAAACAAGGTGGCCAAAAATAACCCTTGCTTTGCAGTAATTTGTCTTTTGACTGCAATAGGACACAAATTCAAAAATGCCTCTAGAATCTTTTTTCCTGGCATTTCCTGTTAATACTTGGTAGCCATGCTAGAAGTGGGCTATGGCTATGAGGGGGGGCTGGCTTTCATTCGGCACCGTGATTTCATTTTTGCTAAAAGTGTCAATTCCGCGAAAGCTAAATAAATGTTGCTGTCAGTGTCGAAAATATCCTCTGAAACACTAAATGCTCCCATGTATTTTCAGTTTCTCCTATTCTAATCACTAAGTAAGTCATTTTGAACCAGTCAAAATGGATGTGAATGGATAGGCCTTGATGTCAGCTTTCATTTGGCATCTTTGTATCCTTGTCACTACAAGTTTCAACCCACAAAAAGCTAAATAAATGTTCCTGTCAGTGTCAAAAATTTCATACGTAACACAAAATCCTCCGATGTATTTACAATTTCCCCTATCCGAATCACTATAAAACTGATTTTTAACCAGTCAAATGGATGTAAATGGATAGCCATAGATGTCAGCTTTCATTTGGCACCTTTGTTTCCTTCTTACTGCAACTATCAATCCTTCAAAAGCTAAGTAAATATCACCGTCAGTATCGATTATCTCTTAAGAAACACAAAATCCTATCATGTATTTTCAATTTCACCTATCCTAATCACTGGAAAATTCATTTTTAACCAGGCAAAATGGATGTGGATGGATAGCCCTTGATGTCAGCTTTCATTTGGCACTTTGGTGTTCTTGTTACTGCGAATGCCAACCATCCAAAATCTAAAGAAATGTACTTGTCAGTTTCAAAAATCTCTTCCGAAACACAAAATCCTCCCTTGCATTTTGAATTTCACCTAACTTAATCACTAGATAAGCCCTTTTTTACCAGTCAAAATGGACGTGGATGGAGAGCCCTTTATGTCAGCTTTCATTTGGCACCTTTGTTTCCTTGTTACTGCAACTATCAATCCTCCAAAAGCTAAATAAATATTACCATCAGTGTCGATACTCTCCTAAGAAATACAAAATCCTCCCATGTATTTTCAATTTCACCTATTCTAATCACTGGAAAATTCATTTTAACCAGACAAAATGAATGTGGGTGGATAGCCCTTGATGCCAGCTTTCATTTGGCACCTTGGTTTCCCTGTTACTGCAAATGTCAACCCTCCAAAATCTAAATAAATGTAGCTGTCAGTTTCAAAAATTTCTTCCGAAACACAAAATCCTCCCTTGCATGTTCAATTTCACCTAACTTAATCACTAGATAAGTAACCTTTAACCAGTCAAAATGGATGGGGATGGATAGCCATTGATGTCAGCTTTCATTTGGCACCTTTGTTTCCTTGTTACTGCAACTATTAATCCTCCAAAAGCTAAATAAATATTACCATCAGTATCGATAATCTCCTAAGAAACACAAAATCCTATCATGTATTTTCAATTTCACCTATCCTAATCACTGGAAAATTCATTTTTAACCAGTAAAAATGAATGTGGATGGATAGCCCTTGATGTCAGCTTTCATCTGGCGCTTTGGTTTCCTTGTTACTGCGAATGTCAACCATCCAAAATCTAAAGAAATGTAGCTGTCAGTTTCAAAAATCTCTTCCGAAATACAAAATCCTCCCTTGCATTTTCAATTTCACCTAACTTAATCACTAGATAAGCCCTTTTTTACCAGTCAAAATGGACGTGGATGGATAGCCCTTGATGTCAGCTTTCATTTGGCACCTTTGTTTCCTTGTTACTGCAACTATCAATCCTCCAAAAGCTAAATAAATATTACCATCAGTGTCGATAATCTCCTAAGAAATACAAAATCCTCCCATGTATTTTCAATTTCACCTATCCTAATCACTGGAAAATTCATTTTTAACCAGGCAAAATGGATGTGGATGGATAGCCCTTGATGCCAGCTTTCATTTGGCATCTTGGTTTCCTTGTAACTGCAAATGTCAACCCTCCAAAATCTAAATAAATGTAGGTGTCAGTTTCAAAAATTTCTTCCGAAACACAAAATCCTCCCTTGCATGTTCAATTTCACCTAACTTAATCGCTAGATAAGTAACCTTTAACCAGTCAAAATGGATGTGGATATATAGCCCTTGATGTCAGCTTTCATTTGGCACTTTGGTTTCCTTGTTACTGCAAATGTCAACCCCCTAAAATCCAAAGAAATGTAGCTGTCAGTGTCAAAATTCTCTTCCAAAACACAAAATCCTCCCTTGAATTTTCAATTACACCTAACTTAATCACTAGATAAGTAATTTTTAACCAGTCAAAATGGATGTGAATGGATAGCCCTTGACATCAGCTTTCATTTGGCGACTTGATGTCCCTAATTGTTCCTACAACTATCAACCGTCCAAAAGCTAAATAAACATTACCATCAGTGTCGATAATCTCCAAAGAAACACAAAATCCTCCCTTGTATTTTTTATTTCACCTATCCTCATCACTAGAAAACTCATTTTGACCAACCCAAATGGATGTGGATTGATAGCCCTTGATGTCAGCTATCATTTGGCATCTTGATTTCTTTGTTATCACAATTGTCAACCCTCCAAAAGCTAAATAAATGTAGCTGTCAGTGTCGAAAATATCATCCGAAACCCTAAATCCTCCCTTGGTTTTTCAATTTCACCTATCTTAATCACTAGAAAACTCATTTTTAACCTACCCAATGGGATGTGGATGGATAGCCCTTGATGTCAACTCTCATTTGGCAGCTTTATATCCATGCTACTACAACTGTCAACCCTCCAAAAGCTAAATAAATATTACTGTCAGTGTAGACAATCTCCTGAGAAACACGAAATCCTCCCCATGTATCTCAATTTCACCCATCCATATCACTAGAAAACTAATTTTAACCAACCCAAATGGACGTGGATGGATACCCCTTCATGTCAGCTTTCAAGTATCATGTTACTATATACAATTGTCAACCATCCAAAGCTAAATAAATGTTGCTCTCGAAATTTCCTCAAAAACGAAAAATTGACTCATTCTGTACTGGAAAGAACCCATTTTGAGGCCACACCACAATAACTTGTCTGAATTGTATATGCTAAGGGTTGAAGTAGTCATAATTCAACTATGTAGTTGTCACATTTGTGTTCATTTGATGTAAAAACATCAAAATACACCTTCTACTTGTTGCCCTGGTGCAATTAGCAGCCAAATTATCCCTTAACAAAGGAAATTGGCGGCCATCTTGTTTTATGCTAATTAGGGGGTTAAGGAGTCACAATTCAACTTTGCAGTCATCAAATTTGAACTCAGCAGGTCAAAAAACATCAAAATACACCTTTTGCTTGTTGTCCTAGTGCAAGTGGAAGCCAAATTATCACTAAACAAAGGAAATTGGCGGCCATCTTGTTTTATGCTAATTAGGGGGTGAAGGAGTCATATTTCAGCTTGGCAACAGCAAAATTTGAAATCTACGGAAAATTTTACATAAGAATCAACTTGTTGCCTGCTTCTACTAAAAAATGCCTTGGGCACCTTAAATAAGCCCTTTTTCTGGAAATGTGACCTGACTATTGCAGCTGATCTCTGCTGTCATCTTTTTTTAATTCTGATAATTGCATGCGTCGGCCGCTTCGTTTGCGATTTGCTCCACTTCTATTGGGGTTAGAGACTTCCCGTTTGGAGCATTAGATGCGCTATGAAGAGTACTACAAACAGCCGGAGTTTCAGCTTGATACTCAGAACAGAAAATTTTTACAGGCGATTTTCCACAAGCAGGGGTAATTTCTCAAAAATGACTTGGTGATAAAAAAAAAATTGTATATCAATTTAAAGTGTGGTAGGAAGGGTTGTCTCTACCATCATATTGTTCCCCACTATTTTTGGAAGTAAATGACAAAGAATTAAAAAATCCTATCTAGTCAATTTATTTTAGCACTATGGTTTATAAAAAAAGTTAAAATTTCCAAAATCAAAACTTTTTTTCCGAGGCACTTGGAAAGTCCTTTAAACTAAACATATCTCTTTGAAATTGTCATCAGCTTTTTCATTAAAGTGTCTTCTTTAATTTCATGCTTCATTGCATAATATCGGATTCAGTGCCACTGAATGGCAGGGAAAACTTCACAGTAAAAACGTTAAGAAAAAAAATTGAGTTTTTCAAGTGTGCGTGAACTGACTTTCTTGTACATAACCTCAAATATTTTGGAAAAAAGGCTGGTAGCAAATACTTCCGTTTACATATCCTTGCTATAAACTATATTTTGGATCATTTTAAACTATTTTTAAGAAATCCTATCTTGGAAAGTTCACGAGTATCGAGCCACCTTAATATGTTTTCTTGAAGTCAGGGTAAGTTTCAAGTGCATAGACTCTCATTATTGCGCAAATCCAAGATTTTTCGAGTCAACAGTCCTTCTGGGAATAATTTCCATAAAATTCAGTTCATGTAGTAGGAGAGGGAGGATACCAGAACTAGTCTGACTTGGCAGTCACCACTAATGTTTGGTTGCGTTTCTTTGGTCGGCTATCTAGGTCCCAGGTCGGAAAACCATAGTTATAAAGCAAAATTCTGGCCTAAATACATGTTGCTAACCATTCTCTTTGTAAGCCTAGCCCAATTAACAATAAATGAGTTCATGCTCTTGATATGCCTGAAACCACAAAGTTGAAACTTCGAATGGTTCATGTGTAAAAGTTGAATTTCTTCCAGGTTTCTCTACACTGGAGAATGCCCAGTCAGCCCTGGCAATGCCTTTGAACTCCTGCATGCTGCTAAGAAATTTGGCATCCCAGCACTTGAGGATCAGTGTGTGACAGTTGGGGCAACAAAGCTGACTGAGGACAATATTTTAGCTTATACGCAGGAAGCGATTGATTTTGATTCCAAGGAATTCTTATCCTCCTGCAAGGAATATGCCAAACAGAATACCAAGACAATTGTCCAGCAACCGGCATTCAAGGATGTATCTGTTGAAGTGCTGGAGACGATCTGTAGCCTTGAGGGGACCAACTGCTCAGTGTTGGAGCTATTTGCTGCTTGTGTGGGTTGGGCAGAGGAGGAATGCAAACGCCAAAAGTTGGAAGAATCGTCAGAAAGTATTTGGGCTGTCCTGGGAAACATTCTTGACAAAATCAAGTTTGAGGATATGGATATGGATGACTTTATGAAATATGTTGTTCCTGAGGGAATTTTGACCAATGAGAAAGTCGGTCAGTTGATTAACGGATGGCAGAAGGACAAGAAGAAGAAACACTGGAAAGAAACTCTCCAGGTTTGTACGCACATACAATTAGATGCATTATAAACATAATTGGTAGTGTAGCAACCAGTTTGATTATCCCGTCAGTGCACTATTACCACACATTGGTCATTTCGATTTTTTGAGAAGCGTTGGATAGTGAGGCACAATGCTTTATAGAGAATGCACTTTTCCATGTGACATGTACGTGGGGTTGCCATGATAACAATTTAATAAGATGGGACCTGTATATCTTATCGTATGACCTCTTGTCTACAATATTCGGCATGGTTAGATAAAATTTTGAATTTTCCACAGGCCAAAATATTTTCCCAAAAAAATATGTCAAATAGCTAATTGTGCCCCGACATATGAGCAACTGACTGGGGCACCATGCGCCACCATTAACGCAACCAACAATCATAAAAATGAAGATTTATTTTCAATTAAGCAAAATATCTCTATCTAATTTTATCTCCAAGTGATGGTGAAGGAGAAATGCTACATTTAATAATGAGGATAAACTATGTGACCACTAACATTGTCAGATTATTTTTTACGTGTTCATTTTTTGCAGAAAATTCACTGACATTTTTCAGTAAATTAATTGCTTAAATATGTTACATACCATAGGAACTTAGTAAATTTATGGGAAACCATTTTGACTTTAACTCTTACTTCTGGATTGAGGGCTTTGGACACCATTGGCCACTCAACTGTTTTAATGTCATAACCATTGTTTAGAAATATTTCTCTAGGAGGGTTATTTTTCTTACATTATTACACTCAAAGGCCGGGATCTCTTGATTGAGAAAGTGACATTGCCAGTCTAACATGTGATAGCGACATAAATTATGAAGATTAGAAGTTCTTTATGAAATAAAAGTTATTCTGAATTTTTAGGAATAGAGATTTTTTGCATGTTTTATTTAACATTTTCCTTTTCATGAAACATAATTTCTCACTGTACTGCGAATTGTGATAAAAAAAAAACTTAAATCTTACAGGTATAATTCCAACTCTTTTTAAAATGTTTCATTAAAAAAAATATCATTTTATCCAGTAATTGCATGTATCATCACTCAGCTTTTGGAATTTGCTCAGCAATACAACAAATAATCATTTATAATTATAAAAATTAACATGCCTGTTAATATTCTGACTGAACATGTTTCTGTTTACTTCAGGTGGAAATTACTGATCCTTCATCAAAACATTGGACTTCCGCAGATCTGCCATTGCACACCAGAATAAGAGACATCAAGAAGATGAAGATATTCAACAAAGGGGAATTGCAAGGTCAATGTGATCAATTCAATCTTGGATATGTGAATGCTAATAATAAATTATGGGAAACAGTACCTGACAGCACAGCACTAGCTTCCATCAAAAAAGAACGAGCAGATTTCATCCGGTTAAGTGTCAATGAAATGACATGCAGAGTCAAGGACAGCAAGGACCGGTGGGAGATCCCTGTGACTTTTACTTATAGTGACTTGTGGGATAAAAGAACAGATGAGGTGATCAGAGAGCACATGGCCAAACATTATGAGACAAGAGGTTATGATATTGGATCTGCAAAGATTGAAGAACCAGATCCTTTCATCCCTGGATCCACATTCATTGTCACTGCTCAACCTAAATATAGATAAATGAAATTACACAACTTTTCAAAGAATCAAAATATTTACCTAAAAAAAAATCACACATTGTTCAAAATTATTAAATATTCATAACTATTTGATTGATTTATTTCTTCCAAGAAAAAAATGGTTTGTATGATATAATTTTAACGAAATAAAGTTTTAAGATAATCATACTTATTTTATTAATTCATGGTTCTATAAGCTGGTATAGGGAACCCCAAAAGGTTTATTTATCAATGTTGTAAAAATGATCTAACAGCAAACAAACACAACAGTGAGATAATCCAGCTGCACTGAACTCCCACAATGGAACCCTTTTCTCTCAAGTTGAGAGCATATTGTACCACCATACTTATAGGGCCTTCTCACCAGTGTTGAACCTTTTCAATTCAGTTGAACTCTTAAACATTTTTTTGCTGTGGGTTCTTTATATATATACCATCAAGAACATTTTGCTTAGGAGTGTGTGATACATTTACTTCAAAATGAGGGAAGCAATTTCTTAGATCAATTGTTAATTGGATTTGCTGTCTTTTTGTCAGAATATAAAATCCTGCATTTTTGATTGCTCAATCTGATGTTGGCTCATTTGCAATGGATTTTATTGTTTTTGGTGATATGAGTTAGCTTAAGTGTCATTTCTCCTTGACAGTATCAACAGTCAATTTTATGTCCCAAAAACATTTTCAAGGGGATGTTTGCAAAGTTGTTTCTGTTCTTAAAGGTAGTAAGTCCGCTGATTCTATTTAAAATTCAACTTGTAGTTAAAGATGATAAATTGATAGATTTTAAGTATACTATACACTTCCAATCAACAGAATTGCGTGTTTTCCATGATTAAGTGAGTTTGATTAATATTAATGCCTTAAATTACTTAAGGAGAGCCCTGCATTGCTCAAAATCTAAACAAAACATTGCTTTTTCACGGCATGAAAAACTATTTGTTTACATTTTTCAAGGAACTAAACTTCATAATGTTGCCATTAGAGTAGCAATTATGGCAATTTTTCAACTGGAATGTGTTAAATACGGGTGAAATCTATCCATGTACAGTCTATTAAATATGCAAACTTACTAACTTTAAGGCCAGACATAACTGATCTTTAGCTTCTCGGACTTCTCGAGGTAGGTACTTTTTCTAGGGTTAGTCGGTAAAACGAAAAATAAAAGGTGAAATCTCAATTTTTTTGTTATGTCAATTTTGACAAAAAATTCTGGTTATGCTCAATTTTTTTTTCATCAGTAGAAAATCTGTTGGTTCGGTAGATCCGAGAAGCTTAAAATTAAAAAAGTCTGGCCTAACTTGATTGAGCCTCAAACACCATTTTTCGAAACAGTGCTCTTGTGGTATCTTGTATTTACATCATGTATTTTCTAGAACTTGGCAATTTCTCTACATGTATGTTACCAAGCGCCTGTATGGACACTTTTTGCAGAATTTTCTACATTTTTTAGAAGTTAGTGATCTTTGCAATTTAGAGCAAACACTATAAATTTAACACAGGTGAGCATGTTGAAAGATAAGGAGTTATTTAAAAGAGAGGTTTTGCTACACGTTCACGTGTGACGTATACGTGTACAAGTGCTATCTAATTACATTGTTGTCATGGCAACTCCCACGTACACGTCACACGGAAACGTGTAGCAAAACCTCTCTAAAGAAGAAACCATCTCAGTCCATTTGGTGATTGACCATCAAATATCAAAGGAGAAAAGTGATCACGTTCACCTCACTAACACTCTAATGGCAGATTCGACGACATATTGTATATGCGGAGAGACAAGGGGGCCATAGTATAGACAGATGGATTGACAGATAGATTGATCAATGGATATTATACTGTATCAGACAGAAATGTATATTCATATGTATGCCATTTTTCCAACCATAAATGCCAAGCAGATAGCTTGGAGTATCATGGACTATATCATGGACAGAATGAATCAGATTTCCCCTTGAAGCCTTTACATTACTGTTGAGACTGGCATGCTGTCAGTCTGCAATAAACTCACCAAATGTCAGATTATCCGTCGGCCAAGAAGCTGTGCACCTGAGGCCTGACAAGGGACCAGGTACTTTTTTGGCTGAAACTCACGAGAAATATAGAATCACAATGAAAGAAACTTTGATTCTGTAATGAAGGTAATCAGTTGCCATTTTGTGGCTCCTGACCCTGGTGTCAGTGATAAGTTCTCTCTGTAAAAGAGAGAACACGAGATCTGGATGAGACTTGGTCATTATTAGACAAGTGCAATTCCTTGTTCCATGTTCATGTTACCAAATTATTTTCCGGTTTACCATTGAATTAAATTAAAACAATTTGAGGGAGTCCTCATGCAAAAGTGACGGCATTTCAATTGTTCTTTTTTAAAGTTCAGTTTTAACAGGACCAATTGACGAAATGATCCTTTTTAAGTTTTAATGAAGTGAAGTGAATCTTCCACATAATGAGACAGGAGGAAAGAAAGCCAGGCGATTTAGAGGTGCAAGACAACCCGTATGATGTTAGCCTAAAAAGCTTGATTTAACAGCTGCTGTTGAAGGAAGTGAAAGCTGCAGCATCATTTTCATCAGCAGTTTTAGTTCCCAATGTGACTTTCTTCTGCCCAAGTCCTTCTGTCCAATCAACAACCCTGGGTAGTTCCTATCCAATCTGTAGATGCGTGAACCAGCTGAAAATTGCATTATAGTCTAGGAGAGATTCCAGAAATTGTGACATTAATAAGCATTTCTTGTTAAAAGTCAGCAATAAGTGGTTTTAACCTAAATTGAGGGTGCTGATTCTGAATCTGCTTGTTGCCGGGCTGGATTTTGAATTTTAAGGGGACAAAATGGCAAAACAAAATGGCCGCCAAAATGACAAAAATTGGCAGAAATATGGCAATATGAACTACATATTCAGCTTTTTCTTGCAATTAGCTACTTGTGACCTACCAAATTCATTGATTCTAGTATAAGCAAAGCCTGTTGGGACTATTTCAATAACATTTAATGCTCTAATTTTAGTTTTTGGGAGTTCAACGGCCTTTAAAACAAAATGGCCAACAAATTACCGATAATGTTGGTTTTGGTACTACAAATCGGACTCATTTGTGTTATAAATCATCCTCAAATTACTCATGTCACCATTCCAGTATAGTCGAAGGCTGCTGTATCTTTTTCATTTAAAATTCTTTAGTTAGGGGGTCAAAATGGAGGCTAAATCAATGTCAGGGTGCAAATAACAGTAGTTCAGATTTTCCCAAATTTCCAATTTTAAATGCAGCTTTCTGACTCAATATGTTTTGTGTTAATTTTATTCAATGAAACACATAATAAGATGGTTATTGTGCATTTTTCATATGACAAGTGACCATTCAAAAACGTTTTTTTCTGTTTTAATTGGTTTTTAAATGATTGGAAACTGAAAAGGCTGAGTTGGGTCCTCGCCAAAAGGTTAAAAATTTGCATAAATTGAGCTCCTTGATGAAAATAAAATGTTGTGTAGTTACATGTAAATCATTTTTCTCAGCTAAATATACCATTCATGTGTAGTTTATGTTATGAATTAATATAATAATGTAATATACAGACAACCAACATACATAAAATTAAGTTTTAAAGCCCCAATGGGTCAAATTTGGCATCTGCAAAAGGTCGTAAATCACAGAAATTCTTCATCTTTGAGCCTCAGTTGTCAATTTTTGTCCAATTTTGTTAACTTATTCCCTAATTTATTAAGTCTGGCATTATCATGTTTGTCTAAAATATTAATTTCTGTTTGTGAAATTATTCCAAGGACACTTATCAGAGGTTGATAATATATGGCAGAAAATACAAAAAGGAAGCTTACAATGGTAAAATCTTGCCAATTCGGATGCTTTCAACCTTGGTAAAGGACAACTCTTGCTTCTTCCTCATTTTAATTAACCAAATCTATAAACATATCCCTATAATCATTATTTTCGAGGGTCTGTTCACTGATCTGGACAAATTACACAGCTTAATAATGAAGGTTCTAAAAATCATTGTTAATTAACCTGTAATTACAAACCACATTACAGGTTTATTCTTGTTAAAAGTTTACAAAACTTATCATAATCCTATATAAATGTTTGTAGTGTATGTATGCTTTTGTACTTTGGGAAAGATTTTTATTAATGCATTTTAACAGCAAGAACTTGCCAAGAAGTGATGAATAGCCTTGTCTCTGTTTAAAAGCAAAAATCATTCCTAATCTGATTATTGACGATAAATCCAATGTTGTTCATAACATCTTTGACCTGCGACAGCAGCCATTTTTAAATGGTACCTATAATGAACAACCAACAGTTTTCCTCTATGCAATTTATCCCTTTCTCCACTTCCCCAGTCTACAACTGCAGTCCCTCCTCTTTTCTAGTCTCTGCCTTTGGTCCTTCCTCTTCTTCTCTTTACCTCCTTCCCGGCCACATCAGCGTGCTTGAATTGTCAAAGACTGGCTTGTCAGTCAGACCTTTCTCCAATTTGTTGGTCTACTCCCGGCTCTTCTTATCCATCTACCTCAGTCCTCTCTGAGTCTCTCCACTGTCCTTTTCACACTTGTTCCTCCTTGTTAGGATCTTCCATCCCTCCATTCTTGCAGGCCCCATAACTCTTCCTTCCTAGAAAAAATAAAATTTTTTAGAGTGTCATAGATTATTCTGCCTTTGTCAGGAAAAGAGACAAGCTTGTAGATGCCATATTGTAGCCCAATGGCATTGTGCCTCTTGTATAATGTATATGCTGTAACCATACCTTAATTCTGACTTTGGGTGACAACATATTCATCTTCGCTGAAAAGTGTAAATTTTCGCTTGTAGAAAGAAACAACATACGACAGCAGTACTTAAATTTGTCAATCAAAGAATAATCATTGGACAATTTGCTGAATTTCCAAAAATATCAGGCAACAATTCCAATTGCTGCTGTGCTGGTTTTGTCCATTTATATTATTTACAAAGCACAGCCATGTTCTAATGGTGTTGTGGTTATATGAAATGCTTGACTAATTTGCCCTACACTTTATTGCTTGTTCTTTGATAGTTTTAGCAGAGTGTCTCATTATACCAGCTACTCGTGACGGAAATGCAGACGTCATTCACCGCTAATTGCATCAACTAATTCCAGTCTCCTTCACAAGATGAAATAAAAGATATTACGTTGAGTCTTCCCACAGTCCCTTTGTGCTGAAGTTGGCTTAGAACTGCAGAACAGGGACTGATTGGCTTAAGGTGAGACAGTGACATGTGCAGAGAAAAGACAATTAGTGAGAAACAAGAACTTTTAATCCTTCTGCTGACACTGGGCTATGTGCAGAGAAAAGACAATTAGTGAGAAACAAGAACTGGTAATCCTTCGAACTGTTGAGTCTCTGGGATAATACGAATTGTCAGGAGACATATTAAAATTGTTCACCGAGGGATTGGACTTGGTTTTAAAAAATTAATTTCATGTTTCTTTGAATTAATGGGCATTTTAAGCTCATACTAGTAGAATATATTTTTAGGACATGGTTGTAAATTGTGTGCAAATCCACTGCTCAATGCAAAATCATATTGAATTTAAAGGCCTTAATTATTATTTCTGTAGTTAAAAGTCGATCGTTCAAGTTGATTCCTTTGCAGTCAAAGGTCACCGAACAATATTATAAGAGAAAATGGTACTCTCCATCTACCAATTCCATGTGATTTTTGCTCCTTTTGATGAAATTTTCCATAGCCCAAAGGACACATCAAAACAAGCATTTTTCCCTAATCTTTCGGCCATTGATCGTTGATGCAGATTGCTTATCATCTGACATTGGTCAATATTTTCGATGTGAGGGTATTTTCTCATGAGGAATGTCCAGTTCGGTAACTGCTCCATTCTCGCCTCTCAGGAGTCTTTGTCAGATTCTTGATGGCTCCCTAATGTCACTCATGCTATTGATCAAAGAACGCTTTCAGGTCTGGTCGGGGATCAGATTATGGGAGGAAAAGTCAGATATCTCATGATTTACACTATCTGAAAACAAAAGAGGAAACAAAAATTTTTAATGAATGTTACGGAATGCTCCTGTGAAAGGTCTGATATCTCAATACAACATGTTGACCGTAGTGCTTGTAAATAATCCATGTTGCTACCAAGACATACTCCTACATAAAAAATAATCAATATAAGGAAGGAGGGATCAAAACAGGATGCCTAACCCATTAAAGTCAACATCCACAAGTGATCTCTGACATTTTGTGCAAAGTGGCTATTGACAGATCTGCCTACCATCCTACCTCTGTGTTAACTTGTTAAGGAAGAGCAGGGTCACAGCCCAAAAGCAATTACTACAAATTTAGCAGAGACACGTGATGTGAAGCCCCCTATCATCCATCCATCCATTCTGTTACTGTGAAGACTATTTGTCACATAATTCCATTGCACACATCTCTATTGTAAACTTATGTCTGAAGCTTCCAATTTCCAAGCCTGCCGTAATTGCGACAGCTTCTTGAATTGTAAGTCTAGACATACCAGAATTATCTTTCTATAGATATGATTTGTCTTATGATTCAATTGCACACGTGCCCATCCTCGATTTGGCACAGACCATTGTGCAGTCAGAGTCTCAAATCAGCACCTGATTGAATAGGCTGGCGTCATTAGAGACACTCTTCTTTTGTGAGGGACAAATTAAGTGTTGAAGGGTCACAACCTCTATGCTTTGATTTGCAAATCAGGTAAAGCTAGCCTGGTCAGAACTCAACTGTTCTTTTAAACACATGTACTCGTATGATGTAACAATATTTCTAAAGGCTAAACATTAGGGTTTCTTTCCTTAATTTAAACACTGACAGTTGATGATTGCCAGAATAAATGGGATTCTGTTTAGTAATTTATAGTCCTGCATCCCATTCTCTGAATTGGATTGTGTGTCTGTGGCCTTGTTGAAGGCCTTCTAGCGTGAATGTATCATTTAAAGCTGACACTTCTTATCTCAGTTTGCCTTGGGCAAGCTGTAAACTACATTATGCCTTTTTCATTTAACATTAATTATTCAGTATTTCATGCTGATTATATATATATATTATATATATATATATAATTATGAGACAGAACTTCACCTTCATCTTAGGGAGATCTTGGCATACATGTGAAATAGGCCTAAGGGAATCGTTTTGAAATGGATTTCAGTATCAGACTACCCACTTTTTGCCAGTTATGTGTATTCTTGTCATTTACAGCCACAAATTTGTCCCTGAGCCCCATCAATACAGTTTGTCAAAGTGGTTGGTCAACCCTAGTAATCCAATTTTATCTCTTATCCTTTTAAAGTAAGCCTGATTGACAGGTAACCACCTCATGTGGGCTGCAAAAATTGAATCAGTCCTCCCATGTAATTTCCAACTCCAACCTCAAAATGAGTCCCTATGTAACACAGCTTCAGAAATCGGTGGTGGGTCACCCTTGGCAAACTGATTTTATCTCTTATCCCTTAAAGGGAGCCGTTTATTGTGGCCGAGGGACCTCGGTCCCCTTGTCGTCATCAATGGATTCTTATGTCAACAAATGGCAACAGGAAGTGGAAATATTAAAATGTTGTGGGGACAAAAACTTTTTATAGATAAAATGACACACCATAGTGATGATTCCAAATGACTACATAACTGTTTAACATGTGCACTTCATCACTCTTTGCACCAGCTCTGTACTAATTACACTGTAGTCAATGAAATACTTAAATGCCACAAAGTAACATTGCTCACTTACCTCGCCAAAAACGACTTCACGCGCATGCGCGAGTGAGCACACTGTAAACTACGTTACAGCAGTGGCAGGCGAGCGCACTGTAAAAAGTGTACATGAACGAACGAACGAAGAGTGAGATCGAGGATCCTATTGAGGACCTCAGATGGTCAGCAGCTCAGGGGCTGCTCCACATCTTCCTGTTGATGTGATATCTCCCATAGTCCACAGGGGATCTGGGGGAGATGAGACTTGGATCTTCGTGTTGGAATTGTGTGGCAAGACACTGGAAGGAGGAGATCTGAAAATAGTAGAGTTAGAGTGTGAGAAACATGTATGTAAGAATGTGACAAACCACAAATGAGAAGCATCCATGCCGGCTATAAAGCCGCCATGAGTGCCACTCAGCAGTGGTCTGAGGAGAGGAGAGGCTCAGGACTGCAGCTGGATGTTGTAGCTGAAAAGTGGAGTTAGAGAGAAGAGAGTTGGCTTGACCGCAGGAGAATGTGGCTGAGTGGCGTAAGGCGCTTCGAATGTGGCTGAGTGGCAGAGCTTGTGCTTGGAGAGCTTGTGCTTGGAGTATTCTCTGAAAGGGAATGAGAAGAAGCAGGTTATTGAATGATTTGTTTGTTTTTGTTTGTGTTTTATGCCTCTACAGCACCTTAGTGGGCTATATCGAGGCAGGCGATCGCCGTATGATGATGAGATGAGAAGACTGTGAGTCTGGCACATACCCTATTAATTCAGGGATGCCCAGGGTCTTTCAGTTGCCCCAGCATAGAATACTGGATACAACCCGCCTCCATTTAACGTCCCATGGGCTCGGACTGCAGTGTTTGATAAAATGTAAGTATAGTGAGAAATCACCAGGCAACATGTACATGACCAGAGGCAAATAACATATATATGCTGCAGTCAATTGCTTGTTTGTGGTTACAAATGGTGCAAAGTTTGGGCTACTAGATATGATTAACTATTTGTATATTCATACACTTCTTCGTGTCAGTGTACATAACATAGATTATCCTACATCTTCACATTTGTTTGGTAAGCATAAATCTTTTCTAATACACAAAAATGAATAGAAAACATATGTCTTGTGCTCAGGTATGTTATAGATGGCGCTGCATGTTCTTTCCCTGGCAGATCCATGGCAATCCAGGGTTCACAGCTGCTCGTTTTATGTGTCAGCAAACGAGGTGTGAAATGCAATTAAGTGATTCTTTGTTGACTGCCAGTGATTTGCAATGATTACCTCTTTGGCAGTTATAAATTTATGTCAAGTCAGTTGCTATTTATCCTATATTTATCCTATATTCACAACAATTAGCTCATTGATAGTTGATACTGTTTGAAGTGATTCGCTGCCAGGCAATGCTAGCCTCAATAGTGAACCTTTAATGTGTGCTAATTAGCAATGACGACCGTCATGGTTCGATGTACACGGCCGTCATGCACGCTAGGGGGCGCTGTAGGACTGATAGATAGACAGGTCTATATGAATATGATTCCATCCTTCAGCAGGCTGTAAGGGGTAAAACTGAATTGCCCGAGGCCACGGTGCATGCATTGCATGCTATTTTCTGTTATAGAATGGCCATAAATCATCCCAGAAATCAAAATATGGTATGAAATTGTGTCCAAGCAAAAGGTCTAACGATCCCTTGGAGCTTCAATTGATATCTTAAATTTCCTATGATCAGGCCCAAAAAAACCACTGTCCCAATTCACCCCTCACTTTGGGGTGAATCGGGACAGAGACTAACCTAGGTAACTAGTCCTTCCTACCCTGTTTTATTGATTTATAATTATGAATAAACATTAGGAAACATGTTTAGCTCCCCAAAAAGTCGCTCTTAGTAAAATTTGAGGTCTGCTATGTGAAGAATATTAAGTTTTTAACAAAATGTAATTAATCACTCACTGTAAATTGACAAAATTGTAGTTATCTGCTAATTTTACAAGTGATGAATAAACTTGGACTAAGTCCACAATAAATTATGCAATTTTCAACAATTCAAACCCAAAATCCATGAAAATAAGCTGGATTGAAAATTAGTAAGGCTTTTTGGGCCAGCTTTGTAACTCTGCCATTAGCTCGGATCCGGACCCAGGACTTAACAGCCAAAATATCACATCTCAGCAACACTTTTGGTCTCTTAAAACTGTTTAAATCAATTTGGATTATACAATTTTTATTTTGCTTCCTTTATTTGATGTTATATCACATCATTTTTTACCAGGTTGCGAAAGTGCATATTTATCACAATTTTTGCCGTGTTTGACACTCCCATATCATTTCTACAAGACAAAAATAATTTTGCAGGATGATAGTACCCGTTCCAACATTATTTTTATGAAATTCTATCACTGATTTTGTTTTTTTGGGGTTATGACTGGGGTTACAACTGAGGGCCGAAAATGACACTAAAATAATTCTGCAACTAAAAATGCATTAGTGCTTGTTGAATATAGTCAGTGCAAATGTACCTAAGTTTATGATTTTTTCCATAATTATCTATAACTATATACTTGAGGTTTTGTAAAATTTTTGTGTCTGTATCTTTTATAGTTTTTGTGGCACAAGCAAAGTTTTTACTAGCTTGTAAAAATGTAAATTCTGCAGGGCACTGTTTAAGGTGCTGCAGCTGCTTTCCACCTTCGGGTAGAATCATGCAAATTCATCTGAATACTGATTAGAGCAGACTCGTTTCTGTCCACATATCAGTGGACAAGCAAGTAGTGAGTGACGTCACAAAGCGTTTGTGAATGAGCGGATGTTGATTACATTGTTCTCTCGACCAATCAAATCACAGAAAGCGGTACTAGCTACCTAAGGTCATGAAATGCCGTGGATCCCAGATTGGATTAGAGTGTCTACTAAAACCACGAGCGCTTGAATTTATGACGTCACCAGAGCAGCAGAGCAGGATGTATAACAGAGTATGAAAGCTGCCTCTGCTGTGGGTACTGCCTTTTTGGGGATTTCCCCTTCAGTTGGCTCTCCAATCAGTTTCTGCATAGATCTGTAGCGAATGGATATAGCGCTCCCTATGCGCATTGTACTGCGCAGCCTGACGTCCTATTTCCCCATGCGCCACCCGTGGTGGCGATAGGAACTAATGTGATCAACATGGCCAGTGCTGCTGAGCCATGTCAGCAGTGATTCAGCTCACGTATTTGTGGCTGTTTCATGTGAAGATCTCTAACAAAGTCCACTATATGAGAGTACAAAGGTAAGTTGACATGCTAGAGAAACTTTTTGTTGCTTAATATGGACTGTGTTGCAGTATTAGTGCTGTGATAGCGCCGAAACTTTGGTTTGCTTGTTGCAGTAAACAAACAGCTGCACTGCATGCATGGATCATGTGTCCATTGAACTGGAGTCTGATTCAATTGATAGAACATGCTACAGAGTTGATTGCACCTAATTCATGCAACTATGTACTGGTAGTGCCAAATTCAGTTAATTGAAGTTATACATTGATTGCACTTCTCACCTCAGACCCCAATCATGAATGCAGCTGATGCCAGTCAAATTAATTGTCAATCAATTGAATTAAGTTAACCCATGTGAAGTAGGTGAGAGTTCTTCTTCTTATTCTTCCTTTGAGATCCAGACCACCTTCTGGCATTATCGGATCTGAGTTATGTTATTATTGGTGAAATACCAATAAACTAAATCTTATTACAAAAATAAAACATAAGTAGGCCCGGTCCTCTAAGAGAAGGCCAAATATTTCATTCATGGTACAAACTGTTTACATGTTCTGATTTTACATAAGTGAGATACACATAAGACACACAATAAGTAAATTAAGCTCTTGTCGGTGAAAAAATTATCAACTATAGGTGTACGGGATGGCCGCTTGATGACCCCATGGAGGCTGTCGTTAGATCTGCCTGGTCAGGATTTGCCCTAATTTATCATTTGCCCCTATGCAGGGGGGGGGGGGATTATAGTCCCCCTGACCCCCAGCAAAATATGCCTATGTAGGCCTAAATCATAATAATTTCTTCTAATAAGTGAAGAAATATTGTGAAGAAATATTTTTGTTTAGGCATGTTGACTGACATTATCTGACTGAACTCTTTAAAGTCCTCTAAAAGTATAATACTACAATGTGATTACACTTTTGCAATTGCTGAGTTCATGATAAGTGTGAGATGTTGTAACTGTAAAATATTTTATTTCAAACACAGGTGATCAGTTTGGTGGGAGATGTACAGAGTACTATACCGGTCTACACTGACAAGACTGTCACAGTGAGAGGTTCTCAGGAAGGAAAACAAATTGCTGGCCATTGAAGAATGTTTAACATTAAAGGTTAGTACCATGGTACCAGTGTTTGTAAAGATTGTAAGGCCTGTCTGAAGCAAATTTTTGGCGGATTTATAAATGGGACAGTCCCGGCCAAGAATTGCAGCTGGATACACGCTAAAAAATAAAAATTTCATTTTGGCATGGTAGATATATATCCGTGCAAGCAGCCTACTGCACAGTAATACTATACCAACATAATACTTACTGTTTGTATTTCTTAAATAAACTGAAATCAGACAACTTTCGTGGGATCCATGGCAAATAATTCTCACCCTAAATGTCATTGCTATGTATGATCAGTGTATGATCCAGACATCGGAGTGTTTTGATATTTACCATTCATTGTGGGATATTTTTTTTTAAATACCTACACATGCGCTTCATCTCAGTGGTCCATGGAGCATCACATCTTCCGCTTGATCTGCCACTGGCTTTGATCACAGGCACATTTCACATCAGACAACTAGGGGCATATCTAGAAACGACCGGGGGGGGGGGCATAACATTGGGTGAATATGTACGCAGTCGCTCGCAGCATTTCTAATCTTTCCCATGTCAATTTTCAGCCTCAGACAACTGATATTTCGTAAAATATATTAAAATATAATCTTGTACACTGCACTGTCAATGTACAGTCAGTACAACCCATACAAGCTGTCAATCATAGAGTGAATGTCTGCAATGATAGAATTTTCTTTTCTTTTCCAGATTTCTCATTTGATTTGCGACAGCCTGGCTTTGTTTGGACAGTCTTTTCTCCAGCAACAGTAATTCACACTTGAGAATTGAGCAAAAATCACGCAACCTTACACTGAAGTGACAATTGATAACTTCCAAAATTAATTCAGGACAACTGAAATTTTATCTTATAATTTACAAAAATTCTGTCTTAATACTTATTTTATTAAGCCTGTAAGAAGAATTCTCCACGTTGAAGCTCTCCAGCATCTACAAGCCAGGTGCGTCTGAACAAACTGTTTTCGAGAATTACTGACGGGCAGGTCTACGTAGTGTCACTGCATGGACTTCGAACATTTTTGAGTGGAGAACACAACCATGTCCAATTGACATAGTATAATTGTTATAAATACAAATATGCCTATAGTAATTTTTGTCTGTGAAATAAGATGCTAATGTTTTACTTTGTAAATTTTCGGTTACTTAAATACCTCATAATCGTGATGATATCATGATTAAATTTGACCATTAAACATTCGAAGACAGAGTTGTTTAATTTGAGAATAAATACCTAGTATATTGTTGTAATTGTTCCATGGATAGAAAAAAACTCAGCTGGTAATGATTCTATTAGATTTTTAGATTTGTTTATCATGATACTTGATGATAGTTGGAATGGCGTGAAAGAATATCTCTATTTCATTTCATTCTTTTTGGTAAATGAGTATAGGCCTATTATATACCAATATTTATTTCACTCTTTTTTATTTCACTCTTTCTGGTGGCCAAGTGGCTAAGGCCCTAAATGCATAATTAGGCTTAGCTGCATGAAAGTGCATGTTGTTTAACTTTGTGTCTGAAGTCTGATCTTTCTGAACTTTCTTATCAATTTGCATTTGCAACCATTGCTGGTCATGTTCTGGCATACGTAGGGTGGTCCAAAAACACTTTCTTCTAAATTTCTCTGATTTGAATCTTGCATTGTGATCTTATGTCTATTGAAGGTAGGCCTATTGAGTAAAAATTTCAGCAAAATCAATTAATATTTAGAGGTGGCACAAAGCCGTTGAAGTTTAACATGCGATTCCCCTGCAGCAGACCTCAAAATCATCGGTATTTGCAAAAATGACCAATTATTTTGATCGAATAACCTTTTTTTTGGTATTTCAAGGATGCCCAATCTAGTCCTCATATTCTTTATGACTTACAAAGTTTCGTAAAAGGTCAACAGGTAAATATTTCACTTACTATAAATAACAGATCAAAAATAACCTCCAGATATTACTTTGACATGCCAACTTTATCATATTCTAAAAAAAAGCAAAAAATATTCACTTCGGAGAAAGATCTGGGAAATTGACCATTTTTTCACTTTCGCGGATGGGTAATTACACGATAAACTTCAAAGACTTTGTGCCACCTCTAAATATTAAGGGCTATTCCATTTAAAAACCTGGGGGTGGGGTGGTCAGGTTACATTTTTGACCCCCTCATGCATATAAAGTGAATTATTTTTGACCCCCCAAAGCATTAAATGCAAATTTTTTACCACCCCACATGCATCAAATAAAAATGTTATTATTACAATGCGTAAGCCTTCATGGAGCGATAATGCACTCCCGTACATCTAAAGCGATTTCTTTTGCATCCCACCATACATCTGAAGCAAATTTCCGCCGATCCCTACATCCATCTTACGAAAAATAAATCAACCTGACCACCCCCTCCCAGGTTAGGTTTTTTAATGGAATAGCCCTAACCGATTTGCCTGAAATTTAGCATGTGTTTGTTTTACTAATGTGGTCATCTATTTCTACTTTCAAATTGGGGGTTTTACAAGATTTGATTTTTCCCATAGGAATGTGGACCGCCCCAGGCATACGGTCCATGAATTTTTTGCAATCTGCCTCCAATTAATGCCTCATGGCGCTAAATTGAGTTTCGATTCAAACCCATACCCCAGAGCAAACTCCAAGCACAAACAAGCACTCTTAACCACTAGAAACTCCCATCAGTACCAGTGAGACTGCTATTTTCAAGCATCATTGGTGTTTGGGATATTAGCTTAGCCCTCGATCTGTACCAGTAAATTTTGGATAAACTATTTTCTGGCGAGGAACGAGACATGGGTTTGTACGTTTGTCCCTTCTTAAATATCACCATATTACATATATCCTATGTAGTACCAACTGACAACAATGATAAATGAAGCTCCTCAAGGGGCTCTCGCCCCTTGCATACGAATCTCGCCTGTAGTCCATTAGATTTCGCCCTCGTCAGCGATGCCTCTCCAGGTTCATGATGTCTTCACCAAGAGACTTCATGATAGATAAATATTCTAAGATAGATAAGTGTATTTATGCACTTGGTAGGCCAACTAGGACAGGAGGAGGGCACGGAAAGGAGATGAAGGATGATTCACCAAGCAAGAGCTGTATTCGAACCCAGGACCCAGAGATAGGTAACCTAGCTAGCTACCATGAGACCTACCCTCCTCCCTACATTGTTGTGAAGATAACTTACATGAGGCAAAATGACAATGATAACAACCGAGTCAAGACAAACTTGGTATAATAAAAATTAATATTGATTGAAAAAGAATTTAATACACCTTGTCCGTTAATCAGTCAGTATACAATGAAAAAAAAATTTTAGCTTACAAAATGTACCATTTCCATTATAATTCTGAATACAGACGATAATCGTTCAATGTTATTGAAGTAACTTCTGCTTACACACACAATGACGGTTAAAAAATTTTCAACTTCTCACAATTTTTTATGTTCTCCAGCAATCTGATTTTTAAAAAAATTAAATGTTTTAAACTGAAACTCAATCATAAAATGCAAAACAAATCATAAGTGGATACAGAATAAAGTTATCCAGAAACGATATCAGTAAAAATAACAAATTTTTATATATAAAAGTCACCATTTAAAAATAAAACATACAGATAAAAAGTATGTACAAAAATATTTCTGAAGTACCAATTTTTTATTAAATTTTTAAGATCACTTAAACTTTCAGCTTCCTTTAAATTGTTTGACAACTGGTTCACACAACACATATATCTTATAGCACTTGTTTGAAATTTACAGATTTTAGAGAGGTCTTGAAACATAAAGTATATATAGGGCAGTAGTCAACATTTGCACTTATCAGGCTTTAATAAGAATTTGTCATTGTAGTCAAAAATATTACATTGGCGCATTGGTGTGTTTACCAGCACTTGATACATTGTTTATCCTTCATGCATAATTTTTTAACATGAGCTTCAAAATAAGTAAGATTACAGTTAATATACATACCCAAATATTTCATTGTTCTCTGGTATGAAATTCTGTCTTGCCAGCTTGAAATTAATTACCCTATTCAAGACTTACTTTAGTCATCAATGACTTTGCTCGCAGCACATTGCATGTTGTAAAATTTATTGTAGGCTGATATATATATTAACATGAAAAATTTCATCAGAAAAGTTTTTAATTTGTAAATTAATTCATTTTGTGACAATTATTCTTGGTCCTCTGAATCACTGAAATAACTGAATGTTCTCAAACATGGAGATTTTACTGTTTATGTCACTACGGTTGTCAAAGTTTTCACTCGATCATGCCAAGGCTGTCAGTTATATTACCGAAAATGATTGCTATGGAGGAGGTCGGTGGTTATTGCAGTGTTTTCATGTAATGCAAGACATTCGTCGGCTGTACTCTTGACGGAAAAATTAGGAAGAATGAAGCACTCCGTAGTTTCGACTGATCCACCTCCGTCACCTCAGTGAATGCCTGAACACATCTGAAACAGACAAAAATGGAAAATCATATGAAGGACGCTTGTTTCTTAGCCCCAATAATAAAGTCACAATGTATGCTAAGATCTGTATGAACAGTGGCGTGACACTGGCGTCACTAGAGATCAAAGTTTGGGGGGGCTGAAGGCCCAAAATTTAGAAGCGTTGTCTGAGGCCAAAGGGCTGAATGCTGTATTTGGGGGGCTGAGCCCCCCCCCCACTAGTGACGCCACTGTGTATGGATATTGCAATGATTTTTGACATTTCTAAGCTGACTGACATCATTACACAGGCCTACATGCGAGACACTGACATTGAGTATTCACCAGTGGTCAAAACAGGCCTTAATGGGGGGGGGGAGGACGAAGATGGGTGTTTGAGCAGTGGCGGATCCAGACGCGATAGTCTAGGGCCCGCGTTATTGCAATTTTTCAGAATTTTCTTCAAAATGCTACCAAAAATCTTGGTGGTCTAGGGGGGGCCGGGGGCCCGGGCCCCCTAGGCCCCCCCCTGTATCCGCCACTGTTGAGTGAGGCAGGACTGCCGGACTCCCCCCCCCCCCAAGTCAAATTGTATCGCAACCATATTTTTTGGCCCTCCCCACTATCTCCTACCAGTTCAAAACACTGTCAAAAGCCAAAATACAAGATGGGACAAGGCAGTTTCCCAGCTCCTCATCAACTGGCCAACTATAATACACTGCACATTGGGACCACAGATCGTACCTACTATAGTGCATGACTTCAGCAAGTGTAAGATACTTAAAATACCATGGATACTCACTGAATGATTCAAGTTTGGAGGATCCAAAAACGATTCTGCTCTCTTCTTGTTGATAACGTCATGTTCCTATCGCCACCACTCGAGGGCAGGCCAAAAAAGCAGGACTATTAGCGCCACCTAGCAATTAATGTGTTAAGTCGGATATCCAAGAGGACAGATCTATGTTCATATCATGACGTGACGCACAGCCACAAGTGTGCATTCATTCATTGGGGGGGGGGGGGGGGGGGGGGGGACTCTGACATTATGTTGCCAATCCCCAAAACGGCCAATGAATATGTCATTATATTGGCCTATAGAGTTTATTACCTGACTTAAGATCCAACTATTCCAGTTGCAATTTTATTACAGAAGTACTTTGTTCAAACGGCACAGAAACCTGCAGTTACTGGTAGCTGAATTTGATTCTCAGCAGAGCAATCCACAGAAGGTATAGTCCGAGCTTTGCCCCAGAAATGCAGTTCTGGACCAGAGACACTTCCCCCTTACGAACTCGATCTCTTTATTTCTCAGTAATACAGTACTGTCAGTAGGTAGACTATGTCAATTTGCATCTTCACAATGTGTCAATGTCAAGGTCCCACTACGACTTGTGCCAGCGCTCAGGTGACTTTGCTAGCGAGAGAATGGTCATTTGAGACAATTTAAAATACCTCTCAATATAAATCTATTTAAAGCAAAATAAAGTTTGGTGTTGTTTCTGTTTGTTTTTTGTTGTTTTTTGTTTTTTTTAAACTAAATGATAAGATTACTTAATTATAAAAAGTTCTTTTTCTTGCTATTAATTTTCAGTTCCTTAATTGCTAAACATGCTTTTCTATCAGAACAATTAACTTGACACGTTTTCTGTAATTATGCAATGGATTGCTCAGTTAAGACAACAGTGTCATTCTGTTCCAT
Organism: Platynereis dumerilii; assembly: GCA_026936325.1. NCBI lineage: Eukaryota > Metazoa > Annelida > Polychaeta > Phyllodocida > Nereididae > Platynereis > Platynereis dumerilii. The sequence goes on from JAPTHN010000004.1 coordinate 5,602,175, forward strand.
TTCACACTTTTTTGGAAACATTCTCGTTTTTGTTAAAAGCATTTAAAGCAATTATTGTTGACGAACACAAATTATATTTTCAAATGGTGAATTCTTAATTAAACGGTCATTGAGTTAAAGAAACTTGCTAAGATGCAGGTGACAGTCCCCATTCAACAAACAGAAAATTAATATTTTCAGCACACAAAATCGGGAGAAGATCGAACAACATGGATGAACAATTTTATAAAGAAATATTTAATGACATTAAAAATTTTAATGACATTTATCTATTTTCTTATTCACTTTCATTCTTTAATTGCTTAACATACAATATTAACTTGACACGTTTTCTGTAGTCATGTATATCATTGTTCAATTGGACAAACTTTTGTCTTGAAACATACGACAAATTGCTACATTTTGTTGCGCTGCAATAAAAGGTCATGAACCTGTCTTGTTTTTTTAGTATAAGAAGTTTAGATGCGAATTTATTTAGTGGTCATAACGCTGGAGTAAGAGAGTAAGTGCAGAGCTCTGGGTTTTTTTGGTCCTGCTTGAAACTGAAGACTTTTTCAAGGCAATGAAAAGACCTGTGCATGAACTTTTTGCATCAGGTGAATGATGCGTCTGTACCTGAATGATTTAATAATGGACAAGTTAATAACTATCAATTAATCAAATAGGCAAAGAAACGAAAAAGCACTGAACATAAATGTTTGGCCGTTTTCGCTGGCGGCCGTCTTGGTTATTGGCCACCAATTGAGGTGGCCATGCAGTGCAAGTATTTTTAATCTTTGGTGCAGTGCAAAGCATTAATTGATCTCTTGACGTCACGTCCCTATTTGTTTTGCGCCATGACCGGTGGGGGCGCTGACCTAAAACAACATAGATGACGTCACTTATAGTAAAATACTCGGAGTCCGACATCCATTTATTGTATCTGGGATGTAATGCACCCCTTTCTAGATATGCCCCTGCACAAAACCTCTCTACACATAAGCCAGATTTATTGATCTCCCACTCTTTCCAAATACAGAGGATCAGGAACAATTACAAACTGATGGAGAGAGGATTATAAACCAAACTTGCTTATACCAGTACAAGTGGGCAGTAGCTGGGTCAAAATTTGAAAACCTTGAAATTTTAGCTGAAAAAATTTTGAAAATTTTTTTGGTCCAGAAATGCCTTTTTAAGATGGCATTGGGTAGGTCAAACAATCAGCTATCACTGCACTTTCATGTCTAAGGGTCCCAAATGCTCTGCTGATCTGTAATGAGGTGATAAATACAGCTGTGATGTTTTTTGACTGTCATTAAAATCACACTTATAACTGAAAAATCCTGACCACTTAGGGCTAGATAATCAATTATCAATGTTTAGGCAGGTAGCTTGCACATTTTAGGCCAAGTTCCAGGTCTCTAGCCCCAATTATTTTTGAGGTAATGCATTTTGGTCAATTAAATACCGAATATTTGTGTCATTAGCATCATGCCTATAACTTGAAATCCGCACCACTTAGAGCTGAAGAATATATTACCAACGTATGGGAAAGTGGCTTTTCTGCAAACATTGAGCTATATTTCAGGTCTCTACGACCAATACTTATTAAGATAGAACATTTTCTTGAACTAGAAATTTACAAACGGAAACAAAAATACTCTTTTCACTAATAGTTTGGATTCTGAATAACAAAGATGATCTCCACTACCCCTCCTGTGCCCAATGTCTTTGCTGAACCATATTTCAGGTGCTAGACAATGGCAAAATGTCACTGACACCCCATATTTGATTAGTAATCTCAGAGAAGCTTCAAAATTCATACTAAGCATTTCAGATGCTAGGAAAATGCAAAAATTCTGTGTAATATTTTGCTAAAACGTTAGTTGATAATATATATTGAACACAATTTCAACTCCTGTCACCTGCAACAGAATTTTAGTGAGGTAAAGGGAAGAAGCCATTTTTTGTTGTGATGCTAATGACAGCGTGATGCTAATGATAATTAAGATAAAAATCTTTGCAGGGACCAGTGCAAAACTGGCAATCTGGCAATTTGTGCATGCAATGATCTTATGAACACCAGAAGCATGTTCACATTGATTCTGGTCCAGAAATATGCAGTCAAAATAGAGCAGCAAGGTGTTTGCTAATGACAAATTAAGATAGGACAACCGACATGCCAACAGAAATACTCTTGAAAACATTTTGGTTTGCATAAATGATACAGAGCTACAGATAGCGCAGTTATTTTCTTGGGTTCTCAGACAATGTCAGACACAAGGTTTTCTCACAAAATGTGCGTCCCTTTCATTTTTATTAAGAAACCAAACTGGTGTGATGCTAATGACGCAATATTGGAGACACTGACGCAACAACCTCCTGCTCTTATACAGGATATTATTTCTGAAATTGGAAACTATATTTTAGAAGAGTGATAGTCAAGTCTCCATGTATGGAAGAGTTTAATTGAATCAGGATTCTGTACAAGTATTTGTGATGCAATCTTTCAAAGAAAATGTTGGTGGAGACAGGCCATTTTCAGGGGGGTTGGCTACTTCAATGCTATTTTTGGATGGGATAAAAATCATCATATTTTTTGTGTCAGAAGTTTTGCTAATATCCTTGTCTATAACAAATGACATCAAGAGGTCCTGCACGAGCCTTTCTGTCATCATGAATTATTGTTAAACACCGGAGACAAGAATTTCAGACTTACCAAATTTTGACCCAGCTAAAAGTGGATCAACATGCTGTCGCTTTGCTGTGTCATGGAAATCAGTGTTAAGTCTGGACGAATTCCAGACCAGGGGCTGGATTTGCCATTTCTGGTTTTTTTGATGCAGTCCTACATGTTGACTTTGCAGTGTCAACATAGAGCTTTTAAGAACTCTTGCTGCGCAGATTATTTTGAGGTTGAAATTCTTTTAGTTTTTTTTTCCTCACTTCATCAACTACCACATGCTGGTCAAAGCTTTAAGCATCTTTTAGGAGTTGGCCGTACCCAACTGAATAAGATTGATATAGCTCCTGGTCAGGGGAGCCACCACCTAGAGGAACTATTGATTCCTTGTTTGTCCCTGATGTCCCCGATTCCACATTGGGAGCAGGAGGTTGGCAATTACAGGGGAGGGTTGATTCAATTTTTGCAGCTCACAAGAGATAGTTACCGTAATATGGTGTGAATAGGGACACTGGGGTGAATCGGGACAAGCCAGGAAATAATCTTTATCTTCAAAAAGCAACAACTTCTACTTGTTACAAGGCACAGGCACTTGAATCCACAGATTGGTGACTAGCGGGGAGGGAATCCGTCAGAATTGTGCACTTGGTGACAAGTTTTTGCAATTTGGCATGGTGTTTGATATGGCTAAGGGGATTTCAAAAACCACCGCACACAAAGTGGGAGTCCCCCCTGGTGGCCGGTATGCACAAAATCCAATATGGCCGCCACGAAAAACAAAAAATGCTATATCTTGGTCACTATTTGTTCTAAATTCAAGTGCAATACCTTATTTTCAATGTTTATGATAATGCCAAATCTGTTTCTGGGGTTGGTTTGGTTGTAAATTGTGATTTAATGGGTCTGTGGTACAGGTCAAGGTGATTTTTTGACAGATGTTCGTGTCTTTTGGCCTTCAAGGCTTTAACATATTTTTTGTGAGGTATTTTAATTTCTATCTAGTTAGGAGATTGTTTCCTCAGAGCTGAAAGCAAAATCAAAACTATAACCTGTCTTGTTTACATGGTGTCTTATCTTTTTAAGAACTCAACAATGAGGCAAACTGCTAGGACTCTGCTGATGGGCCGTAAAACACAAAGTCACTCACTCACTCACTGCTGCGACTCTCATTTAGAAGATCATTGCATACTGTGCAACAATGTTAATTGAAATGCAATTCCTAAAAAAGACATTGACTCTGCTGAAATATATAAGCCATTATTGAACTTATTGACATGGCAACTATTATACCTCACTGAATGTTTCACATCTGAAGTGAACATTCATCTCAGGCCCATGTCTGAACTGTCAGAACTAGCATGACGCCTCCAGTTGCTTAGAGCTGAGGGTAAACGGTAACTAGTGATCAAGGGCTTAACACAAAATCATAATTGCTGCACCGCTACTTACATTCTTTTTGTTATGATGGAAGTCAATAACAAGATAATGTGCCAAAAATTAGATTCTTTGTGGTTTTCTGACTTCAGACCACCTCCAGTGCCTTAACACTGGGAGGTGCAAGACAGCCAACATACTATCATAAAACCATCATGTAGCGACAGAGAACTTGCTTGTACCGCATCTGACAGGTCAATCCAGTATGGGACCCACTATTCTGATCTGACAGCATGTCCAGCCCAACCACCAGTACCACATTTTATCAACGTTTAACACGGGTTATCCTAAAGTGGTTAAGTCATTTTACTGCCATTGTGTCAATGCTGAACATGAGTTAGAAAACTAATTTTAATAAACTGAACTCATGTTACAACATGACAGAAGTTTTTGCCAATAACCTGGCTAGAAGATAAGTTATATTAGTTAACCGCTTTAGGATAACCCATGTTAAGCATTCACACAATCCAGTACAGGAGTGAAATGTTAATGAGTGACTGTTGTCAGATGAATACTACACAACATATTAGCCACTTTTGAATGTTGCAAAAAGTGACAGCTTGTAAAAGCCTGCCTTCCTGTATCATTCAGGGAGATTCTGCTTCCCTTAGCTGTTCATTAGTACCACTCCATCATGCATGTACCAACTCTTCATTGTCTGTGATGAGAATCAAGTTTGAGTCCTGCTGATTTATGGATTAATGCCAAAAGTGACAGATTAACTTCAGGAATACCTCTCCAGATATGCTATGAAGTCCAAACATTATCTGAGCACTGTGACTTACTGAGGTCTCAGACTTAAATATCTAAAGGTTTGGTCATGGCTAAACCCAAACAACAGTTTAAACTGGCCAAAAATATTGAAAAAGATGATTGGCAGTACCAATAAAGTGCTGAAGAAGGCTTAGACAATAGCCTTGCCGAGTGATATGATGTAAGTTCAATACAAGGAGTATCAGCCTCTTCCTGCTAATAATATGGGTGATACAAATGTAAGACACTAATTCTGGTTGCTCAGAACAGGACAAACTTGACCTCTATTTTTGATAATAGGTGCAAATCATGGATGTTGTGTTGCTCTTTGCTCATAAACTGCACGAAGCCTTCCTTGACCTTGTGGCCATCTTTCAAGAAATTCAGCCATGATTAAGTTCTTTTGAACTGAGGAGCATCTGGCAAGATTTTGACTTTCTGAACTCATCCTCCCTTGCTAATGTCTAGGACATGAGACATAGGTTTTTGTAGGAGTCCAACTGAATAACAATCCATCTGCTACGCTGTGCTATTTGGTGTTAGGCAGATTAAGGCCCAGAGCTGTATTTACCTTGCATTGATTGAGATGGAGTCACACATGCCTGAAGAAATCATTAATAGGCAACTTGTCCACTCAAATGTTTTAAGAACTTTAGACTTTCAATCATTGTCTTCTTTTTCTGTTGCCCATAGAGATCCTTTGGCTCACAATCCTCTTTCTAAAGCGTGACAAAATGCTCATGGCTTTAGACAATGGCAATGAGAGTCTCAGAGAGAACTTCCTTTTACTGTGCTTAACAATAATCACATCTTTTATGAAGGCCTGTTTGACAGAGGGGCAGATGTTTAAAATTTGGGATGTTTCACACAGAAGGAGAGGCATCCAAATTGCATAGTTTGTGTCCCCAAACATAAATCATGGAAAGAGACCACTGATTGATTGTTGACCACTGGCTGTTGATGAGAAGGTGATATCACACCAAAGACCATTAAGAGATTGGTTGGCGAGTGAGTTCAAATTGCTCTTCTCACTTGACTTAAGCAAAATCAGACATGGACAAGATGTTCATGTGCTCTAGGGATATGGAGCTAAGTAAGTGTCAGTTGGTGTGCATACCTTGTCCTCTTTGTGTAGTTTCTTCAAGAAACCACACAAAGGACAAAGTATACACACCAAACTTTCGTATGAAACAATCATGTACTTGAAGCCAGAGCAAACCAACAGCTCACGTTGGTGGTCTTGAGATACCAATCTCAATATTATTAGAAAAGCCCATTTTCAAACCTCTTGACTTTAGTCTCCCTAATGTTCTACTGAAAGATCACTTTATTACTTCCTCTGTGCGCACCATGAGTTGCCTGATTCTATGACTAGAACCAGCCTAGCTTTATAAACTGATGGAATTCTTCACTACGAGCAAAGATAAATTTCTTCTGCAGTGCAGTGGATAAAGCTTTATGACTGATTATGAGGAAACAAGCCAGAACATGTGACATCCACCGCCAGGAACACTGCTTGGTTAAGAGCAAGGACTCTAGTGAAAAGGTTTACTGTGTAGGAATGTTTCCACAAGGGTTTGCAATGCATACTGCCTCACTTTACCATATCAACCCACATACTCATAACATAAGATACAACAGACATTCTTTGCTGAAGTTTGATCGTGTCATCTTCATGTCAGTGAGTCAGAGAGGAGATGGTTCTTCAACTTCCAGTTTTCTGGTGAGGTCTGTGTCTATATAGTCATACATAGGATTCACCCAGAACACTGATATTGATTCGAATTAACAATTCTCAATTATCATTGATGTGATTGATCAGAAGTTCTAATGAGTAATAATATCACATTTGATATCATTGTTTTGCCCTTTTAAAGATCACACTGAAAACGCTTTGAACAAGATCTCTGTTATTAAACATTAAGCAGAGTAAAGAGAGCTGAGAGTTATGAATGACTTGGTGCATATCAGTCACATGGCAACATATTTATTGAATAAGGGCACATCAGCAATTATTACAGGTGATTTCATTAGTACGAGATTCTACAGTCTCTATCCACCTTGCTACATCACATTTTTTCCTAATTTGATTGGTGTATGACCACTAAAAACGTCACACAGTCAGTAGATTGAACGTTGTTAGCAGCTTTGAGCATTGCATTCACACAGTCAAGGCTGGATGACCAGAATCACATGGTAATGAAATCACCTGTAAGCCTCTGATGTACATAATAGGTTTTTAAATATGCATTAAAACATGCATACATATAACGTTTGTGCCCCATGCCCACCAGACAGAACAGTATCCATTCTTACATGAATCACACATTTAAACTTTCAATGGCAATAATTAGTCATGACATTTACAGTTTATTCACATTTATTCAAGTCAGGCACAAGTGAAAATCCCAAAAGCGACAAAATACTAAATGACGTCTTTTTTACATCTTGCTACTGCAATGAACATTGATTTTGGCATTGGAATTTACATTTGAGCTACAAAATAACAGCAATAACACATTTTCCATAATCAAAATAGTGGAAAATGATGTATTACACATCAATATAGCACAAATAGTGACCGAGATATGCTAGTTTTTGTGTTTTGCGGTGGCCATATTGGATTTTGTGCATACCGGCCACCAGGGGGCGGCCTCACTTTGTGTGCGGTGGTTTTTGAAACCCCTTTGGTCATATAAACACCCATGCCAAATTGCAAAAACTTGTCACCAAGTGCACAATTCTTAGAGATTTTGACAAATTCCCTCCCCGCTAGACGTCACATCTTCACTTCAGCAATCGTGACGCTGCCAGCAGTGTGTTATAACAGGGTATGAAAGCTGACTCTTTCAAAGCCAGGTGTTTTCCCACTTTGAAGTCTTCTAGCACACTGTTAAAAGCATTGAAAATCCTGGAGGTTTCATTGACAGTTGAGTGATGTAGTTATTAATTGAATTGTATATTTTAAAACTTATCCTTCAATAAATGATTCGGTAATTAACATTGTAACACAGCAATGTCAGCGAGGGGATCGGTTACCTCGGCACATTCATGACGTCATGTAGTGGTTGCTGGGCCAACAGAGAGGCCCTGCAGGGTTCACCAATTTATGTTGACGTCACGACTGCATTGAACCATCCATTCAGACATTGCAAGGAACATTGTAGACTGCTCAGCACCCGCAAATGAATGCCAGTGACAACTGTCACAGTTATATGAATGTCTCTAAATATAGCCCAATCCCTGCCCACTGATAACTGTGTTAAGTTTTATAAATACTTCATTCTTAACCCATTTTTGGACTTTTTGTAGAAACGTGTTTTGTAGAAACTAATTGTTAAATTCAGATTCGATGATAAGATGACTTTTTTTTTGCCTCAGAAGTATAGGAATTTGTTAAGCAATACATTTGCTATGCCATTGGAATAGCATTATACAATTGTATGACACTTATATACAGTTTCAGTAATTAATAAGATTTCCTCTAAATTTTTGGAGCATGGATTAGCCTGGCCTGATTATCAGATTGCAGGTTATGATATGCCCCCCCTACTCCCTGCCAGGGCTTCTCCTGGGGTAGGTCTCTGTGGTTGGCTCGTTCTACTGGGAAAGGTCAATCATCACATATCCTACCATCTAGCCCAAATGAACAGTTAATCCTACGGCATGCATCACCTTATGCCTAACCTTAGGAATAGTTATTTGATTCCAGAATTAAATTTGTTGTTAAGAATTATCAGGTTAAACAAATAAGATAAAATAAAGAACTTTAAACACCACTGTAGTACTGTACTGAAGTTTCAACATTTGAATGCATGCAGGGACTGCTGTGTAACACATCAATTATTATATTGATCTATTTCATTTATTTTTTATTGATCCATTTCATTTGAATTTTAGTAGAGAGACAAGCATTAAAATTTTCTACATAATCGCATGTTGATGCAGAAGTGCAATAGTAAACCTTAGTTACCTTATTTGGCCATGGCTGTAAGGAGCAGAGGCAGAGGCAGATGAGAGGGGGAGAGCAAGGGAGAGCAAGGTGGTGCAGAAGGAGAGAGCCGAGAAAGAGGAAAGGGAGTAAAGGGAGAGGAAAGGGAAGGGAGAGGAGCACTTTTCCGTCCCTGTCACACCCCTCAGGACACATGCTCTCACACAGCGAGCCCGAACCAAATTTGGGGTTTGAAAAATGCCCCAGCATAATGATATGCACCATTACGTAGCTGAAGATGAGAAGAAGAAGCAGATGTAAAAAACAAAAAAATATGTTGGAAACTTTTTGAGATAATGAATTTTTTCACTTTCTCATCACACCCCATTTGTAACATCACAAGTCATTTGGAAAGTCTGTTAAATGAGCACCTCCTTTGCAAAACCAGTTTCAATGACAGAAAATGTCATTCAAAAGATATAATAATAGTTTCTTTTGGAAAAAAAAGATTATGCTGTTGCATTTAGTGCAAAAAAAAAGGTGTGACAAACTCATGCATGCATAATTTCCAAAATAAAGTGTTAATTTTTCATCAGAATTGGCAAGTACACAGGCAGACATCTAAATATTTATGCATTTCATGAATAATTATATATTTCCAGAACTATTATATATAATTTTCTTTGTGTCAATAATCAAGAAATTGTGGTATTTCCGTGGTAAAGATAGCAAATAATTCTCTAGGGCTTGTGACACAATTCTTATAAATACAGAAAGAGAAGTTTATCACACATAAAATCAGTTTGAGACTTTTCCCAATAAAGATAACATTCTGTCTATTTCAAAATATCATCTAAAACACACAAAAATATTGTTTTGAAGTTTGCTCAGGTGAATTTGTTACTTGCACTCCAGTTAGCTGGAATATCAACCAAACAAAGGAATGTGACAAACCAGAAATTGAAAAATTGCAATATATCAAATAGTTTCCAACAGATTTTTTCGAACATTTTTTTTCCGAACTTTTCTTTTTTTCAAACAACTTTGTTTGGCCCATCTATAATACACAATAGTCACTGAATTCAGTGTGAGGCACAAGTAGTTTAGCTCTGCCTCTTGGCTCCTCCCCCTAGCAACTCGATCCTTGGTCACCTTGGCCAGAGAAAAGAGGTCGATGTTCTCCTCTTCTTTTTTTTTTGACATTTACATGCCAATATTTTGAAATAATGTATTTTTGCAGAATTCTTGGTTGTTTTAAAGAAGAAAATAAATACGTTTTCGAGATATTAGTTTATTCTTATTTTGCACATTTTGCATATATAATTGATTAAAAGATAGCTTGACTGTGGCTTGACTGGTTCCCGGCAGGGGGGGGGGATACTTTTTTGAAAAATTGTCAATTCCGATAAATTTGGTTCTTGTTTTTGCAACCCCAGCATGTATGATTAGAATCAGCTTGAAAAGAGGTATAAATAGTTTTAAAAGCATACAGATTAAATTGGTTGCCAAAATCTTTACATTATTGGTTTTGGTGATTTCAGGTCACATTGTACAAATCTAATGCAGCACGTGTTAGATTTATTGTCTGGCACAAATATTGTACACATGTGCCCGCCTATTAATCTTAGGCCTACGCCTTTTTGGGTGCTTTCAAGAACTTGAAATGTGAAATCTTTTTTGTATAAAAAATCCCGTCCTTGGCTGCTACAAAAATCTTAGAAAAATTCTTGAAAGGGTGATAAAATACAAGACATCAGTAGGTGTTGACACAAATATGGAACTAGATATTCCCAAACTTTCATAATTTTTCTATGAATAGTCTTTGAGTTTCAAGGCTATGTATGAATGATTTGCAAGAAAGCCAACAGTCTTATCTCACTTGAAATTTGCGATATTTTTGTTTTTAGAAAAGGTATTAATAAAAATCGAACACAAATTCTGAACAACATGTGATAAAATTCAGGTATGGACTGACATATCTCCCAGCTTTCATAATTTTCCTATTGATGTCTTTCGAGTTTCAGGCCTCTGAACATTGCATGTTTTGCGAAAAAGTTAGCAACATGACGCACATGAAAATCTCGATCTTTTATGTTTATAGAAACGGTGTTAATGACTGCTAAAAAAATCGCAGACAAATTCTGAAATGCAGATGACAAAATTAAGGTATGGACTGATATATCCCTAAACTTTCATAATTTTCCTATAGATAGTTTTGCAGTTTCAGGCCTCTGAACATTGCATGTTTTGCGAAATTTTTTTCAGCATGACGCTTATGAAAGTCTCCATCTTTTATGTTTAAATAAACAGACATATCGACACCTAAAAAAATCGTAGATAAATTCTGAAAAACAGGTGATAAAATTCAGGTATGGACTGACATATCTCCCAACATTTATTATTTTCCTATTGATAGTTTTTGAGGTTCAGCCCTCTGAACATTGAGTGTTTTGCAAAAAAGTTAGCAGCATGACGCAAATGAAAATCACAATCTTTTATGTTTGTAGAAACAGTGTTATTGACCGCTAAAAAAATCATAGATAAATTCTGAAAAGTAGGTGATGAAATTCAGGTATGGACTGACATATCTCTTAAAATTTATCATTTTCCTATTGATAGTTTTTGAGTTTCAGGCCTTTGATCATCCCATGTTTTGCAAAAAAGTTAGCAGCATGACTCACATGAAATCGCGATCTTTTGTGTTTAAATAAATAGACTTATTGATTGATAAAAAAATCGTAGACAAATTCTAAAATGCAGGTAACAAAATTCATGTATTGACTGACATATCTCCGAAATCTAATAATTTTCCTGCCAGTATTCAGCGAGTTCCAGGGCTCTAAACAATGCATGTTTTCACTGAAAAAGACAAGCAACTCTGCAGGATAACGTCACCTTGCAGGGCCTCTCTGTTGGCCTAGCAACCACAATCATGACGTTATGAATGTGCCGAGGTAACCGATCCCCCTGCAGTTTGGCCCTGTTTGGCTGAAGTTTAACTTCTTGTAGGTCACTCAATTTTTATTCTACAACCAAGATGAAGCATGAGGGATGATAGCAAAAGCGTAAGGTACAATTCCTGAAAAATTCAATATACAGAAACCATAGATCTGTCCTCTTGGATATCCGACTTAACACATTAATTGCTAGGTGGCGCTAATAGTCCTGCTTTTTTGGCCTGCCCTCGAGTGGTGGCGATAGGAACATGACGTTATCAACAAGAAGAGAGCAGAATCGTTTTTGGATCCTCCAAACTTGAATCATTCAGTGAGTATCCATGGTATTTTAAGTATCTTACACTTGCTGAAGTCATGCACTATAGTAGGTACGATCTGTGGTCCCAATGTGCAGTGTATTATAGTTGGCCAGTTGATGAGGAGCTGGGAAACTGCCTTGTCCCATCTTGTATTTTGGCTTTTGACAGTGTTTTGAACTGGTAGGAGATAGTGGGGAGGGCCAAAAAATATGGTTGCGATACAATTTGACTTGGGGGGGGGGGGAGTCCGGCAGTCCTGCCTCACTCAACAGTGGCGGATACAGGGGGGGCCTAGGGGGCCCGGGCCCCAGGCCCCCCCTAGACCACCAAGATTTTTGGTAGCATTTTGAAGAAAATTCTGAAAAATTGCAATAACGCGGGCCCTAGACTATCGCGTCTGGATCCGCCACTGCTCAAACACCCATCTTCGTCCTCCCCCCCCCCCATTAAGGCCTGTTTTGCCCACTGGTGAATACTCAATGTCAGTGTCTCGCATGTAGGCCTGTGTAATGATGTCAGTCAGCTTAGAAATGTCAAAAATCATTGCAATATCCATACACAGTGGCGTCACTAGTGGGGGGGGGCTCAGCCCCCCAAATACAGCATTCAGCCCTTTGGCCTCAGACAACGCTTCTAAATTTTGGGCCTTCAGCCCCCCCAAACTTTGATCTCTAGTGACGCCAGTGTCACGCCACTGTTCATACAGATCTTAGCATACATTGTGACTTTATTATTGGGGCTAAGAAACAAGCGTCCTTCATATGATTTTCCATTTTTGTCTGTTTCAGATGTGTTCAGGCATTCACTGAGGTGACGGAGGTGGATCAGTCGAAACTACGGAGTGCTTCATTCTTCCTAATTTTTCCGTCAAGAGTACAGCCGACGAATGTCTTGCATTACATGAAAACACTGCAATAACCACCGACCTCCTCCATAGCAATCATTTTCGGTAATATAACTGACAGCCTTGGCATGATCGAGTGAAAACTTTGACAACCGTAGTGACATAAACAGTAAAATCTCCATGTTTGAGAACATTCAGTTATTTCAGTGATTCAGAGGACCAAGAATAATTGTCACAAAATGAATTAATTTACAAATTAAAAACTTTTCTGATGAAATTTTTCATGTTAATATATATATCAGCCTACAATAAATTTTACAACATGCAATGTGCTGCGAGCAAAGTCATTGATGACTAAAGTAAGTCTTGAATAGGGTAATTAATTTCAAGCTGGCAAGACAGAATTTCATACCAGAGAACAATGAAATATTTGGGTATGTATATTAACTGTAATCTTACTTATTTTGAAGCTCATGTTAAAAAATTATGCATGAAGGATAAACAATGTATCAAGTGCTGGTAAACACACCAATGCGCCAATGTAATATTTTTGACTACAATGACAAATTCTTATTAAAGCCTGATAAGTGCAAATGTTGACTACTGCCCTATATATACTTTATGTTTCAAGACCTCTCTAAAATCTGTAAATTTCAAACAAGTGCTATAAGATATATGTGTTGTGTGAACCAGTTGTCAAACAATTTAAAGGAAGCTGAAAGTTTAAGTGATCTTAAAAATTTAATAAAAAATTGGTACTTCAGAAATATTTTTGTACATACTTTTTATCTGTATGTTTTATTTTTAAATGGTGACTTTTATATATAAAAATTTGTTATTTTTACTGATATCGTTTCTGGATAACTTTATTCTGTATCCACTTATGATTTGTTTTGCATTTTATGATTGAGTTTCAGTTTAAAACATTTAATTTTTTTAAAAATCAGATTGCTGGAGAACATCAAAAATTGTGAGAAGTTGAAAATTTTTTAACCGTCATTGTGTGTGTAAGCAGAAGTTACTTCAATAACATTGAACGATTATCGTCTGTATTCAGAATTATAATGGAAATGGTACATTTTGTAAGCTAAAATTTTTTTTTCATTGTATACTGACTGATTAACGGACAAGGTGTATTAAATTCTTTTTCAATCAATATTAATTTTTATTATACCAAGTTTGTCTTGACTCGGTTGTTATCATTGTCATTTTGCCTCATGTAAGTTATCTTCACAACAATGTAGGGAGGAGGGTAGGTCTCATGGTAGCTAGCTAGGTTACCTATCTCTGGGTCCTGGGTTCGAATACAGCTCTTGCTTGGTGAATCATCCTTCATCTCCTTTCCGTGCCCTCCTCCTGTCCTAGTTGGCCTACCAAGTGCATAAATACACTTATCTATCTTAGAATATTTATCTATCATGAAGTCTCTTGGTGAAGACATCATGAACCTGGAGAGGCATCGCTGACGAGGGCGAAATCTAATGGACTACAGGCGAGATTCGTATGCAAGGGGCGAGAGCCCCTTGAGGAGCTTCATTTATCATTGTTGTCAGTTGGTACTACATAGGATATATGTAATATGGTGATATTTAAGAAGGGACAAACGTACAAACCCATGTCTCGTTCCTCGCCAGAAAATAGTTTATCCAAAATTTACTGGTACAGATCGAGGGCTAAGCTAATATCCCAAACACCAATGATGCTTGAAAATAGCAGTCTCACTGGTACTGATGGGAGTTTCTAGTGGTTAAGAGTGCTTGTTTGTGCTTGGAGTTTGCTCTGGGGTATGGGTTTGAATCGAAACTCAATTTAGCGCCATGAGGCATTAATTGGAGGCAGATTGCAAAAAATTCATGGACCGTATGCCTAGGGCGGTCCACATTCCTATGGGAAAAATCAAATCTTGTAAAACCCCCAATTTGAAAGTAGAAATTGATGACCACATAAGTAAAACAAACACGCGCAAAATTTCAGGCAAATCGGTTAGGGCTATTCCATTAAAAAACCTAACCTGGGAGGGGGGTGGTCAGGTTGATTTATTTTTCGTAAGATGGATGTGTGAGATCGGCAGAAATTTGCTTCAGATGTATGGTGGGATGCAAAAGAAATCGCTTTAGATGTACGGGAGTGCATTATCGCTCCATGAAGGCTTACGCATTGTAATAATAACATTTTTATTTGATGCATGTGGGGTGGTAAAAAATTTGCATTTAATGCTTTGGGGGGTCAAAAATAATTCACTTTATATGCATGAGGGGGTCAAAAATGTAACCTGACCACCCCACCCCCAGGTTTTTAAATGGAATAGCCCTTAATATTTAGAGGTGGCACAAAGTCTTTGAAGTTTATCGTGTAATTACCCATCCGCGAAAGTGAAAAAATGGTCAATTTCCCAGATCTTTCTCCGAAGTGAATATTTTTTGCTTTTTTTTAGAATATGATAAAGTTGGCATGTCAAAGTAATATCTGGAGGTTATTTTTGATCTGTTATTTATAGTAAGTGAAATATTTACCTGTTGACCTTTTACGAAACTTTGTAAGTCATAAAGAATATGAGGACTAGATTGGGCATCCTTGAAATACCAAAAAAAAGGTTATTCGATCAAAATAATTGGTCATTTTTGCAAATACCGATGATTTTGAGGTCTGCTGCAGGGGAATCGCATGTTAAACTTCAACGGCTTTGTGCCACCTCTAAATATTAATTGATTTTGCTGAAATTTTTACTCAATAGGCCTACCTTCAATAGACATAAGATCACAATGCAAGATTCAAATCAGAGAAATTTAGAAGAAAGTGTTTTTGGACCACCCTACGTATGCCAGAACATGACCAGCAATGGTTGCAAATGCAAATTGATAAGAAAGTTCAGAAAGATCAGACTTCAGACACAAAGTTAAACAACATGCACTTTCATGCAGCTAAGCCTAATTATGCATTTAGGGCCTTAGCCACTTGGCCACCAGAAAGAGTGAAATAAAAAAGAGTGAAATAAATATTGGTATATAATAGGCCTATACTCATTTACCAAAAAGAATGAAATGAAATAGAGATATTCTTTCACGCCATTCCAACTATCATCAAGTATCATGATAAACAAATCTAAAAATCTAATAGAATCATTACCAGCTGAGTTTTTTTCTATCCATGGAACAATTACAACAATATACTAGGTATTTATTCTCAAATTAAACAACTCTGTCTTCGAATGTTTAATGGTCAAATTTAATCATGATATCATCACGATTATGAGGTATTTAAGTAACCGAAAATTTACAAAGTAAAACATTAGCATCTTATTTCACAGACAAAAATTACTATAGGCATATTTGTATTTATAACAATTATACTATGTCAATTGGACATGGTTGTGTTCTCCACTCAAAAATGTTCGAAGTCCATGCAGTGACACTACGTAGACCTGCCCGTCAGTAATTCTCGAAAACAGTTTGTTCAGACGCACCTGGCTTGTAGATGCTGGAGAGCTTCAACGTGGAGAATTCTTCTTACAGGCTTAATAAAATAAGTATTAAGACAGAATTTTTGTAAATTATAAGATAAAATTTCAGTTGTCCTGAATTAATTTTGGAAGTTATCAATTGTCACTTCAGTGTAAGGTTGCGTGATTTTTGCTCAATTCTCAAGTGTGAATTACTGTTGCTGGAGAAAAGACTGTCCAAACAAAGCCAGGCTGTCGCAAATCAAATGAGAAATCTGGAAAAGAAAAGAAAATTCTATCATTGCAGACATTCACTCTATGATTGACAGCTTGTATGGGTTGTACTGACTGTACATTGACAGTGCAGTGTACAAGATTATATTTTAATATATTTTACGAAATATCAGTTGTCTGAGGCTGAAAATTGACATGGGAAAGATTAGAAATGCTGCGAGCGACTGCATACATATTCACCCAATGTTATGCCCCCCCCCCGGTCGTTTCTAGATATGCCCCTAGTTGTCTGATGTGAAATGTGCCTGTGATCAAAGCCAGTGGCAGATCAAGCGGAAGATGTGATGCTCCATGGACCACTGAGATGAAGCGCATGTGTAGGTATTTAAAAAAAAATATCCCACAATGAATGGTAAATATCAAAACACTCCGATGTCTGGATCATACACTGATCATACATAGCAATGACATTTAGGGTGATAATTATTTGCCATGGATCCCACGAAAGTTGTCTGATTTCAGTTTATTTAAGAAATACAAACAGTAAGTATTATGTTGGTATAGTATTACTGTGCAGTAGGCTGCTTGCACGGATATATATCTACCATGCCAAAATGAAATTTTTATTTTTTAGCGTGTATCCAGCTGCAATTCTTGGCCGGGACTGTCCCATTTATAAATCCGCCAAAAATTTGCTTCAGACAGGCCTTACAATCTTTACAAACACTGGTACCATGGTACTAACCTTTAATGTTAAACATTCTTCAATGGCCAGCAATTTGTTTTCCTTCCTGAGAACCTCTCACTGTGACAGTCTTGTCAGTGTAGACCGGTATAGTACTCTGTACATCTCCCACCAAACTGATCACCTGTGTTTGAAATAAAATATTTTACAGTTACAACATCTCACACTTATCATGAACTCAGCAATTGCAAAAGTGTAATCACATTGTAGTATTATACTTTTAGAGGACTTTAAAGAGTTCAGTCAGATAATGTCAGTCAACATGCCTAAACAAAAATATTTCTTCACAATATTTCTTCACTTATTAGAAGAAATTATTATGATTTAGGCCTACATAGGCATATTTTGCTGGGGGTCAGGGGGACTATAACCCCCCCCCCCTGCATAGGGGCAAATGATAAATTAGGGCAAATCCTGACCAGGCAGATCTAACGACAGCCTCCATGGGGTCATCAAGCGGCCATCCCGTACACCTATAGTTGATAATTTTTTCACCGACAAGAGCTTAATTTACTTATTGTGTGTCTTATGTGTATCTCACTTATGTAAAATCAGAACATGTAAACAGTTTGTACCATGAATGAAATATTTGGCCTTCTCTTAGAGGACCGGGCCTACTTATGTTTTATTTTTGTAATAAGATTTAGTTTATTGGTATTTCACCAATAATAACATAACTCAGATCCGATAATGCCAGAAGGTGGTCTGGATCTCAAAGGAAGAATAAGAAGAAGAACTCTCACCTACTTCACATGGGTTAACTTAATTCAATTGATTGACAATTAATTTGACTGGCATCAGCTGCATTCATGATTGGGGTCTGAGGTGAGAAGTGCAATCAATGTATAACTTCAATTAACTGAATTTGGCACTACCAGTACATAGTTGCATGAATTAGGTGCAATCAACTCTGTAGCATGTTCTATCAATTGAATCAGACTCCAGTTCAATGGACACATGATCCATGCATGCAGTGCAGCTGTTTGTTTACTGCAACAAGCAAACCAAAGTTTCGGCGCTATCACAGCACTAATACTGCAACACAGTCCATATTAAGCAACAAAAAGTTTCTCTAGCATGTCAACTTACCTTTGTACTCTCATATAGTGGACTTTGTTAGAGATCTTCACATGAAACAGCCACAAATACGTGAGCTGAATCACTGCTGACATGGCTCAGCAGCACTGGCCATGTTGATCACATTAGTTCCTATCGCCACCACGGGTGGCGCATGGGGAAATAGGACGTCAGGCTGCGCAGTACAATGCGCATAGGGAGCGCTATATCCATTCGCTACAGATCTATGATATGAAGATGAGGCTTGGTCTGTTGATGACGCCACCTTCAATAACTGTTGCCATGACGTCACCAATTCAAGTTAGTGCTCGCCATGACCGGTGAGGTCGCATGATAAAACAACATAACGTCACGTAGGCCAGAGTCCGTCGTCAAGTCTATGATTAGATGGGGTAAGTACTGGGTGCTCCGCTGCTTTTCCTATCTCTTCCATGTTAATTTTTGACCTGAGGGGGGGGCATGGTCCAATGACCCCCCTAAATACGCCCTGTTTTTGTTCCCTGATCTCTTGGCCATTGATGCTGATCACTTAATATCTGAAATTGGTCAATATTTTCTATGTGAGAGTAATTTCTCAAGAGGAATGTCCAGTTCGGAAACTGCGCAATTCTCGCCTCTTTGGAGATTTTGCCAGATTCTTGATGGCTCCCTAATGTTACTCATGCTATTGATCAAAGAACAGTTCAGAGTCTGGATGGGGAGAACTTACACAGGAGAAAAAATAAATTCTCATTTGTAGGATACCTCTTATGAAAAGAAGAGAGACAGAGTCCTTCATCTGAGGCTGGGATAGTTAGGCCACACATAATTGATCTTTAGCTTCTTGGATTCGTCTCAAGGCCCTTTTTCTAGGGTCGGTCGGTAGGACAAAAAAAAAGGTGAAAAAAAAAATTTATAATGTCAAGAAATTTTTTTTTTTTTTTTTCAATTTTTTTTTTCCATCGGCAGGAAATCTATTGTGTCGGCGGGTCCGCGAAGCTAAGAATCAATTATGTGTGGCCTTAGATAGATATAGATATGGTAAGCACAGCCCTCTACATCAGTTCTGGGTACTAGCAAGGGTTGGCAGATAAGAAGTGCTCTTACCTTCCCTAAACTACTACATCTACAAGGCCCAAAACTCCAAATGTAGTACAACATATTACTTCATGGGTCTTGCTAATAAGTCATTTTGCCACCACATCACATCGCTGGACGGGAATAATCAATACAAGACAGGGCTGATCAATACAGGATGGTCCATCCCGTTAAAGGCAACATCCACAAGTTATCTCAGACCTTTTGTGCAAAGTGGCTATTGACAGACCTTCCGACCTCTTGTGCTAACTTGTTAAGGAGGAGCAGAACAGGCTAGTAGAAAGTAGCTCTGGGAATACATGTATGTAAATGTAATACGCTGTAAAGGCCAGCAACAGAGGGTGGATTTGGATGAGGCTGTACAGGCCAGACTTGGAGCAAAGTAGCATTATCGCCGTGCCATTGGACATAAACATCAGGCTAGCATGAACAAAGAAAATTGTTTAATGATGACTTAATTATGGTTAGTGTCAGGCTGTCAGGATGAGCAAAGTTTCATTTCTATTACGTTTCTGTAAGGTGAGTTCAGTGAGTTTAGTCCTACATTTAAAATGGCCTTATTACACTTTTTTGTGTGAAATGTCGCATATGCTCCAACTTGAAATTACCGCGGTTCAACATGAGTGATATGTACAGTTGAGGTCAAATGTATTCATACAGCGAGGGCTGCTGTTTTCAAAGTTATGTGGCGTCGTAAAATCTGCCTATATTAAAATGAAAACACTTGAGATTACTTGTTGTGATTGTTTTTCAACTCATGGCAGTGAAAAAACCAGAATCAAATATGATTTGCAGTTGTTAAGAGGCTCTGAATTCAAAATATTCAAAATTTGGTGGGTCAGAAGAAATCATACGCTTGGATTTTTCTCCAATATATGCAAAATAAGTATTGGTAAACCATCTAAACAATGGAAATTGATGTCAGAAAGTGATGCCCCAATGTCTGATGAGGTTTTGTTAATTTCTGAACAGCAACAAATTGACTAACCTAGTTTTTCCCGCGGGATGTGATACTTTATTTAAAATTTCAAAATATTTTGAACGAAAAAAAAAACACGCAAAAAATACATCGAAACAATGGCAATCAAATTCAGAGAGTCTGGGAGCTGATTTCATGTGGTATGTGAACAATTTAACAGGCCAATGTCTTCATCTAGATGACCATCGAGGGCTCTGCAGCCTATCGGTCAACAGAATCATTGCATAAATAGTAAATAGATGGGACCTATCTGCAAAACAAGAATGCATTTTGGTCTAAAAGGTGGATCACACCCCAAAACTAACAAAGGAGGAGTTATGTGGAGAGTTACAGGCATAATGGACAGAGCTGTGGGCAAGCATTGTCAAACACACTTTGCCTCAACACAGCCTGATGGCCTTCAATGCAATAAAAATGTCACTTCATCTGGTTTCAAGTACAGTCGAGATTCATAACTTATCCCAAAAATCTTTCTCCTACTTCATGAAGTTATCAGAGGTGAAATTGGATGTTTTGTTTTGGTGAATTGGCTCTTCTTTGTATTAAGACCTCTTAGATGGCATGTTGGTGCAATGTTCATTTGTTATTACTTGTTGACAGCTATGTCCCCTGTGTCCATAATTCTCGACAGAGCTCTTTCATTGTTAATTTGGGCTGTTTGTTTAATACCATACTGACTAAAATTCATTGTCTGACAGACAGCCTCCATCCATTTCCCACATCTGCAGTAATTCTGTTGACCAATTTTCCACATACTTTGCCGTGGTGGTATATATGGCAGACCTTGGTGTGAAATTGTTCAGATACTGCATGCAATTTGCTTCCATGCCATTTGAACTCAATTATTCACCGTTGCATGTATTTGCCACATGCTTTTTCCTTTAAATAAGTTTTGAAAATGGAAATAATACAAAAAAGTAGGTAATTTATCACATAACTTTAGAAAAATTAGGTCAGTCAACAGTTTGTATTTCAGAAATTTACGAAAGATAATCAGGCATTGAGGCATCCGTTTCTGACATCAATTTCAATTTTTTAGTTGGTTTACCAATGCTTATTTTGCAATTATTGGGAGAAAAATCCAAGTGTATGATTTCTTTTGACCCGCCAAATTTTGGACATTTTGAATTCAGAGCCTCTTAACAACTGCAAATCATATTTGATTCTGGTTTTTTCACTGCCATGAGTTGAAAAACAATCACAACAAATAATCTGAAGTGTTTTCATTATAATATAGGCAGATTTTACGATGCCACCTAACTTTGAAAACAGCAACCCTCGCTGTTATAACAAAACAACCCAAGTCAGGGTCGCTGAGTAACAATATCACGAGCTGTTGTGTAAATTAATATCACTGGAGCCCGAAGGGCGAAAGTGATATTAATTCACACGACAGCGAGTGATATTGTACGAAGTGCCCTGACGTGTGGTTGTTTTGTTTTTATCACCTGGTTTTACCTTAAATTTTGAGTTATGAAGAGAGACTATTTTCTGCCATTACAAAAATGTGACGTCACCATGGAGCAACAATGGATATGACGTCACAATCCTATTGTTTTGGCCATTGTTTGGTTTGTGACGTCATCGGGCAGCTGAAATGCTGGTGATGTCATAACCATTGTTAAAAAATATCGCCCTTGAAGGGTGAAATTTTTACAATATCATAGGCCCGGATATTTTGACTGTAAACAGTGATATTCACAGCCAACCAGGTGATAAATATAATTATGTCACAAATGCCAGTGATGCTGAATTATATTGCTAATTACAACAATGCTTATTGACAAGACTTATGGCCTAGCAGATGTAGATATCAGTTCTTTGAACATTATGAATTGTGAAGCCATGGATTATATTTTTTGCATATCAGTTACAAACCCTTAATTGTATTACCCAATAACCAGTGTGAGTAATTGAAGTGACATTTTCTCCCTGAATTTGAGTGAGTTAATGGTAGCGAAAAGAGATCTGAGCTTGAATTGGATTTTGTGTTTCGGTGTCCTCCATAATTTCAGATAGAAAAAAAATCCAGCTTGATGGAGTAATTTGAAGTTGCCTTTTCACACTGCTGATTATGAAACAATGGATTTATAGTTGAATATATAAGATAGTCAAAATAAATTATATTGCTCCCTAATCAGTGAGAACATTTTAGGCAGATCAGCCTCTGTTTATGGAGGGGGTCTTACCATCATCTTGGCATACTCCAGTCCATTCAATCAGCAGAATTCAGCCATATACGTTGAGAAACGAGAAGCCATTTTCCGGTAGTGACCATCGTCAGGCCATTAGACGATTGGTCGTCAAATGTCATGGTGTATCGCGACCACTACAATCAGGCCCTTACTCTAATGGTTGCTCATGTTTTGCTAATGAGAATGTTGGGGAAATGTGACAACTCCAGAGTCCAGTTATAGTGCACACTCATTTACTGATTGGTATTTAATAGAGCAAACTTACAATCTGATACATACATTTGTGAAATTTTCAAGTGTCAATTTGCCTGGCTGATGCCACACAATAATTTCATAATTGTTAATCTTTTTTTAAGCTCATTTTATGTATTTTTGCCTGCTGCATCACTTCCACAACAGTTATCATTGAACCTAAAATGTTAATCATTCCTAAAAGCAATGGTTTTCTACAGTAAATGTTTGTATACACAATCATTATTAATTTATTATGGTTGTTGCTGAAGAGATGCTGCTGATGTAGTAACGTCACTTGACCCATAAATACAGCTGATCTCATTTGTAATCGCCTACGTCAAGCCAGATTGGCAGCAAATGTCTTTCGTGATCTCCCCTCTTGGAGAAGCTAGAAACCCACAGTAGACAAAATAAAGTGTCATATTGTGGGAAAGAATAACGAAGCCATGGACAATTTGTTCTTGCCTAGAATTGCAAGTCAGGAACAGCAGGAAGCAGTCACTTGAAGTACAAGAATTTTGTGATTTTTTTACTTCAAGATTGTCCAGTGATTCAATTGTACACGTCCCCATCCTTAATTTGTTTTGCTCCATTGTGCAACCTTGGTCTCAAATCAGAGCCTGATTGAAAGTATGGGCATCATTAGAAACGACCTTATGTTGTGAGGAAGAATCGAACCATCGAAGCGTCTCCACCTCTGTGGCTTCGAGTTGCAAAGTAAAAGAAGGCCAATTTAGATAAGTGTACAGTAAAACAGCTGGAGTAATGGGGAAATTGCACAGAGCTGCATTTGGAAGGAGGAGGAGGAGGAGGAGCAGGGGGAGGACGAGGAGAAGAAGGAGAAGAAGAAGAAGGAGGAGGAGGGTGAAAGAAAAATATATTTACTCAGCACTGGCTTGGATACTTCAGTTTCTGAAGCTTTAACCAAACCAAAGGTTGATTTGATAGGTTTTGGTGCAAGAAGACCAAACCGATCAAATTAAGTTTATATTCTAATATTATTCTTATTGAGTCATTCATGTTTCATGTGCTTTACTGAATTCCATAAAATTACCAACCATTTGGAGACTGTTAGAATGTGTCTAATCGTCTATTAAAACACAAATAAAATTCATAGTCTTGCATTAAACTATCAATTATATTAGCTTTGCCACAATAATAATGAATAGTGCAAACTTGAAATACTACAACATGCGACTTTTGGGAAGTAATTTCGTATGTACAATGTAACTTTCATGTCCCACGTGACACATAAATGTCGGTAATATTATATGGGGATTTCAGTCTGACAATGTATATAAGGATCTCACATTTCTATGTGCCAAATGTAGCAAACACACAAATTGCTGTGGAGCGTGAGTGGTAATTGTCATGATCGTATACCAATATACTTTCTATGTGTTTTTGATTTTTTGATTTTTAATAGCTAGGAGACCAATCCCGCTTGTTGGTGACAGGGCAAAGAAAAGGATTATGCATCTGATTTATACTTTCTATTATGAAGGTAATTAGCTGCCATTTTGTGGCTCCTGACCCTGATGTCAGTGATAAGTTCTCTCTGTTAAAGAGAAAACACGACATCTGGATGAGACTTGGCCATTATTAGACAAGTGCATTTGCTTGTTCAAAGCATGTCCATGTTACCAAATTATTTTCAGATTTAACATTAAATTAAAACAATTTATGGGAGTCCTCATGTAAAGGTGAAATAATTGCAACAGTTTTATTGAAGTTCAGTTTAAACAAAACCAATTGATGAAAATTAATGATCCTTTTGTAATTTTAAGGAAGCAAATTGAATCTTCCACATCATGAAGCAGGAGGAAAAAGCCAGGTGAAAGAGGTGCAAGACAAACCGTATGATGTCAGCCTAAAAAAGCTTAATTTTAGCTGAAGGAAGTCAGCGCTGCAGCATCATTTTCATCAGTGGTTTCTCAGTGTAACTTTCTTCTGCCGAAGTACTTACATGTGTGAACCAGCTGAAAATTGCATTACCACTGAAATAGGATCTTGTTATCGAGGTTATAGAATTAGCTAATGGTAAATGAATAGAGCTGAGCCAAGCAGAGTGGCTTTAATTTAATATAGATCACAATGAGAAAAAACACATTATTATGTACAAAGGGAGACAATTTTATTCAAGACAAACACAGGAGCACTTCTACGTTACAGCAAGATTGTGACAATCTCGCAATGTTGGTGCAAATTCAGTAGGATTGTATAGTAGAAATGACGTTGTCACAGCATTGTGAAAAAGAAATTAAGATGACGTTACACACAGCATTCAACATTAGTGTTCAATAATGTGGAAATGTTCTGAAAAATGTTGTGTTAATGCTATGGTACAGTTGAGGACAAAAGTAATCATACAGCTAATTATTGTGTAGATCAGCAGAGCAGGGCTCAGTATCCATCCAACCTTTCCTTGTGCAATTGCCGCGAATTTGTCCCTTGCTTCCATCAATACAGCTTGTCAATTGACAGGTCACCCCTGGTAGTCCGATTTTATCTCTTATCCTTTAAAGTAAGCCTGATTGGCGGGGTAACTATCTTGAGTGAGCTGCAAAAATTGAATCAGTCCTCCTCAGTAATTGCCAACCTCCTGCTCCCAATGTGGAATTGGGGACATCCGGGACAAACAGGAAATCAATAGTTCCTATAGACGGCAGCTCCCCCTGTCATGAAAAGCGTGTATAAATCTGATTCAACTTGGAAAGGAACCTTGAATTATTGACAAGCAAGCAGCATCAAATATGCTCTAAGGTTATTTGTTAAACCCAGATACACACACACACTCCCTCAGAAGTTATTATTTCATTTTTCCATATATACATGAATTAATCCAGACAGCACAATTATGAATGGGAATTCGTTCATGGCATTCCACTGCCAGTAAGAATACTGGTGATCATCTGCTGGGGTTAATCATACCACTTTATCAATGTATACCGGACATATTTATGCCATGCATATATTTTGTGCCTAATCTACTATCTGCCTTTTAAAAACTTTAGTTGGAAAAGTATTTTTGATCACAAATGAACTTGAAGGGAACTGCCATAGCTTTTAGACAAGTTTGGATGAAATTAATAACTGTACATAGTCAAGGTCAAAGCAACCTATATATTTTGGATGAGTCATCTAAAAAATTAGTTTTGTGGATTATTCATGATGAAAATTCATGAAGAACATTTTCTGTCAGAAGTCCTCTGTTTACCTGTTTTACCCTCCTTTCTCCTCTCCACCCCAAATCTCCTTACAACAACCTTTGACTCCTTACAACAGCCTTAGCTCATATTAAAAACTCTATTAAGAAATCCATCAATGCAATTACAATTAGCAAATTTGCACAATATCAAAGAAATCAAACACAAAGGGGGTGATGGAGTTTGAATTGATGTTGTTAAAATGTGATTTAATGTAATTTTAAAAGGTAGTTTCAAGTAGGTAAAGGTAGGAAGTGATTCAGAGGTAGTCAAAAGGTGTGAAAGGGAAAAGTAGTGGCTGATTCTTCCTTCCTGCTGGGGTAATCGTACTTTATTTTGGTTGTACTGTACGCTATCGGCCATCCTTGAAATATAATCTTCAGCCTTTATGACTCCAAATGCATAACCATCACAGCAAGTGTGGTAAGATTTTATAAGAGAACTTTTTAGTATCAATAAAGAATGAGGATTTAAAAATTGTTTTAGATGTTTCTTGTTCAACATTTCAAACCATTGTGTATGCATTGACGACAGTTCCACATTCAGGGATGACTAGTTCACAATATTTTCAAGCAATGCTGAAGTTAGTAGATTGCTGCCAGGCCACTTAACTAGAAAATGTCTCTGCCGTACGTGTGTGTATGTGTGTTGTGCAGCTTATTTGGCCTGAACAGAATATTAATACACAGGTCTTATAGACACACAAATGACAGTTTGAAAGTGTTCAGAGGGCGATATGACTGGTGACCAGCAATAGCAATAAATTGGGTGGCCTGACTGCCTATGCATTTCATCTGGGAAAGATGAAGCTTCTTGCCTGGCCCATGTCGCTCTAACACAGAAGTCATACCAAGACAGGCCATTAATCAGTCTGGTATAGAGGTCATTCCTACACAATAAACTAAGAGTAGCACGCTCTGACAGATAAGAAATACATGTATAGTGTTGGGGTGACTTACCATACAATGATTAACCGGCTTTGTAATGTGATTTGGGGAAGTGCTATGAAATAGCATTATCTAAATTCAGTTCATATTGGTATTGCTGACATGATGTCAATGATGTTATGAGTCTAGAAACATCTTGAGTATGTGTAAGCTTTGCTTCAGGCCAGGCACAGACACTTCTGTGCGAAATCCTGTTTGACAGATATAATCATACTTAAGTAAGCAATGTCACTTGTTTTTACACAATCAGAACGTGGCACTCAACTACACGTTCCCCAATAACTCCCCAGTTTCAACGAATGTCCCAATTGCCCGGAAGAATGTCATAGATTATTCTGCCTTTGCCAGGAAAAGAGACATGCTTTTAGTTGCCATAATGTAGCCCAATGGCACTGTGCCTCTTGTATAATGTATATGCTTTGTCCATACCTTAATTCTGACTTTGGGTGACAACATATTCATCTTCGTTGACAAGTGTACATTTTCGCTTGTAGAAAGAAACAACACACGACAGCAGTACTTAAATTTGTCAATCGAAGAATAATCATTGGACAATTTGCTGAATTTCCAAAAATATCGGGCAACAATTCCAATTGCTGCTGTGCTGGTTTTGCCCATTAATATCATTTACAAAGCACAACCATGTGCTAATGCTGTTGTAGTTATATAAAATGTTTTCCCTAATTTGCCCTTCACTTAATTGCTCTTTCTTTGACAATTTTAGCAGCTACTCATTAGGGAAACACAAATGTCATTCACCGCTTATTGCATCAGCTTATTCCAGTCTCCTTCAAAAGATGCAACATAAAGAGATTACATCAAGTCTTCCCACAATCCCTTTGTGCTGAAGTTGGCTTAAAACTGCAGAATAGGAACTGATTGGCTCAAGGTGAGACCATGACATGTGCAGGGAATAGTCAATTACTGCAAAACAAGACATTTTAATCCTTCTGGTGACACTGCGACAGGTGCAGCGAATAGACAATTAGTAAAAAACAAGAACTGTTAATCCTTCTGTGGAGTCTCTGCAGAATTTCCAGGAGAAATTGTAAAGTTTTTCACGAAGGGATTAGTATTTGTTGAAATTAATTCATGTTTATTTGAATAAATGGGAATTTTAAACTCATACTAGTAGAATACATTTTAGGACACAGTTTATTTTAAAATGGTTTAAAAATCTATTGCTCAACGTTAAAGCATACTCAATTTAAAGGCCTAAGTTATTATTTATATAGATAAAAGTTGCTTTTTCCAGTTGATTCCTTTGCAGTAGAAGCTCACAGAGCAATATTATAAGAGAAAATGGTGCTCTCAATCTACCAATTCCATCTGATTTTTGTTCCTTTAGATGAATTTGTACAATGCCCGAAGGACACATCAAAACAAGCATTTAGCCCTTATCTTTTGGCCATTGATGCAGATTGCTTAGCATCTGACATTATTCAATTTTTTGATTCGAGGGTATTTTCTCATGAATGTTCAGTTGGATAACTGCGCAACTCTTGCCTCTGCGGAGATTTTGCCAGATTCTTGATGGCTCGCTAGTGTCACTCATGCTATTGATCAAAGAGCACTTTCGGGTCTGAATGAAGACCAATTTATGGGAGGAAAAATAGGATATCTCATTTGTAGAATATCGAATAAACAAAAGAGGAAATAAAATAGTTTGCTAAAATAAGTGCTATCGAATAAAAGGTCTAACCTCTACAATATAAAATACTACCTCTGTAAGTCTTGCAAGTCATTTTGCCACCTCAAGATATCCCTGGATCGAGAATAATCAATACAGGACAAGCCAAGATCAATACAGGTACCTCAGACCTTTTTCAGTGGCTATTGGCAGTTCTACCACCCTTTGTGACAACAAGTATGTTACAGGTGATTTCATTAGTATGCGATTCTTAGGTTCTAGATCCACCAAATACATGACATTTTTAGTTAATCTGATTGGTTTAGAAACAACAGAACGTCACACATTTGATTTATCAAACGTAGTAAGCACTGGTTTAGCATTGATTTCTCACAGCCAAGTGTGAATGACAAGAATCGCATGGTAATGAAATCACCTGTGAGGAAGAGCAGTGTCAAAGAAAGTAGAATTGCGCAAATTGATATCTTGGGGGTTACACATCATTGGAAGAAGGCTGCTCTTGTATGTACATTTTTGTACATGTTGTCTCTATGATGTTGACATAAAGACTTTATAACTCATGGGATTTTGACATCAGGATTTGCAACTCCTTTCTGAGCAAAGCAATATTTCTTACTCAAACATGGGAAATGGAAATATTTGTTGAGATACAGACAGACCTGAAAGGAAGCAAACCAATTCGAAGTGAAGCTGAGGTATATTTCATTTCCATGGTCAATCAGAGTTTGTAGGTGGTGGCAGGCTCTTGGTTTACACCTATTGGATCCTGGGTTTGACTCAACCTCAGGCAGAGTCACCTCCTGTCATAATTAGCCTACCGAACTGTACCAATATATGACATCAATCCCTCCATCATCAGTTTATCCAGCCCGATTTCACGGCTGTTCAATCCTGAGCAGACAATTTTTCTAAAGATTCCATTCAGAAGAAAATCCTGATGTGAAGAATAGGACCAACATTATGCAAAGTTGTTACATAATATGAAGACATATGCAAAAGAAAGGTTTTAAAAGTTCTGTCTAAGCTAGCTCTTCCTGATTTGCAACTCCAAGCATAGAGGTTGTGACCCTTCAAAGCTACATTTCTCTCTGACAATAGAACTGTTCCTAATGGCACCGGCCTATTCAATCAGGTGCTGATTTGAGACTCTGGCTGCACAATGGTCTGCGCCAAATTGAGGATGGGGACGTGTGCAATTGAATCACTGGACAAATGTAGCAGAAAGAAAATTCACTTAAGGGGACTCCAGACTCACAATTCAGGAAAACTGACATAATAGCAGGCTTGCAAATTGCAAGACATTTAGACATAAGTTTACAATGTAAATGAGCGCAATGGAATCTTTAGAAAAATTGTCTGCTCAGGATTGAACAGCCGTCTTTATGTCAACATCATAGAGACAACATGTACATACAAGAGCAGCCTTGTTCCAATGATGTTTAACCCCCAAGATATCGATTTGCGCAATTACTACTTTCTTTGACACTGCTCTTCCTTACAGGTGATTTCATTACCATGCGATTCTTGTCATTCACACTTGGCTGTGAGAAATCAATGCTAAACCAGTGCTTACTACGTTTGATAAATCAAATGTGTGACGTTCTGTTGTTTCTTAACCAATCAGATTAACTAAAAATGTCATGTATTTGGTGGATCTAGAACCTAAGAATCGCATACTAATGAAATCACCTGTAACATAGTTGTTGTCACAAAGGGTGGTAGAACTTCCAATAGCCACTGAAAAAGGTCTGAGGTAATACCTGTATTGATCTTGGCTTGTCCTGTATTGATTATTCTCTATCCAGGGATATCTTGAGGTGGCAAAATGACTTGCAAGACTTATGCCCCAGTCTCACGGCGGCTCCCGGAGAACTATTTAGATCGGCGTCGAAGTATTTCCTGGTAATTTGGATGAATTTGGGTGATCCGCCGTCGACTTTTAACATCCCCCCAGGGGAAGTTTTTGTTCCCCTCAGCGGTTCCTAGAAATGGAAAAACTGCGCCGTGGATGTCAAAAAAATTCAACAGGTACAAACTTTTTTTACATGACGGCGGAGCAGAGCCCAAAATTTTCTTAATTTTTGGATGTCCGGCGTGGATTTTTTCAGTGAGAACGCCTCAAAAACATCTCCGCCGGGATATTAGGACATCCCCTGCCGCTGAGGGGACCTCTCCTGCCCCCGCGGGGACCTTTCCTGCCCCCGCGGGGACCTTTCCTGCCCCTGGGAGGACATTTGAAGCCTCGCCGGCAGTTTTTGACATCCCGCCGCGGTGAAATAGGTTCACTGAGGGGCAGTTATAGGTTCCCTGAGGGGTACTTTTTATATCTCGGGGCGATATAAAAGTATCCCTCAGGAGGAGGAAATTCCTTTCCCCCGGCGAACTTTTGGGGACGGCGTACAACTTTTCTTCTCCGCAGTGAACAAAAAGAACCCCGCCGTGATATGCTTTTAATTAATTATGTAATGGTTTTATAAACATTGTATGTCGCCGTGATGGTAATTTTTTTCCTAGAATTCAACTCAAGCTGCCCCTCAGTGGTAAAAAGTTCTCCGTAACGTGCCGTGAGACTGGGGCATTACAGAGGTCGTATGTTATATTGTAGAGGTTAGACCTTTTATTCGATAGCACTTATTTTAGCAAACTATTTTATTTCCTCTTTTGTTTATTCGATATTCTACAAATGAGATATCCTATTTTTCCTCCCATAAATTGGTCTTCATTCAGACCCGAAAGTGCTCTTTGATCAATAGCATGAGTGACATTAGGGAGCCATCTAGAATCGGGCAAAATCTTCAGAGAGGCGAGAATTGCGCAGTTAACGAACTGGACATTCCTCATGAGAAATTACTCTCGAATCAAAAAATTGAATAATGTCAGATGCTAAGCAATCTGCATCAATGGCCAAAAGATAAGGGCTAAATGCTTGTTTTGATGTGTCCTTCGGGCATTGTACAAATTCATCTAAAGGAACAAAAATCAGATGGAATTGGTAGATTGAGAGCACCATTTTCTCTTATAATATTGCTCTGTGAGCTTCTACTGCAAAGGAATCAACTGGAAAAAGCAACTTTTATCTATATAGATAATAACTTAGGTCTTTAAATTGAGTATGCTTTAACATTGAGCAATATATTTTTAAACCATTTTAAAATAAACTGTGTCCTAAAATGTATTCTACTAGTATGAGTTTAAAATTCCCATTTATTCAAAAAAACATGAATTAATTTCAACAAATACTAATCCCTTCGTGAAAAACTTTACAATTTCTCGTAGAAATTCTGCAGAGACTCCACAGAAGGATTAACAGTTCTTGTTTTTTACTAATTGTCTATTCGCTTCACCTGTCGCAGTGTCACCAGAAGGATTAAAATGTCTTGTTTTGCAGTAATTGACTATTCCCTGCACATGTCATGGTCTCACCTTGAGCCAATCGGTTCCTGTTCTGCAGTTTTAAGCCAACTTCAGCACAAAGGGATTGTGGGAAGAGTTGATGTAATCTCTTTATGTTGCATGTTGTGAAGGAGACTGGAATTAGCTGATGCAACTAGCGGTGAATGACATTTGTGTTTCCCTAATGAGTAGCTGCTAAAATTGTCAAAGAAAGAGCAATTAAGTGAAGGGCAAATTAGTGAAACATTTTATATAACTACAACAGCATTAGCACATGGTTGTGCTTTGTAAATGATATAAATGGACAAAACCAGCACAGCAGCAATTGGAATTGTTGCCCGATATTTTTGGAAATTCAGCAAATTGTCCAATGATTATTCTTCGATTGACAAATTTAAGTACTGCTGTCGTGTGTTTTTTCTTTCTACAAGCGAAAATGTACACTTGTCAACGAAGATGAATATGTTGTCACCCAAAGTCAGAATTAAGGTATGGACAAAGCATATACATTATACAAGAGGCACAGTGCCATTGGGCTACATTATGGCATCTAAAAGCATGTCTCTTTTCCTGGCAAAGGCAGAATAATCTATGACATTCTTCCGGGCACTTGGGACATTCGTTGAAACTGGGGAGTTATTGGGGAACGTGTAGTTGAGTGCCTCGTTCTGATTGTGTAAAAACAAGTGACATTGCTTACTTAATTATGATTATATCTGTCAAACAGGATTTCACACAGAAGTGTCTGTGCCTGGCCTGAAGCAAAGCTTACACATACTTAAGACATTTCTAGACTCATAACATCATTGACATCATGTCAGCAATACCAATATGAACTGAATTTAGATAATGCTATTTCATAGCACTTCCCCAAATCACATTACAAAGCCGGTTAATCATTGTATGGTAAGTCACCCCAACACTATACATGTATTTCTTATCTGTCAGAGCGTGCTACTCTTAGTTTATTGTGTAGGAATGACCTCTATACCAGACTGATTAATGGCCTGTCTTGGTAGGACCTCTGAGTTAGAACGAGATAGCCCAGCTAGAGGCTTCATCTTTCCCAGATGAAATGCATTGGCAGTCAGGCCATCCAATTTATTGCTATTGCTGGTCACCAGTCATATCGCCCTCTGAACACTTTCAAACTGTCATTTGTGTGTCTATAAGACCTGTGTATTAATATTCTGTTCAGGCCAAATAAGCTGCACAACACACATACACACATGTACGGCAGAGACATTTTCTAGTTAAGTGGCATGGCAGCAATCTACCAACTTCAGCATTGTTTGAAAATATTGAGAACTAGTCACCCCTGAATCTGGAACTGTCGTCAATGCATACTCAGGATTTGAATCATCCTTCAAAATTTTCAAGTGAGATTTAGAGATTTCCGGGCAATAACATGCCTATGGTCCATGGACAGGCCTTTCATACATGAACCACACATGTTATGCAAATGAAGTTGATTTAGCTGGCTTAAGCAATTCCATAAATAGCATAGTTATGATTCTAACGGACGGATAGCTTTAAAATGATAGGTGTTACGCCTCTGAGGAGCTAATGGTAACTTTATCACAATAAATCATTAGAGAGTAATTCATCTGGGTTAAACTCACTAACTGGATGTCAGTTTGGTGTCCAACCGAAATTAGAGAATATTCTTTCAATCTATGCTGAGCTGGCCGGCAAACTAAGAATTTTTTGAAGTAAAAAGTAAGAGATGCACAGCTATAGTCATCTGTCTGCTGTGTGTGCAGGCCTAATATTGAATGTACAGAGATGGACCAATGTTGCTTTCCTTGCTTATAGGTGAGAAGAGGATTTTAGAAGATGTAACAGGTGTTCAAATCAATAAAACCCGCATTTAACCCGGATTTTGGGAAAAAACCCTGGTTTAAACCGGTTTTTGACCGGTGGGCTGGGCAAAATGAATAAAACCCGGTTTTTTTCCAACCCTGGTTCAAACGGCAATACGACTGGAGACCCACTTAACCAGTATTAGCAAGAAATTGGGTGGCCTGATTGCCATTGCATTTCATCTGGGAAAGATGAAGCCTCTGGCCTGGAGGAGGAGGAGGAGGAGGAGGAGGAGGAGGAGGAGGAGGAGCTGCTGGGATAAAACGGCAACAACAGCAGGGAACTCATTTAATATGTGCACTTCAAGTCATGAACATGACTGACAAATCAAAGAGAACTATAGACTTCATGTGATATAAAGGAGAGAATGCTCTGTACCCCTGTTCTTATAGCCTTTTGGTTATAAGAAATGTTAGACTAATTTCCAAACATACATGTATTGCTGGTTCTTGGATATTTTTAGCAGTGTGCCAGGTGCCTCATTATACCAGCTACTCATTAGGGACCACAAATGACATTTACCGCTAATTGCATCAGCTAATTCAAGTCTCCTTCACAAGATGCAATAAAAGAGATTATGTCGAGTCTTCCTTCAATCCCTTTGGCTTAGAACTGCAGAACAGGAACTGATTTGCTTAAGGCGAGACAGTGACATGTGCAGGGAATAGTCAATTAGTGGAAAACAAGACATTTCAATCCTTCTGGTGACACTGGGCTAGGTGGAGTGAAGAGATAGTTAGTGAGAATCAGAGCTGTTATCGTTAATCCTTCTGTTGAGTCTCTGGGATACTCAGAATTGCCAGAAGCTCACATAGCAATATTCCATATAATTTTTTGCACCTTTTGATGAAATTGAACGCACAATGACCAAAGGACAAACCAAAACAAGCACACAGCCTTAATCTTTTTGTCATAGATGCAGATTGTTTAATAATTGACACTGGTCAATATATTTAATGGAACAGCAATTCTCATGAGGAATGTTTAGTGTAGCAACTGTGCAATTCTCGCCTCTGTGGAGATTTTGTCACATTCTTCATGGCTCCGTAGTGTCACTCATGCTATTGATCAATGAACACTTCAGTGTCTGGAAGGGGACCAACTTACAGGAGGAAAAATAGGATATCTCATTATTCACACTATCTTAAAAAAGAGAGGAAGCAAAAATTTTAAAAAAAAGTTACGGAATGCTCCTGTGAAAGGTCTCTAAACACAACATGTTAACTCTGGTGCTTGTAAATAATTCATCTTGCTGCCAAGACACACTCCAACATAAAAATAATCAATATAAGGCAGGAGAGATCAATACAGGATGGCCTATTCCATTAAAGGCAACCTCCACAAGTTATCTCAAACCTTTTTCACAAAGTGGCTATTGGCAGTTCTGCCACCGTCTGAGACAACTTGTTAAGGAAGAGCAGGGTCACAGCCTAAGAGCAACCACTAAAAATTTGGCAGAGATACGAGATGTGAAGCCCCCTATCATCCATCCATCCATTCTCTTACTGTGAAGACTATTTGTCACATAATTCCATTGCACACATCTCTATTGTAAACTTATGTCTGAAGCTTCCAATTTGCAAGCCTGCTGTAATTGTGGCTAATCTAATATCCGCCTTTAAAAAAATTTTTGTTGGGGAAGTATTTTTGATCACAAATGAACTTGAAGGAAGCTGCCATAGCTTTTAGACAAGTTTGGATGGAATTAATAACTGTACATAGTCAAGGTCATAGCCACCTATATATTTTGGATGAGTCACCTAAAAAATTAGTGTTGTGGATTATTCATGATTGAATGTACAATGTACGCTATCGGCCATCCTTGAAATATAATCTTCAGCCTTTATGACTCCAAATGCATAACCATCACAGCAAGTGTGGTAAGATTTTATAAGAGAACTTTTTAGTATCAATAAAGAATGAGGATTTAAAAATTGTTTTAGATGTTTCTTGTTCAACATTTCAAACCATTGTGTATGCATTGACGACAGTTCCACATTCAGGAATGACTAGTTCACAATATTTTCAAGCAATGCTGAAGTTAGTAGATTGCTGCCAGGCCACTTAACTAGAAAATGTCTCTGCCGTACGTGTGTGTATGTGTGTTGTGCAGCTTATTTGGCCTGAACAGAATATTAATACACAGGTCTTATAGACACACAAATGACAGTTTGAAAGTGTTCAGAGGGCGATATGACTGGTGACCAGCAATAGCAATAAATTGGATGGCCTGACTGCCAATGCATTTCATCTGGGAAAGATGAAGCCTCTAGCTGGGCTATCTCGTTCTAACTCAGAGGTCCTACCAAGACAGGCCATTAATCAGTCTGGTATAGAGGTCATTCCTACACAATAAACTAAGAGTAGCACGCTCTGACAGATAAGAAATACATGTATAGTGTTGGGGTGACTTACCATACAATGATTAACCGGCTTTGTAATGTGATTTGGGGAAGTGCTATGAAATAGCATTATCTAAATTCAGTTCATATTGGTATTGCTGACATGATGTCAATGATGTTATGAGTCTAGAAATGTCTTAAGTATGTGTAAGCTTTGCTTCAGGCCAGACACAGACACTTCTGTGTGAAATCCTGTTTGACAGATATAATCATACTTAAGTAAGCAATGTCACTTGTTTTTATACAATCAGAATGAGGCACTCAACTACACATTCCCCAATAACTCCCCAGTTTCAACAAATGTCCCAAGTGCCCGGAAGAATGTCATAGATTATTCTGCCTTTGCCAGGAAAAGAGACATGCTTTTAGATGCCACAATGTAGCCCAATGGCACTGTGCCTCTTGTATAATGTATATGCTTTGTCCATACCTTAATTCTGACTTTGGGTGACAACATATTCATCTTCGTTGACAAGTGTACATTTTCGCTTGTAGAAAGAAACAACACACGACAGCAGTACTTAAATTTGTCAATCGAAGAATAATCATTGGACAATTTGCTGAATTTCCAAAAATATCAGGCAACAATTCCAATTGCTGCTGTGCTGGTTTTGTCCATTTATATCATTTACAAAGCACAACCATGTGCTAATGCTGTTGTAGTTATATAAAATGTTTCACTAATTTGCCCTTCACTTAATTGCTCTTTCTTTGGCAATTATACCAGCTACTCATTAGGGACCACAAATGACATTTACCGCTAATTGCATCAGCTAATTCAAGTCTCCTTCACAAGATGCAATAAAAGAGATTATGTCGAGTCTTCCCACAATCCCTTTGTGCTGAAGTTGGCTTAGAACTGCAGAACAGGGACCGATTGGCTCAAGGTGAGACCATGACATGTGCAGGGAATAGTCAATTAGTGCAAAACAAGACATTTTAATCCTTCTGGTGACACTGCGACAGGTGCAGCGAATAGACAATTAGTAAAAAACAAGAACTGTTAATCCTTCTGTGGAGTCTCTGCAGAATTTCCAGGAGAAATTGTAAAGTTTTTCACCCAGGGATTAGAATTTGTTGAAATTAATTCATGTTTATTTGAATAAATGGGAATTTTAAACTCATACTAGTAGAATACATTTTAGGACAAAGTCTATTTTAAAATGGTTTAAAAATCTATTGCTCAATGTTAAAGCATACTCAATTTAAAGGCCTAAGTTATTATTTATATGGATAAAAGTTGCTTTTTCCAGTTGATTCCTTTGCAGTAGAAGCTCACAGAGCAATATTAGAAGAGAAAATGGTGCTCTCAATTTACCAATTCCATCTGACTTTTGTTCCTTTAGATGAATTTGTATGATGCCCGAATGACACATCAAAACAATCATTTAGCCCTAATCTTTTGGATTTTGACATCAGGATTTGCAACCCCTTTCTGCGCAAAGCAATATTTCTTACTCAAACATGGGACATGAAGTATTTGTTGAGATACAGACAGACCTGAAAGGAAACAAACCAATTCGAAGTGAAGCTGAGGTATATTTCATTTCCACGGTCAATCAGAGTTTGTAGGTGGTAGTAGGCTCTTGGTTTACACTTATTGGATCCTGGGTATGACTCAACCTCAGGCAGAGTCACCTCCTGTCATAATTAGCCTACCGAACTGTATTAATATCTGACATCAATCCCTCCATCATCAGTTTATCCAGCCCGATTTCACGGCTGTTCAATCCTGAGCAGACAATTTTTCTAAAGATTCCATTGCGCTCATTTACATTGTAAACTTATGTCTAAATGTCTTGCAATTTGCAAGCCAGTTATTGTGACAGTTTTCCTGAATTGTGAGTCTGGAGTCCCCTTAAGTAAATTTTCTTTCAGCAGCATTTGTCCAGTGATTCAATTGCACACACCCAGCGATTTCCCCATCCTCAATTTGGTGCAGACCATTGTGCAGCCAGAGTCTCAAATCATCACCTGATTGAACAGACGGGCGTCATTAGGAACACTCTTCTATTGTCAGGGACAAATTTAGTGTTGAAGGGTCACAACCTCTATGCTTGGAGTTGCAAATCAGGAAGGGGTAGCTTAGACAGATTTGTTTGTTTTGTTTGTTTGTTTTGTGTTTTACGCCTCTGCAGCACCTTAGTGGGCTATATCGAGGTGGGCGATCGCCGTATGATGATGAGATGAGAAGACTGTGAGTCTGGTACATACCCTATTAATTCAGGGATGCCCAGGGTCTTTCAGTTGCCCCAGCATAGAACACTGGGTACAACCCGCCTCCATTTAATGTCCCATGGGCTCTCGGACTAAATTGAGTTCCGGGGTGGGATTCCAACCCACGCCCTCAGAGCCAGTGGTTGTGCAAACAAGCACTCTTAACCATTAGGCCACGGAGGAACTCTAGCTTAGACAGAGCTTATCCTTTCTTTTGCATATGTCTTCATATTATGTAACAACTTTGCATAATGTTGGTCCTATTCTTGACGTCAGAATTTTCTTCTGAAAGCCTTACTACTGATCACTGCCACATTTAATGAGATTTTGTGCAGTAATTTTCTCCCCTGATTCCCTTCTTCAGATGGTGTCTCTGCGGCCTCGTTTTCAGGCACAGAAGGCCTTCTGGTTTGATTAAATCATTTAAAGCTGACATTCTTCTATAATGCTGCTAGGGATCTTGGAGTTTATAAATCTAAGTTTTCCAGTGGCCAACCAAAAACCACATTACCCTTTCACCATTGTCAGTATTTCTTGCTGATGTGAGACAGAAATGTCAAGTGAGGTCTTCATCTGCATAAGAAATGTTGTGCATAAAAAAGATTGGAATAATCTTCAAACTGGGACTGGAGCAGCCATCAGCTGTGCATGTTGAGAAATGAGAAGCCGTATATTCAAGAAGTGAGTCAAGTGACCATTACTGTCCATTAGGAGATTGGCCATTTGGTCATCAAATGTCAAGTACAAGATAGAGGGAGTCTTAAGACAAACTAAAACGTAGCACATGCGGGCTACATGATACAAGGTGCATGGACAGTATACTTACCACTTCACTCCATCCCACACTGCTTAGTGTTGCCAGTGTGCAAGTCTTATTGATCAGTCTTATGTCTCTGCCTGTATATATTGTAATGATGCAAAATTAATTATACTGTAACTTCTTATGCAGGTAATTCGATTGCATGTATACGCCAATAGTACATAATTAAGAGAACATAATTTTATACATGATGAGTTGATAAGTCCATTAGTCTTTTTTAAGGCTCCTGATTCAAGTTTGATGACACGGTTGTCCTTCTGTTAAGCAAACATTGCTACAATGGCCAGACTTGTGTATTCTTGTCATTTACAGCCACAAACCTGTCCTTGGGTTCCATCAATACAGTTCAAAGTGGCGGGTCACCCCTGGTAGTCCGATTTTATCTCTTATCCTTTAAAGTGAGCCTAATTGGCAGGTAACTACCTCGTGTGGGCTGCCAAAATTGAATCACTCCTCCAACGTAATTGTCGACCTCCTGCTCCCAATGTGGAATTGGGGACATCCGGGTCAAACAGGAAATCAATATTTCCTATAGGTGGTGGCTCCCTGTCAAGAGAAGCGTGTATCAATCTGATTCAACCTGGTTCAACTGTTAAAGGAACCTTGAAGTATTGACAAGCAAGCAGTACCAGATATGCTCTAAATTTATTAGTTAAACCCAGATACACACACACACACACCCTTTCAAGTTATGTTATGTTATGTATGTTTATTTAAGCATATTGCTTAAGGGCTCCAAGGAAGTATTTTGCTTACCGGGCTGGAGCCCTGTACGAAGGTATATAGAAATATTAATATTGTATTATTATAATTGATTGGAATTCAGCAAATTTAGAAATGAGATTACAAGCATTATGTCATGTTTCTATACGTATTAATCCAGGATTTTAAAAGTGTTTTAGATGTTCCTGTTCGACATATCTCGCAATTGTGTATGCATTGACGACAGTTCCAGTTTCAGGGATGACAAGTGTGCAATATTTTCAAGCAATTTACTGAAGATTGTTGATTGGGAACATGCCACTAGAAAATGTCTCTGCTACTCATGATTGAATGTGCATTGTGCAGCTTATTTGGCCTGAACAGAATATTAATACACAGGTCTTATAGACACACAAATGACAGTTTGAAAGTGTTCAGAGGGCGATATGACTAGACACACAAATGACAGTTTGAAAGTGTTCAGAGGGCGATATGACTGGTGACCCAATTGACCAGGGAGGGCAGTAAATTGGATGGCCTGACTGCCAATGCATTTCATCTGGGAAAGATGAAGCCTCTAGCCTGGAGGAGGAGGAGGAGGAGGAGGAGGAGGAGGAGGAGGAGGAGGAGAAGGAGGAGGAGGAGGAGGAGGAGGAGGAGGAGGAGGAGGAGGAGGAGGAGGAGGAGGAGGAGGAGGATTAATATGTGCACTTCAAGTCATGAACATGACTGACAAATCAAAGAGAACTAAAGACTTCATGTGATATAAAGGAGGGAATGCTCTGTACCCCTGTTCTTATAGCCTTTTGATTATAAGAAATGTTAGACTAATTTCCAAACATACATGCA
Organism: Platynereis dumerilii; assembly: GCA_026936325.1. Classification (NCBI taxonomy): domain Eukaryota; kingdom Metazoa; phylum Annelida; class Polychaeta; order Phyllodocida; family Nereididae; genus Platynereis; species Platynereis dumerilii. Next base: position 5,643,085 of record JAPTHN010000004.1, read on the forward strand.
TTGCTGGTTCTTGGATATTTTTAGCAGTGTGCCTCAATGCCTCATTATACCAGCTACTCATTAGGGACCACAAATGACATTTACCGCTAATTGCATCAGCTAATTCAAGTCTCCTTCACAAGATGCAATAAAGAGATAACGTCGAGTCTTCCTTCAATCCCTTTGGCTTAGAACTGCAGAACAGGAACTTATTTGCTTAAGGCGAGACAGTGACATGTGCAGGGAATAGTCAATTAGTGGAAAACAAGACATTTTAATCCTTCTGGTGGCACTGGGCTAGGTGGAGCGAAGAGATAGTTTGTGAGAAACAGAGCTGTTATCGTTAATCCTTCTGTTGAGTCTCTGGGATACTCAGAATTGCCGAAGCTCACATAGCAATATTCCATATAATTTTTTGCACATTTTGATGACATTGTAAAATGCCCAAAGGACAAACCAAAACAAGCACACAGCCTTAATCTTTTTGTCATTGATGCAGATTGTTTAATATTTGACACTGGTCAATATATTTAATGGAACAACAATTCTCATGAGGAATGTTTAGTGTAGCAACTGTGCAATTTTCGCCTCTGCGGAGATTTAGTCACATTCTTGACGGCTCCCTAGTGTCACACATGCTATTGATCAAAGAACACTTCAGTGTCTGGAAGGGGACCAACTTGCAGGAGGAAAAATAGGATATCTCATTATTCACACTATCTTAAAAAAAGGGAGGAAGCAAAAATTTAAAAAAAAAGTTACGGAATGCTCCTGTGAAAGGTCTCTAAATACAACATGTTAACTCTGGTGCTTGTAAATAATTCATCTCGCTACCAAGACACACTCCAACGTAAAAATAATCAATATAAGGCAGGAGAGATCAATACAGGATGGCCTATCCCATTAAAGGCAACCTCCACAAGTTATCTCAAACCTTTTGCACAAAGTGGCTATTGGCAGTTCTGCCACCGTCTGATACAACTTGTTAAGGAAGAGCAGGGTCACAGCCTAAGAGCAACCACTGCAAATTTGGCAGAGATACGAGATGTAAAGCCCCCTATCATCCATCCATCCATTCTGTTACTGAGAAGACCTTTCGTCACATGATTCCATTGCACACATTTCTATTGTAGGCCTACTCTTACGTCTGAATGACTTCCAATTTGCAAGTCTGCTGTAATTGTGACAGTTTTCCTGAATTGTAAGTCTAGAACCACCATAAGTAGATTTTCATCGTTCCACATTTGTCCAGTGATTCAATTGCAAACGTGTCCATCCTTGATTTGGCGCAGACCATTGTGCAGCCTGAGTCTCAAATCAGCACCTGATTGAATAGGCCGGTGCCATTAGGAACAGTTCTATTGTCATAGACTAATGCTTTGAAGGGTCAACACTTTAATGCTTTGATTTGCAAATCTGGTGAATCAGGGTATCGTTTTGAAATGGATTTCAGTATCAGACTACCCACTTTTTGTTGGGCCCATGTTGTTTCTCATGTAACTCTCCATTTCCTATAACATTATCATTTCATACCTGAGGATGGCTGAATAAAACCGAAATATTGTATGAAATCATGAATTTGTTCGGATTGACTTTTGTGATTTACAATGTTGTGCATTCTTGTCATTTACAGCCACAAGTTTGTCCCTGAGCACCATCTATAGAGCTTGTCAAAGTAGCGGGTCACCCCTGGTAATCTGTTTGTTATCCCTTTAAGTTAAGCTTGATTGGTGGGCAACTACCTCGTGTGAGCTGCAAAAAATTGAATCAGTCCTCCTATGTAATTGCCAACCTCCAACCACAAAACTTGTCCATAGGTTCCATTAATACAGCTAGTCAAAGTGTGGGGTCACCCCTGGTAATCCGATTTTATCTGTTATCCCTTAAAGTAAGTCTGATTGGCAGGTAACTATCTTGTGAGCTGCCAAAATTGAATCAGTCCTCCCCTGTAATTGCCAGCTCCCAACGTGAAATTGTGACACCAGGACAAACAGGAAATCAATAGGCAGTCCCGGTGGTGGCTCCCCATGTTGGAAGGAGCCATATCAATCTGATTCAGTCGGACAGGACCAACTGCTAAAAAATGCAAAAAGTTTTGACCAGCAAGCGGTGGACCGGTGGTTGATGAAGTGAGGACAAAAAGAATGAATAAATTTCAAAACTATTCCATATCTACAAGACTGAACAAATTTCAAAACTATTCCATATCTACCATACATGGATACTGCCTGGTTAATAGGACTGCATCACAAAAACCAGACTGAGCAAACCAGCCCCTGGTCTGGAATTTGTCCAGACTTAACACTCATTTCCATGAAACAGCAATGCGACAGGTTGTTGATCCACTTTTAGCTACTGCCCACTTGTACTGGTATAAGCAAGTTTGGTTTATAATCCTCTCTCCATCAGTTTGTAATTGTTCCTGATCCTCTGTATTTGGAAAGAGTGGGAGATCAATAAATCTGGCCTATGTATAGAGGTTTTGTGCAGGGGCATATCTAGAAAGGGGAGAGGCATTACATGGGGTAAGTGTGGGGTGCTCCGCAGCTTTTCCCATACTGGCAATTGTGCAGCGTACGAATTACGTACGTAAATTCTACGCGCGATACTCACAAAAGAGAGCCGATCCTTAGTACGTAAGTACATTTTGGTACGAATTTCGTACGAATTCATTCAAATTTTTTACAGGACTTATCATTTGCTTTGACCATTTTGGTGTTATATGGTTATCACCAGTTAAGACCTTGCATTGGTCTATGTAAAAAAAAATCAGCAAAGAAATCAAGTTAAAAGGCCCAAAAACCAAGTTAACGCGAATATACAATACAATACAATACAATGAAATTCATACCAAAATTTACGTATGTTTTACGTACGTACATTTTCGTACGTATTTCATACGTGAAAACAGCCAATTTACGTACGAAATACGCAAGAAAGAGCACCGTACGTTTTACGTACACTGCACAATTGGCCATGTATATCTTCCATGTTAATTTTTGGCCTGGAGGGGGGCCATGGCCCAATGGCCCCCTAAATACGCCACTGGTTTTTTGCATGTTTCCTTGTCCCTTGAACATGTATATGTTGCCGTTGTAACAATGATATAAGATACCACACATACATGTCATACATGAAAAGTAGAATTGATACATGAGGCACACTGTAAAACAGCTGCATTCCTTTTACGGCAGCTACTGTATTGAATTAAAAAAAAGCCATTCTATGGTAGAAAACTGTTGTTTCGTGGCAGGTATCATTGATTCACAGAATTTTTTCTAATTCGGGTTATAAGCTTTCTTTACTAAATGCTCACCCCTTGTGTAACGAGAAATTCAAGTCAGCTATACTGATCCTATCTGATTTATGCCACTTTGGGGAAAATTGTCTAATGCCCCAAGGACACACCAAAACAAACATTTTGCCCTAATCTTTTGGCCGTTTATGCAGATGTCATAATATCTGACATTGGTCAATATTTTCGATGTGAGGGTATTTTCTCATGAGGAATGTCCAGTTCGGAAACTGCGCAATTCTCGCCTCTCTGGAGATTTTGCCAGATTCTTGATGGCTCCCTAATGTTACTCATGCTATTGATCAAAGAACAGTTCAGAGTCTGGATGGGGAGAACTTACACAGGAGAAAAAATAAATTCTCATTTGTAGGATACCTCTTATGAAAAGAAGAGAGACAGAGTCCTTCATCTGAGGCTGGGAACAGAGCCCTTCATCTGAGGCTGTGATAGTTAGGCTACACATAGTTGATATTTAGCTTCTTGGATTCGTCTCAAGGCCCTTTTTCTAGGGTCGGTCGGTAGGACAAAAAAAAAAGGTGAAAAAAAAAATTTATAATGTCAAAAAAAAATTTTTTTTTTTTTTCAATTTTTTTTTTCCATCGGCAGGAAATCTATTGTGTCGGCGGGTCCGTGAAGCTAAGAATCAATTATGTGTGGCCTTAGATAGATATAGATATGCTTAGTGAAGCCCACATCACATCGCTGGACGGGAATAATCAATACAAGACAGGGCTGATCAATACAGGATGGTCCATCCCGTTAAAGGCAACATCCACAAGTTATCTCAGACCTTTTGTGCAAAGTGGCTATTGACAGACCTTGTGCCAACTTGTTAAGGAGGAGCAGCACAGCCTAGGAGAAAGTAGCTCTGGGTTAAAATGTAATAAGCTGTAAAGGCCAGCAGCAGCAGAGAGTGAATTTGGATGAGGCTATACAGACCAGAGTTGGAGCAAAGTAGCATTATAGCCGTGCCATCGGACATAAATATTAGGCTAACCATTTTTAAAAGTATTTGATAATGACTTCTTTTGATTAGTGTCAGGCATGAACAAAGTTTCATTTCCATTACATTTCTTTGAGGTTAGTTCAGTGACTTCAGTCCAACATTGAAAATGGCCTTAATTAATGTATATTTTTGTGTGGCAAATGTAGCATACACTGTAACTTGAAATCACTAGAGAGCGAAAAGAGATCTGATCTTAAATTGGATTTTGTGTCTCGGTGGCCTCCATAATTTCAGATGGAGAAAGCCTTTTAGCTTGATGGAGTAATTTGAAGTTGCCTTTTCACACTGCTGATTATGTAACAATGGATTTATAGTTGGATATATAAGATATTCAAAATAAATTATATTGCTCCCTAATCAGTGAGAACATTTTAGGCAGATCAGCCTTTGTTTATGGCGGGGGTCTTACCATCATCTTGGCATACTCCTGTCCATTCAATCAGCAGAAATCAGCCATATACGTTGAGAAACGAGAAGCCATTTTCCGGAAGTGACCATCGTCAGGCCATTAGGTGATTGATCGTAAAATGTCAAGGTATTCGCGACCACTACAATTAGGCCCATACTCTAATGAAAAAGTTGAGGAAATGTGACAACTCCGGAGTCCAGTTATAGTGCACACTCATTTACTGATTGGTATTTAATAGTATACAAATATTGACTGATTTCGAGGGCATTAGTCAAATCTATTTCCCTCGAGGGTGTGTAAGTGAAAACTATTTCACGAGGCCGAAGGCCGAGGGAAATAGTTTTCCTTACACACACGAGAGGGAAATAGATTTGACTAATGCCCAAGATAATTAGTCCATATTTGTTTTATTATACCGAATAGATAAGGAAAGGCGTACATTGTACTATTATTACTAGTTTTGATGAGTTTTCTTGTTTTTTTGGTCTTCAATACTAAATGCCCTAATTGTAGACTATTATTTTCCTGCACTATTGCAAATGTATGGAAATGTTGAAAGAAAAATGGTGAAAAAAAACATTTAGAGAAAAAAGATTCAGAAAAAAACACTTTGGAAAAAAAAAAATTCGGGGAAAAAAAATTTCGTAAAAAAAAATTTCGGGAAAAAAAGAAAAAAAACCGGGAAAAAAAAAAATTTCTAAAAAAAAAAATTTCGGAAAAAAAAAAAAATTTCTAAAATAAAAAAAAATTTGGGAAAAAAAAAAATTTTGGAGGGCAATAGTCCTAGTCAATATACTAAAATAATGACTGATGTGTGACCAGCTCTCAGCCAATGACAGCTCTGCTTTCATGGTGGAGGTATAATAAAGCAAACTTACTATCTGATATATAAATTTTCGAAATTTTCAAGTGTCAGTTTGACTGGCTGATTCCGCACAACATTCAATAATTGTTAATCTTTTTTTAAGCTCATTTTATGTATTTTTGCCTGCTGCATCACTTCCACAACAGTTATCATTGAACCTAAAATGTTAATCATTCCTAAAAGCAATGGTTTTCTACAGTAAATGTTTGTATACACAATCATTATTAATCTATTGTGGTTGTTGCTGAAGATGTAGTAACGTCACTTGACCCATAAATACAGCTGATCTCATTTGTAATCGCCTAGGTTAAGCCGGATTGGCAACAAATGTCTTTTGTGATCACCCCTCTTGGAGAAGATAGAAACTCACAGTTCTCACAGTTGACAAAATAAAGTGTCATATTGTGGGCAAGAATATGAAGCCATGGACAGTAACTGTTCTTGCCTAGAATTGCAAGTCAGGAACAGCAGGAAGCAGTCACTTGAAGTACAAGAATTTTGTGATTTTTTTACTTCAAGATTGTCCAGTGATTCAATTGTACACGTCCCCATCCTTAATTTGATGTGGTCCATTGTGCAACCTTGGTCTCAAATAAGCACCTGATTGAAAGGGTGGGCATCTTTAGAAACAACCTTCTGTTGTGAGGAAGAATCGAGCCATTGAAGGGTCTCCACCTCTGTTTGGTTCGAGTTGCAAAGTAAAAGGAGCTGAATTTAGATAAGTATACAGTAAAACAGCTGGAGTAATGGGGAAATTGCATAGAGCTGCATTTGGAAGGAGGAGGAGGAGGAGGAGAGGAGGAGGAGGAGGAGGAGGAGGAGGAGGAGGAGGAGGAGGAGGAGGAGGGTGAAAGAAAAATTCAACTACTCAGCACTGGCTTGGATACTTCAGTTTCTGAAGCTTTGGCCAAACCAAAGGTTGATTGATAGGTTTGGTCTTCTTGTACTTTATATTCTTATTGAGTCATTCATGTTTCATGTGCTTTGCTGAATTCCATAAATTTACCAACCATTTGGATACTGTTGGAATGTGTCTAATTGTATATGAAAACATAAGAAAATGTATAGTTTTACATTAAACTATGAATAAGGTTTTGTCACAATAATAATGAATAGTGCAAACTCGAAATACTGCAACATGCTAGTTTCGGGAAGTAGTTTCATATCTACAATGTAGTTCATGTCCCACGTGACACATGAATGTCGGTAATATTATATGGGGAGTTCAGTCTAACAATGAATAAGGAAGTCATATTTTTATGTGCCAAATGTGGCAAACACACAAATAGCTGTGGAACGTGAGAGGTGATTGTCATGATCGTATACCAATATATTTTCTATGTGTTTTTGATTTTTTGATTTTTAAAAGCTAGGAGACCAATCTCGCTTGTTGGTGACAGGGAAAACAAAAGGATTATGCATGTCTTCATTATCCAAATGAACATATATATTTTTATCCCAATATGACACATCCACGCATGGTAGTGAGCGCACATACACGCGCGTGTACATGCAATTGCGCGCACCATTGCGCGTGTATGTGCATTCACTCACACCTGTGGACATGTCATCCAGCGCATGTGTGGACCTGCATTCACGCGCATGCGTGTATATGCGATCGTGGACATGCCATCCAGCGCAAGCTTGGATGTGCCATCCAGCACAGGCTTGGACATGCTATCTAGCGCAAGCTTGGACATGCCATCCAGCGCAGTTTATTTTTCAGGAAACAGGAGCCCCTCTGGCAGTGGCGTAGCCAAGGGAGGCAGAGGATGGGTTATGGAAATAACTGCCAATATCAATGCTTTCAAGACAGCAAACTCAATATTAGTCCTATGCCAGACTTAACATAACTACACTCATGCTCATAAATATGGATTATATCAAAATAACCAGGATGCTTGTTTATTGTTTTCATCCTTGTTTAGGGTGTGTCCCGATTTATAAAATTAACTTCAATATGCTCAGAAGAGGCCAGACGAAACAAATATGGGTGGCTTGAGTGGATTCTGCTTATTTTGAGGTTTTCATAAACAATGGTGATAAACCAACCTGGTTCATTGTGATAAACTCTCTATCAGACCCTAGCTACGCCACTGCCTCAGGGTTGTGTCCTCTCACTAAATTGGATGTGCGCTGTAAAGCATGTTTACTCATGCGCTGTATGGCATGTCCACTCATGCGCTGTATAGCATGTCCACTCATGCGCTGTAAAGCATATACACGCATCCAAGATCTTCGCGCGTGCGCGTGTTGACACATCCACGCGCGTGTATGTGTCAAATCTTGCACATCCACGCGTCCTAAAAGCGTGTATGTGCGCTCTGGAGCATGCGTGGACGTGTCAAATTTGGATAAAAATATACCTCAAATGTTTACTGCACCCCTTTCACTGATCTAACAAACATACCCCAGATGGAGACACTAGTAAAAATGTATGGATTCCTATGGATAGCTATGGATAGATAGATAGGTTTGGCCTGGTTTAGCTTCGTATAGCCATGGATATATAGCTAAGACTAGATTTTAAATGACGAGCCACATTTAGAAATTTGTACTGTTGTTCATACTTTTCGAATGCTTGCTTGCTTTTGTTGTGCTAGTATTCCCCGGATGAGCCGGAGCAGCTCAACCTGTCTCTTAAAAGAGGGAGCTACACAATTTTTGGCGACCACAGTATGATGATGATATCGGAAGACTGGTGGTCTAGTACATGCCCTATTGATTCAGGGATGTCCAGGTTCTTTCAGTTGCCCCATAATAGAGTATTGGATACAACCCACCTCCATTTAATGTCCCATGGTTTCGAACTAAAAGTGAGTTCCAAGGGTGAGATTTTCTCAGATCCAGCAGACAAGCATGCTTAACCATTAGGCTATGTTGGATGATACAATTGATTTTGAAGTTTGCAAGTTCCATCATGGATGTGACAAGCATGTTCATTGATGAGATGCTGAAGTGTTCTTTGATCAATAGCATTTCATGTCCTTGGGAGCAATCAAAAATCTGACACGATCCCAAGAGAGTTCACAATTGAGTTGCTCCCCAAGTGAGAATTTTACACACTAATAAGCAATCTGCACCAATGGACCAACAGATTAGGAGTAAATCCTTGTTTTGATGTAACCCAGGGGCTTTGTACAAGTTCCCCACAGTGGTACAGTACAACCCAAAATAAAGTATGATTACCCTAGCAGGAAGGAAGAATCAGCCACTACTTTACCCTTTCACACCTTTTGACTACCCCTGAATCCCTTCCTACTTTTACCTACTTGAAACTACCTTTAAAAATTCCATTAAAATCACATTTAAACAACGCCAATTTAACCTAACTCACCCCCATTGCGTTTAAGTTACTGGATATTTTGCACCTGTGCTAATTGCAGTTACATTCGTAGCTGTCTAAATAGAGTTCTTAATGTGGACTAAAGTTGTTGTAAGGAGTCAAAGGGAGTTGTAAGGAGATTTGGGGTGGAGAGGAGAAAAGAGGGCAAAATAGGTAAACAGAGGGCTTCTGACAGAGAATTTTCTTACTTTATTTTGGGTTGTATTGTATTTCATCTTGGAGAACTAACAGCTTATGGGAATTTATGGCACTCAGTGCCAGTTATTTGTGAGTGCTCATACAGTGCATGAATACATTGTGGGGTTGTATCAATTTTCAAAGAGCAATCACATATTTGTATACATGTATACAATACTTATTAAACTACAATATCAATGTATGAAAGTCAATGAAAACATTGTATTATAGATTTTTTCTTTGCAAGCAACACAAAACTTGTGTCAAATAACGCTATGGGTAAAATATCAAAACACCATGGGTAAAATATCAAAATTGTGTAACTTTGATACTTATGATATAGCAGGGTGTGCAAACTAAAATATGCAATTCTTAGTTTTTCTTTGCTTTTGTTATTTTATATACTCTCGGAAAAACCTTCTGGTATCCACACAGAAATTCATTAACAAATCAGCTATTTCAGGTTAGCAATTCTGAGTTTGTCTGAAACTATGCAGTAGGATTAAAAGCTCTTGTCTCTCACTAAGGCAGGATTAAAAGTTCTTGTTCTGTGCTAATTGTGTATTCCATGCGCTTGTCAGCTTTCTGCCTCAAGCAAATCTGTTGGAAGTTTGCAAGGCAACTACAGCCCAAGGGGATTGTGGAAGATTTGTGGTAATCCTCCGAAGCTCCATCTTGTGAAGGAGACTAGAATTAACTCATGCAATTAACTGTGAATATCATTTACTGCTTCCCTAATTAGCAGGCGTTCTGATGATCCAGATCATTAACTGACTCAAGGTCTCATTTCATGCTTATGGCAAACATTTGTTGCTGTCATTTGCTTCAAGTATTTAGTAAGTCGCCAATGTCCCATACTGAAGGTGTTAAGAGAAGGCACGTTGCCACTTCCAACTTACAGGTAGACCTCAATAACCAATATTTGGTTACCACAACCAATGTCTTAGTTGAGCAATAACTGTTTGGATTGGTTACACAATCCAAAAGGTTATCCTTTCTAGTTATGATTCGACCTATCGGGAGAATCATCTTGTTTTCTTTGATTTTATTATTATTATTATTATAAATCGACTCTAAGGAGATTTATATTGTTTTCTTTGATATTATTATTATTATTATTATTATTATTTGGCCACTTTTTGCCAGTTAGTTTTTGTGCTAGAGACTTGAAATTTTGTACATGGGTAGTCCTTGGTCAGTACTTTCATTTTTTGTGAAAATGGTTGACCTTGACCTTGAACTCAAGGTCACAGGTCATCTCAAAGTCAAATTTTCCAAAATTTCAAAGTGGATTATCTCTTTTAATATCATTGTTAGATTATTAGGACTTAGGAACCTTTATATAAACATGTGTTGCTACAATTTTGGCCTGTATCGTTTATTGGGAGATGAGGGTAAAGGGGTATTTACCCCCTTTTGACAAAAACCAGTTGCTCATGTTTTCAGAGAAAACTATAATGGCTAGAGGCTCAGTTTTTGCTGTAATTGATAGCCTGACTGCTCATCCATGGTAAGACACTTTTTATATTTTGATCAAACTTGGGGTTTCTGAGTTATTGGACTTTCAAAAATGGGTGTTTTGTCCAAAAAGTGAAAACATTTTTTAACTTTGGTTTGAATGGAGGGAAATTAATGAAACTTGGTGTGTATATAGTATTCATTAATTACAGTCACATTATAAAATAAAAATAACGTTTTGGGGGTAATTACCCCAAAAGGGGTAATTGACTCTAACTTTTGATTAACATGGACGATTTTCTCCAAATTTTGCACAAGTCCAGTATATTGACATGGGGAGATAATGCAAGTATGATTTTGATGTCAAGGGGAAATTTACCCCCTTATTCTGGATCGAAAGGGGTGAATATGTGTTTTGAGCAGTTATTGTGTATTGAATGATACAATAGGCATCGTTTGAGACTTACCTTTGTGCTGTGGATGTTCCTGGATAAAAATTGTCGTTTTTAGGTAATTACCCCAAAAAGGGGTAAAAAGTCATAACTTTTGATTGACTTGGACGATTTTCTCCAAATTTTGCACATGTTTAGTATCTTGACATGTGGACATAATGCAAGTACGATTTTGATGTAATGGGGTAATTTACCCCCATATTCAAGATTGAAAGGGGTGAATATGTATTTTGAGCAGTTCTTGTCTTTCCAATGGTACAATTGGCATCGGTTGGGACTTTACTTCACACCATTGATGTTTTTTGGTTAAAATTGCCATTTTTAGGTAATTACCCCCAAAAAGGGGTAAATATTCATATCTTTTGACTGACTTGGACGATTTCCTTCAAGTCATGCACAAGTTTAGTATCTTGACATTGGGACATAATGCAAGTATGATTTTGATGTCATGGGTTAATTTACCCCCATATTCAGGATCGAAAGGGGCGAATATGTGTTTTGAGCAGTTCTTAGATTTGCAATGATATAACAGGCATCGGTTGGGACTTTACTTCACACCATTGATGTTTTTGTGTTAAAATTGCCGTTTTTAGGTAATTACCCCAAAAAAGGGGTAAATATTCATAACTTTTGATTGACTTGGACGATTTTGTTCAAGTTTAGTATCTTGACATGGGGGCATAATGCAAGTATGATTTTGATGTCAAGGGGTAATTTACCCCCTTATTCTGGATCGAAAGGGGTGAATATGTGTTTTGACCAGTTATTGTGTATTGAATGATACAATAGGCATCGTTTGAGACTTTCCTTCGTGCTGTGGATGTTCCTGGATAAAAATGTCGTTTTTAGGTAATTACCCCAAAAAGGGGTAAAAAGTCATAACTTTTGATTGACTTGGACGATTTTCTCCAAATTTTGCACATGTTTAGTATCTTGACATGTGGACATAATGCAAGTACGATTTTGATATCATGGGGTAATTTACCCCCATATTCAAGATCGAAAGGGGTGAATATGTGTTTTGAGCAGTTCTTATCTTTGCAATGGTATAATAGGCATCGGTTGGGACTTTACTTCACAATACAGATGTCTTTAGGTGAAAATTGTCATTTTAAGGTAATTACCCCCAAAAAGGGGTAAATATTCATAACTTTTGACTGGCTTGGACGATTTCCTTCAAATTTTGCACAAGTTTAGTATCTTGACATGGGCACATAATGCAAGTATGATTTTGATGTCATGGGTTAATTTACCCCCATATTCTGGATTGAAAGGGCGAATATGTGTTTTGAGCAGTTCTTATCTTTGCAATGGTATAATAGGCATCGGTTGGGACTTTACTTCACACCATTTTTGTTTTTGGGTTAAAATTGCCGTTTTTAGATAATTACCCCCAAAAAGAGGTAAATATTCATAACTTTTGATTGACTTGGACGATTTTCTTCAAATTTTGCACAGGTTTAGTATCTTGACATGGGGACATAATGCAAATACGATATGGATGTCATGGGGTTATTTACCCCCATATTCCAGATCGAAGGGGGTGAATATGTGTTTTGAGCAGTTCTTATCTTTGCAATGGTATAACAGGCATTGGTTGGGACTTTACTTCACACCATTGATGTTTTTGAGTTAAAATGGCCGTTTTTAGTTAATTACCCCAAAAAAAGGGTAAATATTCATAACTTTTGATTGACTTGGATGATTTTCTTCAAATTTTGCACAGGTTTAGTATCTTGACATGGGGACATAATTCAAGTTTGACTTTGATGTCACCGGGTAATTTACCCTGAAAATCAATGCCAAAAGGGATGAACAAGTATTTTGAGCAGTTTTTGTGTTTTCAATGGTATATTTGGTTATGTGTTTCCATTGATTTTTCGTATGAATTGTTCAATCTTTTGCCTGCAAGCCCACGTATTCCATGTCGATTTATATCCTACCTTTTCAAAGGTTGACTGCTAGTTATTATTATTATTATTTTCTTGGCCAGTAGGTTTTTGTGCTAGAGACTTGAAACTTGGTACATATATAGTCCATGGTTAGTACTTCATTTTGGGAGAAGATGGTTGACCTTGACCTTGAACTCAAGGTCACAGGTCATCTCAAAGTCGAAAATTGGAAAACTTAAAAGTGGAATAACTTTTTTAATATTACAAGAATCAATTTGAAACTTTGGAATATATATATAAACATGTATCCCAACATTTGTAACCCATAATTGTTTTTGTGCAATGAGGGTAAGGGGGTAATTACCCCAATTTGACTAAAACAGGTTTGCACAGGTTTCCAGAAAAACTAAGCAAGCTAGAAACTCAGTTCTTTCACTGATAGGTAGCCTGACTAACCATTCAAGGTAAGTGATATTTTATATTTTGATTATGTGAAGGGGTAACTATGTAATGGGGTGTTGAAAATAGGGTGTTTTGCCCCAAGAGTGAAAGCATTGTAAAACTTTGGTTTTAATGAAAGGATTTCAATGATAGTCTGGTAATATATTAATGGTTTCTGTATTATGCAATCCTTGTTGCCCGAAGCTTGGTAATTACCCCCCAAAAAGGGGTAAATGTCTATAACTTGTGATTGACCTGGACGATTTTCTTCAAATTTTGCACACGTTTGGGATATTGACTCAGGCACATATTAAACGAATAATTTTAACAGTATTGCCAACATAGGGTATTTACCCTCGTAATCAATGCCAAAAGGGGTGAATATATATTTTGAGGAGTTATGTTGTTCAAAATGGAATATCAGCTGTATGTTTGGTCTACGGGTATCCGGTTGGATTTTACTGGATGAAAAGTTTCTGTTTTGGGTAATTACCCCCAAAAGGGGTAAATGTCTATAACTTGTGATTGACATGGACGATTTACTTCAAATTTTGCACACGTTTGGGATATTGACTCAGGCACATATTAAACAAATAATTTTAACAGTATTGCCAACATAGGGTATTTACCCTCGTAATCAATGCCAAAAGGGGTGAATATATATTTTGAGGAGTTATGTTGTTCAAAATGGAATATCAGCTGTATGTTTGGTCTACTGCTATCCGGTTGGATTTTACTGGATGAAAACTTTCTGTTTTGGGTAATTACCCCCAAAAGGGGTAAATGACTATAACTTGTGATTGACATGGACGATTTACTTCAAATTTTGCACACGTTTGTGACATTGACTCAGACACATGCTAGAAGGAAAAAATTCACAGAATAGGGTGATTTACCCTCGTAATCAAGTTCTAAGGGGGTAAATACATATTTTGAAGAACTTGGTTGTTTAAAATGGAATATTAGTTGCACGTTTGGTCTAGGTTATTCGTATGGATGTTACTGGACGAAAAGTTTTGGTTTTTAATAATTACCCCCAAAAGGGGTAAATGACTATAACTTGTGACTGACATGGACGATTTACTTCAAATTTTGCACACGTATGGGATATTGACTCAGGCACATGTTAAAAGAGAAAACGTTACAGTATAGGATAATTTACCCTCGTAATCAAGGTCAAAGGGGGGTAAATACGTATTTTGAGGAATTTGGTTGTTTAAAATGGAATGTCAAGTTTATGTTGGATCTAGGCTTGTACTTAATGGATGTTACTGGATGAACAGTTTCGGTTTTAGGTAGTAACCCCCAAAAGGGGTAAATGGCTATATCTTGTGATTGACATGGACAATTTTCTTCAAATTTTGCATGGGCTAAGTGTGTCTACTTTACGACATAATATAAGTAGAAACTTCAGCTTACAGGGTCTCTACCATAATAATCCGACATAGTCTCAAGTAATTTGTTTTACTCATATATTTGAGGTCGAATCATTGCCTAACCTTTTTAAAGGTTGAATACTAGTTCTATCTGTGAGTGTTCGAACAGCAACCCACCAATGCTGCCATGTCCTTGCACCCATCTAGCCTTCTGCTGGGAAGTAATCAACAGTGGTCCTTTCATCCTGGCTTACAGTAACACCATCTGTGATTCTGTGAGAATGAAATTTGCAAGCTCAAATAAGATATACATTGCAGACAAGAATGCAGGATAATATGGAAATTGTTGAAGACTTATACATTGTGAAGTACAGTAAGGAAAGAAGAACGAAGTTGAGGCAACTCTATTCGTTCACAGTCCTTGGTTTATTACTGGTCCAATCCAAAGTTATTTCTGTTTTGGAATGCCTTTTCTATAGCAGTCATCACTAGCACTGATATACTGTTGGAAAATGTCTCCTTAAATCAGCAATTAATTAGGAGAGACATCCGCGGTTAATTACATTGTCTAATTCCAGTCTCCTTCACAAGATGGAGCTATAAGAGATTGTGGCAAAATTCCCTACGATCTCTTTTTCCTGTAGGTGGCTTACAAACTACAGACATGCCAACTGATTGCCTTAGGCCTAGAAAGGAAGAAAGGATCTCATTGGCTCATTGAGATAGTCTGACAATTACAGGGACAAGACAATTACAGAGGTAACAAGAAGGTTTAATTCTCCTGGTAACTCTCAGGGATAATTAGAATTGTTAGCATGAAGATAATTTTTCACCATTACAATTGTTGCTTTTGTCCTGTTCCTCTCAGCAGATTTTAGAACAAAATATATCAATTGCCAAGTTAAAATCAAGAGTTTAGGTGGGGATCTGGTGAACATGATTCGCTTCTTGCAGAGATGTCATCTCAGTGGCAACCATAACACATCCCTAGACATTTCCGGATTAATCAATTCAAGACAGGGCAGATCAATACAGGACGGCCTATCCCAATAATGGCTATCTCCACAAGTTATCTCAGACCTTTTGTTCAAAGTGGCTATTGACAGATCACCTAACATCTGTGTCAACTTGTTAACTAAGAGCAAGGTCAGAGAAAGTAGCTCTGGGCATTAATATTTTGAGGGATTCAAGTCAAGTCAAATCAAGTCAAGTTATCTTTATGAATATCCTTACGGATAAATTATATGCTACACACAGCTTATACATTTTGAATACAATGACATGGATTTAGCGTTGATGCAGTTCATTGTGGTTACTCATGGCCCATACCACAGGGCTTGATTTATGGCGATTCGTAGCAGTGAACAGCAGAAGCATTCTGCCATTACACTGACTTACTGCCTCACAGAGTACCTTATGCAATGGATGGATGTCATCCTTTGACCTTCATCATTTTGAGCTATTTCTTCACAATGGCAGTTCTATATACAGAGTCAAATGTTGTTAGTTCTTTACTAAATTAAATGTACTTTGCCTGCTTGATACGAGATGCTTACCTTCTCTTGCATTCACAGCTTATACTGCACTAACACAGTACATCCAAACACCAGCAATGACCGAGTTACATTTCTAGGATGTGCGAGCTAACATAAAATTTGTTCATCTTTCCAAGACATCTGGGGTTGAGCTTTTTTTTAAAAACATGTTCACATGTGTTACACAAAGTAGACCAGACCAAAATCAGCAAGGTGCCACTCACTACAAATAGAAGTTATTTGCTAATTATTTTATGATATGACACAAAGATTTCTTTTAATTTCAACAATGCAGTTTGCCATTTCAACTGTGTCTGAATGCAGTTCAAGCTCAAAATTATACTTTCAAAAAGGGTCCACAGTCCAAAGTTTTGAAGGAGCAGTTTGAATTGGATTGTGTCTCTGCGGCCTTATTGTCATTTAGGCAGAAAGCTATCCAAATTCATTTAGTCATTTGATACTGGCATGGACCCACTTTTGTAGGAATTGGTTGTGAAGAAGGTTTTTTTTTCAGTGTGTCTTTTGCAATTTCCTCATTACCAAATAATCAGTGTAGATAAGGTAGCTTTAGTGATATTACTCCTTGTCTGAATGGACGACAGCTTCAGTAGATCTAATTTCAAGGGGGTGTTTCAGCAGTCATTTATCCCTTTAATCACCTACAATGAATTGGATTTTGTGTCTCTGTGGCCTTATTGTCATTTAGGCAGAAAGCTATCCAAATTCAATTAGTCATTTGATACTGATATGGACCCACTTGTGCAGGAATTGGTTGTGAGGAAGGCTTTTTCTCAGTGTGTCTTTAGACACATTTGTGTACAAATCCCTCATTACCAAATAAATGTAGATAAGGTAGCCTGAGTGACATTACTCCTTGTCTGAATGAACGACAGCTTCAGTAGATCTAATTTCAAGGGGGCATTTCAGCAGTCATTTCTCCCTTTAATCACCTACACTGTCCTACAGTGAATTGGATTTTGTGTCTCTGTGGCCTCGTTTTCAGGCAAGGAGGGTCATACGACTTGATTGTGCCCTTAGCAGATCTTTTGCACTAAATTAAGCAAAAACAGCATAGCAGAATCTATATCAGGACAAGTGAAGGCTGAGGTAAAAGTGCATGACATTCAACATGATATTGAGATGTTTTATGGTGTACACTTCAAGATTAAGGTGACTTTTTTTGCCGAAGTAAAAATTTTATGTCTTTATTGTCGAACTTTGATGCCTTTTTTGGTGATTTTTCCAAAGAAAGTTTTCAAATAATGCTCAGCCACAAAAAATGATTTATGATATAGCAAACACCTTAATCTAATGCCTGAGGAACTAATCTCCGCTAATCCATGTATTCAGTGGCCAATTTTAGAATATTGGATTCCTGACTCTTTGAAAATTATTCCAAAATTTTGATCAAGAGCGTATGTGGGTCACTATCTCCTTTATCAACATTCAGGTATTTTATCATGTGAATAGTTCCACTTTGCAGCTGATAAGGACAAGAAGAACCACCCAATTATACAAGTTCTTTTCCATTCCTCTCATAATCAGAGTGTGTTTGTTCATCAAATCTGATCTCTTGGACTAAGACACCATATAGAACAGTATTTATAACATAGAAAGATATTTATTTATTAAGTTTACTACGTTAAATGAGTTTGTATTTGGTAAAGCAATCTGTCTATTGGAAGATGAATTGCCCAAGGGCAAGGGGCACACGATGTGAACAGAATGTTGCCAACTTCATATCTTGACGTTGCTTCGCAAATTAATTAACAGACCTGTGCATTACGATGTTGCACAAAGTTGCCGCCATGCCGAAGTGCCCATTGGAGCATTGTACATAGTGAAAGGCATTCATTTTCCTTTAGTTGTTAGTTATAATTTCTCTTGAGAATAATGATGACTTTTAAATGAGGCATACATATATAATAATTATTATTGTACCAATAATAAATATGTTGGCATCATAAGTGACTCGATACTCCTTGGCACTGCAACACCAGATCTTCGGCGGATTATGATTAATAGGCAAATGTCACTCCAAAGAAAGGTCAAATCATCAAAAGAAGTTTCTTCATGCAGAAAAATGTTGAAATTATACTAGATTGTAGTTTTGAATTTGTGTGCATTAAATCTGAAAAAGAAAGACGATTGACTATACTATAATATAGTTTTGAATCTGCTTCCAGTAGCATATTTGTCAAGCGGCATAGCTGCAATCCCTTAATATAATCATGAAAAATTACTTTCATAATTTTTTTTCAGAAAATGGTCAGGGATCTAGCTGATAGATTGTTCCACATGCAGAATGCTGGAATCAAAACGGACGCAACTTTCATGGTCCAGGATGTTGAGTTTCAGTGTCACACCCTTGTGATATTCGCGCATGGTGGGCCACTGGCCGACCTGATTGTGGAAAAGAAAAGAACAACCAACATCCAGGATATCTCTCCTAACACTTTCCGTATGATTATGCAGTAAGTTTCTACATCATGATCTCGTAATATTTGCGTCTGGCGGGCCTTTGGCCGACCTGATTGTGGAAAAGAGAAGGAGAACCAACGTCCAGGATATCTTTCCTAACATTTTCCGTATGATTATACAGTAAGTTTCAGTGCCTTGATCTTGTGAAATTTGCGCATGGTGGGCCACTGGCCGACCTGATTGTGGAACAGAGAAGAATAATCAAGATCCAGCATATCTCTCTCCTAACACTTTCTGTATGGTTATGCAGTGAGCATAACTATTTTGTCAACTTTTCGAATAGCTCATTTATAACTGTACTGAATTAAGATTTCATTTGACCTCAGAAATCTGTTGCATAATTATATATGTGAAAAAGTTCAACCTCAGGTCTATTCCAAGACATCTGGTATAGTCCAGGAGCCAACCCAGAAAAAGTGACTTAGTTTTTGAGTTAGTTTGCATCATGAGTGCACCACTTGAATTTTGTACCATATTTTAAAAGAAACCACTAAGTGTGGAAGTATCTGGAACTTTATTCCACTCTCTGTTATCTCTGTGAAAGGTGTGGGATAGGTCTTAGGATACATGGGATACATGGCTTTTTAAACACACTAGCATAATACCCGTGAAATGGGGGTGGGAGAGGGGCAAGATATTAAATATTAATTTTGAACATGAATTTATAGTAAGATATAATATATATATGTGTACCACAAAACCTCAGCTAAAGTATCTATACTATTTTATTACATGATAACTATGATGGAGCAATGCTGATTGGCCAAAATCAGTCACATGACGCCATCATAAAACTCATATTGCATGGTTAGAGTGCAATTTGAATTTTTATAAAAAAAATTCCAAATTTTTTTTTTCCCAATTATTTTTTATATTTTTTATTTTACTAAAAAAAAAAAATTCCCTTTTATAACCGAATTTTTTTAGATAAATTTTATTGGGAGCATGGTGGTCATGTAATAAAACAAATACGGCGCTTATTATCATGCAATATAAAAATTTACTTGCACTAATAAATTCATATTGAACGAGGGCGCAGCCGTCGTTCAATATGATTTTCTCGTTCAAATAAATTTTCATATTGCACTCATATCATGCCGTATTTGTATAATATCAAACCATCGTATCATGACAAACCCAGATTCAACCATTACTCTTTGCTAGCTTTGTAGTTAAAGCCAGTATAACAGCAGAAACAGCACAGATTGTGCATTGAAAACAGGGTTGTTTGACGGGCCTGGGTCTGCTGCTTGAGGGGTGAGCCAGGGGGCAGAGCTTAACCCCAAAACTGGAAGGGTGTATTGCAATTTCACACCTTTTCCACAAATTTTCAATACAAATCATGCTTCAGGATTGCATTTGAAAAGGAAACAGATTTGACTTGTTGATTTACTTGGTTAACATTGCCACATGCACTTTTTGAGCTGTTTTGGAAAGCTGGATACACGAAAATGAATTATGGCTAAAAATAGCAAGTGAACTTCAGTAAAAGTGGTGGTTTATTACACTTTTTAAATCTCTGATCGAGAAAATCTTGTTTGTTCTGACATTAACAAGACCTCACTGGATCCCGAGACACATGATTATTTGGGGCATCCCAACAGAAACCCATATAAGCTATGATATACAAAAAATGATAGAGAGAGAGAGAGAGAAATTCTTTATTTACGTGAAATGGGCTCACATTCTAGCCCCCAGCCCTCTTGGGCTTACAATTCACTTCAAAAACAATAATACATCAAAATAACAGAATTTTCGTTGAATAATACAAATTTGAATTAAATTTGAAATGATTTGTTGATATACATAACTTCAAAATGCATTATTTGCATTACAGCCAGCCGCAGCCAGCTACTAATTTGGCTGGCCAGCCATCTCCCTTGAATTGTCCGGCTAAGCAGCTAGCCAGCCAATTTCTTTGGCAGCAGCCAATTTTCATATTTTAAATTGGATCCCATGTCTAATTCTGTTCCATTGTCTCAGTAGAAGGATTTTCTTTTAAAAATTGGTTTATTCTAAGTATATTGGAGACAGTTTTGCTGTGCTGTGTCATTTTATTATTTATTTGCACAATAGTGTACAGAAAATAGTTCAATAGAGAAAATTAAATATTATTCTTGTCTTTCATTGCAACAAAATAAATAAAATACACCAATTCTTCATTCTAGAACCCTTTCAGGATCATAATTCCATTCGTAGAATAAATCAGACAGTCCAATTCTTCTTTCGAGGACCCTTTCAGGATCATAAGTCCATCCCGACAAGTCACAAGTTCACCTAGCATCATGGCATGGTCATGGAAATCTGAATTTTCTCTTCTGATATCTTTCTTCTTCTATAGTATATCCATCCGCTGAGGAACCACCTTTTGTTGAAGTGTTAATTGGAATCGGAAGTTACGCAAATTTTCCACCAAATTATTGCAAAGAGCATTACATTGTAAGGGCCATTCTAGCCTGGACAGTTCTCCCACTGATTCCGTCTGTGCAGGAGTTCCATAATCATATCTTTGATGTTGCGGCTCCATTTGGTTTTGGGGCCGGCTGGCCAGAGAAGGGCATTTACATACCGTGTCCTCATCTTCAGTCTCGCACAACGTGCAGGTAGCTTTTGGACTTCTGCTCATCTTTTAGAAGTTAGTCTCGAGTGGGTAGACTCCGAAAAGTAGATTTGCCCTAATGTTGGCCCTCCTTGTGGATGAAAAACTGAACTTGCAGGTGTCTCAGATCATGTGTGGTTTCCTTTTCTGACAGAGTTGCAGGTCGAGCTGCTGGAGACTCATTTTCTTGACTGCTTCTTCGAGTTGATTGCTATGCCAGACACTTTGATACACCCCTTACATCCATACTTCTCACCAATAAATCGTAATATGTTTCTTGAAGTCAGGTTAAGTTTCGAGTGCATAGACTCATGGATTTGTGCAATAACCTCTGATCATTCCATAAATCCAAGATTTTTCGAGTCAACAGTCCTTCTGGGCAGTTTTACGGTATTTGCACTCGGCCGATTTTTCGTCTTTAAGCAATTACTCTGAGAAAAGTATGACAGGTACACAGAAATTTGTCTTGGTGGCAGTCTTGCACAATATTGAAGTATATGTGTACCAAATTTTACCTTGCTACGATGCTTACTTTTGAAACAGTAGGCGATTTATGACCAATTCTTGCACTTTTTTGTGTCTCATATTTTTATGGCAACACAGAAAAGCAAAGGCAGGCACTTGTGATTCATGTTAATGATGCCTGTCTAGACCCATGTCTTGGGCATAAAATACAATAGGTTTCATCTGAATAACTTATATACAACATGACTTGGGTCCTAAAATGTAAAAAATGGCAGATGTCAAAAATTTGGTTTTCGATGTACCATCAGTTGCTTTATATGCTGTTATGAGTAGGTATCAAAGAATGTGTATACTGTTTGTGTTAATTTTGAAGCTTGAGACATATCTCAAGGTAAAACTGAAACATTTGTTTCACTAACCATAATTGGTTTTCAGAATGTGAGGCTTGAATGTGATGTCAAAAAAAGCATGTCCTCTCCAACCCATAGAAAAAACACTAAGTGTTTCGTAGGAAAAACAAGCTATTTGTGTATCTTTTGCTCAATCATGTGCCTTTACAAGTATGTGACAAATACAAGTTAAAAAGATATCCAGGCCATGTTCATACATTTTCTTAGAAATTAAAATCCATGATGTCAAAAAAATGTCCTCTCCAACCCATCAGAAATTTTGGCCGAAACGGCCATGGTTATACAAACTAAGTAAACCTGGATGCCTAAAAAGGGTTTTTATAAGTATTGAAAATGTCAAATATATTATCTTTTGTTATCTATTACACTATTTTGAGAAAATCAAAATTGAGAAAAAAGTTGATTTATTTGTGTCATATATTGATATAATTGTAATTTTTCACTATTAACTGAATGACTTTAAAGGATAATAACCAAATATCTTGCTAATGGAGCCATCAAAGATGATTTTTCCAAAGGTGCCTGATTTTTGGTCATTTTCGGCGGTTTTTTGCTCCAAAACACTATGTTTGACACAGCCGAAAACCATGAGTTTCAATCGTACAGTAACAAAACTTGACATAGGGTTAATAGGATACCTAGGGATTATTAACCATGGAAATCATGTGTCTTTTGAGACTAGTACCCTACTCAACAGAAACTTTCACGGTAATGGCAAGCCAGATTTCTGTAATTTCGTAATAAAAATGGTTTAAAAAAATTGTGGCGTGTTTAATCAAAATTTAAGTTTTGTATGGGTTTTGATGTTCCTATGCAACAATGTGACTTGATTTCCAAGAATAAGAATGGGTGAAAATTGTTTCTGGATGGATATTTTTCCTGATAAACAGTTTTTTCAAGAATCAACCCTTTTTTTTTAAGTAGCGGTATTTTGGTAGTAAACCACCAAATCACTCCAGTCCTCTTTGATTATAGAAACAGTAATATGTTAATTTTATGATAGAATGATGGAAATTCTCAAATTTCACACTTTATTTTGACCCCCCGTGAGACAATCTGAGTGCAAATACTGTAAAACTGCCCTTCTGGAAATAATGTCCACAAAATTCAGTTCATGTAGCAGGAGAGGGAGGATACCAGATCTTGTCTGACTCGGCAGTCACCACTAATGTTTGGTTGCTTTTCTTTGGTCGGCTATCTAGGTCCCAGGTTGGAGAACCATAATTATAAAGCATAATTCTGGCCTAAATACATTTTGCTAACCATTCTCCTTGTAAGCCTAGCACAATTAACAATAAATGAGTTCATGCTCTTGATATGCCTGAAACCACAAAGTTGAAACCTTGAATGGTTCATGTGTAAAAGTTGAATTTCTTCCAGATTTCTCTACACTGGAGAATGCACAGTCAGCCCATGTAATGCCTTTGAACTCTTGCATGCTGCCAAGAAATTTGGCATCCCAGCACTTGAAGATCAGTGCGTGACAATTGGAGCAACAAAGCTGACTGAGGACAATATTTTGGCTTATACCCAAGAAGCGATCGATTTTGATTCCAAGGAATTCCTGTCTTCCTGCAAGGAATATGCCAAACAGAATACCAAGACAATTGTCCAGCAACCGGCATTCAAGGATGTATCTGTTGAAGTGCTGGAGATGATCTGTAGCCTTGACGGGACCAACTTGGAGTTGGAGATATTTGCTGCGTGTGTGGGTTGGGCAGAGGAGGAATGCAAACGCAAAAAGTTGGAAGAATCATCAGAAAGTATCCGGACTGTGCTGGGAAACGTTCTTGAAAAAATCAAGTTTGAGGATATGGATATGGATGACTTCATTGAATTTGTTGTTCCTGAGGGAATTCTGACGGATGAGGAAGTGGGTCAGTTGATTAACGCGTGGCAGAAAGACAAGAATAAGAAACACTGGAAAGAAATCCAGGTTTGTATGCACATAAAATTAGATGCATTATAAACATAATTGGTAGTGTAGCAACCAGTTTGATTATCCCTTCAGTGCACTATTACCACACATTGGTCTTTTAAATTTTTTGAGAAGTGTTGGAGAGTGAGGCACAATGCTTTATAGAGAGTGCACGTTTCCATGTGACATGTACGTAGGGTTGCCATGACAACAATGTAATAAGATGGGACCTGTATATTTTATCGTATGACCTCTTGGCTACAATATCCGGCATGGTTAGATAAAATTTTGAATTTTCCTCAGGCCAAGATATTTTCTCAAAAAAGAGATGTCAAACAGCTAATTGTGCCCTGACCTAGGGGATCCATGAGCCATTGAATGGGTCACCATGTGCCACCATTAACGCAGCCAACAATCATAAAAATTTTAAAAGATTCATTTTCAGTCAATTAAGTACTACATTTAATAATAAAGAAAAACTATGTAACCACTAAAATTATCAGATTAATTTTTACATGATCGTTTTTTTGCAGAAAATTCACTTAAATTTTTCAGTAAATTAATTTTCATTGCCTAAATAAATGTGTAACATATTACAGGAACTTAGTAAATTTAAGGGAAACCATTTTGACATTAACTCTCACTTCTGAATTGAGGGCTTTTGACACCATTGGCCACTCAACTTTTTTAATTTCAAAACCATCTTTAGAAATATTTCTCTAGGAGGGATATGTTTTTTACATTATCACACTCACAGGCCATGATCTCTTGAATTGAGAAAGTGACTTTAACAGTCTGACATGTGATAGCAAAATAAATTGTTAAGACTAGAAGTTCTTTATCAAATAAAGGTTATTATTCATTTTAAGAAACAGAGATCTTTTGCGTGTTTTATGAAACACTTGCTTTTCCATGAAGACATCATTTCTCCATGTACAAGTAAAACGTTTCTGCGAATTGTGATTAAAAAAGAGAAAATCTCATAATTCCAACTTTTTTGTAAATGTTTCATTAAAAAAAAAAAAAAAAATCATTTTATCCTGTAATTGATTAAGCATGTATCATCACTCAGCTTGTGGAATTTGCTCAGCAATACAACAAATAATCATTTATAATTATAAAAATTAACGTGCCTGGTAATATGCTGACTGGACATGTTTCTTTTCACTTCAGGTGGAAATTTTCAATCCTTCATCAGATTATTGCTTTGTCACATTTCTGCCATTGCACACCAGAATAAGAGACATCAACAAGATGAAGATATTCAACAAAGGCGAATTGCAAGGTCAATGTGATCATTTCAATCTTGGATATTTGAATGCTAATGGATTATTGGAAACAGTATCTGACAGCACAGCACTAGCTTCCATCATAGAAGAAGGAGAAGATAGCATAAGGTTACGGGTCAATGAAATGACATGCAGAGTCAAGGACAGCAAGGCCCGGTGGGAGATCCCTGTGACTTTTACTTATGATGACTTGTTTGATGAAAGAACAGATACGGTGATCAGAAGGCACATGGCAATACATTGGGAGACAGAAGATTATGATATTAGATCTGCAAAGATTGAAGACCCAGATCCTTTCATCCCTGGATCCACATTCATTGTCACTGCTGAACCTAAACGTAGATAAATGAAATTACACAACTTTTCAACCAATCAAAATATCTATTAAAAAAATCAAATATTGATCAAAATTATTAAATATTCATAACTATTTGATTGATTTATTTCTTCCAAGAAAAAAATGGTTTTTATGATATAATTTTAACGAAATAAAGTTTTAAGATAATCATACTTATTTGATTAATTTATGGTTCTATAAGCTGGTATAGGGAACCCCAAAAGGTTCATTATCAACGTTGTAAAAATGATCCAACAGCAAACAAAAACAACTCTTAGATAATCCAGCTGCACTGTACTCCCACAATGGAACCCTTTTCTCTCAAGTTGAGAGCATATTGTTCCATCATACTTATAGGGCCTTCTCACCAGTGTTGAACTTATCAATTCAATTGAACTCTTAAAAATTTGCTGTGGGTTCTTTATATATATACCATTAAGAACCTTTTGCTTAATAGTGTGTGATACATTTACTTCAAAATGAGGGAAGCAATTTCTTAGATCAATTGTTAATTGGATTTTCTGTCTTGTTGTCAGAAAATAAAATCCTGCATTTTTGATTGCTCAATCTGATGTTGGCTCATTTGCTATGGATTTTATTGTTTTTGGTGATATGAGTTAGCTTAAGTGTCATTTCTCCTTGACAGTAATCCTGCATTTTTGATTAGGGTTGCAAAAAAATCCGATTTAAATCAAAAAATAAAAAATAAATCGGTTTTATTTGATTTAAATCGGATTTATTTGATTTAAATCGGATTTTAAAAAATTTAAATCAGATTTAAATCAAGCAGTCTTATTTTTTCAAATATAATATTTTTCGAAGAAATTGAAGTCATAATAAATGATAGACTGTTCTTAATTAGGTCTTCTGTAATGGAAAAAATTTCTTTCACTCCCCAAAAGTCATGTAATCAAGTTGAAATTTGAAGTTGCAGATTGTTAATATTTTTTACTTTTCCCAGCTGCAATAAATTCCCTCAGAATTTGAATTTAACATCAATTCAAGTGTGGTATTTTGTCAACTTTTAGGACCAACAATTACTAGGAATGACCGATGAAATAGGAAATGTTTTACTTGGCTTCCAAAAGAGACTTAACAGGGCTTAATCCTATTTCGAAGACGCTATTTTTGAATACGTAAAAGCCACTGTCCATAGAATATCATACTTTGGAGCAAAGGAATGATTGAAATTACTATCGATGACCACAGAATCAATATTTTATAATTACTATTATAACACCTTACGCATGTAAGCTCTTCTCTGATTGGCTGAAGTCAGGTCACATGACATGAGTCAGAAATGACTGATGATGACCCAGCAAAGGAACTGTTGACCAGTCAACAGTACCTTTGGAACTGTTGACTGGAACAGTAGGGTACTGTTGCCCAGTTCTTGCAAAAAAAAAATTGCAAAAAAAAAAAAATTCCAAATGAAAAAATTCCATAAAAAAAGATAGAAAAAAAAAATTCCAAAAAATAGAAAATTTCTGAAAAAAATATTTCTGAAAAAAAAAAAAAATTTTCCGAAAATTTTTTTTTTGTTCTTGCACTTGGGACGAGGTGTTATAAACAATTATTGACTGGTGTATTCGGGCAACAGTTCAACCTGTTTGACCCTCGTGAGTGGCCTCGGGCAACAGTAGGTGACTATCACTCCCTCGGGTCAAACAGATTGAACTGTTGCCCTCATCACTAGTCAATATTTGTATAATTTTTGTTATTGTTGTTTTCGGTTTTAATGAGTGCTACTTTTGGCATGAGATTAGGAATTTGTCGCATGAGAGAGGATTGCTGTTTAAACCGGGTTAAAGTAAGCCAAAAACCACCCCGATATCTCCATCGTAGCAGTGATCCCTTAAGTGTGAAGGTGTCAACTGATCCATTATAGCATTTATATGCAAAATATTTGCAGGTTTCTAACATATAGTCGTTTTCAATAAACATCATTGATAAAAATCACTGATTTAATTCACCATTTAAATCAAATGATTTTAAATCAAATGATTTAAATCAAGTAACCCTGTTTTTGATTGCTCAATCTGATGTTTGCTCATTTGCAATGGATTTTATTGTTTTTGGTGATATGAGTTAGCTTAAGTGTCATTTCTCCATGACAGTATCAATTCTAATTATCTTTTAAAGTTTTTTGTAGTTTGCATCTCAGATCCAGAGCAAGAATATCTGCTTAGTAATAGCTTTACTCTGCTGCAAACGTATATTGTCACTGGTAACCTACATGGATGGGCACTTCTCAATGATCATTTGCATAAAATATGCATGGGCTTGCATGACATCATCAGTTTATGTGTTGTTTAATGGAAATACTTTTGCTAATGAAATCTGGAAAATTCCTGTCTCTATGTGCTTTTCTGTGGAGATATGTGACATTGCAAATTTATGTCACAAATTATGTGTGTTTCACAGTGAACTGAAACTTAAAATATCTATTTCATCATAATAAGGCATAACACATGCTTTGGAATGAAACCCTGAAAATTCAGCCTGCTACTGCAGGGTCTCAGTGGCTGAATGCATTAAGTGCCTGCCTCCCACCACACAGCCCAGGGTTCAATTCCAGCCTAGGTCAAGCAAAAAATGTATACTTTGATGATTTATATTATGTTTACATGCAGTATTTAATTTGGTTGTTAGAATAGAAATTCAATTATTTCTTGAATATATCAGTTGATATAGGAACAGAAATTATGTTTTCAAGATACACAAAACTTGAGAACTTATGGACAACCAGATTATGGAGTTTAGGAGAGGTAGTGCATCTCTCTCTGCTTCTTGGAATTGGTTTTTGTTTCCCAACTAATCTTTGTTTCCTAACAGAGTCCGCGAAAAGTACTTTTGACACACAGGACATTCGGGCAGGTAGATTCTGAATTTTACCTGCCCGAATGAAATCTTATCTGCCCGAAATTCAAGTTTCAATATTCCAAGCAGTTTTTTAGAGCTTCAAAAATATGAAGTTATTGCAATCTGCATGTTAATCATTAAAAGCCTAATGACCCATTGGTGAGTTTAGGCCTACCATTATATACATGTATTGCACAAATCTTGCATTGAACATAACGTCGTTGCTATTTTTGCAAGACCAAGTAGGTTTAATTTCAACTTAGGCCTATAGGCTATTCTTCTTTTTTTTTTTCAAGCCAAAAGATGCATCCTCAAAAACAAACGTTGATAAAATATTTTTAGAAAAACAGACAGAGATGCCTGTTCTCCTTATGCTTTATCCTTTATCCTTTGTTAATTAAAATTGATTCCAATCTGTAAAATGTGTGGTGTATTTCACTGCTATTATAGAAAACCCGCCAGGACCCCTGCTAATAATGGCTAGTTGTTGCAGCCTAGCAGGGCCTCATATCATTTGTGGAAACCATTGAACCAGAATTCAATTCAGATGAACATTGTTAATTGCAATTTGGTGAGCTATTGACACTTGCTATATCTAATTGCAATCCATTTGACACTTCTGTCACCAATTTGTGTCATTGATGTTTGTCAATTGCACTGGAGATTTCAAAGGCCTCTGCTAATTGCATGGGTTGCTGTATCAGCTCATTGACTCTCCAGCTAGCCCCTCGGACATTTGGGCAGGTAACCACTTTATTTTTGCCGGTCACACGCTATTTTTGCCGGTTTTGACCGGCAAACCGGCACTTTTCGCGGACTCTGTTTCCTAATACCAATCTCAAGGCTAAATCTCCACTGACTCAGTTCAAATAAAGGTTAACCAACACAAGCTGTTTACAGTTCAAGATTCAAGTTAGAAGTGCTTTATTCAAAAATCAGACATTCAAGCTCCAATGCATTTGCTGTTGGCCTTGGCTCTAACAGCCAATCACAACCGGCCATAATAGTGACATCATTAAAAGGGTTCCCTCTCTCGCAAGGGGTGATTTCCAAAGTTTCCCTCCACTGTGGCTAGAGACAACAAGAGTTCATGTAGGGGTCAGACTGGCCCCCTGTGAGGGTGGTCAGTTGACTAGCTAATTACCCCCAGCTAATCAAATATGCAGACCCTGACTTGCACAAAGGCAGTTAGTCTTACCTGTTTGACAGTTGGGCTCTGACAGTTGGCATTTATGCACTTTGTTAAAATTCAAACACAAACAAGTTACAATTATAAAAATATGCTACAAAATTCCCAAAACTATATACATCTTAAATTGACAATATTACAGGCTATTAATACTCGACTTTACACTTGTTACCCCCTCCCCCTAGTGCAATGATTGCATAAGCAGTGCACGTCATACAAGAACATATAAATGGAGATAAAGTCGTAGTACAGAGCTCTATCAATCTGTGCTTATCTTTTGTCAGTAATTACCCCACTCACACGAGTGAACAAAGTCGGCTCAACCTAAGTTAATTAGATCCCGTCCTAATTAATTACAAAAGATATAGCTATTGTCAATAAGGGCAAACAGTACACAGCAAACAATATATATATACTAGGATAATTAATGACAGTCCATCTGTGAAACACACACACTGCAAGGTTATGCCATAAGGTATACATTACATATACATATTTAATAAGATAACATAATCAACAATAATAGTGAACGTCAAATGTGGCATTCGGTCCAAATTGGTCGTTGAACGTGTGTAGGTTGTGTACGTGTGTAAATTAAGTATCCAAAGCATTTCAACATTGGCCAGTGACAAAAATAACAGCCAAGCTTAAGTAAATACTCAATTTTATTGGTAATTTCTCAGACTAACCATAAGCGGACCGGCGAATTGGATTGTGTCTCTACGGCCTTATTGTCATTTAGACAAAAAGCTATCCAAATTCAATTAGTTATTAGTCATTTGATTCTGACATGGACCCACTTTTGCAGGAATTGGTTGTTAAGAAGGCTTTTTCAGTGTGTCTTTTGCAAATCCCTCATTACCAAATAAATGTAGATAAGGTAGCCTGAGTGACATTACTCCTTGTCTGAATGGACGACAGCTTAAGTAGATCTAATTTCAAGGGGGTGTTTCAGCAGTCATTTCTCCCTTTAATCACCTACAATGAATTGGATTTTGTGTCTCTGTGGCCTCATTTTCAGGCAAGGAAGGTCATCCGACTAGATTGTGCCCCTTGCAGATCTTTTGCACTGAATAAAGCAAAAACAACATAGCGGGATCCATGTCAAGACAAGTGAAGGCTGAGGTCAAAGTGTATGACATTCAATATGATATTGAGATATTTTTTGGTTTACACTTCAAGATTAAGTTTACTTTTTTTGCATGAAGTTAAATTTATGTCTATCTTGTCGATCTTTGATGCCATTTTTGGGTGATTTTTCCAAAGAAAGTTTTCAAATAATGCTCAGCCACAAAAAAAAAGATTTATGATATAGCAAACAGCTTAATATCTAATGAATGAGAAACAAATCTCTGCTGATCCATATAATCAGTGGCCAATTTTAAAATATTGGAGTCCTGACTCTTTGAAAATCCAAATTATTCCAGCAAGAGTCAATGATAAAGAGTTAGAAAAGATGTATGAAAGAGCAATTTGGACTGTGTATAATGATTTTGTAAGTCCATACCATGATCTGCTAAAAAGGTCAAACCGTAAAAACATTTGAACTGATACATAAAGTTTTACATGGATTGTTGCCACCACTTGAGGATGATAAGTTTATGAGAAAAACACTAAATCACAACTTGAGAGGTACTAACATGATAGTGGTTCCAAAATATATATGAAACTGTGAAGTTTGGTTTTAATTCTCTTAGAGTAAGTGGTGCTATATGTTGGAACAGAATACCAAAAGCCATAAAAGACTGTGATAAACTTGGGTGCTTAAAGACAGCTCTTTGCAATTATAAATATAAATGCAGATATGGATCATGTATAAGATGTTTCTTTTATGCCTCTCAATAATTGTTGTGTTTTAATGTTTACATGCTTTTACCATATTCTAATGTTTTTAATATTTTACGTTGGTACATACTGTATATATTAATTGTCAGTAAAGACGGTTTTCTGCTCGTGTTTCTTGTTTTATAATTGTAATTCCGACTATAATAAAGTTTTCCTTTTATTTTATCTTTATCTTTAGCATTTTGATGAAGAGCGTATGTGGGTCACAATCTCCTTTATCAACTTTCAAGAATTTTATCAAATATTTTATCATGTTAATAGTTCCATTTTGCAGCTGATAAGGACTAGAAGAACCACCCTATTATACACTCTTCTCTATTCCTCTTATAATCAGTTTGTGGGTAGTTCATAAATTCTGATCTCTTGGACTAAGACACTATAACATAGAAAGGTATTTATTTATTTAAGTTTACTATGTTAAATAAGTTTGTATTTGGTAAAGCAGCCTGTCTCTTGGAAGATGACCTGCCCAAGGGCAAGGGGCACACAATGTGAACACAATGTTGCCAACTTCACATCTTTACGTTGCTTCACAAATTAATTTACAATTGCATTACGATGTTGTACAATGTTGCCGCCATGCGGAACTGCCTATTGGATCATTGTACATAGTGAAAGGCATTAATTTTCCTTAAGTGGTTAGTCATTATTTATCTTGAAGAGGCATGTATAAATAATCATAATTATTGAACCAATAATGCATATCGATGGTGAAAGTGCAAAACCTCGTAAGTCAAAAAAAGCTGTTTTTCAGAAATTGAAAAAAACTGTCAAGTGTCTTTTTTTAAGGTAATGTTTATTGATAAGTGAGTTATGGCCAACTAGATACATAGAAAGTGACAACCTGTTTTAGCAAATTTTTTGTCAGAGGTCATTTACCCCTTGCATTGATGTTACCAGCAGATGTGATTGAAAATGTCGACTTACGAGGTTTTGCGCTTTCACTTTCTACCCGTGCAAAACCTTGTAACTCGATCATTTATCACACTTTAAAGCAACTTGCAGCATTGAATATACTTTCAATCTATGTATATACAGTGAAAATTATAATTTGCCTATGACAGATTGCAATAACAAATTTTATTGAGTGGCTACAATGGAAGAATGAGGAAAATGACATTTTTTTCAAATTTTCGTGCACTCTCTTTTACAAGAGCCTACATCACCAAAACAAATATAGGGAGGTAACATTTTTTTAATCAGGAAACTTGCTGAGAGTCATAAAAAAGTAACACAGTAATTGTTTTTCAAAAAAAAGTTGAAATATCCCACAATATGAGCTCCAAAGTTCTGATTTGAGTTACAAGGTTTTGCACTTTCACTTTTTGAAACATATCGACATACAAGGTTTGGTGAAATCATTCTGTTACCAGTGTGTTACAGCTTCCAAAAATATCAAACTGGCAAGTTTATCAACTGACAAGGTGTATTGGATATTAAAATAGTCATTCCACCAAAAATCTAAAAATAGCAAAATTTTGACATACGAGGTTTTGCACTTTCACCATCGATATGTTGGCATCATAAGTGACTCGATACTCCTTCATGACATCTTTAATGGCACTGCAACACCAGATCTCAGGCAGATTATGATTAATAGGCATAATGTCACTCCAAAGAAAGGTCAAATCTTCAAAAGAAGTTTCTTTATACAGAAAATAGTTGAAGTCATACTAGAATGTAGTTTTGAATTTGTGTGAACTAATCCTGAAAAAAAAAATCTATTATACTATAATATAGTTTTGAATCTGCTTCCACTAGCATATTTGTCAAGTGGCATAACTGCACTCCCTTGATATAATCATGAACAATTACTTTCATAATTTTTTTTCAGAAAATGGTCAGGGATCTAGCTGATAAATTGTTCCATATGCAGAATGCTGGAATCAAAACGGACGCAACTTTCATGGTCCAGGATGTTGAGTTTCAGTGTCACACCCTTGTGATATTCGCGCATGGTGGGCCACTGGCCGACCTGATTGTGGAAAAGAAAAGAATAACCAACATCCAGGATATCTCTCCTCAGACTTTCCGTATGATAATGCAGTAAGTTTCTATATCAAGATCTTGTGATATTTGCTCATGGTGGGCCATTGGCCGACTTGATTGTGGAAAAGAGGAGAATAACAAACATCCAGGATATCTCTCCTAACACTTTCCGTATGATTATACAGTAAGTTTCAGTGTCTTGATCTTGTGATATTTTCGCATGGTGGCAAATTGGTGGGCCATTGGCAGACTTGATTGTGGAAAAGAGGAGAATAACCGACATCCAGGATATCTCTCCTAACACTTTCCATATGATTATGCAGTAAGTTTCAGTGTTTTGATCTTGTGATATCCGCGCATGATTGGCCACTGGCCAACTTGATTGTGGAAAAGAGAAGAAGAACCAACATCCAGGATATCTCTCCTAACACTTTCCGTATGATTATACTGTAAGTTTCAGTGTCTTGATCTTGTGATATCCGCACATGATTGGCCACTGGCCAACTTGATTGTGGAAAAGAGAAGAATAACCAACATCCAGGATATCTCTCCTCACACTTTCCGTATGATAATGCAGTAAGTTTCTATGTCTTGATCTTGTGATATTCGCGCAATCGCGCATGGTGGGCCTTTGGCCGACTTAATTGTGGAAAAGAGAAGAAGAACCAACAATGTCCAACATCCAGGATAACTCTCTTCACACTTTCCGTATGGTTAAGCGGTGAGCACAACTATTTTGTCAACATTTTGAATATCCCATTTATAACTGCACTCCCGAGACACATAATTATTTGGGGCACCCCAAAAGAAACCCATGTAGGCTATGATTTACAAAAAAGTATGAAGTGATAACTTCAAAATGCATTATTCGTA
This sequence comes from Platynereis dumerilii, assembly GCA_026936325.1. Lineage (NCBI taxonomy): Eukaryota > Metazoa > Annelida > Polychaeta > Phyllodocida > Nereididae > Platynereis > Platynereis dumerilii. Next base: position 5,677,573 of record JAPTHN010000004.1, read on the forward strand.
GCCAGCTACTAATTTGGCCAGCCTGCCATCTCCTGTGAATTGTCCAGCCAGCTGATTTTCATATTTTAAGTTGGGTCCCTTGTCTACTTCTGTTCCATTGCCTCAGTAGAAGGATTTTCTTAATTTGGTTTATTGGAGTCAGTTCTGCTGTGTGATTATTAGACTTCACCTATTACATAGGTGAAGTTTTTTGTTTTCGTAAGTATTATTATTATTTTTCCAGACAAAAATTTCTTCAAAAAAATCTAAAAAAAATCACATATGGAGTATTACATGACCATATTACACTGTAAAAATCGGAATGACCTTGACCCATTTTTCAAGGTCACAGGCTTCTTCAAAGTCAGTTTTTCCACTTACTTTAAGTGATCATAGCACACAAAATTACAGGCAAATTTCATTTTCCATTTTAATTACTTGTCTTACATGTATATTACATAATCTGACCCAATTTCAAGAAAGTAGGTCAAGGTCAATATTGTACAGGTGCCATTTCACTCTCAGAGGTTTGCGCACGGGATGTCAAAATCCGCAAGTCACAGAGTTACAACCATGACACCAAAAGTTGCCCGAATGACTTACGCATTGCGGAAAGAACTTTGGTGATGATGCCACACTTAGTTTTTGAGTTACGTAATTTTAAAGATTGACCGCGTCGTCAAAACAGGTGACCTTGGGTGTCTCACCTTGAAATATCGATTTTAGGCCATAACAATGTATAGTGAACCCCCCCAAAGTAGCCCCCAAAACGCCCATACCCACCTTCAAATTTGACCTTGACCTCATTTTTCAAGGTCATTTGGCCCGTCAAAGTGCGAAAAGTGCTAATTTCCAAAAATTCTGAAAACTATGTTTTTTTCATGATATCACTTTGATATTTTTTCTCAAGACAGACAAAAATATGCAAATTTAGGATATGCAATCCAAAGTCCTGTAACATTTTTCCTTAATTTTCTACAAAATTCCAAATATTGCATACCGGAGAATTTGGAAAAATGACAAGTTATCGCGTTTTTGACGAGGAAATATCGATCCGAGAGTGTTACCATAATGAATTGACCCCCCTATTTTCATGCACTGCCATTCTGAACATCTTATTGGTTTTGACCTAGAAAATGATTTTCAAGGTCAAATTCAAGGTCAAATATGACAAAAAATTTTGCGTTTTTGACATGTGATTTTTTTACACAGACAAGGAATCAAGATATTGTTACAAAAATGCCAGACATACTTGCTACAATAGTCTAGAGGCATCGTGTAAATTTTCAAGGTCCTCGGATTGACCTACGTCACACCGTAAAGGTCATAAGGTCAAAAAATGAAGGAAAAATTTAGGATCTTTTTTCACATTTCTCAATTATAGCGTTATTTCAATCGGCCCTAGCTTCGGTCCTAATTAAGTTACAGCAAATCTGAAAATAGATTTGGCCAAATTCTTCTCTAGTTTCCATATATTGAACATTTTGTCGTAGCTCTGACGGTTTAAAAGATCGCTGGATCCTGAAAATTTCATGTTTTTTGTCAAATTTTCACAATTTATCAATTTTTTGACAGGGACGGAATCATCGTTTTGTGATGAACCTGTCTAGACATATTTCTAACTTCTATTTACATAATCCTGCCAACTTATATATATCCTCATAGAACCGTTTTGGTTCTAGAGTGATTTCAAGTTAAAACTGCATATTTTCAGGAATATCTTAAAGGCCATATTTCTGAGTTGTACCATCATTTCAATCAGCTCTATATCCGGTCCTATTTAAGTTACAGAAAATCTGAAAACTGATTCGAAAAGCACGCTTTCACCTCTAGCTGGCATATTTGAAGATTTTGTCAGAGCTCTGACGGTTAAAAAGATCGCCGGACCCTGAAAAATTCACGTTTTTTGTCAAATTTTCACAATTTATCATAGTTTTCACAAGGAAATAATCATTTTATTTCAATGAAGCTATCTGAGCATATTGTCATCTTTCGTTTACATAAAACTGGCAAGTTATATATGTTTCCATTGAACCGTATTGGTTCTAGAGTAATTTTAAGTTAAAAAGTACATTTTTTCAGTAATTTCTGAAGTCAATATTTCTGAATTGTACCATTATTTGAATCAGTCGTATCTCCGGTTCTGATAAAGTAACAGAGAATCTGAAAATAGATTTGGAAAGCCAAAATTCTGCTCTAGCTTTTATATTTGAACATTTTCTTGTATCATGGGCGGATAAAGAGATCGCCGGACCCTGAAAATTGTATGTTTTCAGAAATTGCAGTCATTTCCAAATGTTTTCAGGACTAGAAGTACTTTAGCCAAGAAATTCCTAAAATTCCAATATGAGAACGGTGCCAGTTTCAATCAGCAGTAACTCTGATTGATGTAACTGGTTGATGTAACTGGTTGATGTAACTGGTTGATGTAACTGGTTGATGTACTGGTTCATGAACTGGTCCATGTACTGGTCAATGTACAGGTCAATGTACTGTCCATGCACTGTCCATGTATTGGTCCATGTTATTCTCTATATATATATTCATGAAGTTCAAATCCTCCTCTTGTTTTCATTCTCTGAATTTTTTCTTGTAACTCTGGCGATTTAAAAGATCCCCTGTCCCTCAGAATATTTTTGAGTCAGTCAGTGTATCAGTCAGTGTATCAGTCAGTGCATCAGTCAGCGTATGGCCACAAACCGATTGAAATGTTTCAGTAAGGGTTTATTGCAGGGTTTATCGGTCTGCTGACTATATGTCACATCACGACTAGTCCATGGACAGATTGTTTATATGTACTTTCAAATATCTGTGCACACTATGTACATTTTAATTTACATGCAAAATTACAGGTAATAAAAATTGATAATGCATGTGATATGATTTAGCATGATATTGCAAGTGATATTGTATGTTTAATACATTGCATGTAACTTTGCGTGTGACACTTCATAATATTTCAAGTGATATTTTGTGTGATATTGCATATTACATGTGCAAGACATGTGCAATTACATTCATGTTTAAGTTCATGTTTAAGTTCATGTTCAAGTTCATGTTCAAGTTCATGTTCAAGTTCATGTTCAAGTTCATGTTCAAGTTCATGTTCATGTTCAAGTTCATGTTCAAGTTCATGTTCATGTTCAAGTTCATGTCCAATGTTATTTCCAATGTCAGTTCCAATATCATTTCCAATATCATTTCCAATATCATTTCCGTGTTTTCTCACTTTCATTTCATTGCCAATAATTACTATGAAAGGTGAAGTTTTGTCACCGCATCGCGGTTACCCGATTTCTAGTTATTGTTTATTTGCACAATTGTGTACGGAAAATAGTTTAATACAGGAAATAATAACATATGGCATTGTAAAAGTCATATCTAATCAATTTCTTTGTCTGTTTGGCATTGTATGACATGCATGCATATTTGGCAAAACACGGAACTTTCTAAATTGTTCCAAATTTTCAAGACTGCCATTTTTCACACAGATTCGTCCCGTTTTAAAACAAGGTAGAATTAAACATTTTCTTAACAAAGCTTTATTCAATTCTAAGCTGATAAAGACGGTCATATATTGCCCTGTATACAGTGCTTAGTTTACAGCTGAAAATTCGAATAGATACAGCTGTGGGGAATCTGGCGGCAAAGCCCACCGCCGCCAGGGGTGCTGCCGTCGCTGGCAAGCGGCGCATGCGCAGGGCCAGCTACGGCAGAAGCAATGGAGACAACGAACTGACAAGATGTGTATTTGGACTCTGTAGATTTGGTATCGTATTGTATGGTATTAGGGAATAAATGTTTCCCACAATTGGTGTCAGATAGTGAACGGTTCCCGAGGTTATTCGGCTCCTTTCTGAGAAGTTTGCACAGCTTTTCAGGCTTCGTTTTTGGTGTGAATTCCGACATTTTCGGTTTTTGCATTGCTCAGTGCTTGGCTGCTGTTTTGACAGCAATGGCGGCCAGGCCATTTTCGTAAATTCGGCGATTTTCCGACTGAATTTACGATATTTTCGTGGGTTGTCTCCACCTAAATGTGGTGGTATTTCATTAGAAATATTGTTTCCTTGTATTGTGCGAAGTTTGGGTAACTGAAACTTCGTAGTTTTTGTGTATTCATTGATTTACTTTGCTGTCTCTGGGCCCAGTCTAGCATGTGAAACACGTGCGTTTCAGTCTGGGTCTATTTTTAGAAGTTAGCTGGCCTGCATCACTGCTAATTTAGCATTGTAGCTCATTGTTGGTTGACAGGCTTATTACTAATATATTGTCGTTTGTCTTCTCAGTTTATTGCTTCTCAGGTTATTTTCTGTAGCTTAGTGTATATGTATTGTTGAACTTCGTTTTTTTTTCATAGATTTCAGTTTGACAGTGCCTTACTTGGGTCCTTCCATATTTTTGGAGGGGGAGGGCCTGCATGGTTTGCTGATATTTGAGTTTGTGTATTGTGACTCAAGTTTTGTAGCTCAGGCCATGGAATTCAGGTCAGGAAATTCAATTCTGACCTGACTTGGGTTACATGTCTGGGATTGCAGGACTTTGAATTGTATATGTGCGTTGAATGTATTGCCCGTAGCACCGTGACTTGGAGTGACTTACCTTCAGTGACTTGCTTTAGCGACTTGGCTTAAGCAATTTGACTTTAGCGACTTGACTTCAGCGACTTGACTTTAGCACCTTGACTTTATCGACTTGACTTTGGCGACTTGACTTTAGTGACTTGACTTTAGCACCTTGACTTCAGCGACTTGACTTTAATGACTTGAGTTTTATGATCTAATTAGATTTTGTTTTTCTGTTTTCTAGTTTGTTTTGCTGGTTCTTTAAAATTTTTTGGAGGGGGAGAGCAGGTAGAGTGGTCTAATCCAGTGATCATAATCGGATCGCACAACATCCCTTGACTTGTTGGTAGATAACTTGTAGTGGTGTGGTGGTTTGCGGGGCACGGCTTCGCCCTTGAATTATCATGGCGCCAACTAATTTGCAAACGGCATCCCGGGATCAGCTGCGCGAGATACCGCTAGTTGGACCGGCGCGCGCCGAGATGATAATCCGGACACGTGAAACGCATGGCGTGTTGACATTGGAGCTCTTGAATCGGTACATCCCACAGGGGGGGCACTGGGATTCTTTACATGCCCAAGGGATCATTGGTTTCGGGTCCCCTGAAAGAGAGTTCTTTTTGTTTGAGGCGACCAGGGACCATAGTTACACGGTTGAGAATGAATCCAATCACATGTCGGCATCAGAATATAGAGAGTCGTTGGTTATGGAAAGATCTAGTGCTGGAGATTCATCCGATGAACACGATGGCCAGTCCGTCGTTAGTTCAGGTGGAGTCTCGTGTACGCATATGGCCCAGCGGGCCTTGGAAAAGGCCAACGAGACAGAGCGGTTGGTCTTATATCAGAAGACTCAATTGGAGCTTTTTGTAAATGAGGCACATAACGCGATGCGTCAAGAGGTAGGCGCGGTAAAAGGAGAACTGAGACAATCTATGAATAAAGTTGATCATGCCCTCGGTCAGCTGTCAGAGCAGGTAAAACGGTTGTCCTTAAGTAGGAGTCACAGGGGTACCCCCGGGTCAGGCCGATCACATCGGTCCACGCGATCACAGCAGTCCGAGGCTGGAGCTAGGTCGGGGGAAGGTCTGACTGCCTCATCGTTACCACCTAATCCCGTGGACCTGCAAACTGCAGCGGGTGTCTCAGGGGAGTCCTTATCTGATAACGAGAGATATATTGATGATCGGGCCAGTAACTTGGGCTTGGCTTTTGCAGAGCCTGATGCGAATCAGTCCGATGGAAGGGACTCGCCTCATCGTGGTGGTGAGGAAGCTGTAGAAGCTTCGGAGGAAGCTGTAGAAGCTTCGGAGGAAGTTAAGGGAGACCGACCGGGGGAGGATTTAATTCCTGGGAAGGATCGGGCAGAAGCCCACCGGCAGGCTCTCTTTGGTGCCATCTTGAATTGTTTGCCATCCACAGGAGTTTACCAAGGTGGTACGAGTGGGGATCCAGTGTCGCAATCATCCGCCAGGAATCACCCCGGGGCCATGGGGGGGCCCGGTATGGATAGGTCACAAAGGGTGGATAGTTCACGTCACCCCGGGGCCATGGGGGGTCCCGGTGTGGATAGGTCACAAAGGGTGGATAGTTCACGAAGGGTGGATAGTTCACAAAGGGTTGATAGTTCACGAAGGGTGGACAGTTCACCAAGGGTTGATAGTTCATTCGCTATGGACCGGCCCCCTGAGCAGCCAGAAATGGCCAGAGGTGAGGGCGAATCAAATCTCCCCCGGGTAACTTTTAATCCAACAACTCCGGTGGCCAGGGGGTCCTCCATTTTAACTGAGGGTCCGTCTCCAGTGAGAGGCTGTGGCTTAAGATCTGTAACTCCACCTGATGCCGGCGCTTTCGCCATCGGTCCCGCGGGGAACACTCGTTATGCGGAGTCTTTTGCATTAACTGGGGGAGTACCCCCAGGTACTCGGTCCCTAGCACACCATCGATCCGAAACGGGTGAGTCTATCCCGATTCCGGAACCTGGCCGGGACAAGTTACCGCCACATCTTGTGAACACTAGCTATACCCTTCCAGGACCGGTCAGTCCTTCGCGTAATCGGCCATCGTGGATGACTGAGGCTCAATCACATGTGGCTGAACTAACCGGCGTTTCCAACTTTGAGTTATTGCGGCCAAGCCGCACGGAAAAACCGCAATCTTATCCGCTAACGTCAACCACTGTTAAAGCTGAGCGGAGTACTCGGGACAACGCTCCCTCCATTCCAGTGAAAACAGAGACAGTGACGGGTTTGCAGGATCAGGATTGTTTATCCCCTCCACCTGCGAACCCTGCACTGGGGGTGCGCCTGTTACGTCGCCAAATTTTTGTGGGCGAATCGGGAAACGGGCAGCCTGCGCAAGCTAGCTATAATCAGAGACGCGAGGCAGTTACGCCCGCTGGGGTTAAGGAATTGCCGGGGGAATGTAGAGAACCCGGCGGCCCACCATCTTTCCCGGTCAATCAGATCCCACGGCCATACGGCCCACAACCTGTTGTTGATCCCAATACCGAGAAAGGGACAAGGGGTACAGGGGGGATACCGCAGCAGCGGGCCATGGGGGAGGCCAATGGAATGAGTCAATGGGGGATGTTAGAGATAGAGGTTATGATGTTCAGATAGATGGGAGATCGGGGAGTAACAATCAGCAGGACCATTTCCCGGGCACCCATGTCAATGTTGTTGGGTTGGGGGGACCTGCGGGAGGAATGAATTATGTCTCAGCCGCATCCACTCATAACCCGGCGGGGTCCTTTCCTGATCCATCGTGCCGCACCCACGGTCCATCCGGACCCGCGCATAACCCAGCGGGTTTGCTTCATGATCCATCGTGCCGCACCCACGGTCCTTCCGGATCCACTCCTCATCCAGCGGGTTTACTTCATGATCCCTCGGGCCGCATCCACGGTCCAGCTGCATCCATTCATAACCAGGCGGGGTCATTTCATGATCCATCGGGCCGCACCTACGATCCCTCCGGATCCACTCATGACCCAACGGGGTCATTTCATGATCCACCGGGTCGCACCCACGGTCCATCTGGATCCATTCATAATCCGGCCGGGTTCTTGTATGACACAGCCGCAGGTGTTCATCATGGTCGGTATGTGCGAGTCGAAGATAGACATTTCCATAGCGTGGCCCTTAGCCATGGGTGCTCCGATTACTATGATCTCTCTTCGGGAGATGGTCAACCGACTAGGGGCTTCCGATATGATTCCCCTCCGATTCCGGCTGACTGGAGGCAGAGTTATGTTGGCTGGTGCCAGGAACCGGGTGGCTGTGCCCCAGATGAGACAGTTCCCGGTCATCTCGGGCCATCTGCGCCCGACTCGGGTGGTCACCAGGGGTCTGACGATGAACGGTGGGGGGGACCCCCTAATGTGGATTCTGCCGGGTGTGGACAGTTGGGCAATCATGTTAGTCCGGCGGGGGGTGTTAACCTTGCTTATCCACGGAGTGCAGGTGCTGAAGACAGAGGGGACTTCCTAGATCCGGTAGAGCCTCCTCGAGGTGACCATGGCCTGGGACCGCGGTATCCTCATCGGCCGCGGGGTCCCGATTGGCCCAAGCCTAAGATGCCTGAATATTCCGGGCAAGAGGGCCGTTATGAGGCATGTGTGTACCAGTTTGAATCATTGGCGACTAGGTTTGGGTGGAATGAAGCAGAAAAGTTGAACCAGTTTAAGAACTGCTTGTGTGGCAAGGTAGTGGATCACATGATGACCCTACCCAATGATGTAACTGAGAATTATGTCCGGTTACGGGACCGGTTGCGCAAACGCTTCGGCAAACCGGACCGGAAGTAGTACGGGGAGAGATGAACGATATGCGACAGCGCACAGATGAGCGGATCGAAGATTTCGCGGATCGGGTACAAAAGGCAGCGGCCATTGCGTACGAGGAAGTTGATCCACCTTTCCGAGATAAGGTGGCAACAGAGGCGTTCCTGCGGGGGACCAGGGATAGTGCGGTTGCACGAGAAGTAGCCCGCACTCATCCGGCCACCGTGGCCGATGCACTAAATGCAGTGCAGGAGGAAACGGCTCTTAATAAAATAATGGGACGGGCTCCAGTGCGAACGGGTAGCAGTAAGCGGTCGTACTGTTAGACAGCAGCCTGACCGCAAACCACCATGCGTACACATATGTATACTCCTGGGATTTTGATGGATGCATTGGGGTGTGGGTTTTCTTTGTTGTTGCTGTGTGTTGGGGGTATATATTCTTTGCCGATGTTTGGTTATGCGTTATTTTATGTTTGGTTATGCATTATTTTATGTATCATGTGACTAGTATTTGTGTGAGTCTTTCTGGACTGGTGGCAATTTGAAGAAGTCATGTGAACATTCTGGGTGTGTCTGTTAAGATAGTTCCTGTGCGTAGAGTGGCCGCCCCCTTTTCCTGTCACATTTTGTTGTTTTTCACCCCAATCCTGGTCTATGCTTGTTTCCATCTTATGATTGTTTTCATACTGGCTTGATGCGGTCATTCTCAGTATTCTGTTACTCTGCCGTAAAGACTATTTTGTTGGGAGTTTTTGCACCATTCTGTTCATGCAATCCGAAATTTTAGTGTTTATAAGATTTAATTAGGCCATCTCTCTGGCTGCTTATCAACATCAGAACCACAATAGTACTAGGGGATATTTTGCTTGTCAAAATAATTTCTGTGTGGAGTGTGGTCCTTTTCCTGTCAAAATTTGATGGGGGGGGAGGGGAGGGAGGCCAGAGACTGGTTGTTTGCTCCTGCGCGGAGGGGCCGGGTATGTTGTCTCTGAGGACGCTTCGGCTCTTTCGGGACACCATTGCTCGGTGACGCTCCGCAATCCTAATGGCCGACATTCACGGAAGTGCCGGGGAGGTCTGGCCCTGGGTGAGCTTTGGCTCTTCCGGGGTTGTTGCCCCTGGCCACCGTGATCACGATGGTCATGGGATGGTGGAGTGAGAACAAGGACACAGGCGCCGTGTCCTTGACCCGGATGGTCACCAGTAACGGAGACAGATCATGTGATCATAGGCCGCTTCCTTCCTCCATGGGCAGGGTGCGGTGCTCATACTTGCCTAATACCTAGTTTCGGTGATGACGCAGACGGCCTCCCGCTGATGACTCTGCCACTCTTGGGTCGGCGGATGTGGACTCTGACACCCTTGGGTCGGCGGAAGTTGACTCTGCCACTTTTGGGTCGGCGGAGGTGACACCCAGGGCTGGGGGGCCTCTGCTGTCGTCCGTTATCTGGGTGTTATGGTTATGACCCGAGGTTCACGCCGAGGTTCACGCCGGGTCATGTGACTGAGAGAATGAGTAATACTCGGGAGTGTCGTTTTTAGGAGCCGAATGCGAGCTTGACGGTGGTTCCTTTACAGACAGATTGAAATAGCGAAAGTGGGTAATATGGTGACGATAACTCAGTATGTTGGCATTCTACCTGTAGTGGGGGAATCCCCATGACACTGAATTGCTAAGGGGCTTCTCGGGGCTATGCGGCGGACCTTGGGTCGATGGGGTTCCGTGGCCGCCGGCTGGCCTGGTGTGCTTCTGGCGTCGGGCTTGGCCGGCTTGTGTGAGTCAGCCTCCTGGTTGTAGCCATGGTGCGATGCAGGAGCTGGTTGTAGGGTCCAGAAGAGGGCTCGCCTCTTTTACAAGTATGGTAAATCAGTTTTACTACAGTAAGCCCTCCCCCCAGGTGTATAAGTATTAGTTGTAAAGTAAATTTCCAATCCGCCGTTCATTCCTCCCTCCATGCAGATAGGGGAAACAGTACAGTTACTCTTCCGCAGGCCAAACGGGTGGCATGGTTGCGTGGTGCGGTTTGCGCATATGTGCCAGTGTTGGAGAGGTTATATTGCCAACTTCCGCTCTGAATTTTATCAACGGGTAACCGACCGACAAGCGCTTAACACTGCAGAAATGTGATTGATTGCGCATTGGGGAACCTCGGTATTGAATCCTCAGATTCTTGTTACACAAACTTGGAGCAAGTTCTCCCTCTCGGGCTTTACCCGGTGGAGTGCCCCAGGCATGCAGGCGGAGACTAGCGGTCCCCTGCCCGCGCCAATGGCGCGGTCCGGGCATCGCGGTTGGCTCTGCCCGGCAGGGCGCCCCGGTGGGCTATGGTTCTTGGTGTACAGCTAGGGGTATTGAACGGGCGTCCGCCCGGTGACCGTGTGTTGCAGGTGGGCTTTCCCTCCTCATGCCAGGTGCCCTAGAGCCCATGGTCTGATCGAATGGTGAATGTCGACTATGTGAGTGTGTGTTATCATTGTGTGGTTATGTTGATTGTGTGTAGAATTGGGTGTACATACTGGATTTGTAAATACAGGGGTTGAATTAGATGGCAGGTCTCGTTGTTCCATATTGTTGCTTATGTTGGTGTCACGGCTCGGGTCGGTAGATAGTACGAGGATTCAGTTGGTTCGGTTTGGCTGGTGTTGTCTTTCGTTCATGTCTGTCCAAGCGTCTCGCTTCTAAAAATATGTGCCAAATTGTGAAGAAGAGGATATATTTGTCATGCAACTGCTGGCAGGCCTGTCCTATGGGTGTTATGCGGCCTGGTGCTGGCAGGTTGTGGCCTTGACGATGAATGAAAATGATGTCCAATGGAGAACCATCCCAGCCTGAGGATGAAGATGATGTCCAATGGAGAACCATCCAAGCCTGGGTATGAAGATGATGTCTATTGGCGAATCATCCAAGCCCTGGGTACGAAGATGATGTCTATTGGCGAATCATCCAAGTCCGATGTACGAAGCTGATGTCTATTGGCGAATCATCCAAGTCCGATGTACGGAAATGATGCTCCTTGGCGAATCATCCAAGTCCGATGTATGAAAATGATGTCTATTGGCGAATCATCCAAGTCCGATGTATGAAAATGATGTCTATTGGCGAATCATCCAAGTCCGATGTATGAAAATGATGTCTATTGGCGAATCATCCAAGACCTGAAATACGAAAATGATGTCCACACTCTCCCGCCCTAGAAACATCAGGGGGGAGAGTGTGGGGAATCTGGCGGCAAAGCCCACCGCCGCCAGGGGTGCTGCCGTCGCTGGCAAGCGGCGCATGCGCAGGGCCAGCTACGGCAGAAGCAATGGAGACAACGAACTGACAAGATGTGTATTTGGACTCTGTAGATTTGGTATCGTATTGTATGGTATTAGGGAATAAATGTTTCCCACACAGCCATTAGTCTTGAAGATATTACATGCTGATATGGCACTGAAACTTAGGGTCGGGACACCTGATGGAACTGTACCAAAAAACATTTAGTTGAACAGCTGATTATTTCATACATAATAATTATACACAGAATTAAATATTTTAAAGTGTAACAGTGGTCCCTGCATTATGAGACCGCCCCATCTGTGGCCATGAAGTGGTCTCTCGTGCAGGGGGTCTTATAAAGCATGTGCCACTGGAGGGGTAGGTTGAACGTATGGGAAGTGTTGCTGTCCTGTTTTTGTGTGCAAGTACCTACAGGTGGGTGTTCCACTCAGAAAGCAAAATGACATTGTACAAGGTGTCCATTACAATGTAAAGTTGCTGCTGGAAATGTACAACAAAATAAACGAAATAGTCATAAAAATATAAGGAGTTGTAAAATAAGAAGCTGGTAAGATGAAAATCTCTTGGTGTTGGCCATGTTGGGACACTATCCATGGAACTAATCTTGTGCAACCAAGACTGATTTGAGGTTCTGCTAATGTCATAACGTACAAATTGTTCTTGTATACCACACATAGTAGTAATAATAATAATATATTATATAGTATGATTTTATATAGTGCCCATTCCAGATACAGTGAAACTATAGTACATCTAGTAAATTAGAATTTTTTTAATATCATGTGCCACAGTTAAGTGCTGAACACCAAAGCACCAGAGAGATCACATATATATATATATATATAGCTTTAATAATTAAAAAGAAAAATGGCTGCTTAGGTCTGTAGCAATAACTGTATCTTTAGTACCATCAGCCATTTGTGACAGTTTGGTACACATCCATCACGTTCACCTTCACATGCAGTGTACCTATTGATGAAATGGAGGGGAAAAGGCAGGGGTGTTAGTGTTGGGATATGCCCACAGATATATCATAATGGTAATTTAACATTATTAATCTTCTTCTTTTTTGTGGAATTCAGGGCAGTTTGAAAAAGACTTTAAGTAAATTCACTTTTTTAGTCTAATCACAAGCTAAAACCAGTGAATTGGGTGCTGTATTCAGCTGCATGAGACAGTTCACCCAGCAGCCAGAACCAGTGGCACATTTGAGTCACATTGCTAGGCTAACATGTTGTTCCTTAGTTAGTTTTAAACTTTTGATAGCTTTTTCATTCATTAAAGAATGTTATTTTATAATCTTCAAGTCTATTAATGTTACTCTTTTTTTACCCCACTCCTGCAGGTCCAAAGAATTTCTAGAGTCCTTTTGGCACTTTGTGTCATCGAATATTACATAGAAGCAAGCAGTAAAAAGAATCATTGGTTAAAAGCTAGAAAGTTGCAGGTCACACAGAGGCACAAAATAGAAGGTGTTAGGGTCGGGACAGAGGCGTTAGGGTCGGGACAAGCAACAGTTTTTAGCATTAGCTAAAAATCCAAAAAGGCAGGAGCATCACTTTTAATGCTAAATAATTGAGTCACTGTAGAGGGAAAATGTTGTACTAAAAATGTATGTGTAGCCTTCCTGTGTGTGACTGGGTGCAACATCAAACTTGGTGTTAGGGTCGGGACAACTTTCACAAAGCAAGAAAATATGATATATGGAAGCAGCTGCTATGACATGTATACAGAGAAATGAGGTATAATATGTAGTGGAGGGGTCCTCAAACTAAGCTGGGAGGGCTCATACTACACAGAATACCAAGAACCAACAGGCACACCGAGTTATTTCACAGAAATTGCCAAAATTTCAATTTTTGGCTTCATTGGTCACTTTGGAGTCCCGGTGAGACTATTTGACAAATACACAGAGTATCAAAATGCAATTGATAAAAACAGAACCAGAACTCCCATGTACACAGTTAAGCATACCTTCCACTGACAAAATCTTACACATTATTTACCGTATTAGGGGTTAAACATTGCTTAAAATATGCATGTCACGCAAAAATGCCCAAAAATTGCCATTTTCTGGACGTTCAAGACATCAGATATCTGGAAGCAATGCTCCGATTGTCCTGAAATTTGAAAGGTTTATTGCGCCAATAGTTTTCTGCATAACAAAGTGATAAAGGATGCGACACACTTATTTTCTATGTTTTATAGCTGATACAATGCTGGCTTCACCTAAAATACGCAAAATTTTGCACCAGGCCATATACAGTATTATTCTTGTCTTTCATTGCAACAGAATAAATCAAATACACCAATTCTTCATTCTAGAACCCTTTCAGGATCATAAGTTCATTCCGAGAATGAATCAGACAGTCTAATTCTTCATAATTCAATCCCGACAAGTCACAAGTTCATCTAGCATCATGGCATGGTCATGGATATCTGAATTTTCTCTTCTTTCTTCTTCTATAGTATATCCATCCTCTGAGGGACCACCTTTTGTGGAAGTGTTAATTGGCATTGGGGCTTACGCAAATCTTCCACCAAATTATTGCAAAGGGCATTACATTTTAAGGGCCATTCTAGCCTGGACAGTTCTCCCGCTGATTCTCTCTGTGCAGGTGTTCCATAATCATATCTTTGATGTTGCAGCTCCATTTGGTTTTGGGGCTGGCCAGAGAAGGGCATTTACATACTGTGTCATCATGTTCAGTCTCGCACAACGTGCAGGTACACTGTAAATTCTGAAATTCTGAGTTAGCTCAAATGATTGAGTGACACAGTTGCACAATTTGTTTGAGCCATGATAGTTTGCTGTTTTGAGTTATGATAATCTTTATGTTGTTATAACTTGCAAACAACAAGCTATCTTGGCTCAAAGGAATTGTGCAACCATCTCACTCAATCAATTAAGCTAACTTAAAATTCAAAATTTACAGTGTAGCTTTTGGACTTCTGCTCATCTTGTAGCTGTTTGTCTCAAGGGGGTAGACTCCGACAAGTAGATTTGCCCTAATGTTGGCCCTCCTTGTGGATGAAAAACTGAGCTTGCAGGTTTTTTCAGATCATGTGTGGTTTCCTTTTCTGACAGAGTTGCAGGTCGAGCTGCTGGTGACTAGTTTTCTTGGCGGCTTCTTTGAGTTGATTGCTATGCCAGAAACTTTGACACCCCCCTTACATCCATACTTCTCACCAATAAATCTTAATGTGTTTAACAGTCCATCTGGGAACAATTCCATAAAATTCAGCTCATGCAGCAGGAGAGGGAGGATACCAGAACTAGTCTGACTTGCAGTCACCACTAATGTTTGGTTGCTTTTCTTTGGTCGGCTATCCAGGTCCCAGGTAGGAGAACCATAGTTATAAAGCATAATTTGGCCTAAATACATTTTGCTAACCATTCTCCTTGTAAGCCTAGTGAAATTAACAATAAATGAGTTCATGTACTTGATATGCCTGAAACTACAAAGTTGAAACCTTTAATGGTCCATGTACAAACATTGAATTTCTTCCAGGTTTCTCTACACTGGAGAATGCACAGTCAGCCCTGGTAATGCCTTTGAACTCTTGCATGCTGCCAAGAAATTTGGCATCCCAGCACTTGAAGATCAGTGCGTGACAGTTGGGGCAACAAAGCTGACTAAAGATAATATTTTGGCTTATACCCAAGAAGCGATTGATTTTGATTCCAAGGAATTCCTGTCTTCCTGCAAGGAATATGCCAAACAGAATGCCAAGACAATTATTCAGCAACCGGCATTCAAGGATGTATCTGTTGAAGTGCTGGAGACGATCTGTAGCCTTGAGGGGACCAACTGCTCAGTGTTGGAGCTATTTGCTGCTTGTGTGGGTTGGGCAGAGGAGGAATGCAAACGTCAAAAGCTGGAAGAATCGTCAGAAAGTATCCAGACTGTGCTGGGAAACATTCTTGACAAAATCAAGTTTGAGGATATGGATATGGATGACTTCATCGAATTTGTTGTTCCTGAGGGAATTCTGACTGATCAGCAAGTTGGTCAGTTGATTAACACATGGCAGAAAGACAAGAAGAAGAAACACTGGAAAGAAACTCTCCAGGTTTGTACGCACATAAAATTAGATGCATTATAAACATAATTGGTAATGTAGCAACCAGTTTGATTATCGCTTCAGTGCACTATTGAAGCTTTTCAGGATAAGGGAACTAAGGTGGCTACTAAGAATGTCCCCTTAAATGCTTATTTTATGATTTCTGTAATGCATTACATAATAATCACAATGCAGGTTTGCTCAGCGAAACATATGTTTGCACACATATTCAATAAGATAATTAAAAAAATTTGCATAAAACGGTTCGATTACCCCCTCTTAGTGACCTCCACTAAGCCTTTATGGACATAAGTTCTTAGTAGCCAGCTAAGTTCCCTTATCCTGAAAAACTTCACTACCACACATTGGTCATTTCGATTTTTTGAGAAGCGTTGGATAGTGAGGCACAATGCTTTATAGAGAATGCACTTTTCCATGTGACATGTACGTGGGGTTGCCATGATAACAATTTAATAAGATGGGACCTGTATATCTTATCGTATGACCTCTTGTCTACAATATTCGGCATGGTTAGATAAAATTTTGAATTTTCCACAGGCCAAAATATTTTCCCAAAAAAATATGTCAAATGGCTAATTGTGCCCCGACATATGAGCAACTGACTGGGGCACCATGCGCCACCATTAACGCAACCAACAATCATAAAATTAAGATTTATTTTCAATTAAGCAAAATATCTCCTTATCTAATATTATCTCCAAGTGATGGTGAAGGAGAAATACTACATTTAATAATGAGGATAAACTATGTGACCACTAACATTGTCAGATTATTTTTTACGTGTTCATTTTTTGCAGAAAGTTCACTGACATTTTTCAGTAAATTAATTGCTTAAATATGTTACATACCATAGGAACTTAGTAAATTTAAGGGAAACCATTTTGACATTAACTCTCACTTCTGAATTGAGGGCTTTTGACACCATTGGCCACTCAACTTTTTTAATGTCATAACCATTGTTTAGAAATATTTCTCTAGGAGGGTTATTTTTCTTACATTATTACACTCAAAGGCCGTGATCTCTTGATTGAGAAAGTGACATTGCCAGTCTAACATGTGATAGCAACATAAATTATGAAGACTAGAAGTTCTTTATCAAATAAAAGTTATTCTTAATTTTAAGAAACAGAGATCTTTTGCATGTTTTATAAAACCCTTCCTTTTCATGAAATATCATTTTTCATTGTACTGCGAATTGTGATAACAAGAAAAGTACCCTTAAAAAAGGGTACTGTATCGATCTTACCATTAACCTGAGGGCATGTGGCATGTAATAAAAGGTTTTGATATTTATAAGTAGGCATTTCTTTGAAATAAATGCCTATAGAAAAAATTCCAAGCCCCTCTTCTTGTTTCATGAAAATCTTACACAACCAATGAAATGTCAAATAAAATCAAACTTCACTTATTTAAAACCTCAGTTATTTTTGCACCAGTAACAGTAAATTTCCGTTATTTAGAACCAATTTGCAAATACCCCCCCCCCTACAAAACCAATCCTGGATATGCCACTGGTGTGTTGTGGTAACTGCAACTTTGCATCTTCACAGCGTAATGCGCCAAAAGGCTTTTTGCGAACTCGATATTGCAAATAGAGAAAAATGAATAAGCGCATTAAATTCAGAGGGGTTTACTTGATATATCCAGGTTTTTAAATTTTGGAAATCGGACAAGTATTGAGGTCTGTAGGCCAAGTTTTGTATTGAGCCTCTATGGAAAATGTACACACTTTTTGATGACGTTTCACACGGAAAAAGTTTCACACTAGATTTTCCTAACCTTGATGAATCGATGTACTGTGAAGTATACTTACATGTAAGTTTTTTTACAGGTTAAGACATCGATACAAAAAAAAATTAAATCTTACAGGTATAATTCCAACTCTTTTTAAAATGTTTCATTAAAAAAAATATCATTTTATCCAGTAATTGCATGTATCATCACTCAGCTTTTGGAATTTGCTCAGCAATACAACAAATAATCATTTATATAATTATAAAAATTAACATGCCTGGTAATATTCTGACTGGACGTGTTTCTTTTCACTTCAGGTGGAAATTCTTGATCCTTCATCAAGACATTGGACTCACGCAGATCTGCCATTGCACACCAGAATAAGAGAAGTCAAGAAGATGAAGATATTCCACAAAGGGAACTTGCAAGGTCCTTGGGATAAATTCAATCTTAGATATTGGAATGTTAATAAGAGATCATATGAATCAGTACCCGACAGCACAGCACTAGCTTCCATCAAAGAAGAAGGAGAAGATAGCATCCAGTTAATTGTCACTGAAATGACATGCAGAGTCAAGGACAGCAAGGACCGGTGGGAGATCCCTGTGACTTTTACTTGGGTTGACTTGCATAATAAAAGGACAGATGAGGTGATCAGAGGGCGCATGGCAGGACATTATGAGACAAGAGGTTATGATATTGGATCTGCAAAGATTCAAACACCATATCCTATCATCCCTGGATCCACATTCATTGTCACTGCTGAACCTAAACGTAGATAAATGAAATTACACAACTTTTCAACCAATCAAAATATCTATTAAAAAAATCAAATATTGATCAAAATTATTAAATATTCATAAATATCATATGGCTAGCGGAAATACTCGCTTCTCATTGGCCGACAGCCGTGCAATATTCTACGATATTGCACGCATTATATTTCACGATCAATTTAACATGTGAAAGATTGGACGGACCTGAGAGGAAGCACCACATTTCAGTGCTGCTGCAGCCACAGACTGACAAACAATTTGTGTTTTCCAGTTTTAGTAAAAAGTGCACTGTACAGCAACGGAGGCAGTTAGAAAGCTGTTTTTTGCGGCAAAAGATGCGTCCATTAAAGGGCTAATCGAATATCAACTTTTTGTACTGCTTATGTAATTTGTTTTATCAGAATAAAGCATTAAGTGGCCGAAAAACAGCATTTTTGCCGATTTTTTCGTGATTTTATTGTGTTTAGACGTCAAAAGTCTGCTATAAAGTTTTTCAAAAAAATCGAAAATTAAGTCTATCATCAAGTACATCATTTTTGGATTCCTATAGTGTGAAATTTTTTTTGGTGAGTGAAATATTCATCCATTTCTAATGAGATGCATTTTAAATATGTGGTTCAAAAGAAACACAAATTGTGTCTTGCAGCAGCAACAATTTCGTTTGTTGGTTTTAAATAGTTAAAGAAAGTAACTGCACAGCAATGGAAATAGATAGAAAAATGACTGTGGTGGCCAAAAGATGCGTATATTAAAGGGCTAAGTAGATATCAACTTTTAGTACTGTGTATGTTATTTGTTTAATCAGAATAAAGCATTAAGTGGCCGAAAAACAATTTTTTTCTCCCATTTTTCAGTGACTTTGTTGAATTTAGAGGTCTAAAGTCTGCCACAAAGTTTGAGAAAAAAAAAATTTAAGAAGACCAATCATCAAATATTTCTTCTATGGATGCCAAAGTGTGAAACATTTTTTGTGAGTGAAATAGTCATTGATAGGCCCTATACATTTCAAACATGCAGGTCAAAGAAACACAAAAAGAATTTTGACATCAGAATTCCGGCCCTTTTCTTAGCATTTCCCAAAAAAAACCATATGATATAACAGTTATTGCACATCACCTCGTGCAATATCAGTTTTTATGGCACCTCGGTGACTAATATTGCACTCGGGCTGCGCCCTCGTGCAATATTAGTCACCTCGGTGCCATAAAAACTGATATTGCACTCGGTGCTGTGCGATAACTGTATACTATTTGATTGATTTATTTCTTCAAAGAAAAAAATGGTTTGTATGATATCATTTTAACAAAATAAAGTTTTAAGATAATCATACTTATTTGATTAATTTATGGTTCTATATAAGCCGTTATAGGGAACCCCAAAAGGTTCATTATCAACGTTGTAAAAATGATCCAACAGCAAACAAAAACAACACTTAGATAATCCAGCTGCACTGAACTCCCACAATGGAACCCTTTTCTCTCAAGTTGAGAGCATATTGTTCCATCATACTTATAGGGCCTTCTCACCAGTGTTGAACCTTTTCAATTCAGTTGAACTCTTAAAATTTTTTTTGCTGTGGGTTCTTTATATATATACTAAGATAAAGGACGTTTTGCTTAAGAGTGTGTGATACATTTACTTCAAAGTAAGGGAAGCAATTTCTTAGATCAATTGTTAATTGGATTTGCTGTCTTGTTGTCAGAATATAAAATTCTGCATTTTTGATTACTCAATCTGATGTTGGCTCATTTGCAATGGATTTTATATTTTTTTTTTGGTGATATGAGTTAGCTTAAGCGTCATTTCTCCTTGACAGTATCAGCAGTCAACTTTATATCCCAAAAAACATTTTCAAGGGGATGTTTGCAAAGTTGTTTCTGTTCTTAAAGGAAGTAAGTCCGTCGATTCTATGTAAAATTCAACTTTTAGTTATAGACGATAAATTGATAGATTTTAAGTATACTATACACTTCCAATCAATAGAATCGCGTGTGTTCCGTAATTAAGTTACTTTAATTCATTGTAAAGCCTTAAATTACTTAAGAAGAGCCATGCATTGCTCAGGAACTAAACTTCATAATGTTGCCATTAGAGTAGCAATTATGGCAATTTTTCAACTGGAATGTGTTAAATACGGGTCAAATCTATCCATATGCAGTCTATTACATGTAAATATGCAAACTTATTGATTTTAAGGCCAGACATAACTGATCTTTAGCTTCTTGGACTTCTCGAGGTAGGTACTTTTTCTAGGGTCAGACGGTAAAACGAAAAATAAAAGGTGAAACCTCAATTTTTTATAATGTCAATTTGACAAAAAATTCTGGTTATGCTCAATTTTGTTTTCATTGGCAGAAAATCTGTTGGTTCGGTTGATCCGAGTGTTAAAAAAATAAAAAAGTCCGGCCTAACTTGATTGAGCCTCAAACACCATTTTTCGAAACAGTGCTCTTGTGGTATCTTGTATTTACATCTTGTATTTTCTAGAACTTAGCAAATTCTCTATGTTACCGAGCGCCAGTATGGACACTTTTTGCAGAATTTTCTACATTTTTTAAAAGTTAGTGATCTTGGCACTTACATTTGAATTTAGAGCAAACACTATTTAACACAGGTGAGCATGTTGAAAGATAAGGAGCTACTTTACAGAAGTGACCATCACAGTCCATTTGGCGATTGACCATCAAATATCAAAGGAGAAAAGTGACCACATTCACCTCACACACACCCTAATGGCAGCTCAGACGACATATTGTATATGCGGAGAGACAAGGGGGCCATGGTATAGACAGATGGATTGACAGATAGATTGATCAATGGATATTATACTGTATCAGACAGAAATGTATATTCATATGTATGCCATTTTTCCAACCATAAATGCCAAGCAGATAGCTTGGAGTATCATGGACTATATCATGGACAGAATGAATCAGATTTCCCCTTGAAGCCTTTATACCCCTTTCACACTGACGTAATAGCACACAAGGAACTGCAGATATGTGCACTTTTAATTCCGCAACTCAGTACGCAAATGAACTGGAATTGGACTTCTGATGACTGGTGGATGACTACTGGTGTACTGGCCACGTTCTGAATTTCGTACTAGCTCGTACAGGCTCGTGCAAATTCGTACAGACTCGTTTTGTGTCGTGCATAGCTCCTTTAATCTCGTGCCATGGCGTGCATTTTAGCAAGAATTTCGTATTATTTCGTATAAATTATCCGCCAGCATCCGCAAGAAAAAATTAAACATGTTTAATTTTTCTGAAAAATCTGACGTACTGTTGCTGATGACTGCTGATGGTTGCTGATTCATTACCTGTCCCCTCGTATGCCCCCTCGTAGGGTTGCTTGTTAAATAGTTGGCCTATACGAGCCTGTACGAAGTTGGTGTGAAAGGGCTATTACATTACTGTCTAGACTGGCGTGCTGTCAATCTGCAATAAACTCACCAAATGTCAGATTATCCGTCGGCCAAGAAGCTGTGCACCTGAGGCCTGACGAGGGACCAGGTCTTTTTTTGGCTGAAACTCAGGAGAAATAAAGAATCACAATGAAAGAAACTTTGATTCTGTAATGAAGGTAATCAGTTGCCATTTTGTGGCTCCTGACCCTGATGTCAGTGATACGTTCTCTCTGTAAAAGAGAAAACACGAGATCTGGATGAGACTTGGTCATTATTAGACAAGTGCAATTCCTTGTTCCATGTTCATGTTACCAAATTATTTTCAGGTTTACCATTGAATTAAAACAATATGAGGGAGTCCTCATGCAAAAGTGACGGCATTTCAATTGTTCTTTTTTAAAGTTCAGTTTTAACAGGACCAATTGACGAAATGATCCTTTTTAAGTTTTAACGAAGTGAAGTGAATCTTCCACATATTGAGACAGGAGGAAAGAAAGCCAGGCAATTTAGAGGTGCAAGACAACCCGTATGATGTTAGCCTAAAAATCTTGATTTAACAGCTGCTGTTGAAGAAGTGAAAGCTGCAGCACCATTTTCATCGACAGTTTTAGTTCTCAATGTGACTTTCTTCTGCCCAAGTCCTTCTGTTCAATCAACAACCCTGGGTAGTTCCTATCCAATCTGTAGATGTGTGAACCAGTTGAAAATTGCATTACCACTGAAATAGGATGGTGTTATTCCCAAGGTTAGAGAGGTCAATAAATAGAGCTAAGCCGATCAGAGAGGCCTAATTGAATAAAAACCACAGATGAGGAATAGCATTGGCTTGTGTATAGAGAATTTCATCGAAGATAAACGCAAAAACATTACATATCCTTGGTCATGGAGTATATGTGATATTCCCACTTTCTGAGAAACACCCTCTTCCCTTATAATATACAGTACAACCCAAAATAAAGTATGATTACCCCAGTAGGAAGGAAGAATCAGCCACTACTTTACCCTTTCACACCTTTTGACTACTCCTGAATCACTTCCTACTTTTACCTGCTTGAAACTACCTTTTAAAATTACACTAAATTCACACTTAAACAACACCAATTTAAACTCAATCACCCGCATTGTCTTTGATTTACTACTATATTTTGCACCAACGCTAACTGCAGTTATATTGGTAGCTGTCTAGATAGAGTTCCTAATGTGGGCTAAGGTTGTTGTAATGAGTCAAAGGTAGATGTAAGCAGATTTGGGGTGGAGAGGAGAGAGGAGGGCAAAATAGTTAAACAGGGGACTTCTGACAGGAAATATTTTAGTTTATTTTGAGTTGTACTGTACAGCTCAAAGTTGGTAAGCTGTCAAAGAGCATTTTGCACAAAAGGTCAGAGATAACTTACGGAAGTTGCCTTTAATTGGGCAGACTATCCTGTATAGATATGTAATGTCTTGTATTGATTACTTGTCCAGAGATATGTTGCACTGGCAAGTGACATGCATGTATTTGCGATGAATAATATGTTACTCTAAGAAGTTAGGTCCAGCCGTAGTTGCAGTAGCAACCTTTGAAATTCATTTCAAAACCTTTCACTTGTTGGAAATTACAAATCATTTTGAAGTTTGCAAGTTCCATCAAATGATAAACATGTTCATTGATGAGACGCTGAAGTGTTCTTTGATCGATAGCATTTCATGTCCTTGGGAGCAATCAAAAATCTGACACGATCCCAAGAGTGTTCACAATTGAGTAGCTCCCCAAGTGAGCATTGTACACATTAATAAGCAATCTGCATCAATGGGCCAATAGATTAGGCGTAACTCCTTCTTTTGATGTGTCGCGGTGGCTTTGTTCAATTTCCCCATAGAGGTATTTCATCTTGGAGAACTGACAGCTTATGGTAATTCAGGGTACTCGCATTCTCCCTTGGGCAGATTCCACGAAAAGCAGCAAAATGACTTACCACTTGACGTATTTACATTAGCACAAATAAGGGCAGACATAATTGATTCGTAGCTTCTCAGATTTTCTCAGGGTGCTTTGTCTAGGGATAGCTGGCAGGACAAAAAAAAACTGAAATCTAAATCTTTTACTGTGTCAATCCATTAAATAAAATAATGGGTAAACACTATTTGCTATTGAATTGGTGGATCAGAATAACTAAAAATATGGCCTTGTGCTAATGTAACAACGTTAAATGATGGAGGACGGCATTTGTTTATGCTGATACTACTGCAATATAAATTAAAATACCAGCAGAGTACCACCCCTAGCCTGCTCCTGTGAGACCTGGCTTTCAGTTCAGAAAAAAAATTTGAGATCAAATCATGTGTTCCTTGACGTAATTTATATAGACAAATTTTGCTAATGTAACACTATGAAATGGACAGATGCGAAATTGCAGTTAAATTAGGAATAAAAGACAGCTACCGCACAGAGCTGTTTATGTTTTTGGTGATGTTTATAAGCAAATAAGACAGATTTTTCAATAAAATTTTAGAATTTCACATTCGAAATTTACATAAGTAGCAAGAACACAGAAAAATTCCCATGTAAAAGTTGCTAATGTAACCTCAGTGTCCTGTGACGGAATCGAGTTACATTAGCAGTCTTTTTTTATTTTTCATTTTTTTCAAGTTTTATAATGACCAAAACAATTAAAAATTGTTCCAAAATAATTTTCAAGATGTGTTTTATTAACCACACATCATTACATTTTCCTGAATTGGTTTTAGCAGACTCCACAGAATGCCAAAGTAAGCACGTCTGATCACCAGTAAGTTTGGTCGTCCAAAATTGTCCTCATGAGGATAAAAAAATATCTTTTTAAGAGCAAAAAGCTACATATTTTGAGGATTGTTTTAATGATATTTATTCATTAGCTCACATATGTACTGAGTAATAGGTTTACTTGATTCAGGAAGCAACAGAGAGATAACAAAAGGGTTGGAAAGTTTAAGGTACCCTCTAAGAGCACTTTTCGTGGAATCTGCCCTTGGTCATCAGCTCACTTCCCGAACTGGCTCTGCCAGTGAGCCTCTGACCTGGATGGCCACAATAATTGGTTTTGAAGCTGACCTGCAAATGACAATGAGAGCACAATCAGAGAGGCTGTTACATTTGAGGCTCGATCAACTCATTCCAGAATTGCTTACTGTTGATAACTGTTGCCTGTTGATCCATTTGTTGCTTTAAGTTTCCTGGTGTTTGGCATTAATCTTTATGATTGAAGTGCACTTTATACCTGTTTCATCAAAAGTACAGAATTATAGAATAATTGGCAACATCAGCCCTGCGCATTTCAAGGACACTGCACCTGAAATTGTATGCAATACTGTGCATTGGCTTTTTACGAATACTTTCATTAAATATTCGGAGGGAGGGTTGTACTTTTCCCCTTTTGAAAATCATTTATTTGACAGTAACTCCATCAGCAATTACATATTTTGAGCGAAGGAAGCAGGCAGTCTTCAATAATTGTTTCTAAATGAAGTAATACCATTTTCAGAAAGAGCCCCTATACAGAGATTGGGTCTTATTATCTCAAGACTGTCCGGAGAAAGAATTTATTTATTTCATGAAAGAATTGACATGATATTGCGGGGGACTCAATTAATGCTGCACATGCTGCAGGATTGCAGAAATGCGTTCTGAACATGCCAAACTCGGACCAAGTCAATCACTGCCAATGGGGCTGTCTTGACAAGCAACCCAACAACCAATCAGATCAGAATTAAATGCATGGATGGTGATGATTGACATCTGAACTGTTCACAGTTTTAGTGTTTAGTTTTTGTACTCATCAGTTATTTCAGTTTATGTATTTTTCCGGAGACAGTTTCTTTTCATATTGTATTTTGTTTCATTGTTTAACATCTATGGATTATTAGCAATGATTTCAAGTGTGTTCTGTCATTGATATGTAAGCTGCCTTCTTGTTGGCTGAAATCACTGGGATATGGCTGATCTATATGTGACCAATATCACATGAAAAACTGTCAACAGAGTCAAAGCCTCACTGTTCCAGCTCGCACAACAGGCTTTGGAATTGTGAAAATGGGGTACTCAGAGCTATTTATTTGTGAGCATGCAGTGCTTGAATACATTGTGGGGTTGGCTAAAGAAAATGACTTCATTAAATAAGAACTTGGGTGTTTACATGACCTTTGGCTAGGCACTTTTGATTATATAAATATGGAATGACTGATACTCTCATAATCATAAATACGGACAGATCCGGATTTAAACAATTTTCGAACATAATAAAACAATCATTCCACTGACATTTATTTTACAACATTTCATAGGCAACCTTAACAACTTTTGCTGGGGTACATGATGGTCCCAGTCATAATGTAGCTCTTATTAATGATTGATATTTTGAGGAATATGCCAATGTTAAAAAGCCACATAAACACAAAATTGATGGACTTGGGCAGATTCCACGAAAAGCAGCAAAATGACTTAGTTACATTAGCACAAATAAGGGCAGACATAATTGATTCTTAGCTTCTCAGATTTTCTCAGGGTGCTTTTTCTAGGGATAGCTGGCAGGACAAAAAGAAACTGAAATCTAAATCTGCTACTGTGTCAATCCATTAAATAAAATAATGGGTAAACACTATTTGCTATTGAATTGGTAGATCAGAATAACTAAAAATATGGCCTTGTGCTAATGTAACAATGTTAAATGATGGAGGACGGAATTTGTTTATGCTGATACTACTGCAATATAAATGAAAACACGAGAAGAGTACCACCCCTGGCCTTCTCCTGTGAGACCTGGCTTTCAGTTCAGAAAAAAATTGAGATCAAATCATGTGTTCCTTAACGTAATTTATATAGACAAATTTTGCTAATTTAGCACTATGAAATAGACAGAAGTGCAAAAAAAAAACAGCTACTGCACAGAGCTGTTTATGTTTTTGGTGATGTTTATAGGCAAATAAGACAGATTTTTCAATAAAATTTTAGAATTTCACATTCGAAATTTACATAAGTAGCAAGAACACAGAAAAATTCCCATGTAAAAGTTGCTAATGTAACCTCAGTGTCCTGTGACGGAATCGAGTTACATTAGCAGTCTTTTTTTATTTTTCATTTTTTTCAAGTTTTATAATGACCAACACAATTAAAAATTGTTCCAAAATAATTTTCAAGATGTGTTTTATTAACCACACATCATTACATTTTCCTGAATTGGTTTTAGCAGACTCCACAGAATGCCAAAGTAAGCACGTCTGATCACCAGTAAGTTTGGTCGTCCAAAATTGTCCTCATGAGGATAAAAAAATATCTTTTTAACAGCAAAAAGCTACAAATTTTGAGGATTGTTTTAATGATATTTATTCATTAGCTCACAGATGTACTGAGTAATAGGTTTACTTGATTCAGGAAGCAACAGAGAGATAACAAAAGGGTTGGAAAGTTTAAGGTACCCTCTGAGAGCACTTTTCGTGAAATCTGCCCTTGGCTCACAAGCTGAAACCCTTGCCTTTGTGTCTTTTTTGCACTCTCTGAAACTCAATTGCAAAAGTTCATTAAAAGAAAACAAAGCAGCTTTTTTAGGTTAGCAATTCTGAGTATATGTCTGAGACTACGCAGTAGGATTAAAAGTTCTTGTTTCTCACTAAGGTAGGATTAAAAGTTCTTGTTCTGTGCTAATTGTGTATTCCACACACTTGTCCGCTTTCCACCTCGAGCAAATCTGTTGGAAGTTTGTTAGTCAACTTCAGCCCAGTTGGATTGTGGGAGATTTACTGTAATCCATCGTAGTTCAATCTTATGAAGGAGTCTGGAATTAGCTTATTCAATTAACTGTGAATGTTATTTACAGCTTCGCTAATTAGTAGCTGTTCTAATGATCCAGATCATTAACTGACACAAGGACTCATGTCATGCTGATGGCTAGCACATGTTGCTGTTACTTGCTTCAAGTCACTCGATGAAGATTCACATTCTGTAAGTCAGCAATGTCATTAGGTCCTATTCTCACAATAGATAACATGCTGACGCTACAAGCTTTTAAAAAACAGTTTGTCTGAGAGCCAGAATATATTGTTCAAATGGACATAAATTTAATTTACTAGACTGCTTGCATTTCATTGAATCCATAGCTTTTAAATTGTAGTAAGGGAAAAATGAACATTTACACTTCTTGGTGTTTTACTGGTCTGATCCAAAATTAGTTCAGTTCAGGGGCGGACTGGCCCTATGGGCCAGAGGGCAGTGCCCTGGGGCCCACCACCTCAGGGGGGCCCAACAGCAACCTTACAAAAATCCAAATGTTAAAAAAATATGTAAAAGAGATTAAAGAAAATCTTCAATTAAAACTTGACAAGCATAACAAACAATGATGTCAATGAAGTAAGCACCCCCTCTCTCAGTGCCAGATATGGTCTACCAGGAGGGCCCTGGAGGGGCCCTGAGATAATGTCTGAACTTTCGAAGGTCCTCCTTGTATGGGCCCCTTATACCGCCCCTTTCTAGATCCTCTACTGAGGTCTACTCTCTCCCCTTAATTAACTGTATTTAAATGAAGAATGTGTTACTCTGACTTCTGGTTTTTTAATTTTCTACATGATGATCATTTTCAAGCTAGTGATGTGACTGATGTCACACAAGCCCACTCACGGTTATCGTACAGAAGGTTTTGCTAAATTTCGTACCACATGTATATGCTTTTAGCCACTATTCGTAATTTCATATCGTATCAAGAAGTTTAGGGCAATAAATGTTCTGCAAATGCAATGGATTTGATAAACGTATTAATAAAATTCTAAATTAGAAAATGCCACTATTGCGATAATAGGGGCCCGCCAATGATTTTGCCCAAGGGCCCACTGTGGGGCCAGTCCGCCCCTGGTTCAGTTTGGACCAGGGATGGGCACGAGTACATGCCAGTGTACTCGAGTACGAGTACAAGTACTTTGCAAGTAACGAGTACAAGTACATGTACAAGTACAGCAAATTACAAATGTACTCGAGTACAAGTACAAGTACATTCTACGAGTACAAGTATTTGGTATTTACAAATACTTTTTTCAAATACAAGGTCTGTAAATGGAATTAAAGTCTGCATTCCATGATTTCGAAACTGGATACAACTAAAATCTCCATATTTAAGCAACAATCATTTTGAGATTCTGGATTAATTTTTACAATTTTGAAAGTTAATGTTTATCTTAGTTTGTGGTCTATACACTAACAAACAAATTTGAATCAGAGATTATCTATCTCCGTGTTGTTAGGTTTGAAGAAATTAACAGTAAGTCATCACTCGTATGAACACATGAAATATAAGTCAGCTTCTGTCCTTTCTTAATTTCCAGTTTAAGGAAAATATTTGTTGATCACAAGATGCAAATAAAATATGCCCTGTATGAGAAGTCAGGAATAATAATTATGAAAAAATATCTTTAGTTAGTTTAGTAGGTATTCACCTGTAGTAATAATTATGTGTACACTTACCAATATCATGTATGTATTTCCTTTGACAAAAAAGGCACCTTTAATAGTATAGAGCTCCAATCAGAATAGCCACGAAGTAATACACTGATTTTACATTTCGCAGACTGATTTTAAAATTTTATCTTACACATGTGTTTTGTCAGTCTTTCTGTTTCATAGTCGGTGATATTGGCTGTTTTAGCTGGAGTTGTATGTTTTACTCACACTGACTTAAAATAAAAAGATTTGATTTGAATTAACGCAGAAATAACCTCAGTGAAGATTGCGGCCCTCTGATTGGCCCACACAAAAACTTCATTAGAATGAAAGCATGGATGTCATTCGGATGAGACGTTAAATTGGCGGCCCCTTGTATCAGTGTCTGTACTGGGCAAGTAAAAGATCCCTCACATGGGGTAAATGTGTAACATGTTGAGGACTCCCGCTCTCTCTTCCATCTCATCAATCAACCCTCGTGAGCGCCCAGAACTGGGCTTAGAGTGCTGCACTTACCATATCTATCTATCTATCTAAATCAAGAAGTATTTCGTTCATCCAAATAATTTTTTTCGTAAGTTTAACAGGTGTACCAACGAAAAATGTTGTTGGATGAATGAAACACTTATTTGTTTGTTTGCTATGGACTAAACATGTTTTAAAACCATTCATCTGAGGCACACAGGGCTGAATTAAAAAAATTCCAATTGATTAAAAAAATATATTAAATCCCACAAGAATTTAAAAACAAACATAAGGACAAAATAGCAATTTTAAGTTCATTAAAAGATATTTGAAATGACAGAGTATAGTAGCATTTTAACATTTTATTTGAATTTCAAGTTATATACTTTAAAAAGTGAACATTAAGAATTTAAATTGTCATTACAATGTGTTTTCTAAATTTCTTTTTATTCTATTATTGTCTATGAATGTAAATATATTATGAAAGAAGAAATTTTATTTTAGACAAGCATTATGTGACTTTATAAAGGCAATAATAGAACTTTATATTACTGTTATGTGTCACACCTCAATCAATCAAAAGTCTCCCATCTGTAAGCCTTGTTCTAAAAGGAACTTTACTGCAAAAAGTACTCATAATGTACTCATAATGTACTCGTAAATATGAGTACTTTGCAAACTTTGGACTGCCTTTTTTGCAACAGTGATCACCAGCACTGATATACAGTCTCTTATTAACTGTTGGAAAGTGTCTCCTTGAATCAACAATTAATTAGGAGGGACATCCTCATTTAATTGGATTGGCTAATTCGGTAATTCCTGTCTCCTCCACAAGCTGGCTCTGAAAGAGATTAAACCAAATTCGTCACAATCCCTTTTTCCTGCATGGCAATACTTGAAAGCTGAATTTGGGTATTGACAGGGAGCCATCTGATGTCTATGATAGACATGCCCAAAAGTGGCCAAGCAAATGGAACTCAGTTAGCATTGAAACTCCCACCTCATCGATCTATGTGCTTGGTAAATTTGGAATGCCTTTTTTGCTACAGTCATCACTAGCACTGATACATACTGTTGGAAAATGTCTCCTTAAATCAGCAATTAATTAGGAGAGACATCCGCTGTTAATTACATTGTCTAATTCCAGTCTCCTTCACAAGATGGAGCTATAAGAGATTGTGGCAAATTCCCCACAATCTCTTTTTCCTGTAGGTGGCTTACAAACTACAGACATGCCAACTGATTGTCTTAGGCCTAGAAAGGAAGAAAGGATCTCATTGGCTCATTGAGATAATCTGACAATTACAGGGACAAGACAATTAGAGATAAGAAGTAACAAGAAGGTTTAATTCTCCTGGTAACTCTCAGGGATAATTAGAATTGTTAGCATGAAGTTTTCACCATTACAATTGTTGTTTACAGTCTATTCTTTTCAAAAAGACTTAGAACAAAATGTTAAATTCCATAGTGTCAATAGGGATTTGTTTAACACAATTGGGTTCTTGCAAGTAAGTCATCTAGCCGCTGCAACACTTTCCTGGACAATAATCAATACAGGACAAGACAGATCAATACAGGATGGCCAATCCCATTAAAGGCAACCTCCACAAGTTATCTCAGACCTTTTGTGCAAAGTGGCTATTGACAGATCAGCTAACCTCTGTGTGAACTTGTTAAGTAAGAGCAAGGTCAGAGAAAGTAGCTCTTGGCTTTAATATTTTGAGGGATTCACATGTGTTACAAAAAGTAGACCTGACCAAAATTTTAGCAAGCTAGCTGTTTTTGGTTCATGGCCTTGGAATACATGCCACTCTCTGCAAATACAAGTTATTTGCTAATTATTTTGTGACATGACACAAACATTTCTTTTCATTTTTTGCCATTTCAACTAGGGATGTACCGAACTTGTGCTCGGTGTTCGAGCTCGGCCTGTTTCGGCCCTGTCATGATCGGTTCGGCTGATCGGTTGCAAGTGCTGCCGAGCACCGGACCTTGACACGCCCCCCAACTGCAGCGCCCCCATGCGGCCAATTATGGTATTGGTCACACTTGGCTGGCTCCACGTGCGCACGTGTTCATTGCATGCTTCACTGAACTTGATTCTGCTGAGCTCTGCTTTAAGTAACATCTGCTATTGCATCACATCTTGAAGTTGTAACCATCCTAAAGATAACTCAACTTATTATAGATAAAAAGATACTTTCAAGAATCTTGAATAAAAAAGAAATTGAAATGTTTGAAACAAAAACTTTTTTTACAAGTTTGAACACATGGTCTGATGTAAGACTTGGGCAAACTAAAGTTGAAAAAAGTTTACCACCATGCTGTGTTGTGAGACACAGCAGTGTGACTTCTAAAACATCAAAAAGTAATTCTCTAATACAAATATATGGCCCTTTCCAATATCCAATCATTCAGACAGTCAATATGGGTCGGACAAGTGCAGTTTGGCACCACTTTAATGTCAGTCCCAGTGATGAGAGTCTTGCTATTTGTAAGCATTGTCAAGCTAATATCTCAAGAGGTGGATCTACCAGCAAAACGTTTTCCACAACAAGTTTGATGCGACACTTGACTAAAAAGCATAGGGATGAATTACTGGATACACCTGTTGAAAGTGTGGATGAAAATGTTAAATCAGCTGGATTGTGCACTCCTAAGCAAGCCACTTTACAAGGCTTTTTGGACAAAAAGAAACTGTATGACATCAATGACAAGCGTGCTTTGTCAATCAGCCAGTTGATTGGACGCATGATAGTTATTGATTTACAACCTTTTTCCGTGGTTGAGGATCGTGGATTTAAAGAACTGATTAATCACATGGACCCACGCTACCAAATGCCCTCTAGGAAGTATTTTAGTGAGACAGTTATTCCAGGAATGTTTGAGAAATGCAAGTCAAAAATCACAGAGTTTATTGAAACCCAGGACTACGTATCTTTGACCACTGACATTTGGACCTCCAGAGCAAGGGATGGCTACATCAGTTTGACAGGACATTTTATTGACTGTAATTGGGAAAGGAAACTCGTGGTGTTCGGTGTGAAGGAGTTTAATGACCGACACACTGCCAGCAACATTGCTGATGCTTTGAAAGAAATGATGGATCAGTGGGACATCGAGTACAAGGTCCTTGCTTGTACACGGGATAATGGAGCTAACATTGTAGCTGCACTGGACATTCTAGACATTTTGGCTATTCCCTGTTTAGCTCACACTCTCCAATTGGTGATAAATGATGGCATCTTCAAGCTCAAGGCAGTGCAGGATGTGATTAGCATGGCTCGCAAAATTGTATCCCACTTCAATCATTCTGTTGTTGCTACAAACTGTTTGACTAAAATGCAGAAAAAACTGGGCTGTCCTGAACACAGTCTTATTCAGGACGTAGAAACCAGATGGAACAGCACATTCTATATGCTGGAGCGACTTATTGAACAGAGGCAAGCTATTTCTGTTACCAATGCTGAGCTTAAGATCAAGTCTGAACTGACTCAAGCACAATGGACCTTAGCTGAGAAGATTATCAGTGTGTTATCCCCCATTGAAGAAGTCACAAGAGAGTGCAGCAAAGCGAGTGCCTCAGCATCTCTGATCATCCCGGTCATCTCAGCTATAAGAAATGCACTTAAGGTTGGTACAATTAAATCTATTTCTAAAGTAGTCCTACTTCAATTAAATTGCATGCTTTAAAAAAATTGGCACCAATCGCCAGTACATTGATATGTGTAAACCCTGCATTTCAATTCTGTACAGTATTTCAGTAGAACGATTTCAGAGAGAAGGATATGATAAGATTGTGTATTACATGTGTATTTGTATAGTTGTACAATGAGGTGACTTGAATTTCATTGAAAACTCTGAGATTCTACGATAATTCTATGGTTCATTAAATTTTGGGTGAAAAGACCTTAATTATGTAGATATGTAATCTGTCTTTTACTCTGAATCAAATCTTAATTGGCCGGGGTCATTCGGTGCAAAACTTTGCCTTGAAACTTTGCGGGTCTGACAAGGGCTTCCAAAGACGACCACTAGAGGTCGCACCCAGTGGCCACTAGGTGGCGCTGGTCGTAGCGCTGGCAGTGGCCACTAGGTGGCACTAGTTTTGGCCACTGGGTGTTGCTGGTGTTGGCCACCAGGGTGCGATAGCTACTCTCTGTATGATTTATCTGATTAAAACCCAGTATCATGATTTAGAATTTTAAGAAAAACTATCTTGTGTAGCTGTGGTGGCCCGTACCACCGCTTGGTGCCGCTGTACGTCATCTCGGGTCCTCTCGCGGTGCGGCGAGATCTGGCGAGGTTTGGCAGACGATACACTGCAGCTGAAGCGACGAGACGCATCTCCGCTCCCGCTGGTATCCTCTCACCCAGTGGTTAGGTAAGCAATACCACGATCACCACATTGGCGTATTGTAAGCTATTGGCCTATATCTGTGCATTTTATCTGTGTAACAGAAAAAATCCTGCAAATAAATGTATCTTAGCCTTAGCAGGCCTAATTGAAAAATTAAGGCCTACAAGCTATATATATTTACATAACCAGCCATAGAAATTTTACGGCACAGCCTACTAGGTGTAGCAAATTGGGCTAAATTGCAAAAATTAGTAGCCCACTTTCTACAAATTAGTTTGTGATTTTTATAGTGAATTGGTCTTGGGTTTAATTCACGTTGAAGCCAATTCTACATTTGCTAATTAATTTTATGTCATTTTGAAAGCGCCATCTATCTATTTATCTACCAGTAGTGCTGACATCCATCTGTGGGCACTGCAGGAGATATCTACAATGGCAACAATTAACATCAATATTGCGGGAAAGGAAGACTTGATGAAAATACCTGGCATTGGACCCGTCAGAGCTGACAAATTGTTGGAGCAAAGGATGACTCATGTTATCACTTCTTGGAAGTTGTTCCATTCCATCACCAACATCGACTTTGAGACCACCCAACAGATGCATGTTGAAAAGACCATCGCCTCGAGCATCAAGATCTTCGAAAACATAGACTGGGATGCCAATAATCCATTGGAAGTAAGGATGGCCAAGTTGAAAGATTTTGAGCATCATGAAGACCAACGGTATGAGACCATCCAATGTGCAATAAGCAGTGTGAAAGAAAATATTGAACGCCTTGAAGTGTCAACAACTGAGAGGTTCATCGGTCTAGAAGAGAAGATGTTGAAGAATCATGAGAGGTTACAAGTGAGCATCAGTGGTTTGTCAGATGGCTTGGATAAACTTACCACTAAGGTGGATACAATATTGTCAGACACCTTAGTGCAACTTAACACCAAAGTTGATACCCTTATGCTGGAACGGGGAAAAGGGAGGGACCCAGGAAGTCCCACGCATCCCCAATTTCCAGGTATCTCTGAGACTGGACCAAAGCTTCATCGGGGGTCACCGACAGAAACTCCCGATGAACCGCATAAAATGGAGGTGACAAAGACCCACACTGTGTCCTACTCTGAACAACGCAAGGACGACAGAGTAGACACTGCAAGTACAAGTGGGGGCAGAGGGACTACCATTGAAGTTCTGCTCCTAAGTTTGGTGGTATAGGCCGTGGACACACCGTGAAACCTGACAGACCACCTTCTATTTCAGCTATCTTGTCCAATTCCCTCAACAAGGGGCCCTTGGGGGCCGAAAAGAGAAAATCCTCCAAGGACTCCATGAAGAGCCAGTATAGGGAGTTGCATAGCTCCATGGGCTACTCTGCATCTGCTGATCCCGAAAGATACTATGATGAGGAGGCGCCTGTTGGGGACTTCAGCGATTTCTCCGACGATGAGGAGGAGGATGAGCGGGGCCCCCAGGGTTACTCAATGGATGCCAGGAATATCCGGATTGAAAAATTTTCTGGCAAAATATTGGGTGAGTGGGACCCCTGGTTCCACCAGTTCAAATTTATTGCCAGGGCGTGCAAGTGGACCCCGAGAGAGAAGTTGTTTCGCTTAACAACTGCTCTCACCGGGTCTGCTCTTAATGCCCACATGAGTTTGCCACAGGAAACTAGGGCACGCTTTGAAACTCTCTGTGATTTCATGCAGAAAAGATATGGGAAAAGTCGGAAAAGTACGAAAGCCAATCTTCGCGCTCAACTGGAGAACCTCGTTCAGGAGGAAGGACAAGATTTGGAGGAATTTGCTGATAAAGTTATGACTATGGTTACGACAGCCTATCCTTCAGAAACGCCAAAGCCAGTCTTGGAGACGTTGGCTATTGATAAATTCACCAAGGGTTGCAAGGATAAGGCTTCTGCTCTGCTGTCTTCAACTGTGGCCATGCCTGGGACAATGTTTGAAGCTGTTGAACATATGCGCTTGATCCAGGCCAACAAGCAAAGACTGGGCATGAAATCTGATGGGCGTCGTGTTAGCTTCGACAACAAAGACAGCTGTGAGTCTACAGTGAGGTCCATCAGGGCTGAGACTTGTTTCACGTGCGAGGGCAACCACTACTATACAGAAGAGTGCCCTAATGGACGCATGCGTTCACCATCACCATTGAGGTGCTACACTTGTGGTGGTATCGGACACATTGCTAGAGAATGTGTTGGCAGCGATTCCCCACCTAGAAACACCTCATATGGCTCTCCCCAATTTAGCCGAGGGAGATCAAACAGGTCTCCCTCGCCCAATGATAGGGGCAGTGATTCTCCCGATTGGAGAGCTACGTCAGGCCAATTACAAGGGGACAGAAGGACATCCCGGAAGGACTTTGAAGACAAAAAGCCCTTCCTGGACAAAGCTGCATAGATTGGCAATCAGGGGCTAACCTGTTCGGATGTATCCATTTGGAGCACCGTACTGTCCCACTGTTTGTCATTTGTAGAGTGTTTTTTACAAATGTTTTTACTAGCATGTGTTGACAAGGCCTACCCCCAGGGAATCCTTGGCAGCATTATAGCTATGGCTTTTATGAAGCCCAAGGGCAATGGCAACTCAGCATGTCCTTCGCTATTTTTAAATTTTAAACTTTTTGAGGGACTCTCCATTATTTTTGGAATTCCTCAGTATTTTAATGCCACCAATTTTGGTTAAGGGGCACACTCTAGCTGCATGCTCCTTAACAGTATCCGTAAGGCCCTAAGTGTTTCTGAAACATCGGCCTATGGATATTTTAATATTTTTTTTTTGAGGAGGGAGAGGGGTGCTACACATTCAGTTCTTGCAGTGGACATATTTCAATAGGCCCACTCAAGAAGCTGTTCAATGGGCCCCCTCAGGAAGCTGAAAATATGACGGGGAGGAGTGTGGTGGCCCGTACCACCGCTTGGTGCCGCTGTACGTCATCTCGGGTCCTCTCGCGGTGCGGCGAGATCTGGCGAGGTTTGGCAGACGATACACTGCAGCTGAAGCGACGAGACGCATCTCCGCTCCCGCTGGTATCCTCTCACCCTGTGGTTAGGTAAGCAATACCACAATCACCACATAGCATTAGGCAATCTAATATTAACCTTGTGTTAAAAGAATATAATGTAGCCTAATGATTAACTTGATTAGCCTCAATTGAAAAATCCTTTAGGAACAGATGGGAAAGAATACTGCACTTGATTATCTGAATTTATGTGATATTATTGGCTTCAATTGAATTGAAAATAAGGGACTCGTTAATTACAATGTAGTTCTGATAGTTTCACCACATCAGTAAATTAATTAAATAGCCAATTTCATAATTGGATGAAATTAGGCCATATAGATTTGGCCATGCATACATTTTCAAATTAGTGATTAATATTGAGCTGTGAAGCCCTATGCTGCAATTGAGAGTTTTAAAATTTGAAGTTTGATGAATTTATAATATTCTTATTATTTCTTTATTTTTTCAGTTGGACAATGATGACAATGGTGTGAAGGGCATGAAACGGGACATGCTGGACTCCCTGGACAAACGTTTTGCTAATGCAATGGATGATGCAACATATGTGTGTGCCACTATTCTCGACCCCAGGTTCAAAACTATGCTATTCACAGACTGTGAGGCAGCTATTGAGATTCTCAAATCCCAATGCCTGACTGTCAAGGAAAGTAAAACAGCACAGCCTAAGCCACTTAAACAAGCCAAGCATGACACTCAAGTCGGCGGATTCTGGGACTTTATTAACAAACAACAGAGTCAAGGTGTCAAATCGGATTTAGGCCTATCCCATGATGCTGAGATTCGGGCATACTTAGCAGAGCCCTGCATTTCTTCAAATTCGGATCCCTTAGAATACTGGAAGTGCCATGAAGATCAGTATCCAGTGTTGAAAGAGTTGGCTCGGAAGTTTTTGACAATGCAAAGCACAAGTGTTCCTTCCGAAAGACTTTTCAGTACTGCTGGCCAGGTAATTTCTGAGCGCCGAGCCAGATTGATGCCTGCTAAAGCTGAGCAGATTCTGTTCTTAAACAAAAACATTCACATTTGAAGTGAAAGAGACATTCATTTTGAAAATTGACATTTAATTTGCCATATTTTAAAACCTGAACATATTAGGTCAACAGGCTTGTTGTGCCAAATAATTAGGAAGTTTGAACTTTTATTGGACTGTACAATTACTTTCCTACTTCTAATGTGTTGACATGTAAGCATATTGGTTTTCTATTTATTAGAACAATGACATTGTCGTGTTCAATATTGTGTGCAGCTTGAAAAGTTATAATATAAGTTTTGAACTGAATTTCTTGGTTTATTTTTCTTTTCCTGCTCACCTATTTATAGACCTGCATGATCAGTTCAGCGGCAACTATTGGTATGACAGGAGGAGGGGGGGGGGCGACCTTGCGTAATCAAGGCAAGGCAGCAGTCAGAGACACCTGGTGGTGACTTGTTGCACTTCAGTGCCACCTGTTGTTTGATTAGACGTTCGGTTTGAGCTCGGTTTCGGCCGAGCAGCATGGCTAGGTTCGGTGTCCGGTTCGGTTCGGCAAAATGCTTGCTCGGTACACCCCTAATTTCAACTGTGTTTGAACGCAGTTCAAGCTGAAAATTATACTTTCAAAAAGGGTCCACAGTCCAAAGTTTGGTAGAAGCATTTTTTAAATTCAGTTCATGTTCAATGAGACACAAATATTTCTGTAATATGGCGAATGCAGTGTGCTACTGAAAATGGCCGCTACATTTCTATGAGTCAAATGTGGCATTCAGTACAAAATTGGTCGTTGAACATGAGTAGGTTGTGCAGGCCTACAATTTAAGTATCTAAAGCATTCCAACATTGGCCAGAGACAAAAATAACTGCCAAGCTGAAGTAAATACTCAATTATATTTGTAATTTCTCAGACGAACCATATGTGGACCGGTGAATTGGATTGTGTCTCTGCGGCCTTAATTTCATGTAGGCAAAAAGTTATCCAAATTCAAATTCATTAAGTCATTTGTTACCGAAATGGACCCACTTTTGCAGGAATTGGTTGTTAAGAATGTTTTTTCTCAGATTGTCTTTTGCAAATCCCTCATTACCAATTAACCAGTATAGATGAGGTAGCCCGAGTGACATTACTCTGTGACGGAATGAACGACAGCTTAAGTAGATCTAATTTCAAGGGGGTGTTTCAGCAGTCATTTCTCCCTTTAATCACCTACAATGAATTGGATTTTGTGTCTCTGTGGCCTCATTTTCAGGCAAGGAAGGTCATCCGACTAGATTGTGCCCTCTGCAGATCTTTTGCACTGAATAAAGCAAAAACAGCATAGCAGAATCTATATCAGGACAAATGAAGGCTGAGGTAAAAGTGCATGACATTCAACATGATATTAAGATGTTTTATGGTGTACACTTCAAGATTAAGTTTACTTTTTTTGCTGAAGTAAAAATTTTATGTCTTTATTGTCGAACTTTGATGCCTTTTTTGGTGATTTTTCCAAAGAAAGGTTTAAAATAATGCTCAGCCACAAAAAATGATTTATGATATAGCAAACACCTTAATATAATGCATGAGGAACAAATCTCCGCTAATCCATATATTAAGTGAGCAATTTTAAAATATTGGAGTCCTGACTCTTTGAAAATCCAAATTATTCCACATTTTGATCAAGAGCGTAAATGTATGTGGGTCACAATCTTCTTTATCAACTTTCAAGTATTTTATCAAATATTTTATCATGTGAATAGTTCCATTTTGCAGCTGATAAGGACTAGAAGAACCACCCAATTATACACTCTTCTCTATTCCTCTTATAATCAGTTTGTGGGTAGTTCCTCAAATCTCATCTTTTGGACTAAGACACCATATAGAAAGGTATTTATTTCTTTAAGTTTACTATGTTAAATAAGTTTGTATTTGGTAAAGCAATCTGTCTCGTGGAAGATGACCTGCCCAAGCGCAAGGGGCACACAATGTGAACACAATGTTGCTAACTTCATGTCTTGACATTGCTTCGCAAATTAATTTACAGTTGCATTACGATGTTGTACAAAGTTGCTGCCATGCTGAAGTGCCCAGTGGATCATTGTACATAGTGAAAGGCATTCATTTTCCTTTAGTTGTTAGTTATAATTTCTCTTGAGAATAATGATGACTTTTAAATGAGGCATACATAAATAATAATTATTATTGTACCAATAATACATATGTTGGCATCATAAGTGACTCGATACTCCTTGGCCCTGCAACACCAGATCTTTGGCAGATTATGATTTTAAAAATAGGCAAATGTCACTCCAAAGAAAGATCAAATCATCAAAAGAAGTTTCTTTATACAGAAAAGTGTTGAAATTATACTAGAATGTAGTTTTGAATCTGTGTGCATTAAATCTGAAAAAGAAAGACGATTGACTATACTATAATATAGTTTTGAATCTGCTTCCAGTAGCATATTTGTCAAGCGGCATAGCTGCACTCCCTTAATATAATCATGAACAATTACTTTCATAATTTTTTTTCAGAAAATGGTCAGGGATCTAGCTGATAGATTGTTCCACATGCAGAATGCTGGAATCAAAACGGACGCAACTTTCATGGTCCAGGATGTTGAGTTTCAGTGTCACACCCTTGTGATATTCGCGCATGGTGGGCCACTGGCCGACCTGATTGTGGAAAAGAAAAGAATAACCAACATCCAGGATATCTCTCCTCACACTTTCCGTATGATAATGCAGTAAGTTTCTATGTCTTGA
Source organism: Platynereis dumerilii (assembly GCA_026936325.1). NCBI lineage: Eukaryota > Metazoa > Annelida > Polychaeta > Phyllodocida > Nereididae > Platynereis > Platynereis dumerilii. The sequence continues at coordinate 5,718,199 of JAPTHN010000004.1, forward strand.
TCTTGTGATATTCGCGCAATCGCGCATGGTGGGCCTTTGGCCGACTTGATTGTGGAAAAGAGAAGAAGAACCAACATCCAGGATATCTCTCCTAACACTTTCCGTATGATTATACAGTAAGTTTCAGTGTTTTGATCTTGTGATATTTGGGCATGGTGGGCCACTGGCCGACCTGATTGTGGAAAAGAGAAGAATAACCAACATCCAGGATATCTCTCCTAACACTTTCCGTATGATTATGCAGTAAGTTTCAGTGTTTTGATCTTGTGATATTTGGGCATGGTGGGCCTTTGGCCAACTTGATTGTGGAAAAGAGAAGAATAACCAACATCCAGGATATCTCTCCTAACACTTTCCGTATGGTTATGCAGTGAGCATAACTATTTTGTCAACTTTTCGAATAGCTCATTTATAACTGTACTGAATTAAGATTTCATTTTACTTTAGCAGTCTGTTGCTAATATATGAAAATGTTCCACCTCAGGTCTATTCCAAGACATCTAGTATAATCCAGGAGCCAACCCAGAAAAAGTGGCTTAGTTAGTTTGCATCATGAGCGCACCACTTGAATTTGGTACCATATTAAAAGAAACCACTAAGTGTGGAAGTATCTGGAACTTTATTCCACTCTCTGTTATCTCTGTGAAAAGTATGGGATAGGTCTTAGGATACATGGCTTTTTAAACACACTAGCATAATACCCGTGAAATGGGGGTGGGAGAGGGGCAAAATATTAAATATTAATTTTGAACATGAATTTATAGTAAGATATAATATATATATGTGTACCACAAAACCTCAGCTAAAGTATCTATACTATTTTATTACATGACAACTATGCTAGAGCGATGCTGAATGGCCAAAATCAGTCACATGACACCATCATAAAACTCATATTGCATGGTTAGAGTGCAATTTGAGTTTTTATGAAAAAAATTCCAAAAATTTTTTTTTTCCAATTATCTTTTATATTTTTTGTTTTACTAAAAAAAAAAATTCCCTTTTATTTCCGAATTTTTTTCAGATACATTATATTGGAAGCATGGTGGTCAAGTAATAAAACAAATACGGCGCTTATTATCGTGCAATATAAAAATTTATTTGCACTAATAAATTCATATTGAACTCGGGCTGCGCCCTCGTTAAATATAATTTTCCTTGTTCAAATAAATTTTCATATTGCACTCATATCATGCCGTATTTGTATAATATCAAACCATCGTATCCTGACAAACCCAGATTCAACCATTACCATATTTTATCTATTAAACGCCCATTCCCTAATAAACGCCCATCCCCCTCCATTAGGGTGTTTCAGGTGCCCCCAATATTTTCCTATCCAGCTTGACCTTGGTCTGGTATTGCAGTTTATATAGTTAAAGTCACATGTAAAATTTTGGCCCATTCTATAAATACCTACCTTTACCAGAATTCACTTGAAGTTTATAATGTAATTCCCCATTGGCGAACATGCAAATTCTCAAAATATTTCAAAAACCAATGAAGAAATCAATATTTTTTTCTCAATCTACAGTTCCTGAGTAAGTTTTGGGAGGGAAATTCAAATCTGGTGTTATTTTTTGTATAACCCCATTTGCCAAGATGCCAGAAGCTGTCAAATTTGTGAAAATCTACATAAAATAGCAGAATTTTAGGAAATTCAACACTTCATAGCTCATTAGGAACACCTGCTGTAAAATAGCTGATGCCAGATTTGAATTGCCCTCCCAAAACTTACTCAGAAACTATGGATTGAGGAAAAAATATTGATTTCTTCATTGGTTTTTGAAATATTTTGAGGATTTGCAAGTTTGCCAATGGGGAATTACATGATAAACTTCAAGTGAATTCTGGTAAAGGTAGGTATTTATAGAATGGGCCAAAATTTTACATGTGGCTTCTACTATATAAACCGCAATACCAGACCAAGGTCAAGCTGGATCGGAAAATATTGGGGGCACCTGAAACACCCTACCCTCCATCTAGAATTGATTTTTATTAAAATTCCATCAAGATACCTCCTTATTCAATCGTTTTTACTAGAAAAACATGCATTCACGCTTCCCTCCGACTCCATATTGGATTTTGCAGCTGTGCGCTTATAGTCCCACAGAGGGCAGCAGGCGGCTGGCAGCACCTTGTGCTGCCTCTGGTGGATTCTGAGTGCATACAGCATTGCAGAGCCAGATCGTGAATAAATTGCCGCGCATCTCATCATTACCTCCGCCCACTGGGCGTTTAATAGGAAAAATACGGTACTCTTTGCTAGCTTTGTAGTTAAAGCCAGTATAACAGCAGAAACAGCACAGATTGTGCATTGAAAACAAGGTTGTTTGACGGACCTTGGTCTGCTGCATGGGGGGTGAGCCAGGGGGGCAGAGCTTAACCCCAAAACTGGAAGGGTGTATTGCAATTTCACACCTTTTCCACAAATTTTCAATACAAATCGTGCTTCAGGATTGCATTTGAAAAGGAAACAGATTTGACTTGTTGATTTACTTGGTTAACATTGCCACATGCACTTAGTAAGCTGTTTTTGAAAGCTAGGATACACGAAAATGAATTATGGCTAAAAATAGCAATTGATCTTTGAACAGTGTCTTAATAAAAGTGGTGGTTTATTAAATACACTTTTTAAATCTCTGATTGAGAAAGTCTTGTTTGTTCTGACATTAACAAGACCTCACTGGATCCCGAGACACATAATTATTTGGGGCACCCCAACAGAAACCCATATAGGCTATGATGTACGAAAAAGTTATGAAATGATAACTTCAAAGTGCATTATTCACATTAATTACAGCCAGCCGCAGCCAGCTACCAATTTGGCCAGCCAGCCATCTCCTGTGAATTTTCCAGCTAAGCAGCTGGCAAGCCGATTTCTTTAGCAGCCAGCTGATCTTCATATTTTAAGTTGGGTCCCATGTCTACTACTGTTCCATTGTCTCAGAAGAAGGATTTTCTTAAATTGGTTTACTTTCAGTATATTGGGGTCAGTTTTGCTGTGCTGTGTCATTATTATTATTCATTCGCACAATTGTTTGCAGAAATAGTTTAATAGAGAAAAATAAATTATTCTTGTCTTTCATTGCAACAGAATAAATAAAATACACCAATTCTTCATTCTAGAACCCTTTCAGATAAGTCCATTCGTAGAAAAAATCAGACAGTCCAATTCTTCATTCGAGGACCCTTTCAGGATCACAAGTCCTTTCCTTGAATAAATCAGAGAGTCTAATTCTTCATTCGCACTTCAGTAAAGCCTTCAGTGATTAAGTCAGACACACCCACATAGCTGGCCAATGACCAGGTCTTCAAGCATGTTATGCAAATGCGGCTGATTTCGCTGTTTCTCACATTTAGATAAAGGTTGGAGGTGCGATGCTTACATGGATAGATAGACCTCTCCGAGATCTTTAAAATGATAGCTCATATGTCTCTGAGAAGTGAATAGTTGCTTTGCAAATTGCCGGTAAAGTTCTGAAGTGGAGAGGCATCCTGGGCGCTGATTGGCTGTGACACTCTGACGCAAAATTTTATGATAATGTACGACAATGGAGAGATACGTCTAGGGTAGATTCTCTGGGTGTTCATTCGAGGACCCTTTTAGGATCATAATTCCATTCCAAGAATAAATCAAACAGTCCAATTCATTTGTAGAAACCTTTCAGTATCATAAGTCCATCCCGACAAGTCACAAGTTCATCTAGCATCATGGCATGGTCATGGATATCTGAATTTTCTCTTCTGACTTCTTCTTTCTTCTTCTATTGTATATCCATCCGCTGAGGGACCACCTTTTGTGGAAGTGTTAATTGGCATCGGAGGTTACGCAAATCTTCCACCAAATTATTGCAAAGGGCATTACATTTTAAGGGCCATTCTAGCCTGGACAGTTCTCCCGCTGATTCTCTCTGTGCAGGAGTTCCATAATCATATCTTTGATGTTGCGGCTCCATTTGGTTTTGGGGCTGGCCAGAGAAGGGCATTTACATACTGTGTCCTCATCTTCAGTCTCGCACAACGTGCAGGTAGCTTTTGGACTTCTGCTCATCTTGTAGCTGTTAGTCTCAAGGGGGTAGACTCCGACAAGTAGATTTGCCCTAATGTTGGCCCTCCTTGTGGATGAAAAACTGAACTTGGAGGTTTCTCAGATCGGGTGTGGTTTCCGAAAAATTCTTTTCTTGCCCAAAGTTGCAGGTCCAGCTGCTGGCGGCTCATTTTCTTGGCAGCTTCTTTGAGTTGGTCGCTCTGCCAGACACTTTGACACACCCCTTACATCCATACTTCTCACCAATAAATCTTAATATGTTTCCTGAAGTCAGGCTAAGTTTCAAGTGCATAGACTCTGATTATTGCACAAATCGAAGATTTTTCGGGTTAACAGTCCGTCTGGAAATAATTTTCATAAAATTCAGTTCATGTAGCAGGAGAGGGAGGATACCAGAACTAGTCTGACTTGGCAGTCACCACTAATGTTTGGTTGCTTTTCTTTGGTCGGCTATCTAGGTCCCAGGTCGGAGAACCATAATTATAAAGCATAATTCTGGCCTAAATACATTTTGCTAACCATTCTCCTTGTAAGCCTAGTGAAATTAACAATAAATGAGTTCATGCTCTTGATATGCCTGAAACCAAAAAGTTGAATTTCTTCCAGATTTCTCTACACTGGAGAATGCACAGTCAGCCCTGGTAATGCCTTTGAACTCTTGCATGCTGCTAAGAAATTTGGCATCCCAGCACTTGAAGATCAGTGTGTGACAGTTGGGGCAACAAAGCTGACTAAGGATAATATTTTGGCTTATACGCAAGAAGCGATTGATTTTGATTCCAAGGTATTCCTGTCTTCCTGTAAGGAATATGCCAAACAGAATACCAAGACAATTGTCCAGCAACCGGCATTCAAGGATGTATCTGTTGAAGTGCTGGAGACAATTTGTAGCCTTGAGGGGACAAACTGCTCAGTGTTGGAGCTATTTGCTGCTTGTGTGGGTTGGGCAGAGGAGGAATGCAAACGTCAAAAGTTGGAAGAATTGTCAGAAAGTATCAGGACTGTGCTGGGAAACATTCTTGACAAGATCAAGTTTGAGGATATGGATATGGATGACTTAATCGAATTTGTTGTTCCTGAGGGAATTCTGACTGATCAGAAAGTGGGTCAGTTGATTAACACGTGGCAGAAAGACAAGAAGAAGAAACACTGGAAAGAAACTGTCGAGGTTTGTACGCACATAACATTAGATGCATTATAAACATAATTGGTAGTGTAGCAACCAGTTTGATTATCCCTTCAGTGCACTATTACCACACATTGGTCTTTTCAATTTGTTGGAGAGCGAGGCACAATGCTTTATAGAGAGTGCACGTTTCCATGTGACATGTACGTAGGTCGTAGGGTTGCCATGACAACAATGTAATAAGATAGGACCTGTATATTTTATATTATCACCTCCTGGCTACAATATTTGGCATGGTTAGATAAAATTTTGAATTTTCCACAGGCCAAAATATTTTCTCAAAAAAATATGTCAAATAGCTAATTGTGCCCTGACATATGAACCACTGACTGGGGCACCATGCGCCACCATTAACGCAGCCAACAATCATAAAACTTAAGATTTATTTTCAATTTAGCAAAATATCTCTATCTATTATTATCTCCAAGTGATGCCGAACGAGAAATACTAAATTTAATTATGAGGATAAACTACATTTAAAATTATCAGATTATTTTAGTCGTTTTTTTGCAGAAAATTCACTTAAATTTTTCAGTAAATTAATTTTCATTGCCTAAATAAATGTGTAACATATTACAGGAACTTAGTAAATTTAAGGGAAACCATTTTGACATTAACTCTTGGTTCTGGATTGAGGGCTTTGGACACCATTGGCCACTCAACTGTTTTAATTTCAAAACCATCTTTAGAAATATTTCTCTAGGAGGGATATGTTTTTTACATTTTTACACTCACAGGCCGTGATCTCTTGATTGAGAAAGTAACTTTGACGGTCTGACATGTGATAGCAACATAAATTATGAAGATGAGAAGTTCTTTATCAAATAAAAGGTATTCTTAATTTTAAAAACAGAGATCTTTCGCATGTTTTATAAAGCACTTGCATTTCCATGAAGACATCATTTCTCCGTGTACAAGTAAAAAGTTTCTGTGAATTGTGATTATAATTCCAACTTTTTGGTAAATGTTTGATTGAAAAAAATCATTTTATCCAGTAATTGCATGTATCATCACTCAGCTTGTGGAATTTGCTCAGCAATACAACAAATAATCATTTATAATTATAAAAATTGACATGCCTGGTAATATTCTGACTGGACATGTTTCTTTTCACTTCAGGTGGAAATTTGCGATCCTTCAAATCATTGGACTACAGCATATATGCCATTGCACACCAGAATAAGAGACATCAAGAAGATGAAGCTATTCGAAAGAGGGAAATTGCAAGGTCCATGTGATAAATTCACTCTTGCATATAGGAATGATAATAATAGATCATGGGAACCAGTATCTGACAGCACAGCACTAGCTTCCATCAAAGAAGAAGGAAAAGATTTCATCCGGTTAAGTGTCTCTGAAATGACATGCAGAGTCAAGGACAGCAAGGACCGGTGGGAGATCCCTGTGACTTTTACTGAGGAGGACTTGTGTTTTAAAAGTACAGATGAGGTAATCAGAGGGCGCATGGCAGGATATTATGAGACAAGAGATTATGATATTGGATCTGCAAAGATTCAAACACCATATCCTTTCCTCCCTGGATCCACATTCATTGTCACTGCTCAACTTAAACGTAGATAAATGAAATTACACAACTTTCCAACCAATCAAAATATCTATCTAAAAAAAAATCAAATATTGATCAAAATTATTAGACAGGACAGAGCCACCGGCTCACCAAGCGAAGCGAGGTGTCTCGTCCCTTAAGGCTAACATGTGAGTGGAGTGATCCAGATGGTTCAATCAAAAATTTTGATTCAGACATCCCATAATATGATCCTGACACTTGCTTCTCTTCAAAAATTTTCGGAAAAAGAAAAAATTTCGGAAAAAAAAAAAAAATTCCCAAATTATTTTTTTCTGCAAAAAAAAAAAGAATGGGTAAAACAAAAAATTTCTGCAACAAAACAAAAAAATTCCCCCCCCCAAATGTTTGAAAGAAAAAATTCCCAAAAAAATTGAATATTGTCAAACAAACGAGTATTTATATGTCCGGTCTTCTATGCTGTGGCATTATCATATTAAATGTTCATAACTATTTGATTGATTTATTTCTTAAAAAAAAAAGAAGGTTTGTATGATATAATTTTAACGAAATAAAGTTTTAAGATGGTAATGCTTATTCGATTAATTTATGGTTTTATAAGCTGGTATAGCGAACTCCGAAAGGTTCATTGTCAACGTTGTAAAAATGATTCAACAGCAAACAAAAACAACACTTAGATAATCCTGCTGCACTGAACTCCCACAATGGAACCCTTTTCTCTCAAGTTGAGAGCATACTGTTCCATCACACTTATACATCATACCAGGTCATGCCATGACAAAATGGCCCATAACCTTTGCTAATTCATGAATACTTAATTAACTGACCCAGTTTTGGCTCAGCCAATCAGGGACTGCTACATCACAGTTTGAAATTGTTGCTTCTGTTTCACACAGTTACAAATGGAGAAATTGTGTAATGTTGAAAGGTGCTATCACAGTTCCGAAAATTCCATTGAATTATGTATTTTCACAGTTCTGAAATGAAACTGTTTAAAGTTTGCTTGTTTTACACTGTTTTTCTTAGTTGCCAGTAATCCTCTAAGTGTCCATAATCGGAATAAATCTGCCTGCAAAATGCTTATGACCTAAATAAGCGGCCAATCAAAGAAGAGATTGGAAATAACAGAAAGCCCTGTCCATTTTAGCAGGGCTTGTGTGGGTAGGATGTACTTATAGGGCCTTCTCACCAGTGTTGAACCTTTTCAATTCAGTTGAACTCTTAACAATTTTTTTTTGCTGTGGGTTCTTTATATATATATACCATCAAGAACATTTTGCTTAAGAGTGTGTGATACATCTACTTCAAATGAGGGAAGCAATTTCTTAGATTAATCACAATTGTTAATTGCATTTTCTGTCTTCTTGTCATTTCTCTTGACAGTATCAACAGTCTACTTTATATCCCAAAAAAACATTTTCAAGGGGATGTTTGCACAGTTATTTCTGTTCTTAAAGGTAGTAAGTCCGCTGATTCTATGTAAAATTCAACTTTTAGTTATAGTTCATAAATTGATAGATTTTAAGTATACTATACACTTCCAATCAAAAGAATTGTGTGTTTTCCATAATTAAGTTAGTTTAATTGATTTTAAAGCCTTAAATTACTTATACTTATTAAGAAGAGCCCTGCATTGCTCAAAATGTAAACAAAACATTGCTTTTTCACGTCATGAAAAACTATTTTTTTACATTTTTCTAGGAACTAAACTTCGTAATGTTGCCATTAGACTAGCAATTATGGCAATTTTTCGACTGGAATGTGTTAAATACGGTTGAAATCTGTCCATATACAGTCTATTAAATATGCAAACTTACTAACTTTAAGGCCAGACATAATTGATCTTTAGCTTCTCGGACTTCTCGAGGTAGGTACTTTTTCTAGGGTCAGTCGGTAAAACGAAAAATAAAAGGTGAAATCTCAATTTTTTATAATGTCAATTTGACAAAAAATTCTGGTTATGCTCAATTTTTTTTTCATTGGCAGAAAATCTGTTGGTTCGGTCGATCCGAGAAGCTTAAAATTAAAAAGTCTGGCCTAACTTGATTGTGTCTCAAACACCATTTTTCTAAACAGTGCTCTTGTGGTATCTTGTATTTACATCTTGTATTTTCTAGAACTTTGCAATTCTCTATGTTACCAAGCGCCAGTATGGATACTTTTTATAGAATTTTCTACATTTTTTAAAAGTTAGTGATCTTGGCACTAACATTTGAATTTAGAGCAAACACTATAAATTTAACACAGATGAGCATGTTGAAAGATAAGGAGCTACTTTACAGAAGTGACCATCACAGTCCATTTGGTGATTGACCATCAAATATCAAAGGAGAAAAGTGACCACCTTTACCTCACACACACTCTAATGGCAGCTCAGACTATATATTGTATATGCGGAGAGACAAGGGGGCCATGGTATAGACAGATGGATTGACAGATAGATTGATCAATGGATATTATACTGTATCAGACAGAAATGTATATTCATATGTATGCCATTTTTCGAACCAGATAGCTTGGAGTATCATGGACTATATCATGGACAGAACAGGGCATTTTTTAAGCAAATTTCAGCGGCGGGGAATTTAGCCGAAGAGGGCATTTTACTACCGCGTCGCAGATATTGTGACATCCGTGGCTGTAAAGATTTGAAGTTGAACTATTCTCACAAATAAATAATTCAATATATTATAGGTTTATATACATGGATTTACCTCCAGTTGTACTGCATGTTGCTAAATTTCAACAATTTTGGTGAAACATTTAGAATCCAAGGGCACTTACTGGTGGGGCAAATCTCTGTCACTGGTGGGGATTTTGCAGGGGCTGGTGGGCCAAATCCCCACCACTTTTATACTTAAAAAATGGCCTGGGACAGAATGAATCAGATTTCCCCTTGAAGCCTTTACATTACTGTTGAGACTGGCATGCTGTCAGTCTGCAATAAACTCACCAAATGTCAGATTATCCGTCGGCCAAGAAGCTGTGCACCTGAGGCCTGACAATGGACCAAGTACTTTTTGCTTGAAACTCACGAGAAATAAAGAATCAGAATGAAAGAAAATTTGATTCTGTAATTAAGGTAATCAGTTGCCATTTTGTGGCTCCTAACCCTGGTGTCAGAGATGATTTCTTCCTGTCAAAGAGAGGACAGGAGATTTGTATGAGACTTGGTCATATTAGACAAGCGCAATTCCTTGTTCCATGTTCATGATACCAAATTAATTTCAGGTTTACCATTGAATTAAAACAATTTAAGGGAAATCATGCAAAGGTGAAATAATTGCAACAGCTTTAAGTTCAATTTTAACGAAACTGATTGGTGTTATCCTTATGAAAGTCTTAACAAAGCAAAGTGAATCTTCTGCATAATGACCGAGGAGCTAGGACAGAAAATGCCTGTCTCTCGTGCTACAATCTGGTTGATCATATTGGTAACTCTGATGTTTTATCATATTGCACAATTAGAAAGACAAAGGGGTGCAAGATTACCTCTACTTTTAGCCTAAAAGTCTCATTTTAGCCTTGAGAAGTCACGGTTTCAATATATTTTCTTCAAATGGTTAGGTTTCTCAATTCAACTGTCCTCTGCCCCAGTCCTTGGGTGGCTTCTATCCAATCAACAGATGTGTGAACCAGCTGAAAATTACATTACCCCTGAAATAGGAAAGTCTCATTCTCAAGGCTACAGAATTAACTGATGGTCAAGGAATAGAGGCGAGCCGGTCAGAGAGACTCATTGGATAGAAACTACAAATGAGGAATAGCATTGGCCTATATATGGAGAATTTCATCGAAGATAAATGCAAGAACATTACATATCCTTGGTCATGGAGTATGTGTGATATTGCCACTTTTTGAGATAAATAAACAAGTTCTGAATTCTGAGACACACCCTCATCCTTTATACAGCTCCAAGTCGGCAGATCTGTCAAGGCACTTTGCACTAAAGGTCTGAGATGACTTATGCATGTTGCCTTTAATGGAGAGGTCATCCTGTATCGATATGTCCTGTCTTGTATTGGTTGCTTGTTCAGAGATATATTGTACCACTTGGCAAGATGACATGCATGTATTTGCGATGAATAATATGTTGCACCAAGAAGTTATATCCAGCTATAGTTGTTGTAGCAACCTTAACGATAATAGTACAAACGCTTTCAAACTTTCGTATGCTTGAAGATACAAATCATTTTGATGCTTGCAAGTTCCATCAATTGATAAGCATGTCCGTTGATGAGATGCTGGAGTGCTCTTTGATCAATGGTATTCTTGTCCTTGGGAGCAATCAAAAAATCTGACACAATCCCAAGAGAGTTCTTAATTGAGTAGCTCCCCAAGTGAGCGTTGTGCACATTAATAAGCAATCTACATCAATGGACCAATAGATTATGAGTAAATCCTTGTTTTGATGTGACCCAAGGGCTTTGTAAAATTTCCCCACAGTGGTATTTCATCTTGGAGAACTGACAGCTTATGGGAATTTAGGGTACTCAGAGCTATTTGTTCTTGAGTATACAATGCTTGAATACATTCAGGGGTTGGCTAAAGGAAAATGACTGCATCAAATTAGAACTTGGGTGTTTACGTTTCTAGGCACTTTTGATTATATAAATATGGAATAACTGATACTCTCATAATCCTAAATGCGGACAATTCCGGATTTAAACAATGATAAAGCTGCAACTTTTAATAATAACAAGGGGAGTTGATTGCATCATTTTTAAACAGAAGAAAACAGTCATTTCCACTGACATTTATTTTACAACAGTTCAAAGGCAACTTTGACAACTTTTGCTGGAGTATATGATGGTCCAGTCATAATGTAACTCCTATCATTGGACCTATCAATGATTGATATTTTGAGGAATATGTCAATGTTTTGAAAAAGCCACATAAACACAAAATTGTTGGACTTGGTGAGTAAACTAAAACCTGTAATGGCTAGTTTTCCCTAGCCTTTGTGTCTTTTCTGTGCTCTCTGAAACTCAATCCTGTATTACTGCAGATTGCAGAAGTTCATTAAAAAAAGCAAACAAAGCTACTATTTTAGGTTAGCAATTCTGAGTATATATCTGACACTACGCAGTAGGATTAAAAGTTCTTGTTTCTCACTAAGGCAGGATTAAAAGTTCTTGTTCTGTGCTAATTGTGTATTCCACACACTTGTCCGTTTTCCATCTCGAGCAAATCTGTTGGAAGTTTGTTAGTCAACTTCAGCCCAATTGGATTGTGGGAGATTTGCTGTAATCAATCGAAGCTCCATTTTATGAAGGAGACTGGAATTGGCTTATGCAATTAACTGTGAATGTCATTTTCCTAATTAGTAGCTGTTCTAATGATCCAGATCATTAACTAACGCAAAGACACATTTCAGGCAGATAGTAAACATGTGTTGCTATTACTTGCTTCAAGTTAATCAATAAAGACTCACATTCTGTAACTCAGCAAGGTCATTATGTCCTATTCTCACAATAGATAACATGCTGCTGTGACTAGCTTTAAAAATACAGTTTGTCTGGGAGCCAGAATATAATGTTCAAACAGACATAAATTTAGTTTATGTGACTGCTTGCATTTAATTAAATCCATGGCTTTTAAATTACAGTAAATGGAAGAAGATCAAAGTGGGAGCTATTCATATACAGTTCTTGGTTTATTACTGGTCCAATCTAAAGTTACTTCTGTTTTGGAATGCCTTTTCTGCAACAGTCATCACTAGAACTGATATAACATTGGAAAATGTCTCCTTAAATCTGCAATTAATAAGGAAAGACATCCGCTGTTAATTACATTGTCTAATTCGGTAATTCCACACTCCTTCACAAGATGGAGCTGCGAGAGAATGCACCAAATTCCTAGGTGGCTTACAAACTACAGACATGCCAACTGACTGTCTTAGACCTGGAAAAGAAGAAAGAATCTCATTGGCTCATAGAGATAATCTGACAATTACAGGGACAAGACAATTAGAGAGGTAACAATAAGGTTTATTCTCCTGGTAACTCTCAGTGATAAGTAAAATTGTTAGCACAAAGATTGTTTTTCACCATTACAATTGTTGCTTTTGTCCTGTTCCTCTCATCAGATTTTAGAACAAAATATATTACCAAGTTAAAATCAAGAGTTCAGATGGGGATCTGGCGAACGTGATTCGCTTCTTGCAAATATGTCATCTCACTGGGAACCATGACACATCCCTGGACAATAATCAGTTAGAGACAGGGCAGATCAATACAGGATGGCCTATCCCAATAAAGGCTACCTCCACAAGTAATCTCAGACCTTTTGTTCAAAGTGGCTATTGACAGATAAGCAACTAACCTCTGTGTCAACTTGTTAAGTAAGAGCAAGGTCAGAGAAAGGGGCCCTTTGCAGATCTTTTGCACTGAATAAAGCAAAAACAACATAGCGGAATCCATGTCAAGACAAGTGAAGGCTGAGGTCAAAGTGTATGACATTCAACGTGATATTGAGATGTTTTTTGGTTTACACGTCAAGATTAAGTTGACTTTTTTTGCATAAGGTAAAATTTTATGTCTTTCTTGTCGAACTTTGATGCCATTTTTGGTGATTTTTCCAAAGAAAGTTTTCAAATAATGCTCAGCCACAAAAACATGATTTATGATATAGCAAACACCTTAATCTTATGCCTGAGGAACAAATCTCCGCTAATCCATATATTCAGTGAGCAATTTTAGAATATTGGATTCCTGACTCTTTGAAAATTATTCCAAAATTTTGATCAAGAGCGTATGCCGTATGTGGGTCACAATCTACTTTATCAACTTTCAAGTATTTTATCATGTTAATAGTTCCACTTTGCAACTGATAAGGACTACAAGAACCACCCAATTATACAAGTTCTTTTCCATTCCTCTTATAATTAGTTTGTGTGTAGTTCATCAAATCTGATCTCTTGGACTAAGACACTATAACATAGAAAGGTATTTATTTGATTCAGTTTACTATGTTAAATAAGTTTGTATTTGGTAAAGCAATCTGTCTCTTGGAAGATGCCCTGCCCAAGGGCAAGGGGTACACAATGTGAACACAATGTTGCTTCATATCTTGACGTTGTTACACAAATTAATTTACAATTGCATTACGGCGTTGTACAATGTTGCCGCCATGCGGAACTGCCTATTGGATCATTGTACATAGTGAAAGGCATTAATTTTCCTTAAGTTAGGCATAATTTCTCTTTAGAATGATGACCTTTAAATGAGGCATACTTAAATAATAATTATTATTGTACCAATAATACATATGTTGGCATCATAAGTGACTCGATACGCCTTGGCCCTGCAACACCAGATCTTTGGCAGATTATGATTTTAAAAATAGGCAAATGTCACTCCAAAGAAAGATCAAATCATCAAAAGAAGTTTCTTTATACAGAAAAGTGTTGAAATTATACTAGAATGTAGTTTTGAATCAGTGCGCATTAAATCAGAAAAAAAAAAATCTATTATACAATAATATAGTTTTGAATCTGCTTCCAGTAGCATATTTGTCAAGTGGCATAGCTGCACTCCCTTAATATAATCATGAACAATTACTTTCATAATTTTTTTTCAGAAAATGGTCAGGGATCTAGCTGATAAATTGTTCCATATGCAGAATGCTGGAATCAAAACGGACACAACTTTCATGGTCCAGGATGTAGAGTTTCAGTGTCACACCCTTGTGATATTCGCGCATGGTGGGCCACTGGCCGACCTGATTGTGGAAAAGAAAAGAATAACCAACATCCAGGATATCTTTCCTAACACTTTCCATATGATTATGCAGTAAGTTTCAGTGTTTTGATCTTGTGATATTTGGGCATGGTGGGCCACTGGCCGACTTGATTGTGGAAAAGAGGATAGTATAGTAACCAACATCCTGGAGATCTCTCCTAACACTTTCCATATGGTTAAACAGTGAGCACAACTATTTTGTCAACTTTTCGAATAGCCCATTTATAACTGTACTAAATTAAGATTTAATTTTACCCCAGCAATCTGAATTTGGTACCCTAGGAAAGAAGATATTCTGGACTTCATTTCCCGATGCCATGTAGAGTTCTAGGGTGGCCAAGGAATATGCAAATGAGGGGTGAAGTCAGGCGAATATTTGCATAAATAGCCATTTTTAATATGTAGTTAGAACACTCAATTAATTCCCATATCTCAATGAATTTAGCTCAGATTGAAGAAATAATGTGCATAACAATCCTCAGTGGGGAGCACAATTTCATAGAAATGAAACTTTTATTCCATGCCATAAATGGTCATAGAGGGCGGGGCCAAAGTTGCTATATTTGATAAAATGCCAGAAAAACCAAATGCATGGACTTAAAATAGTTTCATTAGCTGATTAGCTACTCAAGTAATAGAGATATTAAAATAATTGTCCATTCATTTAATTCCTGGGGAGTATCACTATCATTGACCGTAACAAAATTTGGTTGCTATGACAACCTAACTCAGCTGCAACTCGTCAACTTCCAAAATGATCAATACCGTTTTATAAAAATATTCCATTTAATGCAATTAATACTGTAATCCAGATCATATGCTCGCAGGAAAACCTTTGGTTTCAAAATTATTAGTAGACTTCTGTTTAGACATGGGAGCCGCGGCTGATAGCCAGCCGAGCCACCAATTTATTGCTTCAGTCAGCCGCCACTGATCTTGTTGAATAGCCGGCTAGCCATCTCTGGTTTGATGCTGCTGGCTGCAGCCGCCGATTTTTGTCAATTTCAATCAACTAGAAACACTTAGACAAGCAGAGGAGCAATCCAGGACATCCTTACGACGTCTTGGTGGCTTCACACTTTGAAGGCAGTTAATTGCAATTTCACACCTTTTCCACTAACTTCTCAATATAGATCATGCTTTAGGATTGCATTTGAAAAGGAAACAGATTGGACTTGTTCATTTATAACTTGGTTAACATTGCCACATGCACTTTTTAAGCTGTTTTGGAAAGCTGGGATACACGAAAATGAATTATGGCTAAAAATAGCAAGTGGACTCCATTATGGTGGTTTATTACACTTTTAAAATCTCTGATTGAGAAAGTCTTGTTGGTTGTGACATTTACAAGACCTCACTGGATCCTGAGACACATAATTATTTGGGGCACCCCAACAGAAACCCTTATAGGCCTAGGCTATGATGTACAGAAAATTATGGAACAATAACTTCAAAATGCATTATTATCATTAAAGCTAGCCGAAGCCAGTCGCAGCCAGCTGATAAATTGGCCAGCCAGCCATCTCCCTTGAATTGTCCAGCTATGCAGCCAGCCAGCCGATTTCTTTTGCATCCAGCTGATTTTCATATTTTAAGTTGGGTCCCACGTCTACTTCTGTTCCATGGCCTCAGTAGAAGGATTTTCTTTTAAAAATTGGTTTATTCTAAGTATATTGGAGACAGTTTTGCTGTGCTGTGTCATTTTATTATTTATTTGCACAATAGTGTACAGAAAATAGTTCAATAGAGAAAAAATAAACATATATTATTCTTGTCCTTCATTGCAACAGAATAAATAAAATACACCAATTCTTCATTCTAGAACCCTTTCAGAATCATAATTCCATTCGTAGAATAAATCAGACAGTCCAATTCTTCATTCTAGAACCCTTTCAGGATCATAAATCCATTCCCAGAATAAATCAGACAGACCAATTCTTCATTCAACGACCCTTTCAGGATCATAAGTCCATCCCGACAAGTCACAAGTTCACCTAGCATCATGGCATGGTCATGGAAATCTGAATTTTCTCTTCTGACTTCTTTCTTCTTTATTGTATATCCATTCGCTGAGGGACCACCTTTTGTGGAAGTGTTAATTGGCATCGGAGGTTACGCAAATCTTCCACCAAATTATTGCAAAGGGCATTACATTTTAAGGGCCATTCTAGCCTGGACAGTTCTCCCACTGATTCTGTCTGTGCAGATGTTCCATAATCATATCTTAGACGTTGTGGCTCCATTTGGTTTTGGGGCTGGCCAGAGAAAGGCATTTACATACTGTGTCCTCATCTTCAGTCTTGCACAACATGCAGGTAGCTTTTGGACTTCTGCTCATCTTTTAGAAGTTAGTCTCGAGGGGGTAGACTCCGACAAGTAGATTTGCCCTAATGTTGGCCCTCCTTGTGGATGAAAAACTGAACTTGGAGGTTTCTCAGATCGGGTGTGGTTTCCTAAAAATTCTGACAAAGTTGCAGCTCCAGCTGCTGGCGACTCATTTTCTTGCCCAAAGTTGCAGGTCCAGCTGCTGGCGACTCATTTTCTTGCCCAAAGTGGCAGGTCCAGCTGCTGGAGACTCATTTTCTTGGCGGCTTCTTTGAGTTGATTGCTATGCCAGACACTTTGACACACCCCTTACATCCATACTTCTCACCAATAAATCTTAATATTATGTTTTCTTGAAGTCAGGCTAAGTTTCAAGTGCATAGACTCAGATTATTGCACAAATCGAAGATTTTTTGAGTTAACTGTCCTTCTGGAAATAATTTTCATAAAATTCAGTTCATGTAGCAGGAGAGGGAGGATACCAGAACTAGTCTGACTTGCAGTCACCACTAATGTTTGGTTGCTTTTCTTTGGTCGGCTATCCAGGTCCCAGGTTGGAGAACCATATGAAGCGTAATGCTGGCCTAAATACATTTTGCTAACCATTCTCCTTGTAGGCTTAGCCCAATTAACAATAAATTAGTTCATGCTCTTGATATGCTTGAAACCACAAAGTTGAAACTTCGAATGGTTCATGTACAAAAGTTGAATTTCTTCCAGGTTTCTCTACACTGGAGAATGCACAGTCAGCCCTGTTAATGCCTTTGAACTCCTTCATGCTGCTAAGAAATTTGGCATCCTAGCACTTGAAGATCAGTGCGTGACAGTTGGGGCAACAAAGCTGACTAAAGATAATATTTTGGCTTATACCCAAGAAGCGATTGATTTTGATTCCAAGGAATTCCTGTCTTCCTGCAAGGAATATGCCAAACAGAATGCCAAGACAATTATTCAGCAACCGGCATTCAGGGATGTATCTGTTGAAGTGCTGGAGACGATCTGTAGCCTTGAGGGGACAAACTGCTCAGTGTTGGAGCTATTTGCTGCTTGTGTGGGTTGGGCAGAGGAGGAATGCAAACGTCAAAAGTTGGAAGAATCGTCAGAAAGTATCAGGACTGTGCTGGGAAACATTCTTGACAAAATCAAGTTTGAGGATATGGATATGGATGACTTCATCGAATTTGTTGTTCCTGAGGGAATTCTGACTGATGAGCAAGTTGGTCAGTTGATTAACACATGGCAGAAAGACAAGAAGAAGAAACACTGGAAAGAAACTCTCCAGGTTTGTACGCACATAAAATTAGATGCATTATAAACATAATTGGTAGTGTAGCAACCAGTTTGATTATCCCTTCAGTGCACTATTACCACACATTGGTCATTTCGATTTTTTGAGAAGCGTTGGATAGTGAGGCACAATGCTTTATAGAGAGTGCACGTTTCCATGTGATATGTACGTGGGGTTGCCATGACAACAATGTAATAAGATGGGACCTGTATATCTTATCGTATGACCTCTTGTCTACAATATTCGGCATGGTTAGATAAAATTTTGAATTTTCCACAGGCCAAAATATTTTCCCAAAAAAATATGTCAAATAGCTAATTGTGCCCCGACATATGAGCAACTGACTGGGGCACCATGCGCCACCATTAACGCAACCAACAATCATAAAATTAAGATTTATTTTCAATTAAGCAAAATATCTCTATCTGTTATTATCTCCAAGTGATGGTGAAGGAGAAATACTACATTTGAGGATAAACTATGTGACCACTAACATTGTCAGATTATTTTTTACGTGTTCATTTTTTGCAGAAAATTCACTGACATTTTTCAGTAAATTAATTGCTTAAATATGTTACATACCATAGGAACTTAGTAAATTTATGGGAAACCATTTTGACTTTAACACTCACTCCTGGATTGAGGGCTTTTGACACCATTGGCCACTCAACTGTTTTAATGTCATAACCATTCTTTAGAAATATTTCTCTAGGAGGGTTATTTTTCTTACATTATTACACTCAAAGGCCGTGATCTCTTGGTTGAGAATGTGACTTTAACAGTCTGACGTGTGATAACGAAATAAATTATGAAGATTAGAAGTTCTTTATGAAATAAAAGTTATTCTGAATTTTAAGGAATTTTTTGCATGTTTTATAAAACATTTTCCTTATCATGAAACATCATTTTTCATTGTACCGCGAATTGTGATAAAAAAAATCAAATCTTACAGGTATAATTCCAACTCTTTATAAAACTATTCATTAAAAAAAAATCATTTTATCCAGTAATTGCATGTATCATCACACAGCTTGTGGAATTTGCTCAGCAATGCAACAAATAATCATTTATAATTATAAAAATTGACATGCCTGGTAATATTCTGACTGGACACGTTTCTTTTTACTTCAGGTGCTAATTTGGGATCCTTCTTCAAGTCATTGGACTATGGCAGATCTACCATTGCACACCAGAATAAGAGACATCAAGAAGATGAAGCTATTCAGAGGGAAATTGCAAGGTCCTGGTGATAAATTCACTCTTGGATATTCTAATGTAAATAAGAGATCAGGGGAATCAGTACCTGACAGCACAGCACTAGCTTCCATCAAAGAAGAAGGAGAATATTGCATTGAGTTATGTGTCAATGAAATGACATGCAGAGTCAAGGACAGCAAGGGCCGGTGGGAGATCCCTGTGACTTTTACTTGGGATGACTTGTTTGATGAAAGAACAGATACGGTGATCAGAAGGCACATGGCAATACATTGGGAGACAGAAGATTATGATATTAGATCTGCAAAGATTGAAGACCCAGATCCTTTCATCCCTGGATCCACATTCATTGTCACTGCTGAACCTAAACGTAGATAAATATAATTTTGACAGCTTTTCAACAGATCAAAATATTTATCTTATGGTTGGGACACTTTCATCTTCACAATACTATTCATGGAGTATCATGAGCAACCAAAAAACCTAAAGTGCAATGGATTGTGTATATGTCAAGGAAACTCAGATTTAGGACATAGCTTTCCAAAACATCTGTAAGAGAAGTACTGGGTAGGAGTTTACCTTGTGGTTTTCACTGTTGTGGTTGGGACACACAAATATCTGGTAATACAGATGCTTTTATCAGCCATTAAGTTAATGCATAGTGGCAAATTGATACTATATGGTCGAAAGTAATGTATAAACAATGCTTTTACAAAGAAATTCATTTCTATGTGTTATTTCTTCTTCATATAGAAACTTAATGCAGAAAACAGTATAAAAAAGTTAAAGTTTGGCTTCATTTGGGTCATTCGTTTTGCTCAATTTTTTGCTGCCTAATTTCAGGTATTTATGGATCAAAACACTCTGGCTCCCAGTAGAAAACATGTATAAATGCTATGGAATACAATATCGATGATAAATGAGTCAACTATTTTTGGCACATTGGTAAGAATAAAGTGTTTTTGAGGATGTCACGCTTTAATCGGGCATTTTCAGCTCATTTTCCTGAACATTTTGCATGATATCTCAGCTATTAATCATCCAATTTGGCTGAAATTCGATATACATACAGATTACAGATGACCATACACAAATGTTCTTCAAATAAAGGTAGGAAAGCATAGCGACCATCGCTTGGTTGGCTTCAAGAATAAAAGTCACAAGGTGCACCAGGCCATAGTAAAAATGATCCAACAGCAAACAAAAACAACACTTAGATAATCCAGCTCCACTGAACTCCCACAATGCAACCCATTTCTCTCAAGTTGAGAGCATACTGTTCCATCATACTTTGCTATGGGTTCTTTATATATATATATATATACCATCAAGAACATTTTGCTTAAGAGTGTGTGATACATTTACTTCAAATGAGGGAAGCAATTTCTTAGATTAATCACAATTGTTAATTGGATTTTCTGTCTTGTCAGAAAATAAAATCCTGCGTTTTTTGATTGCTCAATCTGATGTTGGCTCATTTGCAATGGATTTTATTGTTTTTTGTGATATGATTCAGCTTAAGTGTCATTTCTCCTTGATAGTATCAACAGTCAATTTCATGTCCCAAAAGACATTTTCAGGGGGATGTTTGCAAAGTTGTTTCTGTTCTTAAAGGTAGTAAGTCCGCCGATTCTATGTAAAATTCAACTTGTAGTTATAGATGATAAATTGATAGATTTTAAGTATACTATACACTTCCAATCAGCAGAATTGCGTGTTTTCCATAATTAAGTTAGTTTAATTGAAAACAAAACATTGCTTTTTCACGGTATGAAAAACTATTTGTTTACATTTTTCAAGGAACTAAACTTCATAATGTTGCCATTAGAGTAGCAATTATGGCAATTTTTCAACTGGAATGTGTTAAATATGGATGAAGTCTAACCATATACAGTCTATTAAATATGCAGACTTACTATTTTTAAGGCCAGACATAAATGATCTTTAGCTTCTCGGACTTCTCGAGGTAGGTACTTTTTCTAGGGTCAGTCGGTAAATCGAAAAATAAAAGGTGAAATCTCAATTTTTTATAATGTCAATTTGACAAAAAATTCTGGTTATGCTCAATTTTTTTTTCATAGGCAGAAAATCTGTTGGTTCGGTAGATCCGAGAAGCTTAAAATTAAAAAAGTCTGGCCTAACTTGATTGTGCCTCAAACACCATTTGAAGCTTAAAAAGTCTGGCCAAACTAGTCTTGATTGTGCCTCAAACACCATTTTAGAAACAGTGCTCTTGTGGTATCTTGTATCTACATCTTGTATTTTCTAGAACTTTGCAAATTCTCTCACAGTGTCCTTGAACAAAGTCTTGGGTTTAAAAAATGTTCAAAGAATGTGTCAGCACAGCATTGTAGTATGTGGTCTCAGCTTCGATTTGATGTAAAGATCTAAAAAATCTGTTGGGAAAATTTTGAGAAAATTGAAATTTAAAATTTTTAGTTTTTCACACCCTTGTCATATGCAAAATATCAATTTTAGAACTATAAAATTGCATTGCAGTTTTATCGAAATATCACAGCTTATCTAGTTATACATTAGGTTACTGAATCAGGTGAAAAAATTTAATAAAATCATTTTATTTCTAATTTTTCCATCATTTTCAACATTTAGGGGTCTTGCAAACTCACCAAGTCATATAATGTGTCAAATCAAGTATAAACATGGCAAATTCGGCTTTATTATTTTTATTTCTTTTACTAAAGAAAAGTCGCAAATGAACCACCAAGGTGTGAGAAAATGCCTTGTTAAATTCATTAGTGAGATAAAATGAGATTTTTAGCATTTCACCAGTTAATGTTTTTCAAGTGGGATTCACAGAAACATCTGTAAAGTTATCGGACAACAAATAATTGACAAATGTAGGAATGCCTACTGTCTGCATCTCGCAAGTGTGCATCTTTACCGAAGCTTTGCATGTACATTGTATTTGACAACCAAGGAAATAATATATTTTTATAGAAGTATTTCTTCAAATCAGCAAAAATAACTCTATGTAAGTGTTCTAATGGCTGAGATGATCTCCTCCAAGTTTTATTACAATGTTCTGTCGATATTGAAATGTAGGTAGCAATTTTAATGGTCTTCTGTAGAATTTTATGTGCCTTTTTGACCTGTTTTTGCCAATTGTTAAGATTATTTCTTGAAATCTAACGGTTGCTTACTTCCAAAATTCAGTTGTTCAGTTTTAGCATGCACAGATAAACAATATTAATTGTGTGACTATGGAAGAGAATCTGCTGACTATCAATTAAAAACTTCGTGAATTGCTCCAAGGCACGCTATAACTGAACTAATGAATTTGGAAGTACGTAACCACTAGATTTCATGAAATAATCTAAACAATTAGCAAAAAAAGACATAAATGAAGCACTCAAAATTCTTCAGAATACCACAAATTGCTACCTTCATTTCAATATCGACAGAAACATTGTAATAAAACTTGGAAGAGATCATCTCAGCCATTAGACCACTTACATAGAGTTATTTTTGCTGATTTGAAGAAATACTTCTATAAAAATATATTATTTCCTTGGATGTCAAATACAATGTACATGCAAAGCTGTGGTGAAGATGCACACTTGCGAGATGCCGACAGTAGGTATTCCTACATTTGTCAACTATTTGTTGTCTGATAACTTTACAGATGTTTCTGTGAATCCCACTTGAAAAACATTAACTGGTGAAATGCTAAAAATCTCAATTTATCTCACTAATGAATTTAACAAGGCATTTTCTCACACCTTGGTGGTTCATTTGCGACTTTTCTTTAGTAAAAGAAATAATAAAGCCAAAATGGCCATGTTTATACTTGATTTGACACATTATATGATTTGGTGAGTTTGCAACACCTCTAAATGTTGAAAATGATGTGAAAA
The DNA here is from genome assembly GCA_026936325.1 of Platynereis dumerilii. Taxonomy (NCBI): domain Eukaryota; kingdom Metazoa; phylum Annelida; class Polychaeta; order Phyllodocida; family Nereididae; genus Platynereis; species Platynereis dumerilii. The sequence continues at coordinate 5,741,427 of JAPTHN010000004.1, forward strand.
TAAGAAATAAAATGCTTTTTATTATAATTTTTCACCTGATTCAGCAACCTAATGTATAACTAGATAAGCTGTGAATTTTCGATAACACTGCAATGCTATTTTATAGTTCTAAAATTGATATTTTGCATGCGACAAGGGTGTGAAAAACTAAAATTTTAAATTTCAATTTTCTCAAAATTTTCCCAACAGATTTTTTAGATCTTTACATCAAATTGAAGCTGAGACCACATACTACAACGCTGTTTTGACAGATTCTTTGTACATTTTTTTAAACCCTAGACTTCGTTCAAGGACACTGTGCTCTATGTTACCAAGAGCCAGTATGGACACTTTTTGAAGAATTTTCTACATTTTTTAAAAGTAAGTGATCTTGGCACTTACATTTTAATTTAGAGCAAACACTATAAATTCAACACAGGTGAGCATGTTGAAAGATAAGGAGCTACTTCACTGAAGTGACCATCACAGTCCATTTGGTGATTGACCATCAAATATCAAAGGAGAAAAGTGACCACCTTCACCTCACTAACACTCTAATGGCAGTTCAGACTATATATTGTATATGCGGAGAGACAAGGGGGCCATAGTATAGACAGATGGATTGACAGATAGATTGATCAATGGATATTATACTGTATCAGACAGAAATGTATATTCATATGTAGAGTGGGTCGGGGTAAGAAGCCCGGGTTAGGTGAGAGGCCCCCTCAGGGTTATTTTTAAACTTACATTTTTGGTGCTTTTTCTTACTGATAGGATTGAAGCTAGAGGCTTTTTAGGTGATGTCACCAATTTTCAGGGCAAACAGCACCAAACCATAGAAGTAATTAAAGAAACGAAAAAAGGTGCATGGTTTGTTACTTTGATTAATTCTTTGAAAGTGGTTGTCAGAAATAACTTTGGAAAGTTTTAAAAGAATAATGGATATCTGCATTGCTTCACTTTATGACCATTACATAAATATGATTTGGATCAAATTTTTCTCATTTTAGCTCAAAATATAGAGGTCAAATTAAAATGTGTGAGTTTGGGGCGAGAGGCCCCACATGGTATGGGGCATGAGGCCCCCCTTCACTGAGGCCTCGAAGCTGCTTCAGGAACCATTTCATAATGTGTACTTTACCTCAAATCTTGATAGAATAGCTAATTGAAATAAAAAAAATTTGGCCAAAATTAAAACAGGGCAAAAAATATAAAAAAATAAATGTATGAACAGAAAAATTCTGAAATTTAGAAAAAGTGAATAGAATTCCTTGAAAATGATAGAAGAACACCAAGAATTAACTTTCAAGTTGAATGCGCTCGCAAAAGAAATTGCCGTAGGATTATAATAGGGGGGCTTCTTGCCCGATGGGTGGGGTAAGAAGGCCATTTTATATTTTTTGCAGAAAGGGCAGTAACTCCTATACCAAATGGGTAGAAATTTTTTATTCACTAGTTATCAGTAGAGTCAAGTGATCCCTTCCTGACAACATAAGCATTTAAATAATTGACCACAAAAAGTAGGTCAAATCGCACCTCGAAGTTAAGGGGGGCTGCATGCCCCGCGCTACTCTATGCCATTTTTCCAACCATAAATGCCAAGCAGATAGCTTGGAGTATCATGGACTACATCATGGACAGAATGAATGAGATTTCCAGCTGGGATTTTCCTCATGAAGGTCCACTGAAATTTTCGTGTTCTGCAAAGGGGGTTCGAACTCATGCAGGCAAAGACCCTCAGGGGAGTATCATGGACTATATTATGGACAGAATGAATGAGATCTCCCCTTGAAGCCTTTTCATTACTGTTGAGAGTGGCATGCTGTCAGTCTGCAATAAACTCACCAAATGTCAGATTATTCCTCGGCCAAGAAGCTGTGCACCTGAGGCCTGACAAGGGACCAGGTACTTTTTGGCTGAAACTCAGGAGAAATAAAGAATCAGAATGAAAGAAACTTTGATTCTGTAATGAAGGTAATCAGTTGCCATTTTGTGGCTCCTGACCCTGGTGTCAGTGATAAGTTCTCTCTGTAAAAGAGAGAACAGGAGATCTGGATGAGACTTGGCCATTATTAGACAAGTGCAATTCCTTGTTCCATGTTCATGTTACCAAATTATTTTCAGGTTTACCATTGAATTAAAACAATATGAGGGAGTCCTCATGCAAAAGTGCCGTCATTTCAACTGTTCTTTTTAAAAGTTCAGTTTAACAGGACCAATTGACGAAATGATCCTTTTTAAGTTTTAACAAAGTGAAGTGAATCTTCCACATAATGAGACAGGAGGAAAGAAAGCCAGGTGATTTAGAGGTGCAAGACAACCCGTATGATGTTAGCCTAAAAATCTTGATTTAACAGCTGCTGTTGAAGGAAGTGAAAGCTGCAGCATCATTTTCATCAGCAGTTTTAGTTCCCAATGTGACTTTCTTCTGCCCCAGTCCTTGGGTGGCTTCTATCCAATCAACAGATGTGTGAACCAGCTGAAAATTACATTACCCCTGAAATAGGAAAGTCTCATTCTCAAGGCTACAGAATTAACTGATGGTCAAGGAATAGAGGTGAGCCAGTCAGAGAGGCCTAATTGAATAAAAACCACAAATGAGGAATAGCATTGGCCTATATATGGAGAATTTCATCGAAGATAAATGCAAGAACATTACATATCCTTGGTCATGGAGTATGTGTGATATTGCCACTTTTTGAGACTCACCCTCTTCCCATATACAGCTCAAAGTTGGCGTAACTGTCAAAGAGCACTTTGCACAAAATGTCTTAGATGACTTATGCACGTTGCCTTTAATGGAGAAACCATCCTGTATCGATATGTCCTGTCTTGTATTGGTTACTTGTTCAGAGATATGTTGTACCAGTTGGCAAGATGACATGCATCTATTTGCGATAAATAATATGTTGCACCAAGAAGTTACATCCAGCTGTAGTCATCGTAGCAACCTTCATGATAAAAGTATAATCGCTTTCAAACTTTCGTACATTTGAAGATAAAAATCATTATGATGCTTGCAAGTTAATTCCATCAAGTGATGAGCATGTTCATTGATGAGATGCTGAAGCGTTCTTTGATCAATAGCATTTCATGTCCTTGGGAGCAATCTTCTTCTTCTTCTTGTTGTATGTTCCTCCTATATTAAGGAGCACTCCTATTATTAGGATGAGTTGCGCAAAGCATTTAGCTTTCTGGTTGTCCCGCCACCCGATTTAACGCCCTGTCTACCTTTACCACTACCAACCCTACTTCTACCGCTGGTGCTGAGTTTATTTAGCCTTTGTGTGTGTAAATTGTGGCATAAGCTGTTTATGAGTCCCTGAATGTTATTGGTGCTGTCCAATGCCGAAGTGGGTGGACCATTGAGTAGTCTCGACGCTGCATCCGCATCTTTTCCTTCAATGGTGAAGCCCTCCCTCGCCAGAAGCTCCAATCCAGTGGATCTCTTCGCCTCAAGTGCGCTGCATCTTAAAAGCACATGACAGACATCTTCTGTTTCTTTCCCACAGAGTGCGCAGGTGTCAAACCCAGGTGTCTTGTCCATCTTAGCGTTTTGCCTCATGGTCTGGTAGGTACCCGAGAGGAACCGAGCCCTTGTCACTGCTGCATTCACACATCTGGGATTCTGCATACATGATGTCCATACTGGATGCGGGGCATAGTCCGAGGGGTTTGAAGTCTCCAATAAGGCGAGTGATGGTTATTTGCCTTCCCGAGGAGAAGTTCTTTCGTCCATTTACCCTTAACTGCATACTCCACATATCTTTTCCATGCAGCTTTCCTCCATGGTGCTACCAGCGATGCTTCAATAGAATGAAATCAAAAATCTGACACAATCCCAAGAGAGTTCACAATTGAGTAGCTCCCCAAGTGAGCGTTGTACACATTAATAAGCAATCTGCACCAATGGGCCAATCGATTAGGAGTAAATCCTTGTTTTGATGTGTCTCAGGAGCTTTGTACAATTTGCCCACAGCAGTATTTCATCTTGGAGAAATGACAGCTTATGGGAATTTAGGGTACTCAGTGGTTGTTACAATGTTTTTGGGAGCATACAGTGCCTGAATACATTTTGGGGTTAGATCAATTTTCAAAGACCAACCAAATATTAGCATACATGTATAGTATATACATACAATACTTCTTAAACTATAATATCAAAGTATAAAATCAAATTAAAACATTGTACAATAGATTTTTTCTTTGCAAACAACACAAAACTTGTGTGCAAATAACGCTATGGGTAAAATGTCAGAACGCCGTGGGTAAAATACAAAAATTGTAGAACTTTGATATATATATATGTGCAAACTAAAATATGTGATTGTTAGTTTTTCTTTGCTTTTGTTATTTTTCAGCACTCTCTGAAAAAACTTCTGGTATTCACATAGAAATTCATTAACAAAGTAGCTATTTCAGGTTAACAATTCTGAGTATGTCTGAAATTAAGCAGTAAGATTAAAAGCTCTTGTCTCTCACTGAGGCAGGATTAAAAGTTCTTGTTCTGTGCTAATTGTCTATTCCATGTTTTTGTCTGCCTTCCACCTCCAGCAAATCTGTTGGACGCTTGCAAGGCAATTACGGCCCAAGGGGATTGTGGGAGATTTGTGGTAATCCACTGTAGCCCATCTTGTGGAGGAGACTGGAATTAACTCATGTAATTAACTGTGAATGTCATTTACTGCTTCCCCAATT